>BSBM01000643.1:5297500-6640000 GCA_027924585.1 Larix kaempferi
GGTGGGCTGGTTAAGGGGTTAAAGAGAGATAGAGAGGGAGGAGGGTGTCACGGGGTTAGAAGAGAGGGAAGAGGGTGTCACGTGGTTAGAAGAGAGAGAGGGGGATAGGGGTTGGTGGAGGAGTACAAAAGAGATAGAGAGAGAGAGGGGGTTAGTAAGGGTTAGGTGTAGGAGGGGAGAGAGTGAGCAAGGGTTAGGTGTAGGAGGGGAGAGAGTGAGAAAGGGTTAGCAGCGATAGCATTATGAGAGAGATAGAGGGAGGGGGGGTTTAAGAGTGGTGGGGATTAGGGAGAGGGAGAGGAGGGGTTAGGGAGCGGTGGGTATATAAATTTATTCAACACTTAAAAGTATAAATTTGTGAAGTTAATAACGTGCGCGCGTTATGTATATACAAAATGCTCGTGTGTTTTGAATGTACATAATGCGTGTGTGTTTTGTATGTTAATAATGCGCACGCGTTTTGTATGTACATAACACACGCATGTTTTGAATGTACATAACGCGCGCGCGTTTTGCATGTACATAACACGCGTGCGTTTTGCATATACAAAATGCGTGCCAATCAAAATATTTGAATTTAAACATAACGCGTGCGCGTTCCTGAGCGCCTACTCACCCACTCCCCCGCCCCCCGCGTGTCAGCCACTGTCCTATGTGGCTGGTTCAGACTTACCAAACCTATGCTAGGGAATTTTTAGACCATAGTTAATTTGACATTTTCGACATTTTTCTGAGTATGCATGTTTTTCACCGCTCTCTACAGCATGACATACCTGACCATTATTGATGAAATTTTAGGCATAGATAGAATTTTTTATGCAGATTCCAAATATGTAATTTTTTTAATAAAATATTGAGATTTTCTATTTATTTCTTAATTTTCTTGTGTCATCACTCCATTGGTGAAAAAACATACTATTAGTGTTTTTTTCGTAACTTTTCCATTTCACAACCATTTTTGAAAAAACTTATGTGCCGCACTAGAGGACACCGACCTCTACATCCTGTAAAAAATACAAGTCAAAATAGCTACATTAAGACCTTCAAAGGCTGCACCCACATTTGACATACCGTTCTCGAGGTTTGACCACTTACATAATTAAAAAAGAATTAAAAATTAAACATTTAATTTTGGAAAAATAGCGCGAGTTCTAAACATGTATACTAGATTTTGTAGCCTGAAACTTTCATTTAGGCAGTGAAAGACTGCACCCACAAAAACATATACCTTATCATTTGCCAAAAAAAATAAAAAGTGACTGTTAGAAAAAATGAAATTTGACATAGTTATGTAAATTTTCAATACTTAAAAATTATATATTCGGAAACGTGACTCAATTTCCTACGTTTCATCTTTTTTACTCGATGCAAGATATCTTGTGTAAACATCTCAATAAAACCAAGTAAGTTGAGGGATGCCTGATATTTCAGTTTTCTATTGCATCTAACGCGCCAAAAGTGACCCTCATTAGCTTGCACATGCCCAGAAGTTGAACGAATGTTACCACTATGTAAAAAATTAAAGAAGTGGAATGAATGTTACCACGTCCACTATGTCCATGAGTCAACCTAAAAAGAAACAGAGTCAATTTGTAAAAAGGCGTAAACATTAACCTATAGATGATGCCAACATTGTTTACCAAATTACCCCTACGGCTATAGCCTATGAGTCTGTGACCTAAAAACTCGAGGGAACACGGGTTTTGGTTTGATACTATGCTAGTCTCTCCTTCTGTCGTTGACCACCAACCCAAAAATGAGTTCAAAACTTCAATCTGGTTTCCTTCAATTCCGGATTCCATATCTATGGGAGCAGAGTCATAAAATATCATTACTTTACACCAAGCTAACACTGGCATCAAACAAAGCCTTGGAGGAGAGGTATCGGTACTAGTAGAGTGTAGTGGTAAGTTGGGATTAATTTTGGTGCTTGCATCATTTGCTTTCTACGTAAGACCAACTAATCCTTTAGCCACATTCACAAAAAAGGAATGCGGAATCAATAACTAAAATATATTCTACTAAAAAACAAAACGAATAGAATGCTTTTTTCTGTAAAAAACAAATCTAATACATGCAACGCCAAAAAGAACTATTAGAAGATTGACCCCTCAAAGCTAGAACATCATTTTGTTAAAAGCAAATCTGGCTTTTGCAAAAGAATTTATCCTAAACCAAATACAAAACAAAATGAGAATATCTTATGTTTGTTTGAAATCCATTGTTCGGTATCCTCGTTGTGAAAACCACAATATAAAACCAAATGTGTACATCCACAGCTCTACTTTCAATTTAGCATTGGATTATGCAATCAAAAGAGCTCGTTTAGTGTATTTGCTTAAACCACAAAGTTATCAAAGTGGGCATAATCTAAATTTTAAGTTCTATTTGGCAGCCACTTCCAAATTGACACAAGGTTGAAGCAGAGACGGACTAGAATCTAAAACGGAGTTTTCTTATTATTTTTTCTTACAGTTATAGAATTTTAACTAATTTTGTTTTCTTCCCAAAGAAACCTAAAACTTTAAAAAAATTACATACGAAAGTAAAGACAAATGATTTTTGTCTGCATTCTGTAAACAATTCGATTTATGTAAACATTGTCGGCTGCATTTAGACAAATACACATACTTAGTGGTAAGTTGGTAATTGCTAAATATTGATTTTACCTGGAAGTATGAGAGTCAAAGTCGTAAGCTATCTCTAAAGGCTTAGTAGTGAGCCCTATGCACATTCACACATTAATGGTTAACCAAAACATGCTTAAACAAAAACCCTAGCGGCTAGCTATTGGAAAACACAAACGAAATCACTGAAATGGGGTAATCTTAACAAGAAGCTAAGGCCCTAACTCGAAGAATCAACCACGAATGAATGAAAAGTCCAGACAGCAAGATGTGGTCGAATGATTAAACAGTCCAAACTCCAATGGGTGTTTGCAGTTGCAAGTTGAGGACCTGGCACCTGGGGCTTGCTAATTACCAATACCGACCCATTGGAGATTTGTAATTGGGCCTTGGCCATCCCCATCAACCATGGTCCATGATCCAACATTCGTTTTTGCATTCAATCTATAATTAAGAATTTACCTAACACGTTACACATCGAGTAGTTTGACGTAGGCTATAGCCGAGTCTCAAGGTTTTAAAAGTTAAAATGACTGTTAATAAAAAAATTTAAACGTCCAACAAAACATTTTGACAAAGTCAAATTCCAACTTTGGTCCTCATGCAATGGTTTGGCCAAACAACGATTAAGCATCCCGTACATCGCAATCGATGACAGGATGACGTATGAGGGACACATGTTGATTGGGTCCCACTACAAATTTGGAGATAAAAATTTGAATGTTTTACCAAAGTTAAACTTTACAAATTAGAAAATCAAATAGGTAAAATAGGAGGAAAATAAATATCTTTATATGATGTTTATATCTTTGTATCTTAGAATTTGGGGTGTACTATCATTTTTCAGAGATTAATGACAAGACAAGTGTACAACCTAGATTATTTATACATGATACAACTAAGTATGAAAAACAACCAACATATAACTTGTTCATAGAACTTAACTTCTGACCTATTGTGTTCGCCTGCCACAAATATTATTTTCAATCATAAAAATAATAAATAAAATAATTATAATTAAAAATATTAATTAAATAAATAATTTGTTGATATTATTTTTAAATTTAATTAAAATTACCCTCGCTAATTGTAGCTTACATTATATTTTATGTTCTCCAGTATACAATAAAAGGCAGATACCCTAGCAAATGGAGCACTTTACCAAAATTTTGGTCATTTAATGGCATTTCTACTTACTTCAGTAATTTAACTTGTGGCATGTGAGTACTGATAAATACGAGATGTCTAAATAATCTACGATTTCATGAAATCGTTTTTTCGACGAAAATATCCTAAATCCTTTTTCCGGCTTGAAATCGCAATTGTTTCTTGTAACAACACCCTTCATCGAGATAATAGCTCTGCTCATTGCTGGTTCTGTCCTTGGATTTCAACTCTACTCCTGCAATAAACGAAAACCATACATAGATCACCTAAAAAAGAATCTACGATTTTGCCAGAGAAATGATTTCCAGGCGAAATCATTTAGACAACTTCCTGATAAATATTTATCATATACTTTTCTGCAATATACAGGAAAATGATTTTTTTTCATTCTATATAATTTAAAGTCAAATCAGTCATATACATTTAAATCGATGAGCTCCAGTAGAAATAAGAAAGTCCGAAACATAGCAGCACTGGATTACGACTCAACCAGAAAGGTTTCAAGGTTTTCAAATAGTTGCTCCACTCTCTATTTTTGTTATGTTATTTAGCATAATTCTAGTTTTAGATAATTTTCAAAGTTTATGTTTATGTAAATAATTGGAAAATCAAACATTTAAAATCTAATAAAGAGGGAAAGTTTAATATTATATGTTATATAAGCTATTACACAACTACAACCACTTAATTTGTGAATAAGTCCTAAGTTAAATGTTATAAACAAACAAGTTATTTATTACTTGTTTTTCATACTTAATTATAATGAGAAGTTTGAAGCTACATATCTTAGCAACCCTTTGGATGTCAACGACTCTATCTGGATGTTTCCTTTGATGTCCTGTAGTTTCCTATCTGAGAGATGATGTTAAACCTTGTAATATTAAACAGGTATGCTACGAACGTACTTTCAGTGCCATAGCAATGGCAATCAGGGAGGTGATACAAATTAATAATTTATGGCACTTCAATTTTCTTTTATACGTCTATCACCTGACAACATCTCGAATGAACGAGCAGATTTTCAGACGGCGAACAATATTTGTAAAGATCCACTGATTTGAGTTGAAACCGCGGAAGCATTTTGAGGGCATTTTAGCAAGGTAAGCATTCTACATTTTTCATGATTTAAAAAAAAGAAATTGGTTACAATACATTGCATAATCTAGTTACGGTAAGAGCATTCAAAGCTCTTAACTCATTTATATAATAAAAAAAATGTAATTCGAACCATAGTTACAAAATTTTGAATACCAATTTATTTTATACCAAAAGTTCTATATAACTTTTAAACCAGTAGAATTTCTGAATACACGACGGGTTTATTGAATTTATAAAACCTTTTCAACTTCCTTAGATCCTTCATTGATCAAATTCTCCGCCAGAAGGAGAAGCTTTCAACATTGCCACAGAGTGAACAATTAACCCAGGACCCAGGAAACCGAATAAATTCAGACGAATAGAACAGTTCGAATGAAAAATTGAGATTTTATCGTTCGATTCTGTCAAAAATATAAAAAATATGTAAACGTTTAGCCTAGTTTTCTTGGGAAGTGAAGAAAACCATTAGATTCACAATGGAAGAATTAAAATCGCGATAAAAACAATCTGAAAGGGAAACGATATTACATATGATCGAAACTAGGAGACGAGATGTAATTGTTTGCTGACTACAAGTAAAGAGCACGCATGTACGCCCACATATGCAATATTGATATTAGAGAATACAGGCGTGCTCTCTCTCATTGACAACAAGTACGTGCTCTCTCTCGTTGCCAGCAACATAATCGGACTAGCACTGATATTCAGTGCTCTATTTTTAGTTGAACCTATAAGTTGCACATAATAAAACTTTCTAATGAGAATCACGATATCATATATTTTCCTAGATATACAGCGCTTCAGTTAAAGAACAATCTAACAGAACATCTATGGAGCAGATGTGGGTACCAGTATAGCTGAGGCCGAGGCTCTGATCCAGGGCGAATATTAGAAAGAGAGAACGGAGTGTCCATATCCCGCGGAAATAAGTTGTAGATCCTGCTATCCAGGCTAGTATCGTTTGGCCCATAGCAAATTTAATGTTCCTCCTGCTATCCGGCGCAGAGGGAGGTGATCTAGGAGTAGCTCGTTACCTTCTAGGTGGAATAATTATAGGTGTTTATATAATCTTAGAATTTGGGGTCGACTATCATTTATGCTGCTTTTTAATCATTTATGCTGCTTTTTAAGTGTACAGATCATATTGATTTTATGATAATTGTAGTCCATAATTTTAAATAAACAATTATATAAAAAATAACGAGTAAGTGATGCATGGATAATTGGTAGATCATACATAGATAATAGATAGACAATCTATTTATCTAAAAAATGTAACAAGTAGAGAACACTAAAGGATTACAACTAGATATGTTGAACAAGTGACATATAACTTCTTCACTTCTTCATGGCACTTAACTTGCACTTAACTTATGACATATGGATGTTCACCAACCACAAATTAAGTGACTATGCTAATGGTTAGAAGGATTTGTATTTACATAGCTTTGATTTTGGATCTTGGCTCTGTTGATTAAGCACGTTCAAACCAGTGGGTCTCTCAGCTTTGGTTGCTCCCTATAAATGAGTAAAAGTAGTTGGAGAACAGCAATTAAAGGAAGTAAATACTAGGTTTGAGATGCAATGATCAACATACCTGTTGCAGTTAGATTAAATAACCTGCAGCAGGTTGAATAATATTTGCCCGATTTCACTGGCATGTCCACATCTGCAGGTTTCCTCGAAAAACAGAATGAAGCAACCCGCTTCATTGGCATGGCTGGCATCTGGAGGTTTCCGTCATAAAATATGACAGGTAGCTTTCCATTGCCGTGGGATATCGTGCTGCAAAATATCTTGCCATGTTCTCAAACGACTACAAGATGAGAAAACATACGTTAGAACAGTGGCCACGCTATCAAAATTGTTCGCAATGAGGAGAGGAATCAACGATTTAAGTAACCACTGGGTTTACTTATTCTTTAACTCGCCATTGGAAGAGGAATCAAATCTTGCAGTAACGATAGGTGACTGTCCTTGCAGCTCATAAAACAGACAAGACAAACTGAGGCAACCCAGTTTACTGGCATGTCCGCATCTGCACGTTTCCTTACAAGACAGAACGAGGCAATTCACTGGCATGTCCGCATCTGCATGTTCCGTCATAAAATATGACAGGTCGCTTTCCATGGCCGTGGGATATAGTGCTGCAAAATATTTTGCCCTTAACGTGTAGGATAAAAGACAACCAAAAGGTCATTTTGGGATAAAAACCATGTAGGATCGGATAAAAGACAATCAAAATTTCAACAATTATTATTATTATTTTCGTATTTTTGTAGTTTCAGCAATGAAGTTTTAACCATAAGATAAAAACCAGAATAGTAACATAGTAACCCCGCTATCAATACTGCTCGCAACGAGGAGCCGAATCAACGATTAGAGTAACCATTGGGTTTATTGTTCTTTCACTCACCATGGGGAGAGGATTCAACTCTTGCAGTAACCATGGGTAACTGTTCTTTCCAGAAAGTGAAATTTCAAATTACGGGTTTTACAGTAGCCCAAACTATGAAGACAAGACATTAAGGTTAAAAACAGCTCTCATTTTGAGATGCCTGCTGGGACCATTCAAATTCGACAAAGTTTGACTCGGTAAGAGACTTAACAGAGTGTGCCCTAATGGATCAAAGATAGTTGGCAATCCGACAAAAAGGCTACAAAACTAATTAAAATCTGAAAGTGTACTGGGGAAAAAGGAGAGGTGGTAATTTTGATTGGAACGATCTGACGAAGTCGATAGCGTGCTTTGTACGAAACAATGGCATATCACAAGCAACACTGTTTAAATTCTGATACTGTAAGAAGGCACACACTGTGAGATCTCTTTTAATATTTCGTCGAATTTGAAAATATTAAGATTAAAAATTTATTATGCTGTATGTGAGAAGTAATAAAATAAATTTATGTTTACAGCTCATTGTATTTTAGTAGAACATGGTATTTGTTCATGGTATTGAAAATAATATATATATACACTTGGTTACACAAATATTATGCTGTAGGTAAGAACTAATAAAATAAATTTATGTTTACAACTCATTGTATTCTAGTAGCACATGGTATTTGTTCGTGGTATTGCAAATAATATATATATACACTTGGTTACACAAATGGATGAGGTGAAAGAGTAAAGCTGAAGTATTTATTTTGCTAAGATTTAGCAACATTTTGATGCTTTCTCGTGGTTTTCGAGTTGGGTTTTCCATGTAAATTTATGGTGCCTTTTGTTATTTATTTTATGCTATCTTTATTTAGTGTTGGGTTTCTTTATTGTTAAGTTCATTGTTGATTGCTCCCTCTTTTATAACAAGTGGTATCCTAGCAAAGTTTCTTAGAGATTAGGTGTGCACGGAAAATCAAAGAAACCTCCTTTATCAACTAGTGATGAAGATTGGTAGATCGGACAATATTTCTTCCCTGTTTCACAAAAAAAGGATAACTAAGTCATTATGAAAAAAGCTCAGTGATTTAAATATGAAGAGAGACATGGTAGTCATTAGTTTTAATGAAGAGGTTTTTTTATCTCAAAATGAAAGAAGGGAGCCAACAGGCTGAACATTGAAATGAGCTGCATAGAGTGTTGAACCAGCTCACTTCATTTAAGATTGTATTGGATGATGAGATTCATGCCATACTACTCATGATTTCAATGTATAGCTTGAAGAACCTAGTTGTTACCTTGAGTAATGGAGCACCAAAAGGTAAATTGTGTTTTGAAGATGTTTTTAATAGTTCATTGAATGAAGAAATGTGCAGGAATTCTATTGAAGAGGAAATGCCAAATATGGAGGCACTAGCCCTTGGTGATTGTGGAAGGAAACCACATAGAATGAGTTGGGGGATATCAAAATCTAGAGGTAGCTCAAAGTCTAAGTGAGGAGGAATAATCTTCTATCAGTCTGGAAAACCCAACCATGTAAAAAAATATTGGAGGATATTAAAACAAGAGCATATGGAGCAAAATGAGCAAATGACAACCAACAACAACAAGAATGATGAGAAACTATTTCTATTGCATCACATGGCGGGGTATTAATTATTGTTTCTGATGAGGAAGCATGCCTTTATAGTTCTTGTCATGATAGTGATTGGATTTTATATTCTAGAGCATCCTACCATATTTTTCCAGGAAAAATAAATTTTATTTCCTATAAGTCTTGTAAAATACCTGTATAGTTTTCTTAGGTAATAATAGTTTTTGTAGAATTAAAGGAGTGGGAGTGTTAATACCTAAATCTTGCACACATGCGACATTTTGGCGATTCTTGTAGCAAGGCATCATCAACATAAAGAATGCCATTCACCAAAGACATTCTCAACAGATCCATAAAACAGTTTGAGCCTCAGAGTACAAAAGGCATGAATTTTGGGTCACTCACCTTCAAAAGTCGCACTATCGCACAGGATTCATAACTATGTACCCGCACTAGGGTATTGTACAACTTTTCTTCATAAAGGTCGCATTATCACAAAATTTTCTTCATGAAGGCCGCGCTACTACAAAGAACGATAAAATCTCAACTACCCACGGCACATTAAATGTTCATCAATGGCCCATCACCTCCACAATTCGAATTTGGGAATCCTTACACCCCTTGTGGCACTAAATAGCCCCCTTTGTGTACTTGGAACCACTTCATGATCAGGTGATGGCATTCACATTTGGATCTAGTTGTTTCTTGGCCACCTCTTGGCCTATAAAAGGAGGCCATTGGCATGCATTTTGTAGAGAGAAAGAAGAGCAAAGTTGTTGTAATATATTAATTATATTCCTTGGAAGGTAATAATGTCTTTGTATTATGTCGGAATTTATCCACAATATTATGTAAAATAGTAATACATTATATCCCATATTCATTATGGTAAAGTATTCTCTTATTATCCATTATTATATAAAGAAATGTCATTATGGAGAATTATACTATCCCACATGCAATATGTAAGAATAATTCTTCCACATCTCTTGGTATATAATAGAGTGAAGGGAGTCACAACAACATGATGATATAGTGGTATATGCTCATAGGTAGTATCAACACATGGTATTGTGATCACAAGCTCTGCTAAATTGTATTGGGGTTTTTTGTAGTTGCTCTCTTGTAAGATTGAAGGAGATTTTTGGAGATAATAGAAGACAACATTCCCATGGACGTAGCCCAATTGGGTGAACCACATATATCTGGTGAATTCTTTTCCTTGTTCTCTTCTTGTTCTTATTTACTTTGATATGTTATCGATTGCTAAGATAGGTGAGCTAGTTTAGCTAGATCTATAGTTCTAACATGGTATCAAAGCAAGGTTGCTATCATCTAACACCTTTTACAGCTTTCAATCAATAACTATTATCCTATAGGAATTGTTTATTCTTGTAGATTTTCTTTCTATCTAGTAGCCATTAGGCTTCTCTTCATATCTGGGCATGTTTTTGCAGTTTTTTACTTCTACCCCTAACCTTGTTGTGTAGATTTTTGCAGAAAATTTTCAAGGGTTTCTTGATGTTTTTTTATAGATCTATATACTTTTTGGCTTCTCCTCAAGGAGATCTATATTGCGGTTATTAGAACAGAAGTTTTCGTCCAAGTTTGGTAGATTTTTTGCAGGTTTCCGTCTTCGGCATAATCGCCACTATTTTCGGCCTAAAACTAGACATTCGTGACTTTCTCTTCGCCGACAACCCGGGTAACCGCGAATTTTCTTAATGCGAACCCGCAAGTATACTACATACCCGCGACTTCCAGTGTCCAGACCTGCGTGTGCTACGGCATACTCATGCCGACTCTAACTATAAACTCGTGCTTACTTCAGGATACTCGCTACCCTCTTGTGTAGAGACCCACAAGTGCTTCGGCATAACCGCAACCTTACTATACAAAAACCCGCAAATATCTTATCAAAACCACGACTTTCACCTTTACAGACCCGCAGCTGACTCTATTGTAATCCCGCGAGTAACCGTGACCTTTGCCATGCATAACCCACCAGTATAAGTTTTACTCACGAGTTTACTATTGGAAGACCCACGAGTGATTTTTCTTGGCACTGTTTCTAAGGGTTGTAAGTAAAATTTTCTTTCCTTTATTGTGTTTCTTCAAATCAATATGAAAAAGTGTATCAGTTTTTTGTTATTCACTTTTTTTCTCCTGTCATGTCTAACATCTGGGTTTCTTGTCAATATTTCTATCATTATGACTTCATAAGTAGCTTATGTTCTTGAACTTGTTGGTCCTAACTATCTTGCATGGAAAAGAAAAATGATTGATGTTCTTAGGAGTAAGAATCTATGGAGAATTGTTAATGGTAAACACCGAAAACCTGTTGATGCTAAGGATATGGCTATATGGGAAGATAAATGTGATCAAGAAAGAGAGCTCATTGGTCAAACGGTTTCAGATAGTCTTCAGGTAAGTATTGAGGCAGAAGACAACCCAGTTGATGTATGGAAAATTCTCGCTTCTTTATTTGATAACTCTGATGATGTTTCTGCTTATTATCTTGAAAAGAATATTTTTGAGCTAGATCCTACTAACTTTGAAAGAGTAGAATTATATCTTGCTAAAGTGAAAAAATTAAATGAAAAACTAAATAAGTGTGGTAAAGATTACAAGAAGACAGACACTGCTCTTATAATTCTTGTAGAACAAAAATTGCCATCTTGTTTTGATATGTTCATCCAAACTAGGAATATGGCTTTTGAATTGTCTCAAAATACCACAAAACCTACTTTTGATGATTTTTGTAAAGGGTTGATAAATGAGCAAGAAAGGTTAATTGTTTTAGGACAAGTCTTACCTAATATGGTTCTTATGGCACATAATAGGAATCCTAAGAAATTTTTTAATAATGTTAAAGGTTCTAGTTCACACACTTCAAATAATACTAATAAATTTTGTAATGCTTCTAATGCACATCATGAAAATAGTAAGAAGAAGAGAGTGTATGATCCTTGTAAGCATTGTGGTAAAACTAATCATCCTGAAAAGAATTGCTTTAAAGCAAAACGTTTAATGGCTAAAGCTAAAGACAAAGGTTCTGATGAATCACAAGTAGGTTTAAGTGCATTTGTTGTTTTCGTCTAATAGTTCTTCTTTTAAATTGTATATTGACTAAATTGTTCTTTTCTTTGTTGATCATGTTTAATCATGTCAAGTTTCTAATAATGTCATGTTTATTTTGTTCATATATTTTTAAAATTTGCATAGAAGCATTCTTATATTATTTTTAACATGATATATGAGTTGCTAGTCCTGTTGTAACATGTAATTAGAGCACTCTTCATGGAATAATGTTTTATGGTCTTGCATAGAAGTGATGGCATAAAAAAAATCTATATATTCTTGAGTAATTTTATCTCATATTTGTAAGTCTTGTGTGAACTATTCTATTGCTCACTATTTAGATGTTGTGGGCGACACTTAACGTGTAAAAGTAACTTCATTTTCCTTAATGAACAAGTTAATATTTTATTTGATCATACTATGTTGCCATCTTTTTATATGATGTTTGCTAACCTTTGGTGTTTAAGCATTTTCATTTATGTATGAGCAATTTTTTGTTTTATGATATTTGTATGGTTTAATCTTGGAAGTTCTTGTGTCCAGATAAGTTCTCTGTTTATATTTTCACCTTATTCCAGAAATAATGAAGCACCATATTCCACTGTTAAAGTCATGATGTTCATCTGTATGATATAATTTTAGATGTATAGAGCATTGGGTCTTGTTTCTTCGATGTTTGAGGTCTTCTACAGATATTTATATTTCACCTTGATTGGAAGAATGTTTGCTATCCGCACATGTATTGGCCATCTGGGTATTTTGTACACTGTTGTGGTGTTCTTAGCCACATGTTTTGATGTATCAGTCATCAGAAAGTATCTGTACAATGGTGTGGATGTTATATCAGAGTTCTTTAACTATTAGTTATGGTTGTGATGATTCTTGTGGTTATCTAGGCACCTTGTTGTTGGATTGCGTTACATGTTCTCGGCATTTTAGTGTTGGATCTAGTAGCCATAAAGGATTATCTTTAGATGTGAGCATCTTGTTGTTGGTATTTCATAATACAACCTGGTTCGTGTGCAGTTTCATGATTCAATGAGAAGCGGTTGTTCTTGATCAAATTCCATTTGCCGAAGTGTTCTTCTTATTTGCAGCTTATGGATATTCTGGAAGTTGTCATCAAGGGGGAGCAATAATGACTCCTTCCTTCCTTAGTGTCAGTGAGTGATTTTCTCCCAGCCATTATTAAGGGGGAGCGTTGGAATATATTAATTATATTTCTTGGAAGATAATAATTTCTTTGTATTATGTCGGAATTTATCCTCAATCTTATGTAAAATAGTAACACATTATATCCCATATTCATTATCGTAAAGTATTCTCTTATTATCCATTATTATATAAAGAGATGTTATAATGGAGAATTATATTATCCCACATGCAATATGTGAGAGTAATTCCTTCACATCTCTTGGTATATAATAGGGTGAAGGGAGTCACATCAAACAACATGATGATATAGTGGTATACACTCATAGATAGTATCAACACATGGTATTGTGATCACAAGCTCTACTATGTTGTATTGGGGTTTTTTGTATTTGCTCTCTTGTAAGATTGAAGGATATTTATGGAGATAATAGAAGACAACATTCCCGTGGAAGTAGCCCAATTGGGTGAACCACGTATATTTGGTGTATTATTTTCCTTATTCTCTTTATGTTCTTATTTACTTTGATATGTTATTGAATGCTATGATAGGTAAGCTAGTTTAGCTAGATCTATAGTTCCGACAAAAGTTATGCGGCTGGATTTGTGTTGGAGCTTCCTCATAGCCCACCTCTTCCTACCTTTGTAATCATTCCCAAGCCTCCCTTTCCACCTTCCTCCAAGGTGCAAGATTTTATCTCCATTGTTGCTTCCTTCCTCAAGGAGCAATCCCTTCATTATTTTAGCTTAGTCTAGGCTTGTTGAAGTTGTTGTAGCTCGTGGGTGGTTGGATTTCCTAACCCAAAACTATCATTGTTTCCTTGGCTTCAAGTTTCAAGGATAGTAGGGAAAATGATCACCTTTGTGCTCTTTTTCCCACAATAGTTCTAATGGCGACTCCACTTATTTTTGTTTATTTCTTTTAACCTAGGTTGTTTTATGCCGAGTGGTTAATTTTGGGTGTTAATCATTTGTAGGAGATTGGTTTACCACCTCCTATACAAGAATCCCCCCCTGTCAGCCACAATTCATTTTTACACAATAGCACGAATCCCAGCGTCTCGGCCGCACTGGCACAAAAATGGTTTCAACAATCGCACTACTCGCACAGGTAAATAGCTCACGAGCCACGCGACATTCCTTAGTTTAACCCACACACCTTGTCTATGTTCTTCTCGTGATACAATGGATCTATTTTGTATTTTTCCGCGCTACCGCGTGACATAGTATTTTTTTCTCGTGCTATAGTCATTTGTTTTTCTTTTTATCTACATACTACAATCTTGCTGCCCCATTGCTACTCACTAATGAGCTTAAATTAAGGTAATTTGGAACAATTACTTACTTTTTTAGTAATTAGTTCACCTAGATCAATATTAGGAAGTAAAGAGTCCACATCTCTCAAAAATTTCCAAGGTAAACAACTTTGAGGCTTTCAATGGGCCTCATTGTTTGCACTAGTATTCAAGATTGATCTTGTTTATGCTCAACTGACTGTTTTTAGGATCAAAGCTACAATAGAATCCACTTTTTGCACCGAAGCAAGGAACTAAAGATTCTTGTCCCCATAAGTATGCCCTTCACCTCACACTTCTTATGAGCTTGGTGAATCAGAAAAGGGTGAGAAGTGTGAAATACCTCCATTGCACACTTTTCATTAATTAGCATTTTTTATTTGCAAAGCACCTTGAGCATCTTTTAGAGTTAAAAGTACATCTACTTTTGCATTTGGGTTAATCCATGAAGGTGGTTCATGATTTTTGGCAAGCAAATCACCAAAAACATTAGGGGAGTTTTGAGGTAAAAAATGGGCCTCAAAATAAATAATGTACTATAAAAAATCACTTTATAAGAACCAATAGGATTCAAGATGATGATGTGAACCATAAGGGTAAAATTTGTAAAACAAATTGGAGGGAAAAAGAAAAAAACTATTTTTTCTTATCGTATTTTTGACATATATCTTTAATGGTTTACCCAAATTTAAAGTTTTGGAACTCGTTGAATGCGGCTTTTAATTCCACATCCAAACCATACCCATGCCGCTTACTTCTGAGTCACCCATGGCATGAAAAATGAAAAATTCAATAAATAAAAACGTATTTTAATATTAAAATATGTTTTTTTCTTAAAATTTTAATTTTTTCATGTCCTAGGTGCCTCAAAAGTATGCAGTGTGGGTCTGGGTTGGATGTAGAATTAAAATCTGCATCCAACGAGTGACCAAACTTGAAATTTGGGTAAATCCTTAAGGAGATATGTCAAAATACAATAAGAAATAGTAGTTTTCTTTTTCCTCTTTAAACTTTAGAACTCTTATCTTATTATTATAACTCTGATTTTATTATTTCTCTTAAGAGGCCCATTTTAGACCTCAAAACTCCCCTAATGTTTGTGCTGCAGATCCTCGATCGAGGTCTTTTAAAGCCCTTGATCGAGGTATTGAAAACTCGATTGAGGGTTTTAAAAGACCTTGATCTAGGTTTTAAAGAAGACCCCGTTCTAGCTATAAAAGTATTTATCCCTCGATCGAGATATTTTAAAAACCTCGATCGAGCAAATACCTCAACCAAGGGCCTAAAAAACAGGCCGAAAGCCCTTTTCACTGCAGAAAGAAAATTTTGACTACCTTTCAGAGCCCTAAACTATGTCATTAAATGCACATTAATGGGCGGAATTGATACAATTGGATTCGTCAATGAATCCTCTATCCATATACATATAATTTATGAATATTTCTCTTCATATGTCATTTGTTTTTAAATTTTTGCTAAAGATTACCCTAAAAAACCTTGTCGACAACTTCGAATGAGCTCAAAGATAAATCAATAACATTCAAAATACACATCCAAAAAATTTGAAAAATATATACAAGCGCTACATCAGTGCGTCCTCTTCAAAAGGGTATTTTTAGTTTTGCAAATTATGTAAACAATCAAAATATTTGGCGCATACACGCACATGTGTGCAAAATGCGACTGAAATATTTACTGGTCAGTTTCAAAAAATAATAATAAATATAATTTTTTGATAAAAGTTAAAATAAAAATATGTACGCACTAGTGCATTCTGTCTAGATCATGTTCACATATTTAATTTTTTTAAATTATTAATTTAACATTAAATTATTTTGCACACACACAAGACACTTGTTAATTGCTCTTCAAATTTTTAAGGACACATGTTTCATTAAATGAAAATTTGAGATGGTAAAGGACATTGGTATAGTTTAAAAAAAATATCATTGGAAAGCCAACATAATTCTCTACATTTTTTTTAACCGCATGTCGAAATTCATATGGAAAATATGAGTTTTGAGGTCTTCAATTTAATACATGGGTAAAATTTTCATTTTTCATTGCCATATTTGGCCAAAAAGAGTTCCCATCTTCATGGAATCATCCATTTACTTTATACTCTTCTAGTTAATTTGCCAACAATTGATTTTCTTTCATCACATGTGTTTGTGCCACTAGCACACACTAAGACACCTAAAGACTCTTCCGATCCAAATATGCTCTTTACCTCGCACTTCTTGTGAGATTGGTGAATTAGAAGGTGGGAATTGTGAAATACCTCTCTTTCAGTCCCTAAGTTAAATTCAAATCCCTTAAAATAAACTTTGTAAATTCCAACCAACTAAAATCATCCACATGAGGTCACAAAATAACATTTTAGATAGGTATGACTGACTGGGCTAGGCATCCATTAATGCCCACCAATCTAGTTTCATTAGCTATATTTTGAAACTTAGCATTATTGACTTATAGATTACTTTCAAAATCCTTCTATAAGCAAGTGGTCAAAGAAAACCAGGATCAAAAGTGTGTTGTGACCAATGAGGTGAAAGACAAGGTATAGTTTCCATGCTCTCCCTTACGAGTCAGTCAACGCCTTGTAGGGATAAAACACTATACCATGCAGGCCAAAACACAGATCCACACTTGACGCAAGGTATCTTAGTGGCCAAACTTGTGGCATCACTAAGGAGCAATTGTGTGTGTAATTAAATCCTGAAGTTAGCTATTTCCATTGGGAGGTGTTTCCAAGTCTTATTTATTGGAACATTGGCCCCATTGCTGGTAGAACTAGATCTTTGTTACCTCCACTAGTTAATTGGTGTGTGGATCTCATTATCACCATCAATTGTACTTTTGGAAGGCCCAATTACATTTGAGAGGAAGGACATTAGGTCCTATTAGAGAATTTACATTTATTTTCTTTTTAAATACAAGTTCACTAACTTGTAATTAAAAAGAACCTACATGCGGGAACTCTTGTACTAAAACCGACGGTTGCACATATCACTCACTTATGCATAATATTGCATCTATTTTAGTTGGTATATTTTTTCATTTGTTTAGTTGTGCTTACTTCCACTATCACTCTCATTTGACACAAATCGTTCACCATTGAGGAACAAAACAACCCCCTAAGGCAGTCTCGAAGACTGCAAGGCCTCTCCCTCTCTGAATGGGTGTTTTTACACCATCTCCCCATGGTTCCGGTGGAAGATACTCTAGCTGGGGCTGTTCCAAGGCCACATTGATAGGATCATCTGCGAAATTCCACTCCTTTCTCAAGACATGATCTCCTCTAAGAGAAAATGAGAATCCTTCCACCTCCTCCATCGCCAGAAGAGGCACCCCTTTGGATTCTCCTCTTGGAGACCCTTTGGACCCCTTTGATACTTCCTCTCTTGTAGGAGGTCACTCATTGTTTTCAACACCACCTCGGTCTCCCCTTAGCAGAAACTACACCTAGCATACAATGGTAGGACCAAATACTCCTACCCCACCTTTCATGGCTAGTCTAAATCTACCTGATTTGGTCAAACTGATCAATGACCCCATTACACATGATCCAACATGGTTGGCTATTCCATATAAGCTTCCCTCCGGTATACTTACTTTTGAAGGAAAACAAGGGGATGGTCTTGCCAACCATGTCATGTCTTTACACCTATGGTGTTCTTCTAACAACATAGTAGGCGATCCTATGATGCTTTACCTCTTTTAGCATACCCTCATCGAAAAGACATCCAAATGGTATGTAAATTTACCAAGAGTGACCCATGCCACGTTTGCGACATTGGTCACCACATTTCTCACTTAATTCTATCTTCCGATTAGCCATGACCTTGGTATCTAAATTCTCATGTATTTTTGACAAAATACATCCACCCACATTGTAGACCATATCCACGAGTGGTGTAGACACTGTACATTGTGTAAAATCGAAATAGAAACACTCTTCTTGTTGGATTGGTTCATCAAATCACTTCAACCGTCCATAGCTAAAAATGTCGCCACCTCCATTTCGCAAAGCGAGGAAGAGACTATTCTAAAATCCCAGCATTTTGATCTCATATATGCACAATTTGACTACCTTTACACTATCCTCCTTGATGCCTTTCAGCATTCGTCGTTGGATCCTACATCTATGGGCTTGTCACATTTGGCGAATGTGCTTATTGGGTCCATTTCCCACTTAGGAAAGGTTCCTCCTACCGCTTCAACACCATTTAGCATGGATCCAAAATAACCGTTCATGCCACCTATGTCGGTATCCCATCCCTCGATACCAACCCCATTAGTTGGTTAGTTACAGTATGGACCCTATAGTCTTACTTATTCAAATGTTAGCCAAATGACAACAGTTCCTACACTACAAATGGCACAAACCATTCCTACATCCACATCTTATGGAGCGAAACCACATTTATCCCACCCCAAGGATATAACCCTTATTATCCTTTTCCATGTCTGACTAGTCAACAACCCACACCTCACATGGGGGTGAACCTAGTTCAAGCTTCCTGCGCTTAACAAGCTCAACAGTTCAACCAATTGAACAATGCACATCCCCAGAATCCTCGAGATCAATGGAAGAACAAGCAAAACCAACAACCGAGGAAAGGGGGAAACCCCCCTCCCCAGCAAAACAAGAATCTGGGTAATCAAACTGCAGGGACTAATAATCCTCCAAAGCAAGGGAAGAATGTGAACTTGAGGACCAATTGCTGCTTCTCCATTTGCAGCGAATATGGTCATTACACCCATCACTATCCTCTTATCCCCAACTGCCAACAGTTAGTGGAATCCAAAAAGAGGACAGTGATAAATCTCCCTCAGGCCCTAAATCCTCCCCAACCCCAAATAGTTGTATTACAAAAACCCTTTGCAAATCAAGGGGTCATCACACAATAGAAATATCCTTGCCCCTTTGGAGATGGCTCTTTCCAAAATATCTACACATTGATGTTAATATTCAAACTTGAGCCAAACGTTATGATAGGCCTGAAGCTCCCCAATTGGAAGACATTTCTATCCATTCGGGGCACCCTGTCCAAATACCATGCCCCAGTGCCGAAAAAGTCCCATGGATTCCCAAGGTTCCACTTTGGTGGACCGCTAATAACCCCCATATGAAATATGACCAGAATTACAGTATTGTGGATGACTTGTCTCAATATCCTACTGCCATGTCCACATTGGAGGTGCTACAGCCATGCCCAACCTAGATAAATGAACTAACCAATGCACTAGGGATCATTGATCCTTCTGACTCACATTTCATGACCTTTTATCTTGACAAGATTGAGCCATGACTACCTTCTTCAGTCTCATTTCAAGTCCCTGTCAAAGCAAAGAACATTATGATTCATCATCGTATTATCAATGAAGGCGCATCCACTTGCGTCATGTCCGTTAATGTTTCGAAATGATTAGGGTCACCATATCTGGTACCTTCGTCTATTTCCCTTCGCGCATATGATGGGAGACCATCCCAACCAAGAGAGTTATACCAAAATGTCCCCATAGAGCTGGGGGGCAAGATGGTCATGATTGATATCGAAGTAGTTGTTGCTCAACTCAACTACAACATCCTCTTCGGGTGTAGTTACATGTACACCATGAAGCTGGTCACCTCCTCAGTCTTCTATATCATGATGTTTCCCTTAAATGGGAAGGTTATCACCCTAAACCAACTTAACTACTATGATCCCAACACCATAAGAAACCCTAAAAAAATATTACCAACTGTTGTTGGAACTAATCAACCCTATGTTGACATTTCCACCGACATGTACAAGGACTCCAACTTGTTAGGAGCATACTCGGGACCACCACCCGAGATACCCACATCAACTGATGGTTTAATGTGCACAATTTTCACCACTAAAAATGGAGTTGCCTCCACCTCAACACCATCATTGAGCCATGGCATTGAAAAAAAGTTGAGTCTATCGGTCCCCCCCAATATTCAAAATCTCATTCTTGTACACCCCCTTAGGTGTATAAGGGACACCGGTTATGGATCAATTAACTCTACCTCAGCCCACTTTAGGTATTCTAGTATGGTACCTTACACCACCCTACCTAGAAATGGATTCCAAACCAGTCTCTCACTATGGTTTTTTCCTTGTTTGAGTTGCTACACCTGTAAGGCCTATTACACCTTCCATTACAAAATCCCAACCTACGACATCTACAACTAAACCACAACTGGTCATCACAAAGACCACCAATGGGGGAACCAAGAAATTGAATTTGAAATGTTCGCTCTTACCTAACTCTCCATCTGACTCATTGATGGTCACTCAGCCTAAAGTAGGGGTCACCAATCAACAATGGTTAAAAGCCTCAGTAATGACCAACACTCCCACCCAGAGAGCCACTCCTCCATGTGCTATTTGCGTGCAACAAGGCCATGTGACCAACCTATGGCCCACCTTTCCATAGTTAAGGAACTTTCTCAAAAATCAGGTCAGCATAACCCATGCTCCACCGACCGAGAAGGGGTTACATCATCATCACCCACACTTAAGTCCAAGACACTGTGTACGAATCACGCATGTGCGATGTGTTCCCAATATGGTCATTACACACACCATTTCCCCGATCTCCCTCGATTTTGAGATTCTTTGGAGACCATTTACCTCACTCAACTGACAATTTATGGCTCTTCCCCCTTAACCTAGGAAGAATCTTCTATCAATGTGGTCACTACAACAACGACCACATAAGTTGCACCTCCCACACAAACAACCTCACTATCCATTCTGATTGTGGAACCTACATCTTCGCAAGCTCCCCAAACTACCACAATACCACATAATGGATGCTCTCGATGTAGAAATTACACACATATGCTTTCCCCTAGAGCCATCACCAACATTTTGGATCAAGTCAACTCCCCGATAGTACAAGCACACTTCGCGCTCGAGTACCATGACCCTTCCAGTTTTGTGGAGAGACCTCTAACTTCTCATTCTAATGCCCCATTATACACATGGAACGAGATGCTCGTCTCAAACTAATGAGACTCCAAGATTAGCTTACTTTCCTCAACACAGTCCCTCCAAACTCACTTACTGAGGAATTTGTTCCCCCTCTAATAGATACCATTGATACCACATCATATTTGGATGGTTTAATAACTAGTGAGGATTCATCATCTTCTGATGAAGACTTGGATCCTCTGCAACCATCGCATGTTTCCTAAACATTAGGGAAATGTGTGCTATGTTTCTGTCTATTATTTCCTCATTGTCAATACCTTTTTCATATTCTGTATTACACTTGGGTATTTGCGTCATGTTTGTAGTATGATGACCACTACATTGAGATTCCAACCCTCCCAACAATGGTGCAGTACTTCTATCAAAGGTATCACTTCGAAAATGGCATATAGGAAACACCTCCCCTCTATTTGCATTGAACTTACCAGATATTCATGTTGATAACCATAGGGTCCCACCCCTCTGTAATTATATGCCATCGATATCACTACTGTGGGTAGCATTCCCCACCCCATGAGTGTGCACAACATAACCTTTTAGTCATCATTTGACACCCATGGTGTCGACCCCCTCCACAATTCTAAGGAATTTGATCAACCTTGAAAACAATGAACCCTTAGTTCATCATTTTATAGCCATGCATTTACTCCTCCACCTTCAGCAGTCAATGCCACCAAATTCCTCAGCACAAGTTACAATCAAGAACCACAGTTGACCACTCATACCTCCATGAGAAATCTACCATCTGCAATATTCTTCATATCATCACCCCCGCCAAGACACCAATGGGGCCCCCAACCTCCGAAGAAACCAATTCTATTCAGTGATTCTCGTAGGGACAAGCTGCATGGAATTGATTCATGGGGAGCCCATCTTCGCACTTGCAAAACAACCCTAGCATAATCATGAAAATAATTCCCTGACGTACTCAAAACCATGGGGACTTCACCCATCATCAAATTGGTCCCCCAACACACCTAAAACTATGTGGACCCCACCATTATTCTTTATGTATACACAGTTCCCCCATCACATCATAATGAAGGAACACCCTATTCTTTTTGTATCACCCCACTGTGCCCTTTGATTGATGTATTTGAGTTCCCATATCCTCACCAGTACCTGTTAATTTGTCGATCACCATTGTTCTTTGTATTCTGTATCCATCAAAGCCCTTTCATTCACCGTTTGTCTCCCTTTGCCTCAAATTGTACCATTCCAAAAGGAAAGGTTGTCATCCACACTCCCCATGTTTACATCGATCAAAGGAATTTATGAGACCCATGCTTATCAACCAGTCTTGTGTCACATCTGTCCATCCAACAGTTGGTTACAACATGATATTGGTTCTCAGGATAAGACCCTTGTATTATCATGTACTTCAGCTCTCATTGACATCAAAACACTATATTCTAAGAGTTGCAGTAGTTGCAGTTGTACCTAGGGATCCCTTTTAATCACTATAAGGGGACGCCTCAAACTTTGTATGGAGAGTCATTAGTGATCCCTAACTTATTTGTTTCCCCTATGCTCCACATCAAAACATCGATCGCATCAGGAGGGAAACATACTTTTGAAGGTAGAAATGTTCACATTTGCAAACCATGGTAGAAGTCCATATGGAATAGTGAAGTTCTCTCTCTGGTAGCTTCACAACCACACTGGTCTCCCACCCTAGTGGGCTTATCATGATCATCAACAATACCACTTCTTCAGCACTCTGCAATAGTTCTCGATTCATTTACTCTCACATGGATTGAAGTTGCCTTCATCCATGGCCTAGAAGTATAGTGGAGTTGACCCCTTGGTCCTCTCTCATTGTAATCACCTTGACAACATTTCAAAAGCATGGGTATACCTACTTCATTTGTATAAAACACTATTCTTTACTACAACTCCAACGGTCATCACCAACAATATTCCACCATGGGAGGACCCTATCATACACATGTGATTTGTACTACAGAATAGGAGGGAAACATAATAAATGATGATGGATTATCGGCTCTACAGTACCTTCCGAATCTCATACAATAAGGGGCATATTTTAATGCCTAAATCACACATGTGACATTTTTGTGATTGTTGCAATAAGGCATCATCAACATAAAGAATGCAGTTCACCAAAGACATCCTCAGTAGATCAATAAAACAATTTTAGATTTAGAGTACAAAATGCATGAATTTTGGGCCACTCACATGAATTTTTCTTCAAAGGTCGTGCTATCATGTAGGATTTATAACTATGTACCCACACTAGTGTATCGTGTGTCTTTTCTTCATAAAGGTCACGCTATCGCATGGATTTTCTTCATTTAGTCCGTGCTACTGCAAAAAACGACGCAATCTCAACTACCCACAAGGCATTAAAGGCTCATTAATGGTCCATCACCTCCACAATTCGAATTTGGGGCTCCTTACACTGTCGGTGGCATTAAATACCCCCCTTTGTGTACTTGGAACCACTTCATGAGGTGATGGAATTCACATTTGGATCTAGTTGTTTCTTGTCCACCTCTTGGCCTATAAAAGGAGGCCATTGGCATGCATTTTGTAGATAGAAATAAGAGCAAAGTTATGTTGCTAGATTTGTGTTGGAGATTCCTCATAGCCCACCTCTTCCTACCTTTGTAAGCATTCCCAAACTCCCTTGCCACCTTGCAAGAGTTTCTCTCCATTGTTCTACCATCCACTTACATATAGTTTGGACAAAACAGGCCTCCCTAAGGGAGATTGTTGGCTTCCATTGAAGTCCACACTTTCTAGGTATTTTAAAACTTGACCATTGGGCAATACAAAGTGATTTTGCATACCTTGGATTATTGGAGTTTTCATTCTCCTCCCATTTATTTTTTTTATTATATTTTGTTCAATTTTCTTTATTACATGTAAATTCCACTAGCAATCTCTTGCAGGATCACTTGGAGGACAACCACACACCCACACAAGGGCTCCAAGGATTGAGGCCTTGCTGCAACCTATAAGGCCTGCCCCTTACCAAGTGGAGGAATGCACACTTGTGCAATTTTTTTCCACAATAGGGAGATGTTCTAATAAAGAAAGAAGATGGTTGTATTTTATTGCTTAAACAAGTTAGGCATGTACCAGAGCTTGAAATGAATCTAGTTTCACTTGGGAAGCTAGATGATAATGCATACCACATAGTGTTTGGAAAAGGAAGCTGTAAAATTTTAAAGGGTTCATTGGTTGTTGCAAAGGGGTAGAAAATAGGTACTCCCTACACATTCAAATCAAAACTATAGAAATCAAATATTGCAGTTGTTGCAAAGGAGGAGTCTATAGTAGATATATGGCACAAAGGACTGGGGAACATGACTAAAAGAAGCCTAAAATCTTTTCTCGGTAAAAAAAATTTCCTAGGATAAAAGGTACAAAGTTTAAATTTTGTGAACATTATATTATGGGTAGACAAAAAAGGCTATCATTTACAAGGAATAATTTTAAAATGGGTACGTAAATATTAGATTTGATACATTCTGATGTTTGTGTCCCAATTAATGTAAAATCACAAGGAGGGGATGCTTGTTTTATTACTTTTATTGATGATGCATCAAGAAATGTATGGGATTTTCCTAAGAGAAAGGATCAAGTTTTAGAATTCTTTAAAAAATTTCAAATGGTTGTTGAAATGGAAACTAATAAACTATTGAGATATATTAGGACATATAATGGTGGATAGCATTGCTCCAAGGACTTTGAAGAATATTATTGTAAGAATGACATAAAGAATGTAAAGATAGTTCCTCACACTTCACAACAAAATGAATAGTTGAATGAGTGAATCAGACAATAATGGAGAATGTAAGAAGTATGATTTCAAATTTTTGTTTGCCTAATTGTTTTTGGGTAGAGGCTATCCATACAATTTGCAATTTAATAAATCACTCTACCACAACATCATTGGATGGTGGCATTCATGAAAATGTATGTTTTGGTAAGGATTCATGTTACAATCATTTGAAAGTCACTTGGTTGTGGAGAATATGTGCATATTCCTAAAGAACAGAAGTCCAAGTTGGATTAAAAGTCATTAAAATGCCTCTTCTCAAGATGTGTTGATAATGAGTTAGGTTATCGGTTGTGGGATCCTATAAAAATGAGAGTTATTAGAAGTAGGGATGTCATTTTTAATGAAGAACAAAATCTAAAAATGATAACAAAGTTATGGAGTCACATGAATTTGTTAAAATTCAAGGACATTAGGAAAAACAAGAACATCAACCACCATTACAAGAAGACATTGAGCAAAAAAATGAAAATGAGGAACAACAAGAAGAAGAACATAAAGAATAGCAATATCAACAGCCATTAGGATAAATTCCACTACAAAATTTATCAATTTAGAAGTCTACTAGGACACAAAGGCCTTCACATAGGTATTCTCCCTCACAATATATTGTATTGACCGATGAAGGTTAACCTATTTGTTTTCAGAAAGCATGTGAAGGAGAGAATAATATCAAATGGAGAAAGGCAATGCAAGAAGAGTTAAAATACCTACATGATAATAAGACATGGGATATGGTTGAAGGACCAAAAGAGAGAGGTTTTAAAGAACAAGTGGTTGTACAAAATAAAACATGAAGGAAAGGAAAATCAACAAATATTTAAAGCAAGGCTAGTGGTGAAAGAATTTGAGCAAGAACAGGGTATTGATGTCACATAACTTTTCTCCCCAGTTGTGAAAATGTCCTCAATAAGAGTAATGCTTGGACTTGTAGCTCTTCTATATTTAGAATTGGAATAATTAGGTGTTAAGATAACCTTCCTACATGGATATTTGGAAGATGAGATATATATGGAGCATGTAGAAGGATTTGTTAAAAAGACTAGAGAAAAATTGATTTTAAATTGAAGAAGAGTCTATATGGGATGAAACAAGCCCCTCATTAATGGTAAATGAAATTTAACTCTTTTATGGTGGATCATGGTTTTAAAAGGCTAAATGAAACAACAGTACTTTGGCTCAAAATTTGACAAAATTATCCAACTGTAAGGGAAGACCATCAAAAAATACAAGTTAAATATCTAAAATTTGTTTACTTTTTCTAAAATTTTCCCATGTTCTTTAGAAGATCGACGATTATTCCTCAACCATCATCTAACCTGAGGTTTTTCAATATTTTTCGGCATGCATTGGAGCACCGACAGTTGAGGAATAGCCATCGTTCGTCTGACGGATATATGTCCGAAAATCGACAGTGTAGGACATAGACGTTGAACACTTGCAATGATGATTATTGACTAGTCAATGTTAAAAACGTAAAAGTTGACTAGGTCAATGATCATCTGAGGTTCGATGGATATCAAATCTATAAATATGTCATATTTGTTAGACATTTAAATAGTTTTTCTATAATTGTGACAACTTGGAAAGGTTATAAGGTGTTTTTTTCAAACATACAAGAAATTTATTTAATGTTTTAATTACATTAGAAATTAATAACAGATCTACATGGCCACTTGATTTTATAAGATATTCATCACTCTATTTTGGTAGGAAGAATATAGGATAACATTAGTCTAGAATAAAAACAAAGGATTCTTGATCGGTTGTGGGTGGATTTTAGAGAAAGGGGTGATAACAAATGTTATTTCCCTTGTTCTCAATGCAAGGGCTTCGTTCCCAAGATAATTTCAGTAAAAAAAACTGAAAACCATTGTTGTAAATATGGACATGTCAAAGGGGCAATGAAATCCATCCAGTATATGTCTTTCTATTAAATTTATTTGTAAATTTTTTATACACACTAATTTTCCGTGATTGTTTGTAATTATAAAGACAATTCCCCATAGGTGTTCGATGTCATAGAATGTACCAATTACTAGTAGATATTATGTTGTACAAGATGAACATGGAATGAATATTGAAGATCAAATTAATGATCCCATGGAAGAAGATGATAATAATAACTTAGTTGAAGATGGTGGGACAAATAGATTGATCCAAGACACATTCGTTTGAATGGATGATGGAAAATTTCAATATATCTATGGTGTACCCTCTACTTAACAAGGCAAGGAAACCAATTTATGAAGGCTCAAGAGAAAATCTTCAATCTTCTACATTATTTTTGGTGAACTTAATTGTTTTAAATGGCTTGTCAAACAATTGTATGGCATAGATCCTAAGGTATGTTTCATCACATTGTTATAAAGTTATACCTTCCCCCTCTATTTGATGTTAATTAATGTCATGTAAAATAAGAATGCAATATTTAGTACAATTAATGTTCTTTACATTAACTAACTAGTTATTTTTTTTATGTTGTAGATTGTTAGGTGAATTTTTGTTACTAGTGTCAAATATGTTACCTCTCACATAAAGAGATTTATCTACCATTATGAAAGATATTGGAATGGATTATTAAGCTATTGATGTATTTCCTAATGATCATATTATATATTATGGACAATATGCGTTAGAAACAACGTTGTCGCAATGTCATATCAGTAGATATCGAATTGATCAATTAACAGAAAATGAACACCTATTTCATTAAATTTGGACTTATTAGGAAAAATTTGGACTAAAAAAGTGTGAATTTAGGATTTGAAAGTTTCAATATCAACCTTTCTAAAGTTCAAAATTAGGTTCTGAAAGTGGTAATATTGGCTTTGGAAAGTGTGTTTTTCTATTCGAATAGTGTGTTTTTTTACTACTAATGAACCCTAAAATTGCAATTTTTTATTATGAAATTATGAATTTAAATTCAAAAAGTGTGAATTTCAAATAAAAAATGCAAATTTTGATTTGAAAACTGCAATTTTGATTTTGAAATGTGCAATCTTTTAAGGTGAAAAGTGCAATGTCTATAATATTTAGTCCTTGTTTGAATAGCAAGTTTATTAATTCTTGTTTCTTTTTTGATACAGTATTAAGAATATCTAGTTTTTTACATATATAATTTTAGTGGTTTCCAAATGATGCAGGAATTATTCGCGTAATATGTATAGGCACAAATTGCTTACACAATACTAATCAATAAGCGATATATTCTGCATCACAGTAGTCATTTTCCTCAAATTCCTAGAGGCTTGTGGACGTTCCAGACGCTCGACGTTTGCTCACCCAACCAGGTTGACATACATACTAGAAGGATTGTAACAAAATATAAAAATTTTGGGCTAAATATCCCATCAAATGATATCCATAGGAACATCCATCCCACTCTCAACACTATGCCCCATATGTTCTCATTGTGCCTTAACTGTTGCAAGGCCGTTGTCGTTTATTCTAATTTTTTCTCATCTCCATCCTATCCTTGGTGACCATGCCCATATGATGCTTTTTACATTGATTATCATATTTTAATTTTCACCAACAAGCCATTGTTTCTTTCTATTTAAGAATTTTTTGTACAAGATCTTCAGATCCTTCGATGCTCCTATTGGCTTCCACCATTGCACCTCTACTTTGTAAGACCCAAGAGTACTAGCATCTGAATCATGATAAATATTACCAATATCCCTACCCAACCATATTGCACAATATGGATATGGTCATTACATAATGACCATTTGGCCCTTTACAACATCCCATTGGAATGAATTCATCTCTAGGCTTGTTGCATACTGGTCCAACATAGAAATCCTGTAAAGCAGGAACATTTTCCTTCAAATAGGCATCCATAATTTCATGTTCATATCTTGTAGATTCACTACTATGAATATCATGGATTGTCGATGGCCAAAAGTTTTTTTTTACTAATCAACACTCTCGAAGAGACTGTCCAAATCTGTATATACATCCTCCCAATAATTTAACTTGGGATGCCAAAATTGTTCACCTCCCTTCTCAATCCCTCGATTCTAGAATGAAATATATGTTTCTATTCCTTTTTTTTATTTCGTCAATGTCTGAAGGTCTTTTTAATTGCATATTTAATAACCTAGGATGCCGCACCAGAAGTTCTGCACTACCATCTGGAAATGACCGTCACAGATGAATATGAGACAACCAAGCTTCAAACCAAAGTGATTCCCTCCATTGCATGACTAGAATGTTATCTATGAGCTTAAATTTAAAAAAATGGCATTTTTGATATTGATGATCTTGGCATTTCCATCCAAAAGGTGGGGTTTCACAAAACTCTTAAAATCATAAAGTTCATAAATTAGATAAGGGACATATAAATTTTGATCTTCGCATGTCCTATACGTATCCATAATTTTCGAGAGTGAAAATATATCTTTGAGCATTAGCTTTACTGATAACCTTCCATAAGTTCCATCTATGTATTCATGGGTGTGTCCAATCAAGAGGAATCCAAATTCAACAATCTCGAACACTCTCCTTGCTGTTAATAGAGATAAAAATGAGATACAAAGCGGTTTTTGTTATCACCGAAAGAATTACCCATTTTCAACAACAATATGGGTGGTAATTTTCTATTTGGCATGCATTGATTAGTACCATCAACACAAGTATATCATGTTGCATTACATCTTGTTTGTATATCACACACTTTTCATATGACTCTGATTGAAATAGTGCATCATGCAATTGGTGTTTAGATGTTCCACCTTTGTAGCGAAAATCACCATATTTATCAACCACTAGTTTTTCAATAATATTCAAGCATTTATCCAGGGATGTCATAGTGAAATTCGATCCCATCTCTAAAAATGAGAGGCTGAAATGGACAAAACCCCCAGTCTTGTGCCCATGATTCAAGATTCCAATCAATTATATGGGAAGATTAATAACATTACTAAACATTTTTTCCTTCTTAACCATCCTTGGAATGAAAGTCTTTGACTTATCCATTTTTTCATGAACAATACTCAGAAAAGTCTTTGGATTTTTTTGTGAAGCTAATCTGTGAGAATATATACTTGGTGACAAATTCTGATATATTTATTTTGAGTTGCCTGATGTCCTAGCAACCTTTCCACCTCATCTGGATCAGTGGTCCCCTTAAGCCTATCCTGTATTGTAATGCACTCATTACACCTTGCAACGGAGTTTGATTTTGAAATTTTAACATCTCAAAAATCTTCTTTCATCACCTTGCTAAAGGAGGATTGTGATACTGGAGGAAAACCAATACTTTCGATTTCTTCATTTTCCATTTTTTGTAGAAAACCATGGGACATATTAGATGGAAATAATTTCAAGGTTGTCCTTGTTCCATCTTCACTGATTAATCATGTAAGATGTGGAGATTTGTCTAAATTCTCTTCTACAATTTTATTAATAGTAGCTACCAGTGCAACAGTGTTCGCCCTAGATTTTTCCAAGCCATTGTTACCATGCACAACTCTCACATAACCATTTAAGAACATGCTTTTATAATTGTAGAAAGTGATCCTTTTTATCCCATCGAATTTATACCATGCATTTTGACAAATGTCTAGTGTGTCTAATCTCACTGTAAACATGTTTCTTTTTCTTTCATCTCCTTCTTTAGACACAGGAGTATTTGATCCCATGGAATTTATAACATACCGTCTTCTTGAACTTCCATTCATACTATGAAATTTATTCACACATTCAACTATCAATTGAAGTGAAATGTTTTATATACAAAGATTTGAGAACCAACGTTCAATGGCAATTTTTGAAAGGAATGCACCCTAATGAAGAGATGGTCCTTCCAGTTGTCCGCTTTATGGAATTGTATGACCTTGTTCTATTAACTTTAACATTTGTATATCCACAATTGGGGAGTACCTGGAAGGACCATCTGTAAAGGACATTCTTCAAAAATATTCTAAATGTTGACCTTGTCTTCATCTATGTTATTTTTTAGTATAAAATCCAAAGGAACATCATTGAGGTCAAACAAATTGTTTGCAGGCCATCTTATAAGAGAGTCTTCAAATACACCACAATCCTCACAATTGCATAATACTTTATGAACTAAAATACCAAAATCACCAACATCTAGTGGTTTGAATTGTACAATGTCTCCTTCAAAAACACTTGACACTATTCCCCGAGCAATATAATGTGGCTTTAAAGAACATTTAATTATCAAATTAACTTTCTCTCCCACAAACTTGATATCATGATTTTGTCTTAATACTTTCAAAGTAGTTTCGAATTGATTATTGTTGAAATTGCTTTCAATAGAAAGTAATGTTTCTGTATTAAAATCTATGATTCTTTTAATTGTCCATACAACAAAACCTCCACTGCTTAACCCTAGACAACATGCCATACAAGAAAGCACCACTTCATCCACGAGAATACCAAAGGAGAAGTCACCCAAAAATGTTCCCGCAAAAAAATTAGTCCCACTCCCATTTGTTACAAAACCTATGGAAATGCAATCCTTGCATTCTGAATAATTATGTAGCAAAGTAACTTTTCTCGTAATAAAAGAAGATTTATTCTCCAGTTTTTATGATATGTTCTACACTCGTCGAAGTAGAAGCTGGTATATCATTCACCTCATTCTCTTGAAGAGCAGATCCAATGTGGTTAACGATCTCAAATGCAGGACATTGAGTATAACCACCAACTTCCTTTGATAATATATCTGCACCTTTTGATGGATAGGGAAATTGAAGAACTGCATTTAAATTCTTGGTACGTTTATAATGATACATCCATCTTGAATTTGGATATTATACAATATTTTTATTTATGGAAATGAGATTCCTTCAGCAACTTTCAATCCATTCAAAAGGAGGTCCACACATTGTTGAGAACCAAAATCCATTTTAGAAGCGATTTCTGAAATATAAAATAACATGACACATTGTTGAGAACCAAAATCCATTTAAGAAGTGATTTATGAAATATAAAATAACAAGAGCACATTAAAAATAATATTTATTTTAAACAAAGAATATTTTTTTCCGCTAGTATATATTATCAAATAAGTCAATGCTCTACAAGTTAATAGAATTATTGTAAGCTATCATTCTCCATAAGACGATAAATGAGAAAACGTTCCTCACTATGAAGAAAACGTTCAGAGTTCTAGTAACAACAATCTCATGTAGATTGACCATGCTATTGTGTTTTAGAAGGAATCAATTTCAGATGGAGCGGAAGATCCTTCCTCATTGGATATGATGTAATTGTTGCTTAGAATAAATCCATGAGATAAGGAGGTAGTGTTGAATGCTAAAAAGGTAATTTTTTGTTTTCATTGGAAGGCATTCAAAGTGATGATGGATGAATGAGTGACTAATTCTTTGAGGAAGGAGCGATTGTTCCTTCTTAAAAGGGTCCCTTGGACCGTAGAGGTTGGAAATATTTATCTAGATAATATATTATTAGTAAGAGTTAAATATTATACATGATTTTTCTTTTTGTATTTTAATTATGAATTATATTAGACGGTATCAATAAAGGATAGGCGTCCTTAGCTGTCTAACACACATATGTCTGAATGGAGTGCACGAGCTTTGAAAAATTGATGATTTAATTGAAATCATATATCAAATACTACATTCCTCACCTCCAAAATTAAACCACTCGAGGAAGGAGAAACCACTCTTTTGCTGAGAAAATTCTTGAAATCTTCGGCAAAATTACATACGATCTGTTGAATTCTCGGAACTCCAAAATGGACCTACTTGGTAAAAAGGTGGAGGCTCTTTCTTCTCACCATCTACTTTCCCCAACCCCAAAATGGAAACCATTGAGAAACGATTGACCACTCTTTTTGAGATAATAATCTTTTCTAAAAGCGTCCATACCTATAAATATCAAGCGTTCTTTTTTCGTCCTATCCCTGTGCTCCTTGCAGGGGTTGACGCACTTTAAATGATTTACATATTCACATAAATCATATATGTTATTCATAATTAGCAAAACTCCACAATTGACCTACTTTGGGATAAAGTGACAGCTCTTTCTCCTCAACATCTACTTTCACCACCCTAAAATACAACAACTTGAGAAAGGAGTGACCATTCTTTCTCTGATAAAATTTATACTTTCCAAGAAAATGGATGAAAAAATTTCCAATGAGATTTGCTGTTAAAGTGATGATATCTAATTTCCATACCCATAAAATAGAACCCCTTTAAGGAGAAGCAATTTCTCTTTCTCCTCAGCATCCACATTCAACACAACAAAATAGAGTAACTTGAGGAAGGAGCGACCACTCTTTCTCTGAGAAAATTTTCACTTGCTAGTAAACTGTTTGAAGCAAGGTTCCTATGAAATTTATGGTGAAAGTGATAGTATCTACTTTCCCTACTTCTTAAAAAGAAACAATAAATGAAGGAGTTGACGCTTTTTCTACTCAACATCTACTTCCAACACCCCAAAATAGAACAACTTGAGGAAAGAATGGAAGCTTTTTCTCTGAGAAAAATTCCACTTTTAAGCAAACTGTTTAAGGGAAAAATACTACGAAACTTGTGCTTAGGGTGTCGATATATGATTTCCCAACCCCTTAAAGAGCGCCTAGAGAAAGGAGCGGATTCTATTTCTCCTCAGCATATACTTTCAACTCCACAAAATAGAGAAGCTTGAGGAAAGAGCGGCCACTCTTTCTTTGAAAACATTTCCACTTGCCATAAAACTGTTAGAAGCAAATTTCGTATGCAAATTGTGTTTAAAGTGTTTATGTCTACTTTTCCCACTTTAAAAAATAACCTCTGAGGGAAGGAGCAGACGCTCTTTCTCCTCAACATCTACTTCCAACACCCCAACATAGATCAATTTGATGAAAGAGTGTTCTCTCTTTCTTTGAGAAATTTTCCGCTCACCAACAAACTCTTTCAAGTAAAATTACTATGAATTTTGTTGTTAAAACGATGATATCTACATTCCCCACCCAAAAATAGAACCCCTGGAGGAAGGAGCATACACTCTTTCTCCTTAGTATCTATTTTCAACACCCCAAAATAACACATATTGAGGAAAGAGCAGTCACCTCTTGCTCTAAAAAAATTTCCACTTGCTAGAAAACTTGTTTAAAAGAAAGTTCCTATCAAATTTGTGATTTAGGGACTATCTACTTTCCTCGCCCCTTAAAAAGAACACCTGGAGGAAGGATCAGATGCTCTTTCTTCCAAACATATACTTTTATTAGCCCAAAATAGAATAACATGAGGAAAGAGTGGCCTCTTTTTCTCTGAAAAAATTTCCACTTTCCAGCAAATTGTTTCAAGCAAATTCCTACGAAATTTATGTTTAATGTACCGATATCTACTTTCCCCACCCCTAAAAAAGAATGCTTGAAGAAAGGAACGGACGCTCTTTCTCCTCACCAGATTCTTTCAAAACCCCAAAATAAAACAACTTGAAGAAAGAGCGGCCACTCTTTCTTTGAGAATATTTTTACTTTCCCGCAAACTGTTTAAAGCAAAGTTCCTATCAATTTTTTTATTAAGGTACTATCTAATTTCCTCGCCCCTTTAAAAGAACCCATTAGAGGAAGGAGCGACCACTCCTTCTCCCCAACATATACTTTCATTAGCCCAAAATAGAAGAACATGAGGAAAGAGCGGGCTCTCTTTCTCTGAGAAACTTTCCACTTTTCAGCCAACTGTTTCAAGCAAAGTCCTATGAAATTTATGTTTAATGTTACTCTTAGTTCTCATAAGTTCTCACTTGGTTGTGGTAGCATAATTCTAAGGTAACTATTTAAAACCATTCTTTCGGAGGAAAACTGTTTTTTTCCTACCAGAGAGGGTTCTTTCAACAAATAAATATAATGGCCATAGATATTTTATAATGATTATTCTTTAAAATTGTAAAGGGATGAAACACATAGATACCATTGGGCATGGAGTCCAAACCAAAATGTTCAAGAATCAACATAATTTTAACAATGAATATTTTTGCAAAGGTAAGGTAGTTATCTTTTCACAGTCAAGTTCTTGTTTGCAGGCGATAATGGAAGAAAAATAGACAATCCATCAACATTGGGCACCAACTATAGATGAATCCAATATTAACTTTAGGGGAAAAATTTGTGAATACATATATCCAATAAATCAGAGCATAGTTACATGAATTATGATTTAATCAAACTCTCATCTAAGCATGAAAGAAAACATAATGGAAATAAATTTATTGGAATAACAAATCACATAAGGGGAAGGAAATTACAAACTGTAAATCAACAACACAAGAATCTTTTCTCTTGAAAAATGTGTTCAACTCTGCTCAACAATATTTATTAAAACTGAAAAATCTCGATACAAAATGTGTATTCCTTTCATGGGTTCCAACCCTGATTACATTTCCAATTTTTTTTATACATAGAGAGGCCTCTTGAGGCAAAACCTAACTGTTTTACTTCTAAAAATAGTAAACTTTAAACTACTTATTACATTCCATTTCTGTCATTTAAAATTTCCCAAAATAACAGGTTGTATCTTCTATCAGCTGTAGTTGCTGATGAAGCTCTCTTTCTCAGACAGGAATCTTCACATGTGCAAATTGTACTTCATTTTTCCATACTTCTCCACTGTTTTCCACTACTCTGTAGAAGGAATCTCATAACTTGTCATTACTTTGACTAGAACCTTCATCTCCACATGATCTGCAATAGATATTGGAGGTATCTTTGCACCTATCATTGCCAACTGGTTCAGAATTTCAAAATCATCTAAAACCTTTTCCAGCACAATTTTTCCTATCAAGACATGAGTCATGTCTTCAAACTTTTCATGGTTCATCCTAATTTCAAATAACAAATTCTTATAATCACTTTGGGAGATTAACTTATCATCTACATCCCAAAAAGAAGGAAAACCTTTTTGAATCATCTTTTCAAATGCTCTTTTGAAAAATTCCACCTGTTTCTTCATCTACTCTGCTTTAGTCTAGACATTCTTAACATGAGAATGTATTCCAAGGATTCTCCTGGCCCAAGTTATAACTGCTATTCTGTTTTTAATGGACATCGCCTTCAAATCATCTGCTGTCAAAGTGTTTAAAAAGTTAATGGTATTTTTGGATGTGTCCTTCAGTTTTTTATCCAGAACCTCTCTCATTGTTGTACAACTTTGTATATTGTCGTTGTCTATTGATTCTTTTGTCTTCATAAAATTTAAGTAAGGCCTGAATTTTGCAGCCTCGTTTATTATCGAATCCCAAATCAAATGTTTTACACCTTGAATGGTGTTAATTTTTTAGCATTAATTCAATATACTCTAGGATCTTTACTGAGAGAATAACATGTACAGCATATCAAGTATAACAATGCATATCAATCACACCAACCAATCACATGAGACAATAGACACACAGAGTTTCACTAGGGAAAACCATAAAGGTGAAAAAACCCACAACTTTCTCAGAGATAGAAAGAGCAATGATACAACCAAAGTAAAAGAGATAGTCTTCTCCTAGCAGCTACTCCTCCGTCTCACTAGTGCGCCACTTTCTGAGTGATGTAGAAGTCAATAATGAGATGATAAAATAGAGAGCTCCCGCTCTCTATTTATACTTGTCCTGACTTGCCTAATAAACTAGTAGGGCTGACTTGTCTAACTCAGTCTAATAACCCATGGTTACATTAATCTGGGTCGACCCCTCAATAGGTGGTCTAATAACCCATCACAGCAAGTTACGACACTTGCGACACTTGTCAATACAAATGACGACACTTCTGTATAGAGGAATAATACCATCTCTATAGGAGTATAATATACATAGGTGAAATACATTCCGAAGTTACATATACATCAACAGTCCCTCTTAACTAGGAAGGTATTTCTCGACACAGATCTGCTAGCACAAGTATTCTTCTCTGGATCATCATCACTGGATCATCGTCATCGAATCATCGTCATCATTATTGTTGTTTCTATCTCAATCAATCTTTGATCTACTCGTCATAGGAAGTTCTACAGAGCCAGTCCTTTTTCATACTAGATGTAGGCCCACCACCTGCAGGTCTTCATCATCACTGGCCATACTGTGGAATCCTTAGAACTTATTACGTGCATCACAAAACCTAGAAAGAGCATCCCAGACTGTTACGAGCACACAACTCTACCTGTCAGATCTCCCAGGGACATATTACATGTGACCCCACCACAAAACCTCGCAAGAGCATCCCGGGATGTTACGAGCACACAGCTCTACCTGTCGGATATCCTAGGGCCATATTACATGTGGTCATGGCAAAATCTAGAAAGAGCATCCTAGGCTGTTACGAGCACACAACTCTACCTGTCAGATCTCCCAGGGCTATATTATATACCATAAAACAAAACCTCTCAAGAGCATCCCAGGCTGTTACGAGCACACAGCTCTACCTGTCGGATCTCCTAGGGCTATATTACATGTCCTCCTAGACAAATTCCTTGAAAGAGCATCCCAGGCTATTATGAGCACACAGCTCTACCTGTCGGATCTCCTAGGTCAACTTACATGCTCATCTGCACAACCTGTCCATGGCCACAGAGTATCAACCTGTCACTCACCATACATCATCCTGATGTACATCATCACATGATCAATCTGATCATCATCATAGAATCATCCTGATTCATATCATTTGGAGCAACATCCTGAATCTCATCATCCAAGATCATCCTGATCATACAATGCATCCAACATGATGCATATACAAATACATGATCCAACTGATCATACCAAGCATCCAACATGATGCATATACAGAGAAGTAACTGGAGAGTCGTCCTGATGCTCATCATCCAACGCTTACATCCACAGCCATGTGAAGGATCCTCCTCTCACCATGCTTGGAATGGCTCTAGCAAATGTGTCCATCGCTTCTTCCTCGAAGTGTCATCAATTTGAAGAACAACAAGCCTCTCTCTGAAGTACTCAAACTTCACTCTGGCTAGTGGTTTCGTCAACACATCTGCAACCTACTCATCCATCGCAACATACATGAGATTCACTACTCCTCTCTACACCATATCCCTGATATAGTGATATTTGATCTCAATGTGCTTCGACTTGTCGTGGAACACCGGGTTCTCAGATAGCTTCAAAAAACTCTGGTTGTCACAAAGGATACCAATAGCCTCCAACGAGAGATCAAATAACTCAAACAGTAGATTCCAGAGCCATACTGCCTCCCAACTAGCCGAACAAGATGCAACATACTCTGCTTCGGCTGTACTTAGTGCTACATAGGACTGCTTCCTGCTAAACCAAGAGATCACACCTGATCCCATAATGAAGCAGCACCCATATGTGCTCTTCCTATTTGCAACACTGCCTGCCCAATCTGAATCAACATAGCCTTGCAGGTTAAACTTTTGATTCACATCATACTTGAGCCCATAATCAACTGTACCCTTCAGGTACCTCAGAAAATGCTTTACAACAACCAGGTGAACACTCCTTGGATCTGTTAGGAACTGGATCAATGTGTTTACTGCAAACCAAATATCTGGTCTCGTGTTTGTCAGGTACATCAAGGACCCAATCATCTGACGATACATCATGACATCAACAGGATCAGATGAAGCATCATACAGAAGCTTCAGGTTCGATGCCATAGGTGTGGTCATGGCCTTGCAGTCCATCATCCAGAACCTATTCAGGATCTCTACTACATACTTCCTTTGTGCAAGGAAGATTCCATCTGCAGTCTTCCACACCTCCATGCCTAGAAAATAGTGCATCATCCCCAAGTCCTTCATCTCAAACTCGACAGCAAGCTTCCTCTTGGTATTAGCAAGCAAACTATCTTCTCCTATAACAAACAAGTCATCCACATACAGAAGTAGTATCACTGGATTTCCTTCCTCACCCTTGTAGTAAAGGTTGGAATCTGCTTTACTCTTGGTAAAGCCCAAATTGGATAGAAAGCTGTACATCCTACCATAGCAAGTCCTAGGAGCTTGCTTCAAGCCATACAAGGTTTTCTTCAACCTGCACACATATGAATTCCTGTCATGTGTCTCAAAACCAAGTGGCTGCTCGACATACACTTCCTCTTCGACTACACCATTCAAGAAGGATGTCTTGACATCCATCTGGTGTATCTTCCATTTCATCACTGCAGCCATAGCAAGTACTGATTTGATGGAAGTGTACCTGGCTATGGGAGAAAAAGTTTCTTCAGAGTCTATCCCCTCTTTATGGGAGAAGCCATGAGCTACAAATCTTGCTTTGTATTTCTCTATGTTGCCATCTGCAGCATGCTTGATCTTCTAGATCCACTTGGAAGTCACAATAGACTTCCCTTCTGGTCTTGGGACCACATCCCAAACATCATTCTTCATGATCGATTGGTATTCCTCAACCATGGCATCCTTCCATTCTTTCTTTTCCACTGATTCTTCATAACTGGAAGGTTCTTTGTTCATAATGTCACAGAGTAAGGAAACATAACTGGTGTGTGATCTAGTTCTCTTCCTTTCTCTTTGTTATTTTTTTTGAATACCATACCTTTCTGCATCTTGAATGAGCTCTCTAGCCCATGCAGGTTTCCTCTTGTGAGAGTCCTTCTCATGGGGTGGATCTACAGGTTCTTGTGGATCTTCAATTTCATGATGTGCTTCTGGAATTGCTTCAATCATGGTGGTATCTTGAAATATGATTTCCTTTGGCTCTTCATGATCTTCAACAGGTGTCTTCCTTGATTTGATATAAGCCGAGTCCTCATCAAATGTTACATCCCTGCTTATATCAATCTTCTTGAACCCTGGAAAGTATATTCTGTAAGACTTCGAGCTTTCAATGTATTCCACAGAGATACCCTTCTTTCCTGAAGGAACTAACTTTGTCCTCTTTTCCTTTGGAACATGTGTATATACTAGACAACCAAATATTCTGAGATGGATGACTACAGGTCTCATACTAGAGAAGACCTCTTCTAGTGTCTTGCTGTCCAATATCTTGTGGGGTGTTCTATTCTGCACATATACAACTGTCCTAGGTGCTTCTGCCCATAGATGCATAGGTAGATCCTGGTCATGCAGCATTGCCCATGCTGCTTCCATGATTGTTCTATTCTTTCTTTCTGCAACTCCATTTTGTTGTGGATTATAGGGAGCAGTCAACTCCCTCTTAATCCCTGAATCACTACATAGTTTCTTGAAATCACCTGAAGTGAATTCTCTGCCATTGTTGGATTTGAAAGTCTTGATCTTCTTATCGGTTTGATTTTCCATCAAGGTCTTGAATTCCTTGAACTTATCAAATACTTCATCTTTGTTCTTTAAGAAGTAGACCCAAGTCTTCCTAGAGAAATCATCAATGAAAGAGACATCATATACATACCCACTCAGAGAACTAGATGACATTGGTCCGCATACATCAGAGTGTATAATCTCCAAGATTCCTTTTGCTTTGCTTTCACTGCTTGGAAATGCTTTCTTAATGTTCTTTCCTTTTGCACATCCTTTGCAAACACCTTCATGCTTTGACTTGATTTCATGAAGACCCTCTACAACTTTGCTTACAATTGGTAGTGCTCTATGGTGCACATGTGCAAGCCTTCTATGCCAAAGTTCACTTGGATCCATGGATTCATGTACCATGGCATGTTCAGGTTGTCCCTTCAATTTGTACAATCCTCCCTCTTGCTCTCCAATCACTACTGCATCATCCATAGTTTTACCTTTTGGCCACATTAAGACTTGGCCATCTATAAATGCAACCCTCATGCCTTTTGCATCCAATGCATATATGGAGAGTAGGTTCTTCTTGAGCCCAGGTACATATAAAACATCTTTCAACTTCAAAGACTTCCCAGAGTCTAGATTGTAGGAGGCTTCACCACTTCCCTTGATAGGATATTGATAGTCATCCCCAAGTTTCACTTTATGGGGTGACTCATGTTCAGATAGATTTACAAAGGATTCTTTAAACCCAATCATGTGTTTGGAAGCCCCACTATCAATGAGCCAATCATTACATCCATGAGAGATAGTACTTGTGAGTGCATATATTAGAACATATTCATCTTCACTAGATGAATCATCACTTTCTGCTCTAGCCTTCTTCTTGGGAGGTTCATCATCCTTGGTAGTATGAACATGAAATATTCTTTTGTTGTTGTTCTTCTTCTTGTTGAATTTGTTGTTGTCCTTATTGTTCTTGGGACAATCTGTGGCAATGTGTCCCTTCTCATTACATGTAAAACATCTTCTCCTCTCTTTATTGTGATGGTGGTGTGAATATTTCTTGAAGTCGGATGGCTCTCTCTTGAACTTGCCTTTCTTGGTGTGAGCTGTGAGAGCTTGATCTTCATTTACCATCTTTTCTTCTTGGGATATGAGCCTAGCCTCTTCTTGTGAACATTCCTCCCATACTCTACTGAAGGAGACCAACTTCTTTCTTGCACATATTCCTTGGATAAAGGAATCCCATGACCTGGGTATGCCATTCAATGTGGTCATAACAACTTCACCATTATCCACCACTTCATCCACAACTTCAATTTGTTACTTAATATAAGAGACCTTAGAGAAATAGGATTGAATGGTCTCTCCATTCTGAAGCTTTACCCATTTCAATTGGTTCCGTAGAGTCATCTTCCTATTTATGTTCTTCCCTTCAAACAACTTGGTCAAAGAGTCAAACATCTCCTTGGGTGTCTTCAGAGATGACACATGTGGTATGAGATGGTCTTTGATAGAATCAACAATGATCCTCTTTTCCTTGACCAAGTTCTTCTTGTGAAGGGCTTTGGCCTCTTCTCCCTCTGGGATAGGGACCTCAGAGCTTATGTAAGTATCCAATTCATTTTCATTCACAATTAACCCAATCCTATACTTCCATGCTCGGAAGTTATCAACCCCTTCAAGCTTATCTTCAAGCTTGGTGTGGTGAGACATCTTTAAAGAGTACTTCAAATGGAAATAGAAAATATTTAGGTCTTACCACTTAATTTCCAGAAATCCAGATCTGGTGCTAGATTAGGGTTTGTCAGAGAAACCTAAAAATTCAAAATGTGAATTTCAACTTTCTGAAAGGATAGAAAGATGCGCTTTGATGAGCTGATCAACCCAGTGTATTCAGAATTTGAAATCTGCAAAGTTTCACCCTTTATAAATGCCTTGTAGTCTTCTCGGATTCACTAGGGAGGACCCTGAATTAGGGTTTCAGTTTCCCGGAGCTTCACCCAACCAAAAATATTGATCCAAAGTTCTAAAATTTGATTTTTCCAAGAAGCTTCCAGCTATGTCCTCAGATTTCAGAAATTTCTATTTTTGTGGAAACCCTAATGTTTAGGGCCAAAAATGAAAGTGCCCAGAATTGAATTCTGATTGGATAGAAAGATTCTCCTTGATGAGTAGAGTCAATATACCTTGCTTCTTTTCCAAAATCTATGGAGAGAAACCCAATAAACAAGAAACCCTAGTTTCCGCAACTGCACAGTGTCTTCTTCTCAGGTTAGCTCTGATACCATGTTAATTTTTTAGCATTAATTCAATATACTCTAGGATCTTTACTGAGAGAATAATATGTATAGCATATCAAGTATAACAATGCATATCAATCACACCAAGCAATCACATGAGACAATAGACACACAAAGTTTCACTAGGGAATACCATAAAGGTGAAAAACCCCACAACTTTCTTAGAAATAGAAAGAGCAATGATACAACCAAAGTACAAGAGATAGTCTTCTCCTAGCAGCTACTCCTCCTTCCTCACTAGTGCGTCACTTTCTGAGTGATGTAGAAGTGAATAATGAGATGATCAAATAGAGAGCTCCTGCTCTTTATTTATACTTGTCCTGACTTGCCTAATAAACTAGCAAGGTCGAATTGTCTAACTCAGTCTAATAACCCATGGTTACATTAATCCGGGCCGACCTCATGGTTACAAGTTACGACACTTGCGACACTTGTCAATACAAATGGCGACACCTCAATATAGAGGAATAATACCATCTCCATAGGAGTACAACATACATAGGTGAAATACATTCCGAATTTACATATACATCAACACATGGGAAGCTTCCCTCTAACTTGAGATAACAATTTTCGATTTTTATCCATCAACTCCTTATTCTTCTTTTCCAATTATTTTATTTCTTATTCTTTTCTCTGGTTTTCTTCCTCTAGCTTCTGGTTTTCTTCTTTCAATTCTTTGATTTCCACTTCTTTCAAACTTACTTGAGACATAGCTTGAATTAGATCCTCTGTATTTGCTTCTTTGTTGTACCACACTTGCTAACTTTATGTTCAAATCTTCAATTTGAGTCTTGAGACTCAACTTGTCCTTCTCCCAGCTCACTTCTTTTTCTTCAATTTTAAGCAATTTCGCTTTATAATCATCCAACTCTTGATATAGGGATTCTTTTTCTTGTTCTAAAACAGTCAATTCAGATGCTTGAATCAATTGAGTGGCTAGAATTTTGAGCTTTTTCCTAAGAAATTAAATGGTATTTTCCTCCTCAATTAAGAGTTTCTTGCTTGCTTCTCCTTTATTTGGCTCATTGTTAGTTTCCACTAAATCAATCTGCAATTTCTTCATCTGTCGCTAATGAGATTTATTCTCTTTCTTCTCCTGCTTTAATTGGACTTCTAATCTATTCACTATATTTTGCAGCTTTGTAATTTTCAAAGTGGCTTTCATCAAGTCTGTGTAAATGATTTCTCTAGTTCGTCTATGCAAATGGATCTTGTCTGGAACTGGTATCTTGTGCAAATTTATCTTCATCTCTTAAACTCTTTCATAAGAATATATGACCAAATTCAAAGTGTTTTTAACAGGATCTCTAGCAGTCATCAAAGTGACTTCTGAATCTACTACATTTCTGATTTTAAGAAACAATTTATTGCTTTTCTTTGATGTATCATGTTTGTCCTTACCATATTTAATGTACAATTCAACTCTAGAGAAACTTGTCACGATCACCTATAGCCTTCACTTCATCAAATTTATAATCATACATATGAACCGATGGGCCTTGATATTTTTCTTTCTCTTTCCCTTTTTCACTGTCAAACATAATCAATTCATTTTGTGGATCTGATTTGAATTTCATGCTTCCTTCCTATTCTTCTACCTCCATATCAGTAGTTTCATGGAAACTTCTCTCCCTAGCAATTTCAATTTTACCTGGGGTAGTTATCAATTTAGCTGAAAATTTTGCTAGGCCGGAAGGATTGGATTGTGAACATTCTGAGATTTCTGCATCAAATTCATACTACAACAGATTGGCTCTCCTAGCTAACCCTTCAACTTCTTGATGATCAAATTCCCTGCTTTTGTTTTGCTTCATCCTTTGAGAAATGATATGACACAGGTAATAATTGATAGTAATGGCCTTCTTAAAATTCATCATATCTAATTTTTTTTCTATAAATGAAAGAGCATTTATGTTCTTAATGATGAAAGGACCTATTTTAGATGAAATTTCATGTCTGAAGCTTTCTTGAATGCCAAAAAATAGTTATTTTCAACTACCAACTTTTGTCTGATGAATTCTAAGGAAAAAAATCTCAATGTCAAGAAAGATGGTAAAACCCATGGCTCCTTCACAAAACCATAAAACCTAATCACTGTGTGTTGTTTCAACAAAAACCAGTCACCAGTCGCTTTTTCTGGACATAGCCGCATTAGGATTTTCATTTCTAGTAAAACTCTTGGCAAATTTTCTTCAAAAATCACCCTATTAACCATCTCTCCATCAACTTTAAAAATACTGTTCCAACAGTGTCGATATCTACTTTCCTAAACCTAAAAAATAGCGCCTAGAGAAAGGAATGAACACTCTTTCTCCTCACTAGATTCTTTCAAAACCCCAAAATAGAACAACTTGAAGAAAGAGCAACCACTCTTTCTCTAAGAATATTTTCACTTTCCAGCAAACTGTTTAAAGCAAAGTTCCTATCAAATTTGTGATTAAGGTACTATCTACTTTCCTCTCCCCTTAAAAATAACCCCTAGAAGAAGGATCAGATGCTCTTGCTCCCCAACATATACTTTCATTAGCCCAAAATAGAACAACATGAGGAAAGAGAGACCTCTCTTTCTTCGATAAAATTTCCACTTTTCAACAAACCATTTCAAGCAAAGTCTTATGAAATTTACATTTACTGTGTTGATATCTACTTTCCCCACCCCTAAAAAAGAATGCTCGGAGAAAACAATGACCACTCTTTCTCTTCACTAGATTCCTTCAAAACCCTAAAAATAGAACAACTTGAAGAAATAGAGGCCACTCTTTCTTTGAGAATATTTCCATTTGCCAACAAATTGTGCGAAGCAATGTTCCTATGAAATTTGTGATTAAGGTACTATCTTTCTCTAAGAAAATTTCCACTTTCCAGCACACTGTTTCAAGCAAAGTCCTACGAAATTTATGTTTAATGTGTTGATATCTACTTTCCCTACCCCTAAAAAAGAACTCTTGGACAAAGGAACGACCGCTCTTTCTCCTCGCTAGATTCTTTCAAAACCCCAAAATAGAACAACTTGAAGAAAGAGTGGCCGCTCTTTCTCTGAGAATATTTACACTTGCCAGCAAACTGTTTAAAGAAAAGTTCCTATCAAATTTATGATTAAGGTACTATCTACTTTCCTCGCCCCTTAAAAATAACCCCTAGAAGAAGGATCAGATGCTCTTTCTCCCCAACATATACTTTTATTAGCCTAAAATAGAACAACATGAGGAAAGAGAGACCTCTCTTTCTCTGAGAAAATTTCCACTTTCCAACAAACGATTTCAAGCAAAGTCCTATGAAATTTATGTTTAATGTGTTGGTATCTACTTTCCCCACCCCTAAAAAAGAACGCCCGGAGAAAGCAATGACCGCTCTTTCTCCTCACTAGATTCTTTCAAAACCCTAAAAATAGAACAACTTGAAGAAATAGCGGCCACTCTTTCTCTGAGAATATTTCTATTTGCCAACAAATTTTGCGAAGCAATGTTCCTATGAAATTTGTGTTTAGAGTGTTGATATCTACTTTTCCCACTCTTAAAAAAAATCCTTGGAGGAAGGAGTGGATGATCTTTCTCCTCAGCATCTACTTCCAACACCCCAAAATAGAACAACCTGAGGAAAGAGTGACATATCTTTCTCTGACAAAATTTCCACTTTCCAGAAAACTCTTTAAAGAAAAATTTCTATAAATTTTGTTGTTAAAATGTCAATATCTAGTTTCCCAGGGTGATAGGTGGAATGCTCAGATGGTGACACGTGGCATATTTGATTTTGAAAATTAGTCTAAAGATTATATAAATGAATATTAAGGATATTATTGGTACCATTTCAATATAAACATATGGATTTAAGTTATATAAATTTTTGGAATAGGTATCAGGGATCAAGTTTGAAGGGATGAAATTAATTTCAAGTTGAAGGTTATATATTCATACCTCCCTTCTAGCATGAAGGGATTCAATGAAAAAAATTACACTTCAATTGACAATAATAAATTAACTCAACGTTTCATTAAAAAAATTGCTAAACAAAATATTACTAAATATGAGTCATACATTACATATTTCCCTTCATACACTTAAAATAAGTGAAGTCCAACAATGCCATGCCACCCAACTTAAAAAGGAACATCTAACAAACTGTTCAACTAAAATTGATCCTATGGACAACTATATCTCCCTTGATGATATAACTACAATTCCGTTCAGATAACCCCTACTCTACTTCAGGTGCTTTTCAAGAATGTGGGAAACAAAAATTTGGTTTCCGATTTCCTAAAAAAAAAGATGCAGAAATGGAAATTTCCTATATAGAGAATGGAAAGGTGGCAACATCAGACGTGCGTGCAAAGCTCTAATATGCATGCACTCTACCATTATCGCTCTTCTAAAAAGGCGAGAACGATTTCAAGTGATAAGTAGAATGGAGGACCATCATAGGGAGGAAGGGGAGAGTAATGAATATGGGCGAAGAATGAGGCAGAAGAGGGAAGAGGCACTGGTGGATGAGGGATGAAGGGTCACCCGGGAACAAAAGAAAGAAACGTGGGAGGATCACATGATTGAATTGGCCTTACTAGTGATTGTTCATCATAGAATCAAGGATGTGGAACAGAAGCTATGGCAAGTGCTGGACAAGGACATCCTAGAAGAGGAATGCTAGAAAATGGAGGAATGGGTAATGGATCCAGTTAACAATGCTTCCTGCCTTAGTATTTACGAAAGGAAAGTTGTACTCTACTGGGTGATGAAGAATCTGATGGGGCATGTGATTTGGGAGCGGCTGGAGAAGACTGGTGGAGAGGAACCTCCAGACCAATGGATGAAAGCACTGCAAGCTGAAAAGAAATAAATGCACCTGAATATGGACACCATCCTGCAGTTCCTGGGCATCTACTACCCACATGCTCAAAATTCTTCTACAGGCAGCAGTTAGAAAGGGTACTTTCCAGACACTTTCCAGACATACCATATATTCCACTTTAAAGGTTCTTTGGGCTCAGGTTCTGTGTTATAGTGTCGATCATGGTTTTCAGGTCTTTGTTATTTTGGTCTATTACATGTTTTATGAATGGAAAGATTAGAGATCAGAAGTACTAGTGTTTGGTTCATGTCCTTTAGTTTAGATTATATGATGGTCTGTAAGGAGTATTGGTATGGACTCAACAGTATGTGTAATTTTGGTTTAGTGTTCTGGTTAGACAGTATTATGATAAATCTCATGTTTAAGGTCAGATCCAAGAAGTGAAGGAGAACAATAGAGCTTTGACCTATTTTTCTCAGATGTAATTTGATCCTTTTATATAATACAAAATTACCTTACTTCCAAAAAAACCCTACTCTACTTCAGGCACTTTTCAAGAATGTGGGAAACACAATGGTGTATAAGAGCAAAACTTGAAGAAAATTACTTTCTAAGCTACAAAAATTAGTGTTAAATTTTATGCAAAAGATGTTCATCACGTTTAAAAAAATTAATATATAAATCAGTCAGAGTCCTATATATAAAGTTGCATCGAAAATAAGAATTAACCCCATATTAGAGATTCGTTTATATAAGAGTTCAATAGCCTAGAACCTGCGTGGACTTTGGATAAGAATGAGCCTAGAATGGGAACCTGTGTGGAAGTGTGCAACTAGACTCTGGACCGAGCATGGAACCTTCCTAGGGCTTGAGCTATGTCAAACATAGATGGGACGAAGTGTAAAATAGAGCCCGCTACGTGGAACTATTACCCGAGCTTCAACTACTGCACCAAATATTTCTTGTTGTTGCAGGGGAAGCTGAACCCAAACCCCCAAAAATTCTATCTCGTAACTACTGCCCAAAACTACTGCGAATATTTTTGCTATATGGTAAATACGATGGTCACTAAACAATGCCCGTGAAAACTTGATGCCTCACCCGAAGTAATTTAAGAGAAAATTCACCTTTATTACACGCTGCCACCAGGAAAAAACGGGATCATAATGGTTAATGGATCGTCTCGTAAAACTTTATAAGAAATAAACAGTTTAGATTCGAGGAGGGTTGAGATCTATGGCAGATAGGGAATCCACTAGGAAAAGGTGCATGTTCTATAACATTGGCAACTTTGGAGAAATGACTGTTGGTACGTGCTAAAGTCAGGAAGCAATCTACGGTGGATGAGCGGTGGAATAAAATATCGATGGTTGATGTTGATTTCGTACTTTCAACTAGCGCGGAGAATAAAAAGTGTAAGCAGTAGCATAATTTTTATTTCTTACCACGTGTCGAGTCGAGTATCGTTCTGTTAAATGAACAATTGTAATGGGAAACCACTTCTCATGATCCTGAAACCACCTACACAAGATATTATAAAAGAAAAAGGGATAGCGCAGAATATTTGTCACTTTCTGGCTGAGGAAGAAGAGGTCGCTGCACATATGGAAGCATAGTTAGAGTTATTCCCTCCAATCATCAGCTTCTAGGTAGGCCACAATATCCTGAAACAACCAATCATTTTGTAAAGATGGAGGGAGAAAGTGAAGTAGAAGTTCAAAATAGGGAGCTTAACAGGTTGGAGGAAATATTTGAAGATAGAGATGGTGATGTTTTTGATACAGTCCCATACCTTGGTGCCGTCCATGAAATTAAAAATAAATTAAATCTTTTAGAAGCACAAGGAATAGATGTAAATGGGGTTCATAGGTCCTATCTTTACCATTTTTTCCCGTAACAAACCCTAAATTTTGAAACCACTAGTATCATATGAATAAGATAGGATAAACATGCATCGAAGACTATTAGTAGCTATTACTATTCATATAAATATACACATTGAATCACATAGATAACATGGACACCATAAGCTCGGATTACTGGTAGAGTTAATCATAGAAATTGTATTACCTTTACTCAAATTACATATGGAAGCTAGTATAAGGAAGTTACCTATTATATTATACTTAAAGTAATGGAATAGGCTCTAATAATACATATTGAGTTATTACAGTAATTATATATGATACAATAATTTAATAGAATAAGCTTGTAACATGTATAACCTATAAAAGATAGTGTAATAAACATAATATCCCTAATTATAACTATCAGGTTAAGCACGTCCATTTCCTTCTATTAACTAAGCATGCTTTGTTTCTTAATTACATGTCATGAAGCTTGATATCAATGTACTTATGGTAGAAATAGATATGTACTAGTATTGGTTCTATTTATCACTATAAGCTTTTAATAGTGTTTATCATGTATAGATTACTTTGCTTCAATGGATTTCATGCTATAGCTCTAGTCTTGATTCTCCATTTAAATTATCAGGTTGTTTCACATGTTGGAATAAGTATATGGTTAATAGACCTGTTCACTTGATACTAGTGGTTTCATTTATCCTATCTTATGACACCAGCTGGTTTTTTTCCTACTAGAGAGGGCTCTCTCAATGAATAAATGTAATGGCCAGAGATATTTCAAAATAATATGAATTAACAGTGCAAATGGATGAAACATGAGGGTACCATTGGGCATGGAGTTAAAGTCATGAATTTTTTTAATATAAATAGATTTATGGCAATATAATTTATCACGGAGGCAGGGTAGTTCTTCTTTTATAGTTAAGTTCTCGATATCTGGTGATAAAAGAAGATAAGATGAACAATCCATTAATATAGACACCAAATAAAGATGAACCCAATATTAACTTTAGAAGGAAGCTTTTGTGAATACTTGAATCCTATGAACGAGAGCATATAAATATGAATTCTGACTCAACATAACTTCATTCAAGAATGAAAGGCAACACAATGGAAAATAGATAACAATAATAACATTCACATAAGGAGAAGAAATACATACTATAAAATCACAACACAATAATCTCTGCTCAGAAAGGTTTTTGCTTCACTCTGCCAAAAAATTATTAACTTTGAAAGTGCTCAGTACAAAATCAGTATCGATCTCATGGGTTCCAACCCTGATTACATTAAACATGTATTTATACATAAAGGCTCCTTCAATAAAACCTAACTACCTATTTCTAAAGATAGAAATCTTCAACTACTTATTACATATTTAAACAATTTTTATTAAAAATTTAGTCTTTGTAATCTTCAAAATGGAATATATTTCTGCTTCCTTTATCAAATCCAGCTTTGGCATAAATCCATGTTGGGCGAGTGTCTTCATTGATGCAAATTATATTTCATTTTCCCATATTTTTCAATTGTCTTCCATTGTTCTAAAGAAGGAATTTCATAACTTGTCATCTCCTTAACCATGACTTTGATTTCCACATGATCCACATAAGATATATGAGGAAGTCTTGATCCCATCATTGTCAATTGATTTAAGATCTCAAAATCTACTTTGAGCTTCTCTATTATTACCTTCCCTGTTAAAACTTGGGTCTTGCCTTCAAATTTTTACTGATCCATCCTAATTTGGAACAATAAAGACTTATATTCATTTTGAGATATTAACTTGTTTTCTTCATCCCAAAATGAAGGTAATCCTTTCTGAAATAAAGATGTAAACAAGTCTTTGAAAGAATTGACCCATTGCTTTATCCGGTTTACCCTTTCTTGGACACTTTCAACATGATGATGTTTTCCAATGATCCTTGTAGCCCAAGTTAGAATTGCAATTTTCTTTTTGTTCATTAATGCCTTCAAATCATCTTCTGTCAAGGTATTCAGAAAATCCACAGTGTTTTGAGTTGTTTCTACTGGACTTTTGTCCAAATTTTCTCTCATGACTATGCAACTTTGTTTGCATTCATTTACTACTGTTTCCTTACTTTTCATAAAATTCAGATAAGGTCTGAATTTTTCAGCTTCAGCTATAATTGAATCCCAGATCAAATGTCTGGCACCTTGCAATGAAAGTTTCCCTGTAACCTGTGAAATCAATTTTCAATCTTCTCAAGTAATTCATTATTTTCATTTTCAAATTCCTTTTTCTCTTCTTCTTTCTTCTAAATATCTTCCTTTAATTTCTAATTTTCTGATTTCAATTATTTTATTTCTTCCTCTTTGAGGCTGACTTGGAACATGGCTTGGATCAAGCTTTATGTACTTGTTTCTTCATTGTCCTACCCTGTTCCTCCTTTTTCCTTTGCTGCACTCGTTAGCTTTTCTTTCAAATTATCAATTTGAGTTACAAAACTAGATTTTTTCTTCTCCCAACTTACTTGTTGTTCTGTGAATTTGAGTAATTTTGCTTTACAATCATTTAACTCCTGAGAGAGATTTTCTCTTTCCTATTCCAAGACTGTTAATTCGAATGCCTAAATTAACTGTGTAGCTAGGATTTTAAGTTTCTTTTTAAGTAATTGAATTGTATTCTCTTTTTTCAGTCAAAATATTTTTAGTTGCTTGTCCTTTATTAGGTTCACCATCCATCTCTAGTAAATCAACTTGTAGCTTCTTTATTTGTTGTTGATGAGCTTTATTTTCAGTTTTTTCCTACTTTAGTTGATTTTCCAATCTGTTCACTGTAGAATGCAGCTTCAAATTCTTCAAAGTAGCCTTCATTAAATCTGTATAGATCACTTCTCCAGTTTCCCTGTGCAGATGAATTTTATCAAGAACTATTGTTTTTTGCAAATTTATCTTCATCTCAGTGACTTTTTCCTCAGAGGCTACTGCCAAATTTAAAGTGTTAAATGCATGATCACTGACAGTTTCCAATGAGACCTCTTTATCTGATATATCTCTGACTTTCGGAAAAAGTTTATTTGTTTTCTCAGAAGAAGCCTTTTTATCTTGACCATACTTGATGTATAGATCAGTTTTGGATTTATACTTGTCACTAGAATCAACTTTCTTTTCCTCGACAAAACTATATTCTTGCACTTCTATTATTGGATTTTGAATCTCCTCTTTCTTTTTTTGTCTTTTTTCCTTCCATTTCAACCATTTCTTTCCCAGGATCCAATTTAAGCCTCTTGGTTGCTCCTTGTTCCTCTACCTCCATGTTCGAAGTTTCAAAGAGACTTATTTTACTGACAACTTCACTTTTGCTGGGAGTGGGCAGAAGAAAGGCTAAAAAGTTTTCTAAGGTTAAAGGATTTGACTGTAAATTTTCAGAAAAAATCTGTGTTTGATTCATATTCTAACAAATTATCCTTCACATCTAACCCATCTACCTCCTAATGATCAAGAGACTTGATTTTGTTCCGTTGTCTTCTTTGTGATACTATATGGTGTGGATCATAATTTATACCTAAATCCTTTTTTAAATTCATTACCTATAGAAGCTCTTCTACAACTGAAAGTGTAGCCTTGTTCTTTATGATAAATAGACTAGCCTTCGAAGGGAATTTGATATTAGAGGCTTTTTTAAAACTTAGAAAATTATCATTCTCAACAATAAGTTTTTTCCTGATAAACTGCAAAGCAAAGATCCTCGGAGTTAAAAATGCAGGTAAAATATATGGTTCATGAAGAAAACTATATAATCTAATGACAATGTTCTCCTTCAAAAGGAACCAATCACCAAACTTCTTCGCTGGGCTAAATTGCAACATATCTTTCATTTCTAGAAGAAATATAGGTAACTTTTCTTGGAAAATTGTTCTATATACCTCTGAAATTATAAGATTCATGTAATTGAACACACGATTTTCAATTTAAGAGGTAAAAACTGCTTCTGGAAATTTCAAATTTTCTTCATTTGAAAATGGGAACATTTTCATCAAATAAGATTGGAATCTGAAATGCTTCGTTGCGTGGAAATTCACTAATTGAGTATGGATATTCTCAGCTAGGAATTCATCAAATTTAAGGCAATATAACTGACTAGACTCAACTTTAGGTGAATTAGATTTAAGGTACAAACAAAACAAAGGCCACAAAAATTATTCCTTATAACTACAAAAATGAAATAGAGAAATCCAAAATATTTGTAGTGACTTTGATTTTCCGTCATAACATTGGAGCAAAAAATAGTAAACTCATATATACTACTTCTCTTCTCTTCTGAGAATTCATTGATTCACAATGTGTAGTTTTAAAGTTAGTGTGATAGAATAGCGTAGAGTAATTACCCCAAAGTGAGATTGGATTTCTCGTAATTTCTTGAGCTCCGAAGGGATGGCATTAAATGCATCCTTGTATCTTCCTCAACATCATGATGCTCATCAAATCTTTGATTGCGAAGAGGCTTCCTTAGGAAATTGGGAGCAAGAGATTCAAAATGAGATTTAATTTTCTCTAAGATTTACCATTGTTGTTGCGGCTTTGAAACTTAGTTGGTCGTGCTCAACTTCTGCATTCTAATCCCTCCTTTCCTTAACCTTATCCTCTATAGATCTTTTTTTATTCTAAAACTTGTGCAATCACCAAAAACCTAAATGTGAAACCTAAATCAAAACCTAATTATTATGTGTTACTTGTTGTTGATCCTTACCTGTAATCATGAGTTATGCATGCTTCAGTTACATTTTATCACCTAAATTCTTCTAGTTAAACTGATTGTCTTGTATGTGCCACAACTGCTCTTTATCCATGCATCAACTAGGAGTTATCCATTCATTAGCTACTAGTTATGTTTTATATTCTTTTTTTTATATAATTGTTTATTTCAAATTTGGAAAGGCTTCCATATTAAACAGGTTGAACTATGAGATATCCATGCCTAGCTACATGTTATCACACCATCTCTTCGGCTAAGAAATGCACATTATTCATTCATCATCTATGAGTTATCCATGCATCAACTACATGTTATCCATTCATCACGTACCAGTTATTACTTTTTTTTTTTGTAATTGTTTATTTGAAAGTTTGAGTTTTGTGAGGGATTTTTTAAACTATTATTTTATTTAATAAAAATTAATTAACAATATAATCTAAATAAATTTGTTACTAATTATAAAATTAAAAAATAATAATGATTATAAATATATTTTTCAATTAATGTTAATGTTTTTTATTTAAGTAATAATTACTATAAGTATCTTTTTAATTGATTCTATACAATTTTTGTTTATTCTTTATTTAAGTAGCTTTTTTTATTATTTTTTACTTGACTATTTTGTTTTTTGGCTATATATCTTATAATATATAAATCTTTACAATTGGATTAAAAACTAATCTTTTTTTTGTATGTAAATACTATTTTCAAATTGAAAGTAAAGTTTACTTTTATATAATGTTTACTATTAATTTTTGCATTTCGATTATATAAATTAGTTACTATTTTTTATCAATATTTTCTTAAAACACTGTTGGAACATAATTCCAACAAGCAACCTATACCTATATGTATTGAATGCATATTTAATGCAGTATCTCCATCAGTAATTGCGGTAGGTAAAGAAGGAGGTTTAAACTGGGAAACAAATCGAAGCGTCTAGAAGCTCTAGAGGTCTCTAGAAGCCCAGGGAAATTGCTATAAATTTGTATGCTTGTAATGTATTCTAAAAGTATTCGGTTCTGGGATGAAGGCTCCATAATATAATACTATTTTTTGTTTTATTGTTATTCGTGCTCCTCCTCCATTTGCGTCATGGTATCAGATCCTGGTGTCTGGGCTTGACTCCCTCACGGGAGTGCCTAAGATCATGAGGGAAAAGTAAGAGTATCCTACGAGGCATAGGCATAGGAGCAAGAGTTTAGGAATAGAGTAAGGTGTTATTATATTCAAGTTTGCAGAGTATAGAGGTGTGTTAGGTCTGTAGCTGGAAGATAAAGTCTATTAGTCTACTGTGCATAAGAGTCTTGTTTTGTAATAGCTAGATTGGTGCATATCCAGTTGAGCCAGTTGATATGGAGTTTACTCCCTCACTCACTCCCGTTGTTGCAGTTCTGTGATTGTAGCTACTAGTGAGGGAGCTGTCTATTGTCTGTGGACGTGAAGAATCCATGAAGAGAAGATTTTTTTGTGCCAATCTGATTTCCTCTCCTAAATGAGGATCTGCAACTGAAGGAGGAGGATCTAATGGTGGAGCTGCTCATTGTTTGTTGTTCTGATTGTCTATAACTCTAATTGATTGAGAAATTTTAGTTTGTAGAGGAAAATTCCTGGTGTAGGAGATACCTACGTGGAAATTGCTGCTCTAATCACTGCCACCATTAAATATGGAAGGAGGCAGATCTAGGTAGAAGGAGAACCCACAAGCTATATTAGGAGAGGGTCGTAGCCCATAGTGGTTGAAGCGAAGGAGTCGCGGTTGCAAAAGGGAAAGAGACCCCTCTCTCTTCATTGGTTTACCATGCATGAAGCCAAATGCTCCAGCATATTGTCCATCTGTTGTTGGCTCTGCTTGCGAGGTAGTTCTGGTGGAAACAGTTGAAGAAAACCCATATGTGGAGTAATGGAGATGTGGTGCTAGCTGACAACATTTGAGCCACCATTGGAAAGGGGAGCCATCTGCTGCCTAAGAGAAGAGTTTGCATTCTAGGGAGAAATTCAACCATTTGATAAAGCTCAACTGCTCTGTATTACATCACAGAATTTGGTTTTTGAGTTTTCCGTCAATGTCTCTCAAAGATGTTGAAGGTTTCAAACAAAAATTTTCTTTCTTGTATCTCTGCATATCAATGAAATCATGGGCATTATGGTTATGTAATTTGTTTGAGGTTCATGATCGGTTGTACCTGACACCTCATTGTTTTTGGTCCAAAAGCCTTAGTCATAGACCATCCCTAGTCAAAGGCTTGTTTCCCCAAGGTTGTTGTAAGCCCTTTTTTGGAGGCATAGTTGTAAGTGCAGCAACACTGTGTGAATCTCTCATAGAAAGAGATCAGTCGAAAGATCTGAAATATTGGACCAAGGGGGAGTAGTTAGTTGGACCAGTTGTAATAGGATTTTTGAAAGTCCAAAGAAGAAAGCAGAAGTAAGCCCAAGGAAAAAGATTGGAACAACAGAGCAGAAAGCAAAATAATAAAGCATTTTGAGATGTAATTGATTATTTAATCATTGTTGGAATTATGGGAAGTGTTGGAAGATCATTCCAACAAGCAACCTATACATGTATGTATTGTATTCATATTGAATGCAGTAGCTCCATCAGTAATTGCGGTAGGTAAAGAAGGAGGTTGAAACTAGGAAACAACTCGAAGCATCTAGAAGCTCTAGAGGTTTCTAGAAGCCCAATGAAATTGCTATAAATTTGTATGCATATAATGTATTCTAAAAGTATCTGTTTCTAGGCTGAAGGCTCCATAATATAATATTTTTTTTGTTTTTATTGTTATTCCTAATCCTCCTCCATTTCTGTCAAACACAAGTAACTAAAAATAATTGTTTATTTAAACAAGTAACTAAAATCAATTGTTTGTTTACCCCACAAAATTTATTACAAACCTTATTAAAATAAACCTAAACTATATTTTTTTTCCTTTTTCTAAAAAAAAATGACGACTCTTTATATTGATAGAAAACACATTGTTCAGTAAGCTAGAAGCCATACAAACTGCATACGCAGAAAGAGGCTGATATTAATAAAGATTTAAACTCTATATATAACATGACAGTGAGATACTCTTAAATTACATGTTGTCAAGTGACTAAAGATCCTAAAAAGGATCATAAATGCTTATAGATGAAAAATAGAGATCGTCCATAGACAGACATGTTCCTTTTCCGATATATGTGAATGACCTCGAACATGCTACTGATGACCTCGAACATATATTCGCTTTAGTAAAATGTTCTTTGGATATTTTCTCATTTTAAGTCAATCTATAATCAATAATGAATTTCCAAATTTTTGAATTTTTTTGTACTCCCTTAAAACTTAAAAAGAGATAGAAGTATCACAAGCTTAATACCTATTAGTTCAGCTTTATTGCTAATGCAGTGTTCCAAGTCAACTGAACACTTTATCCACTAACCACTAAGAATCAGAAATATAAAGATGACCCATGGCACTAGTCTAGGGTATTTTTTAAGGATTATAAAAGTATACTTAAGTATAGTATTCTAGGCGATTATTCTGGATTGAAAAAAACATAAATATAGATTGGTAGGCGAATATTAAATATGATATGAAACATACAATTTACTACTGAAACTTGTAAATTTTGGCAAATATTATGATAAAAAAACATATTTCATGTAAATATAAGCAATATTAGAGTCTAAAAATGACCAAATAGTGAATTTATTTTTTGAAAAAAGGCCAAAAAATAGCTAATTGGTGAAATTTCGCCCCTAAAAATTTCGGACACCACCATTTATTGGTCTTCCTTGAGAAGCCCCATTCCCAACACCCATATTTTTCAATGGTCTTTTCAAGAACTCTTCTCTGATTCTTTAAATCTGCTAATTATGGAAAGTGTTCTAGGATTACAAGACTTTTAGCTCCATAAAAATGTCATGAAAAATGGCCTTATTCCTCGCTAGCCATCCCCCCATATCATGAGGGCTGGTAAAGCCCTATACTTTGTAAATTCTAAGTTGTTCAACCAAGCTTGAAGGGCTTCCTCTAATTCTATACCATCCTAAATAGAATTCAAACCTTTGATTTGAAAAGCAGGGTTCTACATACTTTGCACATAAGGACATGACACAAAAATATGCTTAATGTTTTCAAATTCAACTTCACATAACAAGACTAACTTGGACCACAACCGTATTTCTTAATCATAATGTCCCATACAGGGACCTTACTCGCCAAAGAGCTTTCTCTTCCGAAAGCCAATAAAGCTTCCAAATTATCTAAGTCCACCAATCAAGATCAATGATATCTTCCTCTTCCATGATCACCTTATGGCCTAGGCTAAGTACATAAAGAAACCTAAGCTCCACTTTAATGAGTTTATTCTTCACTTTATTCCTAAACCTGATTTGGAGATGGAATTTATACATAAATTTAAGGTCTTAATACATAAACCTGATTTATACATAAATTTGAGGCCATAATTGATTTTTGTTTTTAATATTCTATTCCACGTCATTACTTTTAATAAAAGAGGAACCAATAACACATAATTTTATTAGTATGCACAAAAATTGAAGTGATGAAAATGGAGCAACTCTGCATAGGAGATTACACAAAAAAAACACATATTATATGCTAAGGAAGCAGATAAAGTGTGAGGCTACTTATCTTGGAAACCCTTAATTTTATTAGTATGCACAAAAGTTGAAGTGATGAAAAGTTAAATCTCGTGAAGCAACTCTGCATAGGAGATTACACAAAAAAACACATATTATATGCTACGGAAGCAGATAAAGTGTGAGGCTACTTATCTTGGAAACCCTTTTAGTGTCAGCGACTTGATCTGGATGCTTCCGTAGGACTCCTGATCAGTAAACTTATAAAAAAAAAACAAACAGTTGTATATCTAAGAATGTATATCTATCTCTATCTTTATGTAAATTTAAATTCAACGCTGTATATCTAAATATTACTATACTTCTACCAGGTGTATATTGTTTGCTTGTCTCCCTAACTTTAGTGTCTGGCACTCGTCCCTGAACCCTCTCTATGTTAATTATGCACATTCAGGCCAGTAGGTCTCTCTGGTCGCTCAGTCGCTGTATGGGTGGAGGACAACTATTAAAGGAAATAAATAACTTAGTGAACAGCTCATAAAACAGACTGAAGCAACCCGCTTAACTGGCATGTTCGCATTTGCAGGTTTCCGTCATAAATTATGACAGGTATTTTTGAATTGGCGTCGCATGGCTTGCTGCAAAATATCTTGCTATGTTCTTAAACTACTATGTAATATGACAAAGCATACGTTAGAACACTGGTCCGGCTATTAAAACGGCTCGCGATGAGCAGAGGAATCAACTATTGCAGTGACCATTGGGTGACTGTTTTCCCACTCGCCATTGGATGGCTGTTGTTTTCAGAAAATGAAATTTCAAATTACGGGTTTCGTAGTAGCTCAACCTGTGATTAACACAATTAGATTAAAATATCTATTATTTTCAGATATTAGTTTAGACGATTCAATTATCACATCTAAATTTAGATACTTTTGAGATAGGTATATTTTTATAAAAGTTTATTTTGAGTTTTGAATTAAGTCTATAACGATTAAATGTTTATAAACATAATTGTGTTTTTATTTTAGAATTTGGGATGGACTAGTTTCTATGCTTTTCCTAGATTCCATAAAGATGAAACAAGTATACTGTTTAGATTTATTCTATAAGACTTATTCCAAATTCGAAATAAACAATTTAAAAAAATAAATATAAAAAATAACTTGTAGGTGATGTATGAATTACTGGTAGTTGCATAAATAACTCTTAGTATAAATAATGGATAATTAATGAAAAACAACTAATTACACTTAACTCTGACATAAATAATATAATCTAACCTATCTGCAATCTAATCTTGTTATCTATAAATAGCCATATCTTATGCTTCACTTCACTTCACCATATTATTTGCAATCGGCAATTTCATTTATTAAATCTAGGGCATATGTCACTTAACAATCTCTAATTAATTTGCAAAGTTGTTCTTACCAGTTTGCAAAACCTATAAGAGGTTTGTATAAAAATACCATTGAGATATGATAATTAAAAAAATAGACTTTTCATTTTTTTATTTAAAAGTTGTATTCCTAAGCTTTAATTTGACTCTTCTAGATTTTTCATTTTAGGATCAGAAGAGAGACCTCTCTAAATATCTTTAAGAATAACTGTATATTGGACATTACAAAATTATCTTATCTTATTGAAAAAAAAGAATTTTTTTATGTAATGATCGTCAAATATGGATATGGAATGTCTATGTACTACAAAAATTTGTTCAAAATATAACTAGACATGACATATATAAAAATGATGTAGAGACAAGTTTTAATTGAGAATCAAGAAGATAATAATTAGGAAAGAAATGTTGAAATCGAGAACTCCAACTCTATTCTAAGTTCTAACCTCCTAAAAATGTAGAAACAAGTGACATTTTATAGGTGTAGGAGGGAAAGGTCCACAATCAATCTACTAGATAACCGTTTATATTTGCATGCAAAGTTGCAGGAGGGACACATGACAAAAGCCATCTAAATGCTCTCTTTGACCAAAATTTCCAATATTTTTAATTGAATATATATATATATATATATATATATATATATATATATATATATATATATAATGCAATAGGACTTCTAAGTATTTATGGAGTTCTCATTATTAGTCAGAAGGTAGAGAGAGTGAATACACCACCACATCCAATATATATAGAAATTGATGTTCCATTTTCATTTTTGAAAGCCATTTGTGTGATGTGGTAGTTGTCCATGCCTTCCTATCAAGTACGAAGGAATTTTTTAGTTGTGAGTGTTGCAAACTTGTACTAAAATACTTAAACTATTGTATTCCTTTGAAAGAGGTGGTTGAAACTCAACCTGAATGCTCATTTGAGATGGAAGATCCAATCTAGAGGCAATATCCCTAATCATCTGTAATTGTTCCAACACTCCAACACTGAGGGTTTTCAATTTTCACAATATCATCTTCAATTCCATGGCTCCCAAATCATTTATGGAGGTCGAATCAAGTTCCATACATATTTTTTCTGTTGTTGATATGTTGTTGATATTTTAGGAATAAACTGAAGGTTTTTTAATTTCTTTTATTATTTCATTATATTATTTTGCTATTTTTTTAGTGTTTTTTCTACACTTTTTTCAGTTATTTGCAGCCTTGCAAAAAACATATTAGCCAAGAACATTTACCCTAAAACCGTAGGATAGAGAGTTTCCATAAACCCTAGAGGCTAGGGGTCAAAATACTAGGGGAGAGACACCTTGAACATGATTATTTTTAGAGGGTTTCAAGCACTCGAAGTGGAACTAGAATGAAATGCAAATATTACCATGAAGAATATTATGAGGGAATCAATTGGTTTAAATATCACCTTGCCAAAATGCTCTTGCACGAATTTTTACCTTGCACACAAGTATATCACGATGTTAGACATTAGCTAAACTTGATCTCTAGAGCCTTTAATGAGGCTAAAGAAAAGAAGCAAAAATAAATGGAACAATTACAACATTCACAACCTATCCAGCCCTCTTTGTAGAATCTCAAATTCCAACCACCATGCAAAGTATATTTAAATGTCACCCTAGCCCCATGTCACCTTCTCTTGTTCGTGCAAATCTTTGAAGTATCAAAGATGCTCCATAAATATTTGTAGATAAGTGTTTTGCATGTGACAAAACCAAGAAATACCATTTCCTTGTAGTCATATATTCTTACTATGACTTATGACTAGCCATCCATTCAATGCAATTATTATCTGTGCTAGTCCTTGATATACTTATTTTCTTTGATTCCTTGCATTGTTGCAGCTTCTCCAAATTGTTGTAGATTTTATTCTTTGATAATTTACTGTTGAACAATGGTTCCTTCATTCCCTAATCCATCAATATAATTGATTCTACCATATTCCTCTTTGGTAATGTTTGTGTCGATCTACTTATATTTATTTCCTACTTTGTTGGTAATGAGGGTGATTACATAAATTCAAAACCAATGTTTCATTCATTCTACACACCCATATCATCATGCTTCTCTTCAAGGATAATGGAATCATCTATCCTCCATGATTGATCTTTGATTACCATTTTCTTTGATATAATACCACAATATTTGAAAGGTACATCGTCAAGTTGGAGCATTAGGTACCTCTCTCTCTCTCTATATATATGTGTGTGTGTGTGTGTGTGTGTGTGTGTGTGTGTGTGTGTGTTTGTGTGTGTGTGTAAAGTGTTATTCATTAGTAGAAGAGATGCGTCAGGGGCGGCCTATTCAGTACAATTGAAAATTACAGCTCATGTTTTTAAAGTTAGTAAATGTTTAATGTATTTTGTAATGGTTTAAGCTCTTCACATTTGGAAATGAGAAATTTGTTATCTTCTCAAGAACTCTTGTATGAAATGACAACTCATGAAGCAATGATGTAAGTCCTCCAATGACAGTCTATGTTATTCTATATGAATAAAATATTTTTTCCTCGGAAAAAAATATATATATGTGAAGTGTTGTGTCCATGATGTGAATATAGATGTTGCATATCGTAAATGACATATTTCTTGACTTGCTTGCAATACATGAAAAGGGTTTTGACATTGGATATGATTATATAAGGAATGCACAAAAGAATTATTAGATGATTTAGATTTTGATGGGGATCTGTGTTGGTAGAAATTTTGTCATACTCATCCATCTTTAACATTCATATATCACTTGCAATGACTTTGATCATATTTATTGATTTATGACATATGGAATAAATGTAAATTATGTAATTTATTAATTTTATGTAACATATGTTTCTAACAATTTCTTATTTCTATTTTTTATTGCACATATGGATTGCAATGCTAAGATATTGAGAGGGATAGCATCTCTTAGTTCCATGAGAACTATATTTAGTGTTGGAGATCCAATTTCGTGCTCTCTTGTTGATACTGTTGATGCCATCATAGAGGTAAGTAGGAAAGCAAATGGAGCACTCTATAGCATTTCCTCTTATAGAGAGAGGAAACAACGAGAGTATGTCGATGGGTTAGACCATTATGGAATAAAATACTAAATATAAGCAAATAATACATATTTTACATATTCAAAGACCCTAGAATAGGTAAAATCTAGAACACCCACCCTTCCCACATATCCATTGAATGGTGTACCTATAAGCCATCCATTGGTAACTGGATGGATAGGTGGTACATGTTGTTCAATGTGGCCTCTAGTAATAATATGGAATTCCATTTGTATTTCCTTAGGAATATGTATGTCAAGTTTGGGATGGGGATGAACACAAACTATTTCCACTATTTTTCATTCCAGGGTGTTGGGATGGGGATCAACGTTCAAATTTGAACCCTTCTCGGCCCTTCCAAAGGGTTCTAGCCCTTCCTAGAAGTGTAAAGTTAAAATTGCCCTTCAAAAAAAAATTAAAATCTGAATTTTATCCTTCCAATAGGAAGGACATAATTTATATCAACATTTCAAAAGAAGGGCAACATTTGAAATTACCCATCCATATAAATTTCAATTTATATGTTGAAATTCCTATTCTATAAAATTCGACTCATCATTCAAAATATTGGAAATATCATAAATTATAATCATTCACTCACTCATGTCATGCACTCACTGCTTAGCTTTTCAAGGTGATGAGAGATGACTGACGACTATGATGTACTAGCCACTGGGATTTGACTCTGAATCTCGACTCAATTTTGGCTGAGATCTAGGGTGTGACAATGTGTCAATGACTATGGCTGTAATAACAGAACCACTACTAGGCCCAAAACAAGGTTGAAACATTGTGCCTACTACCTATGTGAACCTGGATACCAATGTCCACTAGTTTTTCGTCAAAATGAAATTCAAATTTCCCCTTTGATGAGTCCTCCTCTACAAGACTTCATTTATTGCATGAATGTCACAGACTCACGACAACTCTAAACAACACTCAATGGCATGCAACTAGAACCACAAACCAAGCTGAGGTTGATTTATGCATGCAACTAGAACCACAAACCAAGCTGAGGTTGATTTATGCATGCAACTAGAACCACAAACCAAGTTGAGGTTGATTTATGCATTGATATAGAGAGGTGGCACTAGGAACACAATATGGAGAAACAATGAGTTAGAAAAAACATTTGGACCAAAGTACCACAATGGTTATTAATAAAATTTACAATAAAAAATTTGGCTCAGGAATTGTCTTCAATTTGATGGGTGGCATGATCATGATCATATAAAAATACGTATAAAAATTACATGTCTTTACATCCTCTTCCATTTAAATCCTCATCGCATAGTCATGACTAAGGATTATTATGCATGCACATCCTCACCTTATAATATCAATTGGTTCAAGGTGCAGAGACAACCATACATGATCAAATGTATCAAGATGCAAAGAGTAAGAGACAACTATAAGTAAGTCTTATATTCTTAAATTTACCATATAAGTCTTTAATTTGCACTATCATCTAAGATTTGACACGTTGGATTGTTGTGATATTCTTATAACTCCTTACCAATGTGATTGTAATGCTTCTTTGATGGTGAAGTCCATAATTTTAAGTCTTCTTCCTCATTATCATGCCTTTTGGTAAGACAATAAAGAGGGAAGTGGCCTACATTAGCATGGAAAATAGTTTTGACATAGAGCTAGATACATTAATTCTTTCATTAAATAACTTAAATTTCATGCCAGTGACTATGAATTCACCGAATTGTGGATTGGTAAAAAACACATCAAATTTTAGAGCCTCGAGCTCTTAATTACTCATGTATCTAGAATTTTCGTAGATCGAGCCATTAACAAACTTCTTTTGTTGTTCTGGTTCAATTTAAAAGGTAGATTGTCGAGACTCAAACATGTAGCGAGTTGCAAGGCTTTAGTTGAATTAGTATTGATTCCGTTTCCCCTCCATCCCATACTTGTATGTTGTCGCGACAAGTGTTGAACAACAAAATTTGATGCCCAGGCCCTTATGATGCTATTGTTGCTAACTTGGTTGGTATGGAGGATTATTTTTTAATGTTTTTTTGAGCTATGCATTGTTTTTTCTTAGGCTCCTAGTGTCCATCATTCTTACATCTCTCAAGCTTGGATGGTTTCCCTCTCTCCAGTTTGATTAAGGTTTTGGTTGGGTTTATATGTAGATTTTGGTTGTAGGTTTATTATAGCCTCATTTTGCTTAGTGGCTTCTTTTTGTACATAGTTAACAGTAAGTAATTTTCTCAGTAGTATGCATAACATCGATGTGCCAATATGGTTATTGCATAGTCTAAGTAGTTTTTCTGTATAATGAAGTGTGGTCTAACCCAGAAAAATACAACAAAATAGTTGTTATTTTAATGAACTGTAAAATTAATGTTACATATATGTGAAATTAATGTGTTCAATTTTGGTTTTATTGAAAAGATACCATTTTATCATATAGATATTCAGGAGTGCTCAATTGTTTAAGATTGTAAATATTTGGATGGGAAATATTTGTGTTTTGCATTTTTTTTGGGGAAGGGTTTAGTTCATTTATACTTGTCAATTGAAGTACAATTATTTAAACTGCCCTTCATCTTTGAAGGACTCCAAGAACAAATGCCCTTCCAATCAAAATTAATACCCACCCTTCAAATTTGATCACTGATGGGGATGTCTCATGATCGATAGGTTGTAAGAAATAGAGATGTCAATTCACAAGCCTTTGCACTACATAGGCCACTTCATTGGGTTGAATTCCCACTTACACACCAATTCCTTCCACATACATAGGATGCATTACTACATTTGAACTAGATCATAGGTCATCATGCTACTTTTGTTGGGAGATGGAGAGATAGAGGAAGTGCCTATTGATCATACTAGACCATTAATTGTAGGTCAGGAAAGACCATCAACTACTATACAAGGAGGAACATCCACTACATGAGTTCCTTCCCATTTTTGCACTTTGTTAACACCTAAATTTCCCACACATGCGACATTTCAGCAATTCTTTTAGTAAGGCGTCATCAACATAGAGAAATGAAGCTCACCTTAAGCATCCTCAACAAATCCAAGAGACAACATGATTCCAAAATTCCCAAGATCAGTCAAAACAAGGGGTCGTTTGGATGAACCATTGTTGACCCGTGCTATAGCGTAGCTTACCAGTTCAATGCTCGTGCGATACTCGCGTGGCTATTCCTTCGATAGTCATGCTACTATCAAAATGGAGGGACAACAATATTCTCGTAGTGAATTGAATGATCCATCACCTCCAAGAGCCCTAATTCGTATCCTCACACACTTGGTGGCATTAAATATCCCCCTTGGGGTACCTTGGAACTATTTCGTGGAGGATATGAGTTCACATTTGGATCTAGTTGTTTGTTGGCCACCTCTTGGCCTATATAAGGAATCCATTGGCATGCATTGTTTAGAGAGAAGTCAAGATCAAAGTTATGATGTTGAATTTTTGTTGGAGCTTCCTCATAGCCCATCTCTTCCTATCATTGTAAGCATTCCCAAGATCCCTTGCCACATTATTTCAAGGGGCAAGAGTTCCTCTCCATTGTTCCACCATTGACTTAGCATTTAGTTTGGACAAAAAAGGCCTCCCTAAGGGATATTGATGGCTTCCCTTGAATCCCACACGTACTAGGTGTTGTAGAGCTTGACCATTGGGAAATAAAAAAGTGGTTTAGCATATATTTGATTGTTATTGGAGTTTGGATTATCCCCCCATCTCTTTTATTTTTATTTGTATCCATATTTATTTATTTTTATGTGAATTGCACTAACAATCTATTGTAGGATCACTTGGAGGACAAGAAACCCACCACACAAGGGCTCCAAGGACTAAGGCCTTGTTGTAGCCTACAAGGCCTAGCCCCTTGCCATGTCGAAGAGTTCACACTTGTGCAATTTTTTCCACAATAATTCTAATGTTGACTCCACTTATTTTTGTCCATTTATTATTTAACTAGGTTTTTTTATGCCAAGTAATTAATTATGGGTGTTTATCATTTGTAGGAGACCAGGTAATCCACCTCTTGCTCCAGAATTTGGCCCCAACTCAAACCCAATTAATTTATGCGTATTAGTGCGGATCTCGATCTCTTAGCCACACTACCATCACGAAAACGCCTTCGAAAGACGCATTACCAGTGTAGGTAATCAATTCATGACCAATGTGACCTCTAGTAGTTTGCCCCACACACCTTATTAGTGCATTGCTTGTGCTACCCATGCACCTATTTTGTATTAATCTACACTATATGCGTGGCAGCGTATTGTTTGGTTGTGCTATAGTCTTTTATTGACTTTTTATCTGCATAGTACAATCTGGAAGCCCAATTGTTGCTTACTAATGAACTCAAATTAAGTTAAATTCGTATAGTTACTTTGTTTTTTAGTAATTGGTTCACCTAGACCAAGATTAGGAAGTAAAGAGTTCATCTCTCTTGAAACTTACCTACGTAACCAACCTTGAGGATTTCAACGAGCCTCATTGTTGTCACTAGTATTCAAGACCATTCTTCTGTATGCACAATTGACATGCTTTTAAGACTAAAGCTAGTGTAGAATACATTTGTTTTTGCACAAGAAAGGACCTAAAGACTCTTGTCTCTCGAAGTATGCTCTTCACCTCGCACTTCATGTGAGCTTGGTGAATAAGTAAAGTGTGAGAAGTACAAAATACCTCCATTGCACACTTGTCTATTATTTAGCATATTTGATTTGAAAAGCATCATGAGAATCTTTTAGAGTTTAAAAGTACATTTACTTTCACATTTACTCTTCTAGTTAATTTCCTGACAATCGATTTTCTTTCATCACATGTGTTTACACCACTAGCACACACTGAGAGACCTAAAGACTCTTCTGATCCAAGTATGCTCTTCACCTCACACTTCATGTGAGCTTGGTGAATCAGAAAGGTAGGGATTGTGAAATACCTCTCTTACACTCCTTAAGTAAAATTCAAACCCCTTAAAATAAACTTTGTAATTGTCCAACCAATTAAAATCCTCCAAAGGAGGTCACAAATCAACATTTTAGTTAGGTGAGATTGATTGGGCTAGGCATCCATTAATGCCCACCAATATAGTTTGATTAGCAATATTTTGAAACTTAGCATGTTGTCTTATAGGGTACTTTCAAAATCCTGTTATAAAGAAGTGTTCAAAGAAAACCCAGATCAGAAGTGTGTCATGACCAAGTAGGTGAAAGTCGAGGTATTGATTCCCTTCTCTCCCCTATAAGCCACTCATCTTGTTGTAGGGAGATGACATTATACCATGCAGGCCGAACCACTGATCCACACTTGTCGCAAGGTATTTTAGTGGCCAAACTTAGGACATCACCAAGGATAAAATGTGAGTGCAATTGACTCCTGAAGTTAACTATTGCCTTTGAGAGGTGTTGACAAGTCTTCTTGATTGTAACATTGGCCCCATTGCTGGTATAACTATCTCTTTGTCATCTCCACTAGTCAACTGGTGCGTGGATACCATCAACACCATCAATTGTACTTTTGGGAGGCCCAGTTACATTTGAGAGGAAGGATGTTAGGTCTTTTTAGGGAATTTACATTTATTTTCTTTTTAACTCCAATTTCATTAACGCATAATTAAAAAGAACATACATGTGAGAAATCATGTACTAAAACTGACTTTGCACATATCACTCACTTATTGAACCATTTTGGATCTGTTGCGGTTGACATATTTTTGCATTTGTTCAATTGCGTTTAATTCCACCATCACTCTCACTTGACACAAAGCATTCACCATTGAGGACCAAAAAAAACCCCTAAGGAAGTCCTGAAGAATGCATTCCCCTCTCTCAAGGGGTGTTTTTACACCTTCTCCCCGTCATTCACGCTAAAGGTACTTTAGTCGGGTGTTAAGCCCTTAATATGGGCACATTCCCCCCTATATTGTGGTTCTTTACATTGGTTTTGATATCGTCTTTGATCCACTAGTGTTAATTTTCATTAGTATGTTTATATTGGTTACATCGGCTCGGGTTAGTTAGTTTGTATTGTACCCCTAGGTCTCCTATATATAGGAATGTGACCTTTTCATTTGGAGTATCTTGTTTTGTCTTGTCTTGTCTTGTGTACTTACTACATTGTATAAGGAGGTTTCCCCCTCAAAGAGGATTATTATTAAGATATTTTATTCAATAAATTTTTCGAGTACTATTTCTTATCTATTTATGCTATTTTCATGCTCTTTTGGAAATTTGTTGCATAACATTTGGTATCAGAGCCCTTTCCTTGGGATTGGTTTCTTCAAATAGAGTCATCTTGGGATTTTCACTATAAGATTTTTTATACAGGGGTTTAGAGAGATAGACCTAAAAATCATCTAGAAAAAGGCCGAACTAACTATAATCCACATTTCATATCTTGAAACATTACAAGTTTGAATATATTCACTACAGAAGGTAGGGCTTCTGACTAGTCCAAAAACTAGTTTAAAACAGGTGCTCTTGGAACAAATTTCATATCTGAGGCATGTAGGATCCAAATTGAGTGAGACCTATTGCATCTAAAAGAGAATAGACCACAGTATTCGTGGTATGGTTTTCAAAATAAGATACAAAATATTGGACACGTGGAAGACCATACAAGCTCGCTATTCTGGAAAGACCAAAACTACGAAGTGTTGCGATATTCGCAATAAATTCTTATTGGTACATCCAAATTAGATAAAAAAATGTGGAAATGGAAATAGGACACATCAAGCTACCACAAAACAAATTTTCAAACCTAGAGGTGCCAAAATTTCAAATTTACATCAGTCCCAAGTCGGCCTTAAAAAATTCTTCCATTCAGGGTTTGAAAAGGTACACCATTTTTAATTTTGAATAACTTTGAGTAGAAGGATATAATTGTGGTGAAACCTAAGGTGTGATATATATTTATACTGTTCAAAATTCCACTAAAAGGAAGTATAAATACTCACACTCCATCCAACCACCATAAGATCCATCGTCAACATATGATGAAAAGGAAGACCTCTCTTTTCGAGTGTCCCACTTGGAAGATATGATTAAAGGGTTGGTGAAAAAAGTGGATTTGGATAATTTAGAGGATAAGTTGAATAAAATGGAGGAAAATATGAAAGGTTAGGTGAGAATAGTTGATTTACTCAATATAGAGGAGAATTTGATTGTAAATATAACAAATATTTCTAATCTCATACAAAATTCAAGGGATACTCCCTAAAAGTGATGATGTGTTCCAGGATACTTAGGAGGATAAAGATAATTCTCATGTTGAGAAACCTTCCATGAATAAGAATATTCCAAGAGGAAATTATTCTAGTAATGAAAGTCATCAGGGATGGTCACCAAGGGGTACCCAACTTCCCAAGATTGACATGAGAAAGTTTGATGGCAATGATACAATAACATGGATATTCCAAATAGAGAAATTATTTTATCTACACTAGGTTTTGACTTTGCAAAAGGTAACTATTGCATCATTATATTTAGAGCCTGATCAATTTGTATGGTACCAATGGATTTGTGACCGTAAAAAGGAATCTATTATATCTTGGTCTATATTCATTGAAGAATTGATTGCACATTATGGGGATATTAATAGCAATACCTTCTTCATCCAGTTAATAAATGTCAAGCAAAATGGTCTAGTTACAAAGAACATCAAACAGTTTCAGAAGATAAGTCTTAGAGTGAAGCACATTTTAGAAGATACTCTATTGGATCTCTTAATTGGCACCTTGAAGGATAACATTCAACATGAGGTACGTCTCTTTGAACCACCATCCTCGGATAAGGCCTTCATGATGACAGGGAAGGTTGAAAGTAAAAATATGATGATGGCTACTAGAAATATCACCTCCAACACATACTGAGAGAACACTATTACTTCTTCTAACCCACCTCAAAGGTTGACAGCTCAACAACTAGAGGAAGGAAGAGCAAAATTCCTATGCTTTAATTGTAACAACAACTATAGTAAGGGACATTAGTGTGGTGAGAATAAATTATTTTACATCGATTGTGAAGAGGAAGAACCAAAAGAACAAGAACCATATCCATATGAATAAATAGAATATACTACTTTAGAAGAGATTACTCCCACCATATCATGTCATGCATTGGTTGGAATTAGCACTCCTCAAACTCTCAATATCGAAGGATTTATCAAAAAGAAAAAGGTAACAGTGTTGATTGATTATGGTAGTACTCATAATTTCATTCACTATAAATTAGCAAGATCTCTCAATTGCTTTGTATATCCAACACCATAGTTTCAAGTAATGATTGTAGATGGAGGAACTATCAATTGCTCATGGAAATTCCATAATATAAATCTTACTATGGGGGAATATGTATTGAATAGTCCAATGATTTCTATTCCAATGGGTGGTGTTGATGTTGTCCTAGGATCTCAATGGTTACAATCCTTGGGAAATGTGGCTTTTAATTTTTAGAAGCTTTTCATGAAATATTTATGGGAAGGAAAGGAATATGAATTACAAGGTATCATAGGGAAACCTAGCAAGGCGATAAGCTCTAATGGTATGATAAAATTAATGAAAAGGGGACATCAAGGTGTAATTGCACAATTATGCTCATTAGATGTTCAAACATCTAAGCCTCCTATTAGATTATATTAGTAGGGGGTGTTAGTGAGTTGGGGGGGTGTTATGGGTTGGGGGAGGGGTGTGCTAGATTAATGTGGGGGTATTTGGGAGTTGTAGAGGGGTTGTATTACGAGGTTTGCGCAATTAGGAGCATAGGTAGCCATAATGCGTACGCATTTTTGTTCAAAAAAACTGCATACGCAATATTTAACGTTGCAATTATATTGTTTGGTTTGGTGATGATAACATTAAAAGGAATTGGGAGGGTGCTAAGGGATTATAGGTAGAATGAGAGGGGGGTATTAAAGGGTTAGAGGTATATACATAAGGGGGTATTATGATATTTGTTGTGAGGAAAATGCACCTATAGTTCAGGGGAGAAACTACCAACTTACGGTGATAAAGATAGACTTACAAGCATTCTGCAAGTACAACAAATAAGTGAAGAGATTAAGGTTAGAGATATATGCACCTTATTCAGAAGGTTGATCCTAGCTTCCTCTTCCTCGCTCTTCAATGCTATCCAGTATCGCAATGCCCACACCGGAAAAACAAATTGATACCTTTCTCAAATACATTTGACTACATATATAAAACTGATATTCATAACAGAAGAAGACATCAGACTATAAGCAAACTATAATCAAATATGAGACACACATAACTAGGTCATATTTGGAAAGGGAAGAACGTCTGATATTTATTGATGAATGAAAGAAAGTACATAAAGTTATACCTTCTTTCAAGCTTGGCACTTCATGAAACCTAGATTCAAGGTCTCCTGCTTCTATTCTCCAAGGATCCCAACCTCTAATCAGTTGTGCTAGGGTTTATGAGAAACTAAGGAGCAAGAGAGGGGGATGAGGGTCTCCATTCCTCCAGCATAACAATGTTATGGGCTTGGTCCCCTCACATGGCCCTTCTACCCTCCTTATATAGTCAGTGAAGGAGAGGAAAATAAGTTATAACCGAGTAGGAGGTTCCCCAACCAACTTAACTTACCCAAATTTCGAGATTTTGACTAGTACATGAATGTTCTCTACTCTGCAATAGAAAAAATAGCCCACATGTGGAGATGGGCGCTACTTTAATGAAGCAAGGTAGTGCATATGCCCTACTATCATGCTTGCATACCAGCGCACATGTGGAAAAATGGCCAAAAACAGGCTTTTTTGCTCATTTTTAGGAGATGGTTTGGTCTGGAAAAATGTTCCTAAGGGTTATAATCATCAAATGGGTCAAGAATGAGGTAATTTTAACCATTTTTAGTGTCCCAAATGACCCCTCAATCCAAAAGTGTCCTGTTGTGTGACTGAAATTGATCTCAAGAAGTGTCTTCATGCGACCAAGGAATGCAAGTGTCATCACGAACGAAGAGGTGTCATTTTAAACTATAATAAATGCCCCCTAATGTATGAGGTTAGAGGGAGTGCGGGAAATGATGGCTGAAATACATTATAAATAACAAAGAGTTGAATCATGGAGGAACCAGAGAAACCAAGAATCATAGGCCCAAATGAAGTACCTGAAAGCAAAGGCAATGCCAGACAAACTTATCCTTGGGGTAACTGTCCATGTTCAAATAGTGGAACATGACCTCCAAGATGATACAATAATGATCCAAATACTGATGCATATATCATGGCCACTAAAATACAAATGTGGATCCATGAGGAACATAAGTGTAAACATAGCCACATAAATGCAAGGTGGATCTATGTCAAAACTGGAGAACATAGCCATAGAGAACAAGTTCGATCTATGTCTCATCAAGAGCCAAAAAGAGTGTGGCTCAGTCTTGTGCAACTTGGGCGAAAACATAAATGAGGTGATGCTATTGAGGATCCCAAGGTCTTCATCCAAAAACAACCCAAGGTACAAACCTGTCCATGCAAATAAATGAGTTGATGTCGAACATGGGAGGTATCGTTTGATTATTGGTCATTGATGTATACTGTTAACAAATGCGAGGGTGTCCACCAATAATGAAAATGGAAACCAAGGTACCTAGTACATTCAAGCAAGTGTGAATAAATGGTCTTCCCATCGAACACTTGAAGAATCCATCGGATAGGAGACATTGATGTATTCCCATCTATCCAATAGCGAGGGAAACTGCCACTAATGACTGCAATCCCCAAAGTACTAACCGAAACTCTAAACTTCATTCCCAGAGCACAATGAGTTGATGTCGATGGGAAGAAGTCCATTGGAAGGGAGGCCTTAAGGCATCCTCCATCATCCAACATGAGGGACACTCAACAAGTATGAGCTGATTTGGAGTAGGACTAAACACATGATGAAACATACTGACACCAAGGAATGGTCGACGCGTGAGGTCAAGGCAACTGCAGAATGGACGACACCAGTTATATCCTTGAACAGTGAGCACGACACAAGAGTGACTTAGGCATATTTTAACACAAAGGGACCACGATGCAAATCTGCAATGTAGGAGACATTAACAGATTCTCCATATGATTGGAAGCCTAACCAAACGGAGGAGTAAGAACTCTGAGATCAGGTTTATCCTAAGGCCAACACTAGAACCCAACTTGTTTGATAGACTCAAAACAGGTTCTTTGTTCAAGGAGATAGTTGACTTGCTGCCATCATATTGAAAGATATTTTAACATTCTTCCCTTCCCTTTCCTTTTTCATTTTTTAACGAGCTTGACAAAGAACTAAAGCATGCTCGATGGTATTTTCATATTTAAGGAGTATGAAAAACCTAGAAGAAAACTCCATACACCTATCTGTGGATTTTATATCAAGCCCAGATTGGTCTATGCTCGGCGGTGTTTCTTGCTTATAGAGCTGAAAAAATTAAACAATCCTCTATACACCTACTCGTGGATTTTAATATCGAGTCCAAGTAGGTTAATGCTCATCAGTGTTTTCTTGTTTATAGAGTCTGAAAAACTTAAACAATCCTCTTTTTACCCTCTCGTAGATTTCACATCGAGCCCGAGTAGGTGAGTGCTCGCTTGGTGTTTTCATGTTTAGAGAGCCTGAAAACCCTAAAGAAGGCTCCGAAATGTCCTTTTTCGTAATGTTAGTCTCATCCCCTGAAAAAGTGTAAAACAAAGGAAGAACTCTTCTAACGCATACCAGAGTATACCTAGAGTATACCTTTTCCATAATTTATCCACCAAGGCCCGGAAAAGATGTAATTCTATACCTAAGTGGATGTCGGTTCAGTTATTTTAATGAGCCCAAAAAGACAACTATGCTCGGCAAACTTTTCCTATTTAAGGAGTCTGCAAAGGGCTTAAAAGAACTCCATAGGGATCTTTTCCGTAAAGGTTTAACAAGTCTGGAAAAGTAAACTCATGACCTCCTTACTATTTTTAACGAGCTCAAAGGAGATACAAGAAAAATGCTCATAACTTCCTTACTGTTTTAATGAGCTCGAAGTGAAGATGAAAGAAATGCTCATAGCCTCCTTACTGTTTTTAACGAGCTCAAAGGAAAGGTGGAAGACTGCTCGTAACCTACTTACTATTTTTAACGAGCTCGAAGTAAAGGTGGAAGAATGCTCGTAATGGGAGGAGACGAGTGTCAAGGACATGCAAAACTAGCTCCAAGCACATGGAACAAAGCTATGCCTAATGCAAGGAACATGAGCAATATAAGGACACTCAGAGTGTGTCTCCTCCAGGTAAAACGTGTCAAACTATGAAGGCAAAATGATACAGGGCTTAGCGGAAATGAGATCGGAGATGGAGGCTTATACAACGAGCTAAAAGCGTGGAAGTCGGCATCAGGCTCATTAGCACAAGCGGGATCATAACAAATGCATATGCAACTTGAACACAAAGATGGGATCTTTATTAGGGATGGCCAGAAATATATGAGGAAGAAAGATATGAGGCTTCTTCTCAAAGTCATGGTAAATCTAAAAAGGCTCTCGATCCTATGAGAAAAACTCATCATGGGCACTAAAATGGCATAAGGGTGCTGACTAGGGTGACCCATGTTAGGTAGGCTTTGTTGTCCGACTGGCGCACAATGCATAAAGAGATGGCTAACACAACAATATCCAATAGGTTTGACCCTATGGCGAATTCGGATGGCAAAAGGTTCAAATGAAACATAACAACGGAGAAGCCTAAACCTATATGCAAGATTCTGAATATACCTGACATGGTCGCACAAGGTGTCGAAAAGGACTAGTAAGCAAGTATAAATCCAGCTAAGAATCCTATCTCCAAGAAACATCAGTATCAAGATCATATCTAAAACATATGTAAAGAAAGACCCGATACAAGTCACTATGGTAGAAATACTTTCAACTTCACTATCATCAACAACATGCATAAATAAGGCAGAGTTTTCAAATGAAGACTCTATGGTACCCAAGCCCGAGGACTTACAATCAACAAGATCGACTTCAGGATGAAGATCCAAGTTGAAGGACATGATGGAATCTACAGAAACAAATTCATCATCACGGGAGTTGAAAATTCTAGAAGCAGAATCAAACTCAGCAGGAACACTGATTTGCGGATCTATAAGAGAGTCCAAAGACTCAACAGTAGAAAGATCAGACTTTAAGGTCAAACCGAGGCTGGACATATCTACGACTGGATCAACATCCAAATGAATGGTAGACTGTACTATGGACTCTAGGAAAACTTCATTGGAAGGAAGTTTATCGTCCCAGATAGAACACATATCTAAACATTTAGATGGAGGTGTCACTTGGTCAAAAGTTGGGACTAAGTCTCGAGAAGGTGAGCATGAACTTAGAGACTTCTTCTCAGTAGCAGTTGAACTCAAGGAACAATATGCCACATAAGTCCCATGTGACATAGTGGTGCCTAATGATGAGGGATCAGACTGGTCTACAGTTGGGTAATAAGGAGGATCAACAAATGCAAGTTGGTGGATAGTAACGATGCTTTCGTTATGAGGAAAATGCATCACACGAAAGATGGTAGACACCACAGCATGCATAGCATAAACGTAATCACGCCCGAGGATCATATCAAAATCCACAGGGTCCTTTAAAACCATAAAATCAACTAAGACTGTTTTTCCACCCAAAGTAACAAGTGCCTGACGGAGGAATCCAAACGGTTCACTAGCTCTTCTATCAAAGGTCAACGGCCAATTAACAGCTAGAATAACATTATGGAAACCCAAATCTCTCCAAGCATAAGCGGACAAGATACTAATAGAAGCTCCTTCATCAACAATGCATCGTCAATCGTATGGTTCCCGATATCAACCTTTATTTGGAAAGGTGTCGAAGAAGGAAGACGAGGCTCGACTAGACTATTCCAATCAAAGTAAACGGTCCTAGGGCTTGGTAGGGGTTCACATGGCACATATGAAGTGCCCCCTCTTTCAGGAACATCCAAACTGGTAATGCAGAAGACTTCATGGATAGGTGCATCATTCTCTAGAGGACTGATGGGATTAGTCGAAGATTGGGGTCGACCAAAGATTGCATTGGTTCAACCACTTTATCAACCAAAGGTTGATCTGACTATAGGGAATCTATAGACAACTTAGGAACAGAGGTTCCTTCAGACATGGACCACACTCTTTGTGCCTCTGGAATGGCAGGGCATCGGTGAGTAAGGTGATCTCCCTTACAAATTTTACAAGGGAAATTTGGTTTCCATCCTATAGGTCGAGACTCCTTTACAATGTTAGTACTCTCAGCATGACTAGCATTGGATGATAGCTTTCCCCCAGCATGACTTGCAGTGGCTGGTTGCTCAAAAGTAGAAGACTTTTGAACTAAGGACCACACTTTTTGCACTTCTGGAAGTACAGGGAACAAGTAAGTAAGGTGATCTCCCTCGCAAAACTTACAAGGGAACTTAAGCTTCTGTTTGTTGGGTTTGTCGACAATGTCAACTCCCTCAGCATGACTTGCAGTGGTTGATCTGGTTTCTCCAGTATGACTCACAGGAACTGGTGACTTGTCATTAATATGAATAGCAGCGATCAATGACGTGTCCTCAACATGACTGACAGTGGTTGAAGACAAAATTTCAGTATGATTTTCAGTGACTAAAAGTTTTCTCCCAGCATGACCTCTAGAGGCTGGGTAGGTGCCCCTTGCATGATTTGCAGAGGCAGGGTGCTTGCCCCCAGCATGACTTACAGAGGCTGGGTTGCTGCCCCCTTGTTTTGGCATCTTCTTCCCATTCTTCCTCCATCTATTCCTTTTAGACTGCTGGTTACTAGTATTGCTACTTTCACCACATGAGGTAGAAGGAGGAGGAGAAGATGTTACTAGCAAGGGAGGCACAGGGTTCTAATGCTCTTGATTTGAGGTGCTTACAAAAGAAGTGTTAGGATCATGCAAGGCATTCAAAGTGGAAAACAACCAAACCGGTAGCCCTATGGTGAATCTAGGAAGATTCAGAGTCGCCATTAAGGGAGTGCCAATGTTTCCAATGAATGGAACAACATAAGGATCCCTCAGAAGAGGGGTACTTTGATTGGCACTCACCGAAATGCTAGAAATAGTTTCCAGCTCAAATGAATAAGAAGTTCTCTAAGGCAAACTAAGACAAGTAGCACAAAGAGCACAACACTAAAAAAGGTCCTAGGTAAATCAAACTAGGCAAACAGATGCCTTCCAGAGAAGAGTCTGGGATGATGAGGGCCCAGAACAGATCAACGAAGGATGAAGAATAGTTACCCGGGGTCCACAATACAATGACTAAGGGTGCAAGTGCTGGAATCACCCAACCGCCCTCCCAAAGACCTGCAAGGGATTTCCCCCCACGTCTTTCCTAGGTACAATAGATATAACCCTCCACCATCACCTATGTATGAACCTATGGTCAGATACTAAGGATACCACCACACCGAAAACTCCTATGGGAACAGTCTCTGGTCGAATTAGAAGGCGTGGGTAGGGTAACTGAGCTCGAAAGTCAAAAGAGTCCCCAAACGTGATCCAATCTTGGTATATGATCGAAACACAAAGTAGGAAGTATATTCCCAACAATCTGATCTCATAAGGCCTACTGCATAGATCCCAAGCAAGTTTTGATTGAAGTGGGTTTACCTGTGATGGTCGAACTATGATTTTGCGTAATGTGTGATCTTGGGTGGTTTAAGGTGTTTGAAACCCAAGATCCTAACCAAGACTAGTTGGTGTATAGTGTAACCTAGAAAAGAAAATGTTACTAGTACATTTTATTAGGGTTCATTTTAAAGGTTACTTGCTTACTCAAAAAGATAGTGAGTGTGTGAGAGCGGTTATAACAGAGATAGAGTACTGAAAATGAAATATTTACCACGAAACAAATCTTTTCTTTTCAATGCAAGTCTTAAAATTACGATCTAGAATGCATATGCAAATGCAATTTTTAATCTTTCGAATGCAAAAAAGGTAAAAATAGAGCCTAAATGTACAAAATTAAACTCAAAACCTAAGAATGCAGCTACTCAAGCAAATAGGTATGCAAAAGAAAACTTGTTCTTTTTGAATGCAAAGCACTCTTAAATCCTTTAAGCCACTTGCAAGGTACTCTACTCAAGAAATAAATCAATTTTTTTTATGCTTTTCAATGGTAAGAAACAAAGCTGAAACTAACCTACTATCAAAGCAAAAGCAAAGAACTTTCAGGTTCCTTATTGAAACAGTAAAAGCTACCAATACGATTTTCAGATTCTTATTGATGTAAGGATGCCAACCATTGGGAAAAGAGTATGAAAACTACTTTTAGACCCAAATGCAGCAAATGACCTACAAAGAAGTATGGTTTGGTAAAGTCAGGTCTGGACATAAACAATGCAAACAAGGTCTTGAACAACAGCCAAAACACTTGAGCTTTCACTACAAAAGAAAACTAAAAGCATAAGGATTGACAAGAAACCAATCTAAAGAGAAATTTTACTCAAATAGATACAAACAGGGTCAAGTAGACTTAGTAGGTTTCAATCCAGCGGAAATGGAGCAAGTAGGTTTAGTCAGACTCAAATTAGGCTACAAAACACCAAACTGGTCCACAACCCTCCAACTTGGGTCCACAAGCCCCAAAACTTTCCAAAAAAGCCCAAATTGATCAAAATAGGTTCAAATCATGAATGTAGGATTAGTACAAGGATGGGAGACCATTTACAGTGGTTTAAATCAGACCTAGGGTCATCGGGGACCCCAAAAATGCAGCCACAGCCCCCAAATTTGGGTCCATAACCCAAAAACTAAAAAATTTCAAACCCAGATTGTGTGTGCTACTGTGTATGAAGGAAACCAGTGCTCATAACAGGGGAGGGCACTACTGTACTATACAAAAGTAGCGCACAGGTGGAAAAATTTGGAAAAATGGGGTTAAAACCCCCCACACCTGGGTCCACAAGGGTTTGCAAGGGCTAGGAAGGGTCTGTAAAATCCCAGGAGGGTCGAACAGAGCCTAATAACCGATTCTAATCAAGAAAATGAACAAAGACCATCAAACAAGACTGAAGAAATGACGTTAGATGCCCCTAAGCAGATAGGCTTTCCCCAACAGAGTCGCCATTCTGTTGTGAGGAAAATGCACCTATAGTTCAGGGGAGAAACTACCAACTTACGATGATAAAGATAGACTTACAAGCATTCTGTAAGTACAACAAATAAGTGAAGAGATTAAGGTTAGAGATATATGCACCTTATTTAGAAGGTTGATCCTAACGTCCTCTTCCTCGCTCTTCAATGCTATCCAGTATCGCAATGCCCACACCTGCAAAACAAATTGATACCTTTCTCAAATACATTTGACTACATATATAAGACTGGTATTCATAACAGAAGAAGACATCAGACTATATGAAAACTGTAATCAAATCTGAGACACATATAACTAGGTCATATTTGGAAAGAGAAGAACGTCTGATCTTTATTGATGAATGAAAGCAAGTACATAAAGTTATACCTTCTTTCAAGCTTGGCACTTCACGAAACCTTGATTCAAGGTCTCCTGCTTCTGTTCTCCAAGGATCCCAACCTCTAATCAGCTGTGCTAGGGTTTATAAGAAACTAAGGCACAAGAGAGGGGGATGAGGGTCTCCATTCCTCCAGCATAACAATGTTATAGGCTTGGTCCCCTCACATGGCGCTTCTACCCTCCTTATATAGTCAGTGAAGGAGAGGAAAAGAAGTTATAACCGAGTAGGAGGTTCCCCAACCAACTTAAGTTACCCAAATTTCGAGATTTTGACTAGTACAGGAATGTGCTCTAATATGCAGTAGACAAACTATCACACATGTGGAGATGGGCGCTACTTTAATGAAGCAAGGTAGTGCATATGCCCTACTATCATGCTTGCATACTGGCGCACATGTGGAAAAATGGCCAAAAACAGGCTTTTTTGCTCATTTTCAGGAGATGGTTTGGTCTGGAAAAATGTTCCTAAGGGTTGTAATCATCAAATGGGTCAAGAATGAGGTAATTTCAACCATTTTTGATGTCCCAAATGACCCCTCAATCCACAAGTGTCCTGCTGTGTGACTGAACTTGATCTCAAGAAGTGTCGTCATGCAACCAAGGAATGCAAGTGTCGTCACGGACAGAGAGGTGTCATTTTAAGCTATAACAATATTGGGGGTAAGTGGAGTAGGGGAGAAAGAGAGTTAGACATGGGGTTAGTGATGGTTAGAGAGAGAGAGAGAGAGAGAGAGAGAGGGATGGGTGAGGATTAGGTGTCGGTGGAGGAGTAGGGGAGTGAGAGAGAGTGAGAGAGGGGGTTGGTATTAGTTAGGGAGAAGAGGGAGGGGGGGGGGGAGAGAGAGAGAGAGAGAGGGGGGGGGTTAGTGCTAGGGGGAGGCATAGGGATGTGTATGTGTGTGTGTGTGCATGAGAGAGAGAGAGAGAGAGAGAGAGAGAGAGAGAGAGAGAGAACCAATAAGGAGGTGTTTTGCTAATGGGTTAAGGGAGAGAGAGGGGGTGGGGGTTAGGTGTATGGTAGTGAGAGAAAGTAGGATAGGGGGTTACTAATAGATAGGGGGAAGAGGAGGTGGGAGAAAGAGAGGGGGGGTTGTGGGTTTGGGGAGGAACTTATGGTGATTAGAGAGAAAGGGGGATATAGGTGAGGATTATGGGTGTGTAGGTTAGAGAGAGAGAGAGGTAAGGGAGAGACATTTGGGGGTGGTAAGGGGATATAAGTAGAGAGGGAGTGTGTTAAGGGGTTAGAGGTAGAGATAAAGGGGAGGGGTAGAAGATTGGGGGTAAGTGGAATAGGGGAGAAAGAGAGTGAGAGAAGGAGGAGGATAGGGGGTTAGTATGATTTAGGGGGAAGAGGGGAGAGAGAGAGAGAGAGAGAGAGAGAGAGAGAGAGAGAGAGGAGAGGGCGGGTGTTATAGGTAGGGAGAAGAGTAGGGGGTTTGATAGATAGAGAGAATGGGGTTGTTAGTGGATTGGGGGAATATTTAGAGAGGATTATGAGTTGTGGGTAGGTGGAGGAGAGGTATGGGAAGGTGTAGGAACAGGGATAGAAGGGTAGGGTTAGAAGTGGAGTAGAACATGAATTGTTAGGGGAAGTAGGAGTGGGGGGTGTTAGTGGGTTGGGGGGGTTCTGTTAGATTAATGTGGGGGTATTTGGGAGATCTAGAGGGGGTGTATTAGGCTGTTTGAGGGGTTAGGAGCACAGGTAACAATAGCGAGGACACGTTCTTTTTCACCAAAATGCACATGCAATATTTAACAAATTACAACTATCTTGTTTGGTTTGGTGATGATAACATTAAAAGTAATTAAAGGGGTGCTAAGGGATTAGAGGTAGAATAAGAGGGGGGTATTAAAGGGTTAGAGGTAGAGACATAGGGGGGTATTAGGAGATTGGGGGTAAGTGAGGTAGGGGAAAAAGAGAGTTAGAGATGCGGTTAGTAAGGGTTAGGGAAGGAGGGGTGTTAGTGATAGTGGGAGACATAGGGATGGGTGTTTGTGTGTGTGTGTGTGTGAGAGAGAGAGAGAGAGAGAGGACCAATGGGATGGTGGTGTGTTAGGGTGTTGGGGAAGAGATAAGTGGGCGGGGGTTAGTGTTGGTTGTGGAGCCAGATCTTCCAGTCTCATAGATGATATTGTTTTAGCTGTGCACCCCGGAGGACTATACGCCCATTCTGCATTTTTAGGGGTTTGGGGTTGGGGCTATTTTCGCCAGCTGTTTTGCGAGCCCATGGTTATGGGTATCCTTTGGTATTTTTTTCCATTGTATTTTCCTTATAAAAGAAAGACATTGTAATATGGCTAGGGTTGATGTATTAGGTTTTATGCATTGTAAAGATCTCTGAGATGAGGAAGAGAGACTGTGAGATAGTGAAGAGGAAGTGCAGCGGTTGTGCTGCAGGTTGTATCCCTTCACTTTGCTGGACGGAATAATAATAAGGACTGGAAACTTTAGTGTGGACGTAGCCCAAGTTGGGTGAACCACGATATATTTGTGTCTCTCTTGTAATGTGTATGTGTGATTATATTTGCATTTCTATTTATTGTTATTGCTCTGCGATTCTATTTTTCTAACAATTGGTATCAGAGCCAAAGGTCTATTTGGCAGATAAAACTGCATGAAGCTAGGATTTTTGGTTCAAGTGAGAGCAATGGAAGAAGAAGGAAAGTTTAAGGTCAAGAAGTTTAATGGCCAAAACTTCCAGTTATGGAAGATGTGTTGTTGCTGCAACACGCTTCCCAAAAATTTTGAATTTATTTGGGGCACCTCCTTTGAACACTTTTGTAGCAAGCTCTTACTTCATCTTTCAGGTTTTCCTCTAACTAGGCAGAATTTCATCGCCTGCTTCCAAAAGAGTTTTTCTCATTTTATCTAAGGCAAAGTCATCCTTTTCTTTTAGCGCAGATTTTGGTCTCAACATCCCCGTTGTAGTGCAGGTTTTAGACTTAAGTCTACCGCAGCTTTGACGTGCCTTTAACCATAAGTTCCTCACTCGAAGATAACTCTAATCACAAATCCTCTGTCTAGCGTGTACCATGGCTTTAACTCAGCCACCCTTTTTGAAAAGTCCCAAGCCTTTTGTGTATCGCGCATTTGAAAGCAATAAGCTGGGCACTGTTAGCACAAGATATAATTTTTCTCGGCCGCCTGAGGCGCAAGAATTACCATTATATTCCCCACCTTGGAGCTGTGCTTCCCCTCCTTGGAAGAATTAAAAGTTGGCGCATTTCTCCCCAGTGTAGACCGTGATGATAGGGTCAACTCCCTTAGCGCTGGAGATGCGCTTATCCTTCCCACTTGCAAATCTACATTTCGTCTTTCACGATAATTCATGTTTGGCGCGGTTTTATGAGCGCAACCCTAATGCCAGGATCGCAGCTTGAGTGCGAGGTTTATTTTTTAATGTGCGCTTGCCACATAGCATAAAACATTATGTTCCCCACTTGGCATGAAAGTTAAAATTGGTACTCGACGAGAAAAGATCTCCTCGATCCCTGTGCACCAGTGGAGTTGGTAGGGCCTTTAATGAGGCCATGTGCCACTCTTAATGACAGATTTTTCAAGCCCCGTGCTCATAATGCTGCCAACTTTAAACGTACATGAGCATTTAAATCTCCCCCTATTTAACACATGCAACGACGTTTTGGGTTTTCATTTAGTCATTTGCACTCAGAGTGCTCGCCATTCGCATTGAAGTTCGAGACTGCCATTTGCTGCAAACGATTGAGGTCTTGGAATGCTCACCATACTGACAGGTAGGCTCTTTCCCAATCCTGCTCTTGGATTTGTAGGTTAAATAAATCACTCACGCACAGTTTGAGTAGCTCAACAGCCTTCGTTTTACTTTGCATAAAAGCTGGAGAGGGCATAGGATAGTTACTGTTCTTTTCCCTATGAAGATATGAGGCCACCACTTGTGGACCAAGGAAGAAACGGCCCCATCTCACAAGTACTCAAGTCTTTCCCCTCTGTCACATTTTTCGACTTCCCTGGTTTTCCTCATAGAGTTTTCATTTTCCAAGCGAAACCCGCGTCTCCCCACGACCGAATTTGAAAGTTTCTTATATGCTTTTCCTGGTTGCGTGATAGTTTGTTTCTGTTTAAGCTCTCCCTCCATTAGTGTAGTCTCTATTTTTTAAAAGTATGAAGTGCTTACCCTCCTCTGGCCATGAGGTCAAATCATCCCAGCGGTATCTTAGTGGCCACAGAGTTTTTTCACTCAAAACCCATAGAATCCACAGCATCCCAAGGCCCTATTTGCAAAACTCCCTACCAGGCATCTACGGCGCGTAAGGCTCGACCCTTCTTGTTCCCTGCAGCTAAAGTTTCGTGCTATAAGCCCCGAGATACCCTACTCAACCAAAAGAAATGTTCATTCATGCCGAGGTCGCATAAAACCCACATTGCTCGGCCGAAGCTATAATGGGGATGTGTTAAATCGACCCATCAAGCCCATTTAGAAACTTGAAGTCAGACCTGATCCGTAGCAGATAAAGGCTTGCAGCTACGGGATTTATCCATCTTCAACACAACTTCCACTATCAACTGCCGGCACATGAAATGTCTAAACATTGATGCACAGACAATATAGCATGCATTATGTTAAGCGCCAACGCAGAAATATAGTTAGGATAGCGCATTCGAAATTGTTTGAGCTAGCACGCGAATGTGTTTTTCTTTGGCGCACAAACAGAATTGGGGTACTGGCACGCGAAATATTTTAGATATCAGCGTAACTTTGCGCCCAAATAATCTTAGGCGTCGACGTGCATGGAATGTTTAAATCTTAGCGCGTAAAATCCCACTTGTACCCCAGCGCACACTAGCTCACAAATCTTAGCGTGCGCAAAATCCCAAGCACGGCGCAAAACTTAATTTAGGTGCTATCGCAGAAATCTTCATTAGACTCACGCAAGTTCGTGTCGCACTTCAAAGGATACCTGCACACTGATAGTGAATGGTGCCGAATCAAAGATGATCTTGCCCGTTGTCCTGATGTTTTTAGCATGGAGGGACATTGTTGAATTAAGCTTAAACATGAAATGAAGATAAATATGATTGTTTAAGACAGCCTCTATTTTGTGAAAATGTTAAATTTTGGCTTTGTCATAGAGTGTTGCTAATGCTTGGAATAGTTGTCTAACTAAAGTCTCTTTTTTTTGGTATTGCCTTGCTCACCACAGTATTACCATGCATAGGAAGTCAGCAAAGAAGAAGGCCGCTTAGAAAGTAACCTCAGACTCAGAGGTTGAAGTTCTATTAGATACTTCTCTCGTCACAATGTTTACTGACATGCAAGCTACCACTGGTGTTTCCCCTAGGAGCTCCACTCCTGAATTTCAATGGGGTTATTTATATAGATTCATCATAGCTCAAGATAGTTCAACAACTTCTATAGAGGATGCCCTAGTGTATTCCAACATCAGAAGGTCTCATTTGCATAAGGCAACAGCTCGGCCAGAACTGTTCCCTTGTTCCGAAGTTATTGGATGGCTTATGCCTAACATCCAGACCGACACAAGGCTCATGACTGATAAAAATGGATTGAGCCTGGCATCTTTCGCTCCTAAGCATGTTACTGCTACCTACAGATTGCCTGCACCCAGGGCTTGTTTGGACGATGACTGGATAGCAAATCATCAGATGGACCCACTTGAATCTTCCCACAAAATGACAACAAATGACAGATGGATCAGGAGGAGGCAGAATAATGAATATGAAAGCAGCCTACTGAAGACCCCTTACAGACTCATCATCCTGATGTTGAGTCGGCTTTTCGGCATGCCTAATGGTAATGTGTTTAAGATCGAATGGGTGCCGTTGATGTTTCATATAGCCATGAAAGGCACCATCTTCAACTGGGCTGAAATAATTTATAATAGCTTGGCCTCATAGTTGATAGCAGCCCAAGGAAGATTGACCCAAAAGAAGGCATATTTCTTCATGTCTTCATACCCAATTGACTGCTTGTTAAGCAATCATTCATTCCCGGATTTGGGTTGCTCATGGAAGCCAAATGAAACAACTGTCTTGATAGCCTATCAGTGTACATGGGAAAGAAAATACCCAAACCACTACAAGATGGTTTGCGAGAGGTTTATCATGCCATTATACCAGCTTATTTTCGTACAAGAACCAGATTGTATGTCGGAGAATGCAATGCCTATCATCAAACAATTCGGGGACTATTATCACAGTGTAGAAGGTACATACATCAGGATGAGTGGAGGAACTCATGAGCCATTTATGCTCCCTCGGTATGTTACATACTTTGTAATTCATAAGGAGGCCGTGAGACAACTCTTCGGCACCAGTTCCATAAGCAAGTTCTTAAAATACCGGAGGAAGGGCATCTATCCTCCCATGCCATTTTCCATAGGAGCATACAGCCTCCTAAGAGCAAGAGATGGAGAAAATTACACTCAAGGCCTAGAAGTTTTCCATTTCAGCTCAGTCCCTTTTAGAAGGCATGACCCCAACGATGTGGTAAGCAAGCATTATCTTGACCTCAAGATCTCCTTTGAATACGCTCATGTAGCGGACAAATAAGAAGAATTCTTCAGCGGCGTTCGCAGCCTAACTGAGTTAGGAAAGCATTACAATACGAAAGTTGTGAAAGTTCCAAGCCCCAAACCTGTCAGTTTAATCCAAAGAGAGTGGGAGGCATCAGCCTCACAATCAAGGGATCCATTAGAATTGGAGCAGGGAAGAGGGATCCAAGAGCAAGCCCTCAAGAAGCGGCAAGACCAAGAAGAAGCAAGAATTTGAGGTAAGCTAGCTGCCAAGCTTCAACAAGAATAGACTGCAAGGAAGCAGCAAGAGCAAGCCTCTCAATTGGAACAGCAGGAGGAGGATTCCAAGATCCAGAAAGAACAAGAAGATCAGGTATCCAAAGAGCAAGCTTCCAAGCAGCAGCATGAGGATGAGCAAAGACCCCTGGGTGAAGGAGCAAATGGATTGCAGAATCAACAAGGAGAGTATGAAGGAGAGAAAGGCAAAGTGCAGATAGAGAACTCTCCCGAGCCGAACCCATCCACTCCGAAAGATATGGAGGTGGACCCACCATTCGTATACACCCCAGGGGGGACTCAGGAAGAAGGTGCCTATTCAGGGAGCTTAGGGATGACCCCATATAACCCCAGGAAGCAGCGCAAAGTAGCAGACCTAGATACCATTTATTTCCATGAGTGCAAAAGGGCTATTATTGATAGGAGGGTACAGAAAATACAGGGCATGACAAAGAATGTGGAAACCGAGGAGGATGAATATGAGCTATGGATAACCAAGAAAACATTGGTCTAGGGAATTGATGCCGACCCCACATTTCAAGCCCAATGCACTGTGGCATCAGCTAAGGCAACTAAAGCCAATATTGATTTTTTGAAAGAAAAGATAAAGCATTACAGGGAGAAATGGCTTAAGATCAAAGATGATAGAAAGAGAGAGGTATTGGAAGCAAACAAACTGAAGGAGAAATACAGTGAGTTGTTAGGAGAGCATCTGGTGCTCAATTCAAGAGTTCTCCAGCTCAAGAATGAGAAGAACTCCTTAGAAATGTAGTTGGCTATCTCTGAAGGTGAGCTGGAGAATCTAAAGGCTCAGATAATAGAATTCAAAGAACTCGAAGCAAACAAGGCTCAACAGATTCATCTCCACTGTCACATACCCCAATTTTATTAAAATAATGTAATTATTTTTAATATTCCTGAGAACATTATGTTAAATTAAATGCTAAGTAGGAAGGGATGACTCAGCAGAGTCTCCAGAAATGGAATGTAAAATCTGAATAATTATTATTAATAAATAAATTATGGAGACAACAGCATGGGAGAGCTGTTAAAAGAGGTTACTGGTCTAACTGGTGGATGGAATTAGGTGGAAGGACAAAAGACAAGTGGCAGCATCCTCAAACACTTCCTGAGTTGCAGGTGGCAACTTCCCTATATTTTGGGGTCATGATTCCCCAAGAAAGTGGAATCTGAGCAGGTGGCTCATTAATGACAGTTAGCCCAACTAAGACCTAGGCAATCTTTTAAATACTACTCAATGAACTGAGCTGGGGGTTCAGCAATTGTTCTATAGGGAGAATACATTCAGGTGAATGCTATTCAGGAGTCCCATTGAGGAAGTGGGAAAATAGTAAGGAAGTGTTTTGAGCAGGAAGTTGCAGTAACTTGGTTCCAGTATAGCTATTTTGGGCTGAGGGAATTATTGGCCGTACCTAGATTCCAGCCAGTTAGACCAGAGCAAGCTCGGGGGTCCTGAGAAGTGCTGTCTGGGCACTCTCCAGGAATTGGTAGGGAGGAACAGCCTCCCATTGCTGTTATTGTCTACCATAGTCACAGGTTCTGTCACTCTCCTGTTGATTGGTTTAATTTAGATTCATATGAGATATTCTAGCACAGCTATGTTTTGACTGTTTTCAACTTCAGTAAATCAGTCTCTGTACTTTCTTTAGTATAAATTTCAGAATGCAGATGTTGTAGAAAATTTCTATTTGTATTTAAATGGAGTATTTATCTTATACAGAACCTAGTTGTTACTGTTACAGTTAGTAATACCATGTTTAGGCATATTCTAGAATTCCTGTTAATGGTTCAACAATAGACAGAAATATTAAACAATAGATATTCCAGTAATATACCTGCATATATATATGTATAGTATATTTCAGTCAACTTTAGTTTTAGGTCATTCTTATATTTAGTTAACAGATAAACAAAACTCATTTTAATATATTGTTCATACTCAGAACATGTTGACAGCTATCGATTAACTAAAGAGGTGACTGTAACAATATTTCATTGTTACGAGCTTCCACATAATCTTAAACATTTACACAGTAGTCATGTCACTTTAATAGAAATAACAGAAGTATTTTTAAACAAATCAAACATATTAATACAACAGAGAAACAGTCGACGAACGCAACCATCATTGGCTGTTACAAACCATCTTAAGTTTACACAGTAATAATATTTATTCAGTACAAATATTCTTCCTTAGGTAATCCACAAACCCTACACGGCAGTAGCCTTATATTATTCCTTTGACAGACTGAAAAACAATTGAAAAGAATGCTTTTTATGACAGACAGAACCTACAGCATCTTAACACATAGTTCTGTGTATATATTATTCTATTCATAGTTTTATTTAATAATTATATAGATTCAAAATAAATTGTTACAACTCGTACCCAGTCACCACCGAGTTAACAATATCATACTTATGCATTGAACACAGAACAAAACCCCCAATTCGCCAGAACAACCCTATGATTATAACTATTACAGGTACAGTCGCTAAACTTTCCCATGTTCTATTTTAACTTTTCCAATAGAATAAAAACGCAGAGAGATAACTTATGGTTTTCATTTATAAACAGAGTTATTATCCATTGTACGCATTGAAGAATACATCTATCCATACATTCCAACACATGCTAATAATTTAACAAAACATAAACACAACCATACCAGGCCCAGGATATATATTAAGTATAAATATCATATGGCGAGGTTAAAAACCCCATGCTTAGCCATTACAAAGTACAACAACCGAAATCCTGGCCTCATAAGTCTCGGCCGTGAATGGCCTTCCATAACTTAACAGGGTTCCAAACCCCAATTCATTTCAAACAAAACAACTTCATACATATGAACGCACCTACAAACATCAGGTCGATAATGACCTCAACACACAGGAGTTGCCCCTGAAACACAACCCTAACCACTACAACCAGCAAAGGAAGAGACAGCCGTGGATAACCAGGCTTACCTGGAGGAGCCTGCGTGGGTGACCAAGTCCTGTACACCTTCAGAGCCGCGTGACCTGCACATTCAATGCTGAAAGAAGTTAATACACTGTTTATGCCGAGAAGTTTTAAATAATTGTATATCTACACTGCTTGCAAAACAGAAATTGCGAAATATGGTTATTTATTACCTGAGCAATGTAGCCGTGGATATTCTGGAAGCCACCGGTGGGAGCAGACACTGAAACCCCATCACCCTCGTCGGTTGAAAGAGCAAGGGACACCCTCAAACTCTTCCAATGACGGCCACGACAGACAAACCTTGCAGACAGAAACCTCAAACTGGAGCTGAATCAGTCGAGAAGCAAACTCAAAGCCCAATGGCATCAACCCTCTCATAACCTAAAAGACATAACTGAAACCCTATCTCATACCCACACCAGCACAGTGACGAACTGTAGATAGCTGGGACTTAAACTTATAAAGAGCAACGAGACCACGAAGCAATAAAACTATAGCAGACGCTATCCCCAGAGCCGAGGACATACCCTATTGCCGAATGGAACCTCAAGGCCATAACCATCACACTCTGCACATTGTTACAGTGCCTTCATTACAAAACTCAGACAGGGAAGGGTTTCATCCTTAGGACCCGAGCCCGAAGGCAACTACAATAACCTGTAGGGTTTCAATAGCAGCTTATATATCGCCCATCGCATGGAGGAGATGCAACCACGTAGCACACAAATAAATCAACGTAGCATGGGTCGAGAACCTATAGTTCCATTGCCAACCAAATCATTATACACCGATTCCAAATCATGTCATACATAAGTCAAACGTATAAGGTAACAAATGATATATAATCATTTGGCATATAGTGCATGCCTTGCCATTGAATTGTCGAGAATCTCAAGCATTAGGATTGTATAATCACTACAATGATATAACTAAGAGTTAGTCAACATCACATATGGATCATTCCATAACTCAATAGGGAGGATAATACTTTAACATTTTTTTAGTTATAAATCTTGTCCATGGTAAGGGAAAAACATTAGGACTATAACAAAATCAAGTTAATGCACATATACAATGAAATCAGGGCATAGGTTAATGTCATTAGCATATCACTTTACACAAGATGTTGGTCAACTTCAATCCTAGAGTTTTCGCTATGGCCTAGTATGATAAATACAACCATAACACTATATAGAATATAAAGTTTGCCAATGTATGGAATATTATGATTATTGCCCAATCAATATATATATAAATTAATACCAAGCCATAGATTAATGCCATGGGCATATTACATTTCTATGTTCATATAAGTACCAAGGTAGTCAACCTTCAAAGGAAAATGCCTCATCATTTAATACTTGAAATGTTACCAAGTCTTTAAGACAGTAAATATATTGCCATTAAATACTATCATCAGAATTGCCATCAATTATATTGTTAACAGTAACAATATGAAAAATAAACCTCTAGTATTAAGATGTTGAAATAGAGCTTCATCTACAGGTGTACATCGTAAAGATAGTAAAAATCAAGGCACTGTCAAGTAACATAAGTTAAACTCTAAGTGGACATTGGATTTCGACGCATAGGATCATATTGAAACAACGCTAGAGGCGTCACCTTCTCAATTCGCATTATCAATGCATGAACAAAACAGTAGTCACCGGTGTTAAGTTGACAACAGGTCACATGTTGCAAAGACACTGTTACAGCCAAAAATTCTGATATCACAAATGTCTCATTTTAGTTACAACAGTAACATAGCATAATAATCATAAAAACATAATTATAACTGAGACAATGTAAATCTTCATAAACACTTGACGATACTAGCTGAATAAGAAATATCATGACGATCATTAAGTTTTGAAGTATAGGGAGTATTGATGCTCACCAAGTTTAACATACAGTGATCCTTACTTCACTGGCGCACCTGAGAAACAAAAGACGACGTATGCATTAGCTCGTAAGCTAAGTAAGCCAGTCAACTACGACTAGCTCTTCCCTTGCGGTTCAAAACAAAACAATCATTAATTACAATCACCAAAATCAAAGTTTTAATAAAACCGAGTCTTTAAACAGTTTATGTTAGTTGTTTAAATTAAAACAATATCAGAAATACTACCTAATTAACATTTATTGCTACGAATAAAATTTTTTAAATTTTTCAGAATTATCGGGTTCTGACATGTGGTATCAGAGCCAGGTTCAGACACTAGGCCTGGATGTGACTCCACTAAACTTCCGTAAACAGCGATCATAAAAGAAGATTTTGTTTTATTTATAAAATACTAACATATATTTCGGTTTAATGTACAGTACAGAAAAATTCTCTTTTCTGAATTTTTCAGACAGATATGGAAAAACTGGGAGAATATGCTGAGGAAGAATCTCCCAATGCTGGGACAAGACAGATGTCAAAAGAACTAGAGGCAGAAGAAGAAATTGCTCACACCACTGAGCTGATGCAGACTATAAGAGGATTAAAGACAGAAATGGAAACGGTTAAGAAGGATAATGAAAGAATTCTAAAGACTCAGGAACAGCTAAATCAGCTATTGATAGAAAAATTTCAAACTGACGGAAGGAGCAAACCAGCTGACTCAGAAGAAGTTAATCATCCAAGAGGGTCAAAAAGGACAAAACCAACTAAATCTGATAGCAGTTCCTCATCTGAAGAAAGAAAGGGACAACCCAGTTATCACACTAGCAGTGACAGCAGTGAAGCTGAGATGCACAACCGAAGGAAAAAGTACAGGCCTTATGAAGAGATTTCCGGGGAGTTTAAGAAGATAAAGCCCCCAACTTTCAATGGAGAAACTGAAACTGGAGAAGAGGCAGAATCTTGGTTATCCGGGATGAGAAAATATTTTCAGATCTATAACTACTCAAATCAGCTAAAGGCAAGAATGGCCATCTACAACCTCTCGGGAAAGGCGGACATATGGTGGCAAGACCTGAAAAGGGTCAAAGGGATCAAAGAAAGAGAAGTTAATTGGAGTACCTTTAAAAGGTATTTCAAGAAGAAATTCCTGTCCGAGCAGTATTATGAAGAAAGGGCTAAAGAATTTTATGAACTAAAACTCGGATCTATGACGATGAAGGACTTAAACAGTAAATTTTTAAGTCTGTTGCGTTATGTACCATATTTTGTCGAAGAGAAACCAAAAATACAGCGGTTTCTTAGTTGCCTACCTTATCATATCAAGGACAGAATTGAATATGACAACCCCAAAACACTGGAAGAAGCTATGCGCAAGGCAAACTTCTGTTACGAACAGAATAAAAAGAAAGAAGGGATAGCCAGTTGGAAAGCCAAAAAGAACAGCAATCTGATCGAGTACAAGAAAAAGGAATTTGTTCCCCATAAAAATTTCAAGAATGGCAAAAACGGGAACCACTTTAATAGTAAAAGTTTCCAAGGAAACAAAAATGGAGCTGTCAGCCATTCAAACAATTACAAAAACAGCAAAGAGACTCCTAATAACCATGGAAACTACATCAAAAATTTTGAGCGAAAAGAACCTGTCAAGTGCTGGGAATGTAATGGGCCACATTATGCTTCAGTCTGCCCAAACAGAAAGAAACAAGTCAGCAATATTCATACTGTTCAAGACGAAATGACAGTTGGAGATTTTGCAGGAACTATGCCCCGAATTAATGCAGCGTTGGAAAACCGCCAGGCTGACTACCAAACTTCCATGGTGGAAGTAGGAGGTATGATTAACAAAACCCCAGTAACTATATTAATAGATCCCGGTGCTAGTCTTAGTTATATTTCACCTCAGCTGGTAGAAAAATGTAGTTTGACTGTTGAAAGGTTTGATAATTCTTGGTCTGTACAATTAGCTACTGGGGCTAAGAAGAAAGTAAACTGCTATGTAAAAGAATGCATCTTAAACATGACTGATTTTAGAACTACAGTTAAACTGAACGTTTTACCACTTGGCTCATATGACATACTTATCGGAATGGACTGGTTGGAACAACATAGGGTCGTTTTAAACTGTTTTGACAAAACTTTTAGGTGTATAAACAGTAGTGGACAGCCTGTAACTGTTAGGGGTATTCCTAGGAAAACAGTAGTTAGGCAAATTTCTGCATTACAACTTAAAAGAGCAGTCAGGAAAGGATGCAAGACCTATGCTGTAACTATTACAGACGAGACAGATAAATTTGAAAACAACCAGAAAACAGTAGAGAACATTCCTGTCGTCAATGAATTTATTGACGTTTTTCCTGAGGAAATTCCAGAATTGCCTCCCAAGAGAGAGCTTGACTTTACCATTGAGCTGGTACCAGGTGCTGTTCCCAGTTCAAAAGCCCCGTATCGTATGAATATCTTGGAGCTTAACGAGTTGAAAACTCAGTTGAAGGAGTTAATAGATAAGAACTATATCCGACCCAGTGTATCCCCTTGGGGAGCACCAGTGATTTTCGTTAAAAAGAAGGACGGAACTATGCGACTTTGCATAGATTATCGTCAACTAAACAAGATGACGATCAAAAACAGGTATCCGTTACCTCGTATTGATGATCTGTTTGATCAACTACGTGGCGCTACGGTATTCTCTAAGATCGATCTAAGATCGGGTTATCATCAGGTAAGAATTAAAGAAGAAGACATTTTCAAAACAGCCTTTAGAACCAGGTATGGACATTACGAATTTGTCGTAATGCCATTTGGACTTACTAATGCCTCAGCGGTTTTCATGTGCTTAATGAACAACATAATGCACAAGTACTTAGATAAATTTGTGGTTGTATTTATCGACGACATTTTAGTCTATTCTAAGAGCGAGGAGGAGCACAAGGAACACTTACGTATCGTTTTACAAGAACTAAGAGAACAACAACTTTTTGCGAAATTTAGCAAATGTGACTTCTTCAAAGATGAAATCCAGTACTTAGGACATGTAGTCACTAAGGAAGGGATTTCAGTGGATCCCGAAAAGATTCGGGCGATTGAAGAATGGCCAGTACCTAAAGATGTGACGGACGTTAGATCTTTCATGGGAATTACCGGTTACTACCGGAGGTTTATTGAAGGCTTTTCAAAGATAGCCAATCCAATCACTTCTTTGCAGAAGAAAGGAAAGAAGTTTGATTGGAATGCGAAATGTGAAGAAAGTTTCAAGAAACTTAAGACCTTATTGACAACTGCACCTATTCTTAGAATAGCGGACCCAAATAAAGATTTCATAGTTTGTACCGACGCTTGTAATGATGGCTTAGGCGGAGTGCTGACTCAAGAAGGACATGTCATTGCTTACGAATCTAGGAAGCTGAAAATCCATGAAAAGAATTATGCCACTTATGACCTAGAATTAGCTGCGGTAATTCATGCTTTAAAGATGTGGCGACACCACCTAATAGGAAGAAAATTTACCTTACTAACAGATAATAAAGGTCTGAAATACCTTTTAGACCAGCCAAATCTAAATGCAAGACAAGCCAGGTGGCTGGCATTCCTAAGTGAATACGATTTTGAAATTCAACACATAAAAGGGAAGGAAAATAAGGTGGCTGATGCCTTGAGTAGGAATGCAAAACTGAATTTTATATCAGCTAGCAGCACTTACACCTCTGATTTAAATGAACAGCTGGCTGAAGGGATAAAATTAGACGAAAATTATCAACATTTACAAATTACAGCCCAAGAACAGCCCACAGAAAGTTTGCTAAAAGGGTATAGTTTAAACGAAAACGGATTTTTGTTGTTTAAAGACAGGCTGTATATCCCTAATGCACCTACAGTTAAGCTGTTAATTTTAGACGAAATACATAAAACCCCTTACTCCGGGCACCCTGGCTATCAAAAGACTATCACTATGTTGAGAAAAGAATATTTTTGGCCTAACATGAAATCTGAAACTGCTGAATATTTAGCGAAGTGTTTGGACTGCCAACAAGTAAAAACAGAACATCAACATCCAGCTGGATTGCTGCAACCTTTACCTATTCCTAGCTGGAAATGGGAAATAATTAGCCTGGATTTCATTACGGGTTTACCCAAAAACCAACATCAGAATGATTCAATTATGGTAGTGGTAGACAAATTAAGTAAATCAGCACATTTTATTCCTGTTAAAACCACATACAAGGCTGCAAACATAGCAGATATCTTTCTAAAACAGATTTTTCGGTTACACGGTATTCCAAAGGTTATTATATCAGACAGGGATCCTAAATTTACAGGAAATTTTTGGAGGTCCTTGTTCAAAGGATTAAACACCACTTTAAATTTCAGTACCTCTTTCCATCCTCAGACTGACGGACAAACGGAAAGAGTTAATCAAATATTAGAAGATCTGCTAAGGATGTATGTTAAAGATCAACCAGGTAAGTGGGAGGATTATTTACACTTAGCTGAATTTGCATACAATAACAGCTATCAATCATCAGCTAAGTTTAGTCCTTTTGAGGTTTTGTATGGACGAAAATGCAACACTCCTATCTCCTGGAGTAATCCAGTAGATAGATTAGTGTTAGGACCTGATTTATTGAAAGAAATGGAACAGATTGTGAAACAAGTGCAGGAAAACTTGAAGATTGCCCAGGATCGGCAAAAGAGTCAAGCAGATTTGAAAAGAACTCCTAAAGAGTTCCAGGTAGGTGAACATGTGTTCATCAAGGTAAGACCAAAGAAAAGCTCCCTAAGATTAGGAAGTTGTGCAAAATTAGCACCACGTTACTGTGGTCCATTTGAAATTTTAGCCAGAATTGGTCAAGTTGCTTATCAGTTAGCATTACCGCCAAATTTAAAAGTACACAATGTTTTTCATATCTCTGTTTTGAAAAAGTATATTCATGATGCTACTCATGTTATTGATTGGAACATTGTACAGGTAGAACCAGAAGGGGAAGTTCTGGTAGAACCGGATTGTATCCTCGGGAGGAGGGAAATTACTCTACGGAACCGGATAATTGGACAAGTGAAGGTGCAATGGAAGCACCTTAGTCCTGAAGAATCTACCTGGGAGCTGGAAAGTAAGATGCGGGAAGCATATCCCCATCTATTCCAGAAGGTAGCTGAAGAAGAAGAATAAGTAACATCGAGGACGATGTTACATTTTAAGGGGGTGTGTATGTCACATACCCCAATTTTATTAAAATAATGTAATTATTTTTAATATTCCTGAGAACATTATGTTAAATTAAATGCTAAGTAGGAAGGGATGACTCAGCAGAGTCTCCAGAAATGGAATGTAAAATCTGAATAATTATTATTAATAAATAAATTATGGAGACAACAGCATGGGAGAGCTGTTAAAAGAGGTTACTGGTCTAACTGGTGGATGGAATTAGGTGGAAGGACAAAAGACAAGTGGCAGCATCCTCAAACACTTCCTGAGTTGCAGGTGGCAACTTCCCTATATTTTGGGGTCATGATTCCCCAAGAAAGTGGAATCTGAGCAGGTGGCTCATTAATGACAGTTAGCCCAACTAAGACCTAGGCAATCTTTTAAATACTACTCAATGAACTGAGCTGGGGGTTCAGCAATTGTTCTATAGGGAGAATACATTCAGGTGAATGCTATTCAGGAGTCCCATTGAGGAAGTGGGAAAATAGTAAGGAAGTGTTTTGAGCAGGAAGTTGCAGTAACTTGGTTCCAGTATAGCTATTTTGGGCTGAGGGAATTATTGGCCGTACCTAGATTCCAGCCAGTTAGACCAGAGCAAGCTCGGGGGTCCTGAGAAGTGCTGTCTGGGCACTCTCCAGGAATTGGTAGGGAGGAACAGCCTCCCATTGCTGTTATTGTCTACCATAGTCACAGGTTCTGTCACTCTCCTGTTGATTGGTTTAATTTAGATTCATATGAGATATTCTAGCACAGCTATGTTTTGACTGTTTTCAACTTCAGTAAATCAGTCTCTGTACTTTCTTTAGTATAAATTTCAGAATGCAGATGTTGTAGAAAATTTCTATTTGTATTTAAATGGAGTATTTATCTTATACAGAACCTAGTTGTTACTGTTACAGTTAGTAATACCATGTTTAGGCATATTCTAGAATTCCTGTTAATGGTTCAACAATAGACAGAAATATTAAACAATAGATATTCCAGTAATATACCTGCATATATATATGTATAGTATATTTCAGTCAACTTTAGTTTTAGGTCATTCTTATATTTAGTTAACAGATAAACAAAACTCATTTTAATATATTGTTCATACTCAGAACATGTTGACAGCTATCGATTAACTAAAGAGGTGACTGTAACAATATTTCATTGTTACGAGCTTCCACATAATCTTAAACATTTACACAGTAGTCATGTCACTTTAATAGAAATAACAGAAGTATTTTTAAACAAATCAAACATATTAATACAACAGAGAAACAGTCGACGAACGCAACCATCATTGGCTGTTACAAACCATCTTAAGTTTACACAGTAATAATATTTATTCAGTACAAATATTCTTCCTTAGGTAATCCACAAACCCTACACGGCAGTAGCCTTATATTATTCCTTTGACAGACTGAAAAACAATTGAAAAGAATGCTTTTTATGACAGACAGAACCTACAGCATCTTAACACATAGTTCTGTGTATATATTATTCTATTCATAGTTTTATTTAATAATTATATAGATTCAAAATAAATTGTTACAACTCGTACCCAGTCACCACCGAGTTAACAATATCATACTTATGCATTGAACACAGAACAAAACCCCCAATTCGCCAGAACAACCCTATGATTATAACTATTACAGGTACAGTCGCTAAACTTTCCCATGTTCTATTTTAACTTTTCCAATAGAATAAAAACGCAGAGAGATAACTTATGGTTTTCATTTATAAACAGAGTTATTATCCATTGTACGCATTGAAGAATACATCTATCCATACATTCCAACACATGCTAATAATTTAACAAAACATAAACACAACCATACCAGGCCCAGGATATATATTAAGTATAAATATCATATGGCGAGGTTAAAAACCCCATGCTTAGCCATTACAAAGTACAACAACCGAAATCCTGGCCTCATAAGTCTCGGCCGTGAATGGCCTTCCATAACTTAACAGGGTTCCAAACCCCAATTCATTTCAAACAAAACAACTTCATACATATGAACGCACCTACAAACATCAGGTCGATAATGACCTCAACACACAGGAGTTGCCCCTGAAACACAACCCTAACCACTACAACCAGCAAAGGAAGAGACAGCCGTGGATAACCAGGCTTACCCGGAGGAGCCTGCGTGGGTGACCAAGTCCTGTACACCTTCAGAGCCGCGTGACCTGCACATTCAATGCTGAAAGAAGTTAATACACTGTTTATGCCGAGAAGTTTTAAATAATTGTATATCTACACTGCTTGCAAAACAGAAATTGCGAAATATGGTTATTTATTACCTGAGCAATGTAGCCGTGGATATTCTGGAAGCCACCGGTGGGAGCAGACACTGAAACCCCATCACCCTCGTCGGTTGAAAGAGCAAGGGACACCCTCAAACTCTTCCAATGACGGCCACGACAGACAAACCTTGCAGACAGAAACCTCAAACTGGAGCTGAATCAGTCGAGAAGCAAACTCAAAGCCCAATGGAATCAACCCTCTCATAACCTAAAAGACATAACTGAAACCCTATCTCATACCCACACCAGCACAGTGACGAACTGTAGATAGCTGGGACTTAAACTTATAAAGAGCAACGAGACCACGAAGCAATGAAACTATAGCAGACGCTATCCCCAGAGCCGAGGACATACCCTATTGCCGAATGGAACCTCAAGGCCATAACCATCACACTCTGCACATTGTTACAGTGCCTTCATTACAAAACTCAGACAGGGAAGGGTTTCATCCTTAGGACCCGAGCCCGAAGGCAACTACAATAACCTGTAGGGTTTCAATAGCAGCTTATATATCGCCCATCGCATGGAGGAGATGCAACCACGTAGCACACAAATAAATCAACGTAGCATGGGTCGAGAACCTATAGTTCCATTGCCAACCAAATCATTATACACCGATTCCAAATCATGTCATACATAAGTCAAACGTATAAGGTAACAAATGATATATAATCATTTGGCATATAGTGCATGCCTTGCCATTGAATTGTCGAGAATCTCAAGCATTAGGATTGTATAATCACTACAATGATATAACTAAGAGTTAGTCAACATCACATATGGATCATTCCATAACTCAATAGGGAGGATAATACTTTAACATTTTTTTAGTTATAAATCTTGTCCATGGTAAGGGAAAAACATTAGGACTATAACAAAATCAAGTTAATGCACATATACAATGAAATCAGGGCATAGGTTAATGTCATTAGCATATCACTTTACACAAGATGTTGGTCAACTTCAATCCTAGAGTTTTCGCTATGGCCTAGTATGATAAATACAACCATAACACTATATAGAATATAAAGTTTGCCAATGTATGGAATATTATGATTATTGCCCAATCAATATATATATAAATTAATACCAAGCCATAGATTAATGCCATGGGCATATTACATTTCTATGTTCATATAAGTACCAAGGTAGTCAACCTTCAAAGGAAAATGCCTCATCATTTAATACTTGAAATGTTACCAAGTCTTTAAGACAGTAAATATATTGCCATTAAATACTATCATCAGAATTGCCATCAATTATATTGTTAACAGTAACAATATGAAAAATAAACCTCTAGTATTAAGATGTTGAAATAGAGCTTCATCTACAGGTGTACATCGTAAAGATAGTAAAAATCAAGGCACTGTCAAGTAACATAAGTTAAACTCTAAGTGGACATTGGATTTCGACGCATAGGATCATATTGAAACAACGCTAGAGGCGTCACCTTCTCAATTCGCATTATCAATGCATGAACAAAACAGTAGTCACCGGTGTTAAGTTGACAACAGGTCACATGTTGCAAAGACACTGTTACAGCCAAAAATTCTGATATCACAAATGTCTCATTTTAGTTACAACAGTAACATAGCATAATAATCATAAAAACATAATTATAACTGAGACAATGTAAATCTTCATAAACACTTGACGATACTAGCTGAATAAGAAATATCATGACGATCATTAAGTTTTGAAGTATAGGGAGTATTGATGCTCACCAAGTTTAACATACAGTGATCCTTACTTCACTGGCGCACCTGAGAAACAAAAGACGACGTATGCATTAGCTCGTAAGCTAAGTAAGCCAGTCAACTACGACTAGCTCTTCCCTTGCGGTTCAAAACAAAACAATCATTAATTACAATCACCAAAATCAAAGTTTTAATAAAACCGAGTCTTTAAACAGTTTATGTTAGTTGTTTAAATTAAAACAATATCAGAAATACTACCTAATTAACATTTATTGCTACGAATAAAATTTTTTAAATTTTTCAGAATTATCGGGTTCTGACATCCACCAGCATGAATATGAAGGGCTGATTCAAGAAAAGGAACAACTAGCAAGATAGCTCAAAGAGGCAGTGGAGGACCAGCAAAACTTGTCCACATTTCACAAACAAGCATGTGATATGCGGATTAAAATCCATCAGCTGCTAGTACTGATCTCGGAAGAGATTTGGAGCATGAAAGAGATGATGAAGAAAATGACAACAATTGAAACCAAAGCCCTAAAAACTTGAGAAAGGTTTGCATATCATGTAGAGGAGTTGAAACAACAATCTGAGTGAAAAAGGAAAAAATCTCAACTCCCTTCACAATTACGCACCCCTATAGGAGATGAATTGGACGTGGATATAGGAATTCTTGAATTCGCCAAAGATTGCGGTACCAAGCTAAGTTTGGAGATCAAAAGGATGGTCCACAAGTGTTGTTCCATCTATTCCACACTCAGGGAGTCGCTCAGCAAGTGTCATATGGTTCTCCCCTCTTCCATTTATGATTTCCCAAAAGAAGAAGACCAATTGTTCAAGTTGCAGAATGAGCTGGACGAAGACTTGGCTTGCATCAAGAAGATAGAGGTATTGACTCAGGATGAATTTAAACAGTTCATTTTCCAGCCTGCAATACATATTTACTTCCTGGAAGCAATGGCAAAAGAGGCCACACAGGGAAAAGCGCTGATCAAATTGGACCTTCGTAAGCATGAAATAGCATCCCAGGCAACAATATCTTCTCGTAGCAAGTTGATCGTAAAGGATATCAACCAATGGACTTCAGACATTCAAAGTATAGATGGCCCGGTAATTTCAAGCGAGCCGATTGGTGGAGATGTGTCTTCAAGTCAGCAGGCAGAAGCCCCAGCAGAATAGACAGATCATTCTTATTTTGTTTAAAGCAAGCGGAGAAGCTGAAATTCTACCTTTGTATAAATGCTTTAAAAGGACAGTTGGCCCCTATTTTTGTTCTATATAGGTTTTGTAAGGATACGATGAAAGCTAAAAAAGGAAGTTCTAGAATTAGGGTACACTTGTCAGCCCAAAGGGTGCTTTGTAAAGCTACAAATAGAAGGTTAGAAGAAATAGAAAGGACTTTTTGGCAGGGAAAAAAAGCTTCAGAGAGCTTGTATGAACTATTTTGTAATTAGCTCCAACAGAGCGATTTTGCCTAATAAAGAGCCTGAGGGAGACATTTGATTTGCTTGGAAATGGATGTTGGATGTTTGCTGGATTATTCTTGTGGCGTTCATATCTTTCAGTGAGATGTTTCTTTGCTATTCAGAATTATTTCTGTGTGTTGAATGAGCTTACTATTTTTCCGTGCAATGATGTTTCTCCTAACATGAGTAATAAAATGCTTTCACATAAATTAAAAGCTATGTTTTATATCTTTAATATCTTGCTGTAGATGTATCTTTGTGATTTAATGGTTATCTGTGGATCTTTAGATACTTCTTTTAGCACATTGCTCATATTTACAGTTTGCTCCTTGCAATGATAGATTGGATTTATTTTAGTCTTAGATATAGATTTGTTTCAAGCTCTGCATTTAGATTAAATTAGCTTAGGCACTTGCACATCATTGTAAACAATAAAATTAAAAAAAAAAAATGGTGGATCGGGACATAACCGATGTAAAAGAAGCAAATCTCCAAATCTAATGGTAGTCGGAACCATTAACCGGATAGATTCCCCATACCAAACGGTGGACAATCTAATTAGGATAGTTTACCTGGGAGAATCCCTTTCTTCTTGTTGTTGCGATCTTCGAGGCATCAACAGTTTTTGGTGGTAGAAGGAGGGCCTGAAGTGCATGGCTGATAAAGGAAAATCTGCCATTGTCAAAAATGTTACTGAAAACCCGCTTAAAACAGGAATTTCAGATAGCACGAACATTGAAGTAGCAAACCAAGAAAAACCCATCTCTGATTCTAAACATCAAGAAGTATTGTATGCTGTACCTTTTGTAGAAATAGAGGATTTAAGGAGACATACACGATCTTATGTTAGGCCACTAGGTGGTTTAAACGCAGTAAATTTCCTCCCTAGGAAAAATACTCCTAGAAAAGAACGATAGTACACTCGTGATTTGATTCTTGTGCATAATTTTGAAGAGCTTATAAATTTAACCTTGGAAGAGGTTGCAAAACCCCTGAGAGAACTCGATCTTGAAGACCCAAAAAATCTTTCAAATCTAGAAAATATTGGAGACTTTGTTACTCCAAAGAACACTCCACTTAATTTACCACGCAATTCTCCACATAGAAACATGGTTGTGCCTGCTTGGAGAGCGAGGGGAGCATTAAATCTAACTGGGCCATTCCATAATCTGCCTAAAAATACAGAGAAAGTCTTGCCTAAATTCGACCCAGGAAAAGCTATTTATGCGGAAGATCATCTCAAGAGTTTTTATTTAGCCTTGAATCTTTTAAATGTACAGCATGAAGATGTAGTTTGTAGGCTTTTCCCATACACATTTGAGCCAAAAGTTTCTTCCTGGTATTTTAGTTTACAAGCTAGCTCAATTTTTAGTTGGGAAGAATTTGAAACATGTTTCTTAAAGAAGTATGGAAATCAAAAGACTATAGCTACACTCATGAAAGAATTATTGTCCATGAGAATGGAAAAGAAAGAAAAGTTTCAAGACTTCAACCAAAGGTTCACAACACTCTTGAATAATTTCAGCGAAGCAAATAAACCGGCAGAAGAATCTCTGGTTGAATATTATACAACATCTCTTGAAGGGCCAATAGCAATGTTCATCAAAAGGTCTAAGAAAACCACCTTGATAGAATTTTTGAAGAAGCTAGGAAGGTGGAAAAAGAAGCAGACAACATTGCCAAACATGCCTTAGATGCAGAGACAAAACCAACAACTAGTAAAAAAACCTTGTTGCTCACCAGGAATAAAGAAGAGTCATCGACAGACATGGAGAACATAGTTAAGATGATGCAAAAATTGTCCAATAAAATTGTAGATCTCGAGAAAGATAAAGCAGCTAGTACATCTAGGAAGCCTTTCAAACCATTCTACAAGAAAAGAGAAGACAACGATCATCCTCATCCACCTATGAGCACTTCTCCTATTTTAAATCTGAATGAAATAGGAATGGAGCACTTTTGCACATTTCATCAAGAGCCACACTCGGAAAAGAGCTTCCCACAATGGATTAACTCTATGAGTTTAGTCATGAACCAAATGCTGGATTCACAGATTCCAGATCAAGGCGATCCTCCAGAAGAACCAAGCCCTGAGATAGAGGAACCATCTCCAGACACTACCATGGTGCTATGGGATTGGGTACCTTTAACAAAGTTGGTAGAAGATAATCCCGTGGAAAGCCCAGTCTCTGCTGTAAACATTAACACTCGCAATAAAGGTCCCATTGCAAATCCAGTTCCAAGTTTGACTATTCCCAAACCGAAAATTTCAAAAGAATTACCTAGAAGACATATAACAGTCATTCCACCACAACCCAAAGTTAACCCAACAATGGCCAAGTAGCCAAACATCGACAAAACAGTTCAGCAACCAAAGGTCACACTGAATAAGACAGACCATCAAACTAAAATTGTAAAAGAATGTGATATGGGATATGACATCATTGACGATATAAAGAAAGTAAAAGCAAATCTATCAATATTTGATATGTGCAGTTTGCCTCAACAATGAGACAAGTTGTTGCATGTCCTTCAATCCCATCCCAACACTTCATTAACAGACACTCAAGAAGACCCTGAATTAATGATGCCAGCATCGGCGGGAAATCCAAATCTCAGACATTGCCATTCCTTTTAGCTTTTGAAATCTTCAATCACAATGTGCACAATTGTCTGGTAGATTCTGGAGCATCTTCGAATGTCATGCCACTATCTATCTGTAAAAAGATCAACGGTCAGCCAATTCCATCTCCTGCCCAGATTATTCAGTTAGATAGGACTGCTGTCAAAGTTATTGGGGAAATGAAAGATGTCCTCATTAGGTTGTCAGCAAATTCTAGAGTTTGTCAGTTCATTGATATCATGGTAGTTGAAATTCCTGAAGCCTATGGTTTGATCCTAAGTAGGGATTGGTCCACAAAGTTGAATGGTTACTTTGCAACTGATTGGTCCCATTTGTGGTTTCCATATCAAAATAGATAGAATCAGATCAAGGTTCTGAGAGAACCGCACATGAAACAAAATATAACTCAACTAGAAGGAAAGAATGAAGCTGTAGCATTCTCATCCTCAGTTCTGGGAAATTAATTCTTAGAAATTGATCTGGGTAATTATCAGTCTGAAACTATTAGCCATGAATTTGATGAATAGTCCGATCTCCTTTAATTTTCTCAAACCGATGATATTGACTGTAATATAGTTAGTTTAGTCACTGACTTAGATCATAAAGATACTAACTTAGCTGAATCAAACGATCTTTTTTGGACATTATACTTTGATGGTTCTAAAACTTTGGAAGGATATGGAGCCACTTGTGTTCTGATGGATCCATAAAGAAACACGTATTTTTTGTCCTGTAGGTTAGAATTTGATTGTACTAACAATACTGCTGAATATGAAGCCTTAGTCCACGGATTGAAGAAAGCCATCGGTTTAAATGTCAAGTACTTGAAGGTGTTCGGCGACTCATAAATAGTTGTGAGATAGGTAAGAGATACTATTCAATGTCTTTCACCGCATTTGAGGAGTTATCACGCTGAGGTATGGGATTTAATTATGCATTTTGATGCTTTCAATATAAAGTCTATTCCTAGACTGTAAAATTCTGCAGCTGATTTATTAGCAACATCCGCTTCCAGATTGGTGCCAACTAATAACAAGTGCTCAATTGAATTGATTTTCAGGCCTTCTGTCCCTAACAATATTACAAACTTCATAGTTTTCGATGATGACGAACAAATTATCAGTTTTCTAACAAACGAAGATATATTCCAAGAAGCTATGATAGATGAAGAAGAACATGATTCTGATTTACAAAAGAAAGATACAGCTAAAGGCAATTTCATCCCCAAAGGGGTGAGGTCACTTGAAATGTTGTTTGATCTTCAGGGCAAGTTCAAAAGGCCAGCAAATACCAAGACCAATATCTCATCAATGCAGCATGGATTAGTTAATCTGGGCATCGACGCTGAACCAAAATTTGTTAACCTTGGCAAATGTTGTTGACTAGGAGAAAGAGATAAGTTCATCAAGCCGTTTCGACAATATAAAGATGTTTTTGCAAGGACTTATGAAGATCTAAAAACATATGAAATCCACATTATTCAGCATGTCATACCAATGAAGGCAGGTGTCAAGCGATTTTAGCAGCAATTAAGAAGGATGCACCCTACTCTTGAACCTCTGATTCAAAAGGAACTGAAGAGGTTATTGGATACTAAAATAACTTTTAAGGTGTGACATTCTGAATGGGTCGCTAACCTTGTTCCCGTGAGAAAGAAGTCAGGAGAGATAAGACTGTGTGTTGACTTCAAAAATTTGAATAGAGCTTCAGATAAAGACAACTATCTCGTCCCTTCAATGGAACAGATTCTCCAGATGGTATCAGGATCAGAACTCTTTTCCCTTCTTGATGGCTTCTCTGGTTACAATCAAGTGTTAGTGGCTGAAGAAGACCGTCTTAAGACTACTTTCCGCACTAAGTGGGGAACTTTCGCATATCGAAGGATGACATTCGGCTTGATAAACGTAGGAGCTACATTCCAATGAGCTATGGATATCGCCTTCCAAGGATTGGGTGGCCACTATGTTGTAGTATACTTAGATGATGTGACAGTATTTTCAAAGAAAAGAGAAGATCATGTGGTTCATTTGAAGTAGATTTTTTATCGTTGCCGAAAATATGGTATCTCATTAAATCCCAAGAAGAGTGTCTTCGCTATTCCCGAAGGTAAACTGTTGGGCCACATCATTTCAAAAAGGGGAGTTTCAATAGATCAAGAAAGAGTATAAGCTATCAATAAAATTCCAATGCCTCATAACAAGAAATCCATGCAGTCATTTATGGGCACTATCAATTTTGTCCGAAGGTTTGTTCCAGATTTCGCACAAATTGTTAAGCCTTTGCAGCAAATGGTCAAGCAAAGCACACAGTTTAAGTGGACAGACTTAGAAAAGGATGCATTCAGAGACATTAAGGAAGCCTTATCTAAGGCTCCTTCCTTAAGAAGCCCAAATTTCGACAAAGATTTTATCTTGTATACCTTTTCTTCGGATGACTCACTTGCAGCGGTACTCATGCAAAAGGTAGAGTTAGGAGATGAATATCCAATCTCGTTTATGAGCACTGGTCTGCAAGGTGTCGAACTGAACTATCCTGTGGTCAACAAACATGCGTATGCTATCTTCAAAGCGGTCAAATAGTTCAAACCATATATTCTTAAGAACATAACTAAAGTTATAGTTCCTCACCCAGCGTTTAGATCCCTTTTCGTTCAAAAGGAATTGGGAGAAGAAGAGGAAACTGGGTCACGGCTCTTCAAGAATATGATTTAGAATTTAAACCAGCTACCATCATTAAGGGACAAGGTCTATGTAGATTTTTTACAGAGCACCCAATTGATGATGAGCAGCATTGGAAGAATGAAGCCGAGCTGAATTCAGTTGAGGTCTGTCCCATTTTCACAGCTCTTGAATCGTGGTATAGAGATCTAGTGCATTATTTGCAGCATAGATATCTACCAGAACACTAGAGTTCTAAGCAAAGAATGGCACTCTGTTTGAAATCAGCTGCTTATCAAATTATTGATGGTATACTTTTTAAAAAAAACTTACGATGGAATTTTTCTCAGATGTTTAGAGAAAGAAGATGCAAGTAAAGTTGTTAAAGAGTTACATGATGGTCCCGCTGGTGGACATTATTCAGGAGAGACAATAGTGCAAAAAATACTCAGAGCTGGATATTATTGGCCTACTTTATTTCGAGACACCCATGCGTATGCGCAGAACTGTGATATATGCCAAAGAAGTGCTGAAAAATTACCTAAGGCAGCTGGACCTTTGCAGCTAGTTATTATCTCAGAACCTTTCAAGCAATGGGGAATTAAACTGCATTATTCATCCAATTATTACCCTCAAGGAAATGGATTAGCTAAATCTTCAAACAAAAATCTCATATGAATTCTTAAGAAGATTGTGATAGAAAACCAACAAAGTTGGCATGTAGCTCTCCCAAATGCCTTATGGACAGATAGGGTGACTCCAAAGAATGCATTAGGGGTTTCCCCTTATACTCTCATCTATGGCAAGGAAGATATTCTCCCTCCCAATATCTTGCTTCCATCTTTACAGTTGTCCCAAGCCTCTCGAGGGTCTGGTAGTCAAGTCTTTCAATCTAGGATCAATACTTTGCTTCAACTTGAAGAAGCCCGTCAGAAAGCTAAAGATCGATTTCATCATCACCAAGATATAGTCAAAAGATGGTTCAATAAAAGGAAAACTGGTAAAAGAGGTTTTGAAGTAGGGGATTTAGTCCTGAAATGGGACCATAATCATGAAGGCAAGGGGATGCACACGAAATTCCAACACTTATGGATAGGCCCTTACCAAATTTTTGCAAAGCTCGGCCCATCCACTTACAAGCTTACAGGCCTCCAGGGAGAGGAAGTAACCCTTCCTCTCAATGGCCTCGCCTTGAAACAATACTTTGCATAGTCTTAATGAGACTTTCTGTACATAAATAAAGATTTTCTTTTATTTTACTTTAGCCTTTGTTTTCTGTGCTTCAGCTAGATTTCCTTTTTCTCTTAGCCTTTGAACATTTTGTACAAATTTTTCTTCCTGAGTCACCTGCAATTGGGCCTCTCGTGAAGGTAGATCTTGTAAGAAATCGCACAACTTGTGAAGCTGTAAATGTATCCTAGAAAGAAAATTTACCCATGCATGTGAGGCTTTGCTGATCGTTCTCCAGAATGAAGAAATCTTGTTCTGTTGGTCACACTAACCCTTGTTTAAATAGCAAAGATCTTTGATTATCTTTACCACTATCTTCGGGCTACATCCACCATCACACTTAAAAGCATCTCAAGAAGATCGTTGTGGTTGGAACCACGGAAGAGTAGCACATCTCGAAGGCATAGGGTATTGAAATGACTCCATGCTGCAAATTTAAACCCAAAGGGGCTTATAATCAGGGGTCTATTTTCTAGAAATTCTTGCCTCAATCAAAGCACTGCTGATATAAAAGCAAAGCATACAGGTCAAGAAAGCTGTCCAAAAGACTCAGCTCAAGCTAGGCTCCTCTCCATCCGTGAGGCTTGATTAAACAATAAAATCTCTCACTCACACAAAAGGGCATTATGGATTGAGGAGCCAAAATCAAAGACCGTATTTTAAAGAAAATATTTCTAGAAGGCTCAAACAACAAAGCTGTCAAATGTATGAACATCTAAACGGATGCAAGTAGCATGGGAATGAGGAACAAGAGAAATGGTGTCTATGAGATGTTGTTGCAAAATCCTGTGGAGTCCAATAGCAATGGTCATCTGAAAGATGAATCTTCTAAAATGAACCCCATATGTTGGCCCTTGGAGAGTTTTAAAGATGTCTTCATTGAAGCTCCCTTCTCCCAATGACTAAGGGATAAAGTGACTTCTTCCTTTGCCGAGATTCGAACGCTTAAGCCGCCTGCTGCACATAAGGTGAACAGTTTTTAAAAGGGATTCTTCCGATAAGCGATATAGTTTTCATAGATCTATGTTCACAAGTGATTCACCAATTGTTGTTGCTGCAACACCCTTCCCCAAAATTTTGAAGTTATTTGGGGCCCCTCCTTTGAACACTTTTGTAGCAAGCTCTTACTTCATCTTTCGGGTTTTCCTCTAAGTAGGTAGAATTTCATCACCTGCTTCCAAAAGAGTTTTTCTCATTTTATCTAACACAAAGTCATCCTTTTCCTTTAGCGTAGATTTTGGTCTCAATTTCCCCACTGTAGAGCAGGTTTTAGACTTAAGTCCACCGCAGCTTTGACGTGCCTTTAACCATAAGTTCCTTGCTCGGCGCTAACTCTAATCACAAATCCTCCGTCTAGTGCGTACCATGGCTTTAACTCAGCCACCCTTTTTGACAAGTCCCAAGCCTTTTGTCTGGCATGCATTTGAAAGCAATAAGACTGCCACCGTTAGCGCAAGAGATAATTTTTCTCGGTCGCCTGAGGTGCAAGAATTACCATTATATTCCCCACCTTGGAGTTGCGCTTCCCCTCCCTGGAAGAATTAAAAGTTGGTGCATTTCTCCCCAGCACAAATCATGATGATAGGGTCGACTCCCTTAGCACTGGAGACGCGTTTATCATTCCCGCTTGCAAATACACGTTTCATTTTTCACGATAATTCATGTTTGGCACGGTCTTATGAGCGCAACCCTAATGCCAAGATCACCACTTGAGCACGAGGTTTATTTTTTAACATGCGCTTGCCACATAGTGCAGAACATTACGTTCCCCGCTTGGCGCGAAAGTTAAAATCGGTACTCGGTGAGAAAAGATATCCTCGATCCCTGTGCACCGGAAGAGTTGGTAGGGCCTTTAATGAGGCCATGTGCCACTCTTAATGACATATTTTTTGAGCCCCATGCTCATAACCCTGCCAACTTTAAACGTACGCCAGCATTTAACTCTCCCCCTATTTAATGCATGCAACGACGTTTTGGGTTTTTATTTAGTCATTTGCACTCGGAGCACTCGCCATTCGCGTCAAAGTTCGAGACTGCCATTCGTTGCAAATGGTTGAGGTCTCGAAACGCTCACCATACTGACAGGTAGGCTCTTTCCCAATCCTGCTCTTGGATTTGTAGGTTAAAGAAATCACTCACGCACAGTTTGAGTAGCTGAATAGACTTCGTTTTACTTTGCATAAAAGCTGGAGAGGCCATAGGATAGTTACTGTTCTTTTCCCTATTAAGATACGAGGCCACCACTAGAGGACCAGGGAAAAAATGACCCCATCTAACAGGCACTCAATTCTTTCCCCTCTGTCGCATTTTTGGCTTCCCTGGTTTTCCTCATAGAGTTTTCATTTTCCAAGCGAAACCCGTGTCTCTCGATGACCGCATTTGAAAGTTTCTTATATGCTTTTCCGGGTTGCGTGATAGTTTGTTTCTGTTTAAGCTCTCCTTCCAAGAGTGGAGTCTCTATTTCTTAAAAGTATGAAGTGCTTACCCTGCTTTGGCCATGAGGTCAAATCGTCCCAGCGGTATCTTAGCAGCCGCAGAGTTTTTTCACTCAAAACCCATAGAAGCCACAACATCCCAAGGCCTTGTTTGCAAAACTCCTTGCCAGGCCTCTACGACGCGTAAGGCCTAACCCTTCTCGTTCCCTGCAACTAAAGTTTCGTGCTATAAGCGCCGAGATACCCTACTCAACCAAAATCGATGTTCATTCATGCCGAGGTCGTATAAAACCCACATTGCTCGGCCAAAGCTGCCGTGGGGATGTGTTAAATCAACCCGTCAAGCCCATTTAGAAACTTGAAGTCAGACTTGATCCTTAGCCGATAAAGGTCTGCAGCTGCGGGATTTATCCATCTTCAACACAATTTCCACTATCAGTAGCCGACACATGAAATGTATAAACATTGACGCACAGAGAATATAGCATGCATTATGTTAAGCGCCAACGCATAAATATAGTTAGGATAGCGCATCCAAAATTGTTTGATCTAGTGCGCGAATGTGTTTTGCTTTGGCTCACAAACAAAATTGGGGCATTGGCGCGTGAAATATTTTAGGTATCAGCACAGAAAATGCATTATCACTTTGCACCCAAATAATCTTAGGCACCGGCGCGCATGGAGCGTTTAAATCTTAGCGCGTAAAATCCCACTTGTACCCAAACGCACAGTAGCTCACAAATCGTAGCGTGCACAGAATCCCAAGCGTGGCGCAAAACTTAATTTAGGCGCCAGCGCAGAAATCTTCATTAGACTCGCGCAAGTTTGTGTCGCACTTCAAAGAATACCTGCACACTGAAAGTGAATGGCACAGACTCAAAGATGATATTGCCCGTTGTCCTGATGTTTTTATCATGGAGCGACATTGTTGAATTAAGCTTAAACATTAAATGAAGATAATTATGATTGTTTAAGATAGCCTCTATTTTTTGAAAATGTTATATTTTGGCTTTGTCATAGAGTGTTGCTAATGCTTGGAATAGTGGTCTAACTAAAGTCTTTTTTTTTTGGTATTGCCTTGCTCACCACAGGATTACCATGATACGAAGTCAGCAAAGAAGAAGACAGTTCAGAAAGTAACCTCAGACTCAGAGGTTGAAGTTCTATTAGATACTTCTCTCGTCACAATGTTTGCTGACACGCAAGCTACAACTGGTGTTTCCCCTAGGAGCTCTGCTCTTGAATTTCAATGGGGTGATTTATACAAATTCATCATAGCTCAAGATAGTTCAACAGCTTCTATAGAGGATTCCCTAGTGTATGCCAACATCAGAAGGTCTCATTTGCATAAGGAAACAACTCGACCAGAACTGTTCCCTTGTTCTGAAGTTATTGGATGGCTTATTCCTAACATTTGGACCAACACAAGGCTCATGACTGATAAAAATGGATTGAGCCTGGCATCTTTCGCTCCCGAGCATGTTACTTCTGCCTATAGATTGCTTGCACCCAAGGCTTGTTTGGACGATGACTGGATAGCAAATCATCAGATGGACCCACTAGAATCTGCCCGCAAAATGACAACAAATGTTAGACAGATCAAGAGGAGGCAGAATAATGAATATGAAAGAAGCCTACTGAAGACCCCTTATAGACTCATCGTCTTGATGTTGAGTCGGCTCTTCGACATGCCTAATGGTAATGTGTTTAAGATCGGATGGGTGCTAGTGATGTTTCATATAGCCACGAAAGGCACCATCTTCAACTGGGCTGAAATAATTTCAGATAGCTTGGCCTCATAGTTGACAGCAGCCCAAGGAGGACTGACCCAAAGGAAGGAAGATTTCTTCATGTCTTCATACCTGATTGACTACCTCTTAAGCAAGCATTCATTCCTGAATTTGGGTTTCTCATGGAAGCCAAATGAAACAGCTCTCTTCATATCCTATCAGTGTACATGGGAAAGTAAATACGCAAACCACTACAAGATGGTTTGCGAGAGGTTTATCATGCCATTATACCAACTTATTTTCGTACAAGAACCAGATTGTATGTCGAAGAATGCAATGCCTATCATTGAACAATTCGGGGACTATTATCATAGTGTAGAAGGTACATACATCAGGTGAGTGGAGGAACTCATGAGCCATTTATGCTCCCTCGGTATGTTACAGACTTTGTAATTCATAAGGAGGTCGTGAGACAACTCTTCGGCATCGGTGCCATAAGCAAGTTCTTAACAGACTGGAGGAAGGGAATGTATCCTCCCATGCCATTTACCATAGGAGCTTACAGCCTCCCAAGAACAAGAGATGGAGAAAATTACGCTCAAGGCCTAGAAGTTTTCCATTTCGGCTCAATCCCTTTCAGAAGGACTGACCGAGAAGAAGAATTCTTCAGGAGTGCCCGCAACCTAACTGAGTTAGGAAAGCGTTACAATACGAATTTGTGAAAGATCGAAGCCCCAAACCTGTCGGTTCAATCCAAAGAGAGCGGGAGGCATCAACCTCACAATCAAGGGATCCATTAGAATTGGAACAGGGCAGAGTGCTCCAATAGAAAGCCCTCAAGAAGTGGTAAGACCAAGAAAAAGCAAGAATTCAAGGTGAGCTAGCTGCCAAGATTCAACAAGAAGAGATTGCAAGGAAGCAGCAGGAGCAAGCCTCTCAGTTGGAACAATAGGAGCAAGCTGCCAGGATTCAGAAAGAACAAGAAGATCAGGTATCCGAAGAGCAAGCTTCCAAGCAGCAGCATGAGGATGAGCAAAGGCCCCTGGGTGAAGGAGCATATTGATTGTAGAATCAGCAAGGAGAGTCTGAAGGAGAGAAAGGGAAAGTGCAGACAGAGAAGTATCCTGAGCCGGAGCCATCCACTCCGATAGATATGGAGGTGGACCCACTATTGGTATACACCCCAGGGGGTTCTCAGGAAGAAGGTTCCTATTCAGGGAGCTTAGCGCTGACCCCATATAACCCCAAAAAGTAGTGCAAAGTAGCAAACCTGGATACCATTTATTTCCATGAGTGAAAAGGGGCTATTATTGATAGGAGGGTACAGAAAATACAGGGCATGACAAAGAATGTGGAAACTGAGGATGATGAATATTAGCTATGGATAACCAAGAAAACATTGGTCCAGGGAACTGATGCCGACCCCACATTTCAAGCCCAATGCACTGTGGCATCAGCTAAGGCGACTAAAGCCAATATTGATTTTTTGAAAGAAAAGATAAAGCATTACAGGGAGCAATGCCTTAAGATCAAAGATGATAGAAAGAGAGAGGTATTGGAGGCAATCAAACTGAAGGAGAAATATAGTGAGTTGTTAGGAGAGCATCTGGTGCTCAATTCAGGAGTTCTCTAGCTCGAGAATGAAAAGAACTCCTTAGAAATGCAGTTGGCTCTCTCTGAAGGTGAGTTGGAGAATCTAAAGGCTCAGATAGCAGAATTTGAAGAACTCGAAGCAAACAGGGCGCAACAGATTCAGCTCCACCAGCATGAATATGAAGGGTTGATTCAAGAAAAGGAACAACTAGCAAGACACCTCAAAGAGGCAACGGAGGACCAGCAAAACTTGTCCACATTTCACAAACAAGAATGTGATATGCGGATTAAAATCCATCAGTTGCTAGTACTGATCTCAGAAGAGATTTGAAACATGAAAGAGATGATAAAGAAAATGACAAAAATTGAAACCAAAGCCCTAAAGACTCGAGAAAGGTTTGCAAATCATGTAGAGGAGACGAAACAACAATCTGAGTGGAAAAGGGGCAAAATCTCAACTCCCTTCACACTTATGCACCCCTACAGGAGATGAATTGGACGTGGATATAGGAATTCTTGAATTCACCAAACATTGCAGTACCAAGCTAAGTTTGGAGATCAAAAGGACAGTCCACAAGTGTTGTTCCATCTATTCCACACTTAGGGAGTCGCTCAACAAGTGTCATCTGGTTCTCCCCGCTTCTATTTATGATTTCCCAAAAGAAGAAGACCGATTGTTCGAATTGTAGAATGAGTTGGACGAAGAGTTGGCTTACATCAAGAAGATAGAGGTATTGACTTAGGACAAATTTCAACAGTTCATTTGCCAGCCTGCAATACATATTTACTTCCTGGAAGCAATGGCAAAAGAGGCCACACAGGGAAAAGCGCTGATCAAATCAAACCTCCGTAAGAATGAAATAGCATCCTAGGCAACAGTATCTTCTCGTAGGAAGCTCATCGTAAAGGATATCAACCAATGGAATTCATACATTCAAAATATAGATGGCTCGGTAATTTCAAGCGAGCTGGTTGGTGGAGACCTATCTTCAAGTCAGTAGGCAGAAGCCCCAGCAGAATAGACATATCATTCTTATTTTGTTTAAATCAAGCAGAGAAGCTGAAATTCTATCTTTGTATAAATGCTTTAAAAGGACAGCTGGCCCCTATTTTTGTTCTATATGTAAAATATTCCACGTATTCATAGGTTTTGTAAGGATACGATGAAAGCTAAAAATGAAGTTCTAGAATTAGGGTACACTTGTCAGCCCAAAGGGCGCTTTGTAAAGCTATAAATAGAAGGTTAGAAGAAATAGAAAGGACTTTTTGGCAGGGAAAAGAAGCTTCAGAGAGCTTGTACGAACTATTTTTTAATTAGCTCCAGCAAAGCGATTTTTCCTAATAAAGAGCCTGAGGGAGACATTTGATTTGCTTGGAAATGGATGTTGGATGTTTGCTAGATTATTCTTGTGGCGTTCATATCTTTCAGTGAGATCTTTCTTTGCTATTCAGAATTATTTCTATGTGTTGAATGAGCTTACTATTTTTCCGTGTAGTGATGTTTCTCCTAACATGAGTAATAGAATTCTTTCACATGGATTAAAATCTATATTTTATATTTTTAATCTCTTGTTGTAGATGTATCTTTGTGATTTAATGGTTATCTCTAGATCTTTAGATACTTCTTTCAACACATTGCTCATATTTACAGTTTGCTCCTTGCAAGGATATATTAGATTTATTTCAGTCTTAGATATAGATTTGTTTCAAGCTCTGCATTTAGATTAAATTAGCTTAGGCACTTGCACATCATTTTAAACAATAAAATTAAAAAAAAGAACAGTGGATCGGGCCATAACCAGTGTAAAAGAAGCAAATCTCGAAATCTAACGGTAGCCAGAACCATTAACCGGATGGATTCCCCATACCAAACGGTGGACAATCTAATTGGGATAGTTTACCAGGGAGAATCCCTTTCTGCTTAATGCTACGATCTTCGAGGCATCAACAAGATGCAAATGGAGGACTCTCTGTACCAGAAGGATCTATTCCTACTGTTGGGAGGAAGAGCAAAGCAGCCGACAACTATGAAGGACGAAGAATGGGAGGTTCTTGATAGAAAGGATCTGGGAACAATATGGTTGAGCCTGGCTTCATTGGTGGCTTTCAATATCTCAAAAAAAACGACAACGGAGGGTTTGATGAGGGCATTGGGTATGCTGTATGAAAAACCCTTGGCCTCCAACAAGGTATTTCTAATGAAGCATTTATTTAATATGAAGATGTATGAAGGTGGATTTGTTACTGATCATTTAAATGAGTTTAATATGGTTACAAATCAACTAAGTTCTGTAAGTGTGAACTTTGATGATGAGGTTAGGGCTCTTCTAATCTTGTGTTCATTGCCAGAAAGCTGGAATAGCTTGGTCATGGCTGTAAGTAACTCTATCTCTAGTTCATACACCTTGAAATTTGATGATGTTATTGGTGTTATTCTTAGCGAGGAAATGCGAAGAAAAAGAACAGGTGAGACATCAGGTAATGCAATGACCATGGAGACCAGGGGAAGACAAAAGGAGATAGGAAAGAGCCAAGTTAATCGCAGCAACTCTAAAAAGGGCAGATCCAAGTCCACACAAGGAAAGATAGAGTGCTGGAACTGTGGAAAAAAAGGACATCTGAAGAAAGACTGCAGATCTTTAAAGAAGAAAGGAGATGCACAGAAGGAAACTACCTAGGAAACAAATGTAGTAGGTGATGTGTTACAAGATGCTTTGACTCTTACATTAGATAAATATACTAGTGATTATTGGGTAGTAGATTCAGGGGCTTCATGTCATGCTACATCCCATAAGAAATACTTTCATGATTATGTTCCAGGCGATTTTGGACATGTTTTATTGGGTGATGATGAGCCATGTACAATTGTTGGAATGGGTAAGGTATGGATAAAAGTTAAGAATGGAATTGACTGGCTGTTAAAAGATGTCAGGCATATTCCTGCTATGAAAAGAAATCTGATCTCAATAGGGCAGTTGGGAGATGGCGACTGTCTATCTACATTTGGAGAAAAGTGGTGGAAGATCACTAAAGGACCAACGGTGATAGCAAAAGGAGACCGGGTAGGTACGTTGTATTTATGTCCTCATAATACTAACCATTCTATCTCTTTAGCTTCCACAGGAATAGATACAACATTGTGGCATCATAGGCTTGGCCACATCAGTGACAAGGGGATGTAGATTCTCCACTCAAGGAAGTTGCTACCAGATTTGAAGCAAGTAAGTTTGGAATTCTGTGAAAAATGTGTTTATGGAAAACAAAAGAGAGTTAGATTTCTCAGGGTTGGGAAATAGAAGAAGAATGAAAAGTTAGAGCTAGTGCATACAGATGTATGGGGACCAACTCAGGTACAATCTCTTGGTGGCTCTCATTATTATGTTACATTCATTGATGATGCAACTAGGAAAACTTGGGTTTATTGCATTAGACAGAAATCTGATGTGTTTGCTACTTTTAAGAAGTGGAAATCTTTGGTTGAGAATGAGACAGGAAAATGGTTGAAGTGTCTCAGATCTGATAATGGAGGTGAGTATTGCGGCAAGGAGTTTGATAATTACTGTTCATACCATGGGATTCATAGAGAGAAGACAGTCCCATGAACACCACAAGAAAATGGTGTGTCAGAAAATATGAACAGAACGATCATGGAGCGTGCAAGGTGTATGAGACTGCATGCAGGGTTGCCCTTACAGTTTTTGGTGGATGCTGTAAATAATGATGTTTATTTAATAAATAGAGGACCTTCAAGTGCTTTGGATGGTGATATTCGAGAGGAGGCATGGACAGATAAAAAGGTAAACTACTCATTTCTGAGAATGTTCGGTTGTGAAGCATTTGTCCATATTGATAAAGAAAATAAAACAAAGCTTGAAGCTAAATACAAGAAATGTACCTTTATTGGATATGGGGTTTATAATTTTGGTTACTGTTTATAGGATTATGAAAATCACAAAATCATTAGAGGTAGAGATGTCATATTCAATGAAAATGTCATGTATAAAGATCAGTTGCAGGGAAAGAAACAGGAAAAGGAAAACACAGAGTACATAGTACTTGATGAAATTATAGAAAATGAAGTTCCAAAGGTGCCAGAAAATCAAGAACAACAACAAGTGACTGAAACTCCTGTAACTGCAAGAAGATCTCCCAGATTAAGTAGAATCTTTGAATGATACTCTCCTTTAATGTATTATTTGTTGATGACTGATGATGGTGAACCAGAATGTTATGAAGAAGCAATGCAGGTGGAAACTAGAAAGAAGTGGGAGCAGGGCATGAATGAGGATATGGACTCATTGGTAGGAAACCAGACTTGGGATTTGGTTTAGTTTCCTACTGGTAAAAGAGCATTACAGAGAAAATGGATTTATAAGTTGAAGGAACAAGAAGGAGGCAAGAAGCGGTACAAGGCCAAACTTGTTGTAAATGGGTTTGCACAAAAGAAAGGTATAGATTTTGATGAAATATTTTTTCCTGTTTTTAAGATGACTTCAATTAGGACTATCTTAAGTCTAGTGGCAGTAGAAGATTTGCATCTTGAACAGTTAGATGTAAAAACATCATTTTTCCATGGGGATTTGGAGGAAGAGATATATATGCAGCAACCACAAGGGTATGAAGTCAAAGGTAAGGAGAACTTGGTATGCAGGTTGAAAAATAGCTTGTATGGCTTGGAGCAAGCTCCAAGGCAGTGGTATTTAAAATTTGACAGGTTTATGACAGAACAAGGCTATAGTAGATGTCATTCTGACCACTATGTTTATTTCAAGAAGGTAGACAATGAAAGCAATATTATCTTGTTATTGTATGTGGATGGCATGCTTGTTGTAGGGTCTAACATGCAGGATATAAATGTACTCAAAAGGAAGCTAGCTAATTCATTTGCGATGAAGGATTTGGGTGCTACAAAGCAAATCCTTGGTATGAGAATAACGAGAGATAGGAAAAATCACAAATTGACATTGTCTCAGAGTGAGTACATACAAAAGGTGTTGGAGAGGTTTAGAATGCAGAATGCAAAACCAGTAAGTACACCTTTGGCCAGCCAATTCAGTCGAAATAAAGAAATGTGTCCCAAGACACAGGAAGAGACTGATTACATGTCCAAGATTCCCTATCAATCGACAGTTGGTAGCTTGATGTATGCTATGGTGTGCACAAGACTAGATATTGCACATGCAGTGGGAGTTGTGAGCAGATATATGAATAATCTAGGTAAAGAACATTGGAAGGAAGTACAGTGGATTCTCAGGTATTTGAGAGGTACCACCACTCAGGCATTATGTTTTGGAGGTTCAAACACTGTTCTATGGGGATATGTTGATGCAGATATGGCAGGTGACAAGGATATCAGGAGGAGCACCATAGGGTATGTGTTTACTGTAGGTGGAACAACAGTAAGCTGGATTTTGAAACTGCAGAAGGTTGTTGCACTTTCAACAATGGAAGCAGAGTATGTTGCTATTACAGAGGCTAGTAAAGAGATGATTTGGCTGCATATTTTTATGGAGGAAGTGGGTAAAAAGTAGAAGGAGATCAGGTTGTATAGTGATAGCCAAAGTGCCATTCATCTTGCAAAGAACTCATCATTCCATTCCAGGACTAAACATATACAGTTCAAGTACCATTTCATATGCTCTGTTCTAGAAGATGAACTGTTGAAGTTGGAAAAGATACATACTAGCTAGAATCCTGCAAGTATGTTCACAAAGGTAGTGACCAGAGAGAAACTAAGTTCTTGCTCAGTTTCAGTTGTCCTTCTAGCATGAAGGTGAAGAGGAGAAATTTGCCAAGTCCAAGTCCAGCAAGTGCAGCAACGGTGGAGTTGCTGTGATCAGTCTCCAATTGGGAGATTGTTGGTTGTGGAGCCAGTCCTTCCAGTCTCATAGACGATATTGTCTTAGCTGTGCACCCCGAAGAACTGTACATTCATTCTGCATTTTTAGGGGTTTGGGGCTGTTTTCGCCAGCTATTTTGCGGGCCCATGGTTTTGGATATCCCTTGGTATTTTTTCCCATTGTATTTTCCCTATAAAAGAAAGACATTGTAATACGTCTAGGGTTGATGTATTAGGTTTTATGCATTGTAAAGATCTCTGAGATGAGGAAGAGAGATTGTGAGACAGTGAAGAGGAAGTGCAACGGTTGTGCTGTAGGTTGTATCCCTTCACTTTGTTGGACATAATAATAATAAGGACTGGCAACATCAGTGTGGACATAGCCCAAGTTGGGTGAACCACGATATATCTTTGTATCTCTTGTAATGTGTATGTGTGATTATATTTGCATTTATGTTTATTGTTATTGCTCTGCGATCCTGTTTTTCTAACAGTTAGGTGTAAGAGGATGAGTAGGGAAGTGAGAGAGAGTGAGAGAGGGGGTTAGTAAGTGATATGAGAGAGAGAGAGAGAGAGAGAGAGAGAGAGAGAGAGAGAGAGAGAGAGATTGGGGGATGGTCAGGGGTTATAGGTAGACAAAGAGGGGGGTGGTAGGATATTTGGGGTAAGTGGAGAAGGGGAGAAAGAGAGTGAGAGAAGGGATTAGTAAGGGTTAGTGAGAGGAGGGGAGAGAGAGGTGGTGGGTGGGGGTTACGTGTAGGTGGAGGAGTAGGGGAGTGAGAGAGGGTGAGAGAGGGGGTTAGTATGAGTTAGCAGGAAGAGGGAGGGAGAGAGAGAGAGGTGGGGTGTTTAGGGGTTTGAAGAGGAACTTACAGTGATTAGAGAGAAACAGGGCTATAGGTGACGAGTGAGAGTGTTTGGGTTAGAGAGAGAGAGAGAGACATTGGGGGTGGTAAGCAGTTAGAGGTACATAGAGAGGGGGATTTTTAAGGGATTAGAGGTTAGGGGTTAGTAAGATTTAGGGGCGAGAGGGGGTGGATATATATATATATATATATATATACATAGAGAGAGAGAGAGATTTGGGGGTGGTAAGCAGTTAGAGGTAGAGAGAGAGTGGGGGTGAGGGTTAGGTGTATCTGGAGGAGTAGGGGAGTGAGAGAAAGTGATAAAGGGGGTTAGTAAGAGATAATTGGAAGAGGGGGGAGGGAGAGAGAGAGAGAGGGAGGGGGTTGGGGAGTAGGGTGATTAGAGAGAAAGGGGGTAGAGGTGGGAAGCGTGAGTGTTTGGGTTAGAGAGAGAGAGAGAGAGACATTGGGGGGTGGTAAGGGGTTAGAGGTAGAGAGAGAGGGGAGTGTTAAGGGGTTAGAGGTAGAGAGAGAGGGGGTGTTAAGGGGTTAGAGGTAGAGAGAGAGGGGGAGTGTATAGGGGTTATATGTAGAGACATAGGGGGTGAACTAGGATATTGGGAGTACATTGAGAAGGGGAGTAACAGAGTGAGAGAAGGGGTTAGTAAGTGTGAGAGAGAGAGAGAGAGAGAGAGAGAGAGAGAGAGAGAGAGAGAGAAGGGGAGTTAGTGGTGGGAGAGGAATAGGGATGTTTCTGTGTGTGTGTGTGTGTGTGTGTGTGTGAGAGAGAGAGAGAGAGAGAGAGAGAGAACCAATAGGGTGGTGGTGTGTTAGGGGGTCTGGGGTAAGAGAGAGGTGTAGGGGTTATGTGTAGGTGGAGGAGTAGGGTTAGGGGCAAAGAGAGAGAGTGGGGTTCTTTTGTACAATATTGGGGGAAAGAGAGAGTAGTGGGGTATGAATAGGGGTGGGAGGATATGGGTTTAGGGAGAATTATGGAAGTTAGAGAGAGGAGGAAAGGGTTGAGAGAGGGAGAGTAGGGAGGAGGTATAATAAGGGTTTTGGGGAGATACATGAATAGGTGGAGGACTACGGGAGATAGAGAGTGAGAGGGGGTTAGTAAGAGTTATGGGTTGGAGGATAGTGTGAGGGAGAGGAAGGCGAGGTTAGGGGAGGAGTAGGGAGAGGATTTTAGGAGTTGAGGGGGTGTTGTGTTACATGGTTGTGGGGGTATTTGGGAGTTGGAGAGGAGGTGTATTAGGGGGTTTGGGGGTTTAATAGAATTTTTTGTTCACAAATACATGTACCTATTTATGTAATAATAAATGTGTATGTGTTTTATAACACAAAATCGCCTATGCGGTTTAGTTTGGTGGGAAAAAAATTGAATTTAAACAATACGCGTACGCATTTTGTAGCACTAAACCCAAACTTCCACACGTTCTGGTGTGGCCTCTTTGTGTGTGTGTCTACTTTGGATTTTTCTTTGGATTTACCAAGCCTGTGCCATGGAATGTGGTAAACCATGACTAATTGAGCATTACATCCAATTTTTTAGTATGTTTATGTTTAGCCACTAGTTACAGTATTCTACACACCTTCATTTTTTATTAAATTTTAGACACATATAGCATTTTTTCTACAGATTCTAAATATGTTATTTTTAAAAGGAATGTATATTTTTTTTCTATTTTTTCTTATTTTCCTTGTGTCATGACTCCTTAACTCAAAAAACACATTGTTATTGTTTCATACATAACTCTTATGTTTCTCAACCATTTTGAAAACAAATTGAATGGTGCACTAAAGGACCCCAACCTCTACATGCTATAAAAAACCATTTCATGATCATTGCATTAAGAACTTCAACGAATACCAATTAAGAACCATACTATTGGTGTACTATTTGGTAACAATTGGTAATGATCGGTTCATTAATACCTTCATGATCATTGCATTAAAAACTTCTCGAGTTCGTAATGATCTGTCCATACGATTCCAATTATTTAATTGCAAAAGCAAAGCACACGACTGCCCAGATTGTCACTGATTTGGCTCATATGCTTCCAATTATCCCTTCGAATCATTGAATCCATTAATGAATGAAAAGGAAAGGTAACTACATAGACGGAAACACTTTTCCTCTTCAAATCATTGAAGTAATGGATGTAATTCTTATTTTCTACAAAACACCTTTAGTTATTACTGAGAAACATTTTTTCTACATAGTGGAGAAGCTAAAGACAATATTTTCATTAGTTTTGGTGGAGTTCTATCCATTTGAAAGTCGGTTGGTTATCAAGGGAGGAGGATTGGGTCAACCCAAAATTGATTGCCACGGTGGAGGAGTGGAGTTCCTTGGATCATCCATCGACACAACATTTGAATATGTGGAAAGAGATCGTTTTTAGCACAAAAAAACTTCTTAAGGAACTTGTCGAGATCCGAGGATGAATCACTTCTCTCGATATAGCTATGGAAAATTCACTCGGTTTTAGTATTCAGGTCACTGCTTTAAGGAGGCAGCTAAAAATGAATGAAATGAGAAAAACTGAGAGATCCATAAACATACCAAAATTTTTGCTGCAAGTAAAGAAGATTAGAAGCAAATGTATGTATAAAATTCGTATATGTAATTGATAAACACAAACCAATAAAATCTATGGATTGAAAAAACTAAAAAGCTAAACTAAAGGACAAAACAACAAATATATGTATAAATTCATTTAATATAATTGATCAACACAAATCCGTAAAATCTATTATAAAAAAAATCAAGCAAGAAACTCCCATGCCTTTAACTGGCCCAGGATTGACAGAAAGACTTGTGATAGTTATAAGTGTGACCCCATGAAATCGCACCTCCATATCAACTGTCCCATTACCCATAGATTCTCATGCAAATAATTCTCACTGATAATCCTCATCGACCTAGTCAGAATATTTCCAAGGATCGATTAACCTAGTGAACAAAGGCCTTCTCAATTAGCCTTCTTTAAATAGACTCGAAAACACTTACTAATACTCATATGGAAAATCTAATTAATATATAAAGCCTAACTAATATCTATTAGTCGTTCTCATGCCTAGCTACATGTTATCACCGGCATCTTCTTGTCATCCATTCATCAACATTCATCAACTACCAGTTATCCACACACCCAGCATCAACTACCAATTATCTATTCATCATCTATGAGTTATCCATTCATCCGCTACGAGTAATCCATTCATCAACTACTAGCTATTCATGCATTAATGCATCAACTACCAGTTATCCACTCATCAACTACGAATTATCCATTCATCCGATACCATTTATCCATTCATCGACTAATAGTGATTTTTTATTTCGAATAATGAACCACTGCCATAAAATCAATCTTGACAATACACTTGTCTCATCATTGTGCAGTCTTGGAAAAGCATAAGTCTCACTCCACCACAAATTCTAAGATATAAATACCTATCAACATAATTAATATTTGTAAAAACAATCATATTAAATCAAACATTTAGGCAACCTAATTATGGTGTAGGCGTTTCAACAACGAGAAGCATGAGCATCCACATTAGCTAGATTCCTCAATCATAGAGCAAATGGAATGTTGTCACATGGATGGTGTTGTCGGTGGTGAATCGATCCAATATTGCAGTGCATGATTCGGTGGTGGTTTTCCTATCCGCAGCTATTCCATCGGTGGTTGGATAGATTTTTTTACTGCAAGAATTTCGCTGGACAAAAGAAGTGCCTTGTATACCGCGGTGAAGCCTCCTTTGTCGATGCAGTATCTGTCATTGAAATTTTCTATGGATTTCAAGATCTCGGCGAGAATGTTTCTCTCGCTGCTTATGGATGGCCACAGTCAGAAAGTATTGGTGCCATTCCCCACGGGCCTTCCTTGGGAAAACCTGCAAGATGAAGCTATACCTAGGGACCATCTCAAAAATATGCTTATGTGCAAGAGAAAAGGGAGAAAGACTGTTGGAGATGCTCGACTGAATGCGGGCAGAATTTGAAGATTCAAATGATGTAACATTGCTGCAATTGATGTATTAAATTGAGGTTGACTTCGAAGACTGCTTGTATATATTAGTTTGTTCATGAATCACAAAAATACTATAATTGTTTGGGAGGATGATGATGATACTATTCGTGCAAATAAAACAAGTGATGAACTTGACAAACATGCCGCTTTTTAGTTGATGTACTCTTTACCCTCCCAAAATATTAATTGAAGTTCATCAATCTAAAATCTTGACCATCGACTGGTATAATGTTTTGCGTGCTTGAGGAAGTCGACACATTCTTGACAATATGACGACCGATGGACCAATGATGTGGTCAATTATTCTATGTAGTCATCGTGATATTATGAAGGGTCGACCACTGACCCTTTCCTTCAATCAACGACTATGCATATATCAAGAAAAGACTCTGTCTTCCATTCGAATTGATTGGAGAAAGAGCGGATACCCCATTACAATATTGTATCAACTGGTGGAACATTGCTGCAACATCGGTTACTATGGCTTAAGGAATGATTATTAATTTGAAACAACATTTTATTTTGTCGACCAAGCCAGTCCTTGACCTTTATTGACCAGCAAGCTTCATCTGCTAAAAGCATCGTCGACATTAATTTGCATTAAAAAAGTCATGTAATAGTGGTAAAAATATGGTCAATATTGTAAAGTGGTTGAATTTTTAATAAAGTCGATGTTATATTTTGGTCGATGGTCATACAACAGTCAAAGTGGTCGATATCCAAATTGGTCGACACAAAAATGGTCGGAATTGTAAAGGTCGACCAAGCCAGTCCTCGACCACTTTTAGAAAAAGTCATGTAATAGTGGTAAAAATAAGGTCGACCGAGATATTACGTGTTAAGTTGATGGTCAAGTTAAAACATTCATGTAATGAAGATTATAACAGAGTTGAGGATTGATCCTACAGGAATATCCTCTGTAAAGCGTTTAATCAACGAAAGGAAGCAAGTGATTTTACTATGTCTTTGGGAGTTGGAGAATGAGGCCAAAAGGTGATATTATAACCTACTCCGAGGTTTCAGATATGGAGGTACAAACTACACATGATGAACGTTCCATGTTTTGAACAAGCGTTTTAGCACCATATACATGATACCCCACATCTAAAAATGTGTGGTAGTTCTGGGTGCAACTGATCTCAGCGTATTGTGGCACAGGCAGGTGATACACAATGCATCGAGCCCAACCATACCACCATACACATCAGAAACAAAGGTCACTAATTTGTTCAGGAAGGCAAGCACAGAAGCACCAATCCAATTTCACATGCATTTTTGGGCTACACTTGCCATGCATTATATTGATGGTGCACCGAGAAGATTGCATGGACCACTGCACCGATCAAATTCATCCCCAATAAGTAGAAGTTATAGATTTGATGATTTGATCACCTGCTAATAGAGAACACTCGAAAGCCCAATTGCATTAATTGAGTTGAATGATCATTAGAGTCTTGGGATACTTACAATTATTTGCAAAACCACTGGTTTTGCAAATAAAGTGGTTGAGTTTTTAATAAAGTCAATGTTATCTTTTGGTCGATGGTCATACAATAGTCAAAGTGGTTGATATCCAAATTGGTCGACACAAAAATGGTTGGAAGTGTAAAGGTTGACCAAGCCATTCCTCGACCACTTTAAAAATAAGTCATGTAATAGTGGTAAAAATAAGGGTTTTGCAAATAATTGGTAGTATCCCAAGACTCTAATGATCATTCAACTCAATTAATGCAATTGGGCCTTTGAGTGTTCTCTATTAGCAAGTGATCAAATCATCAAATCTATAACTTCTACTTATTGGGGATGAATCCGATCGGTGCAGTGGTCCACGCGATCTTCTCAGCCCACCATCAATATAATGCATGGCAAGTGTAGCCCATAAATGCATGTGAAATTGGATTGGTACTTCTGTGCTTACCTTCCTAAACAAATTAGTGACCTTTGTTTTTGATGTTTATGGTGGTATGGTTTGGGATCGATGCTTTGTGTATCACCTATGTGTGTCACAATACACTGAGATCATTTGGACCCAGAACTACCTGAAGTTCCTGATTCTCATTTTTAGTGTCGGCCATGAAGATCAAGTCAATTACTCCGACTATGAAAGAACACTTTCAGACTATTTGTAGGTAACGTTAGTTCAAGAAATTTATGTTTCTGTTAATAAATTCTCTTGTCGACACTAAAAAATGAAAATCAGGTACTTAGATCTGTAAAATGAATTTGACCCACCTAGTTGTAGCATCCTAGGTTTTTTTAGCGTACCCGAGATAGGCGGCCTACTGCCCCTCCATGGTGCGATTAGTTTCCTACCAGTCCGTCGGTCGAGGAACCAATGTAAAGTTGTGCATTGTAAAGGTGCGGTGTCAGGTCTTATCGAAGCAGTTATGCTTCTTGTTGGTGAAACCTTTTTCCCACGTTGAGGACCGAATTTATAAATGCAGCAAGAAATACAGCCAAAGTGACCAGCGTGTGCCAAAACTGTTCGACCGAATTTGTCTTGATCACCAGATGCTGCATATGGGGTCTGGGGACGCTAACATGCTGCACTTAATGGTGAGGACAATGCACGATGATGTCTGGTCGGTCTCCCCACATAGTTGGAGTTTCCCGACAGGTTCGACTTCTTTACGGACATACCATGACAATTTATTCAAAGTTACCACTCACAGAAGCTTTGGGAAAAACAATATATACTTATTAAAACATTTAAATATTACATAATCCCACAAGTTTAGAGCCGAGATTAAGTCTTACACGAATCTTTACAATTCTTCTGTCTTAACTTGTAGGATAGTCTTTGAGAGACCTCCTTTGAAGTTTGTTTGTCCTCCATGAAAACGACAGGGTTTTGCCAGCGAGTGTTTTTTTGGTTTTGTTTTTCTTATTTATAATGTGGATGCACACGAAATAAAAATAACCTATTGTGGACGCCACAAAGATACTTACAAATGAGCAACTCTCACAAAGATAAATGAAAATGCCCAGATTCAACTTGCAAGCATATTCCAAAATTGTCCACTTCAAATAGATAAGTCAATTATATTTATAAATATTCGACCTCTCCGCTCAAATATAGCATACATAACCTACATTATAGTTCATTCATTCAATCAACATATCACTATATCCACTGTTTTCTGAGCCAAAATTAATTTGAAGCTCAAGGCATAAGTTGGGTATAGACTATGGATCATACTATTTCCAGTTGTCTGTCACCAACCATTGGGTCCTTTTTAAAGTTTCACCTTACTTTAAAAATTCCATCGACCAACCATTTTATTTTTAAAAATGGTTCGATATTCAAAGTGGTTGAACTCTTAAATACACATGGTTACTATATCTAAGTTGACAGCTGATTATTTATCTTCCTTGTCGGTGGTCGACAGATTCAGCCTACTATTTGTCTATGCACTTAATCGGCGACTTCTTTTGATGGGAGAACATTGTGGTATCTTTAGGATTGGTCAACTGGCTTCTACAATTGATAGCCCATACGATGATGGGACCTGTAGCCTTTACCTATTCTTGCCAAACCAACTCCACGATAATGCAGCAACCTGACGCTTCTTCTACTGTGAGCGATAATGCTCTTTTGATCGAAGAGGAGACTTTGTGGGGCTGGCACTTGTATACCTTGTACCTCGGACACTTTATTGATTGGTTGAACATATGCAATATTAAAAGTTGGTTGCATAAAGACTAGTTGTAGGATCACGTCAACTTCAACTATTTTTCATCCTTGCGAAAATACGTCCCACTAAATTTAAATTTTTTAAATTATATGCTATTTGGTCAAGTGATAATTCATTTTAAATTGACAATTTATGCAACCGAAAGGGAGTTTTGGTCGATACATATGGCATAGTATATGTTAAATTTGGGTCTGGTCGACTTTTAAAAATGGTTGGTAGAGTCTTTTCATCGTCATGTCGATAATATATGGTTGATGATACTTGTAAAATTGGTCGAACATATGCGGTTGCTTTTTTTTTTCTTTTCATGTCGAAGTTCAACATGTACAAGTTGTAATGTTTTTTGCTCGATGGTCATTAGAAAGTTGGTCGATTTAAATATGGTCGATATAAAAGCTATGGCTTATGGGGATTATGGCAAGTGGAATTTTTTATGGTGACACATAAATTCAAGACATGGGCGAGGAGTGTGAAGCAAGGAGGTTGTGAAGGAAAGAAAAAATGTTTCTATAAAGAACCAAGTAAGGTCACTTGACAACTTCCTCCTTCTCTTTGCACAAAATAATCACCAATACAAAAGCATGTTTAACTCTAAACATGGGGCCAAGGCCACGTACTTGGTCAACAAATATTATAACATATATACAATATTTTCCACTAAGGGGTAGTAGTAGGTCATCAATTTTCCAATTGAATTATCTTATATTTTCCACTAAGGGGTAGTAGTTGTTCATTATTTTTCTAATTGAATTATCCATGTCATCCAACTTCTAAAATTAAATCTCCCTCAATCTATGCTAACCCATCTCATACAAAACTGTGTTTTCAAACTTAATTTTTTCATTGTTGAGTAGTAGTCACATTTTTAGGCATCATGACAATTCCCCCTTTTGGAATTTCTTTTCTCCAAACTCCAAATCAATTGTAGTGTAGGGTGTTAAAAGCATTTTAAGTCCTTTCGAAGTAACATCTTCCAATTACAAATCCTTCCACTCAATAACTTACTATAGGATTACTTTAATGTATTCAATGTTTCAACCTTCTCTTCTATTACCTTCTTCTAACATGATACATAAAAGTTGTATGTGTGTAGGCCTATAATCTTAAGAAAACCCAATCACCAACATTGAATACATGTTCACTTGGATGTTGTCCTGCTTGGATTTCATCCTATCTTGGGCCAATTTGAGATTTTTTTTGTTGTTTCATTATCTTCTATGCCAATTTGAGTGTTTTTTTAGCTGCTCCATTATCCTCAAGGAAATCAAATGGTGACATTGCAATGGATGTGTTATAGGTTTTAATGTACTGGTTTTCTTCCAAATGCAACCAGTTTACCCAAAAAGCTTGTTGGTCTGCAACATGCTTTCTCAAGTACCCCTTTAAACATTGTTAGTAATCTATGTCTATCCATTTATCTAAGGATGATAATTGGTACTTGGATTTAATCCCCCCTAAAAGAGGGATTCTTTTAATGGAGTCCATGGTAATGGATTCCCACTTTTCACTGGGATTTGATAGTGGCTGCAAAATTCCTAAACTCTTCACAATCCCTTTTTTCTTTTGGCAAGTATCACATGATTCAAAAAATATTTTCACATCTGCTTTAAGCCCCTTGCAAAAGAACTTATTCCTTATGCTATATTGGGTCTTAAAGGATCTAGTGTGACCATCAACTGGTGAACAATGATATCCAGCTAAGACCATATCTTTAAATTCAGAATTAGGTACAAAGTATTTATATGTTTCTTGTAAAAGATCACATCATTCAAAGGTATCATTGTTCTCTTATTGCATCTTCTATGGATCTTGCAATATAGTAGTAGCCCTTTAATCCTTGAGATAAACAATCACTATTTTTTCCTTTCACTGGTTCTGCTATTAATATAGCGTGCAACTCCAGTAGGTGTGATAAGTAAATGGCAACAGCATGGCCTATGGCCTTCTTATGTTGACCTTCAAATTTAAAACCTTGGAATTTGTTTACTCACTTTGATTTCTTCTCACTCCAATGTTTCTACTTATACCCTCTATGTTTTTCATTGATAGAGTTCAACAATAGATGCATAGACACAATTGTAGATTACTACATTTTAATGAGAAAATGATGAGATTCTAATCTACATTATGAAAATATTTTCAATCCTATGTTAAATCCATATCTGATTCTTCTAGGATTTTTCCCTTGACAAACCCATTGATCACTAAACATACAGTATTCATCCATTGATTATATGCAAGGATAAAGTCATAAATGAGTCCAAAGGATTCAACCCTGTGACTTGTATGAAAAAGAAACTATTTTTCCAATATTTTCTATTCATCCCTTAGCCCAACAGGGTCAAGGTATAGGTCAAGGCTAATACAATTTCACTTGAAATCCTTCCCATTGAACGATGGAAAATCTGGTGATAATATCAATAAGATTGGCATGATGAGGGTCAAACTATGGACTTATAAAGCCACAGAGGTCGTTTAATAAATGAAAAGATTATGTTGCTTTACATTAGTTTTGAGGATGTTGCATTTTTGTAGGGTTATCTTAATATCATAATAAGGAACAAGTATTTCGACCTGCTCGTCGGTGAGGCCGTTGATCAAACACGAACAAGTTATATTGACCTGTCGTTGTCATAAGTAATCTGCAGTGGTCGAATAACATGTGAACACTTAATAGCTAACTGACAATTTCCTTTTTCATCGACCAGTCGATAGTAAGCCGCTCATAGATTTATTGATGGAGCCTCTACTAGGTATATTTCTTTATCGAGGGTCCGATGGATGTTCTGTCCGACCATTTATTTGAATGAACCATGCCGACGACAAGAAGGCAGTTGACTATGCTGAAATGGGTATTTACATCAACTTACAGTGGAATAAATTGATCAACCAATCTTACGACATATTGACCAGCACAAAAATCATCTGTCATTGTCATAAGTCCATCAAAAGTTTCTCATGGATGCGGTTGCTGTCAACTTATGGAGCTTATTGATGCAATTATCGACTTGTTTTCTTTTATATCGACCTACATTATCAAACTTGACTGCCAAATGATATTTGTCCAAGCAACTGTCAATTTTATTTTGTCAAAGTATGCAACCATTGATCAATTATGTGGTTGACCAAATATATTCTTGCTTGTCGTAGGAATATGTTGGTAATCAGAAGACCATCGAATCATTGTGTGCGTCGACTATCGACTAGCAGCAGTTGTTGATCAATGAAAAGTATTGCATGACCATGAAGATCACACTTCTACCAATTCGTCGACTTCAAAAAATTAACATGGCAGTCGGCCGTTGATCTGAGTCTGTCAGTCTCCATCCACTTATATGTTTTCAACCCCCCATTGATTCGTTGTATACTAAAGGGAAAGAGAGTACTATATTTCCTTCAACTCACCAGAAAAACAAACTAACAAAGAGGAGATAACAATCTGTCGAATACCGACTGATGAAGTAGAAGGTAGACTAGATGCACACTCTCACTGGAGATGTCACCATCTGAATACCATCTATACAAATACGTTAATGCATTGCTTGGGATGATCGACAACTATGTCGTTCATGTATACAAGACAACTGATATTCATGAACAATTATACAACAAGAACCAATCGACTCATCCATTGGTATTTTGACTTGCTCGTCGATGAGGCCGTCGATCAAACACAAATAAGTTCTATCGACCTATCATTGTTAGAAGTAATATGTAGTGGTCGAATAACATGTGAATGCTCAATAGCTAACCGACAATTTCCTATTTCATTGACCAGTCGATAGTAAGCTGCTCGTAGATTTATTAATTGAGGCTTTGGTGGGCAAATTTCTTTATCGAGAGTCCACTGGAGGTTCCGTCCGACGCTTTATTTGAATGAACCACGCCGAAGACAAGAAGCTATCCGAATATGTTTAAGATGACAAGAAGCAAACCGACTATGCTGAAATGGGTATTTACATCGACCAACAGTGGAAGAAATCGATCAACCGGTCTTACAGTATATTGACCAACATAACAATCACCTGTCATTGTCATAAGTCCATCAAAATTTGCTCATGGATGCGGTTGCTGTCAACTTATGGACCCTGTTGAAGACATCGACAAAATAAGAAAGCATGTCATTCAAATACAAGTGGCCAACCAAAGGAAAGATAGCCGACTGATCTACTCGCAGAAGTTTTTCGACAGGGAGAATATGGTAAAAGTATATTATTTTATTTTATGTGGTCGATATTACTCTTTTGGCCAGTAACGCTTTTGTGGTGGGATCGGTGATAAACGTATGCTCAAATATTCACTTATGGACATATAAAAGTATGGTTGAAAACTTAGTAATGGTGGGTCCGCTAGTAAAAGCTATGTTGTTAATAATATTGTTTAACCTAGCCAACATTTTTTGTCGATATGTTCAGAATTTAAAGTGGTCGGGTCACTATCATATTAAAAATATAGTAGAAGCTCGACTTGTAAATTTTGGTTGGTTTGTAAAATGGTCGACCATATATGGTCAGTATTACTTTTTGGTCAACATATTGCATATGTTGGTCAAGGTTGTTGAAATTTTGGTTGGTTATACAAAACTTCAACTAATGGTCATTTTGTTGTAAAAAGTGTCGGTTCTTTTTGGTCGACATATTGCATACATTGGTCAAGGTTGTATACTAAATTATTAAATAATATTCATTATAATTTCTTTGTTAAGTGTATTTTAAAATTTATTATGACTAAGATATGTAATGTTTGTGTTCAAAATTTAAAAATGAAAAATAGAAAAATAAATATTTAAATATGTTTGTGTGTAAATTCGATGATTATTACTATTTAATTATAGCAACGTTTATTTATTGAACCTTAAAAAGGATGTTTAATTGGGTTTTTAAGATAATTTGTTTTATATGAGAACGCATATTTCTGGTCAAAATATTTTTGAAGGGGTTTCTTTAATGAGATTTCTGTTGCAAAAGGAGATTTTTTACAAGGTATGTTTCTTCTTATTTTTTTCTAAAGAGCACATTTATTGAAGGATTTTTTTTACAAGGTATGTTTCTTCTTATTTTTTTTCCAAAGGGCACATTGAAGGAGTTTTTTGGTAAGGCATTTTTGCAAAGAAGTTATTTCTTTGCAAGGTGTTTTTTCAAAGTGTTTTTTTTTTCCTAGATATTTTTGCAAAGGAGTTTTTTTTACATAGTATCTTTCCAAGGAGATTCTTACAAGGGTTGTATGCAAAGAAGTTTTTCTTTACAAAGTATTTTTCCAAGTGGTTTTTGCGAAGAAGGTTTCTTTCCAAGGAGGTTTTTTCCAAGGGTTGTATTTAAAGAATTTTTATCCAAAGTATTTTGCAAAGGAGTTGTATTTTTCCTTCTTATTTCTTTGAAAGGAGTTTTTTCAAAGAGTTGTTTTTCAAAGAGTTTTTTTCCAAGTTATTTTTGCACTTCTTATTTCTTTGAAAGGGGTTTTTTCAAAGTATTTTTGCAAAGAAGCTGTACTTTTCTTTCTTATTTCTTTGAAATGAGTTTTTTCAAAGAGTTGTTTTCCCAAAGTATTTTTGCAAAGGAGTTATTTCTTTACAAGAGTTTTTTCCATGATATTTTTACAAAGAAGTTTTTTTCCAAAGTAGTTTTCCCAGTGGTTTTTTCAAAGAAGGTTTTTTTCCTAGGTATTTTTTCAAAGAAGTTTTTTTTCGAGTAGTTTTTACAAAAAGAATTTTTTACAAGGTGTTCTTATTATTTTCCAATAGGTTTTTTCAAAGGTGATTTATTTTCAAGGAGTTCTTACCTCTTTCTAAGAAGGTTTTTTCAAAGGAGATTTATTTTCAAAGGGTTTTTTCAAAGAAAATTTAATTCCAAGGAGTTTTTCTTCATAAGACTCTTACAAGATTTTGATAAGGTGAAGTAAATTTCAATTCATGTTTTTATAAATTTCGTAACTTCTTTTCAAATCTTAATTTTATTTTTTTTACTATAAAGTGATGATTCTTTAATTTATCATCTATAGATTAAACAATCATGGGTAGTAAGAGAAACTGTTCAAAAAAATGTGATCATAAACGTGATGATGATGCTAATAGAGAAAAACAAAAACTCAGATAAAAGGCCAAAAAAACAAGGGTTGCAGAGCCAGAAGAGAGAATTATTGAAAATATAAATACAAATTTACATGATAATGTTGATGAAATGGAAATTGAAAATAGCGTACAAGAAAAATAAACTGAAGTTGAAGAGACCATTGTTGAAAATGTAAATAGTGATTTACATGCTAATGTCGATGAAGTCAATATTGAAGATCAAGAAATTGGACCTGGTATATATATATATCATGTATTTTCCAAATTCATTTTTTATAATGAATTGTATTTTTGGATATATGTTAAATTAAATTTAACTTGATGTATAGTTATTTTCACCATTGATGATGAAATGTTAGAAAACATTGGCTGCAACAAATATGGAAAAAAAATACCCATACATGCTGCACGTTATCGTGCTAAAAAAATTTGTGATGATGTTCTGAAGGATTATTCAATAGCAGGACAAGCACAAATTTTGAGATGTTTATTAGTGTCCAAGAAGTTAGAAGGTACTATGTCATTATTGAGTATTCATAAGGCGACAAAAGAGTCGAAATTGAAACATAATGTGATAGAAAATATAGGTGATGCAATAAAAAAATTTGGAAAATATAGGGAAAAAGATATTAGCACTACACGTATAACAATTCATACAGCAATTGTTTCAACTAGTACTAAACAAAAACATTTGACAACACAACTAGCAAAAGTAGTTGGAACCTCATGAAAGACATTATACAAACGTGGAAAATTCAGAATGCAAATAGATGAAAATGATGAATTTGCTTACTGGGCAATTATTTGTAGACAGCTTTACAAAGATAGAATGGGAGCAGGTGTTAAAGATATTGTACGGAAATATTGGTTGGCACATTCTCGAGTTTCACCAAATTCAAGGTATGTGATACAACAAAGAGTATCACAAGCGGTATGTGAAAGCAGTCCAAAACATATAATGGATATGACACAAGTACAATTTTTCAATAAACTCAAGGGAGATCATCGTGGAATTAATGTGTCAATCACTACATTTGTCCAACAAAAACCATGGTATGTTAGACCTATTACTATACATGACACATGTTGTTGTCATTATCATGTGCAATTTCAATTATATTACAACACGTTTCTTGAATTTGGTAAAATGTTTTGGACAAATTCACCACCTTCGCCCACAGTACGTGAATTCATATCTCAAACTCTATCTGAGAGAGATCACGATGAAGTATTTTATAATAAGAAATGTGTCAATGGAAAACATTGTCATCGTTGTGGAAATCTGGTCTTATTCCAGAATAAATATCCTATCGATAATGATCACTCACTGTCAAATGTAACCATTGATTAGAGAAGATATGAATACATCAGTTATGCTACAAGTTTTGGTGATGCAAATTCCAGAAGAATTAATTCGAGAGAAGATAAAATATGTGTGACTGATTTTCTTAAGAAATTTGAAAGTGAAATTTATAAATACACCAAGCATTCACATAGAGCACGATGGCAAGACCTTCTGTTCAAACAGTCTTGGGAAAATTTTCCACCAGGAACAATTTTGTCAATAGTTGACTTTGCATAAAACTACACATTTGCTGCACGAAAAGAGATTCAGAGTGAATACTATCATTCTGACCAAGTTTTGATATTTGTCCATGTTTTATATAGACATTCTCAATAGGATGTTGATGGCATTGAAAGCATGTGTGACAATCGATATGTGATTAAAGAATATATTTTATATCAGTGATGATCATACACATGATACAGATTTTGTTCAGCATTCACTGAAAGGACGTGACGTTAAATTCAATGAGCATTGGATATGGTCGGATGGATGTGTGGAACAATTTAAATCTTCGTGATCATTTTATTGGTTATGTCAACTTCATAAAGCATTGAACATTAAACATCCCTAGAATTTCTTTGAAACTGGACATGGAAAATGTGAACATGATGGTGTAGGAGCATGCGTAAAAAGAGCACTTCGAAGATGGCAACTGAACCATTCTTTTGCATGATTTTATTTAGCTGCAGAGGTTGTCCAATGGTGTAAATTACATCTAAGCCATAATTATAATCAACAATCAAAAGATGTGCGTAGGTATGTACACGATTTTTTTTAATTTATATTAATTGTCAATTTAAAAAAATGTACACTAACATCAAAAGTTGTCATTTGTGTAGGTTTTTTTGGCTTGTTGGGGTCCAAGATATAAATAGATCAATACCATACGACGCTGGCACCATACATGGGACTAGAGATTTTCACTCTATTCAAACAAAAGTTTTCCAAAACGTGTATGCATTTGACAATAGAAAGCAATCATGCTTTTGTCATATTTGCACTGAAAATGTTGAATCTACAGAGGTTTATGAAAACATAACAAACAACTACGTAAAACATTGGAAACACACAGAGATTAATCCTAAAGGAAAAATGCCACTAGCAAGCGTAGAAGAATTAGAATCAGAAGAAATAGCAATATAATCTGATGGCGATAGAATTTCAGATCTTGTTAGAAAAGGTAACAATCTTAAAACTGTTTTGTCAATTGTTCATTCCTATCCATCACCTTATACATGTATATTAGTCAATTTAATTGATTTAAAAACCCTAATGCCAATTGTAATTTGCATAAGGGATGTTTTCACTGTGATTGCACCTATAGACAACAACGAAAATGTGAAGTATCATTTGATGTGATGCACTGAATGAAAGATGGATTTATTGGAAGACTACAATGACAATGGATATACGTACGAGAGAGGATCCATTATTTTAAAGGGCTATTTTTTTCAGCAGACCCATATGACTGAAAATTATGTCTACTTTCAGGATTATGAACCTGATGTTATATGTTGTCAATATAGTCATTTAGTATGTGTATCTCGAATAAAATTGGTACAGGTTCCATCGAAAAAACAATTAAAATCTAAAAAATGGAAATTGTCCAAATATGACCATGAACAGATAATTGAGGACGGCATTCCATTGCGATGTTTTTAACTATATAAAAAATTAATCGATCGATGTTTTTGTCCATGTCCATGTCAAATGTTGTGTACAATATATTTTTTTCTTTCAACTATGTCTATGATCTTGAATGAGAACTAGAATAAGAGTTTAAATGATCGTATTTTAGTATGTTGAAATGAATTCAAAAATTATTTGGTAATGAAAACTTGAATGTGTAATTTTGTCTTAAATTCTGTGTACAGTAGTTTATTCGGGTCTCCATATGTCTATATTAGACCACTTAAGCAATGAGATAATTGTAAAGTTAGTCACAGCAGATCTAATGAACAAATAAATCAGTCACAACAGATGAATAAGAAGATATGGTGCAAAACTGTACAAAAACATGCAGCAGTTCTCTCTATCCCAGAAAGGGTGAATGAATTACAATAGATTACAATACAATCCAATATCTGTCAATGGCAATTCGAATTGACTAAGTAGGCCATTCGAATCACTGAAATGGAGTAGCTTGACTCAATCTAGGAGTCCTCATCAATCATCGGTGTTGCTCATCAATCACAACAAACAGTCATCCAGGTGTCAAGCTGAGTCTAACTGATCATAATAAATGTAACTGAAGTGTGTAGCACTGATATAGGATCTGGAGGCTCAGTGGGGGTGCATGGGAGGCTAACTGGAGTCAGAGCAAGTCACCTAATCGAACTGGAGGTCAATCGGAGGTGAAACAGTCAGTCAGGAGTGAAATCGGAGTGAAATCAATTAGAATCGGAGCTAACTGAATGTAACTGGAGTGAATCTGCAGTGGTAGGTGAGCAAGTGCGCCCTTCTCAGTCAGTAGGTGAGAAGAGGGCGCCTTTCAGCTTAGGAGGGCTAAAACTCTGTGGAAAGTGGCTCCCGGGTGCTAGAAGAAGGTGGATAAGGTGCTGGAGGCATCAAACTGGTGACTAGACTGCATATCCTGAAATAGATCATGCAAGATCCTGAAGTAGATATGTATCCCGAAATAGATGATCCTGAAATAGATATGTATCCCGAAATAGATGATGGATATCCGAACACCCCCCGTCAAGCTAGACTATGATGTGCCAACTAAAATAATGTGGGGCCCTGGTAACTAAGACCAAAGGTCACCCCAATACAATAATCCAAAAAATGCTGAAAAATAAACTAAGTGAGGAAAGAGGGAAAACCCAGTGGGAAGAAAGCCCCCCCTCAAGTCTAAAGCATAATAATGAATCAATCTGTCTCCACCATGATGGAACTCACCCCCAACAGTGAACGGAGGTAATAGAACTTCTTCTCAGTGAAGCTCTTGGTGAAGATGTCTGCAATTTGCTCATCAGTAGGGCAATATTGCAGAATGATGGTGCGGTCATGCACCAACTGTCGAATGTAATGCATATGAATCTCAATGTGCTTGGTCCTCTGCCGCTGAACTGGATCTGTGGAGATCTTGATAGCACTTTGATTGTCACAAAATAGGACAGTCGAAGTAGTGCCACCAAAACCAAACTCGGAAAGAATACCCTGCAACCAAACTGCCTGAATGCAGGCATTGACTGCCCCTCGATACTCTGCCTCTGCTGAAGAAAGTGCAATGGCTGCTTGCTTTTTGCTGGACCAGCAAATAGCACCATGACCAATCATGAAAACATAACCGGAAGTGGACTTCCGATCAATGCTATCACCTGCCCAATCTGAATTAGTAAAACCAATGAAATCTAGCTCAGAATCTGCAGCATAATGTATGCCAAACTGTCTCGTACCTTGCACATACTGCAAGATCCGCTTGGCTGCTCGCCAATGAAGCTCATGTGGCTGCTGCATATATCTTGACACGGCACTCACGGCATATGAGATGTCAGGCCTAGAGTGTGTCAAATAAAGTAGTGAACCAATCAACTGTCGATACATACTGCAATCTGCAAGCGGTGTGGAATCTCCCTCCTCAAGACTGATTCCTGAGAGGAATGGGAACGGGGCTGCCTTACATTCAGCCATATTAAACTTCAATAACAGGTCGGAAGCATATTTTTGCTGAGATATAGTGATCCCATCAAAATTTTGAGCTATCTCCAAGCCCAAAAAGTGACTCAGCAAGCCCAAATCGCTCATGTCAAAAGCTAGATTTAAGGCAGTTTTTAGCTTGTTTATTGAAGTAAGTGTGCTACCAGTAATAAGAAGATCATCAACATAAAGTACAATAACCAACAAATTACCTTTAACTCGCTGAAGATAGACATTCGGATCAGATTTGCATCTTTGGAAATTCTGAGAAAGAAGGAAGGAGTCCATCTTTGCGTACCAAGCTCTTGGGGCCTGTTTTAACCCGTACAAAGACTTCTTCAATCTGCAAACCAATGATGGATCTGATGTATAACCCTCTGGCTGCTGCATATAGACCTCTTCAGCAAGGTCTCCATGTAAAAATGCACTCTTCACATCCATGTGATGCACCTCCCAGTGCTTGGATGCGGCAATAGCTAAAACAAGGCGGATGGAATCCATCTTTGCAACCGGTGCAAAGGTCTCTGTGTAGTCCACTCCTTGGACTTGGGAAAAACCTTTTGCCAACAACCTTGCTTTATATTTGCTGATAGTGCCATCAGCAGCAACTTTAGTACGGTAGACCCATTTACACTTCACTAATTTTCTTCCAGGTGGAAGAGAAACTAGCTCCCATGTATTGTTCTTTTGAAGAGAACTGTACTCTTCATCCATGGCATCTTTCCATCTCGGATCTCGATGGGCTGAATAATATGATTGGGGATCTGAACCAGCCATCAAATAACAAATCTCAGGAAGAAATGGATCAGCAATAGAAAGAGCCATACCTGCCCTTTGAAAGTCTCCTCTTGTTCGTCTCGGATCAGCAGGATTTCCAAGATTCGAACCAGCAGATTGTAGAGTATTTTGGGCCCACTTTGGTAACTGAGGGAGATCTGAATGGTCGGATTCCGAACCTGATATGTCATGATCATCATATGCTGCTACAATATCAGAAATATCAGAACTCATACCTTCATTATCGCTGCTCGAATCTTCTTCTGGTGAAGGCGGTGAATCGGCAGTTTTCTCCTCAACTAGTTGCAATTCTTGAAGCGGTTCTTCAAACTGCACACTGCGCTCTATGAATATCTTTTTAGATCTGATATCCATGAGTTTATATGCTTTTGATTCTTCCCCATATCCTATCAATATGCACTCGATACTTTGTGGATCCAAAGCTCGTCTCTTCTCAGAAGGAATTCTAGCCCATGCAGTAGAGCCAAAAACTCTCAAATTGGACACATCCGGTTTGTGACCAAAGAATGCTTCGAAAGGAGTCATACCTTTCACGGATGAATGTGGAACTCGGTTCTGTATATATGCAGCAACATTGATTGCTTCAGCCCAAATATTTGCAGCCAAACCTTTTGATTCAATCATGCATGTAGCCATCTCTTTCAGTGACCGGTTTTTCCTTTCCGCTACACCGTTCTGCTGGGGTGTGTAGGGAACTGTATGTTGGATCTTGATTCCGCTTTGGGCACAAAGTTGCAGCAACTCGGACTTGATATATTCCCCACCATTATCAGATCTAAGAGCTTTGATCTTGCTCTCAGTGGTGGTCTCAACAGAAGCCTTAAAATCCTTGAATTTTCCAAGCACTTCTGACTTGTTTTTGAGAAAGAATACCCATGTAAAGCGAGAATAATCATCAATAAATGTCAAAACATACCTTGAACCATTTAATGACATATGGGGCAGCGGACCGCTGATATCAGAATGGATCAATCCCAAAATAGTAGAGGCTCTTCTAGCCTTGCCGCGGTCGAATCTGTGCTCGGGGTGCTTCCCAATAATGCAACCGGAGCATATTCCCTTCGAGGAACGGAGTTGTGGAAGCCCATCAACCATGGATTTATTTGATAGCAGCAGCAAATACTTATAATTTAGATGTCCAAATCTTTCATGCCAAAGCCTACTAACCTCATTACCATGTGTGCGAAGAGCAGTGGGCTTTGCAAGCGGAATAAAGTGCGAAAACTCATAACATTTTGCAGTGTGGTTTGCCTTTCCAACCGCAACTAGTCTTCCACTTTTGATATCAGAAATTTCAACTGTATTAGGGCTGAATGTGACTTTCTTTGGATCACCAGTATGTGTCATTTGATAAACAGAAAGGAGATTCGAAGCTAAGGAAGGCACATAGAGAACATTCTGAAAGCATCCATGATCTACATGAATCGTACCTTTGCCATTTGAAGAAATTTTTGAGTCATCTCCCAAATGGATGGGGATGGAGCTGTTTGGATCGAATGAGGAAAAAGAATCAATATTTGCAGCCATATGATTTGATGCACCCGAATCTATCAAGAGAGTGGGCTTCGAAACCGTTGCCATGAGTGCTTGTCCTCTTTCATGATCGTCATTCCGATCCTTCTTCCTTGCACCGTCAGGAAGGGTTATGTTGTTCTTTTCCAAAAGGAGGGCCATTTGATCTATAGTCTTCTTCATACATGAACTTTCGGGATGAAAGCCACGGTTACAATAAGTACATTTAGATTTTTGGTTACCTTCTTTGCCCTTTTGCTTGGATTTCGAACTGGATGGTGCATCCGTTTGCTTGCCTTTGTCTTTTTGCTTGTGAGGCTCGAATTTGGGCTTCTCCTTCTTTAGCTTTCCTTTACCATTCAAAATCTTGGGTCCTTGAACAAATAGGGCTGAATCTTTGGAGCTTATGGACCCCATTTGAATCAACTTGTCATGCTCTTTCGTAACGGACTCAATGAAGGCATTCAAGGTAGGCATCTTCCAATTCGGGGTAGTTAGCCGACCGGAATTGAAAGTGGAGACAAATACCGAATAATCTTTCCCAAGCTTGCTTAGAATGGAGAGGATCAACTGCTTATCCTCTTTGATAACACCACTGTTCTTCAATTGCAAGTTCAAGTTCTTGAATTTTGTGAAGAATTCATTGATGGTCTCGAAATTTTCAGGATTAAGGCCAATCAATTCATTCTCTAATTGAAAAGCCCTAAGCTCATCCTGCTTGCCGAATAGTGTCTCAAGTTGCTCCCATATGGCTTTTGGAGTCTTCAATCCGCTGAGATGGAAGTGAAGATCCTTGGAGATGGAGAGACAAAGAAGACCATAAGCTTCATCAAGCTTGTTGTAGTGTTTAGTTCTTTCTGCTACATTGTTTGGCTCCAATTCAAGACCAAGAGTGACTCGGTAGTAACCTTTTGAACGTAATATGATCTCCATATCATCTTTCCAATCAAAATAATTGAATGGGGTGAGGATAGGCTTTGAAGAAGAGTATTCCATTGCAAGGATTGATTCAACTGATGAAGAGGAAGCTTGCATGCAGACTATAGCGAATGCAATTGAAGGAGGAAACCTTGCATGCAGAAAATAGCGAGTGCACTTGGAGGAGACAATAAACCTGCAAATCACATCAAAACAACCACAATAAGGTCGAACAATCCACCCTTTGAGAGTTGCATCACACCTGGGATTGGATTTCAAGCAATGTTGAATGGGTCCAATGTATCAAATCCAGGAATTATGTGGTAACTCAAGCTTCTGGAGTGGTATTGGAATAATTTTCAACTTTGCATGCACAGGAGCGAATGCCCTTGAGATATCTCATGCCAAACTTATTGCAATTTTTAGCAATTCAGTCAAATCTTCTTGTATAAACACCTGTAGAAAAGAGATCTTGTCCCTGCAATGGCTCTGATACCATGTAAAGTTAGTCACAGCAGATCTAATGAACAAATAAATCAGTCACAACAGATGAATAAGAAGATATGGTGCAAAACTGTGCAAAAACATGCAGCAGTGCTCTCTATCCCAGAAAGGGTGAATGAATTACAATAGATTACAATACAATCCAATATCTGTCAATGGCAATTCGAATTGACTAAGTAGGCCATTCGAATCACTGAAATGGAGTAGCTTGACTCAATCTAGGAGTCCTCATCAATCATCGGTGTTGCTCATCAATCACAACAAACAGTCATCCAGGTGTCAAGCTGAGTCTAACTGATCATAATAAATGTAACTGAAGTGTGTAGCACTGATATAGGATCTGGAGGCTCAGTGGGGGCGCATGGGAGGCTAACTGGAGTCAGAGCAAGTCACCTAATCGAACTGGAGGTCAATCGGAGGTGAAACAGTCAGTCAGGAGTGAAATCGGAGTGAAATCAATCAGAATCGGAGCTAACTGAATGTAACTGGAGTGAATCTGCAGTGGTAGGTGAGCAAGTGCGCCCTTCTCAGTCAGTAGGTGAGAAGAGGGCGCCTTTCAGCTTAGGAGGGCTAAAACTCTGTGGAAAGTGGCTCCCGGGTGCTAGAAGAAGGTGGATAAGGTGCTGGAGGCATCAAACTGGTGACTGGACTGCATATCCTGAAATAGATCATGCAAGATCCTGAAGTAGATATGTATCCCGAAATAGATGATCCTGAAATAGATATGTATCCCGAAATAGATGATGGATATCCGAACAATAACAGATGTGGTTGTCCCCACACTCTGCCCCGAATCTTTACTTTTCACTAAAGTATGTAAGTAAAGAATCACCAAGAAACCTGCTAGATTTCATCTGATCCATTTCATACTTCTCTAATATACTAAATAAATGGAAAATTATTATTCTTGATCCATAAGATGGGTTGATCAATTACTAGTTTTATGCTGGGATAAACAATTCATATAAATATATGATCCATGAGTTTTTTAAAATATCACTCAAGTGTAAGTTCACATAACTAAAATCATGGCAAATGGAGATAACAATCATTTGATTTTTAATCACAAGCAAAGATTTCAGAATTGTGAAGCTTATGCTAAATTAGAGCAATGATTATTTACAACAAATCGATGAATTTTCATCGATTTGTTGTAAATAATCATTGCTCTAATTTAGCATAAGCTTTACAATCCTGTAATCTTTGCTTATGATTAAAAATAAAAAATCGTTAAATCTCCATTTTCCGTGATTTCAGCCACATAAAATATACCTAAACATTGAAAATATGAATCATTAGTTAAAAATTGAAAATATGAATCATTTATACAAATTTCAATTTATCATTTATATGAAATTCAAGTTTTATGTTGAAACCAAGATTCTATATATCAAACAAACATTCTTTCTTAAAATTCATAACATTAGATTGCACCTATCAAAACTTCCTAACGTTCATTCTTAACATATTCCTAACATTCCTATAAAAACTTCCTAACATTCTTATCAAAATTTTAACCTAACATTCATTTTTAAACTTCTTAACATTCATATTTCTATAAAAACTTCCTAACATTCATTCTTAACATATTTATAACATTGGACTATCAAAACTTCCTAACATTCCTATCAAAATTTGAACCTAACATTCATTTTTAAACATCATAACATTCATATTTCTATCAAAGCTTCCTAACATTCCTAAACTTCCTAACATTTAAAGCTTCTAAGATTCCTAACATTAATTTTTAACATTCATTCATTCTTAAAATTCCTATAAAAACGTAACATTCATTCATTCTTAAAATTCCTATAAAAACTTCCTAACATTCCTATCAAAATTTGAATTTAACATTCATTTTTAAACTTCTTAACATTCCTATTTCTATCAAAGCTTCCTAACATTCCTAAAATTCCTAACATTCAAAGCTTCTAAGATTCCTAACATTCATTCATTCTTTAAATTTCTATAAAAGCCTAATATTCATTCATTCTTAAAATTCCTATAAAAGCTTCCTAACATTCTTATCAAAATTTGAACCTAACATTCATTTTAAAACTTCCTAACATTCATTCTTAAAATATTTCTAAAATCCCTATCAAAACTTCCTAACATTCCTATCAAAATTTGAACCTAGCATTCATTTTTAAACTTCATAACATTCCTATTTCTATCAAAACTTCTTAACATTCAAAGCTTCTAACATTCCTAACATTCATTCTTAAAATTCCTAGAAAAACCTAACATTCATTCATTCTTAAAATTCCTATAGAAACTTTCTAACATTACTATCAAAATTTGAACCTAACATTGATTTTTAAACTTTCTAACTTTACTATCAAAATTTGAACCTAACATTCATTCTTAATACTCATAGATTTTGCATCCTAACAAACTCATAGATTCCTAACATTCATTCATGAACATTTGTTAACATGCTTAGCATTCATTCTTGACATTCCTAACTTTAAATTGCACCTAGATCAAAACTTTCTAACATTCATTCATTCTTATGAGCTAACATGTTTAACATTCAACACGTCCTAAAACTTCATACCATTCATTCTTAACATTTTAAACATTCTTGACCCTCAACATTCATTCTTAACATTCTTAACATTTATTACTCTTTACTTTAGATTACACCTATCAACACTTCCTAACATTCATTTTTATCATTAATAACTTTAGATTGCACCTATCAAAATTTCCTAACATTCATTGTTAATTTTAGATTGCACCTATCAAAAATTCCTGACATTCATTGTAGGATTCAACACTTTCATAACATTCATTCTTACCATAACATTCATAAACATGTAAAAACATATTCTAAACATTTATCACACCAAATATGCTAAATAATTAACAAAAAAATAGATCATTTAAAACAAGTACAAAATATGTTTAAGTTCAATGTACATGTATATAATCCTCAAAGAACGAACTTATGAACATGTGAGTTCAATGTACATATGCATAATCCAAAAATAATGATCCTCGATGTCCAAAACAACTACAATCTATATATCAACAAACAAACAAAAAAATTCCACCACTATCCTCCACTGGGGCCTCCCCTTAAACTCAACTCAGCCTGCAACATGTATAAAAGTAGATTATGAATATCATAAATTATTTCAACAATTTTAAAATAAATTCAAAAAATTAAAATATTAAACTTATATGATAAAATGTACGAAATTAATGAATCAATTTAGGTTTATTTATACGAGTATAGACAACGTAATTTTTTTTTCCTGGCGGATGATTTTTTTTTTGCATTTGGTTATTCGACCAAGCAACCTTTGCTGTAAATGACAGTGCCATTATGGAAAAATATTATTCGGCTGAATAATTATTCGGCAAATAACCTCTGAGACCTAAACAATCGACGATTCTGCACAGTTTTCCGGTTTCTCAATTTTCAGAAGGTAAAAATAACCTCTTAGACTACAAAACGACTGTCAGACTTGATACCATTACATTCATCATTGAATCTAGTTTCCATAGGTATAGATTTTGTTGTGTATAGGTAATATCTAATATTTTTAATTTTTTTTTGGTAACATGTGACGATTTTGGATTCATCTCTTTTGAAAAAGCGGTGAAATAAAAAATCCATAACTTTAAAAATACACAACCAAAAATATTGAAAAACATATGGTGCACTTAACTGGTGTGTCTTCTTTAAAAGGGTGTTCGTAGATTTTTTAGTTTTAGAGTCAATTGAGAGAAACGTGGTGCAACAAAGAACATGTTGAAAATCAAATAGGTTTCCCCATTGATCAAATTCAAAAAAATATAATAATTAGTATATAGATCTATTGGTTACAAACTTATAATCATGCACTAATACATTGTGTGTAGATTGTCATAGCATATTTTTTTTTGCAAACAACAAGTTTAACAATGATTTTACGGGCGCAACAAAACATGACTATTTTGTAGTCATTTCATTTTATAAGAACACACTGTCAAACATTTGCAAAATCAACATATCAAATCTCAATAAAAAAATTAAAAAAATTATGACTAGAAAGTTAACATAATTCTCTAAATGTTTTCTTTTTATTGCAAAGTGAAATTCTAAACAAAAATATCATTTTTGTTCGCCCAAAGTTGAAAAACATGAAACAATTATATTTATTTTCTCACAAGTCCGTCCAAAATAGACACCCATATTCATGGATTCACCCATATATCAAAGAACAATTCAGTTATTAACAAAATTACATCAAATTCTTTAAATGCATGTCCACCACTATCCTCCCTTGGTCTCTTCCCTTTGCCTCCAAAAGATCGAAGAGACCCAAGCTGCAACATGTATAAAATCAATTTATGAATTTTATAAATTATTTAAACAAAATTAAACTAAATCCAAAAAAATTAAAATATTAAACTTATATCAAAGATAAATTCAAGCGTGAACAAAATTACCTCTGTGCCAATATCCACATTCAACAAAGAACCTATATCTCTTCCTTAAAATTTAAATTGTGTTCATAAATAAAACATAGTGCAAGCAAAAAAAAACAAGCAATTAACTTAAAACCGAAATAAAAAAATTAAAATCATTAGCTTACAAGAGATAGTAAATCATCTAAAAAGTTCGTATCTAAAGAAACCTACATGGATAAATCAAATTAACAATAAGATGCATAGTTAAATTAAAATTAAAAAAAAATGATAATATATCAAGTTCAAACATAATTATAAATATGTAAATAATAAATATACTTCTCCAATATGCTCTACATTTTCACTATTGGAGAGTCAGAAAGAATGTTCATTCATCATTCTGAAAAACTGCAACCCATAAATATTTACATAATATACTTATTACTATACATAAAAAAAGACATAATATCATACATATAATGTAACAAAAAGTTCAATTCAAAATGAATAAAAGATAAAATAGATTATCATATCATAATCCACAAACCTCTCCTATACTCGATGTGTCATTGGATATAACATCTAACGCTATGTCACGACAAACCTTGGCATAAGCCCTGAGATCTCCAATGCTCATTCTATCTACCTCATCATTCATTTTGTAAACAAACTTTTGACGAATAGTGGCACGAGCCCTCTCTCAAACTAATCCCACATCTACTCCAACTAATGTTGATGATAAACCATCTCCAACAAAATCCCTTGCAGTTGTCCCAAGTTGGGATATGGGCTCCATCTTTGATCTTAATGCCACAAGCCTGGGTGGGCGAGATATCTGGGGTGGAGTTCAAAGAGTTGTAGGGTCTCTAAGAGCACATTTTCGATCATATATTGGACGCTTTCCAACATCATAAAATTTAGAATGAACATCAGTGTAGTCTGGCTTCATATTTAAAAAAAACTACGCATAAAAAAATCTAGCAAAATATTGAGAAACCTCATTGTTCCATGGAAACCAACCATAGGCTACAAGGAACCGATCATATAGTAGATGTGCATGTTCAGGGTGCATGAAATATTGCACTTTCAACATTTCTCGCCTTAGACCTTCTTTGAAGTTAAACATTGATTTGTCTTGTTCTTTTGTCACTCTCTCCTTCACAACAGCCCACTTGTCTGGACCCATCACTTGTGCCCTTCGTCTTCGCATCAAATCAACAAAACCATTCATAGTTGGTCTGAGATTCTCATATGCCTCAATGAATTTTTGCAATGATCCCAAAACAATCTCCAAACTTTGTTTACTCTCTAGAGGGAGATCCATAGTAGATAAATCTTTTTCCAACTTGCCGTAGTGGGATCTTCAACTTTCAAGAGTCATTTGATGATCACCACTTTCCCATGGAAGCTCCTCAGGTAAATCAAATGGATACGTTGTAATGGGTGTACAACCCTCAGTTAGTTCAACATATTGCATCCTGGCTCGACCATCATCACCATGTGTAGAATGACAAGCCTCTTGGGAACCTTGCTCTGCACCCACATCCGTCTCCCTTACTCGCTCTTCCTCCCTCTCTGTAGAATTACGAGCATCTTCTGAACCATGCTCTGCTTCAAATAAAAACAAAGTTATGTGTAAACATGTACAAACTTTGGGTATACAAACAACAATTTGTACATGTATTAAAGGATTGATGTTCATACCAACAGAAGGTCGAGATTGACATTCTCCCACAGAAGATAAAGGGGAATCATTTGTACCCCTATCGCCTCACCGATGATCAAATGAATGTGAACTATACAATAAACTTGAATCTCGAGGGGAAGTCGACAACCTCCGATTATCATTTGAAACACCAACTCCAGAAGAATGTGAAGACCTCCTACGCTTTCGCCTCGAAGACTCCTCTCTTTCCATTTGATATAATGTCTACACTTACACAAATATCAACTCATTACATATTCAAATTCTACATGTTAATTCTACAAATTCTAAGACCTAGCTGCTAAAGAGACTAAGTTATTTAATAAGGACCTAGATATACCTAATATCATATAATAGTTCTTAAAATGAGTTGATCCGAATTTTAGGGGGCATATGGTCTAAATTCAGATGTACAAGCCATAAAAACATTAAATAGAGAGGCCACCCTCTCCCATCCATAGTATTTGGTAATACATAGTTTTGGTCCATGGTATGGCCTCAAAACACATTGTAATAATGCTATATAAAAGACTAGCAAGCCTTCTCACAATAACAAGTTACTCATTTGGTTTCTCTCCTATTTTCTATTGTTTATTGTGAAATTAATTAGATCTGAGTGACTTATTGGTAATTAGTTTCAGAGGTGGGGCTCCTCTTTGAGCCTCACCTCCCATTCACTTCATATGTCTTTGTTCATGCTTATTCTCATGCAAGATTAGTGTTTTTCATGTGAATTTTATGATAGATTTGCATGCTTAATATCCTCATCTCTCGGCATTCAAGCCTTCCGGTTCTCAGCTCCCAAGATTTGGATCAATGGTATCATAGCAAGTACACTCTCCATCGGAACAAGGGTTTCAAGCATTCTATGCGTTTCAAATATTGGTAGCAATCACCAACTTCCTTTTGGTATGATCGAAATCTATTTGTTGGGCCATACATGGATCTGGATCTGCTACATCCATACATCGATTCACTGCATCCATACATGGATATCAATTCACTACATCCATACATGGATCTGGATCTGCTACATCCATACATGGATCCACTACATCCATTGGTTTGCAACATTTTCAACAAAATTTAAAGAGACTTTATGGACTCTATGGGATGTTTCAGAGGGTCTATCATAGCTCATTTAGAAGAATTTTCCATCATCTCAAATGTGTATTTATGTATTTTCATTTCATTTCTCAGTTTGTGAGATATGCTTGTTTGAAGTAGCACATGTTTTTACAGATTGTGCCCGCACGTACAGTCAACTTTGAACAACTTCCACATACTCTATAGGAAATTTCAAAAGTTCTACCATAGTTCATTGGAAAGCTCTTTACGTTAGCTAAAATGGGTATTTCGCAGAATCTCATTTTGTTGTCCAGTTTATGAGATATCGTTGTTTGAAGCAGCACATGTCTGTAACTAGCGTGGCTGCACGTCCTTCAAATTTGGCCTAATTTTTCTCACTCCATGAACTACCTCAGAACATGTACCATATACTGATGGAAAGATATATTCAGTAGCTCAAATGGGTCTTCAACGGAATTGGATTTCATCACCTGCAGCAGAAGTTATGAATAAATTTGCAGAAGGTTGTTCATAACCCCCAAAGTCATGATTAATCCATTTTTTATTTTTGTCTTTTCTTAAAAAATAAAATATTAATGTAAACGGTTATGGGCCAACCACAAACCCACGGTTATGGGTCAACCACAAAAAATCCTTCTCTTCATTGGAGACTAGCACATTGTAATCATGGATTTCTTTTTAGCATGAAATGATGAGGATTATCATTTTCTAAGGGGGGAGGAATGATCCGAATTTTAGGGGACATATGGTCTAAATTCGGATGTACAAGCCATAAAAAGATTAAATGGAGAGGCCACCCTCTCCCATCCATGGTACTTGGTAGCACATAGTTTTGGCCGATAGTATGGTAGTACATAGTTTTGGCCCATGGTATGGCCTCAAGACACGTTGTAATAATGCTATATAAAGGCCTACCAAGCCTTCTCATAATAACAAGTTACTCTTTTGGTTTCTCTCATATTTTCTATTGTTCATTGTGAGATTAATTAGATCTGAGTGACTTATTGGTAATTAGTTTCAGATGTGGGGCTCCTTTTTGAGACTCACCTCCCATTCACTTCATATGTTTTTGTTCATGCTTATTCTTATGCAAGATTAGTGTTTTTCATGTGAATTTTATGACAGATTTGCATGCTTAATCTCCTCCTCTCTCGGCATTCAAGCCTTCCGATTCTCAGCTTCGAAGATTCTAATCAGTGGTATCAGAGCAAGTACTCTCTCCATCGAAACAAGGGTTTCAAGCATTCTATAGGTTTCAAATATTTGCAGCAATCACCAACTTCCTTTTGCTATGATCGGAATCCATTTGTTGGGCCATACATGGATCTATATCTACTACATCCATACATAGATCTAGATCTGCTACATCCATACATAGATTCATTGCATCCATACATGTATTTGGATCTACTACATCCATACATGGATATGGATTCACTACATCCATACATAGATTTAGATATGCTACTTCCATACATGGATTCACTATATCAATACATGGTTCTGGATCTGTTACATCCATACATGGATCCACTACATCCATTTGGTTGCAACATTTTCAACAAACTTTAAAGAGACTTTATGGACTCTAAGAGATGTTTTAGAGGGTCTATCATAGCTCATTTCGAATAATTTTTCGTCATCTCAAATGCGTATTTTACGAAATTTTCATTTCGTTTCTCGGTTTGTGAGAGATGCTTGTTTGAAGTAGCACATGTTTCTACGCATTGCAACCGCACATATAGTAAACTTTGAACAAATTCCACAGACTCTACAAGAAGTTTCAGAAGGTATACCATAGTTCATTGGAAAGCTCTTTTTGTCAGCTAAAATGGGTATTTCACGGAATCTCATTTCGTTGTCTAGTTTATGAGATATCGTTGTTTGAAGCAACACATGTCTGTAACCAGCGTGGCTGCACGTCCTTCAAATTCGGCCTACTTTTTCTCACTCCATGAACTACCTCAGAACATGTACCATACACTGACGGAAAGATATATTCAGTAGCTCAAATGAGTCTTCAACGGAATTGGATTTCATCACCTGCAGCAGAATTTATGAATAAATTTGCAGAAGGATGTTCATAACCCCCAAAGTCATGATTATTCCATTTTTTTTTTTTTGGCTTTTCTTAAAAAAAAAAATATTAATGTAAACGGTTATGGGTCAACCACAAACCCATGGCTATGGGTCAACCACACAAAACCCTTCTCTTCATTAGAAACTAGCACATTGTAATCATGGGTCTCTTTTTAGCATGAAATGATGGGGACCATTTTTTTCTAAAGGGGGAGGAATGATCTGAATTTTAGGAGACATATCGTCTAAATTCGGATGTACAAGCCATGAAAACATTAAATGGAGAGGCCACTCTCTCTCATCCATGGTATTTGGTAGAACATAGTTTTGGCCCATGGTATGGCCTCAAGACACATTGTAATAATGTTATATAAAGACCTAGAAAGCCTTCTCATAATAACAAGTTACTCATTTGGTTTCTCTCCTATTTTCTATTGTTCATTGTGAGATTAATTAGATCTGAGTGAATTATTGGTAATTAGTTTCAAAGGTGGGGCTCCTCTTTGAACCTCACCTCCCATTCACTTCATATGTTTTTGTTCATGCTTATTCTCATGCAAGATTAGTGTTTTTCATGTGAATTTTATGACAGATTTGCATGCTTCATCTCCTCCTCTCTCATCGTTCAAGCCTTCTAGTTCTCAACTCCCAAGATCCAGATCGTGAGTATAGCTAACATTGTTGGATGTATGAGGAATTAATGTGCCAATCTTCTAAATGTTTTTTATGTTTAAAATGAATGGAACCAATATAGTTAAATACTAAGTGAAAGTTACATTTATTTATGTCGAAGAATGAGTTCATGAACATGTAATCTTTTAATTGAAATCTTAAATTAACACCTTAATTTATATTTTAATAATTTAAACATAAATTATATCTACAACTATTTTCATTATTCCATAGAATCATAAAAAATTGATGATTCATGGTATTATGTTTCGCAAGTTTGATATGTTTCCCAAATTTTCCATGTTGCACGATGGTCTTGAGTTTCAGCCTGATAACGATGATGATTCATGGTATTATGTTCCCCGAGTTTGCCATGTTGCAACCAAAGAAAAACATAATCCCAGGAATGGTCACCTTTACAAGGATAAAACTCAAGACCATTGTTTTCCATCAATTAGATTCTGAATTCAAAATGCACAACCATAGAGCATGGCATTCTCAAAATAGTGTCAACTTAGAGTGAACTCAATACTAGGTGTACGACTATCATTAGATCACTATTAATGTGGAAAAGTTATTAGTGAGTCTCATGTTTCGATATATCTGTGGCATGAACTCAATACTAGGTGGACTAATATCATTGCATCACTATTAATGTGGAAAAATTATTTGTGAGTCTCATGTTTCCATATATCTGTGGCATAATACTATAATGTTTTGATATCAATACCTCCTAACAAGGATTCCCTAAATACATAAGAATAATGTGTACATATGACATTCATAAAACATGTTTTTTGGTGCATAATACAATTGACTTTGTTGTTTTGGAAGGCTAGGGTGTTTTACAAGTTTTCTATGTAGTAGCTTTAGTTCTTTCTTATTACGTCTAAAGTAAAGTTTAGTCTTGTTTGTAGTTATGCATGAGCATGGTTTATCATATTTAACTAATATATTGATTTATGAACTCTGTCCACATGGACAGAGTTCATTGGACAGAGTTCAACCAAAAAGGGAAACCTATATATAAACCAAAAATACCATTTGCAAATAGAATTTCAAAACTACTTTTATTTTTCCTTCTTATCACATAACTAATATATTGATCTATGAACTCTGTCCATGTGGACAGAGTTCATGAACTCTGTCCATGTGGAAAGAGTTCAACCAAAAAGAGAAACCTATATATAAACCAAAAATACCATTTGCAAATATAATTTCAAAGCTACTTTTATTTTTCCTTCTTATCACATAAGAAAAACCAATAGTTTAACAAGTTTAACCAACTCAATATTTTTTATATTTCTCGTGTTGGTCATATAAGAAAAATTAATAGTTAAATAAGTTTAACTCACTAAGTTTAACTATCTCAATGGTATTTATATTTAAATAAGTTTCAGCATACGATTTGGATCTAAAGGTTCATGATGAATACACCAGGTGGTTGGTTGTTGTTGGACATAAATGGGCATCTAAAGGTCCTTCCTTCCCTTCCATTCAAGGTCTAAGTTAAGATAGACTAGAGTTCATGAACTCTGCCCAAATTGGACAGAGTTCATAAACTTTTCCCCACTTGGGAAGAGTTCATGAACTCTGCCCAATTTCGGCAGAGTTCATGAACTCTGTCCAATTTAGGTAAAGTCTGTCCACATCGACAGAGTTCATGAACTCATGTCCAAATTGGGTAGAGTTCATGAACTTTGTCCACATGGACAGAGTTCATGAACTCATGTACAGTACCCACTAAGTTTAATTATAAATTGTTTAGTTACTCCTTAATTCAGTAATAGATAAATTACACAGACATAGAATATCGTTTCGGCATACCTGTTTTTCTTGTTTTACTGTTGAAAGTCAACCCCAAACCAAACTCGAGTGAATGAAGCCGAATGACCCCGAGCACTGAAAAAGAAAACGAAACCTGCAACCAAATGAAGCAAGATTGATATAAAATTTAACAAAAATAAAAAATAAAAATAAAAAACTGCAATAAAATTACCTACGCAGTCAACCCCACGACGAGCAGCCCACAACCACTCTAACACGAATGTCCACCAACGACCACTCAGCAAATGAACACTCCACCAATGAATAGACCACCATGAACATCCACCCAATGACGAACACTCCACCAAATGACGAACAGACGCAACAACGAACAAATGTAGCAAGGTGGTGAAGAAGGGGGTCAAAAGGAGGGGGAGACGAAAGGGCTGGAAAACCACCAACAGAAGTTGCAGGATGGAGAACAGGGTGGTGAACACCAGTAGCATGGATGAGTCCAGCCAGGCAGATGCGGCCGGAGCAGTGGCAAAACGGGTGGCGTGGGCAGGTCTGACTGTGGGTCTCACAGTGGGGTCCAAAAAGTCCTGCAGAAAAAATGACAGAGACGGGCCGTGACCGAGCTTATATGCAGAACCATTATTCAGCCAAATAATTATTCGACCGAATAAATAAGAAAACACCGTGTATTTTCCCCATCTGGCTATACCTCGCACATAAATCGAGGTCTCCGTTATTTCTAATGGTGAACCATTAAACATTATTCGGCTGAATAACCTATAACTTATTCGACCGAATAACCATATTTATTTGGCCGAATAAATTTAGTTATTCGATCGAATAAATTTGGTTATTCGGTCAAATAATGTCCGCTATGTCTCTTTTACACCTCATTCTCACGGAAGTGTTACCCAACTTCACGTTTTCACCCTTTTTATACTATCTATATTTTGAAGAGTGACCTCCTCTTGATTTTTTCAAGAGGTTTAGCCAACAAACACATCCTTTTACATATTTTTATCTTAAGTCTCAAGTGACTTTTATTATGATTCAAAGTAACTCTAAGAATCCTTTTATCATTCATGTTAATTATCTTATGCATGTGCCTTAGAGGCCTAATCATAGCCTTACTATCAATAGGGTAAAGCCCAACCTCTAAAAGGAGAATGATATAAGTAAATTTGGCAATCATCCACGTTCAGACAATCCCCCTTCATGCATTTGCATAAGGTGGAGAGAATTCTGAATGAGATAGGGAGTATTACTACTAATTTTAAGGTTATAAACTATAAAATGCATTTGGATTTTATCAATTTTCCTCTAGGATTATCTAGAAATGTCACAACACCAAACTTCACAAGCATAAATGATAATTGGAATAACATGGATATAAAAAATGGATTTAGTTTTCTCCCTAAACAAAAATATATACTTTTTAAGTGGCTCGTGAGACTAAAATAGGCATACCTCCATTCATTAATTTCTTCACCCCATAGTTCCAATTGAGTTTATAACTCCAATATATTTATCTCAATTAGCTCCAAGTTGTTATTGTCATAAGACAAATTAGGGTAAGTGATTTTCTTGTACTTGGTCATCATAACCTTATTCTTAATATCAATATTCACTAACATACCAATGCTAAAACACAAATATTTGAAAATTATTAGTTACTTTTGAAGGTCAAGGGAGATCTTTATTAAAATAAAAATATCATGAGTATAAACAAGATTGGTCAATCTCCCTACTAAGGAGGTACTACTATAAGCAGATTATTGCTTCTTCCAAACATGAGTCTAATTGTCCATATAAAGTACAAAAAGCTAGGGAAGAAGGGACAATGTTGCTAACACCTATATTACAATTACTGTTTCTTACCAAATTTTATTATTCGTAAACTTAAAAAAAGTTTCTTGCACAACTTGATCATTGCAATTCTTGATCCTAAATGAACCTTTACATCTCCCTATCTCTTCCAAATGTTTTTCTAGGAACACTATCAAAAGATTTCTCAAAGTAACTGAAGCAATAAAGGGGATCACTTTTATTATATTAACATTAATTTTCAACAACCCTAAAAGTAATTAAGTGTAACATACCCTTTTTGCTGGAAAACATTTTATGTTAGAAAACATTATGATAACTTCTATTGTAAAGTTTTATGTTGGACAGGTGTCCAAGGATGACTGTAATTTGCACAATATATTCTTACTAAATAAATAAAATAGGAGACAAACACCTAAGAGGAATGTTGAAAGAGTGGTTACTGATCCACTAGGTGGAATGGAATATGGGGTAAAAGGCAACGGACAAGTGGCAGCATCATGATGCAACTAACTAGTTGTTGGTATGGGACAACTCCCTTGAAATGTGGTCATAGTGCCCTGAAAGATGGGATTGGAGTTTGAGGCTCATTTATTCCAAATTGACCACTAAAGACCTAGGAAGTCTATATATAGCCATCAAATTTTGAACTGAGGTTCATCACTTTTCCTGACAAGGAAATTTACCTTAGGGTTTTGCTTTGTTTGCACCCAAGAGATTTGATGAGAGGATATGCTATGTTGTTGATCATGTTGTGAGTCTACCAAAATCTTATTGAGTTCAGGAGGTTGATGCTGAGTGTTGAAGGCATGTTATTTCAGGAGGTTGATGCTGAGTGCTGAAGGAATTTTTGAGTGCCTTGCTTCTACACAAATTCCACCCATTTAGTGGTTCAATAATCAGACTCGGGGGTCCACAAGAAGCCAGCAGTTGGGTTGCTTCTTCTAGAATAGGTTGGAAGGAACAAGCCTCCTTGGGGGTTTGTTGGCCCTATCTTCATCTATAGGTTCTATTTGTTTATCTCTTATTAAGTAGTTAAATATGTTTATTGCATGTATTTAATTTTTATTTATAGAATGTGTTCTGGTTTATATACCCCTACTTTTAGTTTTTTGAATCAAGTTAAAATTATGAATAGAAATCATGAATGAAATAAATATTCTCTACATTTTTCCCCATGCTATAGGAACTACATCGTACTCCAGTACAGAGACAAATTAAGATAGATAGATATGATAGGCAATTTGCCAATATGATGAAAAGAACAACTCTGTATAAATTGTTAATTTTCTTCTGTTAGTAATTAATTTTGATTACTGTATTTTGTTACAGTACTGTTGTTTTTTACTTCATCAAATAGAAGTTTATTGTCTTAAAGATTATTACTATGTCTTATATTTATTATTGAAATCATTGTTGATACATAAATTAAAGAAGATTGCATAATCTCATCGTACAGAACTAATATGTTATATTCAAGTTTCAATTCAGGGTTTATAGTTTCCATAGTTTCCCTTTTTTAAAAGTTTATTATAGTCTACTGTTATTTTCACTACTGTACATACAGGATAGACAAGCAAACAGAGTCTTTTAATTCTGTAAATGTTTTCCAAATAGGGAGTAGAAAAACCCTAAACCGTAACAATCCATTCACAACCCTCATAACATCAAACTAGCATTTCATTTATTTATTCTATTAACAGAATCAAATCACAATCATCATTCTAGTCATTGAACAAGGGTAATACCCTTCCAAACAAACATTCTACAACATTCTAGAACTGTTCCAAATTTTCCAACTATTGCACATGTCATCAAACATTTATAAATTCATTTTTATAACCATAAACAGTGTTACCAACTCTTAGCAACAGTCATTATTTTTCAACCATTTCAACTCATAACAAACCTTGTGACAAATGCCATAAAACTAAATATAGAATACAACTATATTCATTTCCAAAATTTGACATAGTTGAAGTCTCGGTATCATATCGATGACTAAAATCAAACCATAAGTTTATTTTACATAAAAACCAAACATTTAAACCGTAATCATTTCTATAGGTCGAACAGTTAAATTTTAGTATCATCCCCAGGATTCATTTTTTATAATTCCTGTAGAACAACTATAAATAGGATTATCAAATACCAGTTTGACACAGAGATCTTGTCAAAGAGCAACATCAAATCTATGCATTCTAAACAAAGTCAAACCCTAACCCTTGGATTTCTTATAAAGTGAAAATGCTTGGATTTCTTATAAAGTGAAAACGCAGCAACATTTTATAAAACCGACGAACTAAACATAGGCCAAAAACTTTCCATGTATTTCAAACATCTACCATCGTTCTTTGAAAACAGAGGATTTACATTATTCAAGTCTGAGAACAAGAACTCTTTCCCACAGCAATTATAGTTCAAACATAACAGGCTCGTGCCTTCTGGGTCGAGGAAATTTCCTCCCAAAAACCTCTACATTTTACGAACCCTAAATTCGATGAAATACAAATTCTCCGAGATAAACACGAACACCAAAGAACAAACACATGTCGACCATCATTTCCATCTACCAGAGTTACAAGGAAAACCTCCGAGGCTTACCGGTCGGTGTAGCCATAGCATCCTTCAACCCCCAGACTAGAGAAGCCACTGAACATTACACCTACAAATACAATGGAGATGTGGTTAAAACAGTATTCCTTAAAAAGAGTGATTTGATTATCATTCGAATAACCATTACTGTGTTAACACTCATGAATGGAAATTACAGTGAAAGTTTCGAAGCACATTACCTTTTAAACGATGGCTTGTAGCAGAAGAACGCCGGATAGGTGCAACTACAACTGTAAAACCCTTATACAGTCAAATACTGATATAGAAGGAAACCACACCGAACTATCAACTTTTTACACAATTAAACAATGCCGAGACTTGTGTCAACTACGATGAGGACCTGGCCTCTCTCTCAAACCCAGTTTTTAAAGGAGAAACCCTTGACAAGTCTGAGTGTCGAACCGTATCAAGAACAGACTTTAAAATTCCAACCATGACAATTCATCACTGTAAAACATGGAGATTTCGGCTCTAAAACCTTCCACAGGTCACGAGTTCAAAACGCAAGCTTCATGCCTCTGGAATGCAAAATGATAACCCTACAAATCCTCAGCCTGTCGGCCAGATGCAGAACCAGCACTATCAAATGCCAAATATCACAATAAACACATTGAATGTAATGGAGGAAGGGTTTAACCCTCATCAATAAAAACCCTGCCAGATCAATGGTGGAGATCACCCGTTAGCTTTGCGAACTCCAAGCAACCTACCACGTTAATTGAGTTATCATTTCCACAGCCACAAAGGAGACATCTCGACAACACTCGAACCTTTGTTAATTTACAACTCATCACATAATTGCTACACCACAAAACTATCATGTGCTCAAGCTCACTAAGCCATCCACGGTGGAACTCCACTACCTCGATGGTTGTATGCATTCAATGCAAAGGCAGTACTTATATCTACCAACCTGTGGCATATAATGTTCACATCATAATATTAAATACAATGTGAATATTGTATATTGTAAAGTCGTAATACACCACCTTGTAACAATATGTTAAGGGTTGGATAGAATTTCACCAAGGTTGGCATAAGTGTCACATAAGGTCACGTAAATGCACACAACACACATTAGAATTTCGCCAAGGTTTGCATAGTATCAAATAGGGTCACGAAAGTGCACACACACATATTATATAAAGTTTATTTATATAATAGTTGTTAATATTTCAATAAACATTGCAATTAGACCATATAGATAATCCAATAAATTACAATACACATTGTGAATGGATTATAGATATTGCACACACATACATTCTAATGTATCGTGTAAATGAAAGACATGTCAATAATTCAAACTATCACCATCATCATAGGGTTTAGTCCCTAGGCATAATATCAAATCATTCATACGTAGATTTTCTACAAATTGCTATGGAGAGAAACGATAGACAAATATGTATGGCTCAACATGAAACTTAAATGAAAACCATATATAATTCTGAGAATAAAACTAAGATACGATCAATACAAACCTTCTCTTGAATCAAATATAGACTTATAATTTACATTAGTTAAGATGCGCTATTTGCATCAACAATCTTTTTCAGATATCTTTATCTTAAACGATTTTTGTCTCGAACCAAGTTTCTCACCCGGTAGAATGTCCAAGTTTTATCTCTTCAAATATTTACAAAGGAGATTACTGAAAAACTGTATGGTCACTTGTCGCAACTTTAAATCCTTACCTGTAAACTGCCACAAGTACGAATTTGCATGCTTTAGTACGAATGCTAAGTAAGCCTCGGGGCGTCCGTAGGACCCCTTCATCAATCAACAAAATCAAATTAATAAAAAAATAGCTGACTCATCAATCATTAACAATAATAATAGAAGTTTTCATTAGTACAGTTGAGTATGAATAACATCAAGACATAGACGTGAATCATCTAGTCGCAAATCTTATACTATAAATTTGCATGGTACCTAGTACAACAAGATAACCTTTTATGCATTTTCCGCACACATTAAATAAGCATTAATTGTCACATCGAAAAATTTTAAATTTTGTAATTTTTTTGGGATGTTACATGTGGTATTAGAACACAAGTTCAAACTCTAGGCCTAATTTAGGCTCCTGCGCACAAACAGAAAACAAATCAACAAGTTTATGTTACTAACTGTTGCAATTTTATTTTATTTTTGCATAGAACAGATTGACCTTTATTGCATGTATGGAAATACCAAAAGAATCAACAAAGGACAGATCTCCTCGTAATGAACGCATTAATAATAACAATTCTGAAGGAATCTATGTTGAGTTAAACAACCAGTCTTCTGAAATTTTCCGGACCGTACAGGATTTAAAATCTGAATTAAAAGCTGTTAAAGAAGAAAAAGAACAGATTCTTAAGGTATTGGAAGAGTTACAACATAATTTAAAAGAAAATTGTCATAATGATGAAAGAGGTAGAAAATCAGAAATAAATGCTGATTCTGAAACAATGTCCCACCAACATAAGCATAAGAAGACAAGAAATGATAAAAGGAATAGTTACTCATCCTCCAAATTTGATTCAAGTAATGATGACTTTAATTATGATAGCAGTAACAGTGAATGCTACTCTAAAAAGAGAAAACATAAATATCATGAACAGATTACTGGTGAATTTAAAAAGATTAAGCCACCCACCTTCAATGGCGAAAGTGAGAAAGGTGATATAGCAGAAGCTTGGCTGTCTTGAATGAAGAAGTACTTTAATATTTACGACTACTCTTCTCAACTGAAAGTCAAGATGGCTATTTACAATCTGACCAGGAAGGATGATATTTGGTGGCGGGATCTTAAAAGAATTAAGAGTATAAAAGAAAAAGAAGTAACTTGGAATATGTTTAAAAGTTTGTTTAAAAAAAAGTTTTTGTCAGAACAATACTTTGAAGATAAGTCAAAGGAATTTTACGATTTAAAGTTGGGTACAATGAACATGAAAGAACTGTGCAACAAGTTCCTTAGCTTGCTGAGGTATGTGCCCTATATGGTCGAGGAAAAGCCTAAAGTACAAAGGTTTCTCAGTTGTCTAGATTTTAATATAAAAGACTGTATTGAGTATGATAATCCTTCCACTTTGGAAGAGGCCATGAGGAAGGCAAATTTTTGTTTTGATCAAAACAGGAAAAGAGAAGGAATGACTGGCTGGAAGAGCAGTAAGACTAATCAGTTTGACTATAAAAAGAAGAATTTCAATCATAATTCTGGAGGTTTTAAGAAAAATTTTAATAAAAGAAAATTTCCTAATAATTACCGGAATAATGCACCTCAGAACTTTACTGCTACAAGAAACGTACCTAACAATAATAATCACAGCAATAATAATAATAACAACAACAAGTATGTTGAACAGAAGGGACCTATGAAGTGCTATGACTGTGGCAGACCACACAAGAGAGCAGATTGCCCACGCAACAGAAAGACAGTCAACAATATTCACACAGTACAAGCAGAACCTACAGTTGGAGATGTAGCAATGGAGATGCCTAGAATTTATGCAGCATTGGAAAATCGTCAAGTAGACCACCAAACATCCATGGTGGAAGTTGAAGGTATGCTACAAACCAAGTCTATTTCCATTTTAATAGATATGGGTGCAAATATGATTTATATTTCACCTAAATTAGTGAGAAGTTGCAAGTTAAAGATAGAAAAATTTGACAATCCTTGGTTAGTTCAGCTTGCAACTGGTACAAAAAGAAAACTTATAGATTTTGTCAAAGATTGTGAAGTATTTCTAAGTCAGCTGAAAATGCAAGTTAATTTGAATATTTTACCATTAGGATCTTATGATTTGTTGATTGGCATGGATAGGCTTGAACAACATAGAGTTTTATTGAATTCTTATGAAAAGTCCTTTGTTTGTTTAAATAATGAAGGAAATACTGAAACTGTAAAAGGCATCTCTAGGGAGACTTCTGTAAGACAGATTTATGCATTGCAAGTAAAAAGAGCTGCAAGAAAAGGTTGTAAATTATTTGTTGTAAATGTTGTTAATGATGAGTGTACATCTAAAGAAGACAAGTTAAAACTAGAGGATATTCTCATCCTTAGGGACTTTTTTGACATATTCCCGGAAGAAATTCTAGGATTACCTCCGAAAGGGGAACTTGATTTCACTATAGAGTTAGTACTCGGTGCGGTACCAAACTCGAAGGCCCCCTATATGATGAATATTCTAAAGTTAAATGAGTTAAAATCTCAGCTGAAAGAATTAATAGATAAAAACTACATAAGGCCTAGTGTGTCTCCTTGGGGAGCACCAGTAATTTTTGTTAAAAACAAGGACAGTACCATGCATTTGTGCATTGATTACCGTCAACTTAATAAAATGACAATTAAGAACCGATATCCCTTACCTCGCATAGATGATCTATTTGATCAAGTACGCAGAGCAGAGATATTCACTAAAATTGATTTAAGGTCAGGTTATCATCAAGTCTAGATAAAAGACAAGGAAATATTCAAAATTGCATTCAGAACGCGTTATGGACACTACGAGTTTGTAGTTATGCCTTTTGGTCTAACCAACGCACCGGCAATGTTCATGTGTTTAATGAACAACGTTCTACATAAATATTTGGATAAGTTCGTAGTGGTATTCATTGATGATATTCTGGTTTACTCAAAAACTAAAGAAGAGCATGACGAACATTTAAAAAGCATTTTACAAGTGCTTAGAGAACATCATCTTTACGCTAAGTTCAACAAGTGTGATTTTTATAAAGATAAAATTTAGTATTTGGGTCATATAATTTCTAAAGATGGTATCTTTGTTGATCTTGATAAGATAAAAGAAATTAATGAATGGCATGTTCCTAAAGACGTAACTGATGTGTGGTCATTCATGGGAATAACGAGTTATTATAGAAAGTTTATTGAAGGGTTCTCTAGAATTGCTAATGCCATCACTTCTTTGCAGAAGAAAGGGAAGAAATTCATATGGGATCAAAAGTGTCAAGAAAGTTTTAATAAGTTAAAAGAGTTATTAACTACAACACCCATCTTTAAAATTGCAGATCCCAATAAGGATTTCGTCATATGCACGGATGCATGCAACAATGGACTTGGAGGGGTCTTAAGTTAGGAAGGTCATGCAATTGCTTTTGAGTCAAGGAACTTAAAAATACATGAAAATAATTATGCAACCTATGATCTTGAGTTGGAAGCCGTGACACATGCATTAAAAATGTGGCGCCATCACTTGATTGGAAGAAAATTCATTTTAATGACTGATAATAAAGGCTTAAAGTATTTATTGGATCAAACAAATCTTAACTCAAGGAAAGCTAGGTGGTTAGCTTTCCTTAGCGAGTATGATTTTGAGATTCATCACATTAATGGAAAAGAGAATAAGGTTGCTGACACATTGAGCAGAAATGCTAGATTGAGTTTTGTAGCAGCTATCAGTACTTTTAAGACTGATTTGGAAAATCAAATCAAAGAAGGAATTAAGCAAGACGAAAATTACCAAAAATTACAGGATAAAGTGGCTGAAAATTCATCTAAAAATTTAATAACAGATTACTGTATTAATGAAAAAGGTTCTTAACATATAAAAACAGAATTTATGTACCTAATATTTCGAAGGTTAAGTTGTTGATTTTAGATGAAGTTCATAAGAGTCCTTATTCAGGACATCCTAGTTATCAAAAAATGATAACTATGTTAAGAAAGGAGTATTTTTGGCCCAACATGAAGACTGAAGTTTATGAATATATAGCTAAATGTTTTGAATGTCATACTATCAAAGTTGAACACCAACATCCAACTGGACTATTGCAGCCCTTACCGATTCCAGAATGGAAATGATAAATTATAAGCATTGATTTTATTATAGGTTTGCCTAAAAATCAGAAGCAGAATGACTCAATCATGGTTGTTGTTGATAAACTTAGTAAAGATGCTCATTTTATTCCTATTAAAACGACTTTCAAGGCTTCTAACATTGCATATGTTTTCATGAAGCAAATTTTTCGCTTACACAGAATTCCAAAGGTAATTATTTCGGACCGGGACTCTAAGTTCATCGAAAATTTTTGGACAACACTGTTTAAAGGGTTAAATACTAAACTAAATTTCAGCACTTCTTTCCACCCACAAACTGATGGTCAAACAGAAAGGGTAAATCGGATTTTAGAAAACATGTTAAGATTGTATGTTAAAGATCAACCAACTAAGTGGGAAGATTTCTTACATTTAACAAAATTTGCCTACAACAATAATTATCAAGCATCTACTAAGTTAAGTCCATTTGAAATTTTGTATGGAAGAAAATGTTGTACTCCTATTTCTTGGGATAACCCTGTAGACAAATTAATGTTAGGACCAGATTTATTGAAAGAAATGGAGCTAACAATGAAACAGGTTCAAGGTAACTTAAAGGTTTCCCAAGATCAGCAGAAAAGCTATGCTAATTTGAAACACACTAAAAGAGAATTTCAGATACGAGACCATGTTTTTATAAAGGTAAAGCCCAAGAAAAGTTCTTTGAAGCTTGGGAGTTGTGCTAAACTAGCACCATGGTATTGTGGACCATTCGAAATCCTATCAAGGATTGGAGCTGTTGCATCTCAATTGCCATTGCCATATAATTTAAAAATCCACAATGTTTTTCACGTTTCTGTTTTAAAGAAGTATGTGCACGATGCTACTCATGTGCTGAATTGGAATGACATATAGGTGGAACCCGAAGGATATTTTCAGGTGGAACTGGATTGTATTCTCAATCGAAGGGAAATTATGCTTCATAATCGCACCATAGGGTAGGTAAAGGTGCAATGGAAGCACCTTATCCCTGATGAAGCTACTTGGGAACTGAAAAGTAATATGCAGGCAGCATATCCAGTTCTGTTCCATGAGGAACTTCATGATGAATAAGCAACATTGAGGACGATGTTGAGCTTAAGTGGGGGTGTTTGTAACATACCCTTTTTGCTGGAAAACATTTTGTGTTAGAAAACATTATGATAACCTTTATTGTAAAGTTTTATGTTGGATAGGTGTCCAAAGATGACTGTAATTTGCACAATATATTATAATTAAATACATAAAACAGGAGACAAACACCTAAGAGGACTGTTGAAAGAGTGGTTACTGATCCACTAGGTGGAATGGAATCTGGGGTAGAAGGAAATGGACAAGTGGTAGCATCATGATGCAACTAACTAGATGTTCGTATGGGACAACTCCCTTGAAATGTGGTCATAGTGCCCTGAAAGATGGGTCTGGAGCTTGAGGCTCATTTATTCCAAACTGACCACTAAAGACCTAGGCAGTCTATATAATAGCCATCAATTTTTGAACTGAGGTTCATCACTTTTCCTGATGAGGAAATTTACCTTGGGGTTTTACTGTGTTTGCACCCAAAAGATTTGATGAGGGGATATGCTATGTTGTTGATCATGTTGTGAGTCTGCCAAACTCTTATTGAGTTCAAGAGGTTGACGTTGAGTGCTGAAGGCATGTTATTTTAGGAGGTTGATGCTGAGTGCTGAAGGAATTTTCGAGTGTCTTGCTTCTACACAGATTCCACCCATTTAGTGGTTTAGTAATCAGCCTCAGGGGTCCACAAGGAGCCAGCAGTTGGGCTGTTTCTTCTGGAATAGGTTGGGAGGAACAGGCCTCCTTGGGTGTTTGTCATCCCTATCTTCATCTATAGTTTCTATTTGTTTATCTGTTATTATGTAGTTAAATCTGTTTATTGCATGTATTTAATTTTTATTTACAGAATGTGTTATGGTTTAGATACCCCTACTTTTAGTTTTCTGAATCAAGTAAAAATTATGAATAGAAATGATGAATGAAATAAATATTCTCTACATTTTTCCCCGCGCTATAGGCATTGCATCGTACTCCAGTACAGAGACAAATTAAGATAGATAGATATGACAGGCAATTTGCCAAGATGATGAAAAGAACAACTCTGTATAAATTGTTAATTTTCCTACTGTTAGTAATTAATTTTGATTACTGTATTTTGTTATAGTACTATTTTTTTTTACTTCATCAAATAAAAGTTTACTGTCTTAAAGATTATTACTATGATTTATATTTATTATTGAAATCATTGCTGATATATAAATTAAAGAAGATTGCATAATCTCATCATACAGAACTAATATGTTATATTCAAGTTTCAATTTAGGGTTTATAGTTTCCATGGTTTTCCTTTTTAAAATTTTTATTATAGTCTATTGTTATTTTCACTACTGTAAATACAAAATAGACAAGCAAACAGAGTCTATTTTAATTCTGTAAATGTTTTCCAAACATGCAGTAGAAAAACCCTAAACCCTAACAATCCATTCAGAACCCTCATAACATCAAATTAGCATATCATTTCTTTATTCTATTAACAGAATCAAATCAAAATCATCATTCTAGTCATTGACCAAGGGTAATACCCTTCCAAACAAACATTCTACAACATTCTAGAATTGTTCCAAATTTGCCAACTGTTGCACATGTCATCAAACATTTATAAATTCACTTTTATTACCATAAATAGTGTTACCGACTCCCAGCAACAGTCATTATTTTTCAACCATTTCAACTCATGGTAAACCTTGTGACAAATGCCATAAAACTAAATATAGAATACAACTATATTCATTTCCAAAATTCGACATAGTTGAAGTCTCGGTATCATATCAATGACTAAAATCAAACCACAAGTTTATTTTCCATAAAAACAAAACATTTAAACCGTAATCTTTTATATAGGTCGATCAGTTAAATTTAGTATCATCCCCGGGATTTAGTATTTATAATGCTTGTAGAACAACTATAAACAAGATTATCAAATACCAGTTTGATGCAGAGATCTTGTCAAAGAGCAACATCAAATCTATGCATTCTAAACAAAGTCAAACCCTAACCCTTGGATTTCTTATAAAGTGAAAACGCAACAACATTTTATAAAACTAACAAACTAAACATAGGCCAAAAAATTTCCATGTATTTCAAACATCTACCATCGTTCTTTGAAAACAGAGGATTTACATTATTCAAGTCTGAGAACAAGAACTCTTTCCCATGGCAGTTATAGTTCAAACATAATAGGCTCGTGCCTTATGGGTCGAGGAAATTTCCTCCCCAAAACCTCTACATTTTACGAACCCTAAATTCGATGAAATACAAACTCTCTGAGATAAACACAAAGACCAAAGAACAAACACATGTCGGACATCATTTCCATCTACCAGATTTACAAGGCAACCTCCCAGGCTTACCGGTCAATGTAGCTATAGCATCCTTCAATTCCTAGATTGGAGAAGCCACTGAACATTACACCTGCAAATACAATGGAGATGTGGTTAAAACAGTATTCCTTAAAAAGAGTGATTTCATTATCATTCGAATAACCATTACTGTGTTAACACTCATGAATGGAAATTACAGTGAAATTTTTGAAGCACATTACCTTTTAAACGATGGCTTGTAGCAGAAGAACGCCAGATAGGTGCAACTACAACTGTAAAACCCTTATACAGTCGAATACTGAGATAGAAGGAAACCACACCAAACTATCAACTTTTTACACAGTTAAACAATGTCGAGACTTGTATCAACTACTATGAGGACCTGGCCTCTCTCTCGAACCCATTTTTTAAAGGAGAAACCCTCGACAGGTTTGAGTATCAAACCGTATCAAGAATAGACTTTAAACTACCAACCATGACAATTCACCACTATAAAACCTAGAGAGTTCGGCTCTAAAACCTTCCATAGGTCATGGGTTCAAAACGCAGGCTTTATGCCTCTGGAATGCAAAACGATAACCCTACAAACCCTCAGCCTAACGATGAGACGCAGAACCACCACTATCAAATGCCAAAGGTCACAATAAACACATTGAATGTAATGGATGTAGGGTTTAACCCTCATCAATCAAAACCCTTCCAGATCAACGGTGGATATCACTAGTTAGTTTCAAGAACTCCAAGCAACCTACCACATTAATTGAGTTATCATTTCCACAGCCACGAAGGAGCCAGCTCGACAACACTCGAACCTTTGTTAATTTACAACTCATCACATAATTGCTACACCACAAAACTATCACGTGCTAGATCTCACTAAGCCATCCACGGTGGAACTCCACTACCTTGATGGTTATATGCATTCAATGCAAAGGCAATACTTATATCTTCCAACCTGTGGCATATAACATTCACATCATAATATTAAAAATGTGAATATTGTATATTGTAAATTTGTAATTGTTAGGAACCCATGTCTTTACTTTGTTAGTATGTTGTTGTTGGACGCATATGCTTTGTAAGTCGTCCCGTAGTATTTTTTGATCAATAGTTTATGTTATTGTTGTTGGCGCATATGCTTTGTAAGTCGCTTGTAGTATTGTTGATCCATAGTTTGTAACGGCCCATGGTTTTGACCCATAGTATTGGCGCCTAGAATTAGTATATAAGTGTGTGTTGAGACTTATGAAGGCACCGTGAAGTTAATTGTATTGAGCTTTCTCAAAGGAGGTTGCCCCCTCGAAGTGGCCTGTTATCAATATAAAAGTGATTATGATTTCTATCATTTCTGCTATTTTGCATATTCTTGTTAATTAATTGTTGCAGGTGCATCACATCTGGTATTAGAGCACTTTCTTGGGCTCGCTGGGTGAAATTTCTGCCAAATTTTTTTTTCGCATCTGTTGCAGGTTCGGATTTGGGAATAATCCCTATCTGCTTAACTTTGGGAAGTACTTGGGCATAAGCCCTAAAACTCAGTGTGAGGAGTACCACAGGAACCCCGAAGTAGATGGTCCATTGAGAGGACCTGCCAACGAAAAGGGAAACGACCCCTACCTGATTGACTAGTTCCCACCCGTGAGGTAAACCAAGAGCTGTCGTTTGTGGCAAAGCGGTTATCAGTTTTACCTGAGCCGTGGAGTGAGGGGTACTGCCCCAATACGCAAGCCATCAGACAGCATTGGTGGCCGAGTGAAACCCTTGAACTGTTAGGAAGCCGCACATACCTGGGGTCCATATCTACTTTCATCTGAACTATTATCGATCACTGCTGCGCCGTTTCATATCCATTTTGCAAGCCGTTCCAGATTCAACCGTTTTCAATCCATTCGGCACTGTTCCAGATCCCTTTCGAGCCGTAGAGTATAAAATTCAGTTTTTTCTCCATATCTCCCTTATTTTCACTCTGTTTCCCTTGAAATTTTTGGGGAACCCCTGTCATCCCATTCTGCATATATCAGTCCTGAGGACCCTATCCCCAATTCCCCTTCCCAAAGCCCGAAATCCCACATTTGTCTATTTTTAGGGTTTGCCATAACTTCCTCAGATTTCATCCAATCACCTTCAAATTTTACCACAGAGCTCCTTTCTGAATTCTACTTCTTTGTTCCCCTCTGCCAAATTTTCCCATTCTTTCACCCCGCTTCTGAAATCCTCATCTTTGCTTCCATGTCTATCCAACAGTGTCCAAAACCTAGTCAAACCCCAATTACCCTTCTGATTTTTTTCCCAAGTCCAGATTTTCCTTTACTGAAGTAGTTTCTGTTTTTGTTTTCCTACCCAGTCAACCGAAAAAAAAAAAACCCTGGTTATGGTTGTCACCCGTGCAGGAGCAAAAGCCATGGAGGACGCCTGTGCAGGAGCAAAAACCATGGAGGACGCACTTGCAGCCATCCAAGCCAAACTCCAGGATCTGTATGAAAAATTTCTCGGTCTCCATCTTGAACATTCAGCTATGAACAACAAACGACAGTCTGAGTCTTCAGCAACCAATGGGTTCTCTTCTTCCAGCAATTTTCGTGGTCCGAAGCTTGATTTTCCTCGCTTCAATGGTACCGATCCAACTGGATGGATCTATCGTGCAGAACAGTATTTCAGTCTGCATAATACTTTTGATGTCAACAAAGTTCCGTTGGCATCCTTTCATTTGGAACAGGAAGCTCTTCAATGGTACCGTTGGTACATCAAGGCTCATCCAGAGCCCAAATGACCAGACTTTTGCCAGCTCCTTTTGCAACGATTTGGTCCTAGTGCTTTTGATGACTTCACAAGAGCCCTCACTAAACTTCGCCAAACTGGCACTGTGAGAGAGTATCAAACGGAATTTGAGAATCTAGCCAACCACACTGAAGGATTGTCTGATGACTTTTACCGGAGTTGTTTTATCAGTGGTCTAAAGGATGCCATCCGCTCTGAGGTCAAAATGTTCTGTCCCAACACAATGATGGAAGCACTAGGGTTGGCTAAGTTGGCAGAAGACAAGATTGCAGCCCAACAATGCTCCAAGCCCACTTTTGTTCCCTTCCGAAATATGGGTTCTTAGCGACCACCTATACCGCAGGCTCCTCGACCAACTCCTATCAAGCGTTTGTCTGAAACAGAGATGCAAGCATGCAGAGAAAAGGGGCTTTGCTATAATTGTGATGAGAAATTCACTCGGGGACATAGATGTGTTCAGGAAAAGCTCTATCTCTTGGATGTGGAGTCTCTGCCTTCCTCTGAAATTGGTGACGAAGATCCAGAAACACTGGATGCTTCGGTCGACATTCAGGAACTGCCTATTGACCCTCCGTCTCAGGATGACCAGCCAGAGATATCTCTCCATGCGTTAGCTGGAATCACCACCCCCCAAACAATGCGGGTCAGGGGTTACTTCAAGAAGCTTCCTCTTACAATACTCATTGATTCTGGTAGCACTCATAATTTCATTGACCCTCAGATCGCCAAACAAGCTGATTGTTTTATCCATCCTTGCTCCAACTTTGAATTCATGGTTGCCAATGGGGGCACCTTACCTTGCAAAGGGAAGTGTCGAAATGTGCGTATCTCTATGGGAGATTATACCTTGCGCTCTGAAATGTTTTCCTTTCCCTTAGGCGGATGTGATGTGGTTTTGGGTGCTCAATGGCTATGCACACTTGGCCCTATCTTATGGAATTTTGCTAAACTTTGGATGCAGTTTTCCCTCAATGGACACAAACACACATTGATAGGATTACAACCAGGTTCTCTCAGCATCATCAGTTCACATCGCATGGAAAAACTCCTCAAGAAGAATTCACATGGTGTCATCGCTCAGATGCATTCCATCCAAATGCAACCATCAGCAGTCTCCACTACTCTTTTGGATCTACAACAAATTCTGGATCAATATACAGGTGTCTTTGTTGAACCAGTGGGATTGCCACCTTCAAGGCCAGAAGACCATCGTATTCAGCTCCTTCTTGGAAGCATTCCTCCCAACATCAGGCCCTATCGCTACCCATTTCACCAAAAAACAGAGATTGAAATGCTCGTGTGGGACTTATTGAAGCAAGGTATTATTCGCCCAAGCACTAGTTCCTTTTCTTCTCCAGTTATTCTTGTCCGCAAAAAAATGGGTCATGGAACCTCTGCATTGACTTCCAAGCACTTAATCACCTCACCATCAAGGATAAGTTTCCAATTCCTCTTGTTGATGAGCTTCTTGATGAGCTTCATGGGGCTCACTTTTTCTCCAAACTGGATCTTCGTTCTGGGTATCATCAAATTCGGGTTCATGAGGATGATAACCCTAAAACAACTTTCCGCACACATGATGGCCATTCTGAGTTTTTGGTCATGCCCTTTGGCCTCACTAATGCTCCTTCCACATTCCAGGCCTTAATGAATAAAATATTTCGACCCTACTTGCGGAAATTCATTCTGGTATTCTTTGATGATATCCTCATCTACAGTAAAACATGGGATGAACATCTCCAGCATTTGGATCTTGTCATGCAACTTTTCTCTGACCATCATCTCCATGCCAAGCAGTCTAAATGTGTTTTTGGACATAAGGAAGTTGAGTATCTCGGGCACATTATCTCAGCACAAGGGGTTCGCCTGGATCCTGCCAAAATCGATGCCATGAACAATTGGCCGCAGCCTCAGACACTCAAGAGCCTTCATGGTTTTTTGGGGTTGACTGGCTACTACCGCAAGTTTGTCAAGGATTATGGGAAGATTGCAGCTCCATTAACTGCTCTATTGAAAAAGGATGCCTTCACGTGGACACCTGCTGCTTAGTGTGCATTTGACAAACTAAAACAAGTTATGTGTACTACACCTATGCTAGCTATGCCCGATTTTTCCAAGCCCTTCACTATTGAGAGTGATGCTTGCGGCAATGGACTTGGTGCTGTTCTCCTTCAAGATGAACACCCCATTGCATTCACCAGCAAAGCCCTTTCAGGTAAGAATCTAGCTACCTCTACCTATGAGAAGGAAATGATGTCTATTTTGCATGCAGTACAGAAGTGGCGCCCATACCTATTAGGGAATCATTTCTGCATCAAGACTGATCACCAGAGTCTGAAATATTTCTTGGACCAGCGTGTCTCCTCCCCGGCACAACAGAAATGGGTTAGAAAACTCATGGGTTATGACTATGAGATCACTTACAAGAAGGGTAAAGACAATACTGTGGCAGATGCTCTTTCTCGCACATTTGAGGCCCAAGGTTCTCTTTCAGCTATTTCTATGCCTGTTCCAAATTGGTTGCAATCTGTTCAGCAGGGTTATGTCAATGACTCCTCCTTATCTCAAATCATCCAATGCTTGACCAACAACCCTTCTGCTGTACCACATTACTCTTGGGATGGTGCTTCTCTGCAATACAAGGGTCGTCTGGTGCTTCCCCAAAGCACGAATCTTCAACAGGCTGTCTTCTATGAACTCCATGTTTCTCCATCGGCAGGGCACTCTCGGTTCCTCAAAACATATGAACGAGCACGGCGTAACTTCTTTTGGTAGGGCATGAAAAGGATAATTCAACAGATGGTGGCCGAATGTGATACCTGCCAGCGCAATAAGGGTGAAACAACACTCCTTCCGGGATTGCTTGAACCCTTTCCCATACCTACACGGATTTGGAGAGATATTTCTATGGATTTCATTGAAGGGCTCCCTAAATCTAGCGGGAAGATAGTGATTCTCGTTGTGGTTGATCGCCTCTCCAAATATAGTCTTTTTTTTGCGCTCAACCATCCCTATACAGCCTCCTCCGTCGCTCAAATTTTTTTGGACCAGATCTTTCGTCTTCATGGCATCCCTTCTTCCATTGTCTCGGATCGTGATGCGACTTTCACTAGTCATTTTTGGACAGAACTATTTCGCCACACTGGCACCAAACTGAAGATGAGTTCAGGGTATCACCCATAAATAGATGGTCAGACTGAAATTATCAATAAATGCTTGGAAACTTATCTTCGTTGCTTCACCTCGGAACAACAACATCAGTGAGAAAAATGGCTCCCTCTCGCGGAATGGTGGTACAATACCTCTAAAATGAACCCATATGAAGCAGTTTATGGTCAGGAACCTCCAGCTCTTCTTCCATACACCCCCACCAGTTCACCAGTTCAGGAAGTTGACACGGTCCTTCGAAACCGCGATCAGATTCTTCGCATTTTGCGGGACAATCTTCACATGGCAAGAAATCGCATGAAGCAACAAGCTGATCAGCACCATTCTGAGTGCACTTTTCAAGTCGGCGATATGGTTTTTCTTTGTCTCCAGCCATACAAACACTCATCCTTGAAACTCAAAGGGCGTCATAAGCTCGCTCCAAAGTTCTATGGGCCATGTCGGATTCTTCAAAAGATTGGGTCCGTTGCTTATAAATTGGAACTTCCTCCTTCTTTCCGCATTCATCCAGTCTTTCATATCTCTTGTCTGAAGAAAGTTCTTGGCACCAACATCAGTGGACAAACGATTTTACCCGAACTGGATAATGAAGGATCCATCCTTTTGGAGCCAGAGGCCATCCTCAATCGGCGCACGCGTCAGCTTCACTCTCGCTCTATCACATAGGTCTTAATTCAGTGGCACGGCATGCAACCAGAGGATGCTACATGGGAACCACTCCTTCAGATTCAACAAGAATTTCCACATCTAAAGCTTTGAGGAGAAAGATTTTTTTTAATGGGGAGGGGATGTTAGGAACCCATGTCTTTACTTTGTTAGTATGTTGTTGTTGGACGCATATGCTTTGTAAGTCGTCCCGTAGTATTTGTTGATCAATAGTTTATGTTATTGTTGTTGGCGCATATGCTTTGTAAGTCGCCTATAGTATTGTTGATCCATATTTTGTAACGGCCCATGGTTTTGAACCATAGTATTGGCGCCTAGAATTAGTATATAAGTGTGTGTTGAGACCTATGAAGGCACCGTGAAGTTAATTGTATTGAGCTTGCTCAAAGGAGGTTGCCCCCTCGAAGTGGCCTGCGATCAATATAAAAGTGATTCTGAGTTCTGTCATTTCTGCTATTTCGCATATTCTTGTTAATTAATTGTTGCAGGTGCATCACATCCATTAATTGAGTTATCATTAATTGAGTTATCATTTCCACAGCCATGAAGGAGCCAGCTCGACAACACTCGAACCTTTGTTAATTTACAACTCATCACATAATTGCTACACCACAAAACTATCACGTGCTAGATCTCACTAAGCCATCCACGGTGGAACTCCACTACCTCGATGGTTGTATGCATTCAATGCAAAGGCAATACTTATATCTGCCAACCTGTGGCATATAACGTTCACATCATAATATTAAAAATGTGAATATTGTATATTGTAAAGTTGTAATACACCACCTTGTAACAATATGTTAAGGGTTGGATAGAATTTCACCAAGGTTGGCATAAGTGTCACATAGGGTCACGTAAATGCACACAACACACATTAGAATTTCGCCAAGGTTTGCATTGTATCAAATAGGGTCACGAAAGTGCACACATACATATTATATAAAGTTTATTTATATAATACTTGTTAATATTTCAATAAACATTGCAATTAGACTATATAGATAATCCAATAAATTACAATACACATTGTTAATGGATTAGAGATATTGCACACACATACATTCTAATGTATTGTGTAAATGAAAGACATGTCAATAATTCAAACTATCACCATCATCGTAGGGTTCAGTCCCTAGGCAAAATATCAAATCATTCATACGTAGATTTTCTACAAATTGCTATGGAGGGAAATGATAGACAAACATGTACGGCTCAACCTGAAACTTAAATGAAAACCATATATAATTCTGAGCATAAAACTGAGATATGGTCGATACAGACCTTCTCTTGAATCAAATACAAAATTATAATTTACATTAGTTAAGATGCGCTGTTTGCATCAACAAACTTTTTCAGATATCTTTATCTTAAACGATTTTTGTCTCGAACCAAGTTTCTCACCCGGTAGAATGTCCAAGTTTTATCTCTTCAAATATTTACAAAGGAGATTACTAAAAAATTGTATGGTCACTTGTGGCAACTTTGAATCCTTACCTGTAAACTGCCACAAGTATGAATTCACATGCTTTAGCACGAATGCTAAGTAAGCCTCGGGGCGTCCATAGGACCCCTTCATCAATCAACAAAAGCACATTAGTCAAAAATAGATGAGTCATCAATCATTAACAATAATAATAGAAGTTTGCATTAGTACAGTTGAGTATGAATAACATCAAGACATAGACGTGAATCATCTAGTCGCAAATCTTATACTATAAATTTGCATGGTACCTAGTACAACAAGATAACCTTTTATGCATTGTTCTTTTCCGCACACATTAACTAAGCATTAATTGTCGCATTGAAAAATTTTAAATTTTTGTGATTTTTTTGGGATGTTACATTTAGTGCTCCACATTCCTAAAAACCAACATGACCTTTGGCTCATTTTACATGTAAGTTATTCTTATTTTCAAGAATAACTTCACACAACTTCATTGAAAGAGGGTTGATCATGATGATTTTGTAATTTGAGGGGTTATTTTTGTCACCACTTTTAAAAACACAAATAATGAGATTGAGATTCAAATATTTCTTTCAATTCTCATAAACGAAACTTGAACCCTGTTCTGACTATTATTGATTGATTGAGACCCTGTGATGACTATCATAAGAAAATAAAATGCACAATTAACAATCAATCTGTAAACTCTTGTTAAAAAATACAACTGAACATTCAATTAACACCCAAATATGCAATTTTTTCAATCTTGCCTCTCCCTGGCTCTTACGTCATAATATTTAAACTCCCATTCTCTAGCCCACACTCAAAAAATTTCAAAATCTTTTATACCTTGTGTCTACCCCTATTCCCAGTTTTTATATGAAGAACATTTCGAAAAGGCGACTTTCTTTTCTCCTTTACCACCTCATGCAAATTGTACTTTAATTACTTTTGGAGAAATTTTGATGGTTTTGGTAATAAATTGAAATCAACTATATGCATGTTGTGGCTTTTTCATTCTCTTAACAACAATAGTAAAAGCAACTTCAAAAACTAGCTAGATCAACCACAATTTGTTGAGACTGTGTTGTGATGGTCATGGGAAATTAAAGTCCATAGTTAATAATCAATTTATAAACTCTTGTTAAAAAAAACATAATTGGACATCCAACTAATAAGCTTTTTATTTTGTTAGTACTAGGCTATCTGTTGTTGTCCATGTATATCTTGTTTATAGTATTCCCCTAATTATTTCACGGTCTAACACATGTTTTCCTTGTTTCCTTGTTTTATGTTTTTTTTAATTTTAAATTTCATCAATTGTCTAATGTGAATACTATTTCATGCTTTGTGAAATTAAAGAAAACAAATTTGTGTAAATAAGTGTTCAAGGTTGCTCCTTCTTACAACTATCAAAATCATAAATGCAAGTCCATTCATCATCCTTAATGTTGGGCTTTTATGGTTATTCTACAATTGTTTGCTACCAAAAAGTCTTCAAGTGTCTATAGTACCACGCAACATGATTATGAATCATATGGAGAGAAAATAAAAAATTCTTTCGATAGGTTATTTGACAGTCTCACTACAATGTGTACAAGAGAAAGAAATATTTTTTGTTTCATCCATGTTGCTGCACTCACCCTTCAGTGGAAGTGTGTTTCCTTGGGGATTGAAAAGTTCTACTATGGTGAGGGAAAGGTAGGGAAAACTATTATGATTATGTCTTATGGTATGTAAAATATTTCTTACATAAGTGTGAAAGTGTTGGACACCATGAAGAGATCATAGAAATGTAACCAAAGTGCAAAATCTAGGTTCTTGCTGCAAAGTTACACCTACACAATGCTTTGGAATGTAGTTTTCTTTAAATAGTGGTACCATGGATTCCGTTTATTTTTCTGGGGCTTGAGGAATATGTAAAAGAACTTTAATACTTTTAACACATTGTAGAAAAATATCATTTCTTATCAACTTTATATATCAATTCTTATGTTCGGATTTTGGTCGACATCTTTTGTTGGACTCATTTTGAGTATCATTCATTCTAGATGAAGATTTTCCTGCCATCATTGTATTTGTGGAACGTTATTTTCAATTTGCTTATATATTCGAGATATAATAGTAATCTATAGTGTTGAGATTACCACTACATAGATTGTGAGAAAAACAATTATAGTTGGCTCACTATGTTGATGAATTTAACATTATTTTTTGTTATGGTTGAGTGTCTATGTCTTTGTAATCTGAGATTGTTACAAACTTTGCTCCTTTCCTACCCATATCCTTCATTGTCTGTGCCTATATTTTTGTTCTTCTATCTTTCCCACTTTCATTTTTGCCTCTCAAGGGACAAATGCTAGTTAGTAAATGCTATGCTGAGAATCATGTTAAAAACAAGAGAAACGATTTAAAAGTAACATGTATTTTTTAAGCCAAAAACTGTTTATATTACCCCATTATGTTTCCTGTCCCATCAAAATTTACAAATAGTATTAAATATATTCGGCCTGAAGTTAAACTGTCTGCTGTATTTCACGTTCAAATGCATTAACTCTTATGAATGGGGATGAGCATAAAGCTGCGAACGCTATTTGACGTTGATTGGCATTAACGTACCCTTAGAAGGAATTATTTGACATTATTAGGATTTATCAATAAGGAATTATACGTCCTTTACATGTAACGTAATGAACAGGTACGATATGACAGAATGCCTTTAATAATGATATGAGCATATATAATATAATATTTTCAATATTATTAACCGGAGAGGAATTTTATAGGTAATGGTTGGTGATCAGATTGTAAAAACTCGATAAACATTTCAAATATTTATATTTTAAATTTTTATATATTTTATTATAAATTTTATTATTTTATTATTTTAATTTAGTTTGATATATAAATTAAATTTTTTTAAATTTTTGTAATTTAATATAATAATAATTTAATTTTAAAATCAAATCAATCTTTAAAAAAGCACCAAATTATTGTGAGATCCTTGTTGATAGGACAAGGGATATTTTACATAACCCACTCATATTATACTAAAAGATATATACTATATCATTACTAATAATAAAAATTTATATAAATTTATATATATGATTTCATCTATATTAGCTTATGTTTTGATTTATTTTTATTTTTATAAATATTTAAAATTAAATTATATATATATATATATATATATATATATATATATATAAATTATTGAATTTTGTTATTATTATAAATTTTATAAAACGTGTTTTTTATAAAAATTAATATAAAAATAATTATATAATTTTTTAAAAATAAAAAGTATAATTAAAAAATTAAAATGAACTCATAAAAATGAGTATAGATTTATTTTAAATCCTTATTTATTAAGAACTTAGTGAAATCTAATTTACATTTAATTTATATATAAAGATGAAACAAAATTAATTTTAATAAATAGTATCATCATTACGAATATAATTCTTAAAATAAAAAATAAAAACACCTCTCCAAATTTTCATCAAGTAACATTATCTTATCTAAATAAAGAACAAACACATGAATTTGTATCTTTTATAAATAATTATAAATAACATGAATAATAAAAAACCATAAAAATGAAACTATTATATTAATGAAATGTAATATTATTACAAATAAATTTAAATAATATTTAGAGTAAATTATAACAAAAGCCAACCAGAATAAATTTTATATGTTTGTTGCATAAATTTAATGCAATATACTATATTATATAAATTTTAAAATATATTACTAATAAATTTAGTGTGAGTTAAATAAATATTATTTATAAATTTTAAAAAATAATAAAATATATTATATTTTATATTTTTTAATTGATTTATTATTATTATTATTATATCTAGAAATTTAGAATGTAACTTTTATGTTTTTAGAGTTGTTCAATAAGATGGATTATTTATATATATATATATATATATAATCATATCTATAAAAAAATTTAACTAAAAATAGTCTCTTGTCTTACTATGAATCAAAGAAATTTATAATACACACCTATCCTACAAATAAATACATATAGAAACTATAGTCCACTTACATCTAATAATACTCACATAACATGATCATGTAAAAATTTTACATTTTCATCCTATTTACCATATTACTTGGTTCTCATATAGTGCATGTACCAAATAGGTTAAGTAAGGAAACAAAATGCAGAGGCTAAAAGAAACTAACAATGCCATCTTCCCTAAGCTTGTCCTACAAAGTAAGAGAAATGGAGTATACCATAACCGAGCACCAACCACTTAGCTTTGTGGAGATAGCTAGTTGTTAAACAAAGGTTAAATATTAAAATAATTAATATAAATAATAAATTAAAATAAACATTAAACTAATTAATACAAACATAAAAATAAATACTATTTAATAAACATACCCATTTTCTTAACCACTCTTTAATTGAAGTTTATTTAAATCTTAATCACTATGCATTTGACCATAACAATATAGGACGATTATGAAATGAATCCCCACTCTACACTTGTTACATTTAGATCAATCTTCTTGATCCACTCAAGAAAGTCCAAAATCTAAGATAATATCTAAACACCTATGAATGTAATTAGAGCTAGCTAAATGTGAGCAACCTAATTCATCTTTCTTTTTCCATATCAAGCAAATAAATATGAAACTTATTGAGATATACAATAATTTTCTCAGAACATAATCTTTCTTAGTGGTCATCCGGCGCATAAATATGAATTTATTGAGATATATTAAAAAAAATTGAGTCCACAATGTGTAGAAATCTATTCAGGTAAATATGAAGTTTATTTAGATCTACGGCAGTCAATATCGGTTCAGGATGGACTGCATTTTTCTTTCCTCATATCTATCTCAGAATATAACCTTTTACATGTATGACTAGTTGTGATATAGATAAATATTGTGTTATACCTCAAGGTTTAATGGTGGGCCTACCAACTGAAAAATAACTGAGCTTAAGAAATTTTAAATTATCAAAAAACAAAAAAAACAATGAGAATGGTTCAGGCATCAACATGGAAGTACCAGAGCCTGTCGATTATTTATTTCTAAGGTTGAGCATTACAATAACGATGGCTTCTTGTCGCATGGCAACGCAAATACAAGATTTCTGTTCTCTATTTTATGGAATTTTATTATCAAGGTTTCTGTTTACATTGATTGAAAGAACATATATCCCATACGCCGCCGAACAATATTTGTAACGGTCCATCGCCTGGAGTTGAAGCCGCCTAAACTCGTGCAAAGATCAAATCATCTGCGAACTATTAGTAGATTAACAAATTATTCTTTTGGGTATCGAACAAAATGGACAGATTCAATATAGAAAACTTAAAATCGCCAAAGAAAAAATGGTTGAAGAGGAAACGAGATTACAGATCGAATGTAGGAATCAAGATGCAGTCGTTTGCTGACTACAAGCAGAGAGCACGCATGTACGCCCACATATGTAAAATTCATATAAGAGAATACAGGCGTGCTCTCTCTCGTTGTCAGCAATGGAGTAGCACAAGCATTCTTGACATATCTGTGCTGTAGATGCAAATTTTTGAAATTTTAGTTTACATAATTGTCGATAAACATAGACGAAAACATTCTATTCTATCTTCTTCTATTCTGCAAATTTATGAAACCAAATAACTTTCTTTATAATATGAACTAATCCAGATATAATGTATGTTTTCTCAACAATTCATCGTTATCAAATTCACAGAGGATCTTTAGAACAGACCTGCTTAACTGTCACAGATGGAGCTCTGAGCCAGTTGAGTTCAAACAGATCATACCCTGGGCGAGTGTAGAATCTGAATCCATGGCGCCATTGGAGTGATATGAGACAGAGCGAAGTGTCTATCTGCAGTGGGGAATCGGGATTAAATAGGGCAAGTGGGCGCAAAGACCACTGTAAACTCATGAAATGGGTAGATGTTCATTTATGGGATGTCTTACAATTTTGGGTAGCCTAATTCTAACTTTAGCGCCGGGCACTTGTCCTGTGAATCGTGCCCGTCATGATTAAGCACGTTCCAGCACTGGTTGTTCAGTCGCTGTCTACTTATGACTTTCTTTCCATTTTGTTATGACAATGGAGCACCGCAGAACATGGTCAAAGAACGCGTTGGAAGCCCCATTAACAGAAAAATTGAAAAGCTTCAGCAAGCAACTTATAGAGCACACGGAAAGGCAGCCCGCTTCACTTTCCTAACCGACACTTGCCCGATAGAATGAAGTTTGCTGGTGCGTCTCCACTCTTCCGTCATAAATACTGACAGGAAGCTTTGAATTTGGCTGTATAACGTGCAGCAGTATACGTTGTTATGTGAAAGCATGAATTGCTAAACTATTGCAAGATGACAAAAGAGACGGAATACTAGTGGTCCCGAAATCGAACTCCTCTCAGAAGAATCTGATCTGTTTGGCTTCGTCTGATCAGGCTTTTGAATTGATAGCAACAGCAACTCTGAAAATAGACGAGATGTCGTATTCTTGACTGCGTGCACGCATACTCCAACTGGCGGTGCCATCGGTCTCAAACAACTTGCTGCAGCTAAGAGACACTAGAAGCACATGGGTTTGATATATGTTTCAAACCTTATTATAATCTGCCCACATGCCAACTTGCAATGTTAATAATGGGAGACTGTTATCTGTATATTGTTTTTCAAACCTTATCATGCCAACTTGCAATATCAATAATGGAAGATTGTTACTTGCGTTTCTTTCAGTAAATCGCTACAGTAGCCAGACCGAAGCACGACCTAATACCACCACCAGACAGAAGCACGACCTAATACCACCACGAGACAGATGCATGACCTAATACCACCACGAGACCGAAGCACGACACAATACCACGAAAAGACAGAATCATGACCTAATACCACCACCTGACAGAAGCATGACCTAATACCACGAAAAGACAGAATCATGACCTAATACCACCACCAGACAGAAGCATGACCTAATACCAGCCATCGTAACTCCCTTGTTTTCAGAAAACCGACTGCTTGAAGGATTACCCACTGAACATTAATTCCTTTCTTCCTAAAGCATTCTCCGCGGGGATTTTGGGTGTGGGACGTCCAGGTACGCAGAGTATTATTGGGGAAATACTCTGATTGGGCAACTAATCTGATCTCATGGAGACGTACACCAGGCATGAAAGTAAAAAAAGCATTCCAGACCATTGATTTGGGCAATCTTTTGTTCAGAAATACCTGCCAACCTTGACTTCAATCAGAATATTTTAACTGCCGACCTTGACTTCATTAATAAAGTACATGAATCGCATTTGAAACTGTTACTCCAGATCTGCAATGAGGGGCATTCATGATTGCATATGAAACCGTCTGGAGCAGGAGCGATACTGATCCCTTATTAAGCTTTATGAAATAAAAAACCTTTCATTCTATCATGTTCTAAAAAACCATTAATTCTGATAGCATTTGAATTATTTTCATATAGATAGGTATTTATATATTTAAATTTATGGTGGATTATTATTTATACTTTTTCTTAGATTGAAGGAGAATGGGACAAGTGTACTATCCAGATTGATTTTATGCGAGTTTTCAAAATTCCAAATAAACAATTATAAAAAAGAAAATATAAAATATCATTGGTAGTTGATCTATGGATAACTAATAACTCATGTATGGATAACAGATACCTGAAGCATAAACAACATGTGATTACAACTAAACATTAACATATAACTTAGGCTAGCATTAAGCAGCAATGAAAGCTGCAGAAGCTGCTGTGCTCACCCTTAGTCTGATGCTGCTTGAGATCAAACCGTGAGCACAGCAGCTGCCCCCGCATTCAATGATGGGTAGTAGGCTGCTTAATGCTCCCCTATAACTATAACTTGTCTATAGTAGCACTTAACTTGTGACTTAATGGGTAGCAAGCTGCTTAATGCTTGCCTACAACTTGTTTATAGTAGCACTTAACTTGTGACTTAATTTGGATTGATATCAATTATTAAAATTGGTTAATTTTACTTAATATAATTTACTTTTTAAAGGGATCCACATAATTCTAACCCACGAAAACAGGACGATATTAATACCACTTGATATCAATACCATTTATCGAATAAGATATGTAACAACAAAAACTCATTATTACAACTTGTATTAAAGGTCAGAGAAAGACTGCAAGCAAAGGATGAAAGCATTTTGTACAGATGAGGATGGAATCTCTTTGTAAGAACCCAAGGACAATAGGTTCATTGTGATCGTTATACTAGAATGTGAGCAATGTAAATGGTACTTTCAGATTTGTACTTCTCGGTCCCATCCCATGTGCTTCACCGTGCAACTACAATTTCCTATCATAATCATAGACTCAGATGCTTGGACTAGGAATGGTGTAGTTGTAAAGAATCAAACACTTTCTGTATATGTACTTTAACCTTATCAATGCCATTACACAAAAAAAGTGAGTGCACGGGATCGGGACCATCTCTCTCACGGTGAGACTGTCAGCATTTGGTGCAGATAGAGACCGATGAATAAATGGTCCTTGTTGATCAAGTTATTTATGTTAATTTAACTTAGTTTAAATTTACGTTAATTTTGGTTATTTATGTGATTGAGAAAGTTGTATGGTTTTTACAAATATAAATATATATATTTATATAATTTTTAAATTTAATTTACTATTACAATTGTGTTAATGCTTACATATTTTCTATTTACTTTTCTAAACCAAGATTAGGCCTAGAAAAATGTGATTAAATAGTATGAGAAAAAAAAAATAATAATAAGAAAAATATACATAATATGAGGAAAAAAATATAATATACTAATAAATAAATAGTTTAATTTATTTTTTTCAATATATATTATTATCATTTTTTGTTATTTCTAAGACTTGTATAAAACTAAGTATATATAAAATTATTTAATGTGTAAAATTATATAATAATATTAATATATTAATATTGTGTTTGTTGTGTTGAGTTATTGTACCGAGAGGAGCAAGGTGTTCTACACTCGAGTATGAGGGAGATGTAACGTTGGTTCCTAACAAAATAATTAAAAAAATTCATGTCGGATCATAAAATAAAAATTATGGAAAGTATTTTAAAAAAATCCATATTGACTAATAAAATAAAAATGATAAAAAGTAATTAAAAAATTAATGTTCGTCTATAAAGTAAAAACTTAGAACTTAAAGAAATAGGTAAAAGGAGATTGGCCTTCCTATGCACGCTATTCGACAGCCCTCTGCATGCTCATCGACTGCCTCTTGCTGAGAGTTACCCTGACTCCGATCGATTTTCGGTCGTGCCTCGCCTCTCCTCCTCGAGCCAGCGATCTGTGGTCTCTCCTTGACTTCATCGATCATGATTCATTCTTGGGCCACTGCCCTATTCCCGGTTAGGGCTCGGGCCCTTCGATGGCCCACAATGATGCCCCTGATCCCCCCCCTCCACCTGAGCTTGATGAGTTTATGAAACTCATTTCAGCACAAGGAAAGATAAATCTAACGGTATCTCAGAAAAATTTCATGAAAAAGATCTCCGAAATACCTACAGTAGCTCTACCGATTGAGCAATCATGCAAATATTCCCTCAATCTCTTGGAACGGGGCTTGATCGGCCAATTCACAGGCTTGTGGCCCTCTCTAAAAGCTAATGAAACTTGGGTCCAAAAAAATTGGAGACCCCTCATCTCCGAAGATGTCAACTCTTATCTTCTAGGAAAGGGTTTCTTCGCTTTTGTCTTCGAAAGCAAACATGATTGAGAGCTAATCTTCAGGAAGAGACTGTATTTCATGGAACCACATGGGCTCTACCTGAACAAATAGAATCTGGACTTTGATCTGACTCAAGACCTCCCCTCTGCAGTTCCAGTTTGGGTGAGGCTCCCATGCCTCCCTCTTCACTACTGGAATCCTGAATCACTAGAAGCCATTGGGAATGTCCTCGAAAAATACATAGACAAAGCTGACAAGAAGAATCAATACTCATGTGCAAGGATCTGCATCGAGGTTGATCTCAAGCATGGCCTCCCCGAAGCAATAAACCTCATCGTAGAAGGTTGGTCTCATATCCACGAGATGGATTACGAGAAAATCCCTTTCAAATGCAGGTATTGTCATGAATATGGCCATTTCGCACATTAGTGCAAAAAGAAACCCATAGATTTGGAATCAAAAGGGAAAATAGATCATTGGACAACCATCTAAAAAAATTCTAACCCTAGATATGGACCAAAGGACCCCACAAAAGGAAGCCAAGGCATGGGAAAGAACCCGAAACAACAAAAATCCATTCCCACTATCAAAGAGAACATATTCAAGATCCTTGAAATCCCAGAAACTCATGAAACCCATGAAGCCCCTGAAGAAGAAGAAAACCCCGAACACCATGTTAACCAAGATTTTGTCGTGATTCATAACTCCCCAAAATGTCCCCAACCTCAAAACTCCATAAGCCCTAAAAACTTCAAAGAAATGCCCTCTCCTTCCTATGCTGAAATAACCAAATCCAAATCTACAGAGCAGGTGCTTCCATGAAGATGGGTAACAATTTTTGGCCAAATATGGTGATGAAAATCGGAAAGTTTACCCATGTATTAAATTGAAGCCCTTGAAAATCATATTTGCCACATGAATTTTGGCATGCGGTTAAAAAACAAGATGTAGAGAATTATGTTGGATTTCCAATGATATTTTTTTCGAAATATGCCAATGTCATTTATCGTGTCAAATTTTCATTTAATGAAACATGAGTACTTAAAAATTTGAAGATCAATTAACAAGTGGTTTGTGTGTGTGCACAATAATTTAATGTTAAAGTAATAATTTTAAAAAATGAAATATGTGAACATGATCTAGACAGAATGCACTAGTGCTTACATATTTTTCTTTTAGTTTTTCTCAAAAAATTATATTTATTATTAGTTTTTGAAAGTGACCAATGAATATTTCAGTCGCATTTTGCACACATGTGTGTGTTTGCACCAAATAATTTGATTGTTTACATAATTTGCAAAACTAAAAATACCCTTTTGAAGATGATGCACTTATCTAGTGCTTGTGTGTTTTTTCAAAAATTTTGGATGTGTATTTTGAATGTTGTTGATTTATCTTTGATCTCAATCGAAGTTGTCAGCATGGTTTTTTAGGGCAAGTTTTAGTAGAAATTTAAAAACAAAATAAATACGAAGATAAAATTCGTAAATTTTATGTATATGGATAGAGGATTCGTTGATGAATCCAATGGTGTCAAGTCCATCCATTAATGTACATTTAATGACATAGTTTAAGCCTCTGAAGATAGACAAAACTTTTTTTCTGCAGTGAGAAGGGCTTTCAGCCTGTTTTTAGGCTCTCGATCGAGGTATTTAAAATATCTCAATTGAGGGCTAAATATGACCTCGATCGAGGGTTTTACATAGACCTCGATCGAGGTATGTTCAAGCCCTCGATCGAGGTCTATTGCTCGATCGAGGGTTTATAAAATTAGCTCGATCGAGGGTTTGTAAAATTAGCTCAATCGAGGATTTGTGTGTGTAAAGAAAACATACAAAAAGAACCCGGGAAAGGTGTTGGACAATTAATGTTTCCAACCACCATTCCCTCAAAAAAATAACAAGAAACCTCTATATAATTACTAAACAATTGATCAACAACACTACTTTAACTCATTGCTAGTTTATTTTCAATTAGAGCTATGTGAATTTGATGCTGTTCAATTAGAGCTTTGTGATTTTGTTGTTGTTCAATTAGAGTTCATTAGACATGTAAGATTTCTTTGCAGACATATTTCAAAATTTCATATTAACATATTGTTGTTTGTTATAACAATTTGAAGAAATCTTGTTTGTTTTCATTGTAGTTTGATGGGGAGTAAAAGAAAAAGACAAAAGAAGCATGCTCGTCAACAAAATGACAATGAAGAGCGTGAGAGGAATAGAGAAAGAATGAGAAAACAAAGAGAAAGCTTGAGAGAAGAAGAAGATGCACCTTTGGTGCAACAAATTCCAATGGAGCACAACCAAGGTAAGATTTCGAATTATATGCTACATAATTTAAATATCATATTTTATCTTTCTCTAATAATTTGTTATATACTAACTATTTTTTTTCATTTTAGTCTTATTATAGTTTGTTTGTAATAATATTTTTAACAAATTGTTATATAGACTACAAAATTAGTAACAATTTTCCAAAAATTTAACTATTTCATAATCTAATTTATTTACTATTTATTTGTAATGAATATTCTTATTTATTTCATAACTTTGTTATTTATATTTCAAAATTTGTAACAATTTTCATGTTATTGGAACAATTTTCAAATAAAATGTACACTTGGAAATTCTATTTTCAAGTTAAAACATGTACATATTTAACTATTTTCAAATTTCTAAGTTGCTAACAATTTTCAATGTTATTGGAACAATTTTCAAATTAAATGTACACTTGGACCCTATTTTCAACTTAAAATGTACATATTTAACTATTTTCAAATTTCTAAGTTATTAACAATTTCAAGTTAAATTTAATTTGAGCTCCAAGCCTCAACATGTATTGATTGAAATAACTATCAATGTATAATTTTAACTTAGTCCTCATTTTATTTGAAATGAACATTGTGATAGTTACATGTATTAAAGTTAGAAAATTCAATTTGAAAACAAATGAAATGAATAGTTATGTAATACTGTCAAGTCCCCTCTCGTGGACCCAATTCCTGGAAGGGAACATGATACCAATCTATGGGGCTTTTACATTAACTCATCCCGATTCATTAGATTCACAACAATAAAATAGATGTGTGCAGATGCAAATCAAGCAAACATGCACAGCGGAATAAAAGCATCATCCACACACATTTCATATGCATTCAACATATTAGAAACAAACATCAAATTATAATATTTCAAAAGTAAACACATAGACAGAAAAACACTTATCTTTATGGTGAAATGGTCCCAAGCAACTAACTATGTCATTGTAATGTTCCACCCAACCATAGGTCTCTGTTCAGCCTGTATTCTTTCAGCAGTCAGAGACCACCCCCGAGCTGGGAATGATTTCTATAAGGAAAAGGGGACATTCATACTCGTACATAGCCCAATAATCACTGCATCTAAGCCATGCCAGTCCACAACTAGGTTTATGAGGCTAAATATGAACCCTCTTCATTTATGGATGCTTGCACTCAAGCTCAAGCTAAAGCAATAGATACCCATCTCAACCTTAACATTCTCTTACACACAACAAACTCAAAAAATGGGCATGGATACACATTTCCAACAATGAGATTTACAAACAGGATGGCCATGGGTTTTCTCCAATCGTGGGCACACCAAAACAAACTATGGAAAGGGGAATTCAACCACAGGGAGAAAAACCGATTTCTCCCACAGGTTATGAGCATTTCAAATGGCCCAAATGGCCCCCATGAAACCCCAATTCGAGCTCCCTTCTTCCCAACGGTTGCGCAACACCAAAAACGCCCTCTTCCCAGCTAAAAACAAGGAAACACACGAAAAACGTGGAGGGAAAACACCTAGGAAACTCCAAAAACGTGGAGGGAAAACACCTAGGAAACTCCAAAAACGTGAGAGATGCAAAACTGGTTGATGGGTAATGGCTTGGGGAGCAATTCATGGCTCTTTTCTTACCTAAGGAGCAAAACACGTTTTTCCATGAAGGGTAGCTTGCCCATACTAGCTTGCCCATACTCAAATTTTGGATAGCCATTCCTCCCATTCCCCAAGGCATTAACTACTTCACCCAACTCTTGGGAGAAATGAATGATTGGGTACAAAAGTCAACATGGGTAGTTGAGGGTTTTATGGGTTCTCTCATTGACATTTGGCTTGACTTGATTGGCTCCAAGGGTTTGAATATTTCGCTCCCAATTTCTTATAAAATCATGCCCTCATCTCTTGTTGCATTGCATAGATAGTTGTGGGTATTTTATTAAAATGCATATTTACATGATATTTGCAATTCCAATGTGCATGGCTAGCACATAAACCATGTGCATCACTAAATCGATGGCAGGGCCTTGGCCTTGAGATCCTCACCCCGATTTTATAACAATATTACATCATTTACCTTTTAATGCAATGGGGTCAAAATCAGGACATTACAAATACATGTAAAATTCAATGGCAACAAATAAAATGAACATTGTGATAATTATGTAGTAGTTAAAAAATTCAATTATGTTGTTTTTAATGTATTTTCAATTCATGTACTCCAATTTTTTCTATGCATGAATGTAGGGATAAGTTTTAAATATATTTTTTCTTATAATAAGTATATATTTTATTTATATTTTAAAATTTGTAACAATTTTCAAGTTAAATGGATAGTTATGCAATAGTTGGAATATTCAATTCACACTCAATTTTCAATTTGTTAATTTCCACATCAAATATCAAGTGACTAACAATTTTAAAGTTCAATGTACAACTATAAAGTTATTAATAATTATCAACTTAAATTATACATAATTGATTTTCAAACTTTAGTAACAATTCTCCATCTAAATGTACAATTTCAAGTAACTACATACATATTTTGTTATTTTGAATTTAAGTCACAAACAATTTTCTTGTTTTTAATTTATTTTAAATACTTGTACCAACTTTTTCAAGTTAAATGTACATATTTATTTATTTTAAATTCAAGTTCCAAACAATTAAATCTTGTTTTAAAAGTATTTTCAATTCATGTACCAATTATGCATTTCAAAACACCTCAATTTGGTACTTTAAAATTAATCAATCCTTGCATAGTGCATTTCTGATTGAAATTCTCTTCACATGAATTTTGATTATGTAGGGAAAGATTATGATCAGCCATCACATCATGGTGATCAAGAATCACATGACCCTGTGCCCCCTCATGATCTTGATCAACCATCACATGACACCTTTCCCTCTCACATTTCTAGTAAAATTGGGAGTTGCAGTGGGGTTGGAAGGGGTGCAAACTGTCTTGAGGATTGTGCAGTTGTTTCTGCATGAGAAGAGATTGGGAACTCGATCCCTAGTAGGACAGTTAGAGAGCATGTCAGTAACATAATTGAGTCATATTTTGAACAACATTCAACGATGGGACAAGCTCAAATCCTACATGGGTTTATAAAACACAAAAAATTGAAACGTGCCACAAAGTTGTTGGGTTTTCAAGATGGTAAAACAAAAAATACACACGAGAATGCAATAGAAAATGTAAGAACTACATTATCTTTGTTTGGAAAATCAAGAAATAATGATATTCAAGCTACTCGTAGGGAATTACAACGACTGTTGTGGCACAAAGCACCTCAAGAAATATAATGGTATCAACAATGGAATCATTGCTCAAAGGTTCAAAAAGAACATTATTCAAATATACTAAATTGAGGGTCTGGATAGATGAAAATGATGAAGCTGCTTGTTGGGCTCTTATTTGTAGGGAACCCTATGGAGGCAGGATGGCAGCGGGCATTAGAAGGTGATAGATTTTTGGGATAGCCATTCTCGTGCTATTCCAGATCGAAAGCATGTCCTACGACAACATTTATCTAGAGGCATTTATCAGGAGCACTGTAAGCATGTGATGGAGATGACGGGATTTGCACTTTACAAGGAACTCCAAGAAACCAATCTTGGTGTTCAAATATCATTTAGCATGTTCAACAAATTGAAATCGTGGTATATTAGGCTGAATACAATTCACGACACTTGTTGTTGCTGGTACCACATTGAATTTCAATTATAATATGACACATTTTTGGATTTTTGCAAAAGGCACTAGAACGGTGAAGTAGCTCCTCACACAGTGCAAGATTTTATTTGTATGATACTATGCAACAGGAATCATGAACAAGTGTTTTTCAATAAGAGGTGTATAGGTGGGAGAAGATGCTTTGAATGCAGTGATTTGACATTGTTCCATAGGAAATTTCCTATCGATCCAACACACCATGGATTGTCATATATCACCGTTATGTAGAAGAGGTACAAGTACGTCTCCATGAATCCATTATATTTTTTCATCTGTGCCATCTAAGATGGTCGACTTGCTCGAGGATGAGATTCCTCTTTCAGATTTCATGCAGAAGTTTCAAAGTCAGATTTATAAATACATAAAGCACTCCCATAGGACCAGGTGGCAAGATTCAGAATTCAAACATTCTCGTGAGGTATTTGAGCTAAGCACAATGTTATCAATGGTATACTTTGCTGAGAACTACACATTTTCTCCTCAGAGAGAGATACAAAGTGAGTACTATCCCTCCGACCAGGTGTCTATCTTCGTACATGTATTGTACAGACATGATCAGGAAATTATTGATGGTAGGGATATCACTCCTCAATCACGTGAAGTGATTAAGGAGTACCATTTTTATGTTAGTGATGATCGTGAGCATGACACATTGTTCATTTAACACTACTTTGGGTTGATTTATGATTCATTCAGGCAGAGAGGCATATCATTTACTAAACACTGGATTTGGTTAGATGGTTGTGCAGGGAAATTCAAATTGGCACGCTCATTTTATTGGTTGATTTTCCTTCACAGAGAGACAGGAATCCGATACACCTAGAGCTTTTTTTAAATAGGGCATGGAAAGGGTGAACATGATGGCGCATGTGCATGTGTGAATTGAGCACTTCAGAGGTACCAGATGAGTCATGGTGCAAGCCATCTCAAATGCTCCATGGAAGTTGTTGATTGGTGCACACGTCATTCAGGACATCAAGGTCGCAAATAAGCAAGGCCGATGTGTAGGTACTAAACTCCAAACTCAATTAATAAGATAATAACATTCGATATTATCATTTCCAAAAGAACACATACTCGATAGGAATTTATATACGACAAATTGAATCCCATGCAGGTTCTTTTGGGATGTTTCCCTTGGTGATGTGAATAGATCCATGCCGTGGTATTGTGATACCATACCTGGTACAAGGAAATTACATTTTGTTCGAAGTAAAGACATGGGTGACATATTTCCATTGAAACGAGGAAGTATGCTTGTTTTTTGCGATTTTTGCATTGATGCAAATGGATGCAGGCTTCATCATTGTGAAAATGATGTATATGTGAAACTATGGAAATATGTCCCTCTTAATCGAAAGGGCCCACATCCAATTCCAATATGGTAAGAGATGCACACTGATGAGGCAATGGTCTCATTAGATCATGATCAAGTTTCTGATATGATTAGGGAAGGTACAAGAGACTTCATTAAGTTAATTAGTTCACTATATATTACATGTATACAAATGTTGTAGAAATGCACGTAGGACATTTGAATAATATTTGTAATTTACCTTGTAGGTGATGTATTCGTTGTCATTGCACTCCCCCACAACCAAGAAAATGTGGCATATTATTTGATGCGATGCACACAAATAAAAAACACGTTGTTGTGACCCTATCAAGATGGAGACTCCACATACCAAATTGGAGACTTGGTTCTAATGGGACACTTTTTTGAAAGAGTGAAGAAACAGGGTGATCATATTATTTACAAATATTTTATGCCTGAATATATTATATCATGCCAATGCAGTCATTTGGTGGTGGCAGCTCGGATGCATCTAACATAAATCAAGGTGAAGAGAGGTGAGCCAAAGAGATGGAAGATGATAGAAGCTGACCATGATCGTATTATGGAGACTTGCATTCCTATAACCCATTGGCAAGATGAATGAGTTACATGTATGCCACTTGCATCATTTACATAGTTGTCATGTCATCTTATTGAATATTTTTTTGGAGATTTTTGTGGAGGTTGTTTTATAAATGTATTTTTGTAGATGCTTTAATGCCAAGATTAAAAATACTAGATGGGAGGCTTTTGTGAAAATTGGGTCATGGTGCTCCAATGTGAATAAACTTGAATGTATGGTCTGTGCTCCATGAACTTCCTCCATAACAGTTTTATAAATATTTGTTTCTTTAAAAACAATATTAAAGATCTACCAGATAGTTGAAATGTAATGTGTAGACAACATAATGTAATTGTAAAATTTCAATTTTAAATTGTAATGTATATTCTAATTTTAAATTTTGATTTCAAATACAATTGTAATGTAATTGAGAATTTAAAATACATCTATACAATGTAAAATTGTAAAATTTAAATTTGAAATTGTACAATGTATTCTCATTTTAATTTTTATTTCAAATGCAATTGTAATGTAATTGAAGTTGAAATTTTAAATTGCGACAACACATTGAATTTTCAATTGAAATTACACATTAAATTTTAAATTGTAATTGAATTAGAATGTGGAAATTGTAATTGATTTGTAATCTGTAGACAACATAATGTAATTGTAATTTCAATTTTTAATTTCAAATGTATTCTAATTTTAAATTTTGATTTCAAATACAATTGTAATGTAATTGATAATTTAAAATACATCTATACAATGTAAAATTGTATTATTTAAATTTTATATTGTACAATGTATTCTAATTTTAAATTTTGATTTCAAATGCAATTGTAATGTAATTGAAATTGAACTTTTAAATTGTAAGAACACATTGAATTTTCAATTGAAATTACACATTAAATTTTAAATTGTAATTGAATTGGAATGTGTAAATTGTAATTGAAATGTAATCTGTAGACAACACAATGTAATTGTAATTTCATTTTTTAATTTCAAATGTAATCTAATTTTAAATTTTGATTTCATTTATGCAATTGTAATGTAGTTGAAATTGAGCTTTTAAATTGGAATTGAATTGGAATTGAAATTACACATTAAATTTGAAATTTTATATTGTAATTGATTTGGAATTGTAATTTAAATTTAAATTGTAATGTATGTATCCAATTCTAAATTTTGGATTTGCAATTGCAATGTAGTCGAAATTGAAATTTTAAATTGTTCACTAAACTGTAACTACACATCGAGATTGAACTTTTATATTGTAATCACTGTACATTAAATTTGCATTTGAAACGACAAAACATAAATTTGTAACTGTAATAACTATATCCAGATGTAAATATAAAAAACAATCGATTTCAAATCAAATACAAAATACACATGAAGACATTAATATGATAAAATATACAAAATATGTAACAAAATATCCAAAAGTACATATCCAAAGCCCATATATGATAAAATTCCATGTATAAATGATAGAAATCGATATCCAAAACATGAAAATATATACATTGATCATCCAAAACATGAAAATATATAAAATATGAAAATATCCAAAACATGGAAATGTATACATCATCAACCCATTGGACACTAGCCCCATGAGGCCCTTGATCGGCCATGTGACTTCCTTCATTTGTAGTAGACCGATGATGGCCCTGAGTCGGTAAACTATGAAGGAAGGCATCGATATCCGTCGATTCAATGGTGTTATCTGGCATCTGGATAGGAATATGGGTAGATGGCCCTTCATCAGGACCACATGGTTGAGCTGCAGCCCAATCATCTGAGAAAGTCATTGCAACATCGACACCCGCTTGTAGCGATGCCTGTGTAAGATGCCATCTACATGTAATAAGTTAGATTTATTAAAATTTAAAATTAAAACATAATTTAAGTTATAATTCAAAATTGAAACATTAAGTACAAAAATAAATTATTAAATGTGATTAAATAATGAATTGGAACATAAATTAAAACTCACCTCTGTGTCTAGACCCGGCTGGTTAGGACCTTTGCGGTCCTCATGTCTATAATCAGGAGCAATACCCTTTCATTTTCCCTGTACAATTTGAAATTCATTTGCAGTTAAGATCTAAAACATAAATCTCGAAAATTAAGAAGTAAAACATAAATGATTTAACCGAGAAATAATAAACACAAATTAAATTGGAACATAAATTATAACTTACCTCAATTGCTGTCATTTGCGGGTTGGGACGAGCAGATGGACCAACCGATGGGTCACTACCAAAGAATTGATCCATGAATGTGGTCCCCTGCATGGAGCAATAGAATACGGCTCCCTTAAGTATTATTGACCATTCATTTTACGACATATAATATGATGTAACTTGAAAACATATATACATAATTGTACAAAAGTATACCTGTCCTTGAGCGACGTATTTACAATACAACCGAAAGTATGCATATCGGGGTAATTGAGCATACCCCTGTATGGCCTCGCCATCCAAAATACTGAGCAGGTCATCATTAACCCACTCTATCTTTGGTTTTGCAGGTGAAGGGGTGGTCTCTAGATGCCTCTCCATGCACAGCAACAACAACATTTCCCATGGTAGTGAACAACGACTCTACAATGTCATGTTTAGCATCTACAACAATATGGGATGACTGTGCCACATCCTCCGACCTGATAACCGTCCTTTCTGGAATCAGTACCAACCTTGGAGGGGGTGGCACGAAGGAAGGGTCTCTACGAGCTCTAGGATGTTAGTAGGAGTGTCCCCTACCAGCCCCAAAGAACTCAGACCCAGTGCTGGTGTAATCTGGGTGGATATCCAAAACAAACTTTGCCTAAATATGTTTTGCAAAGTACAATGGGACCTGTTCATGGTGGGGGAACATGCCCCATGCTCCAACGAATCTATCATATAAATATGGTGCAACAGCCTCCAACTTAAACTCCTTGAGTCTAAGCGGTTGACCGGTAGGGCAATCATGAGGGATGTCAAACAAAGTACCCTTGATGTCATGCCCTTTTATGGTGACTTTGACCTCCCCCCATTTGTGGGGGCCCATGACATTCTGTCTCCTCCTCTGGCATGCAAAAAGCTAAATGTCACTAAGAGGTCCCACTCTCTCGTAGAGGGACAACATGTCATCCAATGTTGATAACATCATGAACAATGATTGTCGAGTGGGAGAATCCTCCCTCAATGTGCAGACACATGAGTGCACCCACTCTCGCTAGGTAGTGATATCAACAAGAGTGATGTGTGTGACCTCATCATTGTACAATCCCCCTGATGGACCTATGATCCAAAACAAAACACAAATGTTACTGAATATATATATTATAACTTGTAATTGAAATTCAATGCATTATATACTAAAAATTTACTAAAACTGTATAAAACAAAAAATATGCACCTGATGCACTCGTCATGATGAACTGACACACTATCTCCCTTGCTGCTGCCACCAGTGCTATCTGACCTCGGCGTGGCCTCACTCCTCAGTGAATAGGAGCGTTGTCAATGGCCTCCCTGTTGGGCAACATTGGATCCTCTCATGCTTCACTAAGCACGAAGCAATGAAGTTCTCTCTTGAGAAATCTCTGCATCACATTTCAATTTCTAATTCTAGTTCTATTTCAAATTTCATATTTAAAATTCAAATTCTATTTCAAATTTCACATTTCAAATTCAAATTCAAATTTCAAATTCAATTCAAATTCAATTTCAATTTCAATTTCAAATTTCGATTTCAATTTCAAATTCAATTCCAAATTCAATTTCAATTTCAAATTCAATTCCAAATTCAATTTCAATTTCAAATTTCAAATTTCAATTTCATGTTCAATTTCAAATTTCAATTTCACATCAAATTCCAATTTCACATTCAATTCCAGTGTCAATTTCAATTTCAATTTCATCTTGAATTTTCAATTTCAAATTCCAAGTTCCAAGTTTCAATTTCAATTTGAATTCTAATTACATTTCCAATTCTCAATTTTCATTTCCCATTTCAATTTCAATTTTCGATTTTCAATTCCAATTTCATTTCAAAATTCAAATTCAATTTCAATATCGATATCATTTTCATTTTCATTTTCAATTGCAAATTTCTATTTCAAATTTACATTTCAATTCCAGTTTCAATTTCCAATTTCAATTTCGATATCATTTTTATTTATAATTTACAATTTTAAATTTCAATTTCAATTTCAATTCCAACTTCGACTTTGGTTTTCAATCTCAAATTTCAAATAAAAATGCTGATCCACTTTTAAAAATGATGATCTTTTCATGATGATCCTCTTTTAACCATTGTGGTTCCCGAAGCTGCTATGAAAGGGTTGGATCCCGTGCCTGCAAATATTTAAGTTGTTTGTCATGCTCAGTCTTCAACTCTTGTATTTGAGACTTATGTTGTTCCTCAATTTGAGTTAGCTCTTTCCCGAGCTTCTGCAGCTCTTGTTGCTTCATGTCAATTTCTTTGTTTAATGAAGTAACTGAGTCATAATTGGCCCCTGCAAAGGCCCCCATTGGTGCAGCAGTATCAAGTGCTTCCTGCTGGACATGAGTGGATGATTTTCTCCAAATCACTTGGTTGGGGATAGGACCTTTAGAAATAGTGCCTTCCTTATTCCTTTTTGTACCCCTTTTTACCACTACTTTCTCTCTCCTGCTATAGAAATATTCTCCTATTGAAACTATAGCATCCTCTCCAAAATCTGCCACTGCTTCAACTGTAGATGTAGACACATTAGATGTTGTAACCAGAGGAGTTGTTTGGGACACAAAAGGGGTTGAAATTGGCATAGTAATTTGAGTGGTGGAGATGGAGGGAGTGGCAATATTGGAAACTGAGGGTAAATAAATTGGAAGAGAAGTCAAGGTAACGACTTCAGGGAGTGAAATAGAGACTGTGGTTATTGATGGTTGTGAGGATACAGTTGGGACTTGGACTTTAGTAACCTGTGGTAGTAAGGTGGAAAGTGGAGTTACCAATGATTCTTGTGAAGTGGTAATAGGGATAGCAAGTGGTTCAATTGTGATGGATGGAGGAAGCATGATATCGACTGATGAGATGGAAGGGAGTGTAGTGGAAGTAAGTAGAGATGTAGAGGTAAATGCAGTAGTCACTATGGTGACTTCTTGAAAGTGGATATCTGGAAGAGGATCATCCATCACTATACCTTTTAAATGATCAACAAAAGTTGGTGTAATAGTAACCTCTTATAAAACAGGCACATCAGTTGGGAAATAATATGGAAGTGTTTCATCCTCTAGATCACTGCCATCAATCCTGGTCACCTCTGGTACAGAGCTTTTAATCTTTTTCCTTTTTGCTGGAGTAGTTGCAGCAATAGCCTGAGTTTCCACTACTGAGCTCATCATTGCAAGTTCTATTTTCATCTCAGCAGTTGACTGAATTAGGGAATTGAGAGAAGACAATGGTTTAGTATGTGGTGTGTCCTCAGCAAGTGCCTTACCTTTATGATCAGTTTCATAGGTCAGCATCGAAGGGCGCTTGCTTTCTGTGCTTCTTTGTCTGCCAAATCCTTTTAAGCTTTTTTCTCAAGTGATAGTTCCAATTTTCTATATTGCAAGACCTTGGTCTTGAGTTCCTATTGGAACTGGAAGATGAAGCTCTTCTCTTCTTTAGAAGAGGTCCTCTTCATAACTTCATAAAACAAGTTGACTCCTTGGTAAATTGAGCCATCTGTAACAGTCTCATGATCAACATAAGTGCTTTCATATGTTCCTGTGCAAAGTGGTTGGTCAGGAATGACTTAGGTTCATGCATTATCTTGGGGGATTTCCCCAACTTGAGGGTGCTGATTTTCTTTCCAAGTGCTATAGTATGTGTGGATTTTTGAATCACAAGACGCCCAAGGTTAAGTGGGAACTTAAGCCATCCTCTTCTCTTGGCTCCAGTTAATTTGGGGAATACTCCATCTATGACCATTTGATAAGAAACTTCTTCCAGTAACAATCTATCTGGTACTATTATGGGAAACAAATGAAAATTTTCACTGCCCCAAATTATGACATAAGAAAATTACTCCCCCACATACCAGTCACCCATGATGGAGATAAGTGTCTTGGCATGATCAGAGAAAGTAGGTGCATCTGCTTTGAATATTTTCTGGAAAATTGCCCCTATGAAATGGTCACAAATATCATATAGAAGAGGCACAAAATTGTCCTCCCACAGTCCAGAACAGTAAATGTGAATAGGAGGTGCAGAAGGGGTCCAGTTCTACCCCATAGAAGGGAATTGAAAAGCTTAGCAAAATACATCCATGCCACATGCTGAATAATAAAAGGTGGGTTTTCTAGAAGCCAGAGTCTTCTGGTATTTGTGAATCGTTGTTCTAAGTTCCATTGATAGTATTTGAGCTCAGTTAAAGGAATCTCTTATTGTGAGAACATGGTGTGCCAATGGTTCCCATTTGGTGTTGAATAGAGAGCAATTTGGTAACCCATACAATCTACAAAGCATGGCCGCTAACAGGGAAAATGGTTCCTTGAACTAGGAAATAGGATAGGAATTGTCAGCCTTGGGCGTGAAGCTAGCCGGGTTATGCATCCAGGATTTGAGAATTTCTTCGAAGTTATACCAAGTCTTGGAAAAATCAAGGAAACCCTTATTAAGGAGCTGGTAGGGTGACCTAAGGGCATATTCCCTGGCGAAGACTTCATACTGGAAAGAGGTTAATTGAGCCCTAAAATTATAATTAAATGAATAGTCTTTGGGGCTTGCATGGTCTATTATCCATTTGATAGCGTCAGTATAAGGCATGAGCACCAATCTGGACGCAATGGCATATAGATGGGATCTACTTATGTTCATGTAAAAGGACTAGTTGTATTGGATTTTAGAAAAAGTCGTCATTATTGAATATAGAGTAAATCCGGGACCAGTCTAAGTGACAAGTCTCGGACACTCTGCCATTGGTGTTAGAAAGGATACCAACATTGGGGTCTTTGTTCTTAAATTCCTTTAAGGCCATCTTTGATCGGGTGATTCTCGACATGCTTGGAAAACTAGTAAGTTCTGATGAATGTAAGAAATTAATCAATCAAATAGTTTTAAAAACTCAACAATTTATGCACACGAAAAGTAAAAATGAAAGAAAAACCAACCTGTATCGAAGAAGGAGTGAAATTGGTAATCCTTGGTAAAAATATGCAGTAAAATCCTTGGCGCAAGTGAAATTGGAAAATTTGGAAATAGTAAAAAGAAAACGAAAATTCAAAATATTGAACTAGCTGTGGGATGAAAACCGGATCGCAAGATCAAAAGAAATCAACGACTGAGATTAAATCGCGAAGAGCGGAAAAGAAATTGCGGGATCAAAGTTTTTTCAAATTTTGATTGTGACTTCTGTAATCCACAATCCACAATGCGGGTTGCGGGCTGTGGAAGTAAAATTTTGAGCATAAGCAATTTTAATGTTTCTGCAATCCGCAAGCTACAATTGGATAACGAAGCGGTGAAAAGTAACATGAAAAGTCAATCTTTACGCAATCCGCAATGTAGGTTGCAGGTGCACAACTTCAATAGGTTTATTATGGTTTCTTATTTCCACACTCTGCAATTTGCAGGTTGTGGGTTTCGGAATCGTGAATTTTATTATTAGTGACTAAGTTCTTTTCGTATTCCGCAATCCGCAATTTGCGGGTTGCGAGTTGCGGAGGTGCAAGTTTGCAATTTTATGTTCCAAGTGCTTTCCGCTTTCCGCAATCTGCAATTTGCGGGTTGCGGAATGCGAAACCAAAAATTTGATTTTATTGAAAAACGTTTCCGGAAATCCACAAACCGCAATTACGGGTTGTTGGTTGCGGAAAGGAAAGATTTAAAACTTGAAACTTTTGAACATCCGCAATCCACATTGTGTATTGCGGGTTACGAAACGTGGGTTGTAAAAACAAAAAATTTCAAGAAAAATTATGTTTTCCACAACCTTAAAAATGCATAGAAAAAGTTTTTTCCATCAAACTTCATCAAATCCAAGGCATGGAAACAAAAAAAGATAAGGGCGACAATCAAAACACCCCAAAACAGATAAAGCAATTGTGAGTTACCTTGAAAAATAACAGTGGGGCTCCCATTTTCATTAATAAAAATGGGATTTGTTGTGCCTACAACAAGCCCATGGCACTACAAAAGCATGATACATAGCTACTAATGTTTCTTGTCGAGAAGCGATGTGGCTCAAAAAGCTACTTGTAGGGTTCTTCAATGAAAAGCTTGAGCCCGCATTTATTATGTGTGCCAATCAGGGTTTCATCAAGCTTTCTGAAAACCTAGTGTTTCATGACAAGTTGAAGCACATTGAAATGAAGTATCAATTCATCCTAGACATGGTCCAGAAAGGTACCATGAAACTTCAACACATTTCTATTGATGAGCAAATTGCAGATGTGTTAAAAAATACTCTATCAGTGACGAAGTTCAAGTACTTTCGAGACAATCTTGGTGTGTCCAAGAATGCCTCCTCGCTAAGAGGGAGTGTGAAATGTACAACACGCAAAGCCATTGTCTAAACCAATCTTGTGCAACCAAGATTGATCCTCTCCTATAGAGGTGAACACTTTGATTTCCTTCCATGTAAAGGTTATTCCTTCCATATAGAGGTAATTCATCAAAGTAATGATGCTGTAAAGTCTTGTTGGACAAGTCTCCAAACTTGTGTGTCAAGTCATGATTCTCATGTGAACCTTCTGTATAAAGGTACCCATGAGATGGACCTCCCATTTAGAGGTGGTCCTTACGTATAAATGTCATGCTTTACTTGATAAAATCATTTAATGTTGTGTGATGTATTATTAACCATGATCATCAGTTTCTATTAAGTATCCCTTAGAAATTGATCACATCTAAAGTGGATTACTTAAGCATATGATCATTTGCTTCGGAAAAATATATTATGATCACAACATCTGAAAATTCCTCTTAGTATAATGTAATGTGATGGATAATTAAATTTAGCATATATTGACCATGCAGTAAAAGATAAAGAGATAAATATAAATGCATAGAGAAAATTAAAATTTCAATTGGTCAGGAGATGACTAAGTGAATTCAATTTGTCAAGCTTCAGTTAGTGCCACAATGTATGCCTTAGTTAACTAAAGAACTCGTAGTGGTCACTACAAGTAAATCAATCAACATGACTTTAGTTAATAGTAGTTAACTAAGCATTAAATAAGAGGGACTAGTTAACTAAAGTATTTTCACTTTAGTTAAACTAAAAGACAACACTTCAGTAAATGAAGGAAAACATGAATCGATCAGTACAATGATGTTATCAAGAAAGAATCAGTTAAAGAGATTTAACTAAGTGATAACAAAGAAGATCTAGTTAACTAAGTGTTATTACATGATGACACTTAGGTTCAACTAAAAGACAACACTTGAGATGTGACACTTGCATGACAACACTTAAGTGAGCTTCCTAACTAAGTAGGAAGCTTTCGGTTAAGAGGCAATTTCATCCTAAGAGATAGTTCATTGAGATAAAGCATTGCATGAGAAGTGGGGCGCACTTCTTCATGCAAGATTGATACATCCATTCTTAGGGAGAGCTCATCCCGAAGTTAGAAGAAGACAATGCATGTCGAGAAGAATGTATAGATATGTTATACGAGACTGATGAATTCAATGTGAAGAGAATTCTCTTCTCCATTGAAGGAAATGAACTTATCTTATTGTAGGTTATTGTTCTAGCTTGTTATTGATGTGTTGGGCACATTGGAAAACACATTAGATTGACCTCTCTTCTCTATTGCTTTCGTATCTTCACCAAGAGTATTTTGGTGATATCTTATCTTCTGAAGGAAATATGCTATGTTGTAAAAGAAAGAATTCTCTTCTCTTCATTATATTATACTAAGAAGAATTGTTGGGGTTTTTGTTCTCATAGTTTTGAGTATTTTACCCAGGGTATATCTTGTGTTATGGATGTATGAATTTCATGTGATTGCATTGTCTAATTGTTTCAAGTTTCGACGTCTAAAAGAATTAAAGATCAAAGCTCAACCAAATATTAACATATCATAGGCTTCATTTTCAGCCTTCTTAATATTTAATTGATTTAGGTATCCCTCTACATATTGTGAAGCATTTAACCCTCTTATTATTAGAGGCCCTATCTCTTTTGGAAGAAAAAAGGATGTGTGATGCCTAAAGTGTCTAAAGTGGAGCTCATTTAAAGCAAATTTTTGTCTCACAAAATCCATGGAAAACATCCTTGGAGTCAGGAAAATTGGCATATTGTATGGTTATTCTTAAAAACCATATACTCTTATTACTGTATGATATTTATAGAGAAACCAATCCCCTATATGAATATTAGTTGTAAATTGCAAATGTTTCTTATTTTCTGGCAGCATCTTGGGAGGAGAACTAGCAAAAATCAAACTGTGTTCAATACTCATAACATTGTCTATGAAATTAGAGACATTGGAATTATATGCTCTTATCAGGACTAGTTCAGACCATTCATAAACTAGGACTTGATTTCCATCTTTTTCAGTTTCCCACAACCCTAAGTGCTTGAAAATTTCTTAATTTTGGTAGAAGAACATAAAGAACAGATAGGATTGGTACCTGAAATATTCTATAGTATGGAATTCTTCCAATTTTTCATGTATGACCTCTGCTAAGTAACTACAGAGATCAAAATGAGGGGGGGTTTTGTCACCTACCCAAATTTTGAGAATATTATTTTATTTGCAAAATACTTTATGTTAAATTATAATTACAAAGTTTTGTAATTACGACCAAGTTTGGTCAAGCATGATTGGAATTACTGATTTATTATTATTTAATAAACTAAAATAGGAGACAAACACCCAAGGGAACTGTTAAATGAGTGCTCACTGACCCACTAGGAGGAATGGAAGCTGTTAGAAGGTATGGGACAGATGGCAACATTTGCACTCCACCACTAGCTTTTGGTTATGGGACAACTACCCCCAAATTTGTGGCATTATCCCCCAAGTGGGTGGAAGAGAGTAGGTGTTGGCCCGGTTTTGCAACCAGGCTTAGTGCTATGGGCACCTGCTAACTAGTAGCAGTAGTTTCAATGGAAATAAATAACAATAAACTAATTAAACAAGACTATTCATGGATCTAAGCAAAGATATTAAGCAAATAACAAAAATAATTTAAAATCAAGAACAAGAACATATAAAATAAAGAATTTGTATTGAAAGAATGGGGCAAGCAAGTGCTTGCGGAATCAATACCTCTAATGGTGAGGTTGAATAGCTCCAAGGATGAGCAACTCCAATCTCCAATGGTCTCTTCTCCAATGTGGTTTGCAATGGATAAAATGCTCAGGGGAGATTTCAGCAGCATAAGGATGAGATAATGGATGGATCTGAAATGAGGAGCCCCTACCACCTTTTTATAGGTTTTGGTGGTGGGAAATACCATTTGTGGTTCTGTGGAAACCAAATGGTATTGACCAACATGGTTTAGGTACTTTTCCCTCCTTTTTCCTTTTTTGAATAAAAAATAATATTTTAATTCCCTTTTTAATATTTTTGGGAATTTGGACCCTTTTTTAGGGTTTTTTATGATTTTATTGGAAAAATAATCTTTTTTAATGGAAAAAGGGGTGTACTAAGGTCTTTTGGTGACCTTTTGTTGGTTTCAGAGGCTCAGATGGTGGAAAAGTGGACAAATGGGTCATGTGAATAAGGGAATGAGCTAGTGAGCACTTTTTAGGTGTTAACAGATTGCCCCCTGATGTGTGAGGGCAGGAGCTCATCGTATGGCCGATAGACATCATAGTTCTTTTGTCCTTTTTCTGGGGTTTAGGGGAGAGAAGAGACCGGTTGGAGACAGGAGCCACGGTCCTTGGAAGCTACAAAAACAAAAAATATTACATGGCCTCAATATGAATGAGGTATAATCTCTGATAAAGGACGAGGCGGGCATTCCCATGCTCGTATCAAGACTTATACAAAAAAATTAGTCCCAAGAAGGGGGATCTAATACATAAAGAAATATATTGGTACATCATAATGGTCCAGAGGGGACATTATTTTGGGATGTACTCCTGATCATAATGGATCTCAATGACTGATACACTGGAATAACTGTTGAACTGCTGAAACTGAAGGTGTCCAACATCTGTATGGACTCAATGACTATGAGCCATCTTTGGGAAGTATTTGTATCTGTATACTCGAGGGAGTATAAAACTGGGGTACATCTGAATACTGTTGCCATACGCAACCCGAATATCTATAGAAAAAATGTAACTGGTTGTATCCATAAGTAGACTCTCAAATGTGGAGGAGTCAGGTAGTATCCGGGGTCTTCGACTAATAACTGAACGGACCAATACCCTGTGCGAGTCTCAACGATGCGATCAAGGTGTTGAAGTCGAGCATGTGAGAAACAAGCATTCGGAGAGGCACTGAGGATTCCTCTCGAAATGATTCGTAGGCACTCATCATAAATGGTGATGAGTCCAAGACACAGGGACCTCTAGGTCTATCCTCTGGAATCAATTTGGTTGTCGTCGACAGAGGGAGACCAGCAACTAACAAGGCAATGATGTTTCCTTGATAGGAGCACGAGGTGTAAAACTAAAGTGTTGTAGTACTGATGGTAGGACTGACATACTTGTGGGGATGGGAAATAACTGGGTCAAAAAATGGGTAGACTCAAACTTCCTTTGTTCAGAGCATGATGACATGGTTGACCTAGCAGCATAGGGAACTGACTTGTAGGTGTGGGGATCATTGCTTTAACTGAATGGTATATATTGACTCTGGGGGGGAGGACGAGCTGATAGGTGTCGTCGAGGAATTATCAAGGTGACATACTGCAGAATACTCTGAACAAAGGCGACCAAAATGGGGAAGCTGCCTAATGAGTAGATGTGATCTGTCGTGGCGCCAAGAGGCACCATTGATTCCTTCTTCATAGTTTTAATGAGCTCCAAGAAGGGATAAAAGTGTGCTCTGAAATGGTACGGTCCTGTGGATTTTGCGAGCCCAGGACGGCTCATGCTCATGGTTTCTTTCATGTTTAGAGAGTCTGAAAGCGGTAAGTGGACTCTATTGGTGTTTCTTTTTCGTAAGTTTAGTCTCCAAGGCCCGAAAAAGCATAAAATGATGCAGATGGAGAACTCTTCTAGCCGATGTGACTAGAGTATACCTTTTTCGTAATTAGTCTACGAGGTCCGGAAAAGGGGTAAACTTATACCAGGTAGACGCCCTTTCAGATACGTTTAGCGAGCATGAAAGGAAGCAAGATTGCTCGGCGATCTTTTCATTGTTTTAGGAGTCAGAAAAGAGCTTAACAGAAACTCCCTAAGTGCCTTTTTCATAAAAGGGGTTGCTCGGCCCGAAAAAGGGATAAAATTATACCAAACCAAAATGGATTGACGAGGGCGAAAAAGGGTCTCAAGCATCATCATCAGTACAGAAAACTGGATCCGGTGACATAAGGATTGTCGGAAACGGAGAACAGCCAATGTGGCACGCAAACCGAGGTGATGAGAGGGCATCTTGAAAAAATGGCCGAAAATTATGGGCGTGAGAGCGAGGAATGATCTCAAGCATTATCACAAGCGCGGGAAACTAAATCCAGCAATATAAAGATGGTCAAAAACAGAGAACGGTGGATGTGGCACGCAAACCGAGGTGACAAGGGGGGCATGGAAAAATGCCCTAAAAATCTGGGCGTGAGAGCGAGAAATGATCTCAAGCAACATCACAAGCTCGGAAAAATGAATCCGATGATATCAAATATATCAAAAACGGAGAGCAGCTGAAGTGGTACGCAAACTGGGGCGACAAGGTGTCGGGACACAATGTTGATATTGGTCCTGGTGAGAGCGAGAAATGATCTCAAGCATCATCACGGGCACGGAAATATGAATCCGGCAGTGCAAATGGTGCGAAAAACAGAGTTCATAAGGACTCCGGAATGGTCAAAGCAAATAACTAGGTTAAAAAATGGCTACAAATAAAGGTGATCCCACCAAGCGAAGGATGCAGTGGTGGGGAGAATTGATGACCCGTGGGGAAAAAATACTAGGTGTATCAAATCAACTGAAATATACAAGTGATACGTGACCTAAAAAATGGTTGAGATCACGAATATGAAAAAGTGAGCAGGGTTAATGACCTGCCCCCATGCTATGTGCATGGGGTTTGTGATTGTGGATCACATATGTGTTGGTTTGAACGATGGGCTCATTGAGGTGTTGAGATAGAGATGATGGGGAAGGTTCAAAATGATTGATCATGCCCCCTATCCCGGGGTCGAGGTAATCTATTATGCCCCCTAACTCAGAGGTGTCAATGTGGTGCAGATGTTGTCTCAGAGAGAGATCAATAGGGCATTGAGCAACTGCTGGCGGGGTGTTATACCATGAGGCTGTGGGTCGTGGTGGCATACTGAAGTGATGATATGATGATGGGGGATTCCCTTTGTGGGGTGGATGCCCCCAGTATCTCCGACGAGGATCACGATGATGATGAGTAGGAAAGGTTTTGGGCCTGCCCCCATGTTGTGGACATGTGGTTTCCTGGTCGATTTGAAAGGGTTGAACCTGTGTGTCAAAGGGATCAATGGAAGGGGCCGATCGGACAGAGGGGTATCCAGTGGAGATCGTATAAATGGCGGGGTCAAGGCCAGGCATTTCGGTATCTGACCAAGTAAAGACATCAGTGAATTCTTGGAAGAGTTGTTGGTATTCTCCGATCTCATGCTCATTGTGGGAGGTTCCTAATGTGATGGTATGAAGGGCACCAAGTGGGTCAGATATGTCAATGTGGATGACGGGAGAAATATCGGCCATGGGATCCGTTAACCAGTCGATTTTAGTAGGAAGGAAATCCTTGGACTCAACCGCGGATTGGGTAGCGGTGGTGGATGAAGTCTCTTCCAGGAGGAAGTATGGACGATGGTGCATGTCTTCCCCAGGATAATCAAAGGTAGTAGGAGTCTCGAGAACCTCTTCATCATTGCGGGAGCTTTGAGTGGTCAAATCGAGTGATGAGGTAGTGGTAGTCGAAGAGATCATGTAGATGGTGTTAATCTCTCCGGATGAGGATGATGCGGGAGGGTAGATCTCCTCGATAGTAGGGGGTGTCGTCTCAAGGTCCAAATTGTTCATCTCATAGAGGGCTGCTCTGTAATCTGGGATGTTAAGACAGTGATGGGAGTAGTGGCCGTAAATACCGCATATCGCACATGGGTGGTTGGTACGCAGTGATTTATCGCGAGGCATGGGGTTTGGATCTAGTTTAACCACCGTGATGTTGGGGTCGTCGTCCAACATTTGCATGTGTTCCTGCAATGCAGGTAACTGTGGACACTGATGGGTTGGATGGCCTAACTCATCACACAGCGAGCATTTTGGAGGAGCACAAAATACGGGGGGAGGTTTAACTGCCTTGGGTGGGGGAACCGTAGTGTATGGTTGTGGGCCTCTGCCCCCAGTGGGCCTGACTAATGGAGGGGGATTCATTGACGACGAAGGAGTCGTGATACCGGGAGGTGGTTGGGTAGAAGTAACAATGGGTTGCACCGGTTGTAGGATGACATTTGGTGTCGGTGGAGGAACGGGAGGCGTAATATACCACACGGGTAATCCCAATGTTAACCCGGGGAGACTAAGGGTAGCCATAACCGGGGTGCTTACTACACCCGAAGGAGGAAATATAAAGGGGATTGTGTGGATAGGTGTAACACCGATGTGACTAGGGACCAATGGTGGTTGACTACCAGGTGTTTGTGTATTCTGTGAAAGAGTACAGAGGTTTGCGACGTGGGTCTCCGGTGACGGTGGTGGAATGGCCTGGAATGTAGAGGTCATTGGTGTATTTGAGTAAAGTCCGGGTCCCACAGAAGAAACAAAGGAGGTAGTTTCACTAGAAGTGGGTTGTTCAACCATGGGGAGAACATTTTCGAGTGCTGCAGGGGCATTGGGATCATAGTAGGTGAGCTGATCAACCTTGACCATGCGTCCCTCATGGGGGAACTGCATGGTGCGAAATACGGATGAGGCAACAGCCCGCATGGCGTACATGTAGCTGCGACCAAGTAAAAGGTTATAGTCTAGTTGGGCATTGATGACCTCAATGTCAATGAGCACGATTTTACCCACCAGCTGGACAGGGACATTGGCTAAAAGACCTTGGGGTTGAGCCGAACGGCCGTCATAAGCTCGTAATGCAGTGGTGGACTGCTGGAGAGTAGGGGATCCCAACTTCTACCAGACGAATGTGGACATGACGCATGTGGAGGCCCCTTCATCGATAATGCATCGATGGATGACAAGATTCCGAATAGAAACAGAAACTTGGACTGCTATGGTGGAAGGCAGACGTGGTTCGGACTGGTCCAAATCAAAGGTCATCAATTTCGAATCATTTGGGTCAATCGCCCTAATGGCGGAAAGTAAAGTCTTGCGCTGCGTAGGACAGTTCTTCAAGACTTCTAACGCAGACATGGCTGCGGGAGATTGAGCTAGGTCATCTACAATGTTGTAATTGGACGCATCCCGTGCATTGGGGTTGTTGTTGATTCGGCGAAGGGGGAAGCGAGGTGCTTTAGAAGCGCCATCGAGTGGAACCTGAGGTATACGTAATGTCTGATCAGTGGGATGAGCATTAGTATCCTTTTCGGCGGGAGTAGCTTCGGAGGTAGGACCATACTGGTTCCGTCGGGTTTGGATATTGACGTCGGCAGTGGACATCATCAATAAGTGGTGGGTGCCTGAATCAAACATGGATTGGTCAGGAGCTGCGTAAGTAATTTGTTGTGGTTGCACGTTGCCCTGTGGGGGGGCTAACGGCTGAGTGCTCACCACTCCTTGTGTTGGAAAAGGGTTTTGTAATACCAAAGGTTGTTGTGGAGGTGGTGGGGGGTTGGGTGGCGGCTGAGGAGCCGCCTGCCCTTGACGATGGGCGTCATTTGTCCTTAGTTGTCGAGCTCGCTCCAGATGTGGGCAAGCGTGGGTATAGTGGCCATAGACACCGCAAATGGAACAAGGATGGTTTGTTCGTAAATTAGCATTTTTGGCTTGCTTAGGTGGTCGATCAGGATTCTGATGAGCAGGCGCCGCGTTATTGTTTTGCGGAGGATGGGTAGGTTGTGGAGCTTGGTTACGGTTTTGATTATTTCCACGGTTGCGTCCTCTTCCGCGGTTTGGTTGCCCACCCTGGTTGCGTTGGTTATTTTGGTATTGGGGCTGATGTTGTTGTGCGTACACATGCCCTTGAGCATTGGGGGGATTCTGAGGAGCTGCAGGTGCGGGAGCAGGTTGCGGTGGATAGTATGCAGGTGGAGCTGGAGGTGGTCCAGTTGCCTGTTGGGGTTGTTGGTACCCCTGAGCTGGTGGAGGTGTGAGGTTAGCTGGTGCAACCGGTTGTGGGTAATGCATGAGCTGTTGTGGGAACTGCATGGGGTTCTGTACCGTAGGTTGAGCATAGTATGTAGGAGGTACATATGCTGATGGCGCTTGGCCATAACAATGTTGTGGACAAGAGGGTCCATGAACGTGATGGGTCTGATTTGTTGGAGCATAAGAAGTTGTCGCTCCGGAACTAGATGTAGCCCTAGAAAGGTTTGGGGCGGGCATGGTGCTCACCATACTGAAAGGTTTTGCTTGCGGTGTAATTTGGCCAATAATGCCATCAGCGGCATGTGATGCCCCCGGTGTGTCACCGCGTGCAGAGTCACCTCGTGGGGCGTCCGGTATGATCATGTATAGGTAACCCGACTGGGCGTAGATGAGATCAAACTGTTGGGCTTTGAGGATGGCCTCTTCCTCAGACTGGGGTCTTTCAGATGCTACATCCTTCGCAATGAGAGGAAGGAGGGATTTTAGAAGCCAATCTAGGAAGATTCGGTCGTCTAATTTTATTTTGCATAGGCTTCGGCGCCGATGCCAATCATGAGTATGGTCAGTGATATGCGTGGCCGTGTTCTGTCTGCAAGACAGTAGGATCTCGACGCCCGCATCGTAACGGACAGGTAACTGGAAGAATTGTAGGAAAGTCGAGGCAAGGGAGGTAAATGTGGCATGCGTGCCATGGGGCTGCTCGATATACCATTTGGCTGCGGAGCCAGTGAAGGTGCGTTGTAAAAGCCGTAGGCGGATTGAGTCATCCACTATGGAGTTGGAGGAACACCATAAATGGAATGACATGATGTGATTCTGGGGGTCTTCTCCTGCCTTACCCTCAAACTTAGGGATGTCAGAGGGGAGCTTAGTGGGCATATGGGGCCACGCAGGATCATGTCTGATGGGGTCATTTGTGAGCCTAGCTAAATCTGGCAGGTTCAGACTTGCCATGTATGGTAGACTAGCAGATGTGGTGACCGGAACTGGGACATGCCTAGCCATTGTGGTATGGTGTAGGGGACCAGTAGCACCTAAAGGTATGTTAGGTATGGAGGGTATGTGCCCTCCAATAGGTGTAGTCTGGTGTGGGCCAGCGCCTCCAAGTGCAACTTGGGTTACACTTGGGTTAGGAATCGCACTAGGGATTCCTGGGATAGTACTTCCAAGTGCAACATGGGTTGCGCTTGGGTTGGGAATCGCACTAGGGATTCCTGGGATGGGGTTTGTGGAAACCAAAGGGGGTATGACCCCCATGTTGGGTATACCCATGACAGGTTGTGGCTCTGTGTTAGGCATTCCTAAATGTGGAGTGTTACCCATATTGGGCATACCCAGGGGGGTGGTTGTTGCCGTGGATGGTACGACAGCAGAAGGGTCTGCGGATGTCTGACCTATGGTAGTTGTAAATAGTGGATCAAATGGTGTTCCAGACATAATGGTGGTTGGTGGTAACTCTGTGGGGTTTTCGGATTCTACCTCCAAATCAAAGGTGAAGTGGGGTATGTCAGAATCGGATGACTGTCTAATTGATTGACGATGTGTCGAATCAAGGGATAGGGCTCTGCGTCTGTGACGCGGAGAGCCAAGTGGACTAAACTCTGGGAGTTCGCCCTGTAGACGACGAGAGCGTCTAGAATTCTCAATGGTGAGAATTAAGTTTTTTGTGTAAAAATTTGTTTAAGTATCAGGTGGTGATATATATATAAAAGACTCAAAACCCTAATGCAACCAAGGGTGCAAGAAGGGGAGTGAAAAAAGAAGGCTCTCAGGCCAAGAAATCAATCCTCAAAAAAGGCACTTATTCTAGCAGCTGTGCTACAATAAGTGGAGGAATGCAACAACTGGTCATAATACCAACATGCAAACGACTCCTAGAAAAAATAGGTGTAACTAGACCACAGGTAGGTTGAAATCATGCAAACACCTAATCTAAAAGTATTGTGACTCAAACAGACGATATCCTCTGCAAGGTGATGAAATCCAAGTCAGACAATATGAATGTTGAGACAACGGCTAGATATCCCCCTACCGGGAGGGACACCGGGAAATCAATCCTAAAGACAGGCTACTAGTATACTCCGTTCATGACGCGTCGAGAAAAGGTAAATCTGTCGTTTGGTCCTTTGATCGCAATATCCCAATACAGGGATATCCCAAGAACTGCGAATGGTAGCCCTTCGGTTACTGAATGGATTTCGGTATTCCACTCAGGCTTCCGGAACCATCCTCGTGACTTCAACCCTCCTAGGGGAGAGGCCTTCCCACAAACCGGTTGTGACCGTGCCAAAAAGTACTAAGAGATTTTAGCTCCCTAATTGGACAACTTCTATGTCTTAGATGTAAGAACTGAGGGGTGTTATTGGAACACCTATCCCCCCAATACTACCTAGCTACAAGAATTCTTTTAGTGTTCCCCAAGTGGGGTTAAAAGTGTGTTCAAATTAAGGTACATTTTAAGGCTTAGTTCAATTAAGTGATCGTGTGAGTGCACGTGAGGTGTTGTAAACTGAACTTGAAAAAATTAAATGCTTTATAGGAAATTTTCAAAAAATAAAGGATTTTTCGAAAATAAAAAGCAAATATTTAAGACTTTTTCACTAAAAGGAATTTAAATGCTTTTCAAAAAATAACTCAAAAAATAAAGGATATCTTGGATTTATGAAAGCAAATAATAGACTTCTTTTTAAAAGAAATAAATGGATTTCTTTGTTTCAAGAAAAATTACTAAGGACAAGATTTTAAAGAAGTAAACAAGAAAAAATTTGAATCTAGATGAAAATGCAAAATGAGTCTTTCTTTCACTTTCTTGAAAATTTTTAAAAAGATTTCTAGATATGCACTTTTAAATAGTAAAAAAAATTTTCAAAGCTGTAAAATATGCAGAATTTAATACTGTAAAAAATGTGCTATGGGCAGAAAGTATAGTAAAAAAATTTTTCAAGATCGGGATGGCCGAATGAAAAATTCAGCCGCGCGGGTTTTGGACGCACAGCCGCGATGGGTCGCGCGGGTTTTGGACCGACAGTCGCGATGGACCACGCGGGTTTTGGGCGCACAGTCGCGATGGACCGCGCGGGTTTTAGCCGCACAGTCGCGATGGGCAGCGCGGAAATCGGCCGCGAAGCCGCGGTGCGCAGCGCGGAAAAACGCAGAAAAGTCGCGATGGACCGCGCAACTGTCTGGCAAAAGGCCGCGATGGACCGCGCGGAAAAACGCAGAAAAGTCGCGATGGACCGCGCGACTGTCTGGAAAAAAACCGCGAGGCGGAAGCCGTGCACGGAAACCAAGAAACGAACCCGAAAATTGAAAATTTCGGGCTGTTTATGGGGCCAAATCTCAGAGCAGCAATGGATCTGCTGTCTAAGATGGCAGATCTATGGATCTAAAGGTTAAAAACTAATAAAAAACTAAGATTAAAGGCAAAACTAGAGATCTATAGTTCAAACCAAAGCGGAGTCACCAAAAACTGTTGGCCCAGTTTTGCAACCAGGCTTAGTGCTATGGGCACCTGCTAACTAGTAGTAGCAGTTTCAATGGAAATAAATAACAATAAACTAATTAAACAAGAATATTCATGGATCTAAGCAAAGATATTAAGCAAATAACAAAAATAATTTAAAATCAAGAACAAGAACATATAAAATAAAGAATTTGTATTGAAAGAATGGGGCAAGCAAGTGCTTGCGGAATCAATACCTCTAATGGTGAGGTTGAATAGCTCCAAGGATGAGCAACTCCAATCTCCAATGGTCTCTTCTCCAATGTGGTTTGCAATGGCTAAAATGCTCAGGGGAGATTTCAGCAGCATAAGGATGAGATAATGGATGGATCTGAAATGAGGAGCCCCTACCACCTTTTTATAGGTTTTGGTGGTGGGAAATACCATTTGTGGTTTTGTGGAAACCAAATGGTATTGACCAACATGGTTTAGGTACTTTTCGCTCCTTTTTCCTTTTTTGAATAAAAAATAATATTTTAATTCCCTTTTTAATATTTTTGGGAATTTGGACCTTTTTTTAGGGTTTTTTATGATTTTCTTGGAAAAATAATCTTTTTTAATGGAAAAAGGGGTGTACTAAGGTCTTTTGGTGACCTTTTGTTGGTTTCAGAGGCTCAGATGGTGGAAAAGTGGACAAATGGGTCATGTGAATAAGGGAATGAGCTAGTGAGCACTTTTTAGGTGTTAACAGTAGGCAGCTCATTAATGACCAGTTAACCACTTAAAGGCCTAGGCAGCCTAGAAAGGGCAATTCAAATTGAGCAGGAAGCTCCTACAATATTTTCTGCAGAAATATTCCTCAAGTGCATCAGGTCATCACTGAGAGATTCCAATAGGGAGGCTATGTAAGAGTGCAATTGTGAGTCTGCTAGTTATACTGAGAAGGAAATCCATAGGTGCTGGTGCAGGTCTCTTTGACTGCTGAGTCTTGAGGACTGGAAAATCTATATTCTACTGCAAGTTGATGTATTAAGGCTTCTACAGAATCTTCCTCCTGGTGGTTCATAGAACATGCTCGGGGGTCCTAAGGCAAGTAAGTTGGTTGTCTTCAGGAGTAGGTTGGGTGGAATAGGCTCCTTGGGTGATTTGTTCTCCTACAAATTATTAGGTTATATTTTTCTGTTGTTGTTTTCAGTCAAATAAATTCTATATTTATCAGTAAGAAATTGTTTTATTTTCTAACCTAAATATGATTTCTGAATGAAAATGATTTATGAAATGATAGATTCGATAACCATCTCTATATTTTTCCCCATGCCGTTTTTGCATCGTACTCCAGTATATAGAAGTAAATTAAGAAAGATGATTGATAGGCAAATTGCCAAATGATTGGACAGAATAATCCTGTAATGTTTTCTATTAATGTTGATTTATTAATTCTTCATACCGAATAGTATATCATAGAATTTAGACTTATAGTATACTTCCTGTACTTAGAAATAAAAATAAAATAATCCATCTCTACATCAGTCTAAGTCTTCAAACTTTTACTAAATGTTCTTTCTGTTTGCAATCTGATGTTTAATATAAAAATGTCAAGTTTTCATTCACTTCCTGCATTATTGCTTTTTTTGAAATTTAACAGCTAAAAAATATTCTTATCCAACTCAAAACAAGCATTCTATTTTTCATTCCATTTCTTTCATCAAATTTTTCCATGGGTTAAACTTAGTACTAGTTTCAGTACTGTAATAGTCTGCTATATTTCAAATTTATGCAAAATAAATAAATTCTAGCTTGTATTTCTAATATCTTACAGTATTGTTACTGCTAAAACTATCATCTTCATGAAGTCGAAAATATGTATCTGATTCTTTCAAAAACCCTAAGATTATTCTATAGACAGTTTAAAACTACACATTTAAAACATAAACATCAATCTCTTGTATTTAGTTTTCCATTAACAAAAATACCTTTCGGCTGTCCAAACTACTATACATATATATTAAATATATTATAGGGTGTCTCCTGAGTAAGACTTTGCTACTCTCTTAAACCATTTTTGTTTTATGCCTCAACAACTAGAAAACGATTATCGTCTTAAAACAAACTCTAACTTAAAAATTTAAGGTTCGTTTCAAGAAAACCATCTAACTTTCGACAGTCAGCCATTCATCAAAATGACAGTATTCTTGCTTGTCAAACCCTTCTACTATCAAAACCTACTTTTTATTTTTCAAACCCTAAGATCGAAAACTGTAGCCATTTAAAAACGTCCAGCTTCTAATTTCTACCTTAATCACATTACAGTACGTCGTCTTCATTCAAAACCTACATGGCAGGAAATATCTACCTTTCACAGTTAACTCAACCAACAACATAAAACTTGTTATCAAAACAATTACTATTTATTCTTCATAGACGATTTGGGATTCCAAACATTACACAGTAAACATTGCAGTTTTAAAAACTGTATGATCCATTCAAAGGAACAAGGGTCTATCCCTTATCATTACATTTTTTCTTACAATCTTTTTCCAACCAAAAATTTACAGTAGACACTGTAGTAACAAGCCAGCTAAGAATCATAACAGTTGGGCTTTCCACTATGGATCCAAAAAGTTTACAAACAATGAACAAAAATCGTGCCAAAAACCAAACATCAACACCTTGCCAAATCATCTAGCATCGATCATAAATGAACCAGGAGAAACCATGAGGTAAGGAACCACCGAGGCTTACCGATGGACGCGTAGTTCTCTTCCATTGAAACACATGTAAAAGGTTCCTTGGACGAGGGAAAACCTGACAAGTAAACCTGTAATGGTTAAATGAGAACTTGTAAATGATTTTTCAAATGCGTGAAATGACAGTGGTTTGTAAAGAAAGGTCATTACCTAGGTTTTCACGAGGGAACTTCTACAAATGTAACTGACGAAGTTATTCACCCAATGTATAAAGGAGAAGCTTCCAGATTCTAAGGTCGAAATTTTACCACTACAAGAAAATCGAAAGCCGGTTCGAATATTTTAAAACTCTGGACATACACCCTCACAATTCACGCAATAAAACTAGCTATAGATTCAATCTTTCAATGTATTAACTACTGTAACTCTCACTACAGACTTGGCTCTTTTTATGACAAAAATTAACAGTCTAAACACACACAGGTCACGGGTTCAAGCTTGGGAAATCCCTCAACCACCAAACCCTAGAACCTCTCGGCCTGTTCACCCCACCCAAAGTTTCTACCAGAATGAAATGAAGACAAAAGACCTTTCCTCGAAGATAGTATAGTTAGGGTTCCATTACAATCTCAAAAATCACAGATCAATGGTGAATATTGCTGCCAACCAGGCATGTTGGAAAGTGGGAAACCATTACATTAAATACCTCTTTAAATGTTACAACCACGACAATGGAAATACAGTATGCCAAAGGACAACAATATAACCAGCTCGGAGAAGGATCATTATATCAACTATGCACAGCTCGGATTCTTAGTTGTATCATTCACCAGGTTTCATGTGAAGTGGATGATGTGTATTAACAGTAGTACATTCCACCATAGCGTTTAGATCGAAGCATTAATATCTGAATGGGACACTGTCAAGCTGCCATTTCATAACAATTGCTAATTTAATACCTATCAATTCATCACCTTAACAATGAACTCATTTCGTAAAGTGTAAAAACTTACAATATCAATACTTAGAACAAGAGCTAGGGTTGCATAGCATAGTTCTTTCCATTTCTAAAGTCTTATCCTTTCAAAGGTTTGGATACATTGTTAATGTTATAGGATAAGAGTCGCACTCCATATAAGGGCTACACACATAGGACTTGGTTAGGGTGTATCCCTTGGTCCTTTGTATTATTGTTTTTATAAACGTAATACTTTGTAGAATCACACTTTATTACACAGTACTAATATTATAATGAAAAAGGGTTAAATTCTATATTGTAACTTTTTAAAATAGAAATACGAAGGTGACATTATAATAGATGTGCTAGGTTTATACAATTTCTATATGCATTTATAGACGGAAAATTTAGGAGCCTTTATAGTTAATTTATGACATTCAAGTATGGAAATATTGTATAAGTCATAATATTCACAAGTCAATACATATGGTGGTATTGAAATGACAAAATAGAAAAAGTATCATATTAATACTTGACTTTCGTAACTTAGTATTTATACTCCAGAAATTCCTAAGCACAAGTAATTTATATTTGATGATTTTACTAATAAATTTATTTTGAATATCAATCATTCTAACTTTAGCATTATATATTAGTACATCTAGATTAGACAAGGTCCATACCTGAAACAAGGGAGTAAATAGCATTTTCACCAAACATTGACAATTTAATGAAAAACATATTTTGTTCTTAAACACTTGGTTGTCGCATTCTCTTACCTAAAATCTGCGCAAAAGAGACAGGAACAATTGCTTTAGCTAAACATACCTAAGTAAGCCTCAGGGACCTCGTAGGACCCCTTCGTCATCATCCAAAAACAAAACTGTCAGCACTTTGTCAAGAAAATATAAGCACGTGATATTCAAATTACTGTTAACACAAGCAGAACTAATGTCGTAAGCATGTTAAAAGAAGTATGTCGCATCGCTGTCATTTAAAATATTTTTAGTTATGAGACTCAGTAATCAATATGTTTTCTGTATTAATGACTTATTTTTTCAAGGTTGTCTTATTAAGCATTTATTATTTCCGCATTAACAATTTATTTTACATTTAATGTTGTTTCCAAAAAAAAAAAAAATTATGAAAATAACGGGATGTTACATGTGGTATGAGAGCTCATGTTCGAACTCTAGGCCTGAACAGGTCCAAGGAACACGCAATAGAAAATTTATTTATAGCATAAATCTTATTAATTCAATTTAAATATTTGTGTTATATAGAAATTATTTTTAAGCTACAAGTATGGAAGGATCAGCTGAACATATAGAGGGCAGATTTCGACCCAACAGTCATAGCACAGGACAACATTATGAAGAAGAAGTCTATGGTGAATTAAATGACAATTCATCAGAATTATTATGTGCATTTCAAGAGTTAAAAGCAGAAATTAGATCTGTAAAACAAGACAATGAGAAAATTCTGAAGGCACAAGAAGAACTTAATCAAGTACTATTCAAACAATGCCCAATTGATGAACAGGATAGAGAAATTGAAAATACCTCCAAGGTTGAAGAGTTACCTCATAGAGATAGGGGTAAAAAAATGAAAACTGATGATGCAAACAACATTTCAACATCATCAGAAGCTGCCCATGAAAAACGCAAAAAGAAACGAAATTATTCAAGTGATAGTAGCAAAGGAGACTACAAACCCAAAAGAAAAAGTCACAAACAGTATGAACAGATTTCTGGGGAGTTCAAGAAAATCAAACCCCCAACCTTCAATGGTGAAACTGAGAAAGGAGAGACAACAGAAGCATGGTTGTCTGGCATGAAGAAGTACTTCCAAATTTATGATTACTCATAATCATTGAAGGAAAAGATGGAAATACACAACTTGATTGGGAAGGCATATATTTGGTGGCAGGACATCAAAAGAGTGAAGGGCATCAAAGAAAAGGATGTAAATTGGAGCAATTTTAAAAGATACTTCAAGAAAAAGTTCTTATCTGAACAATACTATGAGGAAAAATCCAAGAAATTCTATGATTTAAAACTGGGAAGTATGAACATGAAAGAGATGAACAGTAAATTTTTGAATTTACTGAGGTATGTGCCATACCTCGTGGAAGAAAAACCAAAGATTCAAAGATACCCGAGTTGTCTACCTTTCAACATCAAGGACAGAATAGAGTATGACAATCCAAAGACCTTAGAAGAGGCCATGAGGAACGAAACTTTCTATTATGACACTAATTGGAAAAGAGAAGGGATATCTAACTGGAAAAATCATAAACCCAACAACTTTGAGTAGAAGAAGAAAATTTCAGGTTTAGTGGAAATTCTGGTTTCCAAAAGAAAAAATTTTAGAACCGAAATTTTCAAGGAAACAATCCGAGAAATAACCAGCAGCAGAATTTTATAGCTCCTAGAAATACTCCCAATGCCACCAGAACTAATGACCAAAAGGCACCTATCAAATGTTTTGAGTGTCAAGGTCCTCATTATGCATCAGAATGCCCCAAGAGGAAGCGGACAACTAACAATATTCATTCCATACAGACTGAACCTATTGTTGGAGACTTGGCAAGGGAGATGCCCAGAATTAATGTAGCACTAGATAACAGGCAAGCAGAGCATCAAGTCTCTATGGTAGAGATTGAAGGTATGCTACAAAACCATCCTGTTACTATTTTGATTGATCCAGGTGCTAGCCTAAGTTATATATCACCAGATATTGTAGAAAGTTTTAAATTGAAAACAGAAAAATTCAATAAATCTTGGTTAGTTAGACTAGCAACAGGAACAAAAAGAAAAGTATCTGATTTTATTGAAAGTTGTGCTTTATCCATGAATCAGTTAAAGACACAAACCAAGTTGAATGTTTTACCTTTAGGATCCTATGATATCATATTTGGAATGGACTGGTAAGAATCCCATCATGTCATTCTGAATTGTTATGAGAAAAGTTTTACATGTTTAAATGATGAAGGAGAAACAGTAGAAGTAAAAGGTATTCCAAGAAAGACATCCCTTAAACAGATTCCAGCCATGCAAGTAAAAAGAGTAGTTAGAAAAGGATGTCAAATGTTTGCAGTGAATGATGAGTTGATTACTACAGAGGACAAACTGAAACTAGAAGATATACATGTCCTAAAATATTTCAAAGATGTTTTTCCTGAAGAGATTCTAGGATTACCCCCTAAGAGAGACCTAGATTTTACCATCGAGTTAATACCAGGAGCGGTACCAAATTCTAAAGCTCCATATCGGATGAATATACTGGAATTAAATGAGTTGAAATCAGAGTTGAAGGAACTGATTGATGAAAACTATATAAGACCCAGTGTGTCTCCTTGGGGAGCACCTGTTATATTTGTTAAAAAGAAAGATGGCACTTTAAGACTGTGCATAGATTATCGGCAGCTGAATAAGATGACAATCAATAATCGATATCCATTGCCCTGCATAGACGATCTATTTGATCAGCTGCGTGGAGCAACGATATTTTCAAAGATTGATTTAAGGTCAGGATATCATCAAGTTCGTGTGAAGGACGAGGATATTTTTAAAACAGCCTTTAAAACTCGATATGGACATTATGAGTTCGTAGTCATGGAATTTGGACTGACTAATGCCCCGACTGTATTTATGTGTTTAATGAACAATATTTTGCACAAATACTTGGATAAGTTTTCTATTGTGTTCATAGACGACATTCTAGTGTATTCTAAAAGCAAAGAAGAGAATGATGAACATTTGCATATTATCTTACAATTTGTGAGAGATCATCAACTATACGCTAAGTTTAGTAAGTGTGACTTTCACAAGGACAAAATTCAGTATTTAGGACACATAATTTCTAAGGAAGAAATCTCGGTTGACCCCGATAAGATAAAAGCCATTACTGATTGGTTGGTTCCTAAGGATGTGTCAGATGTACACTCATTTATGGGTATCATTGGATATTATGGAAAATTTATAGAGGTTTTTTCAAAGATTGCAAACCCCATAACCTCCTTACAGAAGAAAGGGAAGAAATTTGTGTGGGATCAGAAATGTTCAGACAGTTTTAAGAAGCTAAATGAATTACTAACTACAACACCTATTCTGAGGATAGTAGATACTAATAAGGATTTTATAGTATGCACCGATGCATGTAATGACGGACTCGATGGAGTCCTAACACAAGAGGGACATGTTGTTGAATACGAGTCTAGAATGCTGAAATACATGAGAAGAACTACTCTACTTATGATTTAGAGTTATTAGCAGTAATTCACGCTTTAAAAATGTGGCATCGCCATCTTATTGGCAGAAAATTTACCTTGTTGACAGATAACATGGGACTGAAGTATTTATTCGATCAGACAAATTTGAATGCTAGACAAGCTAGATGGTTAACTTTTCTAAGTGAATATGATTTCGAAATTCAGCATATTAAAGGGAAAGAGAACAAGGTTGCTGATGCATTAAGTCGTAAAGCAAAGTTGAATTTTATTTCAGGCATCAGTACATACTCAACAAATTTAGAAAACCAGATCCTTGAAAGGAGTAAAACGGATGAAGAATATAGAAAATTACAAGAAAAGACAGCAAATAGCAATTCTGAAAATTCTATGGCAGATTACAGTTTAAAGGAAAATGGACTGTTATTATACAAAAACAGATTGTATGTACTCAACATATTAGAAGTAAAAATTCTGATATTAGATGAGATGCACAAAATCCATTACTCTCGTCATCCAGGTTATCAGAAAACCATCACCATGTTACGGAAAGAGTACTATTGGCCCATAATGAAATATGAAGTAGTAGAATACATAGCTAAGTGTTTGGACTGTCAAAAAGTGAAGGTTGAACATCAACATCCGGCTGGACTATTGCAGCCATTACCTATACCTAGCTGGAAATGAGAAGTTATAAGCATAGATTTTATTACCGGACTACCCAAAAATCAGAAACAAAATGACTCTATTATGGTGGTCGTGGATAAACTCAACAAGGCAACACACTTTATACCTGTAAAAACTACTCATAAGGCTCCAAACATTGTAGAAATATTCATGAAACAGATTTTTCAATTACATGGGATACCAAAAGTGATAATTTCATACCACAATTCTAAGTTTACTAGAAACTTCTGGAGGTCTTTGTTTAAAGGGTTGAATACAACCTTAAACTTCAGCACAACATTTCATCGACAAACAGATGGACAAACAAAAGGAGTGAATCAGGTATTGGAAGACTTGCTTAGGATGTATGTTAAGGATTAGCCTGGTAAGTGGGAGGACTACTTGCATTTAGCAGAGTTTGCATATAATAACCATTATCATGCATCAGCCAAGCTTATCCCTTTTGAAATTCTTTATGGTAGGAAATGTGATACACCTGTTTCTTGGAATGACCTAGTAAATAGAGTTATTTTAGGACCTGAATTGTTGCAAGAATTATAACTAATTGTGAAATAAGTACAAAGAAATCTTAAAGCTGCCCAAGATAGGCAAAAGAGTCAAGCAAATTTTAGAAGGACTCATAAAGAGTTCCAGGTTGGTGAACATGTTTTTCTTAAGGTAAGACCGAAAAAGAGTTCATTGAAATTGGGAAGTTGTGCCAAGTTGGCACCCATGTATTGTGGTCCTTTCGAAATATTGTCAAGGGTTGGACCAGTGGCATACCAACTAGCTTTGCCACCAAATTTAAAGATACATAATGTTTTTCATATATCATTTTTAAAGAAGTATGTAAACGATGCTACTCATGTTGTAAATTGGAATGATGTACAGGTGGGACAAGACGACGATTTTCAGGTGGAACCAGATGGTATTCTTGAAAGGAGGGAAACTCTACTCCGAAATCACACCATTGGGAAGGTAAAGGTGCAATGTAAGCACCTTAGCCCAGAAGAGGCAACCTGGGAGTTGGAGAGTAGTATGCGGGCAGCATACCCAGCTCTGTTTTAGGAACACTCAAACAGTGATTAAACAACATCGAGGACGATGTTGAGACTTAAGGGGGGGTGTATGTCACCTACCCAAATTTTGAGAATATTATTTTATTTGAAAAATACTTTAGGTTAAATTATAATTACAAAGTTTTGTAATTATGACCAAGTTTGGTAAAGGATGATTGTAATTACTAATTTATTATTATTTAATAAATTAAAATAGGAGACAAACACCCAAGGGAACTGTTAAATGAGTGTTCACTGACCCATTAGGAGGAATGGAAGATGTTAGAAGGTATGGGACATATGGTAGCATTTTCACTCCACCACTAGCTGTTGGTTATGGGACAACTACACCTAAATTTGTGGCATTATCCCCCAGGTGGGTCGAAGAGAGCAGGCAACTCATTAATGAACAGTTAACCACTTAAGGGCCTAGGCAGCCTAGAAAAGGCAATTTGAATTGAGCAGGCAGCTCCTACAATATTTTCTGCAAAAATTTTCCTCAAGTGCATTAGGTGATCACTGAGAAATTTGAATAGGGAGGCTATGTGAGAGTGCAATTGTGAGTCTGCTAGTTATACTAAGAAGGAAATCCAGAGGTGTTGGTGCAGGTCTCTTTGATTGCTGAGTCTTAAGGACTGGAAAATCTATATTCTATTGCAAGTTGATGTACTAAGGCTTCTACAAAATCTTCCTCCTGGTGGTTCAGTGAACAGGCTCGGGGGTCCTAAGGCAAGTAAGTTGGCTGTATTCAGGAGTAGGTTAGGTGGAACAGGCTCCTTGGGTCATTTGTTCTCCTACAAATTATCAGGTTCTATTTTTCTGTTGTTGTTTTCAGTCAAATAAATTATGTATTTATCAGTAAGAAATTCATTTATTTTTTTACCTAAATATGATTTATGATTGAAAATGATTTATGAAATGATATATTCGATAACCATCTCTATATTTTTCCCCATGCTGTTTTTGCATTGTACTCCAGTATATAGAAGTAAATTAAGAAAGATGATTGATAGGCAAATTGCCAAATGATTGGATAGAATAATCCTGTAATGTTTTCTATTAATGTTGATTTATTAATTCTTCATACTGAATAGTATATCACAGAATTTAGACTTATAGTAGACTTCATGTACTTAGAAATAAAAATAAAATAATCCATCTCTACATCAATCTAAGTATGCAAACTTTTACTAAATGTTCTCTCTGTTTGCAATCTGATGTTCAATATAAAAATGTCAAATTTTCATTCACTTCCTGCATTATTTTTTTTTTTGAAATTTAACAGCTGCAAAAATATTCCTATCCAACTCAAAACAAGCATTCTATTTTTCATTCCATTTCTTTCATCAAATTTTTCCATGGGTTAAAATTAGTACTATTTCCAGTATTGTAATAGTCTGCTATATTTCAAATTTATGTTAAATAAATTCTAGCTTGTATTTCTAATATCTTACAGTACTGTTACTGCTAAAACTTTCATCTTCATGAAGTCAAAAATATGTAGCTGATTCTTTCAAAAACCCTAAGATTATTCTATAGACAGTTTAAAACTACACATTTAAAACATAAACATCAATCTCTTGTATTCAGTTTTCCATTAACAAAAATACCTTTTGGTTGTCAAAACTACTATACATATATATTAACTATATTATAGGGCGTCTGCTGAATAAGAGTTTGTTACTCTCTTAAACCATTTTTGTTTTATGCCTCAAAAACCAAAAAACGATTATCATCTTCAAACAAACTCTAAGTTAAAAATTTAAAGTTCATTTCAAGAAAACCATCTAACTTTCGACACTCGGCCTTTCATCAAAATGACAATATTCTTGCTTGTCAAACCCTTCTACTATCAAAACCTAGTTTTTATTTTTCAAACCCTAAGATAAAAAACTGTAGCCATTTAAAAATGTCTAGCTTCTAATTTCTACCTTAATCACATTACAATACCTCATCTTCATTCAAAACCTACATGGCACGAAATATCTACCTTTCACAATTAAGTCAACCAATAGCATAAAACGTTTTATCAAAACAATTACTATTTATTCTTCATCGACGATTTGGGATTCCAAACATTACACAATAAACATTGCAGTTTTAAAAACTGTATGATCCATTCAAAGGAACGAGGGTCTGTCCCTTATCATCACATTTTTTTACAAGCTTTTAACAACAAAAAATTTACAGTAGACGTTGTAGTAACAAGCTAGCTAAGAATCATAGCAGCTGGGCTTTCCACTATGGATCCCAAAAGTTTACAAACAATGAACAAAAACCGTGCTAGAAACCAAACATCAACACCTTGCCAAATCATCTAGCATCGATCACAATTGAACCAGGAGATACCACGGGGTAAGGAACCACCGAGGCTTACCGGTGGATGCATAGTGCTCTTCCATTAAAACTCATGTAAAAGGTTCCTTCGATGAGGGAAAACTTGACAAGTAAACCTATAATGGTTAAATGAGAACTTATAAATGATTTTTCAAATGCGTGAAATGACAGTGGTTTGTAAAGAAAGGTCATTACCTGTGTTTTCGCGAGGGCACTTCTGCAAATGTAACTGATGAAGCTATTTACCCAATGTATGAAGGAGAAGCTTCCAGATTTTAAGGTCAAAATTTTACCACTACAAGAAAATCAAAAGTCGGTTCGAATATTTTAAAACTCTGGACAGACACCCTCACAACTCACATAGTAAAACCAACTACAGATTCAATCTTGCAACGTTTTAACTACTGCAACTCTCACTACATACTCGACTCTTTTTATGACAAACATTCACAGTCTAAATGAACACAGGTCACAGGTTCGAGCTCAAGAAAGCTCTTAACCACCAAACCCTAGAACCTCTTGGCCTGTCGGCCTCACCCAAAGTTTCTACCATAATGAAATGAAGACAAAAGACCTTTCCTCGACGATAGTATAGTTAGGGTTCCATTACAATCTCAAAAATCACAGATCAATGGTGAATATTGCTGCCAACTAGGCACGTTGGAAAGTGGGAAACCATTACATTAAATACCTCTTTAAATGTTACAACCACGACAATGCAAACACAATACGCCAAAGGAGAACAATATAACTAGCTCGGAGAAGGATCGTTATATCAACTATGCACAGCTCGGATTCGTAGTTGTATCATTCACCAGGTTTCACGTGAAGTGGATGATGTGGATTAATAGCAGTATATTCCACCATAGTGTTTAGATCGAAGCATTAATATCTGAACGAGACACTATCAACCTGCCATTTCATAGCAGTTGCTAATTTAATACCTGTCAATTCATCACCTTAACAATGAACTCATTTTGTAAAGTGTTAAAACTTACAATATCAATACTTAGAACAAGAGCTAGGGTTGCATAGCATAGTTCTTTCCATTTCTAAAGTCTTAGCCTTTCAAAGGTTTGGATACATTGCTAATGTTATAGGATAAGAGTCGCACTCCATATAAGGGCTACACACATATGACTTGGTTAGGGTGTATCCCTTGGTCCTTTGTATTATTGTTTTTATAAACATAATATTTTGTAGAATCACACTTTATTACACAGTACTAATATTATAATAAAAAAGGGTTAAATTATATATTGTAAATTTTTAAAATGAAATACGAAGGTGACATTATAATAGATGTGCTAGGTTTATACAATTTCTATATGCATTTATAGACAGAAAATTTAGGAGCCTTTATAGTTAATTTATGACATTCAAGTATGGAAATCGGATCATGATACTATAGTTTGGAAATATTGTATAAGTCGAAATATTCACCAATCAATACATATGGTGGTATTGAAACGACAAAATAGAAAAAGTATCATACTAATACTTGACTTTCGTACCTTAGTATTTATACTCCAAAAATTCCTAAGCACAAGTAATTTATATTTGATGATTTTACTAATAAATGTATTTTGAATATCAATCGTTCTAACTTCAGCATTATATATTAGTACATCTAGATTAGACAAGGTCCATACCTGAAACAAGGGAGTAAATAGCATTTTCACCAAACATTGACAATTTAATGAAAAACATATTTTGTTCTTAAACACTTGGTTGTCGCATTCTCTTACTTGAAATATGCACAAGAGGGATAGGAAAAATTGCTTTAGCTAAACATAGCCAAGTAAGCCTCAGGGACCTCATAGGACCCCTTCGCCATCATCCAGAAACAAAACTGTCAGCACTTTGTCAAGAAAACATAAGCACATGATATTCGAATTACTGTTAACACAAGCAGAACTAATGTCGTAAGCATGTTAAAAGAAGTATGTCGCATCGTTGTCATTTAAAATATATTTAGTTATGAGACTCAGTAATTAATATGTTTTCTGTATTAATGACTTATTTATTCAAGGATGTCTTATTAAGCATTTATTATTCCCGCATTAGCAATTTATTTTACATTTAATGTTGTTTTAAAAAAATTTAAATTTTTATGAAAATAACGGGATGTTACAGTTTTTCCAAGCTCTGTACTCAACTTAAGTAATATTCCCAAAATAACTTCATCTATAGAATTTCCATACTCTAGTCCTACAACAGTACAAATGAGTAAAATAAATCTCTTGGAACTCTCAGAGTAAACATGTGTACTGTAAGGAGGGCAAACCGCAGGCATTGTCATGCCAGAATTTAAATGTTGTGATAATAACTAATGATGTTTGAATGACCCAAGGTTCTAGAATAAATTTCATAGGGTTTTTCATTAAATGGGTGAGGAGATAATGATTTGGGAATACAAAAATTATGTTTTAAGGAATCTGGAATAATGTAGTGGAGGGTTCTCAGCATATCTGAGGATAAAATCACTCTTTTGGTGGGGGGATAATTCTTTGAACACTAGGTTACAAACTCGAGGAAAACTCTTATTCCATAACTAGGGCTTTGGCCTCTCTAATAGTCTCATTAATACATGAGTTGGTGATTATTGTATCTAAGATGTTGGCCTAGTGTTCATAGACATGCTTCTATCTTGAGAATTGAGGTTTTGGGAACTTAAATTTATGTTTAAAGGCCATTTTGTTAAGTTTATACTAATTTGACTAGCAAGATCACTGAAAGAAACACAATCACAAGATAGACAGAGATTTTACCCTACGAAACCCTCATGGGGTAGAAAACCCAGCAAAGCTTTCCTCAATAAGATGATCAACCAAAATACAAGATGTGGTCCAAGACTAGAGCTCCTTCTCTACCTCCTATGCAGACCTATCTCTCACTTGTGCGCTACTTTCCGAGTGATGGAAGAGTGAGATAAGTGAGGAACAACCTCCTCTACTTATACTTGTTTCCCGAATGAATTTTTACCCTATGGGGCCGACCTCTCCTAAGAGAGTCTAATAACCCCTAATAAATTAACTTAGGGCCGACCCCAACATAAGAGATCTAATAACCCTAGTTTCCATAGTCCATCAGAGGAATAAACATCTCCGTATACATAATAAAGTCCCATCGGAGGAATGAAACATCTCCGGAATAATACAAGTATAATATTCTTAGAAGTTACAATATTTTAACACTCCCCCTTAACGAAAAGGATATTATAAAAACATCTGTAGGAGCAAGGAGTCATCAACTACATGATACATGATACATCTATAAACCATCGGAAGCTTTCTTTATACATCATCATCAGTAACTCAGACAGTTACTGGAACATAATCAATACTGGAACATCAACATCGTCAGTATTGAGTCTTCATCTTCTAAAGACTTCTGCAATGCTTGATCAGCTACAACATCATCATCTAGATCTCTCGATCAATAGCGTCGTCACCATGATCACCAGCATCATCATCTAGACCATCACGACCACAGCATCGTCACCACACGATCTGCATCATCATCATCAACTGGGTCCTCTCGATCAACAGCACAATAGCAGCATACCCTGCAATACACATGATCTATTTAAGACACCATATCATGTCTAGGGATGATGCATTCCACTCGTCAACTTAGAAAAAGTATAAGGACCACTTCTCGGAGACATATGTCTACGGATCAATTCAGGGACCGAAGTTTGGGGACGATACAATCCCCTCACTCTCGGAGACATCTGTCTACAGATCATTTTGGAACTGAAGTCCAAGGATGATACAATCCCCACTCTCGGTGACATATAGTCTGTGGCTCATTTTGGAACTAAAGTCCAAGGATGATACAATCCCCACTCTCGGTGACATATAGTCTACGGCTCATTTTAGGAACTGAAGTCCAAGAATGATACAATCCCCACTCTCGGTGACATATAGTCTACGGCTCATTTTAGGAAATGAAGTCCAAGGATGATACAATCCCCACTTGTCCACTAAGGACTTCATTCTCAAAGACATATGTCTACGGATCAATTCAAGGGACCGAAGTCCCGGGATGATACAATCCCCACCTGTCCACTAAGGACTTCATTCTCGGAGACATCTGTCTACGGATCAATTCAAGGGACCGAAGTCCGGGGATGATACAATCCCCTCTCGTCCACTAGGGACCACATTCTCGGAGACATATGTCTACGGATCAGTTCAGGGGACCGAAGTATGGGGATGATACAATCCCCTCTCGGCCGCTGGGGACCACATGCTCGGAGACATATGTCTACAGATGAATTCAGGGGACCGAAGTTCGGGGATGATACAATCCCCTCTCATCCTCTAGGGACTATATTCTCGGAGACATATGTCTACGGATCAATTTAGGGGACCGAAGTCCGAGGATGATACAATCCCCTCTCGTCCACTTAGACAAAGTCTAAGGACCATACATTGACCTCATCGTCGTAACCGGAAACCTCATCATCGACCTCATTGTCGGAACAGGTAACCTCATCAATACAATATCCACATCAATATAGTATATAAGTATCCTCATCAATACAAGTATACATAACATCAATACAGGTATACATGTCATCAATACAAGTATCCTCATCAATACAAGTATACATATCGTCATTATAAGTATCCTCATCAATACAAGTCAATATAAGTATCCCCATCAATACAAGTATACATAACATCAGTATAAGTATCCACATCAATACAAGTCAGTATAAGTATCCTCATCAAACAATATAGGCAGTCTAATCATCGATACAGGTATCCACATCGATACTAGTATCCAAATATTATTATCGACCATATCACTCCCCCTTTCGAGGAGGGTCCTTCTGAACTACACCAAACTTATCCCAAAAGTACTCAAACTTTACTCGAGATAGAGTTTTGGTCAATATATCGGCAACTTGTTCATCAGTGCCTACATACTCAAGCTTGATAGCTCCTTTCTGCACCATATTATATAAAAATATTAGATCTCTATGTGCTTTGACTTATCATGGAACACTGGATTCTCTGTCATCTTGATACAACTTTGGTTGTCAGATAGAATCACAATGGGGTCCATCTCTAAGTCAAACAATCCTAATAATAACTTGCGAAGCCATACAGCTTCGGAACTAGCAGAGCAGGCAGCTATATATTCTGCTTCAGCTGTGCTAAGAGCCACACTTGACTGCTTTCTGCTAAACCACGAGATCATGGCAGATCCTAGATAATAACATCCACCCGATGTACTCTTCCTGTCTAATACACTTCCTGCCCAATCAGCATTTGTGTAGCCATATAATCTGAAGTCATGATCTCCATGATAATAAAGACCATAATCTATTGTACCTTTTAGGTACCTCATCACATGTTTTACGGCAATTAGGTGAACTCGTCTAGGTTCCACTAGATACTGACTAAGAGTGTTCACCGCAAAACATATGTGTGGCCTGGTATTCGTCAGATACATTAATGACCCAATAATTTGTCTATATAGAGTCACATACACTAACTCTGAAGAGTCATCAACTAATAGCTTTAAGTTGGAATCCATGGGAGTGGCCATGGATTTGCATTCCAACATATCGAATCTTTTCAGGATTCCCACAGCATAGTTATTTTGGTTGAGAAAGATTCCATTCGGTCCTTGCCATACTTTCAGACCTAGGAAGTAGTGCATCAATATGAGATCTTTCATCTCAAACTCTGATGAGAGCTTCTTCTTGCACTCGATAATCTGTTTCTCATTTCCAGTCAGAAATAGATCATCCACATATAGCAACAAAATGACAGGTTCATCATTCATAACCTTGAGATAAAGATTAGGATCAGCTTTACTTTTGGTAAAGCCCAAGTTTGTCAAGAAACTGTCAATTCTTCCATACCAAGCTCTGGGAACTTGCTTCAACCCATACAAGGCCTTCTTCAGTTTGCATACATGGGTTCTTCCATTTTACACTTCAAATCATTGTGGTTGTTCTATGTACACTTCTTCCTCAATCACACCATTCAAGAAGGCTGTCTTTACATCCATCTGGTGTAAATCCCATTTCATCATGGATGCAAGTGCCATGATGGTTCTAATAGAAGTGTACCTTGCAACTGGTACAAATGTTTCTTCATAGTCAATTCCCTCTTTCTGAGAGAATCCTCTAGCCACAAATCTTGCTTTGTATTTTTCAATGCTACCATCTGTAGCATGCTTTATTTTGTATATCCATTTGGAGGATACCACACTTTTGTCTTTTGGCTTGGGTACTATATCCCAAACATCATTCTTCATTGTTGACTAGTATTCCTCTGTCATTGTTTTCTTTCTTATGAACTGCCTCTTCATAACTAGTAGGTTCTTGATCTACAAGATCACACATCAAAGCCACATAGTTGGATACTAGCTTTGGTTTCTTCCTTTCTCTAGTGGAGCCTTCAGGAGGTCCATAGTTTTCAACTCCTTAAATAATGTCTCTGGCCCATGCTGGCCTTCTTTTTCTTGATAAGTTTGTAATAGGGGGTTCTTGTGGTTCTAACATGTCATGATCTTCTGGTGTAGCATCTTCAGAAATGGGTACAGCCTCTGTAGTTCTGGGAGGTGCATCTTCTTCATATACTTCTTCATACTGGCACTTCCTAGATCTCTTGAGAGCTGCTTTTTCATCAAATTTCACATCCCTACTTACTTCCATATGATGAAAACCTGGGATGTAAATTCTGAATGATTTGTATGCTTCATAATATCCAACAAATATTCCCTTCTTCCCAGAAGGATCTAACTTGGTCCTCTTTTCTTTTGGAATGTGAATGTACACTAGAAATCCAAATATCTTGAGGTGACTTACCTCAGGCTTCTTTCCTGTGAACACTTCCTCTAGAGTCTTGAAATTAAGAGCACTATGGGATAGTCTATTTTGCACATAAACTACTGTCCTAGCTACTTCATCCCACAGATACATAGGTAGGTCTTGATCATGTATCATTGTCTTCACAGCTTCCATGATAGTTCTATTCTTTCTTTCCGCAACACCATTTTGTTGTGGATTGTAGGGATTGGTTAGCTCCCTCTTGATTCCAGCTTCCTTACAGAAATCTTCAAAGTCCTTTGAAGTATATTCTCCGCCATTATCTATCCTGAGTATTTTGATTTTCTTTTCTGAATGATTCTCTATCATAGCTTTGAACTCCTTGAACTTTCCAAAGACTTCATTCTTTCCTTTTAGAAAGTATATCCAAGTCTTGAATAGTCATCAATAAATGTGAGATAGTATTCATATCCACTCAAGGATGTGGGGGGCATTGGTCCACATACATCAAAATGAATTAAGTCCAAGATACTCTTAGTCTTTGTTTCACTCTTTGGAAATGGGTTCTTGATATTCTTCCCTTTTGCACAACCTTTGCATGTGCCATCATGATCAATTTTTAAGTCTAGCAGACCTATAACTACCTTGCTTACATGAGGTAGTGCCTTGTAATTAATATGAGCAAGGCTCCTATGCCATAGCTCATTTGGGCTAGTGGATTCATGTACAAGGGCAGCTTCTGGATGGCCCTTGAGCTTGTACAGACCTCCTTCCTCTTCACCAATGACAATTGCATCCTTAATAGATTTACCTTTGGACCACATTAATACTTGTCCATCAATGAATGCAACTCTATAACCTTTCTTATCCAATGCTGAGATGGAAAGCAAGTTCTTCTTCAATCCTAGTATAGACAATATTTCCTTCATCTTCATGGGGGTTCCAGAATCAAGCTTGTAGTTTGCTTCACCAATTCCCTTAGTGGGATATTGATAGTCATCTCCTAATGACACTTTCTATGGGGAAGTCTTCTCTTCCAATTTTGAAAGAGTTTTCTTTTGTCCAGTCATGTGCTTTGAAGCACCACTATCAATAAGCCATGTATCTTCTCCATGTGTTATAGATCCATATAGTGCAGAGAATATAACATCTTCTTCTACATCTTCTTCTTCATTTCTTCTAGATCTCCTTTTTAAGAAGGGATTTTCTTCCTCTTCTTCTTCTCTTCTAGATCTTTTCTTGTGAGGCCTTTCTTCATCTTCTTCTTCTTCTTCACTTTCATCTTCTGCAAGATGTGCTTGATATCTTCTATGGTGAAGATTTTTCTTCTTCTTTGAGGGACAATATCTAGCAATGTGTCCTTCTTTATGACAATTGAAACATTTGAAAGAAGAGTATTTTCTTCTTCCTTTCTTCTGAAATATTTGTGGAGATTGAGACTCTTTGTGACTATCCTTCTTGAAGTGAGATTGATTCCTCCTTCTCTTGGTCTATATAGCCAAGGCTTGGTCATCTTCTTTGAGTAGAGCTTCTCTATTGGAAACCCTAGCTTCTTCTTGGATGCAATCTTCCCATACCACATCAAACTTCATACTCTCTTTTTTGGCACACATGGTTTGGATAAATGACTCCCATGGTCTAGTGAGACCATTTAGAGTAGTCATGACTAGTTCATCTTCATCAAGGGTATCTCCAATAGAATCTAGTTGTTCTTTGAGCTGGTAGATCCTTAAGAAATAGTCTTGAACATACTCTCCTTTATTCATCTTTGTGCTCTTCAATTGAGCTCTCAGATTCATCTTCCTATTGATGTTCCTTCCCTCATACATTCTGGAAAGGGCATCATACATTTCCTTTGGAGTTTTCTTGGATGCCACTTGAGCAATCAAGTGGTCTTTAATAGAATCAACAATGATTCTCTTTTCCCTAATCAAATCCTTCCTATACTTCTCTTTAGCTTCATCTTCTCCAGGTTCTGCAATCTCATCCTTGATATACTGGACAAGATCATTCTCTTCAAGAATGAGGCCAATTCTGTATTTCCATGCCCGAAAATTTTCTATACCCTCTAGCTTGTCTTCAAGCTTAGTGCTTGGAGCCATCTTCTTCAGGGGTCAGAGAGATTGAGGTTTCAAGGGATAGAATAACACTTACTAGGAGATGTGCTTGATTGAAAGTTCTGGTGTGTTCTGCTTCTGGAAACTTCAACTTTTCAATTTTTGGATCTGCAACTGAATTTTTGGTTTTCTGCACTTTTGGTCAAACTAGGGTTTGACTTTCCCAGAGTTCTACCCAACCAAAAACCTCGATCCAGGGCTCAAAAATTTGATTTTGAGGAGGGCTATCCAGCCATGCAATTAGAATCCAAAAATATCAACTTTTGCAGAAACCCTAATTTTCACCGGAGGAGAGAGAGAGAAAGATTTTCACCCCTGGTGAAAGATGTCCTATTCAGGCTAGCTCTGATACCATGTTAAGTTTATACTAATTTGACTAGCAAGATCACTGAAAGAAACACAATCACAAGATAGATAGATATTTTACCCTAGGAAACCCTCATGGGGTAGAACACCCAGCAAAGCTTTCCTCAATAAGATGATCAACCAAAATCCAAGATGTAGTCCAAGACTAAAGCTCCTTCTCTACCTCCTATGTAGACCTCTCTCTCACTTGTGCGCTACTTTCCGAGTGATGGAAGAGTGAGATAAGTGAGGAACAACCTCCTCTACTTATACTTGTTTCCCGACTGAATTTTTACCGTATGGGGCTAACCTCTCCTAAGAGAGTCTAATAACCCCTAATAAATTAACTCATGGCTGACCCCCACATGGGAGATATAATAACCCTAGTTACCATAGTCCATCGAAGGAATAAACATCTACGGATACATAATAAAGTCCCATCGGAGGAATGAAATGTCTCCGGAATAATACAAGTATAATATTCTTAGAAGTTACAATATTTCAACACATTTTAGGTGGACTTTAGTTTGGTCCGTTCACTGGTTGTTAGGGTAAAAAATTTTAGGTCCATTTCAAATTCTATAATATGCAATGGTATGTGTAGAAGGATGAGGAATATTAACTAGTAAAATTACCTGGATGATGGATGAGGGCTGAACTAGACCACCTCGAGTGCGGATGTGGAATTGTCTACTGCACGCAATTGGTATTCTAGGAGAGTGGGTTGTTGGGAGCATGCTCCAATCAAACAAATGATTTTTTAAAAATGAGGGGAAAATGTCCTTTTTATTCTTTTGAGGATACAATGGGACACTTTGGATTTTATGGCTAACTGCATGAGGATGAAATGGAATCAGGACCCACTTGATAGATGGCGGATGTCGATAGGATTAACAATGATACACTTTATGTCTTGTCATGGGAATATACCACTTTTGGTTTCCCAGAGTGGTAATGCTCATATGTGAGGTGGTTTAGGAAAAAGTATCTTGAACATGCGCAATCAATCAAAGCCGAGAACGTGTCCTAAGTGGTTTTGAGGAAAACACACCTTCATCTCACTTTTTAGTGGGGAGACGTTTATTGGCACATAGATCATAGCTGTAAGACCCCAACTTGGGTCTCCTTTAACTTTTATATATAGTCAAATATTTCAATTCTGTTCAAAATTTCTGTTTTGTTTCTGTTGGGTTTTCTCTTCCTGTTTTTGTTATGTTTCTATTCACATTACTAGTTTTGGCTGTAAAAAAAATAAAGTGTTTACATTTACCAAAATTGAACAATTAAAAATTCTGGTTTGTCTACCTCTAACCAATTATTGTTGTGCAGGAGTAGCAGATATAATAACACAGCATATAAACTTTTGTAATTTACATTTTTACATAATTTGACAAGGGAGAAATGATAAAATATACCTGCTAGAAAATACCTGTAGGTAGCTAGTAGATCCACCTTTGTTGTTGTCCTCGTTTGCTGTTTCTCCTTGCTTTTCCCTGCAGCCAAAATCCTTCCCCAAAGTTCTGAAACTCAACCAGCCCAAAACAGTCTTGCCACCCTGCCAACTGGCGAGGTCTCACCGACCACCCAGCTCCAAAAGTACCCCTTTGGACCCCCGAGCCCAAACTGAGTACAAGCCCCAAGCTGTTGTATCCCTATAGAAAAACAATCTCCAACAAAAAAAATCCCTTCTTTGCAGCTCTGCTCTCCCAATTTCTGCTCTCCCAAAACTTCTCCCCAAAATCCTAAGGTAAAAAGATCCTTTTCTCCTTCCTCCCTTCTCCCTCTTATCCCCTTCACTTGCTGACTCTTTCCCTCATTACTACCCCTATCTCTAACATAAATGTTTCCACCCCCTTCCATCTACCATGTAAGTCCTCGAGCCCTCAACTTGGACTTTTATTAATAATTTAAATTAATATTAAAAGGTGTTGGAATAATTTAATTAAATTTAATCTTTTTATTTCATATAATAATTTTAAACATTTCCTTAGTCATATTTAAATATTTAACCATTTAATTAATATTTTAATTAATTAATCCAAGCACATTTTTATAACTTGTTAAATAATGGTATATGGCATTGTTTGTAATTTACATCCTGGTTATAAACAACTATGACATACTTATAAGAAATTAGTAATATATATAAATTAAACCTTATCCCTATATTTCAATTAATTAACAATAGTGGTCAATTGATTAACTACTCACTCATTAGAGAAATTTTGAGGTCAAAAAAGGGCCTCAAAACAAAGAAAATGTACTATAAAATACAACCAATCACATTCTAGTAGATGACATCATCCCCCTTGGTGAGGTGGCATTGCATGAGTTAAGAATGCTTATTTGTCAAATTTTCTATGGTGGATGAAAACACATAGTTAACTAAGGTAGTGGTGTAAGTACTTTTAAGTCATAAAGTAAAGTACTCATAATGATAGTCTTTTCATAAAATAATATTATTGTCATTTTCAAGTAAAGTACTCATAATGAATGTCTTTTCACACTTTCACATAAAATAATATTATTGTCATTTTCAAGTGAAGTACTCTTAATTCATAAAGAAAGTCCTTTCACATTTTTTTATAAAATAATATATTATCATTTTTATGTTTTTAATTTTAAATTATATATTCACTCCATTCTATTTAATAACATAATGTCAAACTAATAAAGAATAATAATAGATTTAATAAATAATAATAATAATAATAATAATAATGCAATGTGGATTATAATAATATTATTGACATTTTACATGTAAATAAATTCTCAATTAAATTACATTATTAAATTCATGAGAAAAGTACTAAATATAAAAAGTCAACATAAAATTTAAAAAAAAACTCTTAAAAATGTTTTTTATTATTTAATTTAATTTGCAAGTTCAAGACAAATAAATGTTAAAGGACAATACATTTTTGGGAATTTACAATGAATCTTAGTCACATCAATGTAGACTTATTTTATTAATTTTATTTCTAGTGAATTTTGAAAAGTAACTCAACCATGGTTATTTATATTGTGCATAGAAAATAGTGTGGGAGGTGACTTGTCATATATACCTACCCCATAAAACCCCCAATTCATAATATTTTAATATATCTCATATTTTTGTAGTACATCTCTTAGGAGGCCCTTTTTTGACCTCAAAATCTCTCTAATTGATTAACCTAATCATTTAATTAATGGTTTCTAATGTTTATAATATGTAATTCCCTCTAATTATAATTTCAACTAATTCAATTTATCAATTATGAACCATAATAATATCAATGTAATTCATAACATTATCAATGTGTAATTATATTAATTAAATAAAATTAACTAAGATTTAATCGACTTTACCTGGTTCCATTTTAATTACACCTTAGTTGTAATTAAACTAATTAACAATCAATCAAGCATTCTAATCACTTGCATTAGTCACTACCTAGGTTAACCTTAGCTTTGTTTATTAATCAACAATAATTAATTATTAATGGGTAATAATTAATCATTAATCAACATTATTAACCCTAATCGACTTTATTAACCTTAATCCACAATAATTAATCGTTAATCTACATTACTAACATTAATCATCATTATTAACCTTAATCGACATTTTTAACATTAATCAACAATAATTAACATTATTATTCAGCAAGATTTCACGAAATTCATAAATATGTAGGCGAGTTATGTAAGCATAGCTACTGCTTACATACCTCGCGTAAGTACACTAACAGTAATAATTCACACATATCAATCATAATCATGAAGCTTGTTGTTTACTGACACAAGTTCTAAACGTAGTTTGCAAGGTACAAATCCATGAACCAAAATCCAAGTTACGACAATTCATACATCACTGATTTACTACACATACTAACCAAGGGTTTTACACACCTACAGTTAGATCTTGTTTTCACCCCTACTTCACGCTACACCTATCTACCTACATCATCACTAACTCCCACATCCTATCCTGTCCTCTGCTGGACTACCCTGGAATGTCAAGTCATGACTAGTTCCAGCTAGAACCCATAAGCGGAAGTGTCGACTAAATCGACCAACCTTCCCCAATAGGCAACCAACAGTCATCATCACACACCTTGGGGAGGGCACCGTAACACAGCGCTCCCATGACTCTGGGTTTCGGGTATAAATGGTGGGTAGAGCCTCCACCCCCCTAATAGAACGAGGGACTATGTCTACTCGACATAACAACAGCATTGCACTTGTACTCGGTCTGTCATCGTATAACCAATCTAGGCGGTTGAGTTTCCTGAAACCCTACCCCACCCATGTCATAACATACATCATAATAAACAGCATAATAACCACACGAAAGTAAATAATGCATCACTTGCATACCATTTTATCTTTCAAAGTCCATGTCCCTGAGGCCCTCCCACCTCGTAGGATCTAGCTATCACTTAGCTGTTTCAACCTGCAAGTCAGTCCTCAACATACAATATAGAATATCGTACATAAATCCTCGATATGTACACATATATTTCCTCATACCATAACAACAATAAACTCATTCATTCACCATGCACCTGGCATAACATTCATTATTTCAACATATAATTGTAACAGTATCCACGTACCCATCATTCAGTAATTTCCATATATTTGACATAATTAACACATGATACATATCTAAACATGACTACTGATCATAATACTATCATCACACACACACACATATATATCGGCAAAATAATAGAACCATATGTCCACAGTGTCGTCAAACCGACGAGGTCTCACAGTCGAGCAAATACAACATATAATAGTAGTTCAGGTAGAAATGTCAAAACAAGGTGTTACAATAGCCATTGATCTGTCCAGTGTTGCTCCATATTAGCTCATTCACTTCTTTGCTTTAAATCTCTTTCACTTTATAGGTGCGCTTGATCTCCTTACCGTCATATTTGTTCTGATCTGAGGGATTAGCATCTCCAATACTAAGCACTCATTATCAGGACCCTAATTGCTAGATCCTAGTCGTATTGCAGTTCGCACTCAGATTATTATTGATTTATTTAGCTCCTAATGGCTAGGAAAATTACACGAGATCACCTTTGGGACTCAGAATTTTTGCTTTAGGGACTGAAAAATATTAGTACTAATAGCATCTAGGGTGTAAAATTTAAGTTTCTTGTTGCATTGAATAAACAAAAAGATTGCATTGTATATTTGAAAACTTGCATTGGCATTCCAAATTACATCATATCTCTAGAGCTTGCATGTACATTCAAAAGAAATTGGAAATGAAAATTACATGATTGTTGCGGTAGAGTACTTCATATTTCAATTAAAGAACATTGTATCTTTAGTTGCACTCGTTTTTCTTCTTTTGAATTTTTTTTGAAATTGTATTTTAAACAAGGAATCAGTAATCGGAATAGGCTACTAGGTTTTTTGCTTTTAGTAAGAAACCCATCTAATAATCTAAGATATCATTTTGGAGATAGGAATTGAGAGTTAACTTATCTAAAATAACATAAAATTGGGAAACTAGGAATCTACTAAAGGTTGTCAAATCCATTAGTAACACAAAATATGTGTCGGGAAAGAATCACAAACATTGGCATCAAGTAGTAGGAAAACATTTTTCAAGTAGACAAAATACCCCTGTTACTTGAATGATAGGGATTTAGGCAAGTGCTTAGGGCTCTAATACCATGTTAATTTTGAGCATTAATTCAATATACTCTAGGATCTTTACTGAGAGAACAACATGTACAGTATATCAATGCATATCAATCATAACAAGCATGTCAATCATCACAAGAATCAAAAGCATCAGAGACAATAGACACACAGAGTTTCCGTGGGGACAAACCTAAGGTGAAAAACCCCACAACTTCCTCAAAGATAGATAGAGTAATAGCACAACCAAAGTACAAGAGATATACTCCTCTTAGCAGCTGATCCTCCTCCTCACATGTGCGCCACCTTCCGAGTGAAGGAAGTGTGAGTTCTGAGTGATCCAAATAGATATCTCCCGATCTCTATTTATACTTGTCCTATTTTCCCAATAACCTTATGGGACCGACTTGTCTAGCTAGGTACAATAACTTCATATTACATTAATCTGGGCTGACCCCTTACAAGGTGGTCTAATAACCCATCAGCAAGTTAACACACTTGCGACACTTGTCAATACAAATGATGACACTTCCGTATAGAGGAATAATACATCTCTATAGGAGTACAATAAATATATAAATGAAATACATTCCGAATTTACATATACATCAACACTCCCTCTTAACTAGGAAGGTATTTCTCGACACAGATCTGCTAGCACAAGTCTTCTTCTCTGGATCGTCATCGATGCATCGATATTGAATCATCGTCATTGTCACTACTGCTATCTCAACCAATCTCTGAATCTACTCATCATAGGAAGTTCTACAGAGCTAGTCCTTTTTCATATTGGTTGTAGGCCCACCACCTGTAGGTCTTCATCATCACTGGCCATACTGTGGAAATCTCAGGACTTATTACGTGCATCACAAAACCTTAAAAGAGTCTCTTGAATAGAAAGAACCCTAAAGAGCATCTGAGGCCTTTTTCATCCTGTCCAGATCTCCAAGACTTATTACATGTGACCCCACCACAAAACCTTGAAAGAAAATCCCAGGACTGATTACAAGCACATGGCTCAACCTATCAGATCTCCCAGGGCACAAATTACATGTGGTCACCATAAAACTTCGAAAGAGCATCCCAAGACTGATTACGAGCACACGACTCAACCTATCGGATCTCCTAGGGCACAAATTACATGTGGTCATGGAAAAACCTCAAAAGAGCATCCCAGGATTGATTACGAGCACACGGCTCAACCTATCCGATCTCCCAAGGCACATATTACATGCCATAGGACAAAACCTCGAAAGAGCATTTTCCAGATATCCCAAGGCACAAATTACATGCCATAGGAAAAACCTCGAAAGACTATCTACAAATCTCCTAGGGCACAAATTATATGCTTATCTGCACAACCTGTTCCATGGCCACAGAGTATCAACCTAATACTCACCATACATCATCCTGATGTACACATGATCATCCTGATCATCATCGCTGCATCGTCCTGATGCATGTCATCTAGAGTAACATCCTGAAGCTCGTCATCCATGATCATCCTGATCATACAATGCATCCACCTGATGCATACACGGTATCTACCTGATACATATCATCATACATGATCTACCTGATCATACAATGTATCCACCTGATACATATACAAATACATGATCCACCTGATCATACCTGATACATATCAACATACATGATCTACCTGATCATACAACGTATCCACCTGATACATATACAGATACATGGTCCAAGCATCCAACATGATGCATATACAAAAATACAAATGATCCAACTAATCATATCCAGCATCCAACATGATGCATACATACATAAATGATCCAACTGATCATATCTAGCATCAACAGGATGCATGCATACATAAATGATCCAACTGATCATATCCAGCATCCAACATGATGCATACATACATAAATTATCCAACTGATCATATCCAACATCCAACATGATGCATACATACATAAATGATCCAACTAATCATATAGAGAAGAAACTTGAACATCGTACTGCTGCTCATCATCCAGCGCTTACATCAACAGCCATGGAAGGATCCTCCTGTCACCATGCTCGGAATGGATCCTGCAAATGTATCCATCACTTCTTCCTCGAAGTGTCATCAATCTGAAGAACACCAAGCCTCTCTCTAAAGTACTCAAACTTCACTCTGGCTAGTGGTTTTGTCAGCACATCTGCAATCTTCTCATACGTTGCAACATACAGGAGCTTCATTGCTCCTTTCTACACCATATCCCTGATATAGTGATATTTGATCTCTATGTGTTTCAACCTGTCATGGAACACCGGGTTCTCATACAGCTTCACACAGCTCTGGTTGTCACAAAAGATACTAGTAGTCTCCAACGGGAGATCAAATAGCTCAGACAGTAGCTTTCGAAGCCATACTGCCTCACAACTAGCCAAACAGGCTGCAACATACTCTGCCTAGGCTATACTCAGTGCTATGCAGGATTTCTTCCTGCTAAACCAAGAGATCACACTTGATCCCATACTGAAGCAGCACCCAGATGTGCTCTTCCTATCTGCAGCACTGCCTGCCCAGTCTGAATCAACATAACCCTGCAAGTTAAACTTTTGATTTGCATTATACTTGAGCCCATAATAAATTGTACTCTTCAAGTACCTTAGAATATGATTTACAGCAACCAGGTGAACACTCCTCGGATCCATCAGAAACTAGCTCAATGTGTTCACCACAAAGCAAATATCTGGTCTCATATTCGTAAAGTACATCAAGGACCCAATCATCTGATGATACATAGAGACATCAACCGGCTCAGATGAAGCATCACACAGAAGCTTCAGGTTTGATGCCATAGGTGTATCCATGGCCTTGCAATCCATCATCCTGAACCTTTTCAGGATATCTACTGTATACTTCCCTTGTCCAAGGAAGATCCCATCTGCACTTTGGCACACCTCCATACCTAGGAAATAGTGCATCATCTCCAAGTCCTTCATATCGAACTCGGCAGCAAGATTCCTCTTTGTATCGGCAATCAGTCTATCATCTCTTGTTACAAATAGGTCATCCACATATAGGAGAAGTATCACAGGATTTCCTTCCTCAACCTTGAAGTAAAGGTTGGAATCCGCTTTACTCTTAGTAAAGCCCAAACTAGATAAGAAACTGTCCATCCTACCATACCAAGTCCTAGGAGCTTACTTCAAGCCATACAAGGCTTTCTTCAATCTGCAAACATATGATTCCCTGTCATGTGTTCCAAAATCGAGTGGTTGCTCCACATACACTTCCTCTTCAACTACACCATTCAAGAAAGCAGTCTTGACATCCATCTGGTGTATCTTCCATTTCATTGCTGCAGCCAGAGCAAGTATTGATCTGATGGAAGTGTACCTGGCTACAGGAGCAAAAGTTTCTTCATAATCTATTCCCTCTTTCTAAGAGAAGCCATGAGCTACAAACCTTGCCTTGTATTTCTCTATGCTGCCATCTGCAGCATGCTTGATCTTGTAGATCCATTTGGAAGTCACAACAGACTTCCCTTTAGCTCTTGGGACAACATCCCAAACATCATTATTCATTATTGATTGGTATTCCTCGACCATGGCATCCTTCCATTATTTCTTTTCCACTGCTTCTTCATAACTAGAAGGTTCTTTGTTCATGATATCACAGAGTAAAACAACATAGTTGGTATGTGATCTAGTTCTCTTCTTTGCTCTGTGTTCTTCTTCTAGAATGCCATATCTTTCTGCATCTTGAATGAGCTCTCTAGCCCATGCAGGTTTCCTCTTGTGAGAGTTATTCTCACGGGGTGGATCTACAGGTTCTTGTAGATCTTCAATTTCACGATCTGCATCTGGAATTGCTTCAGTCATAGTAGTGTCTTGAAATATAGTTTCCTTAGGTTCTTCATAATCTTCAACAGGTGTTTATCTTGATTTGATGAATGCTGAGTTTTCATCAAATGTCACATCCCTGCTGACATCAATCTTCTTGAACCCTGGAAAGTATATTCTGTAAGCCTTCGAGCTTTCACTATAACCCACAAAGATACCCTTCTTTCCTGAAGGATCTAGCTTGGTCCTCTTTTCCTTTGGGACTTGAGTGTATACTGGACAACCAAATATTCTGAGATGGCTAACTTCAGGTTTCTTACCAGAGAAGACCTCTTCTAGTGTCTTGTTGTCCAATATCTTGTGGGGTGTTCTGTTCTGCACATATACAACTGTCCTAGCTGCTTCTACCCATAGATGCATAGGTAGATCCTAGTCATGCAACATTGCTCTTGCTGCTTCCATGATTGTTCTATTCTTTCTTTCTACAACTCCATTCTGTTGTGGATTGTAAGGAGCAGTCAACTCCCTCTTAATCCCTGAATCACTGCGTAGCTTCTTGAAGTCACTTGATGTGAATTCTCCACCATTGTCAGATCTAAATGTTTTGATCTTTTTATCAGTTTGGTTCTCCATCAAGGTTTTGAATTCCTTGAACTTATCAAATACTTCATCTTTATTCTTCAAGAAGTGAACCCAAGTCTTCCTGGAGAAGTCATCAATGAAAGAGACATAGTAAACATACCCACTCAGAGAACTGGATGACATCGGACCACATACATTGGAGTGGATAATTTCCAAGATACCTTTTGCCTTGATTTCACTGCTTGGGAATGACTTCTTTATGTTCTTTCTTTTTGCACATCCTTTGCAAACACCTTCATGCTTGGTCTTGATTTCAGGAAGACCTTCTACAGCCTTACTTGCAATTGGTAATGCTCTGTAGTGCATATGTGCAATTCTTTTGTGCCAAAGTTCACTTGGCTCCACGGAATCATGTACCATGGCATGCTCAAGTTGTCCCTTCAATTTATACAATCCTCCCTCTTGCTCTCCAATCACCATTGCATCATCAATAGTTTTACACTTTGGACACATTAGGACTTGGCCATCTACAAATGCAACCCTCATGCCTTTTGCATCCAATGCAGAGATAGAGAGTAGATTCTTCTTGAGCCCAGGTACATAAAGAACTTCTTTCATCTTCAAAGACTTTCCAGAGTCTAAGTTGTAGGAGGCTTCACCACTTCCTTTGATAGGGTATTGATAATCATCCCCAAGTTTCACCTTATGGGGTGATTCATGTTCAGATAAGTTTACAAAAGATTCTTTAAACCCAGTCATGTGTTTGGAAGCCCCACTGTCAATTAACCAATCATTACAACCATGAGAGATAGTACTTGTGAGAGCAGAGATTAGAACATACTCTTCTTCGCTTGATGAGTCATCAACATCACTTTCTGCTCTGGCCTTCTTCTTTGGAGGTTCATCATCCTCAACAACATGAGCATGATATCTTCTTTTGTTGTTCTTCTTCTTCTTGTTGAAGTTGTTGTTGTTGTCTTTCTTCTTCTTGGGACAGTCTGAAGCAAAGTGTTCCTTCTTGTTGCAATTGAATCATCTGAGATCTTTCTTATCTTTATGAAGATGGTGGTGTGAGAATTTCCTATTATGAGATGATTCATTCTTGGACTTGCCTTTCCTGGCATGTGCTGTGAGTGCTTGATCTTCATTTCCCATATTTTCTTCTCGGGCCACAAGCCTAGCTTCTTCTCCAGAGCATTCCTCCCACAGCCTACTGAAAGAGATCAATTTATTTCTTGCACAGATTCCTTGAATAAAGGAGTCCCATGACCTAGGTAGTCCATTCAGAGTGGTCATAACAACTTCACCATTGTCCACTACTTCATCCACAGCTTCAAGTTGTTCCTTGATCTGAGAGACCTTGGAGAAGTAAGATTGAATGGTCTTTTCATTCAACATCTTGACCCCTTTCAATTGATTCCACAGAGTCATCTTCCGATTTATGTTCTTCCCTTCAAATAACTTGGTCAGGGAGTCAAACATCTCCTGGGGTGTCTTTAGAGATGACACATGTGGTATGAGATGGCATTTGATAGAATCAGCAATGATTCTCTTTTCCTTGACCAAGTTCTTCTTATGCAAAACCTTAGCCTCTTCATCCTCTGGGATAAGGACCTCAGAGTTGATGTAGGAGTCCAATTCATTTTCTTCCAGGATTAACCCAATCCTATACTTCCAGGCTCAGAAGTTATCAGGCCCTCCAAGCTTATCCTCAAGCTTGGTGTGGTGAGACATCTTAAAGAGTACTTCAAATGAAAATAGAAAAGATTTAGATCTTACCACTTGCTTTGCTGAAAACTAGATCTAGTCCCGGATTAGGGTTTGTCGAAAAAACCCTAAAAATTCAAAATGTGACTTTCAACTTTCTGAAAGGATAGAAAGATGCTCCTTGATGATCTGATCAGCTCGGTGTATTCAGAATTTGAGATCTGCAAAGCTCCACCCTTCAGAAATGCCTTTTAGTCTTCCGAGGTTCACTAGGGAGGACCTTGAATTAGGGTTTGAGTTTCCCGAAGATTTACTCAGCCAAAAGTCTAGATCCAAAGCTCTAAACTTCGATTTTTCCAAGGAGCTTCCAGCTATGTCTTCAGATTTTAGAAATTCCTATTTTTGTGGAAATCCTAATTTTTAGGGCCAAAACTAAAAATGCTCAGAATTGAATTCTAATTGGATAGATAGATTCTCCTTGATGAGTAGAGTCAATCTACTATACTGCTTTTCCAAAATCTGTGGAGAGAAACCCAATAAACAAGAAACCCTAGTTTCTGTCACTACACAATGTCTTCTTCTCAGTTTAGCTCTGATACCATGTTAATTTTGAGCATTAATTCAATATACTCTAGGATCTTTACTGAGAGAACAACATGTACAGTATATTAATGCATATCAATCATAACAAGCATGTCAATCATCACAAGAATCAAAAGCATGAGAGACAATAGACACATAGAGTTTCCATGGGGAAAACCCTAAGGTGAAAATCCCCACAACTTCCTCAGAGATAGACAGAGAAATAGCACAACCAAATTACAATCAAAGTACAAGAGATAGACTCCTCTTAGCAGCTGATCCTCCTCCTCACATGTGCGCCACTTTCCGAGTGAAGGAAGTGTGAGTTCTGAGTGATCCAAATAGAGATCTCCCGATCTCTATTTACACTTGTCCTGTTTTCCCAATAACGTTATGGGGCCAACTTGTCTATCTAGGTACAATAACTTCATATTACATTAATCCGGGCCGACCCCTTACAAGGTGGTCTAATAACCCATCGGCAAGTTAACACACTTGCAACACTTGTCAATACCAATGACGACACTTCCGTATAGAGGAATAATACATCTCTATAGGAGTACAATAAATATATTAATGAAATATATTCCAAAGTTACATATACATCAACATACTTGTTACTATTCCTTCTAGTTCAAATTTGACAACTACTTCAGGTAGTGTCCCATCTATCCCTTTCCATAATTTTTGATTGTTTAGTGGACCATTGTAAAAGACCAACTCACCCTTAACTGGAGTTGTTTCTAACTCCACCATACCCTAGTTAAGCTTACCTTTCCAATATTTAGGAGGTATGAGTTATGGTAATCACTTACCCCTAGTTATGGTAACCGTTTACCCCTAGTTAAGTCTTGTTGATGCCTTGAAAATCATAGCACCAATCAGCAAGGGATTCTCTTAGGTAAGCAAGCCCAATTAGCTTGCTCACCATTTAGTGTGGAGAATCTGTCCAGTTAATGGCCCAGCTACCGTGTAAGGTTTAAAGATTTGTTTATTTTCACCGGTTGCGGTCCGATCCACCGTTTATGTATTTTAATTTTTAAAGATGATATGCAAGTGCTTTAAACTAAATGCATGCAATTAAACAAATCTAATCTATAACTATTTAAGCAAATTAATCTATCCTTGCAAGGAGCAAACTGAAAGTATGAGTAATGCGCTGAAAGAAACATCCAAAGATATCAGAGATAGCTATTCAATCATAGATATGCATTTATAGCATAAGGTAAAAGATATCAAAGAAAGATTTGACTGAATTAAAACATTCCATTACTTATTTAACACATAATATTTGCATGGAAAATGAAACCATTCATAACAAAGAATTAATTCATGATAGTTAGGAAAGATCTCACAGTATATGCATGAAAGATGCATAAATAGTTCAACAATCATTTGACATAAACCTAAGCAAAACGTAGTGCAAGATTTCTTTAGGCAAAATGGAGCTTTCTTATATATGTAGCAAAATAATTCACGTACAAGACAAAAATTGTCCTTTCACCTGCCAAAAGTCCTTTTACTCTTCTCTATTCATCTATATATAGCTCTACAAAATGCTCCAAGAGCTTCTACATGTACCCTAATCCCAAGGAATTTATTGATTTGTCCTTTAGTGCCCTTTTATAAAAAATAGAATAATTCCCAAATGTTTTTAAAATAGAAACCAAAATCCAGCTATCTTTAATTTTACAAAATGAGATAAAGAGGAAAAAATGCTTCCAGCTTATATTTAGATAATCATGTAATGCCAAATTAGCTCTCGGTTGTAGCTTCTGTTACAACTGGCGCTTCCACATTAGTTGGTTTTTCCATATTTGCTATATAGTTGACCCACATGCCCGTTTCTGTCACAATGGTGTTGGCAGGGGCAGGGAGCATGAATTTCAGGGAGATTTCATGTTTGGATAACTCTGCTTCAATGATTTGTACTTTTGTTGCTACATTCTGGAGGACCTCTTCAAGAAACTGAGCGTGAATGGAGGGTTGCCTAATGCATTGGTGAAGGTCTTCTGTTGTTAACACATCTATTTTATTCACATATTCCATCTATGTGCTTATCTCATTCTTCAACTCAGACAAGCGTCGGTATTTGTCCGGATAGTCTTCTAGAGTTTGGGGAACCACCATTTGACACCTTTCCCGAGTTGTCTGGATTCTAAGAGAGAGAAAGCTACATTTCTCAATGGTGGTTTGGATTACAGAGTTTAGCTTCACACCACAATTCATGTAAAGCTCCATAAAGCCTGCATCTGATTTAAAATCTGCCATGGATTTGAGAGGGAGTTTTGTGGGGAAGTTTGACTTCCCTCCTCTCCATTCAATATGATTTCTGATGTCTTCCTTTACACACGCATATTTTTTTCTAATCCTATTGGCCTCAGAATTGATTTCTTTCATCCTGGAAACCATCGCCTTCATTCTGCAAACTTCTTCAGTGATAAGTTCCTGTGACTCATGTATCTTCTTTAGTATGTCATAGGACTTCTCATGGAAGGGGCTCATATCACCTACTTTGTTGTTTGCTAGCTCTAACTGCTGCTCCATCAGCTCTTTTCCTCTCTCCAAATCCTTAACATTATCCCTTAACTCTTCCATCTGTTGGTCGGCATCTGAATGCCGTGACTCCAATGAATGGTCCTGGCTTCGAGATCATTTTTCTCTCCTTCTAATATCATCATCTGAACCGCCAAGTCTTCCTTGTCTTCCTCTAGGCGCTAATACTTACTAGTTAATTCTCTTTGTTCTGATAATAGGCCATCATATTTCTTTACCATTAACTCTCTATATGCCTGCTCCTTAACCAAAGTAAGCTGCAACCTGCACGCCTTCTTCTTTCCTACTTCCACATCATTCATTAGCTTGTGGACAATGTCTTCGCTTTCTTGGGCAGCGACTATAGTGAGAGATGCTATAAAATCAGGAGCACTCTGTGTGCCTTGCATGACAGTGGTTTCTCACCTGGTGACGATGTCCAGTTGAAAGGGTTTCTTCATCCTTGTCTCTGTCTTTTTTAAAATGGATTTTCTCTTCTTATCAAAAACAAAATTGTCCCATTGGGATACATTGTGACTCTTTGACAAGGTAAAAGGGCCGAGTGGAATTTATCCTATGGGGAAGTCATCTTCCGCGGTTAAGTCCTGGGACACTTGGGACAAGTCTATGTCCATGTCATGCATGCTTGGGATTCCTGCCTCTACATCCTTCTTAGATTTATCTTCTTCTTCGGCCTTCAGCTGCCTCTCTTCTTCTTCGACCTATTGCTGCTTCTCTTTCTCTCCTCTCCCTTTCTTCTTGCAGCTTGGCTGATTCTTATTTCCCGATCTTTTCTAATTATTCTTGTCAGACCTTTTGAGCTTCTTCATCTCAGAGCTTTTTCGCCTACCTTTCCTGTGCTCTTTCCGATGCTTCCCTTTGGCATCTCTCAGCCTCTTCTTTGAGCCTTTTCTCTTCCTTTTTGAGAGCTTTGGCTTCTTCTATTTCTCTTTGCAAATCTGCCTCCTTGGAAGCTTGGGCAGCAGTGGAGCTAGAACCAGCTCCGAATTTGAGGCGAAGGTGCCTTCTGAGTTCGGTTATGTTGCTGACTCTTTTGAAGATTTCTTCGTCTTCATCATGGTAGTGTGCATATTCAGAGTGCGCATTGAATTCTCTGCAATGGTCTACAGCCTTATTAAGACTGTCATTCTTCGTGAAAAACCTCTCCCCAAAGTGAATGTCTCTTAATTTCTGAACAAAGGTTTCAGCTGATCTGACCTTATAGAACCTGTATGCTCCGACATAGAAGGGCAGTGGTGGGAAAGAGACCTTCTTCAATATATTCAAGAAACTGCCAACTCCATCTATAAAAACCTGCCTCACTGCCTCCTTATGGACCAAAAAATCGGTAGCATACCTGGGAAGGAGAGACAGTGGCTTGGAACCTCCATTAATTCTTATGTAGGTTCCCTCCTCTGAAAGATAAAAAACACCATATTTTTCCATGACTACCATGGCACTCTTAGATAGGAAAGCTGGCTCACTATTGAACACTAGTTCATACAGAGGCATGATAAACTCTTCACATATGGCCTTGTAATGGATTTTTTAGTTCTTGGCCCACATGATCTTATAAGCGGTATAAACTAGGGAGTCATCCTTGTTCCAAATGCATCCTAACTTTGGGAAATGATGCCTTAACAGAATGCAATCTACAAGGTATAATGACATGTAAAATTATGATTTCTTCCGGACCAACCCTTCCTTGGTTGCGGCTATGGCTGATGATAGATTATCTGAGAGGATGTCCACCCAATTGAAAACTATTCCTTTGAAAGCTACATGGTGGATTAAAGGAATCCAATGAAGCTTATAAACAGTTCCATTAGCTTTGCCAAAGATTCTACTTAACATGAGGGAAATGATTCTGAAAGGAGGCCTTAGCGCTTGGACTTCATATTCATCACTCTCCTTTAGCCTCAACTGCTTACCTGTGATCAACAACTTCCTGGCCATTTCCAAGTTATCCATGTTGAGACTTTCGAGCCAAGCATCGTTCAACAACATTTGTGGATGGGGCAACTTGTAGACTGGCGAAATGTGGGTTGGGTGGAATGAGACAAAATCCTCACCCATGCTGTTGGACAGAACTCTTGATTGGGCATTAGCATGTGATAGTATCCATTCGATGACTTCCAAGCAAGGGAAAAGGTCTGGTCGCGTGGCTACTCTTGTGATGCCATAATTTCGGATGTTTTGATACAAATACATTTCCTCCAGGACTGCTCCGGGAATATCCTAATCTCTTATTGCAGCAGCAAACTTAGGACACGAAATCCATGTTTGAATTAAAGATAAAATAATATTGTATTGATGATGAAAGTATTACGAGAGAGCTCGCATTTTATACAGCTTGAGCATGCTTAAGGAAGGGTTACGTCCCTTCAATTAAATAATTAATAATTTTATTGTTTTATTTAATACATCATTTAATATTTGTAGCATTGCCACTCCCTTTTAAAGAGATTTGTCCTCAAAGCAATGGTAATGAGGGATGTAGCTGTCGAAATTGTTCTGATTCCCATGTTGCGTCTTCTTCGGGAAGATTTTTCCATTTTATGAGGTACTCTTTAATGACTCGCGTTCTTAATCTCTTCTCTCTAGTAGCAATGATAGATTCTGGCTCGAATATGATTCTTCCTTCTTCATCTAACAAGGGAAGTATTGTTTGTGCCTTCTAGTGTTGGCCTACCATCGTTTTCAAGCATGAAACGTGAAAAACATTGTGTATGCGACTTGTAGTTGGCAATTCCAACGCATATGCCACATGACTAATCTTCTTATTGATTTGATATGGGCCATAAAAACGTGGAGCCAATTTAATCTTTCCACCCTATTTAAGTGATAATTGCTTATAGGGTTGTAGTCTTACAAATACCCAATATCCAACTTCAAATTCGCGTTCTGTTCAGTGTCAATCTTCTTGTTGTCTCATTCTATTCCTAGCAGTATTCAGATTCTCTTTAAGTAATTGGACAACCTTTTGGTTTTCTTCTAAGTGGTCATTTACTGATGCGACCCTTTCTTGGTTGGTAGTGAAATCCTTCCATTTTGGGGGTTCATATCCATATAGGGCTTGAAATGGTGTCATTCTTGCAGATGTATGATAAGTAGAATTATACCACCATTCTTCAAGATGTAGCCATTGGAACCATTTATTTTGCTTATCAGTTACAAAGCAATGAAGGTAGGTTTCTAAGCATTTATTGATGACTTCTGCCTATCCATCTGTTTGGGGATGATAAGATGAACTCATGTTAAGTGACATCCCAATTTGCTTGCAAAACTCTCTCCAAAAGTTCCCTTTAAACTTGGCATCCCTATCACTTACGATAATCTTGGAAAAACCATGTAACTCGTAGACATTTTTACAGAAAGCTTCAGCTGTTTCTTTCGCCGAATCAGTTTTCTTCACTCCAACAAAATGTGCATATTTGGTTAGCCTATCTACCACAACTAGTATTTTGTCTTTTCGATCTGATATGGGTAGACCTTCAATGAAATCCATTGAAATTTCCTCCCATTTTTGATTTGGGATATGTAACGGATGGAGTAACCCGGACTTTAGATATTCTCAGTTTTATTCCTCTGACAAATGTCACAATCTGCAACATACTTGTGAATGTCGGCATTCATACCCTTCCAAAAGAATGATTGCATTGCATTATAGTAGGTTTTATGAAATCCTACATGACTAGCGGCTGGGCAGTCATGTGACTCTTTAAGCACCTTGGTCTTAAAAATGGAGTTGGAACTTAAGTAAATATGTCCTTTGTACCATAAGAGGTCATTCTTCCATTCAAACTTTGGATACTGATTTATGTCGTTAATTACGGAGCAAACCTATGAATTCTTGGCATATTCCTTGCAAATTTCGTCCAAAAATTCTAGGATCACCATTGATACGGTGTGGACCTGTACCTCTTCATCTTTCCTTGATAGAGCATCAGCTACTACATTGTCCTTCCACTTTTATGTAAGATATCCATATCAAAGGTAGATATTTTCTCGATCCACTTTTGTTGTTCGGTTGTTAATGTCTTCTGCTATAATAAGTGTTGTAGACTATTATGATCTATTCGGATTAGGAATTTACTTCCCAAAAGGTATTGTCGCCATTTAGTTAATGCATGCATGATGGAAAGCATTTCCTTGTTGTATGTAGATTGTAGGTATTCTCTTTTGTTTAACTTCCTACTTTCAAAAGCGATTGGATGACCTTCTTCCATTAGCATAGCTCCTATCCCAAACCCTGAAGCATCACATTCGATTACAAATGGTTTTGCAAAATCAGCTGTTGCCAAAACGGGAGTTGAAGACATAATTTGTTTCAACGTTTCAAAGTATCTCATTAGAGGAAATTTGGGTAAAAAATGGGCCTCCTAAGGAAAATAATAAGAAAATAATAAAATAATAGTAGAGAGAGTAAAAAACTACTTTTTTGGATCGTATTTTCAACTTATCTCCTTGTAGGTTTACTCAAATTTCAAGCGGGAGGACTCGTTGGATGCATAATTAAAGTAGGCATCCAATGAGTACCCATGTTGCATACTTTTAACAACATCCACACCATGAAAAATTGAAAATACATTAAAAAACGTGTTTCTAGTGAGAGAAAACACGTTTTTTAATGTATTTTCGATTTTTCATGGTGTGGATGTTGTTAAAAGTATGCAACATGGATACTGGTTGGATGCATAATTTAATTATGCATCCAACGAGCCCTCCTACTTGAAATTTGAGTAAACCTACAAGGAGATAAGTTGAAAATACGATCCAAAAAAATAGTTTTTATTTTTTCCCTCCAATTTTTTTAGGTGCTCCCTTGTTGAATTTTAAAGCATTTTGATTGGCTAATACATGATGACATGGAATTTGTATTATTTTTTAAAGGCCCATTTTAAATTGAAATTTCCTCTAATGTCTTGCTTCATCATCCCATTGAAAATAATTTCTTTTTTGGAGATTTGTTAGCGGAGCAGTGACGTGTGCATAGTTCCTGATGAACCTTCGATAGTAACATGTTAATCCCAAAAATCCTTGCAATTTTGAAACATTCTTTGGTTTGGGTAACTCCTTCATTGCTTGGATCTTCCTTGGGTTTACCTTAACTCCTTCCTTTGAGATTATATGACCGGGATACTCTACTTCTTGCTTCCCAAATTTGCATTTTGACTTTTTTGCATAGAACTGGTTTTCCTTCAGAAGTGATAGAACCTTTTCCAAATGCGTCAAATGTTTCGTCCATGTCTTGCTATATATAAGGATGTCATCAAATAATACTAACACAAATTTCCTTAGGTATGGCTGAAATAGTTCATTCATAGTTGCTTGGAATGTGGTAGGGACATTAGTTAACCCAAAAGGCATTACTTTGAATTCATAATGTCCTTCATGAGTTTGGAAAGCAGTCTTTGCGATATCTTCTAATCTGACCCTGATTTGATAGTACCTTGACCTTAAATCAAGTTTTGAAAAATATTTTGCGTCATGAAGTTCATCCAGCATATCATTGATGAAAGGGATTGGAAACTTGTTCATAATCATTATTTTGCTTAATCCTCTATAATCTATACATAATCTAAACGATCCATCCTTCTTATGTACTAACATGACTGGAGCCTTATAAGGGCTTCTACTCTTGGTGATGACACCAAAATTCAGTAGGTCTTGAACCAACCTTTCTATATCTGTTTTGTGGTGGTGGGGATGCCTATATGGTTTAACCTTGACAGGATTTGATCCAGGTTTAATATCGATTATGTGTTCTATACTCCTTTCTGGTGGTATATGCATGGGTAAGTCTTGAAATATGTGTTCATGTTTATGGAGTAATTTTTGGATTCCCTTTTTGAACTCATTTGGTTCCTCCTCTTTTCCTTCCAATTAATGGCATTGGATTACGTATGCTGATGCTCCTTTTCGAATGAGTTTTTCCATATGCTGAGATGAAACTACTTGCGTGTCTAGTGGTTGAAAACCATATAGCTTAAAATTTTTCCCTTGCCATTTAAATTTTATGAAATGTTTTTGGTGATTGGTGGAATATTTTGCCAATGTTCGCAACCATTGGACTCCCAAAACAATGTCTACTCCTCCCAACGGTAAGGTGTAGAGTTCTGATTCTAGTTTGAAGTCTTGTATTTGAAGTTTCACCTTGTGGCACTTTCCAAATTTTCCGATCTTCTTTCCATCTGCAACCATCACCTTCATGTCTGGAACTGGATGTACGAATAACTTGAGTTTCCTTGCAACTCTTATATCAAGAAAGTTGTGTGTGCTTCCGGTGTCTACTATCACTATAACATTCTCATTTTTTATATGCCCTTTTAACTTGAGAGTCTGTGGTTGACTAATGCCTGTCATGGCTGCAAGGGAGATTTGAGGGGTCTCGTCATTTCTAGATTCCATATTTCTAGTTGCCTCCTCTTCATCTTCTGGCTCTTCTTCTTCTTCTAATTCACTATTCTCCTCTGCTTCGCAAGTATATAATTTCTTTGAGCTATCCTCCGGGCGACACTTATGTTTAGGATTCCATCTTTCTCCACATGGTCGACATTTTCCTTCCCTCATTTGTTGATTCTCGAGGCTCTTCCTGTTGTCCCTTCTAGGTGGAGGGATGTATTTGTTGTATCGTCCTCTGGAGTCGACTGGATGTTTCTTTGTGAGTATGAATTCCCTTTATTTTATTGGAAATTGTGAAATTTGGCCTTGATTGCTTTTGCTTTTCGTCTTGCTACCTCGACATTCCGTATGTCATGCATTTTTAACTCTTTTGGTATGTATGGTTTTAGTCCTCCCAAGTAAGTTTCTAGTCATTGTATGTCTAATAACCCAAATACTCTAGTAGTGAGTGATTCCCATTGGTGTGTGAATTCTTCGACGTTTCCTTTTTCCTGTAACCTGGTAAGCTTCGAGAAAAATTCGTCTTTGTCAATTCCTTGAAACCTTTTTAGGAAATCATTTTTAAACAAATTCCATGTGTATGTGAAATGGTCACCTTTCCACCACATATACCAGTTGTAGGCATATCCTTCAAGGTGCATAGATGCATACTTCACTTTTTCTTCATATGTTGTGATGTTATAGATATCGATGTATTCCTCTGCTTTATTTAACCACACAATGCATTGTTCGTCATTTCCAATGAACTTTGACATTTATATTTTTGCTTCTGGGGGATACACTACATAATGCTGATATTGATTGGCTCTTGTCTTGTTGTGTGGTGGTGATCCAGAATTGTTGGCTGAAGCACATGACATATCTGAATTGTCTTTTTGTTTGCAGCGGTCATTTGTCTCATTTTTTCCATCCTTCCCATGAACTTGTTTAACTTGTTGCTCAATTGATCTTGTTTTTCTTTCATCTCGTCCCATTTATTTGTTAATATTTAATATGCTAAGACAGAAAATAGCAGCATTTCATTCCATTTCACAATAATAGCATATACAGGATCACTGAAGAAACAACAAGCACAGCATAAACACAAGAGACACAGATTTATCCTGGGAAACCCTCATGGGGTAGAAAACCCAACAAAGCTTCCTCAATATAGATGACCAGCAATATACAAAGATGCAAACCAAAGACATGATCTCCTCCTCCACCATAGTAGACCTCTCCTCCACAAGTGCGCTATTCTCAAGTGAGTGAGTGTGTGTGAAATGAGGAATACACCTCCTCTATTTATACACTACTCCGACTTGTATTTTACACAAATCATGTAGGCTCGTATTTAACCATTGGGTTAAATACCCCACTAAAACTGACTGGGCTGACCCCACTAGGGTGTTCTAACAACCCTTTGACCCACATAACACATAAAGGGCCGACCCCCACTAGGGAAGTCTAATAACCCAAGTTACCAGATTCCGACGGAGGAATAAACATCTCCGGATATACAATAAGATCTTCACGGAGGAATGAAACATCTCCGGAATAATAAAGTACAAATATAATATTCTTTGAAGTTACAATATCTCAACACTCCCCCTTAACGAGAAGGATATTATAGCACCATCTGCACGAGCAAGGAGTCATCAACATCATACATGATACATCTATAAATCATTGGAAGCTTTCTCAACATCATCAGTAACTCAAGCAGTTACTGGAACATCTTCAATACTGGAACATCAACATCTTCAGTACTGAGTCTTTATCTTCTGCAACACTCAAATAGCTATAACAACACCAACATCTGGATCCTCACGATCATCAGCATCGTCATCATACGATCATCAGCATCAAGATCATCTCGATCTACAGCATCTAGATCATCACGATCTACAACATCTGGAACATCTCAATCTACAGCATCTGGATCATCTTGATCTACAGCATCTGGATCATCTCGATCTACAGCATCTGGATCATCATGATATACAGCATCTGGATCATATCGATCTACAGCATCTGGATCATCTCGATCTACATCATCTGGATCATCACAATCTACAGCATTTGGATCATCTCGATCTACAGCATCTGGATCATCTCGATCTACAACATCTGGATCATCTCGATCTACAACATCTGGATCATCACGATCTACAGCATCTGGATCATCTCGATCTACAGCATTTGGATCATCATCTCGATCTACATGATCAACAACATCATCATCTAGATCAACACGATAAGCAACATCATCATCTAGATCATCAGTATTAGTATCCACACTAATACAAGTATACACATCATCAATACAAGTATCCTCATCAATACAAGTATACACATCATCAATACAAGTATACACATCATCAATACAAGTATCCTCATCAATACAAGTATACATACAAGTATCCTCATCAATACATATCATCAATACATAGCAGCATACCCTGCAACACACACGATCATATTACAGGATGATCAATCCCGCTCGCTTTAGGACATACGTCCATGGATGATACAATCCAGATCAAGTTCCAGGATGATCAATCCTTATCACTTTAAGACAAGTTTCATGTCTAGGGACGATGCAATCCCATCATGTACATTTTGAACCCAGTTCATGGACGATGCAGTCCTCACACGTACCTTTAAGACAAGTCTCATGTCTAGGGATGATGCAATCCCATCACGTACATTTTGAACCCAGTTCATGGACGATGCAGTCCTCACACGTACATTTTGAACCGAGGTCCAGGGATGATGCAGTCCTATCTTCAATTCTCAGAGACATCAGTCTACGGATCAATTCTGGGACTGAAGTCCGGGGAAGATACAATCCCCTACCTGTTCATCTAGGACTTCATTATCGGAGACCCAATCTACGGCTCAATTCTGGGACCGAATTCCAGGGAAGATACAATCCCCTACCTGTTCATTTAGGACTTCATTATCAGAGACCTAGTCTATGGCTCAATTCTAGGACCGAAGTTCGGGGAAGATACAATCCCCTACCTGTTCATTCAGGACTTCATTATCAGAGACCCAGTCTACGGCTCAATTCTGGGACTGAAGTATGGGGAAGATACAATCCCCTACCTATTCATTCAGGACTTCATTATCGAAGACATATGTCTACGGCTCTCTTTAGGACTGAAGTACAGGGATGATCCAATCCCCACATGTCCACCAAGGACTTCATTCTCGAAGACATACGTCTACGTCTCTCTTTAGAACATGTGTTCAAGGATGATACAATCCCTCTTCTTTCTCGGAGACATCTTTCTACGGCTCACTTTAGGACTGAAATCCAAGGATGATTCAATCCTCACATGTCCACGAAGGACTTCATTCTCGAAGACATCTATCTACGGCTCCTTTTAGAACATGTGTTCAAGGATGATGCAATCCCTCTTCTTTCTCGGAGACATCTATCTACGGCTCACTTTAGGACTGAAATCCAAGGATGATTCAATCCTCACATGTCCACGAAGGACTTCATTCTCGAAGACATCTGTCTATGAATCCTTTTAGAACATGTGTTCAAGGATGATGCAATCCCTCTTCTTTCTCGGAGACACCTTAGACCCTGTCTAAGGACCATCCACCAACCTCTCTATCGGCATCACCAATATAGGTATCCACATCATTGACCTCATTGTCGATGCGGGAAATCTCATCATAAGTGATCACATCACTCCCCCTTTCGAGGAGGGTCCTTCTAAACTATATTAAGTTTGTCTCGAAAAACTTTACTTGAGGTAGAGGTTTGGTTAGTACATCAGATCGATAGAGGTTTGGTTAGTACATTGGTAACTTGTTACAAATTCGAACATTAATTCCTTTCTGCACCATATCTTGTATATAGAAATGTCAGATCTCTATGTGCTTTGACTTATCATGGAACACTGGATTCTCTGCCATTTTGGTACAACTCTGTTTGTCACATAGGATCACAGTTGATTCTATCTCTAATTCAAACAATCCTGAAGCCATACTACTTCATAACTTAGCAGAGCAAGCAGCCATATATTCTGCTTGTGCTAAGAGCCACATTAGATTGTTTCCTGCTAAACCACGAGATCATGGCTGATCCTAGACAATAACATCCTCTCGATGTGCTCTTCCTGTCTGATACACTTCTTTCCAATCAACATCTGTGTAGCCATCTGAAGTCATGATCTCCAAGATAACATAGATCAAAGTCTATTGTATCCTTTAGGTACCGCATCACATGATTTGCAACTTATCAGGTGAACACATCTAGTTTCCACTAGATATTGACTCAAGGTGTTTACAGCAAAGCATATATCTGACCTAGTATTCGTTAGATACATCAATGACCCAATAATTTTTCTGTACAGAGTTATATCCACTAACTCTGATGAGTCATCTGCTAACAGCTTCAAGTTGGAATCCATGACAGTGTCCATTCCAACACATCAATTCTTCTCAAGATTTCTCAGCATACTTTCCCTAGTTGAGAAAGATTCCTACCGAGCCTTTCCATACTTCTAGACCTAGGAAGTAATGCATCAATCTGAGATCTTTCATTTTCATTTCTGCAGCCATCTTCTTCTTTCTTTTCATGATCTATTTCTCATTCCCTATCAGAAAGATATCACCTACATACAATAATAGTATGATCCATAACCTTAAGGTAAAGGTTAGGAACAACTTTACTTTTGGTAAAGCCCAATCTTATCAAGAAACTGTCAATTCTCCCTTTGTGATTGAACATCTTTCACACTTTGCATTGAATGATCTTCTGCATACCTATCTGTGCCATCTCTCGTTAGATGGGTCTACTAATATGGGCCTCAATATCATTCGAACTATATGGTGAGTTCCTTCTTGCATCCATGTCATCTATGTCTAGAAACCATATTCAACCTTGTAGCAAAGGTTGAGATCCACATCACCCATGGTGATCATTAAGCTCATCAATTGATTATCGATCCTGGGTACCCATACAGAACCTGATTCACACTTCTTCTTTAATTACATCATTAAGAGAATGGTCTTATCTAGTCACTTGGAGCAAACATCTCGTCATGATTCTCTTCTGTTTTCTAAGAGAATCTTCTAGCCACGAGCCTTCTATATTTTGTTTGATTTGTAAATCTTCTTGTTGAACATACATCACTTGTTCGGTGTTCATCATTCTTCATGATCTTTCCTACATATCAAAATTAAGTACATGATTAGTAATACTTCATAATCATGAAATCATGTTGACATGATAACCTATTATGCATACAGATATCATTTACATAGTTATGCAACTATCTTGACCAATACTTTGGCACAACACTTTTCCATATCCTGTATGCATACAGTGGCTATCTAGATGCCTTCCATCTCTACCAGAACATACTATCGAGAGTGTGCACAACTCTCAGCATGTCAGTAAAGAGGTTTCATTCTAGACAAGCAACAATGGAATGTTTGTCCAACTTACCAATCATATGCATATTAGTAGTATATTGTTCAATGCTCTATGAATGTTTACACTCAGCATGATATATTCTAGGAATACAAATATGCATACAACCTATTACAGGCAATATCATTTACTATTTCAAATAACAACTCAAATACTTATATTTTATGTTTGTGTGGTTGCCTCCCGCTTGATCTTCTGTATGTCTTTTGAACTTCTATTCATTCTGTACCACTGTGCATGCTCAAGTGTCATCCTCATGATCTCATACACAAACATACATTCATTAGTATATTCTCAATGTTATCAAAACATTATAGTTCTAAATAATCTTGAAAATGTATAGTCATGATTATAGATAATATTCAAGGTTTCAGGGAAGTCTTCTTTTACTCATGCATATTCTTGTTTGATCTGGTTAGTTAAATTATCAACCAAGATAAGAGACACAATATGCATAAACCCTTGATTACTAACTTTATGAATAAGCATAACCAATCATACCAAATATAATTATATAAGGGATCTTAACACAAGGTAAGATTCTAACATGACATGGGAAAACATACCTGGATTAGTATACTTGCTTAGTTATGTCTAACATACCTAATCAATATCTTCTTTGTTCTCTTCAATGATTTAGAGATCCTATGCCGGAACCTGCATATCTCATAGGTTAAGCATAATAGAACAAAGTCATACATACCTCGTAAGTAGAACTTCTATGTGATCAAAGATTATGGATGAGTCTTTGTCTTCATGTTATCATGGTCATGGAACTTGATTTGTCTTTCGTGATGTACCTGTATCTTGTTAGCAGACAACATCAACCTCATACAACACCACAGTGCATTAGTACAATCATATAGCCCTAATCAATGAATGTCTTCTATCATTCACATGCATTCATACTGTTACTAGGGTGATAAGACAATTCTAACATTAATCAAGATTGCACTAATAAATAATATGAAGACAGACATATTATGAACTTTATCAGGAATCAGATTTCAAGACATACCTGTATCTCCTTAAGACATACATGTCAAGACTTCTTGTAGTCTTCTTATGTAAGGCCTTAGCCTCAACTCCCCCTGAAACTTCATCTGGAGCTTGATTAGGGTTTGTTAGAGAAACCCTAAAAATTCAATCTATGACTTTCACACTTCTGAATGGATGGAAGGATGTGTCTTCTTGAGCTGATCAAACTAGCATACTTCAATTCTGAAATCTCCAAAATTTGACCCCTCAAAATTTGCCTTCGAAACTTCTGGATCTTCTGGACATGATCCCGAACTAGGGTTTGATGAAGCCCACCCTTCTGCCCAATCAAAAGGTTCGATCCAAGGCTCTAAACTCTTATTTTTCTGAGGAGCTTCCAGCCGTGGTTACAGACTTCAAAAATTCCAACTTTTGTTGAAGCCCTAATTTTCCATCTTTCCGATCAAAATCCCAAACTGGGGTTTGATCAAGCCCAGTCTTCTACCCAACCAAAAATTTGATCTTGGTCTCTAAATTTCAATTTTCCTGAGTAGCATTCAGCCATGGATTCCTATTCCAAAAACTCTAACTTTCTCCGAAACCCTAAATTCCAGAAGCCATGAATGAAGGAGCTCCAAAAATAATTCTGTTTTGATAGAAATATGTACCTGATTGTTTCTATTGTAACTCCAAACTTTTCGCTCCACAAGGTCTAAAAACGTTTTCTGTGGTATCCTGAACTGTTATCTTTCCCTCCCAATAGGTCTGACCTCAATTGGATTTTCTGAGAGAGAGTTATGCCAAGTGTCGCAACGTGACCTGTTTATGGGATAAAACAGGAGAGCGAACTTGTACGGCGTGCCACGTGTCACTGGTTCAACTTCGGCCTCTGAAAACGTTTCTTGAGATAGTACAGTCTGTGTACTACCTGTCACGTTTTACTAAATTTCATTTGGATCTTCCTAGCCCAATTTATGACCTGTTTTCCAAGGTCACCTGATTTTGACTGAGATCTGGAAGAGGCAGAAACCCTAACTTGTACTGATCATAACTCACAAAGTACAACAAATCGGAGGGTGTCCTTTGGAAAAAATCTACCTGAGGATGTTATCTATGACCTGTAAAGTTTTTAGATCCTGAACCGTCGCAGAAATGGATTTATAGCGAAAGTTCCACGATGACTGGTTTTTTCTATGTAAAACCCAAACCTTCAAATTGTCGCAAGTGAAGCAAGTGTCGTAAGTGCCATACATTGCCTTCCTTCAGGTTAGCTCTGATACCATGTTAATATTTAATATTCTAATACAGAAAATAGCATCATTTCATTCCATTTCACAATAATAGCATATACAGGATCACTGAAGAAACAACAAGCATAGCATAAACACAAGAGACACAGATTTATCCTGGGAAACCCTCATGGGGTAGAAAACCCAACAAAGTTTCCTCAATATAGATGACCAGCAATATACAAAGATGAAAACCAAAGACATGATCTCCTCCTCCACCATAGCATACCTCTCCTCCACAAGTGCGCTATTCTCAAGTGAGTGAGTGTGTGTGAAATGAGGAATACACCTCCTCTATTTATACACTACTCCGACTTGTCTTTTACACAAATCATGTAGGATCGTATTTAACCATTGGGTTAAATACCCCACTACAACTGACTGGGATGACCCCACTAGGGTGGTCTAACAACCCTTTGACCCACATAACACATACAGGGTCGACCCCCACTAGGGAAGTCTAATAACCCAAGTTACCACATTCCGACGGAGGAATAAACATCTCCGGATATACAATAAGATCTTCACGGAGGAATGAAACATCTCCGGAATAATAAAGTACAAATATAATATTCTTTGAAGTTACAATATCTCAACATTATCGTCTAGCCTTCTTTCTAACACTGAAACGAATTCCACTTTGATTTCATTTTTCAGCTTTGCATTACAATTTTTTATTTCTTCCTTTAAATCTTCTTCACTCTTAATAATGCGATGATTGAAATCCTTCTCTAATTTTTCAATTTGGTCTCGTATTTCAGCCATGGCTCTTGACCTGGTGTGGGGAGGTGAATATTTGGGCCCAATTTTGGTAGGACTTAATTAATTAATAAGAATTATTATAAGGACAATAGTTATTATATGGGTAAAATAAATAAATATAATAATTATTATATTGAAATATTATATATATATATATTATAATTTGGGAAAGTAACTTTTAATAAAATTAAATATTAATATAACAATATTAATATAATATTTAATTTTTATTAAAAATTAGGGTTTATGATGATGGATGTGTGGCGTGATGGAAGTGTGCCAGGGTTTGACATGGAGGGAGTGAATGTGGAGGAAGCGTGAGAGGAGTCAGAATGGTGGTGAGAGCACGGACATAGCGAGGGCGTGGAGGATTGAGAAAGCGGAGTAGGAGAAGGGTGGAGTGGGATCGAATGGAAGAATGGAGTGGGGAGAAGAACGTGTAGGATGGAGTGCGATGGAGGGAGTGTACAGAATTTTGGGTGGTGGGAGAAGTGAAAGGTATGGAGATGGGTGGATGAGCGGTGTTGTGCACGCAAGAGGGTGGATGAAGGGCAGAGTGAAGGAGATGGAATTGTTGCTGGGAAGTGATGGAGCTGGGTGGGGGTTGCAGTTGACAAGGGATGAGGAGCAGGAGGAGAATATGGATGAGGGATGGGAGGAGCATGCAGTCGAAGGAGAGGAGATTGGGAGTGTGTAGGTGAAGGGTGGATTGAGGGATGCTGAATGGTTGAGGGCGCAGGTGGTGGAGGTGGAGGTTGATGGAGGTGGGTCATGAGGGAATATGGGAGTAGCGTGGTGGAAGCGTGAGATGAGAGTGGAGGACAATCCCAGCTGGAGTGTTGGAGTTGATGAAGAACACGGCTCTGATACCAAATGCAGCAGCAGACTTAGAACATGAAATCCATGTTTGAATAAAAGATAAAATAATATCGTATTGATGATGAAAGTATTGCAAGAGAGCTTTCCTTTTATATGGCTTGAGCGTGCTTAAGGAAGGGTTATGTCCCTTTAATTAAAAAATTAATAATTTTGTTGTTTTATTTAATACATCATTTAATATTTGTAGCACTTATCATGTGGTGCAGTTCCCCTCACTTGAACTCAGGGGCAATGCCCATAATTGGCTTGGTATCCTCATATATTGTCTTGACCCTTGCTTCCAGAATAACTTTGCCACCTGATTCGGGCTCAGACATCTTATACTTCTTCTTGGCTCCTTACGACATTGTGTTTAAACCTTAAAAAAACCATGCATGAGTAGAATACCTAATCAAACTAGAATATATCATCAAGTTTTGAGCCAAAATATTTCATTATACAAGCATAGCCTGGGTGAAAAAGCATTGTTAAAATTCCTTAAAATGATACTGGATTTAAAACAAATTTCAAGCAGCATTTTAAAATCCATACGACAAACAAAGATTAATTTTCTGTTAAAACAACAAGATAGAACTAGATTCCTCTTGCAAGTCAACTAGAAAGAGTGAGACTACGATGCTACTGTGCTTGATCCTCTAGTTAGAAAACGAGTTTGGGTGGCTGCGGCAGGGCATCGTCCACTACTTCAGTTTGGGTCATCATGATTCACATTGGATAGTTTGTTGCGATAGGAAACAGGGTCTAGCGAGGTTTCTAAAAATACTTCGGGTGACTAACTGGGTACAGAGAAAAACTCCAACAGGGACAAAGGTGGCCACGACGAGGGGTTGTAAAAAAAATGAAAACAACAAATGCTTTAGCCATTAAAAACATGATAAAAGAGATTGATATATTTACTTACCTATCAGCGGACAATTGGATCCAATGGGGTTGACAAAAATACAGACCTGGTTTTCCTTGTGTGGTGGCAGTGATCTCAAATGAAGTTTCGAAAAGTTTTAACAATAAAAAAACAATAAACAACCAAAAACCCCACTTTATATATATAACTCCCCACATGCTTGAGCAATTAATCTTGACATGACCGAGTAATTGTGAGCAATAAAAATGTCATTATGGCAAGGGGACCGGTGTCCTTTTCCGCTGCTCAACATTAACTCCTCGTCATCGAAATTGGCAGTACTCGGTGAGTTGGAGCGACCAGTATCAGCGGCACTGGCCAAGTATTCATGCAACGTGGCCGCGGGTTTTGGTGAGTTCAGCGCAAGATTAAAACTTAGCCGATCGCTGCTTCGTTTCGGTGACTGGTCTTGGGTCCTGCTAGTTTCTTATGCTTGTTACTTCTATCGGCACTACCCACGGTTTGCAGGCGATGGTTTCGGTGAAACTCGATGAGTTCCGCTAGAATGCGTCGAGTCACTTGAGACTTAAAAAAGAGACAGTCGATTCGTCAAAAACTAAACAAAGGATGCCGACTGTGTCGGCACAACTCAGGGAGACTTAAAGCAACACAAAACCTTGAAGGAAAGACAGGTCAAAAAGACATTTCGGTGGGCTTGGGAAAGCTTATACGACCATTGCGGCGGGACTGAGCAAGTTAGGCTGAAACAAGAAAAAATTACAACTTAACAAAAAAACCCACCTATTGCGGCGCGACTCAATGAGTTGTGCCGAAACGGGAAAAGGCTTAAAAATTAACAAAGGAAACCGGCCATTGTGGCTTAACTCGGCGAGTTGTGCCGCTGTTTCGGCTGGGAAAGATGATTTTTACTTAAGAAAAACAAACTTAAAGAACTTTCTCTCTTAGAAAAACTAAGTATGAAAAAGGACTTTTGGATGGGACTTGAGTTCTAAGAAAAAATTTCTCAAAAAATAAAGGAGGGGCCCCAATATTTACAAAATTTTTGGGGGATGTTGCAGCAACAACAAGTCTTTTCCTTCTATTCTATTCTTATATTTATATCTTTACAAAATTGTCTCTAGTGTCTCTTCACATACCCTAACCCTAGCGAATCTTAAAAAAATTGTCTTCTAGTGCTCACATAATACAAAATTAGTTTCCATCTATTTTAAATGTTTATACAATAAATCAGCTTCAAGCTATCTTTAATATTTATACAATGCCAAAATCAGCTTTCAGTTGGCTTTTCTGCCCAAGCTAGTTTTTCCACCTCAGCTATGTAACTGGTCCACATGCCTTTTTCTCTTACAATATTGTTGTTTCATACAGGAGTCATCATCTTTAGAGATATTTCATGCTTAGGAAACTCTTCTTCAGTAACTTTTACTCCTTTTGTTGTTGCCTAGGAGATGTCCTCTAGAAAGTAGGCATGGATGGAATCTTGCCCAATGAAACGATGGAGATCTTCTACTATTAGTATGCCTATATTCCGTATGTAGTCTAACTCTGTGCTCAGCTTGCTCTACAACTCTGATAGGCACTGGTCTTTGACAGGAAACTCTTCTATGGTCTAAGGTGTAACCATCTGGCACTTCTTATGGGTTTCACAAATTTTTAGGTAGGATTCGGTACACCACCCAATGGTTTTCTGAATTCCCACATTTACTTTAACACCCCAGCTCCTACAGAATTCAATGAAACCCGAATCCAACTGAAAATCAACCAAAGACTTGAGAGGTAGATTCCTAGGGAAACCTGATTTCCCTTCTCTCCTTTCAATTTGTTTCCTGATATCTTCCATGATGCGCACGTACTTCCTCCTGAGCCTCAAGGATTCGGCATCGATTTATTTCATTCTTGAAATCATCACCTTCATATTTCACACTTCGTCTGTAATGAGTGCTTGTGACCGGTGAATTTTCCTCTGTAAGTCACATGCATTGTCATGGAAAGGAGTTAAGTCTTGCTTTTTCTCATCTGTAGCTTTCAATTTCCCCATCAGAAACACCTTTTCTTCTACCCACCTTTCAAACTGATGCTCGTAGTGCTCAATCTATTGCCTACTATTAGCCTTGTTCTTTTCCAATTCTTCGATGCGAGCCTCTAAGTCTTTTTTCTCACCTTTTGTGATTACTAATTGCACATTCAGTCGATCTCTTTCAACTTCGAACTTTTGGCTCTCTTCTACTATCCTTTCCTATTTGGACAGGAGGGTGCTATGCTTCCTTTTTAGCTCCAAACCTTGTTGTACCTCCTTCATCAAATTGACATTTACCTTGAATAGCTTTTCCTTCCCCTTTTTCATGTCTGCTATGAGCTAGTTGACATTGTCGGCACTTGTCTGTGTTGTAGCTACATTAGTTGTTGCTTCGAACTGAGGGTCCTTGTTAGTGCCCTCAAAAATCAGGATTTATGTTATTGTGAAGACATCTTGGTAGTTTGGACATTTCATTCTCTTTTCCGACTTCCTCATGATAGCCTTCCTTTTCGAGTCGAAAAAGATTGAATCCAACTTTTCCACTGTGTGTTGCTTTGAAGGGGTGAATGGGGTGAGAGCGAGTTCTTGAGTTGGGGAGTGTCCTCCTATGGTTTTCTTAGGTATTTCTATGTCCATGAACTGTGTGCTTGGGCTCCCTTGTTCCATGGCTTCCTTGGAATTTTCTTCTTCTTCCTTTGGCCTCTATAGTTCTGCTGCTTCCTTTTCCACTCTCTCCTTCATCTCCCACAACCTTTCAGTCTCTTCTCTTCTTATTCTTTTGGATTCTTCCTTATGCAGTCTATCGGCTTCCTCTTTCTGAATTCTCTCAGCTTGTTCTTTCTGAAATGTTGCTGCCTTTTCCTTCTAAATTCTATCAGTTTCCTCTTTCCGAATTCTCTTAGCTTGATCGTGCTGAATTTTGATAGTCTGCATCCTGTCGTTGCTTTTCTGCTTCTTCCTTTTGAAGCCTTTTAGTTTCTTCTTTTTGAAGCTTCTCTTCCTATTCCATTTTCTTCTTGTTAGTTTCCTCTAACTACATAGCCACTGCATCCTAACGCTGCTTCTCTTCTTCCTCCTTTTGCTTCAACCCATATCCCTTGGAAGTCATATCCTTGGAACTAGAACTGGCTCCGCTCTTGGGGCGATAGCGCTTGCCTAAATCGGTCATGTTCCTCACGCTTCGAAAGAATTCTTCATCTTTGTCGAAAAAATGCGTGTAGTAAAAAATGACCCAGCAAGAAGCACAATGGGTAGCAATTTTACCTCCGAGATCATGCCTTCTAAAAATTTTTGTTCCAAATTGGAAGGCTTCTAAGTCTTAAGCAAACTCTACACCATATTTTTCCTTGGGGATATGGTATGCTCCAATAGTAAATGACATTGGCAGGTAGGCATCCTTCTTCTTGTCATGGAGCACCCTACTAAATCCATCGATGAAAAGTGCTCTCACGGCTTCTTTATGCACGACGAAGTCAGTGGCATACCGGGGAGATGGAGACGGGGGTTGACTTCCTCCACTCATTTTGATATATGTCCCCTCAGAGGAGAAGTAATAATCTCTGAATGCTTCTATGACCGGCATAGCATTCTCTGACAGACAGTTTGGTTCTTCTTGGAAAATCAGCTGATATAGTGGCATAATGAACTTTTCACAAATACGGGTGTAATGGCTTGCGTACTTGTGGGCCCAAGTTATTTGTTATTCCACATAGAGTGGAGTCTCCTTATAGTTCTAGGTGCATCCCAAGTCAGGTAAATGGTGCTTGATGAATAAGCAGTCCACCAGGTAAGAGGACATAAAGAAATCAGCTTTCTTTTGTGTTAATCCCCCTTGTGCTGCAATTATATGTGAGGACATGTTATCCGAGATGATATTTTCCTAGTTGAATATCGTACCGTGTGTGGCCACGTGGAACATCACCACCACCCAGCCGAGTTTATACATGTTTCCATTCGCCAAGATGAAAAATCAGCTCAACATCAGGGTGATGATCCTATACGAAGTCCTTATGTGCTGACTCTCATACTCTCCACTAGTCCTTGTCCTTATTTGTCTTTCAGTAATTGTCATCTTCTTTGCACAGTCTAAAGGATCCATTTTGAGCCTTGATATCCACTCCTCATTTAGTAGGGCTTTAGGGAAGGTCAATTTGTATGCTGCGGTGATATGGTCTGGTCCAAAGATGCAAGACTCATCCCGGTGACATCAGTGATGATTCTGGTGTCAGTATTCACCTGGGGTAGTATCCAACCAATCACTATCGAGCATGGGAATAGTTCTGGGCAAGTGGATGCTTTGTGGAGACCATAATTTTTGATGTTTTGATAACCATTAGCTCTTCTAAGGATGCTTTGGGGAAGTTTTTGTCTCTCATAGCCCTGTATAATTCGCCCCATTGAAACTCTAGGGAAGCTACTGTCACATCTTTTGTGTCTCTCAACATTGTTTTGAGTGAGGTGTCTAAAAGGATTTCTACGTCTGAGTCTAACTCAGATAGCTTAGCTTTCCTTCTGGTGGACCGCCTGTGCATATCAAGCCTATGACGAGATCGAAAGAACAAATAAGGAATACTAATGAACAGTACAGTATAAGCAGAACAAAACTTGAGATGCTACGAGTGTTAATTTTCTTTTCCAAGACTGCTTATTAAGGTTGAAAACAACGAGGAAAAACATTTATACATCATCTTATCATCCATAATCAATGAGCGTGATTTAAACAGAATGCAAGTGTTGTAGGTGTTCATTGGCATTATTTAGAATTTCGGGATGCAAACTATTTATGCCGGGAAAGGAAAAAGATTTTAAGAAAACCATGCATCTAACATTTATGCAAATCTAGCTTTTGAGCAAACAATTAATAGGTGACGGTTGAAGCCTTTGTATGAACAGCTTATGAAAACAAATAGCCATACAGGCAGCTAAAGTTCAACTAAATTTTATGTCAATGAGAATTTGATAGAAGAAAACATGTGTGTGCATGAAAGTGCAAAGCATAGTGGCTGTGTAAAAACCTTCAATTAGAAAAGACTTTTGGTGCTTGAACGGGAAACAACTTTTCTTCGGCTCAAAATGACTCAACTGGTGTGAAAAAACTAGAGGCTACGACTGAAAGGTAGCGAACCAGGGTTGTCGAGGTCACGGGGTAGGAAATCAAAAAGAAGAAAGGGTGTGACAGTGCGCAGGAGAGGTGTGTTATCCAATGCCAGGTCGACTTGAGCCGCCTGAGTCAGAAAACGCCCAGGCCAACAAGTAGATAGGCTAGCCACAGTGTGGGTTGTGCATAAAAACCCTTAGAGCATACTTAAAAAATGGAAGGGTCACGTGGGTAACTTCGAGCAGGCATAGTTGCAACGAGCTCACACTTAGGTCTTTGAACCCGTAAAACCGGCTTAAAACGTTTACACTAACACCCTACACGACCCAAAATAAATGGGGATAGTTTAGCAAGCCTACCTCTCAAGAGCAGAGAGGTTGGGAAATAACGTGAACCTTCTTCTGGTAGGTTCTTGGTGCTGTCTAACAAGTGGCGAATCTGCAGGTGCTTGAACAACATTTTCCCTTTTGCAAACAGTGGACAACAACAAGAAACCCCCTCCATATATAACTTCCAAGCATTTAAACTGCATAGGGTTTGGATACGTTAGTGATAAATTCGCACGAGGTTTGGCTAAGTGAACAATAAGTGTGCATAGGGTTTATTAAATGTCCACACCCGTCCAATTATGCATTTTCCAAAACAAACTGCGCCGACGGCAAAAAAGGTCTGAGCAGAGCAAGGTGATCGGTGATATAAACTCAGCGGTTGTGCAACATACGGCTAGATAAGCATTAAAATATGCAACAGGTCAGTGAGACAAGGCTTAAGGGAAAGCGATCGATTAGAGAAACATAAGCCAGTAAATGACACAACAATCAGAAAAAATAAGCCAAAGACCGGTGCAACGGTCGGCGAGATAAGCTCAGTGATGGAGAAACGATCAAAAAATTTTAGCTCACAAAAAAGCGACCGGTCGGCGAACTGCAAAAATGAAAAGTTGCGACCCACAAGAAGACAAAGGGTGTGACTAGTCGGTGAGAAATAAGCCAGCAAATGGTGTAATGGTCAGCAAAAATAATCCAAATAACTGCACAATGGTCGGCAAAAATAAGCCAAGTAACTGTGACCAAACGGCGAGAATAAGCTAAGAAGCAATGGTCGGCAAGGAAAAACTTAAAGATGGTGACTAGTTGGCGAAAATTAAGCTAGAAATAAATGCAATGGTTGGTGAGGAATAGCCTAAAGGCTGCGACCACTTTATAAACAAATGCGACTGGTCGGAAAAAAATAAACTAAAAGCTGCAACCAGTTTTGGTGGAAAAACTTGAAGTTTTTCCTTAGCCAAAAAACAACTTTTCTTGAAGAATGAGGAAAAAACTTATGGGTTAAAAACCAGGCTTTCGAGAGACTACAAAACTCTAAAAGAAAAGGAGGGGCCCTATAATTTTTTGAAAATCATGGGGATTAGGTTGTAGCAGCAACAATTGGTGATTCATTGGTGAACACAGATCTCTGAATTAATCTCTTTCCAAGGACATAAAACTTACATGTTGTTGGCCCCATATATAAAATTTGCTTACACAGTCCAAATTCTGCAAAGGGAGTGATCACTTTTATCATATTGGTTATTGGGGACAAAGGTAACTTTGAATCAAACTTCTCTAGAACTCTCCTAGGGAAAAAAAGTGGAGTTTGTTTTAAAATCCATCTTTCGGATTCCAACTACATAGGATTCGACATGATCGTAGCAAAATCCCACATATATATTCACTTGTTCCTCATTCCCATGTTGTTAGCATTCTTTTAGATGCTTTCTTTATTGACGAACTTTGTCGTTTGAGTATTCCATGATAGCTTCTTTCAATATTCAACATTTGACTTGGGTTCTTCCATCCATAATGTCCTTTTGTGTGAGCAAGAGATTTATTTGATTGTCATCCTCACGGACGGAGAAGAACCTTGTTGGTTGACCATTAGAACAACTTTCTTGATTGGATGTATTTGCTTTCTCAACCGTGCTTTAATGGAGGCGAAATTTTCTGGAAAATAGACTCTTTGATATAAGCTCTTTTGGCTTTTGATTTGTAGCATGGGATCATTTCAAATACGATACATATGTGAGACATGCTTCCTCTCCATGGATCCAACGTAGTGAACTTCCTGAGACAGTCATTAATGTGAGAGTGAATGGAGCCCTAAAATACTAATATAGAAATCATAAATCTCAATTATTTAACAGGGTTTATCGCGACCCAAATATGAAACTGCAAAGGACCTCCCTGTTGTAGAAACTAGTCAGTAAAAGTAAAGTCACATAGAGACACTTTCTTTTATAAGTAAATTCCGGCCTTTCAATACATCGATATTTGCTCAGAGCCTTATCTTTCCACTACACCAAGAAGTTGGGCTGGGATTTATTAAAAACAAAAAAAAAAAATCGGAAAATAAGCAAACAAATGAATGAAAACAATCAAAGAAAATAGGCTAAAGAAACTAATAAAAGAAAACAACAACTCAAACACAAAAGTAAACTTAGAAAAGAAAAACAACGTTTATTTATGTACAAAAAGTGTCCCTAGACCTAAGTGAAGTACTGCTTCAAAGAAAGGTCATTGACTGTTGACGCAACGTCTATTGATAGGGGTTCACTTCCCAATGTCGCCAACAAACTATCAACTCAAACTCCCTTATACACCTGCTCGAAAAGGTGTAATCCTTTCCAGCAAAACTTGCAGAGCAAGTGCAGTCTCACCTGATATGGATAAGGGGTCTGCTGGAACCAAGTTTTCACAGTGAAATTGAGGATATGATTTCGACACACATTATCCTTGCAACAACCCGAGATTATAACATTCGCAGCATGCTATTAACTTATCATTCGTACTTAAGGTATTCGCAGATTTCAACAAACATTCAGAATAACATATTCGACATACTTATTCAGACTAACATTACTTCTTAAACGTACAATATATTCGCATTAATCAACATAAAACATCCACATAACATATTTCACATTCATCATCGCATCATTGAATAAGAATAAGGACAGAGATTACACCATAACTGAACATCTTCATTCATTCACCAACCCTACGGAATGAACCTCGTAGAAACTGTCAATACATCATGTTGCGGATCCAAAACAAACCCGAAAGATAGGATCAATCATCCAAAACTTCGATGACCTTAGGATTACAATCCTACTCTATTTATATGCTTCTATTTGATTACAAAACGGTCCACATGACCGACTTAACTAATCTAACAATTCTTGTAATTCCGCGAATGCTGTGATTGGTCCTTCTTTCGCAGAATGATCCTTCCGCACCTAGCGGCTTCCACACTTCCTGCGGATCTATCCCATGCCAACAGGCCCCCAACACAAACTTGTGGCTCGTCCCAAGCCTCCTCAGCTAGACATTGCTGGTTTGTACTCATCCTTCGCTGTGTTCTATTTCTGAAACTGTTATTGCCGTCTAGAGCTTGTTGTTGTGTACTCCTCAACTTCGGTCATCAATAGTTGGCTCGCTGTCATGTACTTCTCAAACTCTTATGGGGATCACCTGAATTGTTGTTGTGTGCTTCTCAAACTCATCATCCAGTCTCTGGGAATCTAATATAGGCTAAGGAAAAGTTGACGGACAACACTGAGGTGCTAAACAAGCCAACTACTCTGGCACATTTGTTTCGCACCTAGGATCACTTCCTACTGGGACCAGGGGGCCACTACCCCTGTCATTCTGGTGGTTTCCAGGACAATGAAGCTTCGAACTATCACCACATACCTAGACATCTTGGATGAAACTTTGCCTCTATGACACCCGAGTGTCCACGCCTCTTCCTGCTCAAGGTGCTCATGCATACTGGTCGTTCGGGCTTGCAACGCACCTAGTGTGCTACTGCACGAAATGAAATGGATCATTTCCACAGCCTCCTTGGAATTCCTAGCCTATCCAATTACCTGACTTACTCGCAGCATGTATTTATCTTGTATGGTAAATACCCCTTTTCTCCACTAGCTGCTAGTGCTTGTATTTATGCATTTCCATCATCTGCAACGCCTGCTTCGGAAATCATTCACAAATCCATTCACCTAATGCACAAATTCTGTCATCATTTGATTCCTGCATGTCGAGACTGGACTTCCGACGTGTGTGATTGGTGACCATACTTCTCACAGCTACCCTTTGTGTCAAAAGCATGACAATTATCCCTCGTGGTGCCACCGGCCATGCTGCCATGGTGTGTTGTCATGTGCCAAACGTGCCTGACTCTAGCGCCAATCTGGGCCAGCTAATGATCATACCTATCAAAAGGACTTATCATCTGAAAAAGTCCCATCGGCTGATGATCCGGAATTATTGTTGATTTGACAGGGTCACAACCCTACAAATGTCGTAGCTCGAACCCCAAACTACGATACGACCACTCTCGTTTGCACATTCTCTTCCGGCTGGTGCGCCATCCTCCCGGCTGGTCCACTATTTTTATTTATTTATTTTATTTTTTGTACCATCCGCTCTGCGTCGGATCATGGTGATAGGGATTCAGCCTATTCCCATTGACTTATTTAGGTAATAGTACTCCATCCAGACTTTGTAACTATACTGTGCCTTCGTTGGTGACAAAAGTGATAACATATGGTCCCAACCAGTACATTTGCAGCTTACCGAGGTGTTTCGCAAACTTACTGTCATACAACAGAATTGTGTCCCCATTCTGAAAGTGTTTTGACTTGACATGGTGGTCATGCCATGCCTTCTGGCGATCTTTTCTACTTTATGATGGAACCTTGTGATGAATCAATCTTCATCAAGCTGTATTAGTTGTGCCAACCATTCCTCCAATGTGCCATCGTCGCTCATCCCTATTACTGCTATAATGCGCAAGCTTGGGACTATGTATTCCATCGACATAACTGCTTCCTGTCCATAAACAAGCTTAAATGGGGTTTGGCCAGTCAGTTGTTTGCATGTGTGCGATATGCCCAAAGGACCGCTGGTATTTTCAGGTCCCAGTCGTCGCGGTTCACATTGCATACCTTGGTGAGGGCATGCTCTAATATCTTGTTGAACGCCTCAACTGTCCCATTTTCCTGCAAGTGGTAAGGCGTACTCTTTTTGTGATGGATTTGAAACTCTTCTATCATCGCGAAAATTGTGTGGTTAACAAAGTGCATCCCTTGGTCGCTTAACAACACTTTTGGGCACCCAAACCTGGTGACCACATTGTCAAATAGGAATCATGCTGCAGTTGCAGCATAACAATCTCTTACTGGTGTAGCTTTTTCCTAACGCGTCAGGTAGTCTATCGGAGTGATGATGTACCGTGATCCTGTTCTCTTCCCATGCAGGTTGATGGGTCCCACAAAATCAATAGCCCATTTGTCAAAGGCCTGCAACGTTACTTGTGGTACTAATGGCATTTTGTCTAGACGTGAGGGCATTCCGGTTCATTGGAATACATCACAGTTCTTGGCGTAGTCCACAGCATCTCCATGCAAAGTTGGCCACCATAGACCTGCTCGAAGGATCTTCCTAGCAGTTGCTCGTCCACCATAGTGTCCCTCAGCAACTCCGTCATGAGCTTCCAATAGAATCTTCTCCTATTCATGCGGAAGGATGTACAGTTGCAAAATATCATTTGGGCCGATTTTGTATAATTCTCCTACAATTAACTGGAAGTCTGTAGCTCAAAAAACTAGCTCCTTCTTTTGGCTAGTAGTGAACTTGGCCGGTGCCTCCCCTGTTGTTAAAAATTGAATGATTTGTTCATAGTGGTTATCGACCATGCCAATCCTAAAAAACTGAGCGACCGGCAATCCTTCATCAATGCTCCTTGGTTCTTCCCCTGACTCGATTCGTGAGAGATGATCAGGTCCCGTGTTCAATCATCCTAGATTTATGATAATCTCAAAGTCAAACTCCTGAAACAGCAATAACCAGTAACAGATCTTCCCCCCCAACAAAGGCTTGTTCACTAAGTATTTTGGCACGAAATGATTTATGAACATCTTGAAGTGGCCCCCTATGAGGTAATGGCAGAATTTCTGCAACGCATAAACCATTGCGAGCCCTTCCCGCTCGGTGATCGTGTAGTTCTTCTCCGCAATGGTCAATTTTCTACTTGAGAAGGCTATCAGGTGGTCAATGTCATCAGTTCCTAGTTGGGACAAGATAACACCAAGTGTGACTGATGACGCATCAATGTGTATGTGAAATTCTTTTGTCCAATTCAGAAATGTGAGGATTGGTGCGATGACCATTTTCTCTTTCAGTATGTCTAGGATTTTCTGACATTCCTTAGTCAATTCAAACTTCGCATCTTTCTTTAGTAACTTCTCCATGGGTGCGGTGATGGCTGCATGTCTTCGAATGAATTTCCTATAGTAACCTGTGTGTCCCAATGTCGCTCTTAGTTACTTGGCCGTCATTGGTGGTGGGAGGTTGACAATGATGGCAATCTTCGTCGGATCTACCAACATTCCTTCTCTGCAGACAATGTGTCCCAACAGGATGCTGAACGGAGCACAAAAGATACACTTCTTGAGGTTCAGGGAAATTTGGTGTTGTCGACAATGTTCTAACATGAGTCTTAAGTTGGCGACATGATCCTTGACTAGCCCATATACCATCCAATCATCCATGCAGACAGCAAGAAACTTATGCATATAATATTTGAATGCCGCTACCACTATTTTGGAAAAGATTGCAGGAGCATTCTTTATAGCAACTCGCATCACTGTGTATTGGAAGCATCCCCACTCTGTGATGAATGTAGTCTTGTGTCAATCTTCTTTCGCAATCTTGATCCAGTGATATCCTGAAAATCCGTACGTAAAGGAATATATCTCCTGACCTCCTACTCCTTCGAGCACCTCATCCGTAAATGGGGTCGGAAATGGATCTTGTAGATAGGCATCATTTAATTTCCTTAGGTCGACACATATTCGTACTTCATCGGTTTTCTTGTCCTGGACAACCATTGGAATGATCCATTCTGATTCATCCACTAGTTCTATAATGCCTGCCTCCAACATTCTTTCAATTTCAGCTTGCATGCGTTCCTTGTATCTCGGGTTCAATCAATACGGTCGTTTCTTAACCGGCTTCGCATCAGGTTTCAGGGGGATCTTTATTTCCCCTAAGTCTCCAGAAATTCCCTTCATCTCGAAGAATTTCCTTGGAAACAAATCCTGAAACTCATGCAGTAGGTCAGTCATCTTCGCAATGGTCAACTCGTCCTAGTAGTCGCCAATGCTTGCGAACTTTGGGTTTTCCTTTGACCCAATGTTCACCTTCTTGATCTTCAATGGTTGTTGAAATTTGTCTAACGTTATATCTAGTGCCACAACACTGCGACTACCCTCTGATTCTCGTACATATGTAGCCCTGGGGTTATCGTCATCTTCGGGCTCTCCAGTGACATTGTAACACACCATCAACGTTTCTGGTGTCGCAGTCCATTGGAGTGCCATCGGTTGTCCGATCGGTGCTACTTCAAATATTTTTCCCCGGATTTCCTGTAGCGCGATGTGGATCAAGGGATTCTCGTCTGAGAATGAGAATGATTGGCTGAATCCAATGGTAATATGCTACCAAGAAGTCGTCCCACGTCGTAGTTCTACTGTGACATACCAGCTCTGCGATACTTCATCTAATGTGTGTACAAATGCATGTACCCACTCCTTTCTTGCCTTTGATCCCCATTGGTGTTGGCAGGTGTTCAGATGCTCCTTTGGGTCACTTCTTCCATCATTTTTCAGTTGTTCGTACCTAACATCCATGAGGTGTTGACATAGTGGCCAAGTTATGATGTTTGGTTTATGTGATGCCCACCATCGCGTAGGAGAAGCCTTTAAGGCTTCCTCCAGGGCTAGTAGACATTGCAGTTCTGCCACTTTTTCCTCAAATTCCATGAGAAACTTGCCCAAGTTGGGAAATCCCTCATATGTAGGTAATACACATTCCTCCATGGATACCCTTCATAGGGACTGCGTTACCCGTGCGTATCTTCTAAAGGACACTTCATGCAACCAGTTCTGCCAATTCTCAAGGGCCTCATCTGAATCTGAGGATGCTGAACTGGCACTGCGCCATCCTAATTCTCCATCCATAGTGGGATTAACATAATCTTCATAAATTTTATACAAATTGTCCCACCCTTCCGCAAAATCATCTCTAGATGGATCCATATAGCGCAACCCTTTCACAGGATCCAGTGTTGTGATGATTCTCATTTCATGATTCTTGAATGACATTATACTTCTCTTAAAGTTGATAATATCTTGATTCCCCATGGCCCAGTCTATCCCCAACAGTACTGGATAGGGGCTGATGTTATCAACAATTTCGATGACATCGAAGTCAGCATACGTTTTGAGCCCTTCAATTTCAACTGGAAGTTGACATACCCGACCGAGCGGGGTGACCTTGCTTTGGTTCTCCAGTCGCAGCTGTACTGGTGACCAAGTCATCCGTGGCTTCCCCATTGTCTCCCACGTTCGTTTAGTCAGGATATTCACATCCGAACCCAAATCCAGAATTATGGAGTCGACGTCAAATTCTCTGATCTACGCCGACATCCGCATCTCCCTGCCTCTCTTCCCTTTATGTATGTGATTAACTCTCTGTTCCAGTCGTGCACCTCCCCATCGTTGCAGTAGACTAACTATTTCTTCTAGTGCATCTAGGTCTTTTTCCAAGTCCAGGAAACTTCCCAAGAATGCTTTTAGAGTGTTTTCCTTCCTTCACGACTTTGTCGAATCGAACGTTGGTGGCATGTCATAGATTTATTCCTTAAGAGGTAGCTTCCTCCTTTTCCTCATGCATCCTGTGACTTCAAAAAGATGTCCCTTTCTTCCTCTACATCTAAGGTGACCTGATTTCATTGTGGTTGGGTTGGTCTTACATTGGTGTGTGACCTATCGTTGCCTGTCACTGCTCCTCCTCATGTCACTATTCTGACCATTGCGTGGTTACCTCTGGCTTCTGTCGAAATCATCTATACAGCAGGTGGCGCATTTGGATTATTTTGTTCCTGTTTCTAGGGTGGATGCTTTGTTTTCCATTTCGCAATAAGCTGAGGGTAGTCTTCTATGCTATGATCTACAACACTGCAGCATGTACACTGCGGCACTGGATTTGGAAAATCTCTTTGGTAGTGCCCCTATTGTCCGCAGTTGTAACAAATGATTGACCTCTTCCCCATCCAACAGCTCCTCCATGTGCCATATTGACACCTCGGCCTACATGGAATCCTCCCATGAAACCTTTGCATGGAGGTCCATATTATTGATACTGCGGTTTCCCATACTGCGGTTGTTGATACTATTGTTTCCCATGCAGTGGTGGTGGATATTGCAGGTGCCCATACTGCAGTTTCCCATACTGCCCCTAGTCGTATTGCTACGGTTGGTTAAACTATAGCTGACTATACTGCAATTGTTGCTACACTACCTGTGGCTCTTCTCCCTTCATAAAGTATGCATTCGCTGTCCGATCTTGTAGCAGGTCATAGGCCCTGTAGTCCTTCTCATTATGGCCAATCGATCGACAGAACTTGCAGTATAAGTTTGCTAGCTTTGATACCATCTTTTGCAGATATACACATTCCTCTGGTCGATTCCCACTAGTCTGATAGACAGGACACCATGGCATGCCTCCTTGACAAAGGGGGTTTGGTGCCCCTGACTGAAAATATTTATGGAATTCTGGGCAATTATCCTTATGGTTCCCCTCACCTCTGCATCTGGTGCACCATATGTCTCTACAGGTTTCCTTTCCCTTCTTGATATCCTCCAATTGATGTGTTAAGTTGGTCAACTGCGCCTGGACCCTGTCCATTCCTATCCCTTCTTCATTGATTGGTGAAGCCTCCAACTTCATCACAATTTCTAATGCTTCCACTTGTGTCACAAATTTTGGTTGTATCAGTGGTCCTCGAATATGCAGTCCTAGTCCTGCGATGAACCATTCTTTGTGTTGCAGCTCATTTATCGAGAAACTCACTTTTGCTATCAGCACCTTGTATCGCTGATCAAATTCCCACACCGACTCATTCAGGAATTGCTTAATCTCCTTAAGCTTAGTAACATATTGCGACTCAGATTTTGGTTTTTTAAACTCATCAATCATCGTCGTTCTGACCTGCGCCGATGTTTTAGTTGTTGTTCCCACCGAAACCTTCACAAACTTCATGTACCAGTCTAACGCCCAACCCCTAAGGGTCGTTGCTAGCTGCCCCATCTTGATAGCATCGTCCTGGACCTGAATCACAGTCCATACTGCTTCACATATGAACCAATACTGTTCGGGATACTCAGTCCCACTCCCCTCGAAAGTAGGCATTTTTTCCCCGTCCACCATCCTAATGCTGCTACTATTGTTTTTTACTGAAGCGTTACTCTTACCACTGCACATAGGGAAAATTCGCGAGTAGTTTGGATTTCTTCCTATAAAATTCAGAGTAGTGCACAGGGTTGAAGGTACGTTGTAACTTACAATTTGTCCTCCTTCTGCTTCTGGGGTCGCCTGGTCGACTTCTCCTTTGGAATAAGGTCATTTCCTTCCTTGTGGTCCTGTTTCGTAGTTCTCTATTCCAGTCCTCTCAGGAGACTCTCTCTCATTCCTCCTCTTCTTCTCAGGATGCCAGAATATCGCTCCACTTCTCAAGGTACCACACGCTTCGTCAAATTCGTCATCGCTCATGTCCATCTAGCCCACATCTTTTTGTCAGATCTGCATTTACGCGATACCTTCCACCTCCACACACCGATTTTTCTACTCATCGGTAGACATCCTCAATATTGATTTTTCGTAGACAATCATCTTAATCCACAGTTTTAATGATGATAGGAACCTTCCTCTTGGACCCCTGAAGAAGTTCCTTTTGGTGTCACTGTACGACTTGATAGTATCTACTGCGAACTCAATCACGTACCCTTTGAGAATACTGTCTACCCAAAAATCAACAGCTCGTGATACCTTGTTATTGACTTGCTTCAGCTGTCAACCAACTCTGGGGTCCAACAGTCAGGTTCAGTCTTAGGCAGTGATTCTTTTGGAATGTCAGTTGTGCTAGCCCCTCATGCAACGACACTAGGAATTCATAGAAGAATATCTCATAGATATCTGAGTAGATGTATCTTTCTAACCAACCGGTCATTGTCTATTTGGGATCTCGCTTCTCGCTTTCTATGAATTCCTCTGCCTTCTTGTCGAACCAGTCTTGGATCTCTGGTTTTGTCAGATGCCACAGCATATCCTCTTCTTTTCTTCCTAAAGGTCCCAGCAACGGAACAATTTGTTGATGCAACATCTATCGACAGAAGTTCACTTCACACTATCGCCAACAAACTATCAACCCAAACTCCCTTATACACCAGCCCGAAAAGGTGTAATCCTTTCCAACAACACTTGTGGAGAAAGTGTAGTCTCACCCAAGATGGATAAGGGGGATGCTGGAACCAAGTTCCTGCAGTGAAATTGAGGATATTCTTTCCACACACATTACCCTTGCAACAACCAAAGATTATAACATTCACAGCATGCTATTAACTTATCATTCGCACTTAAGGTATTCACAGATTTCAACAAGCATTCAGAATAACATATTTGACATACTTATTCAGACTAACATTACTTCTTACACCTACATCATATTCGTATTAATCAACATAAAATGTCCACATAACATATTTCACATTCATCATCACATCATTGCATAAGAATAAAGACAGAGATTACACCATAACCGAACATCTTCATTCATTCACCAATCCTGCGGAATGAACCTCACAGAAACTATCGATACATCATGTTGTAGATCCAAAACAAACCCAAAAGATAGGATCGATCATCCAAAACTTCGATGCCCTTAGGCTTACAATCCTACTCTATTTATATACTTCTATTTGATTACAAAACGGTCCACAGGACCGACTTAACTAATTTAACAATTCTCGTACTTCCATGAACGCCGCGATTGGTCCTTCTTTCGCGGAATGATCCTTCCGCACCTGTCGGCTTCCACACTTCCTACGGATCTATCCAATTCCAACATTGACAGGGAGGTTTTCTTCCTCCCCTTGTAGTTCTTTCAGTTTGTATGTCGACGGGCCAAGCTTCTCAGAAATTTGGTAAGGGCCAAGCCATAATTGTTGAAATTTTGTGTGCTTTCCCTTATCATCATGTCGGTGATCCCACTTCAGAACCAAGTCACCTATTTCAAAACTCTTTTTTCCCTATTTTCGCTTATCAAACCACGTTTTGACAATGTCTTGGTGTTGTTGGAACCTATATTTGTATTTCTACCGTGACTCTTCAAGCTTTAGGATGGTGTTAATTCTTGATTGTAGGATTTCACTATTGAAACTGCGAGAGGCTTGGGCTAGTTGTAAGGATGGGAGCACTATGTTAGGAGGGAGTATAGCTCCCTTCCCATAGAGTAGAGTGTAAGGGGAAACTACTAAGGCATTATTTGGGGTAACCCTATCTTTCCATAAGGCGTTTGGAAGAGTGGCATGCCAATTTATTTGATTCTCAATAACAATTTTCTTAAGGATCCAGATGAGATTTTTATTTGTGGATTCAGCTAGTCCATTTCTTTGGGGACAACAATTTGCTGAATAGTGTAATTTAATCCCTCTTTCGTAAACAAATGAATTTAATTTCACATATGAAAAATAAGTTGCATTATCAAAAACTAGAGAAATTGGAACCCCAAACCCTGTTATGATATTTTCTTGTAGGAACTTGACAATTGCATCTTCATTCACTTTGTGCAACGGAATGGATTTTGTCCACTGGGTGAAATAATTCATAGCCGTAAGAATATACCGATGTTGCAGTGAAGATTTCAGATTTATCTCTCCAGTAAAATCTATGCCCCATTGCTTGAATGGTTCAAAGATAATAACTGGCTACAATGGTACTGCTGCTTTCGGTAGTCTTCCAACACTTCTTTGGCATACATCACACTTCCTAGCATATGCATGAGCATATTTGAAGAGAGTGGGACAATAGTAACCAGCTCTGAGTATTTTATGAGCTGTGGTATCTCCAGAATAGTGTCCCCTAGCAAGGCCATCATGTAAATCTTTAACCACTTTATCAGCATCTTCTTTCTCAAGACATCTGAGAAATATCCCATCATAATTTTTCATAAAACATATTCCATCGATTATTTGATAGGATGTTGATTTAAGACAGAGTGCTCTTCTTTGCTTAGAACTCCAATGCTCTGGAAAATATCCTTGTTGCAAATAATGTACTAGGTCCCTATACCAAGATTCGGGAGCAGTGAAAATCGGACATACCTCAGTAAGATTTAGTTCGGATTCATTTCCCCACTCCTACTCTTTACTTATCGGCTTTGTTGTGAGTAACTTACACAACCCTTGACCTTTAATAATGGAGGCTGGTTTGAAATCCAGATCATACTCTTGAAGCACAGTCACCCAGTTTCCTCTCCTTTCACCCAATTTCTTCTGTACAAACAGAGATCTAACTGCGGGGTGAGGGACTATGAATTTTGTTATGTTCTTTAGGATATACGGCCTTAATTTTTTTACCACTTTAAATACTGTGTATGCTTTCTTATCCACGGCGGGGTAATAAAATTCAACACCCTACAAGCCAATGCTCATGAAGGATATTGGGTATTCGTCTCTTGATTCTCCTTTCTGCGTGAGCATAGCTGCGAGAGAGTTATCTAAAGCGAAAGTGTACATGATGAAATCCTTTTCAAAATCTGGACTTCTTAAAGAAGGTGCATTAGCTATGGAAGTTTTAATGTATTTAAATGCAATCTTCTCTATGTCATTCCATTTAAATTGCACACTCTGCTTTACCATTTGCTGCAACGGCTTCACAATCTGAGCGAAATGTGGTACACAACTTCGAACAAATTTTATCATGCCCATAAAAGATTGCATAGATTTTTTGTTATGGGGCATTGGAATCTTTCTTATAGCTTGCACTCTCTCTTGATCTATTGAGATTCCCTTCTTTGAGATGATATACCTAGAAGTTTACCCTCAAGAACAATGAAAACACTCTTCTTAGGATTTATAGATATACCATATTTTCTGCAGCGATCAAAGATCTGTTTTAAGTGGAATAAATGGTCTTCCCTTTTCTTTGAAAAGATTGTCACATCATCTAGATAAATTACCACACAGTGGCCAACCAATCCTTGGAACGCAATGTCCATGGCTCTCTGAAATGTAGCTCCTACGTTAATCAAGCCGAATGGCATTCTGCAATATGCAAAGGTTCCCCACTTCATATGGAAAGTTGTCTTGAGTCAGTCTTCTTCCGCTACTAGTACTTGATTATATCCAGAGAAACCATCTAGTAGGGAGAATAGTTCTGAACTGGAAACCATCTGTAAAATTTGTTCCATTGGTGGCACAGGATAGTTGTCTTTGTCAGATGCTTTGTTCAAGTTCCGAAATTCCACACACAATCTTATCTCTCCTGACTTCTTCCATGCGGGAACTAGATTAGTGACCCACTCAGAGTGTCGGACTTTAAAGATGATCTTAGCATCCAACAATTTTTTCAATTATTTTTGCATTAATGGTTCAAGCGTCGGTTGCATCCTTCGCAATTGTTGTTGGCTTGTGATGTATAATGCGAGTGTCATATGTTTTCAAATCTCCATAAGTCCATGCAAAAACATCTTTGTATTGCTGGAACAGTCTGCTAAATTTATCTCTCCCTCCTGGCGAGAAACATTTACCAAGATTGACAAATTTTGGCTCAGCTTCTGTGCCCAGGTTTACCAATTCATGTTGCATGGAGGAGCTATTAGTTTTGACATTTGCTGGCCTCTTGAACTTGTTCTGCAAATCAAACAATCCTTCAAGAGTCCTTACTCCTTTCGGCATAAAATTTCCTTTAGCCACATCTTTATTCTGCAAATCCAAATCGTGCTTATATTCATCGATTATAGATTCTTGGAAAGCATCTTCATTAGATAAGAAGCTGGTAATTTGATCATCGTCAAACACTCTTAGATTTGTAATGTTATCAGGTACAGATGGCCTGAAAATCAGTTCAATAGAGCATTTGTTATTTGTAGGCACTAATCTGGAAGCAGAGGTAGCTAACAAATCAGCTACAACATTCTGTAATCTAGGAATATAATTTATATTGAAAGCATTGAAATGTGAAATTAAATTCCAGATTTCAGATTGATAAACTTTTAAGTGCAGTGAAAGACAATGAATTGTATCTCTTACCTATCTGAAAACTATCTCTGAATCACCGAATACTTTTAAAAATTTGACATCCAAACTAATAGCCTTCTTTAATCCCTGAACTAGAGCTTCATATTCTTCCGTTTTATTTGTGCATTCAAACTCTAGTCTACAATATAAAAAAATGTTTGTTTTGTTTAGGGTCAATCAGAACACAACCGGCTCCGGATCCTTCCTGGGTATTGAAACCATCAAAGTATAAAACCCAAAATATGTTCTCTATTTTAACTAAGTTAGTATTGTTACCACCTAAGTCAATGACTAATTCTACTATGCTACAATCAATATCATCGGTTAGTGAAAAATGAAAGATCGGACTATTCGTCTGCGTCATGGCTAACATCCATTGATTGATAATTCCCTAGTTCAATCTCTAAAAAATAATTTCCCAACACTGATGACAAAAAAATCACATCTTCATTCTTTTCTTCCAACTGAGTCACATTGTGCTTCATATGAGGCTCTCTCAGTATTTTGATTTGATTCTGTCTGTTTTGGTATGGTAACCACAAGTGAGACCATTCTGTTGCAAAGTAACCGTTTAGTTTCGTAGACCAGTCCCTACTCAATATTAAGCCATAAGCGTTAGGTATATCTACCACCAAAACATCTATGAATTGGCATACTCTAGGATCTACAGACAGTCTAATAAGCACATCTTTCATTTATCCAATTACTTTAACAACAACCCTATCTAACTGTATGATCTGAGGTGGGGATGGTATTGGCTTTCCATCAATTTTCTTGTAGAATGATAATAGCATATCATTCGAAGAATCCTCAGAATATACCAAAAAATTGTGTACATTATGATTAAAAATTTCAAAGGTTAACAGAAACGGCAGGGTCTGAGATTTTGATTTTCCATCGATACTAGCTTCATTTATCTCAATGTCTACTTTGGTGTCTTCTAAGGTACTGCTAGATTGTGGGTCAAAAGCTTCTAATAATTTCTCTCTTTGTTGGGGCAGATTACACAATTCAAATATAGAAATATTTGCTTTAGTTTTCTTAATATCTTCAACAATGTCATAACCCATATTGTATTCTTTCAGGATTTTGCCACCATTCCCTATTTTGTTCACCGTGACCTTTTCTTTTTCACTAATTATTGGGCCTGTCTCTTTAACCACCACAGGGTTTGCTTTAGGTTGTGGCCGAATGATAGTTATGTTCCTTTTGGGTATTTCTCTTCCAACCTTAGGTTTAGGGACAGTCGGGCTTTGATCAACAACTGGACCCTTACTCTGAGTAGTAATATTTACGGCTGAAACTTGAATTTCTTCAGCATCTTCTTCAGCCAATTCAATCGTGGGCACCCAATCCCATAGTACCATAGTGATGTCTGGAGTGGGTTCCTCCTGCTCAAATTCCTGTTCTTCTTGGGGATCTTCTTGGTCTATTACTTGTGCATCTAACAATTGATTCATGACCAATCTCATCGAATTGATCCACTATGGACAGCTCTTTTCAGAATGTTGGTCTTGATGAAAGGTGCATAAATGATCCATGCCTACCTCATTTAAATTCAGGACAACAAAGTTGTTTACAGGTGGAAGGGGTTTTCTACCTTCTTCCCTTTTCTTGTAGAAAGGTTTGAATGGTTTTCTCGACGTACTGGATGCCTTATCCTTTTCAAGATCTACAATTTTATTGGGGTGATGATTCTTCCTTAGGTCTAGATAACAACAGAGGTTTCTTGTTGGTTGTTGGTTTTGATTCCAAATCAAGTGAATGTTTAGCAATACTATCCGCTTTAGCTTCTACTTTCTTGGCTTCTTCAAAGTTTTCTACCAATTTAAGCTTTACCGCTCTTTTAACAAACATATCTATGGGTGGATCAAGTGTTGTGGTATAATATTCTACCAAGGATTCCTCAGCGGGTTGTGTTGCAGCACTAAAATTATTTAACAGGGTAGTAAATCTCTGATTAAATTCCTGTACCTTTTCTTTCTTTTCCATCCTCATAGATAGCAGTTCTTTCATAAGTGTGGCAACGGTCTTTTGCTTGTAAACTAAAATACCAAGAATATACCTTAGGTTCAAACATGAAAGGGAAAAGTCTGCAAACTACAACTTCATGTTCTATGTTTAGGAGATTCGGAGCCAAATAAAAACTCTTAAGGTGATCTTCAGCGGAAATGCCTTTTCCAGGATCATAATTAGGTAAAACCTTTTCTGGGTGTTTAGGTAGACCATGCAAAGGTGGAGCTAAATTAAGTGCTCCTATGGTTCTCCATGCAGGCACAACCATAACTTGTTGTTGTAGTTGATGTGGATTATGAGGATCTTGTTGAGATGGAGGAGTATTGGGTCTCAATTGATCAAGCGGATCTGTAATTTCTTGCAAAGAAATATCCAATAATTCTTCCAAACTTTCCACTAGCAACGAATCTCTAGTGTACTGTGGTTCTCTCCTATGGATTCGCCTCCTGGGTAACAAAGGATTGACGTCTAACCCCTAAAGCCTCCTAACATAAGAATGGGTGTGTCTTCTAAAGCAATCTACTTCTTCAAAAGGGACAACGTATAATGGTTCTTGATGTTCATCTTCAGGATTGGGATCTTCTTGATCTTGTGATTCCATAAAGAAATATTCTAGGATAGTTGTGTTAAGTGGATCTTCAGAGGAATTTCTTCTAACAAAAGGATTTCCTCTGCCAACCAATTCATGGATAATTTTAAGGACCCATACTTATTTAAAAGTGTCTAAACCTTGGCAAATCTTACCAATTCTTAAAATGTCAACTATAAAATATTTGGCGTTATTTTCCTAAAATTATTTCAATTTCTAAGGATTTTATATACTTTAAATAATAATTTGGTGAATTTTAGAGTGAAAAACGTTTACCCCATCAAAATTGAGCGAAATGGGGCTTCAAACAATGCAAATTAGCGAATCTTTTTTTCAAAAAAAAATGGAAAAATAGCCCATGGGCTAAATTTCGCCCCTAAAGTTATCCTTACCATCCATGCACTGGCGGCCATCCTTCTAGTGCCAAAAAATTGTTGATGCCCCAAAATTTGCAGCACCGACAGTTAGGGATTCTCCTCGTTAAGAAATCCCAATTAGATCACTCATCGTTTGGTGTGAGGAATCCGTTTGGTTAACGACCCAGCTACCGTATAAGATTTAAATATTTGCTTGCACCGGTTGCGGCCCGATCCACCGTTTATGTATTTTATTTGTAAAGATGATATGCAAGTTCCCTATCTAAATGCATGTAATCTAATCAAAATAAATCTGAACCATCTAATCCAAGCTAATCTATCCCTACGGGAGCAAATATGAAATATAAGCAATAAACTAGAAATGTACCTAAGAATCTCACAGTTAGCTGTTTCAATATTATAAGCACATTTACAGCAGAACATAAAAGATGTCAAATATAGCTCTGATGTAATTAAAACATTCAGTTATTCATCTAACACATAAATGTTTGCATAGGAAATGAGAGCATTCACAACCAAGAATTAATTCAAAACGGTTTAGGAACAATCTCACAGTATGTATATGAATCGTGAAGAAGTAATTCCACAAACATTCCACATATCCCAAGAAAAATCGTTGGTCCAGCCTTTCCCAAGTAAAATAGATTATTCTTTATTAATGCAGAAAAGTAGTTCTGATACAAAATGGTCCAGTCCTTTAACCTTCCAAAAGCCCTTTCCTTCTATTCTATTCTTCTATTTATAACTTTACAAAATTGTCTCTAGTGTCTCTTCACATACCCTAACCCCAAGGAATCTCAAAAAAATTGTCTTCTAGTTCTCACATAATACAAAATTAGTTTCCAGCTATTTTTTAATGTTTATACAATAAATCAACTTCCAACTATCTTTAATATTTATACAATGCAAAAATCAGCTTTCAGCTGGCTTTTCTGCCTCAACTAGTTTTTCCACCTCAGCTGGTCTTTTCACCTCAACTATGTAACTGGTCCACATGCCCGTTTCTTTTACAATAATATTGCTGCATACAAGAGTCATCATCTTTAGAGATATTTCATTCTTAGGCAACTCTGTTTCAATAACTTGTACTCTTGTTTTTGTTGCTTGGGAGATGTCCTCTAGAAAGTAGGCATCGATGGAAGCCTGCCCAATGAACCAATGGAGATCTTCTGCTGTTAGCACGTCTATCTTTGGTATGTAGTTTAACTCTGTTCTCATCTCTCTCTACAACTCTAATAGGCGCTACTATTTAACAAGGAACTCTTCTATGTTCTGAGGTGTAACCATCTGGCACTTTTTGTGGGTTTCACGAATTTTTAGGTAGGAGTCGGTACACCGCCCAATGGTTTTCTGAATTCTCACATTTACTTTAACACCCCAGCTCCTGCAGAATTCAATGAGACTCGAATCTAGCTGAAAATCGGCCAAAGACTTGAGAGGTGGATTCCCAGAAAAACCTGATTTCCCTTCTCTCCATTCAATTTGTTTCCTGATATCTTCCATGATGTGCGCGTATGTCCTCCTAAGCCTTAGGGCTTCGGCATCATTTTCTTTCATTCTTGAAATCATCACCTTCATCTTGCACACTTCTTCAGTAATGAGTTCTTGTGACTGGTGAATTTTCCTCTGTAAGTCACATGCCTGCTCATGGAAAGGAGTTAAGTCTTACTTTTTCTCGTCTGCAGCTTTCAGTTGCCCCGCCAGAAACTCCTTTTCTTCTACCAACCTTTCAAACTGATGCTTGTAGTTCTCAATCTATTGCCTACTGTTAGCCTTGTTCTTTTCCAATTCTTCAATGTGAGCCTCTAAGTCATTTTCTCACCTTCTATGATCACTAATTGCACATTCAGTGCATCTCTTCAAGCTTCGAACTTTTGGCTCTCTTTTGCTATCCTTTCCTATTCGGACAGGAGGGCTCTATGCTTCCTTTTTATCTCCAAACCTTGTTCTACCTCCTTCATCAAATTGTCCTTTACCTTGAAGATCTTTTCCTTCCCCTTTTTCACGTCTATTATGAGTTGGTTTACATTGTCGACACTTTCCTATGGTGTAGCTACATTGGCTGCTGCTACGAACTGAGGGACCTTGTTAGTGCCCTAAAAAATCAGGATTTATGTTATTGTGATGACATCTTGGTAGGTTGGACATTTCATTCTCTTTTCCAACTTCCTCATGATAGCCTTCCTTTTCGATTTGAAAAAGATTGAATCCAACTTTGCCAGTATGTGCTGCTTTAAAGGGGTGAACGGGGTGAGAGCGAGTTCTTGAGTTAGGGAGTGTCCTCCGGCGGTTGTATTGGGTATGTCTATGTCCATGACCTATGTGCTTGGGATCCCTTGTTCCACAGCTTCCTTGGACTTTTCTTCTTCTTCCTTTTTCCTCTGTAGTTCTGCCGCTTCCTTTTCCGCTCTCTCCTTCATCTACCAGAACCTTTCAACCTCTTCTCTTCTTATTCTTTTGGCTTCTTTCTTCTGCATTCTATCGACTTCCTCTTTCTGAATTCTCTCAGCTTGTTCTTTCTGAAACATTGTTACTTCTTCGTTCTGAATTCTATTAGTTTCCTCCTATTGAATTTTGGTAGTCTCTCCATCCTTCCGCTATTTTTCTGCTTCTTCCTTTTGAAACCTTTCTGTTTCTTCTTTTTGAAGCTTCTTTTCCTCTTCCTTTTTCTTCTTTTCAGTTTCCTCTAACTGCATAGCCACTGCATCCTGACTATGCTTCTCTTCTTCCTCCTTTTTCTTCAACCTAGCTCCCTTTCTAGTGCTAGCCTTGGAACTGGAATTGGCTCTGCTCTTGGGGTGATAACGCTTTCCTTACTCAGTCATCTTCCTCATGCTTCGAAATAATTCTTCATCTTTGTCGAAAAAATGCATGTAATCAAATGTGACCTGATAGGAAGCACAGTGGGCAGCAATTTTACCTTCAGGATCATGCCTTCTGAAAATATTTGCTGCAAAATGGAAGGCTTCTAAGTCTTGAGCAAAATCTACACCATCTTTTTCCTCAGGGAGCTGGTATGCTCCAATAGTAAACGACATTGGTGGGTAGGAAGCCTTCTTCTTATCATGGAGCACCCTACTAAATCCATCGATGAAAATTTGCCTCGCGACTTCTTTTTGCACGATGACGTCACTGGCATACCGGGAAAATGCAGACGGGGGTTGACTTCCTCCACTCATTCTGATATATGTCCCCTCAGAGGAGAAGTAATAATATCTAAATGCTTCTATGACCGACATAGAATTCTCTGACAGACATGTTGGCTCTTTTTGGAAAATCAGCTGATACAGTGGCATAATGAACTTTTCACAAATACGGGTGTAATGGCTTGCATACTTGTGGGCCCAGGTTATTTGGTATTCCACATAGAGGGGAGTCTCCTTGCAGTTCCAGATGCATCCCAAGTCGGTGAAAGGGTGCTTGATGAATAAGCAGTCCACCAGATAAGAGGACATAAAGAAATCAACTTTATTTTGTGTTAATCCCCCTTGTGCTGCAATTATATGTGAGGACATCCTATCAGAGATGATATTTTTCGAGTTGAATACCGTATAGTGTGTGGCCTCATGGAACATCACTGGCACCCAATCGAGTTTATACATGTTTCCATTCGCAAAGTCAAAGACTCGGCTCAACATCAGGGTGATGATCCTGTATGGAGTCCTCAGGTGTTGACTCTCATACTCTCCATTGGTCCTTGTCCTTATTTGTCTTTTAGTAATTGTCATCTTCTTGGCGTAGTCTAAAGGATCCATTTTGAGCCCTGATATCCACTCATCATTTAGTAGGGCTTTAGGGGAGGGAAATTTGTATGTTACAGTGATATGGTCTGGTACAAAAGATGGAAGACTCATCCCGGTGACATAAGTGACGATTCTAGTGTCAGTATTCACCTGGGTTAGTATCCAACAAATAACTTCCGATCATGGGAATAGCTCTAGGCGAGTGGCTGCTTTGTGGAGACCAGAATATTTGATGTTCTGATAAACCATTCACTACAACATTTTGACCCAAAATATGATGGCTTTATTGTCGGATTTTCGACATTTCCCTGTCGCATGTACGACACTATTATTTTTTTTAGGCATCGCTGGATTGTCATCGGTTATCCGACAGCCCTCCAAGCCGTCGTTTCAGCGATGGTTAATAATCTCATCGGTTAACCGACGCCTAAGAGAGGTGTCGGTTAACCGACGCAAATCAAGCGACGCCTAGACAAATTTAGAAAAACAAACTGACGGCTTCTTGCTGTCGATCAAATGCTCCACACCGTCGGTTAACCGATGGCATGTAGATGTTATAGGTGTCGGTTAACCGACACTCCGTATATGTTGTAGGTGTCGGTTAACTGTCAGTTTTTGGATGTTATAGGTGTCGGTTAACCGACGGTCGCTAGATGTTCTAGGGGTCGGTTAACCGACATGCTGTAGATGTTCTAGGTGTCGGTTAACCGACAATATGCTAGGTGTCGGTTAAGCGACATGCTGTAAACGTTTTTAAAAAAAAATAGCGGAGCGGAAAATAGGATATCGTACATTTCTGTACGGCTATCCATTTTCCACTGAGATGTGATGGGTGCTACGTGGCTGTCGCTGAGTGGAAGTGGAAAATGGATACCCGTACAGAAATGTACGATATCCTATTTTCCGCTGCGGTCTAGATTAACATGATAACTCGCAGGTATTAGCGGTCTAGGGTATTAATTTTTTAAGACCGCTGAAAGACTGTTTCCGCCATTTCTGCTCGGATGTCAAGTTTCAATTGGTTCGGCTGCTACAGATACCATATATTCTATCAACATTTGAACTGTGAGTAACTACAGTCAGCCCTTACCCTCAGGTACACAATTTCTGAGTATTCCTCTGTTGAATTACCTGCTTTCACCATGTTTACCACTGTAAAAACCTTAGATTCCTCCGAAGACCTGATTTCTGACCGTTTTTGGGATGTATATGACCCAATTTCAAAACCCATTGATATCATTACCAGTCACAATGACCTCAGTATTGCTTCCCTTGTCAATTTCGAGTTCCATACCAAATTGTACAGTACTTTGATCCCTTCTACGTCATTGTATCCTTTACCTAGTTGCCCGGAATTTGTATCCTTATGTGCCGAAAATTTTTACAACCTCAGAGGGAGTAATTATGAATTACCAGGGTGACCAAATTATCTGAAAAGTAGACCCTCAAACCCTTAGGGAAACCCTGAAATATTCTGCTGATTTCGTTTCAACTTCTATCTCTTTTAATGAAGCTGAAATATCCCAGATTTACAAGAGAGTTTCTAGTGAGGATAAAGAACGAATGTATCAGAAGGTTTTGTTGAAACCAGTGGAGAACCTGTCTGTTCCTTTTTCATTTAAACTTTGTTTACCAGTTATTGCTTTCGCTGTAACCCTATTAAGTCAAATTTTAGGGTCAGACACTAGTTCGGAGGTAACTGAAGCAATGTTAGGAATTTTCCTATACCTAGATAGACCTGGAACAGCACCCCTTAGGTTTGATGAATATTTTTTCAAAGAAATGTGTTTTCAGTTGTCCAATTTCTCCAAAATCTATCATTTCAGGTATCAGGCATACTTATATGCTTTGATAATTCATGCTAAGTTAGGAGCACTAGCCATTACAGACTCAAAAACCTTCAAGGAATGGCCACCTTCTTCACCATTTTACCATGCCTGGTCTTATGCCAAATTCATGGATTTGATCGTACTTAATCTGTTCAGATTGTTTAATCCAGAGATCAACAGAATTTCAAATGACTTGAAAGAAATCCTAAACCCTGATTTGATTGGAGATTGGTTCCTGGCAAAAAACTTCTCCCTTGTCAGAGTCTTTGGATTCACTGGATCACCATATGTGTTGCCTATATTTTTAACTACCAGTGTATTTGCTTTAGAGGTAATGAGGCAAAGGATCTCTGCAGATAAAGAACATTTCACTGCCCCATCATTGAAAAGGACTTCATGGATAAAATATCCTATGACTGTGGGAAATTTCATTTTAAAGAAGGAAGCAGCATTGCCCATTATTGAAGAAGTTCTGAAGCAGCTTGATTTCCCTCAAGTACCACCTGTAAAATATGACCCTAAACATGTTATTTCACAAAGGAGACAGGAGTATGGCAGAGGTATATTTCAGCACAGTCAGGCTGAAACTTGGATGGGAGAGGCCAATTCTCTTATATATGATCAGATCTGGATCAGTGAGCCTTTAAAGGAGATTGTATAGGCTAGAGATCATATAGATTTTTCACAGTCAAATACTGCACAGGGAAAAGTGGAGTAGACATCTACCAAGAAAAGGTCAGAACCAGAGGACACAGAGATGGATACAAAGGAACCTGAGACATCTAAAAAGCTGAAAACTACCATGGGTACAGAGATCATTGATGTTGAGTTGATAAGGGATCTAGTTATCACCCCTACTATTATTCAAGAAGAAGTATCACAGATCAGAGTTGAAAATACTACTGCAAAACCTAAAGAAAGCAGTAAACCACCCCCTGTACCGGTCGTGCAATATAAGAAATATAGCTATGCTGCAGCTGCTGAAGGTCAATTTCAAAACAAGCAGAGGCTCCTCAAACATTACATTGATCAGAGAAATGAGTCTGTGATGCAAGAGCAAAAAAAATTGAATCAACTCAAAGAAAAATCTGATATGAAGACAACATTGATGACAGTGAGGGATTCAACAACTGGATCTTTAAGTTTGGCCATCACTGATGATGAAAATGCTTCTGAGATTCGTTTAGAAATGGATCAATTACCAACTCCTGACAAGATTTGGTTCCACAAACAAGCTAGTGAAGTCCTTTATGCTGACTTGACTAGGGAGACCTTGGCACATAAGAATGCAGTGCGGAAAATAAAAAAATTGGAAGCTCACCTGAAGCAGGAGAAAGCTGCAAACAAAGCATGGTCTACACAGGTGGCTTATTTACAAACTGAGTTGGCTTCATATAAAGAGTTGCCACCTGCACAAGGGGCAAAAACCCAACCAACAGTCAAAGTCAAAACTGTTAAGACAGTTAGAAGGAGGGCTAAAGGGGTAAATGTTAATGTTGATACCACACCTTCACCTAATTTGGTTAAGTTGCATGAAGAGATAGTTGGTTTGAATGCAAAGGCTGTGGAAGATAATGCCAAAATTCTAGTCCTTCAGGAGCAGAAAGAGGCATTGGAGAAAGAGAAAGGTAAATTGCTTCAAGAAATTGAACAATTGAAATCAAACAGGGGAACTAGTCCTTTGTCACCAATGGACCAGATCATACATGACATTGCAGATATGTCTGTACATGAAGCTGAAATTGAGAATTTCAAGGAGAAGGTTTCAGACTTACAGGACACAATTTCTGAACTTAAACTGCAGATTGAAGAGATTAAAGCTTAGGATCCTAGAGAGCAGGAAATCATCAAGCTCAAAGAAGAAAATGATAAACTGAAAGATAAGATTTATAAGTTGAAAGAGAAAAACAAGGGAGTTCTGCCACTGGAAGGTGCAAAGCATTTGCTTTGGGATGAATTGATAGCAGATATCAATGCTTTCTGGCCTCAATTGATCATTGTGGAGGAGCATGAGAAGGCATTGGTAGTGGCATCCAACAAATGTAAATTAGCTGAGGAAAAGTTAATTAACAGAACTCAAGAGGTAGCTCAAAACGCAATTAATTTCCTCAGTAAAGCTCCTGCTTCTGAGTTACAGGTTTTAAAGGTGAGTAACAGAACTGTTCTGTTAGTAGATGCCAGGAGGGTGTTGCAGAAATATACTCTGTTGAATTCAGTCAGAGGAAAGATGTCCCACATTAAAAAGCAAGTGCAGGAGTTCAAGCAAGCCTTTTTACCATTGATTGGTTATGGTTTACCATCCTTTTGGGATGATGAGAATATGCCAATAGCATGGCCTGAATATAAAGAAATGTTTATTAAAGCCAGATCAAACCATAGCAAATTTAATGATATGGTAAAAGGACTTAAAGGCATGGTGGTAGTAAGCAAAATGAGGCAGGACTTCGAACTTCCATTACTTTTCAGGGAGGTTAAATCTAAATTGCCTGTCTTTACAGAAGGTCTTTTAATAGAGCTTGATGTGCTATTGGAAGAATTATCTGATGCTTCTGTTCCAAAGGATGATGCTTGGAATGAAGTATTTAGGGTGGGAGCACGAGTTCTTATACCAAGTTCAGGTCCAGGAAGTGCCAGTTAGATGTCCGTGAAGCATAAGTAAGTCAAGGTTGTCATATATTTGATACTGTTGCTAAGAACTATAAAGTTTAGATCCTGCAGAAGAAGTTTTAGGGAGTCCATGATGCTTGCTTGCTGTCTGCAGTTACTACAGTAAGCAACAGTCACACAGATACTTTATTTACAGTTGTTTTGGAAATATTCAGAGGAAGATGACAAGTTAATCAAGCGAGCCTGTTTAGACAGTATGCGCCTTTGAAGGCTAAAATTATCAGAAAACATCAATGATATCTCTTTCCATCCTGGAAATGAATAGGATATTGTTGATCCTAAAAGGATTATCGACCTCATAAATATTCATACAGCTGTCATTTCTTTTTGTAGAGTTGGTTATGTAATAAATGGTCACTCTGCCATCTGTTTTAGAAGATAGGATTTAAGCTATTTTGCTGGGACATGATCCCACGTATGTAACTGTTTCCTAGTTTTTTGCATCTCTCCTTTGAATAGATTAACTACAAATAGACCCTACTTCGATAGGGAGAGGGTTGGTCTTTGGTCGAAGAAATTCATATTGTAAAGAAGAAAAGACTCGTGTATCTGGGATTTTGTGAACTTCAATGAAAGAACAGACATACAGGTTTTCTCATGTTTAAGATTTCTTCCAAGTTTTGTTGCAGAATGTCTTCTATGTGAAATTCATTCATCTGTGTTATTTCCTCTTCTTTACTGTTAATTTAAATCTTTGGAATTCATGTTTCCATGATCCACAGTATTTACAGTAAATACCATTGAAAGATAAACTGTAATAGAATTCATCGTTGGTGTTCTGGTGCTCTATTATAATTTACTTTTCCCTGTCTTTCATAAGTATTTCCTGTTTATTTAAGGAATTCATAGTCACATGCTCCTGAAAATAAACAATCAATTCTCTACCTTCTACTATCACCTTTAAAGTTTAATGATCTGTGCAAAATGCATGCAAAAGGCCTTAAACCTCTGTGACCTGATTTACTCTTTCATTTGATTTAAGCCTCAATCCTTGACTCCATTGCCCAATGTTCTTTACTCTTGAACTTTCCCAACACCCTAATCACCATTGAAAACACTTGTTACCTTGAGAATCTGGCCTTGTTTCTCCTATTCCTTGATACATTTATCATACAGTGACAAAGAGAGAGCCCTCTCTGGTTGGCTGAGTCAGACAGTCATCCTAAAGATTGGTTGTAGGTTACCTTTGGGTTTCTTGAACACAGCCTCAAGAAATTACGGAGTGATAACAGCACCCATGAATTTGAGAAGAGGAAGGGGAGGGCATCTCATTTCAATCCCTTTAAACTTTGTGTGACAAATGAAGAATGATGTTCAAACAAACATGAAGAATAATAAATTCTTACTTTGATCCCATTCCAATTGGATGTCCAGATGGTATAATCCCAATTGCAAACATGAGAAGCTGTTGGAACTTCCCTCAAATACCTTGAAAATACACTTTTGTTACAGCTATAACTAGGAGAATATCAACAGCAGAGGTCAGGAACAACAGAGTTCTACACGCATAGCAATTGCAAGAGGAAGCATACTACACATATAGTACACATGTCATCCATTCATACCAAGCCCTTACATACATAACTACATATGACAGAATATTCAAAAGCAGGTCTCAGCTATGCATAAGTCAGTGTTATGGGCAATTTCAATCAAAGCCACCACATATATTAAATTATTAATTTAAAAATAGGACAAAAATACAAGACTTACCGTATTGTATTTTTCGATCATCACAAGTCCTCACTGGGTTTGTTGACAACATGACCTTGTGCTGGTTAACAGGAGAATCTAGGGTCTTCTATACCCTGGGACAGATGAAATGGTTTAAAGAATGACAAATCACCATTATTTAGATTTGCAAGCTCCACCTTATGAACGTCTAATGACAACCCACTAATCATATTAGCAAACCAATTCCAGATTATCAATGGTGAGAACTACCATGAAAGTTACCTTAGGAACTTCGTTAGTTGCAACACACTAAGACTATATAAAACCTCAATACCTCTGCTACAGGCTTGCTATTCATCCATTGGCTTTCATCTATTTCTTGGGAATGATTTACTGAACCCTTCTTTTCTACTTCACATTGAAAAATCAATAGAAAACCTAAATTAAATTGAAGGATGGGTACCTCTTCATATTTGTGGATTGGAGCCGGATGTAGAGTTTGCAAAAGATGTTGAGGTATTGATGCACAGAATGGATTCCAATGATCCTCATCCTGAGACTTTGAAGATCTTCCAAACCAGAAAGCTCCAGCCCATCAAGATTCTCACTCTGCAGTTTAAAGAAAATGCATGTCTATAGTTAGCTAGAAGAAAGAAACATTGTAATAATGTGAAGTATCAGAAAGAAACATTGTAATAATGCATGCATTTTACCTTATTGAGCTCCTCTCTGTTTCGAGAATAATTTAATATTCTCTAATAAACAGGGCTAACCACGTGAAGGTGGAAGCTCATATGGCCCCTCCCCCCCCTCACATCACTCTCAATTCCCCATACCCAATGCACGTGCTTGGAAATAAATGATCTTTTGTGCGAACATCGTGAGTTTCTTATCTTAAAGGAATTACGTGCATTCGATCATTAATTAGTTTATAGCATTCATTAATTAACTCATTCATTCATTCATTCGTACATAGAAAAAAATACATAGTTGAAGACATTACTCCATAATATCAAAAATAATATCCGAGGACAATACATAAAAAAATAATGTAATAGTGTACTTATTACAATCACTACTTTTTTTTATGCTTTTTTCTCTCCACAAATTCTCTAAGTGTGACATCCTCTTCTACCAATTTTTTTTTGTTTCCTATGCCCTCTGTAGCTGCCCGTGATCATGTTTGTTGACGGGTCTTGTGCTCACGACGTGTATGCAGTTGTTGTAAGGTGCCAGGATGTACTGGAAAAATGAAGAAATATTAATTGCTTGACGTGTTTTTACTATTATAATCATTGTAAGTCCTTCATTAAGAAAAAAACATTAGAGTGGTGCTTTGTACCTGGCAACTCATGGGTGACATGAATTTCCTGCGTTTGATCTTCTGCTGCTACCTCAAGTTGCACATGAAGACCCTCTGCATTAAAACATAAACACTTACAACAATATAGTATTTGCAATTTAATATTTGAGACTTTAATCCATGCTAGTTTTTTTTTAACACTAGCATATTTATTACCTGGATTTCGATCAACATGAACTTCAATATCTCTTTCTCCTCCATCCTCTGCATTTTCTCTACTTTCGTTGTGCGGCTTAACACAAAGAGAATCAATATTTTATGTACTAGTTTATTAATGAATATAGAACACAATGAATCAAGCTTAAATAGAATTTGTTTATTGTAGTTACCTATTCGCAGGATGGTTCACTGGAAGAATTTGCTTGGCTACCACGGCTGCTTGTTCGATGTTCAACAACACCTGAAAACCCGCGTTGGTAGCCAATCCTCATGTCTTCATCCGTTGGCAAATCGTGGAATCTTTGAGCCTGTAATTTTCAATTAGATCATCATTGTTGTTGTTATATCATCATGAAAACAATTTTAAATGCAATCTATAATTTCTATACAATAAAATAATTATTGATCATACTTACGATTCGTGCTTGCAGGTTGGAATATCCACCAGGGCCAAGCTTGTGTTGCCCATGTTTTTCTATTCTTGCCTGGGTGGCCTTCGACGTATCTGGTAGCCTATAAAAGTATTTTTAAATACATTAGACATTGCAAAAAAATGGAAAATAAAGTGTAATAAACATATAATTGCATTGCTGAAAGTATTGCATACCTTCTAGTTGACTCGGGTACTGGCCTGCCCACTATTTTCGCAGCTTTCTCCCTTGCATCATCGAGCAAGCCTTTCCACTCCATTGTTGGAATCATTGGAGGGCGCTCATACTTTGGATTATTTGCTAAGTTGTTCCGATATTGCTCCCGTACATAATGTAAATGTTGGCCAGCTTTTTCGAGAACCTTTTTTTGGTTGAAGGTTTCGGCACCAAAAAACCCAACCAAGCGAGCAATAAGCTCATCTTTCAAAACTTTACTCTGCTGGTTCCACCATGTGCAGATAGTGGGCCCAAACAGCTCTAAAGACCAATCATTAAGATGTTTATAAAAGACATCATTTCCTACAAAAACGAGTATGTGTTAATTAGTGTAAAAAGAATGATGCATAATTACATTTCAATAAAATTATAACATATAGTTAAAACATTTTGTAAATAGTACCTGGAATCTTCTCCATCTTGTAGGGAAATAGATCTTCGTCCACCAAAAAAGTAGTCTCAAATGTTCCCGTGCTAGTGACACGGAAAGATCCAGGAATTGCTGGGACGACAACATCAAAGTCATGCTCTTCTCCATGTACTGGCCCCTGATCCTCATCGGCACTCGCGTGTTCTGTCTGGGGTGTCTCATTTTGTGTTTCCAACTGGCCAGACGGCAACGATACATGATCAGTGGTGAAGGGGGTGTCAGGCTCAATGGTACCAGCATGCCTCTCACCGGGGAAAAAATATTCCTGTAGAAACAAATAATATTTTAGTTACTCATATACGAATAGGAAAAAAAATTGCATTTGGAATAGACTTATAATGAAAGAGTTTGCAGCTTACATCCAAGCGCTTTACTTTAAGCAACACACGATCTATCTTTGCTTGAGTCTCATCCTGCGTCATTTGCGTATTCGATATAAGCAGATTGACGACCTCCTGATTTAATTTTGTTTTTGCTTTTTGAACTGCATCCCGGATATTCTTTGAATTCTTGAGGTCAACACCATCAAGAATGTGCCCCAAATCCATATCCTTTGGATCCATCTATAGATATGTATCATCGGACATAAAAATAGAAAACATTAATATCAATTTGAAATCATTCATATAATTAGATAACATAAATATGTATAAATACAGTTTTTGAAATTCACAATGTGCTATATACCTGCTCATGACCCGATGAGCGTGGCATGCTAACATCTGTCGACATATCATCTGTCATGGGGCTCTTACCTCGACCCTCAGCCTACAAACAAAATATTGGCCACATTGATATCATAATTAAACAAATGTACTTTCTAAAGAAGCAAGTAAGTAAAAATGTGGTATATATACCTGTTGCCTATAGGGGGGTGTCGGCCTCCCAGGCTCCATTGGGGACTTGCCCCGATCAGCTGACTGCAACAAAGTAATTAAAAACATTAATTTCGCACTGAAACCAATACACGAGGAAAATCAGGGGCGGGGGGTGTTGAGATATCTTCGCTATTATTCACTTGTGGCCATGTGCCAAACCACTAGGTGGGTAATTGAGGCCCTTAATGGGTGGACCTGTGGGTGGTTGTGGATTGTAATCATCTCATTCAATTGAATTATTCATCATCCCAAGGGCATCCTATCTATTGCACACTCTCTTGAAGTCTTTATATGTGTTTATGGTGTTAAGTCAGTAATTTGTTCCTTCAAATTTTGTTTGATTTGCATTTTATTTTAAGTTATTTATTTGCACTGTTTTGATTTCTCCCTCTTTTACGAAATTTTCTTTAGTTTTTATATGAAATTTTGGGCTTTCTTGTGAAATTTTCAAGTTTTAAACTTTAGGTTTGTTTTTGTTAAAGGGTTTAAAAGTCACCATATCAAATAATGGGTTCATAAACCATACTCTAAGTATAGTCATGTATAATCATCACTCTGACAGCTTTAGAACTCTATGCAAAATGACAAAAGGCTGTGAAAAAGCACCAAAACAGTGTTAAAATTATTCTTGTAGCGCTGGAGCTCAAAATCACCAAAGGTGCGCTACAAGAATATCGCGACTCCAAAATTCCTCCGATTTTTTAGCAAATTTTGGCACGTTTGGAATGATGAATGACTAATTACATGTTTTAGACACCCCTGCAGACCTGTTAATTGAAGAGGCTGAAATCTTCAAAAAACTTGATATACCTTGTGTTTGTGCCAGAAATTGTTTCTAAGGCTAAAGAAACAAGCCAACACAATCTCAAATAAAACTCAACAAAGTAAACTAGGTTTTAGGTTTTTTGGAATGTTTTCTTGGTTATAAATTTGGTAGTCAATCAGGGATTACATTCACCAGCTAAGCAAGAAACTAAATCATAAACAAGTAAAGACAAAGATACATCATATAATCCACAAATAACAATCAACATATAATCTTAAAGTTCATTCAGGGCTGACAAGCATCACAAGTAAAGAAATCATGAACCAGCAACGAATATATCAGTCCAGTAGTTAAACAAACTCAAAATAAAGCTAAAACATATGCTGAAGGGTAATAAGTATCATATATTTCATAGTCTGTCATCAAATGCATACAAGAGTCATAGTACTTAGCTCTGAACAAGTCTGCAGACCAAAATAATCTGGAGACCTCCTGAAGCTCCCAAAAATCGAACCCTCTCAATGACTTCCTAACATCTCTAAATACTATCCTTTTACAAAATTAGTTAGGCCTCTAACCCTAACTGCCTTCCACCTATTCGATGAGGTCAAGTAACTGCAGAATCTTTAAAAAGTTACAAAGGATGCTAAAAATAGCATATCATTAACAAATCTGTTTGCTAACTAATGACAACTAACAGCATGTACACCTGTCTTATAGGTCTTTTGCCACCTCAGCCAGCATTGCGATACCATCTGATGCTTGGTATTTCTTCTTAGCCTTCTTCTGCTCCTACTCCATGTCACTTATCCTTTTGATTAGCTCTTTGTTTTTCTGCTGCAGGTCCTGGACTGTCTTCTCCAACTGTGTGCAATGAATGTCAGCAACTCTTTTTCTTTTAAGTGCTTCTTTTGCATCAGCTACTAGTTCCTGAAAATTGTCATTTACATCTTGGAGATCTTCTCTTAACCTTCTGTTGGCCATCATTAGTCCATCACTTACCTCTTGCATATAATTCATCTGGTGTTTGTATTGCTTGACAGTTTTCTGCAAATTTTCCCTGTGAGAGTTAGCTAATTTATCCATTGTAGAATCTTGTTCTTCATCAGGTCTCCAAGGAATGTCAAGCTTCTTGAAGATTTTTGTCTCTTCAATCAACAATTCTGTGTCTTCAATACTAGGATTCTGATTTTCTGTACTTGCTGCTTCGACTGAATGAGTTTCTCCTTTTAAACATGGTTGCAATTTATCTAGTTCTGGTTTATCATCATCCATGGACACTTCATCTAAGACAGTCACTTCGTTTGTATTCAATTTGGGATTCAACAATTTCTTCATGTTTAATCTCAACTTGTTCTTTGACCTAGTTTTAGGTCTCCAAAAGGATGTTGCTTCTCCCATCATCTTCAATTCTTTCCCTTGGTGCTGAATAGCAGCCAATTCTACTACTTCCAGCTTGTTCCTTTTCCTGTTAGGTCTTGTTGTTTTGCTATCTAAAGTATGAATTTCTTCTATTTCAGCTTTGACTTCTATTTTGGAGATAGGCTGTTCTTCTTCCAATAGATATCCCTCATCATCTAAGAGAATGGTGATAGGGCTTCTCAGCTGAGTGTGAATTTCCTCTTTAGGTATAGCAACCACTTTTATATCAACCTTTTTCTCTTCCTGAGGATCTACTACAGGCGCCAAATTTTGTTCAGGCTGTTCCTTCTTATCTTCAAACAGTGTATATTTGCCTTTAGAGCTAGCTGAGAATGTCTTTTGTTCACTGTCTTCCTCCACAGGCTCTGCTGCTTCCTCAATTTTTATCTTTTCCTTATCTTCCAACTTTGACTTATGGCCTAACTTTATCAACAAGACCTTACCCTTATCTGTTTGTCTCTTAGACTTTTGATCTTCAAAACCAGACCAAAAGATGAAGAAGTCCCAGGTCTTTCCTTCATGCTGCAAGACAGTACTAATAATCAACTTGATTAATCCATGGTGAAAGATGGACTGAGAGGAATGATCTTTAGGCCCTTTCACCTTGTTGGACATTTTCTGTAAACTCTTCAAAAAGAAGAATGGCAGGTTCATCTTGGACACCCCCACCATGTGCTGAAGGAATCTAAAATGATATTTGTATACAAAAGCATACCTGCCCTCACAAGTAATATAGCTTTGTAATATCCTGATTGGTTCAACCCACTCCTTTCTAAGATTTTGGATAAGGACACCTTTATTCCAATCAGGTGTGACATTTGGTAAAATAAATTTCCGTGGATCAAAGTCAAAGGGCAATTTCTTAAAACATTGTTCTCCCTCATCCTTAATCCCTGTGGCTTCTGAAATTAATTTAACTGTCAGCTTGAATTTCAAAGTATCAAAAATCACCATGTCATTCTTGAAACCCTAGGCAAACTTGCAGGACACCTTTGCATTATATCCATCAATCTTTCTGAAAAAATCCATCCAACCAGCTTGTTTGAACAGCTCCACACACTCAGGTAGTTTTTCAACCCATTCTACATCTGTTGGTTCAGCTCTGTTTATTTTACCACTCCTACCCATTATTCTACAATCACTGCAAATTGAATGTATCCTCATGTATTGTTTGTGAACAGGAGATTAATTTTGGAAGTTAAAAACACTATTGAATGTACAGGTTGTTCACAGCACTGACAGGGTTAAATTTCATAAAAAACAAAACTGTTCTCTTCAACCCTCATTCAGCCCGGCGTCGCAGATCATCAACAAATAGCTATTTCTCAGGTTAAAATTGCGTTTAAAAGCACAATTTAACCTATCCTTTGATCAATTTGAACAGAGTAAGCTCTGGCGAAAAAGCCCCAAATTTACTGTTATATTGGTTTTTTAGGAATACCTGTAAATTGCTTCACTGTTGTTGTTTGAAATCACGACCCAAACTGACAGCTGAGTCACCTTGGTTGTACAGATGTCCTCCAACCTTCAATTTAGCTGTTAGCAATGGAATTAGGAAGCCCTAATTTCCCGTGAAGCCCTCAACACCTCTTGCTTGTTCAGCTGGCGACGATGCTCGGTTTTTTCTAGTGGTTATGGTTACCTTATTAAGTCCTCCATGTTTGAATATGCTTGTAGATAACAAATTCATGCCACATTAACTCAAACCATGTGGATATCTGTCAAAATGAATTACACCTGTGTTGATGATGAGCACGATTTCCGCACGACGTGCAACCATTTGAAATCATGATGTTTTCTTCATCAACACGTCATGAATCCTCTAAAACATATAATCAGTCATTCATTAGCCCAAGCGTGCCAAAATTTACTAAAAAATCGGAAGAATTTGGAATCACGATATTCTTGTAGCGCGCCTTTGGTGATTTTCAGCCCCAGCGCTACAAGAATATCATTAACACTGTTTTGGTGCTTTTAAGCAGCTTTGGGTCATTTTGCATGTGGTTTTAAAAGCTGTCAAGGTAAAGATGATACATGACTCTACTTAGGATAAGGCTTATGAGCTCTCTATTCAATATAGTGACCTTTTAAACCCTTCATCAAAAATAGAAACAGGATCTGGAAACAGAAATCCATTGTAAATAAATGCATTCTTTAGTATTTTGAATAGGTAGCTTAGCCTAGATGAAGGTTAGCTCACAGAGCTCGAGAAGAGAGAGCAGGGTGTAGAGTGTGATTGATTACATACAGTGAAATGTAATAAAATGATGGAGAATCATTAAATTTCCTCTCTACTGTGTAAAATCTCAGTATATATGATTCATCTCATCTGTATATGTTGTGATATTTCTGTTATCATTGGTTGGATACATATGATTCAACAAATTTCATCTGAAAGCATCGAGTTTAAGGAACAGTGAAATGAAGTGTGAATTATTGGAAATGTTACAGTGTATATCCTAGGGTAAAATACAGTCTATATATATGTTAACATTCTGTTCAGCCGTGTGGGATTTGATTAGCCTTCTATTTCGAGTATACATCTGATTCATTAAGGGAAACAACGATTCCATGGAATATTGTAATGGTTTGTGAGTCATCATAATTGTCACAGTGCAGAAGCCCTAGCTCACATGTACAGTCTATAAGTGGCGCTGATATGTATAACATTTGGGGATCAACGATCGAGAACAGAGTGGAGATTGATGAGCTAAGTAATGGATGGTTCTGATCACATAGGAGATTAACGATCAGGATGAGAGCAGAGTTGTGAAGTCAGAAATCAACGATCACGATCACAGCGGAAAGTGACGGTTCAAAGATCGAGGCAAAGTGGAGTTTTCCGCTGAGAGATACGTGTCGTGCATTGGGTGGAAGCGAAAAATGAAAAGAAGGTACAATTGGTACGATAAGTGATTTTCCGTTGGGGCTTAGGTCATGACGAATGGTCATGTGGCATTTAACTTAGAACAGTATAGCTGTGAACTGTAAAATGCACCTCATTAGTGCAATAACTTAGAACAGTATAGCTGCGAAATGATAGCCAAAGATGAAAAACAACTGGAAGGGAACATTCAAGAGTTATTCCATAATTCCTCCACTCGACAGCTCTCACCACGATCAACTCAAGTGAATCAGCTCGCAACACCAATGCCAAGAAGAGCCATATAAAAAATAAGTTATTTTTCTCATGTGCTCTGATACCATTGAGAAAAGACAAGTAATCTAGATAAGTTATTTTTCTCAGGGCCTTTGGGCGGAACCAGTCCTTCTTCCTCCTCATCATCATTAATTCGATATAAGCTCTCCTCCTCTTCCTCTACTGTAGGGCATAAAGAAGGACAATACATTGAGCAGCACGACGGGCAGCAGCCCGTCTCGCTCTCGTTCCAAGTTGACTGCACGATTACAGGCACTGCCAGAAGAAATAGCATTCTGAACATTATCATATGGCTGCCTCGAATCCTAAATTTCTTCATTCTCACACTAACACAATATTGCAGTGGAACTAACCACTACTGGAAATCTTGCTGAATTTTGATAGAATTTCCAAGTATAGTGACAGTTATCTATTTTTAGTTCTGTCACAGAGTTAATTGGAAACTAAGAAAAACTAAGAGAAGAATGGTAAAGGACTGTATTAAGTGAAGATTCCACTATAGAAATTTTGGGAATCAAGGGTCTGCTTAGGTATTGCAGGTGGTGCCTGCATCAATAAGCCAAGTTTCTAGTTGGAGGACTTGGACCGACTACAGAATGAACATTTATAGATGTAATGTCCCACACAGTGTGCATATCAGGAAAATGAAGCTATGGATGAGAATGTCACTTACTGAAGACATTTGGAATGGAATGGTAGCTCCAAATCAAGATGGCTGAATGGACTGAGCTTCAAATCGAAATGGCGGACTGAGCTTCAAATTGAAATGGAGGACTGAGCTTCAAATCAAAATGGCGGGGCTGAATGGACTGAGCTTCAAATCGAAATGGTGGACTGAATCTTCTCCAAATCAAAATGGCGGACTGCTCCAAATCGACGAAATGGCGGACTGCTCCAAATCGAAACGGCGGACTGCTCCTGCTACCTACTTTGCTTCTTAAACCCCTACCCAAGCTCTAGCCACCTCTATTCTACCTATTAAAACTCAACATATTGCATCGCATCTGGTACTGCTTATGCGTAAAAAAGAGAGGAAAAGGAACAAATGCTGCGTGGGTTTAAAACCTATAGCTCTGCTACTGTTCACACGGGACTATTTAAACCCTATAGCTCTGCTACTGTTGGCGTGGGTTTAAAAACTTTTATGTTTTAAAATATGTAAAAGAGTAGAATTTTGGCGGGTAGCATATGGTTGTAACCATAATTTAAAAACAACATTTGTTATGCCAAAATGAATAAGGTGGACGAGTCGAACCCGTGACCTATCCTCCCACTAAGTCTTATCCACGTGATACATATTCTATATTTACACACCCTAGCTCCTAACATCCCGAGATAAACACCAAAAGAGGAACCCATACAACATGACAACAACTACTCATTAACGCCCTTTCCTTTACTCATTAACTAGTACTTTATAACTAGATAACTAAAGGATATATAATAACTAAAACTAAATAGAGTATGCAAAGGATATAGAATAACACTTTATATTAAAATTTAGGAGATATAATTAGCTCCTTAGCTGTTTGAAAGTTGAGTCATTAATTATCTTATAAGTAAAAGCCAGGGCTAGGACAACCCTATAGCCATCTTAAATAGACCACCTCATATTTTATCTATGCTTGGCCTAGGTAGCAATGTTGTTTGAGTATCTAGCCAAACTAGTAAAAGCATTACTCTACAATATTATACTTTACCTGCCTTCCAGCTCTTAGATCATGTCTAATAACAAACGACCAACCTTGTCTACTAGGAACTTTTGAGTAAAATACCTTAATGAGCTTCTCTTTGTTTCAAGAATATCTTAATATTCTCTACTCAACAGGGACAACCATGTGAAGGTGGAAGGTCATCTACCCCCCCCCCTCACATCACTTGGAATGATGTTCAATGCACTTCATGATCATCTTCTCCATCCAAGTCTGCATCTGTATCATCTGATCCAGATTCAACATTATAAGGATTAGAGGTAGCTATATCATCATCGTCGTCGCTGTAATTAGTTTCAATAAATTGATCATGATCGTCAATATCATCTTCATCATGAACATTGTCTCTAACATCATCTTCTTCAACTAACTCTTCAACATCTTCCTGCGTAACATTATGATCATCAACATCCAACTCATGTTGATCCTCTACATGATCACCTTCTTCTTCAACACCCTCTTCAGCTTCCTCTACAATATTATACTTTACCGGCCTTCCTCTTGGATCATGTCTAATAACAAACGACCAACCCTGTCTACCAGGAACTTCTGAGTAAAATACCTGTTCACATTGACTTGGAAGAACATAGGGCTCTGACGTTCGTGACTCAAGCGACCTTGTATTGACCATGGTAAATCCATTAGCATGTTCAATAACAGTTCTATCAGGATCAAATCGATTCAATCGTAGCCTGTACCATTTCACAACAAAAAGAATTATTTTGAATGATTTAAAGTCACAGTCAATGATATCTTCCAAATATCCATAATATCGATTTTCTGACAATTATGGACGTCTGTCGCTTCCAGATGAAACATTAGTGACCTCAAAGACTGCACTTATCCCAGAATCACATGTTTTCCTTGTGTCATCCAACTTTTTAATGCGATATTTACGACCGTTGCACCACATAGCCTTGTGGTGTTTTACCTGCAATTGATAATGAACTAGTAAGTATTTTATGTTATTAAAGTATGCAAATAAAATGAAATTAATCAAGATGAACATGAATATCGACGTAATTGAAAATATTATGACTTATATATTTATAATATCATGCTTACCTGTTTATCTTTTAAACCATATGCTAAATCGATTTCCCTTTCTGTTAGATTGACATCTCCATTGCGATGTGCTTCTTTAACCAATGAAGCCACACCTTACCATGATAGTCCTCGACCAGATTGATTACATCGTTCAATCCATACCTTCATCCAATCAAGATTGTTTGCGACGTACAAATGTAGTGCATCCCACTCGCGACCAACTGCATGAAAATAAAATTACATAAATCAACTCAAAAATTTATAATTACATAACGCAGTGTAACATTATAAATATTAATGATGCATATCATTAATGAATATTAAAATTGAAATAATTATGTACGATACTATTAATAATTACCTTTGACCTTCCTCGATTTACCTTTTCCCAATCAGGTACTCTCCTTCTAATTTCTTAGTGGAATTTGGATCACCAATGCATCGATCTAATTCGGTCTTAATAGACCCCAACCCTGGAAGATATTCAACAATATACACCATGGCCTGAAATACCATATATCCCTCCATCATAGAACCCTGTGGACGTGCTCTTTGTCTAACTAAAGCCTTCATAAATTTCAAGTGTCTCTCAACCATCCACATGGACCTTGCATGTATAGGTCCACACAATTCAAGCTCCTCAACTTGGTGTATGAGGTAGTGTTCTTGTGCATTGAAAAATGCCGAAGGTAGAAATCTCTGCATTTGACACATTAAACGAGGAATTTCTCTCTTCCAATACTTTATATCTTCTTTGTGGATTTCTTTCGATGACAACCATCTACATGTAAAGCAAGAAAATAATGATATCATTTAACAACGAAAATTTAAGATTGTAGTACATCAAATCTACATGATTGACTAAAACAAATGTCAATTCATATAAGTTATGCAACGAATTAAACAAATTACATGATGATGCGTGAAAAATATTGTTTCTAATTACCTCATGTATTTTCCAAGATCATATATGACCTGTTTGACATTATTGTCAAAGTTGTCTGGGAGAGATACAGGTAGAACATACTGTAACAATGAACACATCTCATCAATATATTTTTCAAAATTAAGAAAAAAAGTAAACAAAAAACATGCAGTATTGTAATATACCAATATATATACCAAAAATATAATTACCTTAATGAAGATATGCCAATCATGCGTTTTTACCCCGCCAAAATCACCTTTCCTTGTTAAGATATTCTTTATGTTCGAACAAAATCCTGTGGGAAATTTCATTTTTTGTATCACTTCTTTTACTGCATTGCTTTGTTGCTCAGTCAATAACCATGGAAGTGACCTTATATTAATTTGGTCTCCATCGTTGTTTAAATGTTCAATGATATCTTTCATTGCATGATTGGATTCATGAATGTCACTGCAAATTTTGACAATTTTTTCTTTGTCACTCCTTCCGTCTAATATTCGCCATAGTGTTTCAGTTACATTCTTTCCGATATGCATTGTATCAAACAAATGAACAACTAGTAAGTGCTCATAGTAAGGCATCCTACTAAATTGTTTCGGATAACTTTTCATTCCTCGTGGAAGCCCATTTACACCTTCATGATGTTCATGTAGACCATTAGTAATCAATATATAAGTTAAAGAGATTAAAATGTAGTATATTACAGTAAAAAAAATTAATACAATCCAAAATCAAACATTAAAAACATATAAGAGATGATCAATACAAATATATAAGATAGACAAATTGAATCATACCTTGACGATTTCTATTATATTGCAACTTCCATATGTGAGGTGTCATTCTCTGTGGTTTTAATGCGGTCTCCTCTTTCCCATTAAAAAGATGTTTTTTGGTAGTTCGATACCTATGATTCTTAGAGAGGAAGTGCCTATACTCATCAAACACTACCTTACACAAACTCTTTGAATGACGAGATTTCATCTTGGGACCACAAACTGGACATGCAAATTTTCCCTTTGTTTGAAGACCACAAAAATGTGTTAGCCCTGAAGCATCGTGAATTGTCCAGGCAAGCATTGCATGGAATTGAAATTCCCATTGCCCTACTGGTCTAGAGACATCATACATAGTGACACCATTCCATAGCTTAAGTAGTTCATCAACAAGAGGCTCGATATATACATTCATATCTTTAACTTGGAACTTACCTAAAAGAAAACAACAAATACAATACATATAAGTAAATGAAAAATATATATGACATGAATATGCAACAATATTGATCTTCATGACAAATTAAATACTAAATATGCATTAAAAAAACACTATTCTAAAGTACAAATTATACCTGGAACAATCATTGCCAACATTATATGCTCCCTCTTTATTGACATCCATGGAGGAATGTTATTGTTGATAACAAAAATAGGCCAGACCGAGTTAGTAGATCTCATCTCTGCATGTGGATTGACACCATCCGCTGCCAAAGAAAGTCTAGCATTACGAGGTTCTTCTTTAAAGTGTGGCCATTTTTCCTCCATGTCTGTAAATGCAGAACCATCTGCAGGCATTCGCAGAATATCATCTCCACTTCTATTCCGTGCGTGGTAATCCATAAATTGAGCTATGTTTTTGCACCTAAACAGTCATTGCAAGCGTGGAATAATGGGAATATAACGAAGAACCTTACAAGACACCTTTTTGGTTACTTGATCTGTTCGGTATCTACTGCTATGACATATAGGGCATTCTGTTGCAAGCTCATATTGATTATAATATAAAATATGATCATTAGGACATGCATCAATTGCTTGATACTCCATTCCAACATATTTCATGATGAAAGTTAAATCTCGATATGTGCGAGGTAATTTATTTGATGCCGGTAAAAAATATTCACCTATCAAGCTGTTACAACAAATTTAAAAAAAATGGTTGATATAAATATTTGAAGAGCATGATATTAACGACAACAAATACATCCTTATTTTTTGGAGTATGCTATAAGATCAAAGTGGTTTTGATTGAAAGGTGTGACATAGTTTTGGAGTATATGCACTAAAGTTGAGATCCGACGGATCACATATAATCACATGCGTACCTTAACACCAACGTGATGGATGTGTTTGAAAAACCATTCATAACCTTCAAGTTCATTATCAGCAACATAGCAGAGAGAACACTTATGGGGGAGCCTTCAAAAAGTGGTTCTGTCGCCTTCTCAAGTGTAGGTAAATCATTAATATCTTCGAAGTCATCAATTGGCGGTGCATGATGTTGATCATCATCCATTCTAACATTAAATGCATCATTGATTAATGTATTTGCACCATCATCCTCAATTATGTTATCGTCATCATGATCATCGTTTAATTCCATATGATCATCATTAACTTGATCATGATCAGTATTCGAAGGACCTGCATATTGTTCTTCCTGCGCTAGTTGTTCCGCAATTACCACATTCTCCATGTTCGGAACAGCCCTAGGAGGCCCTTGCTTTATAATTACAATTAAAACATCAAACAAAGAACGTTAGTCATGTGATCGATTAATAAGTAACAAAAATAAAAATTATACAATATACAATTACAAAAACTCTCAATATAAAGACCGTGTTAAGTCATGAACTTGTTTCCTTCGATTTTATATTTTGATTGTGATTTTGATTTTAATTTTGCTCGTTTGCTAAATTTTTCTCATTTTGCTTCCTTTAGGAATTTTTTGATTTTCAAATGAAATTTTAAATTTTTTGCTTGCTTTTAGATTTCTTATTATTTTCTTTTAGGATTTGAAGGGATAAATAGGATTTATATTAAGTAAGGATGTCACAAACATACTCAAAGAGTGTGGTTTATCATTTAAACTGGAAAAATAGTTGAAATTGGGAAAAAATTTGAATGCAGATTATTCTTGTAGCGCAATCATGAAAAGTTAATACAGTGGTGCTACAAGAATATCGCGCCAGCCGAAATCATTATTTTTTAAGCTAAATTTTTGCATGGTTTCATTGCTAAGTGACTAATCACATGAATGAAGGCTGTTGATACGTGTTGCTCCAGTAGTAATTATGAAAATAGGTGCTGCTAGATCGTCGAAGAGATTGTGGAGATTATTAGCTGGAACAGTGCATATCATGACAGGAGGAGGTGTTAGACGAATTTGACGTGAAAGGAGTTATTTCACAGATACATCACGAAGCTAGAAAATAGGTGGAGAGAGGACAGGTGCCTGAAAGCCAGAAGTTGTAGTTACAGAGAAATTACGGCTTGCTCGTTCTGCCAGCTGGTAGTGAATTAAAGACCTGAAGACACTTGCACAGAGGAATTGAACAACCAGGTACCTAAAAAATTGATTTAAACATCCACAGCAAAGCGAGAATAGGGTATTCCGCATTAAACCGATAGCGGCTGCTAAATTGGGGTTTTTTCTCAGAAAAGCTTGTTTTCTTAAAATTCATTAGGGAAAACATGAATATAGGTTCTAAACAAAGCTCCTGTAAAAAATAGATCAGTTTAAGAGTTCTTTGAGATGCTGTGACAAGTGGAAATTTGAAATTTAGCGATACATTAAGCCACTACTTCTTCAAAATCTGAAAGCAGCTTGTTAGCTCATCAATAGAACTCCAAAAGTACATAGGTTTCAGTAGTTGAAAGCAGATGGGTAAAAGTGGCAAAACAAATAGAATCGAACCCACTGAGCTAAATTGGATTGACAAATTTCCATATTGTGCAAAGCTTTTTCAAAATGTTGGTTGGTTGGATTTCTTCAGGAAAATCAATGGCTATAACACTGAGGTTTCTTATAAATTTGCCCAAAGCTATAAGGAGGACATGATAGTATTTGATACTTTAAAGTTTAAACTGACTGTGGATTTAGTTGCTGAAGCTACAGGAGTCAAGAATGAAGGTGAAATGTGGTTCAAAAAACTGCCTTTCACTTTTGATGATCAAAGGTACCTTTTACCTGGTATTACTCCAGACTGGCACAAAGGGGTATTAATCCAGGAGGTCAGGGATGAATGGGTGCAGCCCATTAAAATTCTACAAAGCTATATCACTTGTGAAGGCAGATATGCTTATGTTTTCAAATACCATTTTAGATTTCTACAGCATCTTATTGGTGAATCCAAAATGAACCTTCCTTTCTTCTTATTCAAAAGTCTGCAAAAGATGTCAAGCAGGATTAAGGGGCATCATGATCATACTACACAATCCATCTTCCATCATGGTCTGATTAAGCTTATTATCAGCATAGTTCTACAACAAGAAGGGAAGACATGGGAGCATTTCTTGTTTTGGTCTGGTTTTCAGACCAAGCAAAAAGAGCAGCAAGCTAAAAAGCGTGTAGACAAAGGTCAATCTCTAGTCAGAAAACTAGGTCAGGAGAGCAAGTCTGAAGACAAAAAAGAAATTAAATTTGAATAAGAACCAGAACCTTTGAAGGGTAACAATGAACCTCAAAGGGTTGTAGCTGACAGTAAAGGTAAATATTCATTGTTTCCACAACAAGAAGATCAGCCTGAGAAACACATGGCGCCAGCAGAAACTCTCAGTGAAGAGAAAATTGTTGTCACAGAAAAGGGTGCTCTAGAAAAAGAGGACATTAAGGTTCAACGAAGAAGCCCCATCTCTATCCTATCTGAGGATGAGGGATATTTACTAGAAGAGGATGAATTCACTCTCAAAACTGAAGCTGGGATGGAATACACAGAAAAGTACAGTCAAGAAGATAAAAAAAAGAAGCCAAAGAAAGAGAAAACCAAAATCGAAGGTATAGAGCTAGCCACAATTAAGCATCAAGGAAAAACTTTGAAGATGCTAAAAGAACTTGTTTCAGAATGGAGACCAAAAACCAGATCTAAAAACAAGTTAAGGCTGAATATGAAAAAGTTGCTAAACCCTAGAATGAAGACAGAAGAGATAAATGTAATTGATGATGAATCTTCAGATGAAGAACTCAAGATCAAGAAGGAAGCAGTTATAAACAGTCCATTTTTTGAGCATACAAAAGAAAAAAGGTCATTGAAGTCAGCAGAAGATTCCAGTCTCACTCAAACAAAATTATCTGTTGTGTTTCTGGAATTAAAAGATGAAATAATAAAGGAACAACAAAAGAAGGAAATTGAGGTTTCTTATTCTGAAAATCAGAACTTGATAGATGAAACTACACCCATTGAAACAAGTCAGGAGAACCCTATTTTTCATGGTGTATCTTCAGAGTTGTTACAGGAAGATGAGGATATTTTTAGAAGACTGAATGTCCCTTGGCTGCCCAGTGAGATACAAAATACCATAACAGGGAAGGTTTTTGACTCAGACATGGAGAACCTGCAAAGAACCATCAAACAATATAGGCATCAAATGGCATGCATGCAAGAGACTAATGATGACCTAGTCTTAGCAAATAGAAGGCTAAGAGAAGACTTACTGGAAGTGAATGAAAATTATCAAGAGCTAATAACAGTGTCTAAAGAAGCCTTGAAGAGAAAGAGAAGCACAGATTTGCATAATGCAGAATTGAAGCAGAATGTCAAAGACTTGCAGCAGAAGAATGAAAAGCTTACAAGGAAGTTAGCAGAGACAGAAGATGAGCAGAAGAGAGCTAGAAAAACGGCTCAAATCTTAGATGGAATAGCCTTACTAGTCGAAGCTGCCAAAGACCTTTGAGTTGGCAGTTAGTCAGTTACTTATGGAGCTTTTAATAGATGCTTTAATTAGTTAGTTTTTTAGTTATGTTCTAGAGGAAAGACTTTATTTCACATTAACCCATCGAGGATTTGGTTGAAAGCAGTTAGGGTTTAGACCCTAACGAATTTTGTAAAAAATAGTATTTAGAGTGAGAAGAAAGACAGAAACAGAGTTCGATTTTTGGCTGGCTTAAGGATGTCTATGACTTGTTTATGAGCGCCTAAGTACTGTAACTCTCATGTGTATTTGCTGAATAGAATTATGAAATATATATGATCCTTTTTACCCTTCAGTCTGTGTTTTGGATTCATTTTTAACTTGTTTAGTTACATAATTGATAAATTCATTGCTGCTTTATGGTTTGTATGCTGGTAGTGCTTGTCTTTAATGAATGAACTTCAAACACTATACAGTAATGTAATACTGTAAATTTAAAACCTTAGATTATACAACTTAAAATTTATACACCCATTAGCATGCTTGCCAAACTAAAGATTCAGGTTGCTCATGTCAAAGGCTGGCCCAATATACATGGTGTTAATGAATGGACATGACTCAGAAAAACAACTACTACAACGGCTCTGTCTCATAATTTCTGCTGTTTGCATGGCTGTAATTAGAGAACATGCATGAGAACTGCCTATTAGAGTGCTTTTACCTCATTCATTTAGCTGTCTTTCAGTATAATAACTAATATGTTTACAAGTATCATCACATCACACTTTTTCCAAGGTTATGCTATGTCTAATTAGCACACCAGGCTTAGTATTGTTTCCAGGATAGCAATATTTGACAAACTGCCATCTCACTGTCATATATTCAGTCACGCTGTAATCTAATCACTTTAGCAATTTCCCCCGAGAATAAAGTTCCAAGGTCAACACAGCTTGTCAGTTATGAAATCCAATCATGGAGTAACATTGACAATTTCAGGAATCCTACCCCACATGAAAAGGAGATCGAGTTCTAGGTTGGAATGGCCAATTTCAATTAAGGTTTCAGAAATAGCAAGTTTTTATATGACTTTAGCTTGGTCAAATCAGCATGCTTTCCAACCACAGTTAACCAACCAAGCAAGATAAACTGCAGCTTTTATTCAAGGCCTGTTTGTAGCTTTGGTAGGATTAGCGTAAATGCTAATTATAATAAGACAGTCAACTTGCTTTCCAGTTTGTCAAACCTAGCAACAGAAAATAGGATTAACTTGGCTTTTTGACAAAATGGTAAAACGAATTAGGGTCCTTAAAAATCCAATTATCAAGGATGCCACATTGCCAACTACAAATCAAGGCGAGTTTAATGTTTCGGAAAATAAACCTAAGGTTTTTAGCATGATGACCTTTTGCAACCTCATACTAATAGTTAAAACACATCTGCATGAGACATTTCAAAAGGACAAGTAGGATTTTACAGATTTCATAAAATGGAGCGCACTAACAAAAAGGAAAAAAGCATTTGAATGGAATCAAACATGGATGGGTATATATCAAAAGGTAAACAACAACTAGTGGCCGAGTTCCTTGATATGGCTACAGACAGATTATCATAAAAGAAAATGTTCCTGTAATAATTTTAAAGTTTTTCAATTTTAAATTTTTTCGTATTAATAATTATTAATTTTAATTTAGCTTAATTTTCAGTTTTATTAATTATATTTATATTTAATTATAAATATATTAATGTAATTATTACTTATAAAATTATAAAATTATATCTATATATATATATATATATGTGTCTACAGTACCCCGACGTACCCAAGTACCCTATTTCAAAAAGTGGTGTACCTGTACCCGTCCCAGTACCCAAGTACCCTGGCAACTTAGCCTAAAACCTACTTTTACTTTATTGTATTTTTGAGATTGTGTTGGCTTGTTTCTTTGTGGCCTGGAAACAATTTCTGGCACAAACAGACCACATGATATATAATGAATTATGACTTACCAATGGATGATATTCATGCCCCCCCTCAACATGTCCATGTTCCCTACAATGTTTTTTAGCTGTTGAGATCAGTAACCTTCTCTTATTAAAGCCCCTACATCGATTGCAAGGACAATAACATTTTCCATCACCCCTTCTTTCCACTCCATCCCACAACCTAGCAAGCAATTCTCGATTTTGTTCAAGATGATCTTGATGACCTATAACATTATTGTTACGTGGCATTTTATTACTCAAACCCTAAGAACAAAGTACAAGCAAACCCAAGTATATGACGAGTCTTCTTTTCCACAAGGGTTAGAACCAAATCCACAATATATGAGTCAACCCTAACTCAAGACAAGACCAAGTATATAATGAGTCTTCTTTTCCACAATGGTTAAAACCAAATCCACATGAGTAAAACCTAACTCAAGACAAGACTAAGTATATGATGAGTCCTCTTTTCCACAATGGTTAAAACCAAATCCACATGAGTAAACCCTAAGTACTCAAGACAAGACCAAGTATATGATGAATCTTCTTTTCCACAATAGTCAAAGCCAAATCCACAAGAGCAAACCCTAAGTGAGGGTAAACCCTAACTCAAAACAAAACCAAGTATATGATGAATCTTCTTTTACACAAGAGTCAAAGCCAAATCCACAAGAGAAAACCCTAACTAGTGAGGGTAAACCCTAACACAAGAGGACAAACTTTCTCCAACAAAGATTTACCAATGATAAACCAATTATAAATTAACCAAGAGATACTTCAAGAGAGAAGTCACCAAAGAGCAAGACCAAAATCCGAGACCAAGTGGGAAGATCCCCACAAAGGCACAAGGCCAAAAACCAAACCCTAAACAAAGAAATTAACCAAGAGATACTTCAAGAGATACTTCAAGAGAGAAGTCAAAAAAAGAGCAAGACCAAATTCCAAGACCAAGTGGGAAGATCCCCACAAAGGCACAAGGCCAAAAACCAAACCCTAAACCAAGAAATTAACCAAGAGATACTTCAAGAGAGAAGTCACCAAAGAGAAAGACCAAATTCCAAGACCAAGTGGGAAGATCCCCACAAAAGCACAAGGCCAAAAACCAAACCCTAATGATCCTCAAGAATTTCACATTTCTTGTCCAAGAGATTTGTGCGAGAGTGAGTGTGTGAGATTATGAACCTAGGCCTACATCTCTATTTATATGAATGTTTGCAAATAATGGCCACAAGCGTCGAATATGCGACGGCTCGTTTAGTACACGTCGGCTATGCGACAGCTATACATATTTCATATATCTCCCCTATTAAACGTGCTCTCTTCACCATCGCTTAACTGACGTGTACTAAACGAGACGTCGCGTAACCGACGTTTACTAAACGAGTCGTCGCATAGCCAACGCTTGTTGCCACATTTAAAAAAAAAAATTGTACACTTGTGTTTTTTGGTAAGTTTATAAAGATAAATCCACGCGCCGTCGGATTTTTCCGTCGGATTTTGGGTCAAAATGTAGTAGTGATTGGATCTTCTAAGGATTCTTTGGGGAAGTTTTGGTCTCTTATAGCCCTGTATAATTTGCCCCATTGAAACTCTGGGGCAACTCTTGTCACAACTTTTGTGTCTCCAAACATTGGTTCAAGTGAGGCGTCCAAAAGGATTTCTACGTTTGAGTTTGACTCGGCTAGCTTGGATTTCCTTCTGGCGAACTGCCTGTGCATATCAAGCCTATGACTAGACCGAAAGAAAAAATAAGGAATCCTAATGAACAATATAGTATAAGCAGAACGAAACTTGAGATGATACGAGTGTTAATTTCCTTTTCCAAGACTTCTTATTAAGGTTGACAACAACGAGGAAGAACATTTAAACATGATCTTATCAACCATAATCAATGAGCATGATTTAAACAGAATGCAAGTGCTATAGGTGTTCATCGACATTATTTAGAATTTCATGATGCAAACTATTTATGTCGGGAAATGAAAACACTTTTAAGCAAAGCATGCATCTAATGTTTATGCAAATCTAACTTTTGAGCAAACAATTAATAGGTGATGGATGAAGCCTTTGTATGAACAACTTATGAAAACAAAACAGCCATACAGGCAGCTAAAGTTCAACTGAATTTTATGTCAATGAGAAGTTGCTAGAATAAAACATGTGTGTGCGTGAAAGTACAAAGCATAGTGGCTATGTAAAAACCTTCAATTAGAAAAGACTTCTGGTGCTTGAACGGGAAACAACTTATGTTTGTATCAAAATGACTCGATTGGTGTGAAAAAACTAGAGGCTACAAACGAAAGGTAGGGCATAAGGGTTTCCCATGCAATGGGGTAGGAAATAAAAAAGAAAACAGGGCGTGAGAGTGCATGGGAGAGGTGTGTTATCCAATGCCAGGTCGACTTGAGCCGCCTGAGTTGGGAAAACACCCAGGCCAACAAGTATACATGATAGGCACAGTGTGGGTTGCGCATAAGAACCCTTAGAGCGTACTTAAAAAACAGAAGGGTCACGTGGGTAAATTCGAGTAGGCATAGTTGAAACAAGCTCACACTTAGGACTTTGACCACATAAAACCGGCTTAAAACATTTACACTAACACCCTACATGACCCAAAATAAATGGGGACAGTTTAGCAAGCCTACCCTGTCACATCCCCATTCTTGACCCTTATGATATTTGGGCTATAATGTAAATATTGTATGCATATTTTGTATGATTCCTAGCTTGGATCCCAAGGCCAAGGCCCCGCTAGTGAACGCTCGATCTTGAAGAGGAAAGTATGTTGGTATTACTTAACCCATGTGCTTTTGAGCCATGGGAATTGTAAATATGCATTTTAATATAAATACCCACAACTAGCTATGCAATGCAACAAGAGATGGGGGCATGATATTACAAGGAATTGGGAGGGAAATATTCAAACCCTTGAGCCAATGAAGTCAAGCCAAGTGTCAATGAGAGAACCCATCAACCATCAACTACCCATGTTGACTTTGGTGCCCAATCATTCATTTCTCCCAAGAGTTGGGTGAAGAAGTTAATGCCTTGGGGATTGGGAAGGTATGGTTGTCCAAATTCGAGTAGGGGCAAGCCACCCTCATGGAAAATCGTGTTTTTCCTTCTTGGGCAAGAAAACACCCACGAATTGCCTCCCCAAGCCATTATTCATGGTCAGACTTCACCCCCTCACGTTTTTAGCTTGCTGGGCGTTTTGTTGAAGCCTGCTGGGCGTTTTTAGCCTGCTGGGCATTTTTAGCTTGCTTGGAGTTTTTGTGGAATCCTACTGGGTGTTTTTATCCTGCTGGGTGTTTTTAGCCTGCTGGGTGTTTTTAACCTACTGGGTGTTTTTAGCTTGGTGGGCGTTTTTGTGGAATCCTGTTGGGCGTTTTTAGCTTGCTGTGCGTTTTTGTGGAAGCCTATTGGGCATTTTTAGCTTGCTAGGCATTTTTGTGGAAGCCTGCTGGGCATTTTTGGTTTGCTGGGTGATTTTGGCATCGCTGGGAACTCGTTTTTGTGTTGCAGACCTGTTGGGAAGGAGAGAGCACGATTTTAGGGGTTTGTAGAGATCATTGCTGCTCTTTGAATGCCCATGGACATTTTCTAAAAACGGAATTTCCTTTCCAGGGTTGTTTTGCCATTTCTCATTTTCGTTTTTGGGTTGCCCACATTTTCCCTTCATACCCAACACCTGAGATTTTGCTGTTATGTGTACCCATGCCTAGTTTATGAGTTTTCTCTATGTGGGAGATTACTGGGGTTGAAATGGGTTTTCATTGTTTTGGCTTGAACTTGAGTGGAAGCATCCACAATTGAAGAGGGTTCAGATTTGGCCTGATAAACCTAGCAGTGGTTTGGCTTGGCTTAAGATCCAAATGATTAATTGGCTGTTTGGTTGTGTATGAGCTTGAAATTCCCAAGTTCCTTGTACATATCATGCCCAGCTCGGGGGTGGCCTTCATACGGACTCAGTATACGCTGTCGAAGAGCCTACGGTTGGGTGGAACGTTGCAGTGACATAGCTAGTTGTGTGGCACAATTGCACGACAAAGATAAGTGTTCTCTGTCTCTGTATTTTACTCCTGAAATTTTTAATTTGATGATTATCTTGATATGTTGTATGCATATAAAATGTGTGTGGATGATTTGTTCATTTCCGCTGTGCATAATCAATTGAGTTGCATCTGCACATAATGGGTTTTTAACTAGGTGAATCAAATGAATGGGATGATTTTTTCATGAAAAACCCCATAGATCGGCATCATGTTCCCTCCCTTGACTTAGATGGATGGGTGGGTATGTGACATACCTGTTGAGGGCGGAGAGGTTGGGCATGAACATGAACTTTCTTCTGGTAGGTGCATGGTGCTTTCTGACTGGTGGCGAATCCGCAGGTGCTTGAACGACGTTTTCCTTTTGCAAACGGTGGACATCAACAAGAACCCCCCTCTATATATAACTTCCGAGCATTTAAACCGCATGGGGTCCAGATAGGTTAGTGATAAATTCGCATGGGGTTTGGGTAAGTGAACAATAAGTGTGCACAGGGTTTATTAAATGTCCACACCCGTCCACTTACACGTTTTCCAAAACAAACTGTGCCGAAGAAAAACAGGGTCTGAGCAGAGCGAGGCGATCAGGGACATAAACTCAGTGGTTGCGCAATGGTCAACGAGATAAGCATTAAAATCTGCGATGGGTCAGCGAGACAAGGCTTAAGGAAAAGCAACCAATTGATGAAACATAAGCTAGTAAACAATGCAATGGTCAGCAAAAATAAGCCAAAGACTAGTGCAATGGTCGGTGAGATAAGCTCAGCGATGGTGAAACGGTCTGCAAATTTTATCTCACAAAAAAGTGATTGGTCAGCGAACTACAAAAATGAAGAAGCTGGGACCCACAAGAAGACAAAGGGTGCGACCGGTCGACAAAAAATAAGCCAGCAAACGATGCAATGGTTGGAAAAAATAATCCAAATAACTACACAATGGTTGGTGAAAATAAGACAAGTAACTACGACCAGTCGGCGAGAATAAGCTAAGAAGACAACACAATGGTCGGCAAGGAAAAACTTAAATATGACGACCGGTCAGCGAAAATAAGCTAGAAATCAGCGCAATGGTCGACGAGGAAAATCCTAAAGGCTACGACCACTTTATAAACAAATGTGACTGGTCGGCAAAAAATAAACTAAAAGCTGCGACCATTTTTGGAGAAAAAACTTGAAGCTTTGCCTTAGCCAAAAAACAACTTTTCTTGAAGAATGGGGAAAAAACTTAAGGGTCAAAAGCCAAGCTTTCGAGAGACTACAAAACTCTAAAATAAAAGCAGGGGCCCTACAATGTTTTGAAAATCACAGGGATCAGGTTGCAGCAGCAACAGGTTGAAACGTAAAAGTGTGCTATTATTAAAACCTAGCAATTGGATTTGGTGTATTCTCAATCAAGGATGTCGTATGAAATTATGTGTATTGCTCCTAGAGTAGAAGTTGACCGAATGAAACCTACCACTACACCCCATGTTGATGGCCTAATTGGTGTAGTTGAGAACAATCCAGTTAGCCCGAGTAATAACATTTATAGTCAATATTTGTCATTGATTTGTTATAATGACACACAAAACCTTAAACCCAACTCTCCTTCTAATGTTTTGTCAGTACATAACTCTAAAGCAAACCAACAACGTAGAGGGAAGAAGAATACAAATAAGAAAAATGGGAATAAGGGGAATAATAATGCAAATAATAACAACAACACTAATGTTGGTAGGGAAAATAATGAAAAGGGTAAAATGATATTCCCTTTCTTGTTATGCAAGGAAGATCACTTAACCTATAAATTCCCTAAAATGTAAATGGATTAAAAATTGTTATCACAATAGGAGGGAACAGGCCAACCTTCCATGTTGACCAATCTATTTCCCCAACAACAACAATAGATGGTTATTGATACCCACCAACACCCTGCATCCTCCTATGGGGGCACCGAGGTTCCTCCTCTCAAGGGGGAAATTTAGGCCCAGGTGAATTTTTCATGTGTGAACAAGATGTTCATCTCTAGATTAGGAATAAGAATTATGAATCTAATTTGTTTGGATCCAAAGGAAAAGAAACCCTTAATGATGAAAATAATAATTCTTTAAACATAGAGAATCTTTCCAATGATACTATGGGCCTATAATACCAAAGGATGTTCTAAAAAAATCCACATAAAATCCGAATGCACATTCTACTCAAAATTATAGTATAGTTCAAGATTTGGATGAGGCTCCATGTGCAATGTCTACACTTGAAGTACTCTAGAGTTTCCCAACTCAAATGAAGACCTTACTTAGAGCTCCAAGATCTCTAGATCCTATAGAGAGTCAAGATATTTCTTTTGATTTTGAGAATTGGAATCCTCGTTTACCCCATCATGCTTCTTTTTCAGATCCAAGTTGTATTTGGAAACACTAAGATTCATCGAACAATTGTAAATGAGGACACCTCCACATCTGGCATGTATTTATCATGTTGGAAGGATTTAAAATCACTTGATTTGGTGGCTCCTATCACTATATTGAAAGATTTCGATGGCCACCTTTTCCAACCTCACAGAATTATCTTAGCCTTTCTTGTAGAGCTAGGGAGAAAAATAGTCAAAGTGGATGTGAAGGTGGTTGACTCTCCACTTGATTATAATTTATTGCTAGGGAGAAGTTGGACTTAAGCTATGATGGAAGTATTCTATTCAGTATTTTTCATCATTACGCTTCCTCATGAGGGAAAGATTATAAAAATTGACCAACTAGCCTTAAATAGGAAAGTGTTCAACCAGGATCATGGATCCAATATTACTTTACTGGCCCATTCCACGATCGATTGTGAAAACATTGGTGTGGGGATGTTGTTGAATATTGTAACTTCTAAGAATATTATATTTGTATATTATTTATTCCGGAGATGTTCCATACCTCCGATGTGATTATACTATGAATCCGGAGATGTTTATTCCTCCGAATTGGTTGTGGTAACTAGGGTTATTAGACCCACCATGTGGGGGTCGGTCCAGTCAGTTATAATAGGGTATTTAACCTAATGGTTAAATACGAGCCTACATGTACTTCTGTAAAATACATGTCAGTGTAGTGTATAAATAGAGGAGGTATGTTCCTCATTTGACACACACACACTTGAGAGAGGCGCACTTGTGGAGGAGAGGTCTGCTATGATGGAGGAGGAGATCATGTCTCGGGGTTTCATCTTTGTATATTGCTGGTCATCTATATTGAGGAAGCTTTGTTGTGTTTTCTACCCCATGAGGGTTTCCCAGGATAAATCTCTGTCTCTTGTATTTATGCTATGCTTGTTGTTTCTTCAGTGATCCTCTATATGTTATTATTGTGAAATGGAATGTAATGCTGCTATTTTCTATATTAGCATATTAAATCTTAACATGGTATCAGAGCTAACCTGAAGTAAGACAAGGTATGGCACTTACGACACTTGCTTTACTTACGACATTTTGAAGGTTAGGGTTTTACATAGCAAAAACCAGTCATCGTGGAACTTTCTCTATAAATCCATTTTTGAGAAGGTTCAGGGTCTGAAAAGTTTACAGGTCGACGATAACATCCCCAGGTACCTTGTGTCCAAAGGGCACACTCAGATTCGTTGTACTTTATGAGTTATGATCAGTACAAGTTAGGGTTTCTGCCTCTTCCAGATCTCAGTCAAAATCAGGTGACCTTGGAAAAAAGGTCATAACTTGGGCTAGGAAGCTCCAAATGAAATTTTGTAAAAAGTGACAGGTAGTAAACAGACTGTACTATCTCAGAAAACTTTTTTTAGAGGCCGAAGGTGAACCAATGACACGTGTCACACCGTACAAGTTCGCTCTCCTGTTTTATCCCATAAACAGGTCACGTTGCGACACTTGAAATAACTCTCTCTTAGAGAATCCAATTGAGGTCAGACATGTCAGGATGGAAAGACAACAGGGAAAGCTATCTCAGGAAAAGTTTTCAGAGGCCGAAGTTGAAACAGTGACACGTGGCACGCCGTACAAGTTCGCTCTCCTGTTTTATCCCATAAACAGGTCACGTTGCGACACCTGGCATAACTCTCTCTCAGAAAATCCAATTGAGGTCAGACCTGTCAGGATGGAAAGATGGCAGGTCAGGCTACTGCAGAAAAAAATTTCAGACCCTGTGGAGCAAAAATTTCAGAGTTATAGCAGAAACAATCAGGTGCATATTTCTGTCAAAACAAAATTATTTTTGGAGCACCTTTATTCATGGCTTCCAGAATTTAGGGTTCCGGAGAAAGTTAGAATTTTTGGAATCGGAGTCCACGGCTGAATGCTACTCAGCAAAATTGAAATTTAGAGACCAAGATCGAATTTTTGGTTGGGTAGAATACCGAGCTTCATCAAACCCTAGTTCGGGTTCCTGTCCAGAAGATCCAGAAGTTTCGAAGGCAATTTTGAGGGGTCAAATTTTGGATTGAAGAATGCTAGGTTGATCAGCTCAGCAAGACACATTCTTCCATCCATTCAGAAGTGTGAAAGTCAAAGATTGAATTTTTAGGGTTTCTCCAGCAAACCCTAATCAAGCTCCAGATCAAGTTTCAGGGGGAGTTGAGGCTAAGGCCTTACATAAGAAGACTACAAAAGGTCTCGACAGGTATGACTTAAGGAGGTTCAGGTATGCCTTGAAATCTGATTCTTGATTAAGTTCATAATGTGTTTGTCTTCATGTTATTTATTAGTACAATCTTGATTAATGTTATTAGTTGTCTTATCACCCTAGTAACAATATGAATGCATGTGAATGATCGAACACATTCATTGATTAGGGCTATATGATTGTACTTATGCATTATGGTGTTGTGTAAGGTTGATGTTGTCTGCTAACAAGACACGGGTACATCACAAAAGACAAATCAAGTTCCATGACCATGACAACATGAAGACAAAGACTCATGAGGTATGTATGACTTTTTTATATTATGTTTAACCTATGAGACATGCAGGTTCTAGCTCAGGATCTCTAAATCATTGAAGAGATTGTTTAGGCATGTTGTACATAACTAAGCAGGTATACTAATCCAGGTATGTTTTCCTATGTCATGTTAGAATCTTACCTTGTGTAAGTATACTTGGTATGATTGGTTAGTAATCAAGGGTTTATGCATATTATGTCTCTTATCTTCGTTGATGATTTAACTAACTAGATCAAACAAGAATATGCATGAGTAAAAGAAGACTTCCTTGAAACCCTGAATACTAATGATCATGACTGTACATATTCAAGATTATTTAGAATTAGAATGTTTTGATAATATTGAGAATATACTAATGAATATATGTTTGTGTATGAGATCATGCGGATGACACTAGTGTGCACTTGAGCATGTATAGTGGTACAAAATGAATAGAAGTTCAGAAGACATACAGAAGATCAAGCAGGAGGCAACCACACAAACATAAAAGATAAGTATTTGAGTTGTTATTAGAAATAGTAAATGATATTGCTTGTATGCATATTTGTATTCCTAGAATATATCATGCTGAGTGTAAACATTCATAAAGCATTGAACAGTATACTATTAATATGCATATGATTGGTAAATTGGACAAACATTCCATTGTTGCTTGTCTAGAATGAAACCTCTTTGCTGACATGCTGAGAGCTTTGCACACTCTCGATAGTATGTTCTGGTAGAGATGGAAGGCATCTAGATAGCCACTATATGCATACAGGATATGGGAAAGTGTTGTGCCAAAGTATTGGTCAAAGTAGTTGCATAACTATGTAAATGATATCTGTATGCATAATAGGTTATCATGTCAATATGATTTGATGATTATGAAGTATTACTAATCATGTACTTAATTTTGATTTGTAGGAAAGATCATGATGAATGATGAACTCTGAACAAGCGATGGATGTTGAACAAAAGATTTACAAATCAAATACACTATAGAAAGCTTGTGGTTAAGAGATTCTCTTAGAAAGAGGAAGAGAATCATGATGAGATTTTTTGCTTCAAGGGACTAGATAAGACCATTCTCTTAATAATGTAATCAGGTTCTGTATGGGTTCCCAGGATCGGTAGTCAATTGATGAGCTTAATGATCATCATGGGTGATGTGGATCTCAACCTTTGCTACAAGGTTGAATACACATATGACATGGATGCAAGAAGGAACTCACCACAGAGTTCGAATGATTTTGAGACTCATATTAGTAGACCCATCTGACGAGAGATGGCACAGATAGATATGCAGAAGATCACTCAATGCTGAGTGAGAATAATGGACAATTGATAGCTTCATGACAAAGCTTGGGCTTTACCAGAAGTAAAACTGTTCCTGACCCTTACCTTAAGGTTGTGGATGATGAACCTATCATACCATTATTGTATGACAATGATCTCTTTCTGACAAGGAAACAGGTCATGAAAATGGCTGCAAAAATGAAAATGAAAGATCTCGGATTAATGCACTACTTCTTAGGTCTAGAAGTATGGCAAGATCCAAAAGGAATCTTTTAAATCAAGGTAAGTATGCTGTGAAGTTTCTAAAAAATATTTGATATGTTGGAGTATAAATCCATGGCCACTCCCATGGACTCCAACTTGAAGTTGTTATTTAATGACTCATCGTATTTAATGGACCTAACCCTATATAGACAAATCATTGGGTCATTGATGTACTTAACAAATACTAGGCTAGATATATTCTTTGCTGTAAATACCCTAAGTCATTATCTAGTAGAACCTAGAAAGGTGCACTTAATAGCTACAAAGCATGTAGTGAGGTACCTAAAAGGTACATTAGATTTTTGGTCTATATTATCTTGGAGGTCATGAACTCCGTTTACATGGTTACTCAGATTCTAATTGGGTAGGAAGTGTCTCAGACAGAACGAGTACATCAGGTGGATGTTATAGTCTTGAATCTGCCATGATCTCATGGTTCAGCAAGAAACAATCTAGTGTGGCCCTCAGTACTGCTGAAGCAGAATATATAGCCGCCTGCTCTGCCAGCTATGAAGTAGTATGGCTTCGGAAACTTTTATCTGGAGTGTTTGACTTAGAAATGGATCCCACTGTGATTATGTGTGATAATCAAAGCTGCATTAAGATGACTGAAAATCCTGTGTTCCATGATAAGTCAAAACACATTGAGATCCGTTACTTCTACATACGAGATATGGTGCAGAGAGGAGCTATCAAGCTCAAGTATATAAGCACTGAGGAATAGATTGCTGATATCCTGACTAAACGTCTGTCTCAAGTAAAGTTTGAATACTTCCGAGACAAGCTTGGTATAGTCCAGAAGGACCCTCCTCGAAAGGGGGAGTAGCATAGTATCTGATAACAAGTCTGTCCCTTAAATTTGCTGCACTTAGTTACTTAGAATTATTTAGATTTAGAACTCTTATATCTTTTGCTTTTGATGTTAGATGTATTAGTAAGAATACATGCTAGATGTATACATGTTTTGATGTGATGTATACATGTTTTGATGTTAGATGTATTAGTGAGAATACATGTTTTTGATGTTAGATGTATACGTGCTTTTGATGTTAGATGTATGCTAGATGTATACATGTTTTGGTGTGATGTATACATGTTTTGATTAGTTATGTATACATGTTTTGATGTGATACATGCTCTTGGATATTTGTACCTGTATAGATGAGAATACAGATGAGGATTGGATCATCCTTGAACTTAAGTTCTAAAGTGAGCCGTAGATGTGAGGTCTTCGAAAATGAAGTCCTTAGTGGATAGTTGAGGGGATTGGATCATCCCTGGACTTTCAGTCCTAAAGAGAGCCATAGACGTGAGGTCTTCGAGAATGAAGTCCTTAGTGGACAGTTGAGGGGATTGGATCATCCCTGGACTTTCAGTCCTAAAGAGAGCCGTAGACGTGAGGTCTCCGAGAATGAAGTCCTTGGTGGACTTGAGGGGATTGGATCATCCCTGGACTTTCAGTCCTAAAGAGAGCCGTAAACGTGAGGTCTCCGAGAATGAAGTGCTTGGTGGACTTGAGGGGATTGGATCATCCCTGGACTTTTAGTCCTAAAGAGAGCCGTAGACGTGAGGTCTCCGAGAATGAAGTCCTTGGTGGACTTGAGGGGATTGGATCATCCCTGGACTTTCAGTCCTAAAGAGAGCCGTAGACGTGAGGTCTCCGAGAATGAAGTCCTTGGTGGACTTGAGGGGATTGGATCATCCCTAGACTTTCAGTCCTAAAGAGAGCCGTAGACGTGAGGTCTCCGAGAATGAAGTCCTTGGTGGACTTGAGGGGATTGGATCATCCCTGGACTTTCAGTCCTAAAGAGAGCCGTAGACATGAGGTCTCCGAGAATGAAGTCCTTGGTGGACTTGAGGGGATTGGATCATCCCTGGACTTTCAGTCCTAAAGAGAGCCGTAGACGTGAGGTCTCCGAGAATGAAGTCCTTGGTGGACTTGAGAGGATTGGATCATACAGGTGTCTCCAAGAATAGAGGATAGGACTGCATCGTCCTTGAACCTTGGTTCAAAATGCACGTGATTGGATTAATCATCCTTAGACAGTAAATCCAGGAAGGATAGTCTTAAATATGATTGTGATTGGATTAATCATCCTTAGACAATAAATCCAGGAAGGATAGTCTTAAATGTGATTGTGCTAGGATTAATCATCCTTAGACAGTAAATCCAGGAAGGATAGTCTTAAATGTGATTGTGGTTGGATTAATCATCCTTAGACAGTAAATCCAGTAATTCCGAAAGGAAGGATAGTCTTAAATATGATTGTGGTTGGACTAATCATCCTTAGACAGTAAATCTAGTAATTTCGAAAGGAAGGATAGTCTTAAATGCGATTGTGGTTGGATTAATCATCCTTAGACAGTAAATCCAGTAATTCCGAAAGGAAGGATAGTCTTAAATATGATTGTGGTTGGATTAATCATCCTTAGACAGTAAATCCAGTAATTCCGAAAGGAAGGATAGTCTTAAATATGATTGTGGTTGGACTAATCATCCTTAGACAATAAATCCAGTAATTCCGAAAGGAAGGATAGTCTTAAATATGATTGTGATGAGATTGATCTAGTAATTCCGAAAGGAAGGATCATGTATATAGATGACGATGCTGATGATCGTGTGATGACGATGCTACTGATCGTGTGATGACGATGCCGCTGATCGTGTGATGACGATGCTGCTGATCGTGTGATGGCGATGCTGATGATCGTGAGATGATGATGCTAATGATCGTGTGATGACGATGCTGATGATCATGTGATGACGATGCTGATGATCGTGTGATGACGATGCTGATCGTGCAATGATGATGTTGATGATCGTGAGATGACGATACTGATGATCGTGCGATGACGATGCTGATGATCATGAGATGATGATGCTGATGATCGTGTAATGACGATGCTGATGATCGTATGATGACGTTGATGCTGATCGTGATGGTCTAGATGACGATGTTGATGATCGTGAGGATCCAGACGTTGATGTTGCTATAGTTGTTCGAGTGCTGCAGAAGATAAAGACTCAGTACTAAAGATGTTGATGTTCCAGTAACTGGTTGAGTTACTTATGAAGTTAAGAAAGCTTCCAATGATTTATAGATGTATCATGTATGATGTATGACTCGTTGCTCCTGCAGATGTTGTTATAATATCCTTCTCGTTAAGGGGGAGTGTTGAATATTGTAACTTCTAAGAATATTATATTTGTATATTATTTATTCCAGAGATGTTCCATACCTCCGATGTGATTATACTATGAATCTGGAGATGTTTATTCCTCCGAATTGGTTGTGGTAACTAGGGTTATTAGACCCACCATGTGGGGGTCGGCCCAGTCAGTTATAATAGGGTATTTAACCTAATGGTTAAATACGAGCCTACATGTACTTCTGTAAAATACATGTCAGTGTAGTGTATAAATAGAGGAGGTATGCTCCTCATTTGACACACACACACTTGAGAGAGGCGCACTTGTGGAGGAGAGGTCTGCTATGATGGAGGAGGAGATCATGTCTCAGGGTTTCATCTTTGTATATTGCTGGTCATCTATATTGAGGAAGCTTTGCTGGGTTTTCTACCCCATGAGGGTTTCGCAGGATAAATCTCTGTCTCTTGTGTTTATGCTATGCTTGTTGTTTCTTCAGTGATCCTGTATATGCTATTATTGTGAAATGGAATGTAATGTTGCTATTTTCTGTATTAGCATATTAAATCTTAACAGATGTATCCGTCATTAATGGGAACTTTTAATTTTCTCCCACCTAGTTTGCATGTAAATGCATCTCCGATACATGCAATTTCAGCAGTTTCCACAACTTCCACATATAAGGTGTCTCAATTTAAGACTTATTATTTTAATTACCCTTGGAATTTTCCATCCTCCAAAGATTGGTGTAGTTGGATCAACTAGTCCTTATATACCTTGTGTCCAATTGCTACAAAGAAGAAGCCATTGTCTTCATGCTTACCTTCTTGGGACTTTGTTTTGATAGTGTACTAGATGACTCATCCAATGAGGGCATCTGAACCTACTCTCCATCACATTGATCCAATTGAATGCTCGGACATGTGTTCCATTTGGGATGATATACTTCCATCTAAAAAACATTTCCTATATTTATGATATAGTATGACATTCCTTTGGATATTTATGTTCTTTCTTAATATCATCTCTCTAGATTAGAATTAGTTGCAATCAAATCATGTCTTGATTTTCCTTTTGAACCTACATTTACTACTTATAGATCCTTAGACATTGGCAGTTTTGAATCTCTAAACTCTTCCATTGAGCTGCAAATTGGTGTTCCTAATGAGTTTGATTCTGATATTAGAATTTTCAACTCCCATGATGATCATTCTATTCCTACACACTCTATTATTTCTCTCAGCTTTGATATTCCTCATGATTCAAGTATTGTTGTTTCTATGACCTGAAGCCTTGGCATCTTGGAGTCTTCACTGGTAAAATTTTCCTTGTTGGTGAATATTGTTTAAGAATATAAAGTTGAATGTATTTCTACCTGAGTGAAATGTATCAGATATTTATTTTTATATTGTTGGGATATGATTATGGTACTATTGTTTATTCGAGAAATTATTTTTACCTGGATTTATGGTTGCTTTGAGATCATTTTCTGCATATTGCTTAATCCGGTTAGGTATATTCAGAAACTTGCATATAGGTCTAGGCCTCCCCTCTCTTATGATGCATTTGAACCTTTTTCCACCCAAATTCACCATAGGTTTGAACCTATTGGATATTGGTGCTTTAGCCATCTCTTTATGACTTATGCACTAGTTTGAAAATAGAGCCTACCTAACATGGGCCACCCGAGTCGACACCCTTTTTCCATTTGGGTGCCCATGCAGAGTTCTTATCATATGATCAAGAGACCTTTTATTTTTACATGACTTTGAGAACAAACCTTGTGTCTTTCTTTCTCATATATTTATGGCCATTCCTTATAAGGCTCCCATTGTTGTGTTTAAGTCACATATGCATTTGCATCGATACCGCTTGCGCTTATGCGCATGATGCTGGATTTAATGTTTTTAGCTCGTTATATAATCCCTCATCTCTTATCTCATTTTCAGTAGGCCTTATATCATTTTTCCTTTGCAACATGAAACCTTTTACTCGGAGGAGACACACCTTGAGTGTCCTTATCTTTCCCATGTTCCTTGCATAATGTATAGGTTTGTTCCATGTGCTTGGAACTATTTTTACATGTCCCTGACACTTGTTACCTCCAAAATTATGAGCATTCTTCCACTCTTCCTTCGAGCTTGTTAAAATCAGAAGGAGGCCTCAAGGTCATTTTTTCAGGCTCATTAAAATTTCATGGAAAAGGTCTGTATGGAGTATTCTTTAAGCTCTTTCCTAACTTCCTAAACATGAAAAGATTGCAAAGAAATCTTGTTTATTTAAAACTCATTAAAATATTTGAAAAGACATCCATTCGGTATAAGTTTAACCTTTTTCTAGGTTGCATGGACTAGCTACGAAAAAGGAATACTCTATTCAAATTTGGATAGAATATTTTTCCCTTGTATTGTTTTATGCTTTCTCAGGTGTAGGAGACTAAATTTATGAAAAAGAACAATTATAGAGATGTATTTAAGCTTTTAAAACTCTTTAAAATTAAAAACACTATCAATAATTAACTACCTAAGGATCGAACAAAATCCACGGTATGGTAATTTATCAAGCATATTTCTATCTCTTCTTCAAGCTCATTAAAAAAGGAAGAAAGTTTCAAGTTTACTTTTTTGGACTCATTACATTTTTATGAAGAAGATCTTATCGAGCATACTTTTATCTCTTTTTCAATATCGTTAAAAAATGAAGAAGATACTTAAAAAGAGGAAAAGGGGAAAGGAAATATCTTAAACATATCTTAATATAACGACAACAAGTCAAATGTGTCATTGAACAAAGCACCAATTTTGAGTCTCTCCACAAGTTGGGTTCTAGTTTTTGGCTTTAGGATAAAACCTGATCTCAGAGTTAATATTACTCCTCTAATTGGTTACTCTTCCAATCATATGGAGAATTTGTCAATGTATTCTATATTGTGGATCTGTATCATTGGTCCCTTTGTATCCAAACATGCCTAAGCCACTATTGTGTTGTGCTCACTATTCAAGGATATAATTTGTGTCAGCCATTCTATAGTTTCCTTGACTTCATATGTCATCCATTCCCTAGTTTTAGTATGTTTCATCATGTATTTTGCTTGCTCCTTTTGTTGAATTATGGAGGGTTCTTTAATTTGTGAGGAACCTCCAACAATTAAATGATGAAAATGCACGATATATCAGAAATAGAAGAACACAAGAGATTTATAGATCACATGCCACTTCTAGGGAGAAACCTCCTTTGAGCAAGCTCAATACAAATAACTCATGGATGCCATCATTGGCTTCAACACACACTTATATACTAAGTCCATATGTCCAATACTATGGATCAATACCATGGAACATATAATACTAAAGGAAGACTTACAAAGCATATGTGTCCAATACTATGGATCAATACCATGGAACACATAATACTATGGGATAATACAAACTATGGATCAATACCATGGAACATATAATATTACAGGATGACTTACAAAGAATATGTGTCCAACAACAATATACTAACAAAGTAAAGAGAAGGGTTGACATGGGTTCCTAACATCCCCTACCCCTTAGAAAAAGCTTTGTCCTCAAAGTTTTAGATGTGGAAATTGTTGTTCAATCTGAAGGAGTGGCTCCCATGTAGAATCCTCTAGTTGCATTCTATGCCATTGAATTAATACCTCTGTGATAGATCGAGAGAGAATCTGACGAGTGTGCCTATTGAGGATGGCCTCCAGATCCAAAAGGATGGATCCTTCATTATCCAGTTCTGGTAAATAGTTTGTCCTCTAATGTTGGTGCCAAGAAATTTATTTATACAAGAGACATGAAATATTGGATGAATGTGGGAAGAAGGAGGAAGTTCCAATTTATAAGCAACAGACCCAATATTATGAAGAACATTATATGGCCCATAGAACTTTGGAGCGATATTATGACTCCCGTTGAGTTTCAGGGAGGATTGCTTGTAAGGATATAGACAAAGAAAAACCACATCACCTGCTTGAAAAGTGCACTCATAACGGTGTTGATCGACTTGTTGTTTCATTCGATTGCTTTCCATGTGAATATTGACCTATAAAATGCGAAAAATCTAATCGTGGTTTTGAAGAACCGTGTCAACTTCCTGAACTGGTGAACTGTTGGGGGTGTATGGAAGAAGAACTGGCGATGCCTAACCATAGACTTCCTCATATGGATTCGTTGCACCGAGAGGCGCTCTACAACCCAGTATGAGGGAGATCTTGTTAGTTGAGTGTTTGTCGAGTTTGTCAAGTAACAAAATAATACAAAGTAAAAAGTAAATATGAGGGAGATCTTGTAACGTTTGTAGAGTGTTTGTCAAGTAACAAAATAATACAAAGTAAAAAGTAATAATATTATGTCATCCATAAACAAAAAAGAATAATACAAAGTAAAAAGTAAATATGAGGGAGATCGTGTAATTTCTATTTCTTATGTCAGCTATAGTAATTTATTTTTACTATCTCTCCTTGAATAGCTCCTTGAGTGCAATACTTGAGCCGAGGTTTGCACCTCGGGACATTTGATCCTTGTCGGTGTTTGATAGAGCCTAGGATTTGGATCTAGGCTGGTTTTAGATGCAATTTGGTAGGAGGTATTGTACCACCATTCAACAACAGGGAGCAACTTTTCCCACTGATGTTGTTGTTCGGAGGTGAAGCAATGAAGAAAAGTGTCCAAAAATTTGTTGATAACTTTAGTGTGACCATATGTTTGTGGGTAATACCCTGAACTCATATCCAGTTTGGTGCCAGTGTGGCGAAATAGTTCTATCCAAAAATGACTAGTGAAAATTGCACTGTGATGTGAGACAATGGAAGAAGGGATTCCATGAAGACGAAAGATCTGGTCCAGGAAAATCTGTGCGACTAAGGAGACATTATAGGTATGGATGAGGGAACAATAATGACTATATTTAGAGAGGTGATCAAACAAAACCAAAATCAATATATTCCCTCTAGATTTAGGGAGACCTTCAATGAAATCTATAGAAATATCTGTCCAAATCCATGTAGGGATGGAAAAGAGTTCAAGCAATCCTGGAAGGAGTGTCGTTTCACCCTTGTTGCACTGGCCGGTATCACATTCAACTACCATCTATTGAATTTTCCTTTTCATTCCCTTCCAAAAGAAGTTGCGTTGTTCCCAATCATATGGTTTGAGGAACCCAAAGTTCCCTCCCGATGGAGAATCATGGATTGCATAGAAGACAGCCTATTGAATAGTTGTGCTCTAGGGAAACACCATACGACCTTGTATCTCAGGGAAGCACCATCCCAAGAGTAATGTGGTAGAGCATAAGGGTTGTTGGACAACCATTGGATGATTTGAGATAATGAGGAGTCATTGACATAGCCCTGCTGAATAGATTGCAACCAATTTGCAACATGCATAGAAGTAGCTAAAAGAGAAACTTGGTCATCAAATGTGCAAGAAAGAGCATCTGCCACAAGATTGTACTTACCCTTCTTGTAAGTGATATCATAGTAATAACTCATGAGTTTTCTAACCCATTTCAGTTGTACCGGGGAGGAGACCCATTGTGCCAGGAAATATCTTAGACTTTGGTGATAAGTCTTGATGTGGAAATGATTCCCTAATAGGTATGGCCACCACTTCTGTACTACATGAAAAATAGCCATTATTTCCTTCTCATATGTAGAGGCAACTAAATTATTACCAGAAAGGGCCTTGCTGGTGAACGCAAGGGAATGTTCATCTTGAAAGAGAACAACACCAAGTCCATTGTTGCAAGCATCACTCTCAATAGTGAAGGGCTTGGAAAAATTAGGCATATCTAGAACAGGTGTAGTACACGTAGCTTGTTTCAGTTTGTCAAATCGACACGCAGTAGCATGTGTCCATGTTAAAGCATCATTTTTCAAGAGAGCAGTTAATGGAGCTGCAATCTTACCGTAATCCTTGACAAATTTGCGGTAGTATCCATTCAACACCCATTCAATCCCACTGGTTCAGCAAAGACACATGCATATCCATCAAAAATTTGTTGTAGATCCAAAGGAGTAGTGGAGACCATTGTGTTGATGTATATGTAACTTCGGAATGTATTTCACATATATGTATATTGTATTCCTATAGAGATGGTATTATTCCTCTATAAGGAAGTGTCGTTATTTATATTGTAAGTGTCGTAACTTATACTTGATGGGTTATTAGACCACCTTGTTTGGGGTCGGCCCTGTATAAGTCATGTGGGTCAAAGGGTTATTAGACCACCCTATTGGGGGTCGGCCATGTGGGTCAAAGGGTTATTAGACCACCCTATTGGGGGTCGGCCTAGTCAGCATTATGTTATGTGGTTAAGTTCGAGCCTACATGAGTTAGGTAAAAAAAGGCAAGTCAAGTCAAGTATAAATAGAGTGCGGGAGGCACTCTATTTGCTCACTCACTTCTCACATATGCACTCAAGGAGGAGTGGCGCACTTATGGAGGAGGAGGATCTGCTGCTAGGTTATGGCTATCTCTCTTGGTTGGTTGTATCATTGCTCTATCTATCTCTGAGGAAGTTATTGGGGTTTTTCACCTTTATGGTTTTCCCCAAGTAAATCTTTGTGTCTCTTGTGTGCTTGCATTATTGTCTCCATGATTGATATGCTGTAGATATGCTGTACATGTTGTTCTCTCAGTTAAGATCCTAGATCAAATTGAAGTAAATTCTGAAAAACTAACATGGTATCAAAGCTAGCCTTAAAGAAGGCATGATATGGCATGTATGACACTTGTTGTACTTACGATGCTAGGGCTTGATATAGCAAAAACCAGTCATCGTAGCACTTTCGCTATAAATCCGTTTTGGAGAAGTTTTCGGATCTGAAATTGTTACAGGACGAAGATTAAATCTCCAGGTACCTTGTGTCCAAAGGAAAACCTCTAATTCGTTGTAATTTGTGATTTATGATCTGTACAATATAGGGTTTCTGCCTCTTCCAGATTTGAGTCAAAATCAGGTGACCTTGGGAAAAAGATCATAACTTGGGCTAGGAAGCTCCAAATTAAATTTCATAAAAAGTGACAGGTAGTACATAGACTGTACTATCTCAGAAAAAAATTTCAGAGGCCGAAGTTGCACCAGTGACACGTGGCACGCCGTACAAGTTCGCTCTCCTGCGTTATCCTATAAACAGGTCACGTTGCAACAATTGGCATAACTCTCTCTCAGAGAATCCAATTGAGGTCAGACCTGTCACGATGGAAATATAACAGGGTGAGCTATCTCAGAAAACTTTTTCAGAGGCCGAAGTTCAAATAGTGACACGTGGAATGCTGTACAAGTTCACACTCCTGTATTATCCCAAAACAGGTCACGTTGCGACACTTGGCATAACTCTCTCTCAGAGAATCCAATTGAGGTCAGACCTGTCAGGATGGAAAGGTAACAGGTCAGGATATCTCAGGAAACTTTTTCAGACCCTGTGTATTAAAAAGTTCGGAGTTACACCAGAAACAATCAGGTACATATTTCTGTCAAAACAGAATTATTTTTTAGTACCTTCATTCATGGCTTCCGGAATTTAGGGCTTTGGAGAAAGTTGGAATTTTTGTAATTGGAGACCACGGCTGAATGCTACTCATCAAAATAAAAATTTAGAGACCAAGATCAGAATTTTTGGTTTGGAATAAGGCCGGGCTTGATCAAACCCTAGTTCGGGACTTTGATCAGAAAAGTGGAAAATTAGGGCTTCTGTAAAAATGGGAATTTTTGAAATCTGTGACCATGGTTGGAAGATCCTCAGAAAAATAGAAGCTTAGAGCTTTGGATCAAACCTTTTGATTGGGAAGAAGAGTGGGCTTCATCAAACCCTAGTTCAAGGTCATGTCCAGTAAATGCAGAAGTTTCAAAGGAAAAATTGAGGAGTGAAACTTTGCAGTTTTCAAATTCTGAATATACCAGCTTGATCAGCTCATCAAGGCGCATATTTCTATCCTGTCAGAAGTTTGAAATTCAAAGTTTGAATTTTTGGGGTTTCTCTAACAAACCCATATCCAGCTCCAGGTCCAGTTCTTGCAAACCAAGTGGATTGGGTTAATCCTAGAAGAAGATGGATTGGTCACCTGCATAAGTGAAGAAGTTCCTGTTTCAGAGGGAGATGAGGCTAAGGCCTTACATAAGAAGACTACAACCGATCTCAACAGTTATGACTCATCAAGGTATGTTTTGAGATTTGTTCATGATTAAGTTTATGGTATGTTTGTCTTCATCTTGATTTTAGATTTGTCGTATCACCTTAACAAAATTATGAATGCATGATAGAATATATTCATTGGTTAGGGTGTTGACACTTATGATTGTACTAATGCATTATGGTGTTGTATGAGGTTTATGTTGTCTACTAACATGAAAGGTACACCAAGAAAGACAAATCATGTTCTAGTTCAAGAACATATGATCATGATGACATGAGGACAAAGATTCATCCATTGTCGTGGATCTCATAGAAGATCCATTTATGAGGTATGTATAACTTGGTTTTGTAATGGTTAACATATGAGACATGCATGTTACTAGCACAAGTCACTGAAAAGAACCAGAAGACATTATGCATGTATGTTAGACATAACTAGATAGCATGCTAATCCAAGTATGTTTTTCCTATATCAAGCTAGAATCCTACCTTGGGTTAGGATCTTATACTGTTGTGTTGCTGATAATGATTATTCATGAAGTCATAAGTTTGAATAATCATGGTTGTATGCATATTATGTTTCTTACCATAATTTATGATATGACTAACCAGAAGAATCATGAAGGTATAGGTTCGAATAATCACAGGTTTTATGCATATTATATCTCTTATCTTGATTGATGATTCAACTAACCTGAAGAGTCACAGGTTTAAGTAATTATAGGTTTAGACATGTTATGTTTCTTATGATTTGACTAACCATAAGAATCCTACATAAACCTTGATGCTTATTATTTCTGTTTGAAATGATCATAAGTATACATGCTTGAGATTATTGTGTTTTAATAGTATACTAATGAAAGTATGATTTTATATGAGTTCACAAGGATAACACAATCATGATACTAATAAGCATGCATAGGGACCAAGGATGAATATGAGCTCAAGAACAGGTAATTCAGGAAGCAAAGATCAAGAGGGAGAACACTCTAGTTGTTCCTGCAAGAAAGCAAAGGAGCACACTTCAGTAGTTTCTGCAAGGATGCAGATATTCAGAGGAAGTTGACCATCTTTCTACATTCCATAATAGAAAGGTGTAGAAGAAGCTACTTCAGCAACTCCTACAAGGAAGTAAAGACTCAGAGGGAATCCACCCAACGAACAAACAAAGATAAGTATTTTAATTATCATTTCTTGCATATGTGTTTGTTTAAATAAAATTGTTCAAAGATGTATATGCTCATGTTCCTAGACTTAGGATATGTATTGTGCATATTAGAATAGTTGCATTGATGAACAGTATACTAATAATATACATGGGTAAGTGGCCTATGGCACTGTACAACATTCCATTGCTACTTATCTAGAATGAAACCTCTTTGCTGACATGTTGGGAGTTGTGCACACTCTTAACAATGTTCTGGTAGAGATTGGAAGGCATCTAGAAAGTTATGGAATATGGATAAATGTTGTATTGAAGCATTGGCTAAGATAATTGCATGAATGTATGGCATATTTCTTTATGTGTAAGAATTTGTTCTGAAAACTATGAGATGTTTTCTAATCATGCAATTTAACTTGTTGTGTAGGAAAGATCGTATGCCATCTCCTACAAAAGAAGAACTACAACATTTGTTCCAGCAACAAAGATATCTATTGAAGATATTGAACTTCCCAGGATCTGGGATGAAGAAATGAAATGCCATGATCCGTCGATCATGAAGAATGATGTTTGGGATGTAATCCCAAAGACATGAAGGGAAGTTTGCTATGACTTCCAAATGGAACTATCAGATCAAGCATGTTGCAGATGGCAGCATAGAGAAATATAAAAGTGATGAAATAGAAGATACACCAGATGGATTCAAGACATCTTCCTTGAATGGTGTAGTTGAAGAAGAAGTGTATGTGGAGCAGCCACTTGGTTCTGAGACACATGATAGGAAATCATATATGTGCAGAACTTGGTATGGTGAAGATAGATTGATTGCCGACACGCAGCGGAAGCTTACTGCCGAGTTCAAGATGAAGAAATTGGGGATAATGCACTATTTGTTTTTGGCATGGAGGTGTGGCAGAATGATGGAATCTTCCTTGGACAAGGGAAGTATGCAGTAGAGATCCTGAAGAAGTTCGGGATGATGGACTGCAAGGCTATGGCCACACCTATGGCATCGAACCTGAAGCTTCTCTGTGATGCTTCATCTGAACCAGTTGATGTCACTATGTATCGTCAGATGATTGGGTCCTTGATGTACCTGACGAACACGAGACCAGACATTTACTTTGCTGTGAACACATTGAGCCAGTTCCTAACGGATCCGATAAGTGTTCACCTGGTTGCTGTAAAGCATGTTCTGAGGTACCTGAAGGGTACAGTGGATTATGGGCTCAGGTATGAGGCGAATCAAAAGTTTAACCTGTAGGGTTATGTTGATTTAGATTGGGCTGGCAGTGCTGCAGATAGGAAGAGCACATCTGGGTGTTGCTTCAGTATGGGATCAGGTGTGATCTCTTGGTTTAGCAAGAAGAAGTCCTGTGTAGCACTGAGTACAGCTGAGGCAGAGTATGTTGCAGCCTGTTCAGCTAGTTGTGAGGCAGTATGGCTACGAAAGCTACTGTCTGAGTTATTTGATCTCCCGTTGGAGGCTACTGGTATCTTCTGTGATAACTAGAGTTGTGTGAAGCTGTCCGAGAACCCAGTGTTTCATGACAGGTCGAAACACATAGAGATCAAATATCACTATATCAGGGATATGGTGTAGAGAGGAGCTGTGAAGCTCCTGTATGTTGCGACGGACGAGCAGATTGCAGATGTGCTGATGAAGCCACTAGCCAGGGTGAAGTTCGAGTACTTCAGAGAGAGGCTTGGCGTTCTTTAGATCGAGGACACTTCGAGGAAGAAGTGATGGAGACATTTGCTGAAGCCATTCCAAGAATGTTGGAAGGAGGATCCTTCACATGGCTGTGGATGTAAGCGCTGGATGATGAGCATCAGGATGATGTTCTGGTTTCTGCTTGGATATGATCAGTTGGATCATTTTTATGTATGTATGTACGCATCATGTGGATGCTGGATATGATCAGTTGGATCATTTTATGTATGTATGTATGCATCATGTTGGATGCTTGGACCATGTATCTGTATATGTATCAGGTGGATACATTGTGTGATCAGGTGGATCATGTATGGTGATATGTATCATGTATTTGTATTTGTATCAGGTGGATACATTGATGATCAGGAGGATCATGTATGATGATATGTATCAGGTAGATACTTGGTATGCATCAGGTAGATGCATTGATGATCAGGATGATCATAGATGACGAGCTTCAGGATGTTGCAGTGATGATCAGGATGATCATAGATGACGAGCTTCAGGATGTTGCTCCAGATGACATGCAGCAGGATCTTGCAGTGATGATCAGGATGATCATAGATGACGAGCTTCAGGATGTTGCTCCAGATGACATGCAGCAGGATGTTGCAGTGATGATCAGGATGATCATAGATGACGAGCTTCAGGATGTTGCTCCAGATGACATGCAGCAGGACGTTGCAGTGATGATGATCAGGATGATCATGGATGCATCAGGATGATGTATGGTGAGTATCAGGATGATACTCTATGGCCGTGGATCAGGTTGTGCAGATGAGCATGTAATCCGGTGCCCTGGGAGATTTGCAGATGGTCTTTCGAGGTTTTGCCTATGGCATGTAATATCGATGCCCTGGGACATCTGGAAAATGCTCTTTCGAGGTTTTGCTCTGGGAGGACATGTAATTCGGTGCCCTGGGAGATCTGCAGATAGTCTTTCGAGGTTTTGCCTATGGCATGTAATAGCGCCCTGGGATATCTGGCAGATGCTCTTGCGAGTTTTTGTCCTATGGCATGTAATAGCGCCCTGGGAGATCCGATAGGTTGGGCTGTGTGCCCGTAATCAGTCCTGGGATGCTCTTGCGAGGTTTTTCCATGACCACATGTAATAGCGCCCTGGGAGATTTCAGGTCAGAGTTGTGTACCCGTAACATCCTGAGATGCTCTTGCGAGGTTTTGTGGTGGACCACATGTAATTTGTGCCCTGGGATATTTCAGGTCGGAGTTGTGTACCCGTAACATCCTGAGATGCTCTTTCGAGGTTTTGTGGTGGGGTCACATGTAATGGCGCCCTGGGAGATCCTACAGGTCGGAGTTGTGTACCCGTAACATCCTGGGATGCTCTTTCGAGGTTTTGTGACGCACGTAATAAGTCCTGAGGATTCCACAGTATGGCCAGTGATGACGAAGACCTGCAGGTGGTGGGCCTACATCCAGTATGAAAAAGGACTGGCTCTGTAGAACTTCCTATGACGAGTAGATTCAGAGATTGATTAAGATAGCAGCAGCAGTGATGATGATGATGACTCGATGACGATTATCCAGTGACGATGATCCAGAGAAGATGACTTGTGCTAGAAAAACTGTGCTGAGAAGTACCTTCCTAGTTAAGAGGGAGTGTTGATGTATACGTAACTTCGAAATGTATTTCACATATATGTATATTGTATTCCTATAGAGATGGTATTATTCCTCTATAAGGAAGTGTCGTTATTTATATTGTAAGTGTCGTAACTTATACTTGATGGCTTATTAGACCACCTTGTTTGGGGTCGGCCCTGTATAAGTCATGTGGGTCAAAGGGTTATTAGACCACCCTATTGGGGGTCGGCCATGTGGGTCAAAGGGTTATTAGACCACCCTATTGGGGGTTGGCCCAGTCAGCATTATGTTATGTGGTTAAGTTCGAGCCTACATGAGTTAGGTAAAAAAAGGCAAGTCAAGTCAAGTATAAATAGAGTGCGGGAGGCACTCTATTTGCTCACTCACTTCTCACATATGCACTCAAGGAGGAGTGGCGCACTTATGGAGGAGGAGGATCTGCTGCTAGGTTATGGCTATCTCTCTTGGTTGGTTGTATCATTGCTCTATATATCTCTGAGGAAGTTATTGGGGTTTTTCACCTTTATGGTTTTCCCCAAGTAAATCTTTGTGTCTCTTGTGTGCTTGCATTATTGTCTCCATGATTGATATGCTGTAGATATGTTGTACATGTTGTTCTCTCAGTTAAGATCCTAGATCAGATTGAAGTAAATTCTGAAAAACTAACACATTGAAGGTTAATCTGAATGGAATGGAGCTGAGGGATGACACCATGTGAATTCTTCTTAAGGAGCTTTTGTAGGCGATGTGAACTGATGATGCTGAGAGACCCTTGTTGTAATCCCTTCAATGTGTTTTTTTTCCCATTGACTGAAAACTGCATCGAAAGTTTAGCAAAATCCCATAATATGGGTCCAAGTGTGCGTAACCATTGGGCACCCAAAACCACATCACATATGCCTAAGGGAAATGAAAACATGTCATAGCGTAGGTTATAATATCTAATAGAGATACGCACATTGTGACACTTCCCCTTGCAAGGTAAGGTTCCCCCATTGGCAATCTTGAATTCAAAGCTGGAGCAAGGATGGACAAAAAAATCATCCTGTTTGGCACTCTGAGGGTCAATGAAGTTATGTGTGCTGCCAAAATCAATGAGTATTAAAAGAGGGAGCTTCTTGAAGTGACCCTTGACCCACATTGTTTGTGGGGTGGTGACTCTGGCTAAGGAATGAAGATATATCTCTGGATGGTCGTCCTGAGTAGGAGGGTCAACAGGCAGTTGTTGAATGTCGACCTGATCATCTACTGTATCCTGAGCTTCTTCACAAATTTCAGTTGTTAGTGAAGAATCCACATCCAAGAGATAGAGATTTTTCTCAACACATATATGTCCCCGAGTGAATTTCTCATCACAATTATAACAAATCCCATTTTCTCAACATTCCCGCATCTCCGCTTTAGAAAAATGCTTGATAGGAGTTGCTATAGGAGATGGAGTGATGGGAGGTCTTTGGGAAACAATCTTTATGAATGTAACAAAAGTGGATTTGGAGCATTGTTGGGATGTGATCTTGTACTATGCCAACTTATCCAACCCTAGGACTTCCATCATTGTGCTGGGACAGAATATTTTAACCTCAGATCGGATCGCATCTTTCATACCACTGACAAAACAACTCCTATAGAATTCATTAGACAATCCTTCTATGTGATTGGCTAGTTTCTCAAATTTTGTCTGATACTCTCTCACAGTTCCAATTTGGAGAACTTTAGTGAGTGTTCCTGTGAATTTATCAAAATCACGAGGACCAAATCATTGCAAAAGGAGTTGGCAAAAATCTGTCCATTTCGGCTCTGCATGAGCCTTGATGTACCAACAGAACCATTGAAGCGACTCATGTTCCAAATAAAAGGATGCAAGTGGAACTTTGTTGGCATCAAAATTATTATGCAGGCTGAAATATTGTTCTTCCCAGTATATCTATCCAGTCATATCAAAACCATTGAAGCGAGGAAAATCAAACTCTGACCAACGAAAAGTGCTAGAAGAAGAGAACCCAGTGTCTGCAGAAGATGCTGACTGTCATCTATTTTTAATGGATGAAGGCTAAAGATGGAGGATGAAATTTTTTTCATCCAGATCTTGGAGTTTGGTCTTGAAGGATGCATGTTCTTCCTCCATGTTTTTTGCTCCTACGTGGGTGACAACCATAACCAGGTTTTTTGTATTTTTGTATTTTTGTTTTAATTTTTGTATTTTTTTGGGAATGGGTAGAAAAAAAAGCAGAAACTTCTTTGCTAAAGGAAAATTTGGATTTGAGAAAAACTCTGATGGGTAATTGGGGTTTGACTAAATTTTGGACACTTTCTAATGGATAGGGAAGCAGAAAATGGGTATTTTAGAAGCAGGGTGAAACAATGGAAAAATGTTTCAGAGGTACAAAGAATCATAAATAGGAAATGAACACTGTAGCAAAATTTGATGGCGATTGGGTGAAAATCGAAGAAGTTATGGAAAACCCTAAAAATAGACAGATGTGGGATTTCTTGCTTCAGCAAGTGGAATTGGGATAAGGTCCTCAGGAATGAAAAACGCAGAATGGGATTGCAAGGGTGTTAGTGAATTTTCAAGAGAAATAGAATTAATCTGCAATGGATCTGGACAGAGGTAATCTGTTATTTATCACCTGGAAATAGATATGGAACCCAGGTATGCTCGACTTCCTAACAGTTCAGGGGATTCACTTAGCCACTAATGCTATCTAACGGCTTGCGCATTGGGGAAATACCCCTCACTCCATGGATCAGGTAAAACTGATAACCGCTTTGCCACAAATGACATCTCTTGGTTTACCTCACGGGTGGGAACTAGTTTGTAGCTAGGGTTTTACCCCTAGCTTGTGCAAATGAGCACCTACTAAGGAGAATGGACTCCTTAGTAGCAGTTCAGTAAATGTAAATTATTAAGCTAAAACAGAAATGAAAAAACTACTCTAAAATATGTGCATGAAACATAAACAACAAATTTAAATAAAGGTTTTGTATTGATATTACCTCCAATGTGGAGGTTGATCAAGCCCTTGCAATGTCCAAGAGGGTTGCTCCAAGCTCCAATGTGCTCCTTCTCTTTCTCCAATGGTGGGAATGGGCCAAACGTGGCTCTCAAGGTGAAAGTAGTTCAATGGTGAACTAGGGTTTCGAGAGAGATTTTGGCAGAGTAAGGGTATACTTGATTGTGGATGTGGAATAAGGGATCTCCATCACCTATTTATAGTTTTTTGGTGGTGGAGTGCTGACCCATGGTTTTGGGAAACACATGGTTTAGGGTAGCTGTATAGGATTTTTTCCTCCTTTTCCTCATTATTTTATATTTTTTATTCCCTTTTTAGGGGATTTTTGCTATTTTTGGAGGAAAAAGGGGGTTTTTTAGCCTTTTTGAGGCTATTTTGAGGGTTTTGTGGCCTTTTGGAGGCATTTTAGGCCTTTTGGAGGCTTTTTAGTGGGATTTTTGGGGTTTTTAAGGGAAATATGGTAGGAAAATGGACAAATGAGCCATATAATGTGGTAGATGAGGTAGTGAACACTTTTTGAGTGTTAATAGATTGCCACCTGATGTGCGAGGGCAGGAGCTCATCGTATGGCCGATGGACATCATAAGTCATGAATGGTTTTCCTGGGGTGTGGAGAGAAGAGAAGAAACAAACTGAAGCCCGGAACAACGATCCTGAACAACTGCAAGAACTAAAAGTACATAACCTCAATAATGGATCAGGAATCATCTGATCATATGGATGAGGCGGGCATACCCATGCTCGTATCAGGATATAACATAACAATAACAATGGGGTCCAAAAAATGGGGACCTGACATATACATGACCTCAAATACTGATTGAGGAATAATCTCAATATATGGACGAGGCGGGCATACCCATGCTCGTATCAAGATACATAAACAGAACTGTGAGGCCCGAAAAATGGGGACCTGTAAGATACATAGATAATCACTGTGTACATCATAGGTGTCCAGAGGAGACACAAATCTGGGACATACTGCTGGGCTGACCATGTGTAAGCTGAAAAACTGGTGCACCGAAATATCAATAGTGTTGCTGAATGTGGTACCAAGGGAACTGATGAGCTGCTGGATCAGAGTGACAAGGGTCACACTCTCAATGGTACACTGAACTGGAACTGAAACGGGTACTCAAGGAAGCATATAACTGGATGGATTCCGAATACAAACGCCAACGCAGCCCGGACTTCCACGGGAACATATAACTGGATGTTCCGAAGTGACTCACCAATGTGCTAGAGTCGGGGGAAATCCGGGGTCTTCGACTAAAAACTGATGGGATATAACCCTACGCAATTCTCAATGATGCGATCAAGGTGCTGAAGTCGAGCATGTGAGAAACAACCACTCGGAGAGGCAATGATGACTCCTCTCATAATGATCCGTAGGCACTTACCACAGATGGTGAGAAGTCCAAGGCATAGGGACCTCTGGGCCTATCCTCTGGAATAGAGGGGCTGTCGTCGACAGAGGGAGACCTGCAACTATCAAGGCAATGATGTTTCCTTGACAGGAGCGCGAGGTATAGAACCGAAATGTGATAGTACTGATGGCAGGACTGACCAAACTGGGGGGGGACAACTAGGCAAGTAGAGTGGGTGGACTCAAACGTCCTTTGTTCAGAGTATGATAATGGGAATGATCTGGCAGCATATGAAACTGACTGAGGAGAAAGGGATCATAGCTGTATTGGATAGGGGAGGGTGATTGGTCTGAGGGAGACTCAAGCTGGTATAAAATGGCAGAATACTCTGAACAAAGGCGACCTGATTGGGGGTGCTTCCGAGATGATCGATCGTAGTGCCAGGAGGCACGGGTGGGGACTTCTTCATGGGTTAAGGAACTAGAAGAAGTTTGTGTAAAATGATACTGTCGTGTGGATTTTACGAGCCCAGGACAGTTCATGCTCGTGGTTGATTTCAATTTTAGGGAGTCTGAAAGCGATAAGAAGACTCTGAAATGATGGAATGGTACTGTCGTGTGGATTTTACGAGCCCAGGACAGTTCATGCTCGTGGTTGCTTTCAATTTTAGAGAGTCTGAAAGCAAATAAGAAGACTCCAGGGGGTTTCTTTTTCGTAGATTTAGTCTCCAAGGCCCAAAGAAGCATAAAAGGATGCAATGAAGAACTCTTCTAGCCGGTGTGACTAGAGTATTCCTTTTTCGTAATTAGTCTACCAGGTCCGGAAAAGGGTTAAACTTATACCAGATAGATGCCCTTTCAGGTACTTTAACGAGCATGAAAGGAAGCAAGATTGCTCGGCGATCTTTTCATTCTTTTAGGAGTCAGAAAAGAGCTTAACGGAAACTCCCTAAGTGCCTTTTTCGTAAAGGACTTGTCCGGCCCGAAAAAGGGATAAAATTATACCGAACAAAAGGAATGGCCAAGCAAGGAGGAAGTGTTCAATCAAGGATCAGTAATGATGACCAAGAACGAGGGTAGGGGGGAACACTGGTGAGCCTCCTTGCGGGTTAGATGAAATGGTGGCAAAATAATGAAACATTTGCAGTATGACAGGAGTGAATGGCTCATGTAAAAATGTGGAACAATTCGATAGCGGCCGATGTGGCGCGCAAACCGTGGCAGCAAGGTGTCAGGACACAATGTTGAAATTGTACCAAGTGAGAGCGAGAAATGATCTCAAGCATCATCACGAGCTAGGAAAAATGAATCCGGCGATATAAAGGGTGTCAAAAATGGGTAACGGCCGATGTGGCGCACACACCGAGGCGACGAGGGCGTTTTGGAAAAATACCCGAAACATCGGGGGGTGAGAGCGAGAAATGATCTCAAGCATCATCACCAGCTCGGAAAAATGAATCCGATGATATAAAACATGTGAAAAATGGAGAACGGCCGATGTGGCACGCAAACCGAGGCGACGAGGGCGTTTTGGAAAAATACCCAAAAAATCAGGGGTGAGAGCAAGAAATGATCTCAAGCATCATCACCAGCTCGGAAAAATGAATCCGATGATATAAAACATGTGAAAAATGGAGAACGGCCGATGTGGCACGCAAACCGAGGCGACTAGTGGCGTCTTAAAAAATGGGCAAAAAATGATGGGGTAAAAATGATGCAACGAGGTGACCATCATGACGGTCTCGTCGTGCTGATTCCAGTGGTGGAAACGGTTCGTAAAACGGACTCCGTATGGGGTCAGAATGGCCGAAACAAGAAAAAGTCAGCTCACTATAAATAGTGGTGGGTCCAACATGACATGTGTCATTTGTACTTGTTTGACTTTGACTTGTGATCAGAGTGGACCAGAGCTGAGGTGGTATTTCTGGACGATCCGACCGGCCGATTTCAGATCCGGGAGATACAAGTATTCCGTCAAACTCATACCTGCATGTTTTTTAGGGTCGGGGGTTGGGTAGTGGGTCCCAGGGCTTATTTGTACGGTCCACGTGGGGTGGACCGCGGGTTAGGGGGTCGAAACCGCGGTTGGCGACCGCGAGTTTCAAGGTGAACCACGCGGTTGGAGACCACGTGTTTCCTGGATGGATACGCAGTCGAGTATCGTGAGTTCCAAGGAGGAACACGCGGTTCCAAACCGCGGGGTTAGGGATGACAGGCGCGGTTAGGAACCGCGACTATAGGCCTGACAGCCGCGGTCGAAAACCGCGGCAGGAAGCCCGAAAACCGCGGTTTTGGGACGAGCTATTAGGGTCTTCCGGGGGAGGGAAAAGGACTTATTTATGTGACATGAGTCTGATGAGTCTACTTTGTGTGATGGACAGGATGCCGCAGGTTCTATGGAGGGAGCGGGAGATTCCCGACGAGATAATGGCCTTCATCCAAGAGGATGACAATGTACGGTCGGTACTGGGGCTATTTGGACTTCTAAAGTTTGCCCAGATACCCATGATATGGTTAGCAGCGTTGCTGCTGAACCGACTGATTAGTTTCTGGGAGCCGCACGTACAGGCTTTCCGAGTACAGGGTGAGAGGGTGGACCTCACCTTGACTGATGTATACTTTTTGACGGGGTTGCCCTGCCTGGGCAGGGTGGCAGACACACAGCCGCGGGTCGCCGCGGACGTAGACATGAAGTACATGCTAGAGAGATACTGTAGGCCCGAGGCGAGGGTGCATAGGAATGCACTCCTGGTGAGGGATCTAGAGGAGCCATCAGTGCAGGCCTTGGCGACATGTGTGGTTCGAGTACTGGGGTCCCAGTCACCTGAGAAGGTGTCTGGGGGTCAGATGCAGATGATAGAGCGCGTACTGGATGGGGTGTACTACGCGTGGGGCCAGATGTTCCTGACCTGCGTTCAGCGGCAGCTGACAGCAGCGAAGGAAGCTGGAAAGGGTTTTTGTTATGGTTCATTCTTGTGTGCCTTCTTTATGGAGAGGGTACCCACACTGCGGCCGCGGGTGCCGATCAGAGCAGGAGGTTTGAGGGAGCCGCGGATGGTGCGGTGGGGCGAGATGATGCACCGCCGAGGTGGCGGCGACGTGGGAAGATATTTCACGCAGGAGTGGTACCTGCAGTGGCTCCAGATACCATTGACACTGGATGACTTCCCGTATCGGGACATGGACTTCACGGGAGATCCGGAGGCGCCACGAGCACCAGGACAGGCATGGGGTCCCGACGGTACGTATGTGTTTTTGCTTGTATGTTATGTATGTCAAGTTTTATTTATATGATAGTAGATTGATATACTGTGACTGACATATGGGTGATCTTGCAGATGTGGGCCCGAGGCCACCTCCAGGACATGTGGCACGGAGGGGTATTGTGGCCGTCCCAGCTCTGCCTGGGCGAGGTGAGGTCCGTCGCCGTGATGCGGAGGGGACACTGGAGTCGGTGCGGGCACTACTAGATCGATTGCTGATAGGGGTGACCGACGAGGGATGGCGGGATGTCGATCCTGATGTAGTTCAGGATTGCATGAGGGCACCCCGAGAGTTCAGATCCATCGCGATCCGGGTGGCGATCTTGGTGGACCGGGTACGGGCACAGGAGGCCGGAGGAGATGAGGACTTGCCGGAGGAGGAGCGAGGGGAGGACTCAGAGGCAGCCGATGCAGGCAGTGATGCAGGATATGACTCCCATTAGGGACTGCAGGGGACTCCCCCCGAGTTTTGTAGCTACGGCATGTATGTTGATGAGGTTGTTTAGGGATGTATAGCCATTTTTGTATAGCTGAGTACAGGGGTACTCAGGACATGTATAGCACTGAACATGTATATTTTTTAATATATATATATATGCACGTGGATGCACCTTTTTGTATGATGTTGTTTTATTTGTACGCACGTGGATGCGCTTTATGAGTTGTGATATGTTTACATTGCACGTGGATGCAAGTAGGTTAGGATGTTAGGCACGTGGATGCCCCTTGTGTATTTTATGTGATGCAACATGATATATGTATGTTTAGGCACGTGGATGCCCCTATGGATATGAATGTGGTGTATGTACATGGATGCAAATGTGGATGCGATGCAATCTTTTTGGGTTTTTTATATATTTTTATGAGATGCTATGGGATTGTGATGCATGATGTTACACGGTGTGATTGATATGCCAATCTAGGATGTTGTTGGCCATTTGGTCTGCGACGCTATTTTGGGCTCTGGGGACATGTGTGAATGTGATGGATTCAAACTGTCGGCTGAGTTGTTTTGCGCGCAGGAATTTTCTAAAAAGGCAGGGATCACGCACCTGGTAGCAATTGTTGAGCTGGGAGACAAGTAGTTGGGAGTCAAGGAACACATGAAGATGCCATATGCCTATTTGGAGGGCGGCAGTCAAGAGACCGGTCACAACATCATACTCTGCCTGGTTATTGGTAGCAGCGCCTATACATATTCCGTCAAGGTGAATCATCTCGCTGGAAGGGGAGTATAAGACCCATGCTGCAGAAGCCAGGTTGGGAGACCAGCGGCTTGCGCCATCAGCGAAGCCAGTGTAACAAGGTGGAAGATGGTCCATCTGTAATCATGCGGAAATGATGAATGTAAGATGATGGTAAAAAATGTGAAAAACAAAAAGAGAACAAACTGTACAATACGGACCAATAGGGCCGCGGTTTCATTTACGGGTAAAAACGCTTAAGATACAACCCATTACGGGGGTTGCGCAAAGGATGGCCTTCAGAGTCAGCTAAGATGTATGCCCCCTTGCCAAGGCAGGTCTGCACGATGTAAGGGCCTTGCCACATGGATTCAAACTTCCCTTTGCCAGTTTTGTCGTGGGCTTGTTCATATGCGAGGACGAGGTCCCCTTCATGGAAAGTTCGAGGGTGAACATGTTTGTCATAACCGGCTTTGGAGCGGTTCTTGGCAGCTTCGATGTTCTGGAGAGTGGCACAACGGTCTTCATCAGCTTGTTTGAGTGTCAGCAAACGCTGCTCGAGGGGGGAAGTGAAGATATCACAGAACTCTTGGAAGAGTTGTTTGTAGTCCTCAATCTCCTGCTCACTGCAGGAGGCTCCTAAGGCAATGCATTCATTGACGCCAGGGGGGTCAGAGATATCTATGTGGATAACGGGTGAGATATTGGCCATGTTACCCTCCTCGAAGGCGTCAGGAGCAGGAATAGGGTCCTTGAACCAGTCGACCTTGGTGGGGAGGAAGTCTTTGGACTCAACTGTGAATTGGGTAGCTGTGCTAGAGGAGGATTCTTCTGGGATGAAATAGGAACGGTGGTGCATGTCATCCCAGGGATAATCCGGGGCAGTCAGGGCCTCAAGAACTTCCTCATCAGTACGGAAAGTTTGCGTCGTCAAATCGGTTGACGAGGGGGTAGTAGTGGAAGAGATCATGTAAATGGTGTTGACCTCCCCGGATGGGGGTGAGATTGGGGGGTGAATCTCTTCAATAGTAGTTGGTGTCGTCTCAAGATCCAGATTGTTCATCTCATAGAGAGCCACTCTGTAATCCGGGAGATCGGGACAATGATGGGAGTAATGCCCGTAAACACCGCATATGGCACAGGAGTGGTTAGTGCGTAGGGACTTGTCTTTAGGCTTAGGAGTGGGGTTTAGTTCGACAGTTGGGATGTTGGGATCATCGTCAAGCATCTGCATGTGTTTCTGTAGGGCTGGTAACTGTGGACACTGGTGAGTCACATGGCCCAACTCGTCGCACAGCGAGCATTTAGGAAGAGCGCGAAACACAGGAGGGTTTTTGACTATCTTGGGAGGTGGTATAGCAGTGTAAGGTTGTGGACCTCTGCCCCCAGTGGGTTTGGGAGTAGGAGGGGGATTCGTGGAGGACGAAGGGGTAGAGACACCAGGAGGTGGCTGAGAGGTAGTATCCATGGGTTGCACCGGTTGGAGGACGACGTCTGGTGTCGGTGGGCGAACGGGAGGCGAAAGATACCATATGGGTAATCCCAAAGTTAACCCAGGGAGGCTAAGGGTAGCCATGACCGGAGTGCTTACTACTCCCGATGGAGGGACTAGGATAGGGGATCGTATGGATAGGTGTAACACCAATGTGGCTAGGTACCAATGGTGGTTTAGGCAACAAGGGTGGTTGATTGTTAGGTGGTTGGTTGTCGTGGGACAAGGTACATAAGTCAGACACTTCGGGCATAGATGACGGGGGAGGAATGGATTGAAAGGTGGAGGTCATCGGCGCGTCTGAGTAGACTCCAGGCCCCGTAGAGGAAACAAACGAGGGTGGTGGCATGAGAAACAGGTTGTTCAACCATGGGGAGAACATTTTCAGGTGCCGCGGGAGCACTGGGATCATAGTAGGTGAGCTGGTCAACCTTAACCACGCGTCCCTCATGGGGGAACATCATGGTGCGAAAGACGGAAGAGGCAACCGCCCGCATGGCGTACATGTAGCTGCGGCCAAGTAAAAGGTTATAATCCAATTGGGCATTGATTACCTCAATGTCAATGAGTACAGTTTTGCCACCTAACTGGACGGGGACATTGGCTAGGAGGCCTTGGGGCTGAGCCGAACGACCGTCGTAGGCGCGTAATGCAGTGGTGGACTGCTGGAGAGTGGGGGATCCCAACTTCTGCCATACGAATGTAGACATGACGCATGTGGAGGCACCTTCATCGATGATGCATTGATGGATGACAAGATTCTGAATGGAAACAGAAACTTGGAATGCTAGGGTGGAAGGCAGGCGAGGTTCAGACTGGTCTAAATCAAATGCCATCAAATTCGAATCATTTGGGTCAATCCCCCCAATGGCGGAGAGTAAAGTCTTGCGCTGGGAAGGGCAGTTCTTCAAGACTTCTAACGCAGACATGGCTGCGGGAGATTGGGCTAGGTCGTCTACAATGTTGTAGTTTGACGCAGCGCGCGCATTGGGGTTATTGTTGATACGGCGAAGTGGGAAACGAGGGGCTTTGGGAGCGCCATCTAGTGGAGGTGGAGGAATACGTAACGCTTGATCGGTGGGATGAGCGTTAGTATGTTTATCTGTGGGAGGTACGTCAGTGGTGGAGCCATACTGGTTCCGATGAGTCTAGAGGTTGACGTCAGCCGATGACATCATCAACAAGTGGTGAGTTCCCGAGTCAAACATGGGTTGATCGAGAGCAGTGTACGTGATTTGCTGTTGGGGTTGTACGTTGGCTTGAGGGGGAGCCAACGGCTGAGTGTTCACGACGCCTTGGGTTGGTAATGGGTTTTGCAGCACCAAAGGTGTCTGCTGAGGTTGAGGGGGGGTTAGGAGGCGCCTGAGGAGCTGCCTGCCCTTGGCGGTGGGCATCGTCAACCCAGAGTTGTCGAGCTCGCTCCAAGTGTGGGCAAGCATGTGTGTAGTGGCCATAGACCCCACAAATAGAACAAGGATGGTTTGTTCGCAGATTGGATTTTTTAGCCTACTTGGGCGGGCGATCAGGGTTTTGGTTAGCAGGGGCTGCATTATTATTGTCGGGGGGATTCGCCGGTTGACCAGCTTGGTCTGCAGATTGGTTGTTCCCCCGATTACAGCCCTTTCCGCGGTTCTGTTGGCCCTGGTTGCGTTGGTTGTTCTGGTTTTGCTGCGGGTTTTGTTGGGCGTAAACTTGCCCTTGGGCAGCAGGTGGATTCTGAGGTTGCGCAGGTGCTGGAGGAGGGTGCGGTGGATGGTATGCAGGTTGAGGCTGAGCAGGTGCAGCAACTTGAGGGGGTTGCTGATATGGCTGTGAAGCAGGTTGTGAGTTTGCCACAGGGGCTGCCTGTGGCGGGTAATAAACAGGTTGGGCTTGTGAAGGCGCAGGATCTGGGGCAGCCTGCTGATGGTAGTAAGGCTGAGGTGCGACTGGGGGGGCATAAGCGGGAGTCGCATGACCGAAGCATTGAGGAGGACATGAGGGTCCATGGTGGTGGTGATGTGTCATGGGAGCATACGAGTTGGTTGCTCCAGACTGTGAGGTATCCCGTGAAAGGTCGGGGCCAGAGGTAGGACGTGCAATGGAAAATGGTTGAGGATGCGAAGAAACACGGCCAATGATACCGTCTGCAGCGTGGGATGCCCCTGGTGCATCGTGCGGGGAGGACTCGCCGCGAGGGGCGTCAGGTATAATGGTATAAAGGTAACCTGACTGGGCGTAAATGAGGTCGAACTGTTGGGCCTTAAGGATGGCCTCTTCTTCAGACTGGGGTCTTTCTGATGCCACATCCTTAGCAATAACAGGGAGAAGGGATTTAAGGAACCAATCTAGGAAGATACGGTCGTCTAGTTTGATCTTGCATAAGCTACGGCGTCGACGCCACTCATGGATGTGGTCCGTGATACGGGTAGCCATGTTTTGTCTACAAGATAGGAGGATCTCAACGCCCGCGTCATAGCGGACAGGAAACTGGAAGAACTGCAGGAAGGTCAAGGCAAGGGAAGCAAAAGTGGCATGGGTCCCATGAGGTTGCTCGATATACCACTTGGCTGCAGAGCCAGTGAAGGTGCGCTGTAAGAGACGGAGGTGAACAGAGTCGTCCACTATGGAGTTAGAGGAACACCATAGGTGGAAAGACATGATATGGTTTTGTGGGTCCTCACCGGCCTTACCCTCGAACTTAGGGATGTCAGAGGGCAGCTTGGTAGGCATATGAGGCCACGTAGGGTCGTGTCGAATAGGATCGTTGGTCAATATGGCCAGGTTAGGTAGGTTGAGGCTAGCCATGAATGGCAAACTGGAAGAAGGATGTGACACAGAAGTGGGTTGGACCAAGTTGGGGCCAATGCCCCCAAGTGGAGGAACAGGATTTGGGGTGGTGCCCCCAAGTGGGGGAACTAAGGTGGTGGAGGATGGTCCAACACCACCATGGGTAGTGTGAGCCACTGATGTAGTGGGGATAGGGATTCCCGCTGCGGGAATAGGTACCGTGAGGGGAACGGTAGATGGGGGTCCCATGGAGGGCATACCCAAAACAGGTGTAGTAACTGGTGTAGTGGTGGATGTGCCACCAATGGTTCCTATAACAAAAGGAGTGGAAGTCGTGCCGGCCATGGGGCTAGTAGGGGTAGTGTAAATAGGGTTCTCAGACTCTTCGTCAAAATCGGAGGTAAAGTAAGGAGCGTCAATATTTGGTGACGGAGTCCTATGTCGCTGACGAGTGGAGTCAAGTGACAAGGCTCTAGATCGGTGATGGGTGGTATCAACGGATGATGATCGGAATCTATGACGGGTGGTGTCAAGTGAACCGTGCTGTGGGGGCTCGCCCCTGAGGCGCCGAGAATGTCTCGGGGACTCAATGGTGACAGATGGTGTCAAAACTATGTGGGTTGAGGTGAGTATAAAAACAGCTCAAAAAATCCTAATGCAATCGAGTGTGCAGAAGGAGAGCTAAAAAACAAGGCACTCAGGCCAACAACCAACTCAAAACACCCACTGCAACAGTTGTGCTACAATAGGTGGAGTAACAACAAAGATGGTCAGAATACCAACAAGCAGCAGGTTTCCTAGAAACATAAAATGGTGGACTCACTAGACCAAAGGGAGGTAAAGGAGCATGCAAACACCTAACTAAAAGTATTCTGACTCAACTAAACATATCCTCGGCAAGGTGATGAAATCCAAGTCAGACAATATGAGTAGGAAAGCCAAGTGGCTATGATATCCCCCTACCGGGAGGGACACCGGGTAGTCAATCCTAGAAGAATGGCAACTAAGATACCCTGTTCATGACACGTCCAGAAAGGTGAATCTGTCGTTTAGTCCGTTTACCGCAATACCCCTATACAGGGATATCCCGCGAACCGTGAAAGGTAGCCCTTCGGTTACTGAATGGAGTGCGGTATTCCACTCAGGCCTCCGGAACCAGTCTCCCGACTTCAACCCTCCTAAGGGAGAGGCCCTCTGATAAACTGGTCGTGACCATGCCAAAAAGTACTAGGGGATTTTGGTTCCCTATTTGGACAACAACTATGTCTCAAGTGAAAGTAACCGAGGGGTGTTATTGGAAGCCTATCCCCCCGATCCTACCTAACTACAATGATTCTTTTGTGTTCCCCAAGTGGGGTTAGAATGTTGGTTTAGTTAGGTACTTTTTAAGGCTCACTTGAATTATGTGACAGAGTGTGTGCTCGTGAGGTGATGAACCCAAAAGAGAAGTGCCACAAGGGGGGCAACTTCCAACTATCAATAATACTGAAATTGAAACTTTTCACTTGCAAAATTTTCTGATTTAAAAATACTGAAATTTTAAAAGAATTCTGTAAAGGGAACAGAAATTATGTTGCAGAAAGGCTGTAAGGAAGTGGAACTGCAGGTAGGACAGAGGGCTGTTCATATGCAGAAAATATTGCAGCAAAAGGGGCTGGGCTCAAAACAGGAAAAATGTAGAAATCAGACCGCGGGTCTGTGGCGAAGCAGAACAGGCAGACCGCGGGTTTGAGGGAAACAGACGTGGTCAGGTTGCGGTTATCGGGCCAATAGAGGCAGCTGGGACGTAGGAAAAATGGAAAAAGAAGCAGTCGAGTCGCGGCAAAAAGGCTAACAGACGCAGTCGGGACGCAGGAAAGGGGCTGAAAGCCGCAGTCTGGACGCGGGGAAAATGGCCGACAGGCGCAGTCAGATCGCAACAAACAGGCTGATTAGCCGCGGTCGGATCGCAGGTAACAGACTTGAATCCGTCGGCAGGGCGTCGGAAACCGTCTGAGAGCCGCGGTCAGGTCGCGGGTAAAGGCCTGAAATACGCGGTCGGGACGCGACTGCAGAGGGAAAAAACGCGATGTACGACGACCGAAAGGGACAGCCGAAAGGGAAAAAAATTTAAAACGGAAACCAGAAATTCAAAATCTAGGGGAGTCGCCAAAACTGTAGCTAGGGTTTTACCCCTAGCTTGTGCAAATGAGCACCTACTAAGGAGAATGGACTCCTTAGTAGCAGTTCAGTAAATGTAAATTATTAAGCTAAAACATAAATGAAAAAACTACTCTAAAATATGTGCATGAAACATAAACAACAAATTTAAATAAAGGTTTTGTATTGATATTACCTCCAATGTGGAGGTTGATCAAGCCCTTGCAATGTCCAAGAGGGTTGCTCCAAGCTCCAATGTGCTCCTTCTCTTTCTCCAATGGTGGGAATGGGCCAAAAGTGGCTCTCAAGGTGAAAGTAGTTCAATGGTGAACTAGGGTTTCGAGAGAGATTTTGGCAGAGTAAGGGTATACTTGATTGTGGATGTGGAATAAGGGATCTCCATCACCTATTTATAGTTTTTTGGTGGTGGAGTGCTGACCCATGGTTTTGGGAAACACATGGTTTAGGGCAGCTGTATAGGGTTTTTTCCTCCTTTTCCTCATTATTTTATATTTTTTATTCCCTTTTTAGGGGATTTTTGCTATTTTTGGGGGAAAAGGGGGGTTTTTTAGCCTTTTTGAGGCTATTTTGAGGGTTTTGTGGCCTTTTGGAGGCATTTTAGGCCTTTTGGAGGCTTTTTAGTGGGATTTTTGGGGTTTTTAAGGGAAATATGGTAGGAAAATGGACAAATGAGCCATATAATGTGGTAGATGAGGTAGTGAACACTTTTTGGGTGTTAACATAGTTAATCAGGTAGGGGTCATTGCCCTTTTCGCTGGCAGGTCCTCTCAATGGGCCAGCTACATCAAGGTTCCTATGGTACTCCTCACAATGATTTTTAGGGCTATGCCCAAGTACTTCCCACATTTAAGTGGATAGGGATTATTCTTGGATCTGAACTTGCAATGAAAGGAACAATATAGATGCGAAAAACAAATTTAGCAAAAATTCTACCCAACGAGCCCAAGAAACTGCTATGATACCAGATGTGAGGAACCTCCAACAATTAAATGATGAAAATGTACGATATATCAGAAATAGCAGAACACATATTATATTTATTGATCGCGGGCCATTTCAAGAGGGAAACCTCCTTTGAGAAAGCTCAATACAAATAACTCATGGGTGCCTTCAATGGCCTCAACACGTACTTATATACTAAGTCTATTCGTCCAATACTATGGATCAATACCATGGAACATATAATAATACAAGACGAATTACAAAGCATATGCGTCCAATACTATGGATCAATACCATGGAACATATAATACTATGGGATAATACAAACCCTATGGATCAATACCATGGAACATATAATACTATGGAATAACTTACAAAGCATATGCGTCCAACAACAATATACTAACAAAGTAAAGAGAAGGGTTGACACGGGTTTCTAACACAGTTACTCCCTTCTATGGGCCTCTTCCCATTGACTCCAAATAATTTTTCTCTTGGAATGAGGTATAGATTCTCAATAGTAGCTTGGAGATTGCAGTCATTAGTGGAAATTTCAAACACTATCAGGTAGTGGGAATCCATTTATGTCTCATACTCGATTGATTCTCTAGGTGTTCAACTTCAATAAAATCTACTCACACCTATTAGAACATACTCGATATCTTGGGACCCATTTTCATTATCAGTGGGTACTCTCGTGTTTCTTAGTAGCTTATATCAATGACCGATAATCAAATGATATCCCCTATGTTTGAATTCTACTTATTTATTTGCATGTCTAGGATTCATACCTTTAGGTGATTTTGGATTAAATACTTTGGGCCAACAATACCATCCTCACATATTTCTATTTCCGTATTTGTGGAATACTGTACCACACTTTATACAGGTACTATTGGGAGAAACATTACTCATCTTTTATATTTTCTCGTGATGATTGATGAGACATAGATCCACCTTGACAGTTCATTCATGGATATGTTATATAGTTTAACATAGATCCACTGTGTATCTCTTGTGGCCATGATTAGTTTTTGGGCATGGATTTTCATGTCCCCTCAATAGTTAGCATTGGGTCAAGATCCTAACCCAACCAATCCCTTGGGTTGAGGAGACAAATTCAGTACCATGGGGTTAATTTTTGAATTCCAAGCATTTAATTAATTAGGATTGTAAATTAATTTTATCCAAAGTTTATTAGCCACTTGGGATATGTAATTTTCATGCATTTAATATTTTTATGATGAATAAATGAGGATAATGCTCCACTAGGTCACATTAAAGGATAAGGTTGACTTGGAGAAGACTTGGAGGAGAAGTTAAGGAGAAAGCACATAAATCTAGAAAATCAAGAAAAAGGAAAGAAAGGTGGAGCAAATCAGAAAAGTAACAAAAACTCAGGAAAATCAACATAAAGTAGAAAACAACACAAAATCAGAAAGCGGGATAAATCAGAAAAGCAGGAAAGTTTAGAAAAGCTAGAAAAAGTCGAAAATGGACAAGCAAACAGAAAAGGAAAAAGGAGGAAATCAAAGCAAAATGGGAAAGGTACGAGAGATAACTTTACTTATCCACTCAAGGAGGGCGCATTAGATAAGGATACTTTATCCTCAATTTGTACACTCTCTATAAATGAACATGTGCACACCAAATTCACATCCTTTTCCATTTTGATGTTTGGATTGAGAGCAATTGTGCCTCAGAGACTTGAGAGATGTGCCCCTAGTCCAAGCTGGGTGATGTGCCCCTGATTTCTATGAGAGGATTATGGTATTAAGCTATTTTCATTGATTTTACTTGTAGGTCCTGTAGCTGATACAAGGATGGGTCGAATTTCAGAAATCTCCAAGAAGTTTATGGTTTGAATCTCAGAGCCTCTTAGTGATTTCTAGTGTTGTATTGTTGATTAGAAGAGGAGAGGGGTTTTTGTAATGTTATGAGAATAATATTGGATCAAATATGATGCAATAAAATTCAATATTAACCTATGATATCATTCGTTACATTTCATCTTGCAGAAGTCTGATATTTTCATCATTTTCTCCACCCACTCTAGAATTGCCTAGATTTTGACTAGTTTTCATATTGCTTGTGATAGATGAATGAGAATATATACAAATGATATGATTTATAGTATTGATGTTATTTAAAAGTTTTAATGATCCAATCCATGACTAATATAAGGAATTTGTGGGCCTTCCTTTCTTGTTTGGAAGCTCCTGAAATTTACTAGCTATGCAATCCTGGAATGCTAATTTACTTGTATTTTTGTAAATATTTATCAAAACTTACTTAAAATTTTTGGAGTCATATATGATTGTGTATTGAATTATATTTAATTTGTATTATCCTCCCTGATTTAGAAACAATCATCCATATCCTTCAATCAAATTATAGAGTAATACTAGTCTTCATATGATGGGGTGCCCAGTAGCATTGCAGTAGATTCAAGCCTTGATTATTTAGACCCATAAATGGTCCCGTTACTTTTTGCAGAGGTATTAACTTATATCCCAACCTTTCGTCCACCCAAATCTTCTGATCCTACCCCCTTACAATCGAACTAGCTCCCCATGACATTGTTTTTAATTGATTCTTTGAGATAGTAAGTTTATGTATCACTAATCCTAGTTGGTACATTACAGTGGTATCAGAGCATGGTCCTATGAACTTGGTATTGAATTATTTCTATGAGTCCGAGAAGATATTCATATTCCAAGAAGAAAGATAATTTTTCTGAAGGAGACGAGGAAGAGGAAATAAATTCTATTGAAGGGAAACTGCAAGGAGAGTCAGACATGTATCACAATGAAAACAAAGAGGAGTTCAAACTCTTTGTTCAAGGCATGATGAAAGGGTTGCAAGACATATCTCACAATATTTTTCAATCTGGGAAAGAGACCAAAGAGTTCTTATCTTAGCAGGTAGGAAGAAAGAATGGACAGGGGAGCAACAATGGTACCCCACATGGTGAGAGGAAGAGCAGTGGTGGCCATATTTTCTCAAAAAATGGGCCTCATAATCACCCTAAAGTGTTCAATATGGAATCTCGAGCTTACTCAAGGCCTACTATGCCCAAGTTGACTAAAGATCAAAGAGAGGAACATGAGGTTCGAAATGGAGGTCTTGCTCCATGGGAAGATAAATATGTTGAGTACCTTACATTTAATTAAGAGTGCATGAGTGCTTTACCATTCAAATACTTATGTGATCTACAGTACAAGACCAACCGAAGAGGAGGCTTCCAGGTGCAAAATCAAAACTATGAGCTAAGAAATGCTATTGGTAATATTTATTTACCTTATTTTGATGGTTCACAAAAATGTACTGTTAGCTCTTGGATTCATAAGCTTGATACATATTTTCACTTGAATCCTATGGATGACAAAGATTCCATCAAGATGGATACTCTACACTTAGATGGAGAAGCAAATGACTGGTGGTTTCATGGCCTAACAAATCTTCGGAATGATCAAGTGACCACTTATGGAGAGTTCACAAGAAGGTTGGATAAAAGATTCGAAAGAATATATACTGATATCACCTTCAACGAACTAGCACATGTGAAGAAGACTGGAAATCCTAAAGCTTACATATCTGAGTTTCAAAAATTAGTTGTGATGGTCTCTGATATTTCAGAAGATATATTGATCCTATTGTTCATTGAAGGGTTTCAAAACCTTTGAAAGGTTTGGCGAAGGCTTGCATACCCTCTACCTTGCAATATGCACTAAGTTGAACCAGAGACTTGCAAGACTCTATTTTGAGGACCATATTTCCTCTTAGGAGTGTTGGTCCTACTCAGTTCAAGAATCAAAGGCCACCCATGAATATTCCTTCTGTAAATTTCAGGAAGGATATCTATTCTATGGATCGATATGAATTGAGAAGAAGGAAGTTGTGCTTCACCTGTCAGGAGCCATGGGTTCCATGACATAGATGTGCTACGGGAAAATAACACTACATTGAAGTTTTCTCAGAGATTGAAGTTGAGGAAGAAGAAGAAGATGCCCCAATAGATGCAGAAGTGTCCTATGAGACTGTATAAGAAGAACCTACTCCCAATATGAGCAAGATTGTAGTTCTCTCAGGGGTGCCTCGCTTCCATACAATCAGATTCAGAGGAGTGGTTCAAGGACAATCAGTCACTATGTTAGTAGATGGAAGAGCAACACATAACTTCATTGATTCAACTCTAGTTGAAAGGAGGAAGCTACCTACTAAAAATTTTGGAGGCTTCACTGTTATCATTCCAGGTAATCATTCTATGAATTGTTGTAGATGGATTCCTAAATTGCAGATTTCTATAGGAGAACATACTATTACAGATAGCTTTTATATTGTGTATGTGGTTGATACTAACATGGTATTGGGAGTACAATGGTTGTATTTCATTGGGAATTATTCAATAGACTACCAAGTTCCCGAAATGATCTTCAAGGGAGAAAATGGAAAGGAGGTAGTGTTGAGAGGGATCAACACCTATATGATGCAAGTGATAAGTGTACATAGTATGAGATCCATACTAAGGCATGGAGACATTGAATGGGGTGCATAATGCCTAATCACCACAAAGGGGACCTCATTGGAAGTATCTCAATATCAAGAAGACATTGAGAAGTTGATCCAAAAGCATAAGAAGGTGTTTGGGTACCTTCTTCATGGTAAGCCACCCGACAAAGTAGTGGAGCATAGTATTGAGTTAGAGATAGTCACCTCACCTATCAAAGTACACCCCTACAAGCACCCAAAATGATTCAAGGATGAGATGGAGTGAACCATCAAGGAGTTTCTTGAATTGGGATTCATTAGACCAAGTTCAAGTCCTTTTGCCTCATTGGTAGTCCTTGTGAAGAAGAAAGATGGGACCATGAGGATGTGCATAGATTACAGAGCTCTCAACAAGAAGACTATCAAGAACACATATCCTATTCCAAGGATTGACGATATTATGGATGAGCTCCATGGGGACAAGTACTTTTCAAATATTGACCTTCGATCTGGTTACCATCAAATCAGCATGAAAGAAGAATACATCCAGAAGACAACCTTCCTGTGTCACCATGGACACTTTGAGTTTATGGTTATGCCTTTTTGCTTAACCAATGCACCTGCAACTTTTCAATATTGCATGAACAGAGTGTTTAGTAGGAATATCCGTAAGTTTGTATTTGTTTTCTTTGATGATATTTTGATCTATAGTAGAACTTGGGAAGAGCATTTGCATCATTTGGATATTGTACTAACCATCTTGGCAGATCAATCTTTTTATGCAAAGATAACCAAGTGTGAGTTTGGGATGACTGATATTTTGTATCTTGGTCATGTGATTGGGAAAGATGGAGTCAAAGTTTACATGGAAAATATCCAAGGCATTCTAGATTGACCAAGTCCTAAAAATCTCATTGAACTGAGAGGTTTTATTGGTCTATGTACCTACTATCAGAAGTTTGTCAAAGGATTTTCCAAGTTGGCATATCCTTTTACATACCTCACTAAGAAAGGCGCCTTCCATTGGTTAGAAGAATCTGAGAAATTGTTCAACATAATGAAGGAGGTAATGAGTAGTTGTCCTGTTCTTGCACTTCCATATTTTTCTCAACCTTTAGTTCTTGAGTGTGATGCTTTAGGGAATGGAATTGGAGCAGTCTTGATGCAAAATAAGCACCCCTTTTCCTTTGAGAGAAGAAATTTTCAGCCCCATGAAATATTATATTAATTCTATGAAAAAGAGATGCTAGCCATCATGCATGCACTAGTCAATTTCAGACAGTATTTGGTTGGGGGTGATTTCATCATCAAGACTGATCACAATAGTTTGAGGCACTTCTTAACCCAAAAGGAGATGAATGATAGGAAAAATAAGTGGGTAAGCAAGTTCCAAGCATTTGAATTTGATATTAAATATAAGAATGGTAATATGAACATTGTAGCTGATGCACTTTCTAGAAAACCAACACTTGCATTGCTCAAATTTCATGATGATTGGAAAGTACAGCTTGGGGTAGAGTATACAAAGAACCAGTTTGCTTGTGAATTGTTTTATGGATTGATTCATGATGATGCTTACAATATTCTCAATGATATTTTCTATTATAAGGATAGGATCTTTCTGGTTCCAGAATCCATACTAAAAAGGAAGATCCTTGAGGTTTCCCATGATGTGCCTCTAACAGGTCACCCGGGGTTTGTGAAGACTTACAGGAAAGTGAATGGAAGGCTCACATGGAAGGGATTGAAAGAGGTGATGGAGTATGTTATTTCATGTTTGGAATGTCAGAAAAATCAAGTAGAGCATACTCATCCAGCAGGGCTCTTACAACCACTTCGCATTCCTGAACAAAAATGCGAAAGTGTATCGATGGATTTCATCACCAGGCTTCCAAAAATCCAAGGTAAAGATAGTATTTTTGTTGTGGTTGATAGATTGACTAAATATGCACATTTATTTGATGTCACAAGTATTATTTCATCTACTCAAGTGGCTGAAATTTTCATCAAAGAATTCTTCAAACTTCATGGCATACCCAAGTCCATCATCAGTGACATAGATAGCAAGTTTACTAGCAATTTTTGGAAAGAACTGCTCAAGTTCGTGGGGACAAGTTTGGACATGAACACAAACTACCATCCATAGAATGATGGACAAATAGAAAGAGTGAACCAATGGCTGGAAGGGTACTTAAGAAACCTTGTCATAGGCCAACAAAATTCATGGACTACTTGGTTCCATTCGAGAGAGTTTTGTTACAACACTACTTTTCATCTCTCGATTGGTATGTCTCCCTTCAAAGCTCTTTATGGATATGATGCACTTACTTATTCTGATCTGATATTTGGTTATTGTAAGACATAGAAGGAAAATTATTGGATCCAAGAGAGTCAAGACATACTTAAGACTCTCAAGGAAAACTTGTAGGTAGCACAAAACCAACAAAAAGTGCATGCAGACAAGCATAGAGTTGAGCGAGCTTTCCAAGTAGGAGATATGGTATATTTGAGGTTGCATCCCTATAGACAGTCATCATTGAATTGGGGGATGAGAAGTTGCATCCAAGATTCTATGGCCCCTAACAAGTTTTGAGAAAGATCAGGGAATTGGCTTATGAGCTAGAGTTGCCTCTGGGCAGCCAGATTCACAATGTTTTCCATGTGTCCTGTTTGAAGAAGGAAATAGGGAAGCAAGTCAAAGTTTCACAATATTTTCCACCCCTTGATGATGAAGGACATTTGGTGCTGATCCCTGAGAATATATTGGAGTTTCGAGAGAAGAAGCTAAGGATCAGAATCCTTAAGGAATTTTTGGTGCAATGGGAAGAACTACCTAGTGAGGATGCTACTTGGGAAGGAGAACACATATTACATCATCCTAGTTTGAAATTGATTGAGGAAAAGCAATATTGGGTGGGGAGGAATGTCATGTTCCCTCAAAATTGAGCATTGTATCAAGATCCTAACCCAACCAATCCCTTGGGTTGAGGAGACAACTTCATTATGGGGTTAATTTTTGAATTCTAGGCATTTAATTAATTAGTAGTGTGAATTGATTTTATCCAAAGTTTATTAGCCACTTGGAATATTTAATTTTCATTTATTTAATATTTTTATGATGAATAAATGAGGATAATGCTCCACTAGGTTGCATTAATGGATAATGTTGACTTGGAGAAGACTTGGAGGAGAAGTTAAGGAGAAAGCACCTAAATCTAGAAAATCAGGAAAAAGGCAAAGAAAGGTGAAGCAAATAAGAAAAGCAGCAAAAACTCAGGAAAAGAAGCATAAAGCATAAATCAACACAAAAGAAGAAATCATTATAAATCAGAAAAGAAGGAAAGTACAGAAAAAGTGGAAAAAGTAGAAAAAGCTAGAGCAGAAAGTGGAAAAGCAAACAGAAAAGGAAAAAAGAGGAAAGCAAAGCAAAAAGGAAAAGGTAGAAAAGCTAGATTTCCTTATCCACTCATGGAGGGCGCATTAGCTAAGGATACTTTCTATTAAATTCATACACTCTCTATAAATGAACCAGTGCGCACAAAATTCACATCTTTTGTCAGTTTGATGTTTGGATTGAGAGCAATTGTGCCTCAGAGACTTCAGAGATGTGCCCCTAGGCCAAGTTGGGTGATGTGCCCCTAATTTCTATGAGAGGATGATGGTATTCAACCATTTTCATTAATTTTATTTGCAGTTCCTATATCTGATCCAAGTCCGGGTCGAATTTCAGAAAGCTCCAAGAAGTCTATGGTTCGAATCTCAGATCCTCTTAGTGATTTCTAGTGTTGTTTTGTTGAGTAGAAGAGGAGAGGATATTTTGTAATGTTTTGAGAATCATATTGGCTCACATATGATTTAATAATAGTAAATATTAATCTATTATATCATTCATTACATTTCATCTTGCAGAAGTTTGATATTTTAGTCATTTTCTCCACCCCCTCTAGAATTTCCTAGATTTTGACTAGTTTTCAGAATGCTTGTGATAGATGAATGAGAATAGATACAAATGATATGATTTATGTTATTGATGTTATTTAACATGTTTAATGATCCAATACATGTCTGAGATAAGGAATTCGCGAGCCTTCCTTTTCTTTTTGGAAGCTTCTGAAATTTACTAGCTATGCAATCCTGTAATGCTAATTTACTTGTCTTTTTGTAAATATTTCTTAGAAATTAATTAAAATTTATGGAGTCATATATGAATTTTTATTGACTTATATTTCATTTTTATTAGTCTCCCTGAGTCAGAAACATTCATCCATATCCTTCAGTCAAATTATAGAGTAATATTAGTTTGCATAAGCTAGGGTTCCCAGGAGCATTGTAGTAGATTTCAGCCTTTTCTGATTTTGACCCATCAATGGTCCCATTAATTTGTGCAGAGATATTAAATTCTATCCCAACCTTCCTTCCACTGAGAGCTTCTGATTCTACCCCCTTATAGTCAAACTAGCTCACCAAGACACTGTTTTTAATTGATTCTTTGAAATATAGTAAGTTTATGTATCACTAATCCTAGTTGTTACATTACATGGATCTGCTTTGTATACTCATTTACATCACCCATTTATGTATCACATGGATCCACTTTATATTTCTTATGTCCATGACAATTACATTAGTTACATATATATGTTGGATCAACACTATATCTTTCTAGCAGTAATTTTGAACATTGGATATATCTATCCCAGGGTTACAATTCTCTGACACCTTTCTCTGTTTCAAGTACTTCGTTGTGACTAATATTCTTGGAACATATGGTTTTGTTAACTCCGCATCCCAAGCAATGATTGTTAAAATTCATTTTATCTATCATGTTCCCTTCTAACCTCGTACATTAGGGTGTATCTGTTATAGCCCAAATCGACACTTCTCCATCCATGACGACACTTCCATGATGACACTTCAAATGTCGACTATATTTCACACAAAAGGAAACTATGGATGGAGGAGAATTTATTTCATATCTCATGACATGGCATTAATCATTCATTGATTCCCTAGAAATTATAAATTTTGTAACTAAGTTTTCAATCAAAAGTGCCCCTCATGATCTACCAACTAACGTTTTAAACCCTACTTATCTTCTCATTGGAATTTTTTTCATCAAAAACCCTGAAAACACTTGTTTCCTTTGGTTAACAGTGGTGTGAAACACTTGTTCCCCTTGTATGACTAGTTCCTTTGTCATAAAAATCTCAAAGAATAATTCAAATTCAAATTTGGGACAGTTTTGGTGGTTTTGGTAACTACCACCTCAGTTACAACTATTTTCTACCTGAGGCTAACTGTCTCCTCTTACTATATAAACAGGGGAGATGAGCCATAAAGGGGGAATTTTTGTCTAAGTATTTTTATTCTAGGGGAGTGATTTATTCCCTATCCCTTTGATATCCATGTTTTGAGACTACTTCCCTAATTAGTTTCAAACCCTTATATATTGGAGTTCTGCTTGTGATTGTTAGAGGATAGAAGAAGGATATCTGGAGTGAAGGTTTTGAGAGGTGATGAAGTAGAGAAGAGGTAATATTAAACTTGTTTCTACTATTTCAATAGATATTTGACATCTTTCCCTTCCCAAATTCTAAGTTGAATGTCATGTTTGATGAAGAATTTGGCATTTATGTGTTGAAAGTTGATTTATAAATTCGTGTTCTTGTTCTTGTTTCATTTGATTAATAATATTTATTATGGCCAAAATAATTTGAGTAAGGTGTTATGGTTCTTTTGCAGGTTCTTTGATTGAAGTTTTAAGGTAGAGCTAAGGAGCAACGAAAGCTAGGATCAAACTTCGTAAGCAAGGTGCATTGTTCTATGTAATTCAAAGTCCCTGTATGGTTTTGCTTGAATGTTGAGTCTAGTTTGTTCATTGTGAAACCCTAGATGTCTATATCATAAAAACTAGTATGTTGGTGACCTCACCCCAAACATAGGATTGTTTTCTGCACAACAATACCATCTGATATCCCTAATTTTGACAGTAAAATAGGATAAGACCCATCCACCCATATCACGACTTATCATTTGTGGTGTGTCTCTAATTCTATGTTGGACAATAACATTAAATTGTTTATTTTCACACAAACCTTGACTCAGAGTGCCTCTAAATGGTATATTGAGTTTCCAATTGTCTCATATACTAGCTTCAATGCATTAACAATGGACTTATTTACACACTTTCAACTTCCTATATGTTATGAAACTAGGACTGACCTTTTGACGTCATTATTTCAAAACACCAGCACACATATCTATGATCACATTCATGAATGGAGGCAGAGTGGATACTGGTAAAAGATGTTATTCTAGATTATTTAATACCATATTGGTTCAAAAATTCCCTATTACCCTCACTTCTCACAATGTCTCTATGGGTGGTTCCCCGACTAAAGAGGAAGCCATCAATCATTCCCAAAATTTGTATTTAATTTATTCACAATGAAGAACCTTATACAAAATTATCCCGCACACTCCTTGGTAATCAACTGAACCATCTAGATGCACCCTAGGACCAGATGGCAATGGTATGGTTTCTTTTGTATCCACTGCTTTAGTAATCCATTTGATTGGGCGGTTCAATTAATTTTCTATTGGTAATACTCCCTCTTCTACTATGTTTACTACAAAACCATCTATTGATCGTGCACATACCTTTGAGTTCAATTTGATTCAATCCACCAAACCTCAACAATATGGAGGGAAAAAGAAAAAATAATAAATAGAAAAACTCTTCCACTAAGAAAGGAACCCCAAAAGCCCAAACACCTAATGCTAGGGGCAATAAGAAGGAAAGGAAGCCAAATTTCCTTGATAAGGTTTGTGATGGTGATCATATCATGCATTTTTTTCCATGATTAAAAGAATTCAATGAGTTCATCACTCAACAAGACTTTTCCCCACAAGTTTTTTTCTTGATGAATACTTTCTATGAAAATTTTATCACAGTCAAGATCTAGTAACAAAAAATTCCTCACAATTAGTTTTGTAAAGATGTGCATAATAGAGAAAAGGATAACATAAATGAATAGCTGAATCAAAATTATATTGAACAATTGTTGTACATCCAACCCTTTCAAATTTTTTGGTTTTCCAAATATATTACAATAGGAATCTAAATTGAAATCCTCTGGAGGCATTTGAAATAGTCACATGTGGCAGGCTTATAATTAGACAAGATCCCCATCTAAGGAAACATAAATTTCCAACTCATGTAAGGTGGTCACAAATTGAAAAAATCATCCTTGGCAGGACATGAGTGACCAAAAGGAAGCAAGTTAGAGGATTTTCAAGAGAAAATCATGGAGTAGGTGGTGGAAAAAAAGAGGAAAACTTGTCAAAAGAATCCTAGCACCCTTACCTCATCCTTATTACGAGAAAAGTAGTGCTAGATTTAACTCAATAAAGCAGGATAAATTAGTAGATTGGGAAATATGGCTCATAAAAGCTGCTTTAAAAAATCTAGTGGGGTGCACTTGTGGATAAACATCACATAGATGTGGGCCAATTATGCACTAGGGGCCAAATAAACTACTCTAAACACCTTGGAACATGACATAATGAATAAAAAATTATATTCTAAGTTCTAGATGTGGTCAAATATTCTAACACTTCCACCACTCAACAACAACATCAACAAATGATTGTTGAAAATCCTCCCCCTGTGCAAGGGGGGAATAGAGGTCATCCTCATTAAGGAGATGGGAACCAAATGCTAATGTCTTTTTATATGAGAAAACTATCACCATGATCACTCATAAATGTGCTTAGGAGAAACCAAAGATGAGTTCCCCTTAAAAAGATTCAGCCTCTACATCCCAATCTAATGTCCCTCTTCAAATAGAGAATCATGTTCTTGACACACTTATTATCCCTCCTAAGGGGGTAATTCTATGAGAAAACTGTAATCCCAATGCTCTCGCTGCCCATAATTACAATATTGTGAAAGATTTACCCTTGGCCCCTTGTGACATGTATTCTCTTAAGGTGTTGGAAAATTGTCCTATACAATGCAAATCATTGATGTCGACCATTGGTGGGATTGATCCCTTTGAATCGAGTTTGGTCATTTTTGACATGGAACATAGCCAGCCAAGGCTCTACCACCATATTGCTTTTCAAATTCAATTAATAGTACATGCAAAGAACATATTTCGCACTATCATTGATGAAGGATCCTCCACTTTTGTTATGTCTATGTCTTGTTGGCATGCTATAGGCTACCCGTAGGTTGTACAATATTCCACGATGTTAAAATAATTTGAATGTCAAACTTTTACATCACATGGAGTCCTCTATACCTTACAAATCGAACTAGGGGGGGGATGCTTAATGTCAACATCGAAGTGGTTGATGCTCCCTTCGACTATAATTTGATTCTTCCACATAATTGGTTTTTTTCCATGAAGGCGGTAGTTTCATTGGTATTTCCACTCCTTTTCTTCCCCCATAAAAGAAAGAATGTTTTTATAGACCAACTTGCTTGCTACACACCATATTTTTGCCTCAACCCTAGTAATAACATTCCATTTATTGATGATTTTTTGAATACATATGAGAGTGTGGGTACCGGTTTGTTTAAGGATTCATCATTGATGGAATCGTTCCCTTTTCCAGTGCCTAATACCTCTAAAATGGAATCTCCTATTTACATGATCACTTATATTATTGGCAGTTCCCTTATCTCGTTTGATCCTTGGGTCATGTTGTTGCTGCAACATCCCTCCCCAAATTTTTGTGATTTTGGGGCCCCTCATTTTTTGAGAAAAGTTTGCTTAGGAACTAAACACTTCCTAGAAGGTCTTTTATACTTAGTTTCTAGAAATGCAAGTTTTTGCTTTTGCTTTGTCTCTTTTTTCTCCTAAGACAAACTCAGCCTTTTCATCCAAAATGGTGGATAAAATTAGTCTTTTGAGCCGAAACGGCGCACGAACTCGCCAATTTTAGCTACAATGGCGGACAAAATCATCATTTTCATTCGAAACAGCGGACGAACTCAGCAAGTTTCGCCGCAACGGGCGCCTCATATTTTCATTAAGTCTTTGAGCTCGCTAAATTCGGATGAACTCATCGAGTTTCACCGAAACGTCGGAACAACTCATAAAATTTTTCCACAATGGGTAGGCAGAATTTTTGCTAAGGCACAAAGTCATCTCACGCTGGGTGATTTCGCCAAGTTCTGCCGTCACGTCGAATGAACTCGGCTATTTCCTCCGCAACGTTGGATGAACTTGGCTTGTTCCGCCGCTACGGGCAGGTAGATTTTATTATGGCCCAAAGTCACTTCACATCAGACAAACTCATGAAATTTCGCCGCAACGGGCGGACGAACTTACCAAGTTCTATCACAACGCCACTCAAAACTCACAAGTTTTCGCCGCAGATTGTCGGGCGAACTCACTATTTCCATCTGATTTTGGCGGTCGCTTTTAATGCTAAGTGTGCTAAAAAGACCCCTGTCGTACTTTCCTTAAACCCTATTTTAAAAGCCTCAACCACCAAATTAAATGCCCACACATGTCAACCATTATATATAGGGTTTGGGAAGTTTAGTTTTTATTGGTAGTTTGTGGGTTGAGAACCCCGTTCGAGATCACATCAAGTCGCTCCATCTCAGCCGGGTTGAAGCACCATCAACCCTTGTCAGACCCAACTGCTTTTTGCCAGGTAGGTGGTTATCTAACTCCCTTTTCATCTCTTTCAGTCACTAGTCATTGAGCCAGTCTAGGTGTTACCATTGCTGCTACCAGCCGCGTGGCCCTTAGTTGAATTGCTGAATTTGTTTGGCCATTCCATACACTGAAGCTTGTAGTTGTTGTTAAATTTTTAGTATTAAATCACAATACTATAGGATCTTTGCTGAGAGAATAATATCTACAGTATATCAATGCATGACAATCATAATATGACAAGCATCACAAGCATCACAAGAAGCAAGAGACACAGAGTTTCCGTGGGGAAAACCCTAAGGTGAAAAACCCCACAACTTCCTCAGAGATAGAGAGAGCAATGGCTCAACCAAAATACAACCAAATAACACTGAGATAGTCTCCTAGCAGATGATCCTCCTCCTCCTCACTAGTGCACCACTTTTCAGAGAGAGAGATAGTTACTTTTCCGAGTGAGTAAAATAGAGATCTCCTATCTCTATTTATACTCACCTTTTTGCCCAGTGACCTACTGGGGCCGACTTGTCTACTTTGATACACCCACATTATATTATATATTAATCAGGGCCGACCCCATAAGGTGGTCTAATAACCCATCAGCAAGTACACACACTTGCGACACTTGTCAATCCACATGACGACACTTCCTTATAGAGGAATAACACATCTCTTATAAGGGTACAATAAATATATATATAATATATAGATGAAATACATTCCGAAGTTACATATACATCAACACTCCCTCTTAACCAGGAAGGTATTTCTCGACACAGATCTGCTAGACAAGTCTTCTTCTCTGGATCATCGTCATCGATGCATCGTCATCATCATCATCACTGCTGCTACTATCTCAACCAATCTCTGTCTCTACTCGTCATAGGAAGTTCTACAGAGCCAGTCCTTTTTCATACTGGGTGTAGGCCCACCACCTGCAGGTCTTCATCATCACTGGCCATACTGTGGAATCCTCAGGACTTATTACATGCATCACAAAACCTCGAAAGAGCATCCCAGGCTGTTACGAGCACACAGCTCTACCTATAGGATCTCCCATGGCACCGAATTACATGTGACCTCACCACAAAACCTCGCAAGAGCATCCCAGGCTGTTACAAGCACACAGCTCTACCTATAGGATCTCCCAGGGAAACGAATTACATGTGGTCATGGCAAAACCTCGCAAGAGCATCCCAGGACTGATTACGGGCACACAGCCCAACCTATCGGATCTCCCAGGGAAACGAATTACATGCCATAGGACAAAACCTTGAAAGAGCATCTGCCAGATATCCCAGGGAACCGAATTACATGCCATAGGCAAAACCTCGAAAGACTATCTGTAGATCTCCCAGGGCACAGAATTACATGTCCTCCCAGATCAAAACCTCGAAAGAGCATTTGCCAGATGTCCCAGGGCACCGAATTACATGCCATAGGCAAAACCTCGAAAGACCATCTGCAAATCTCCCAGGGCACCGGATTACATGCTCATCTGCACAACCTGATCCACGGCCACAGAGTATCAACCTGATACTCACCATACATCATCCTGATGTATCCATGATCATCCTGATCATCATCACTGCAACGTCCTGCTGCATGTCATCTGGAGCAACATCCTGAAGCTCGTCATCTATGATCATCCTAATCATCACTGCAACATCCTGCTGCATGTCATCTAGAGCAACATCCTGAAGCTTGTCATCTATGATCATCCTGATCATCACTGCAACATCCTGCTGCATGATCCACCTGATCATCAATGCATCTACCTGATGCATACCAAGTATCTACCTGATACATATCATCATACATGATCCTCCTGATCATCAATGTATCCACCTGATACAAATACATGATACATATCATCATACATGATCCTCCTGATCATCAATGCATCTACCTGATGCATACCAAGTATCTACCTGATACATATCATCATACATGATCCTCCTGACCATCAATGTATCCACCTTATACAAATACATGATACATATCATCATACATGATCCTCCTGATCATCAATGCATCTACCTGATGCATACCAAGTATCTACCTGATACATATCATCATACATGATACATATCACCATACATGATCCACCTGATCATACAATGTATCCACCTGATACATATACAGATACATGGTCCAAGCATCCAACATGATGCATATACAAAATACGTACACATGATCCAACTGATCATATCAAGCATCCAACATGATGCATAGATACATAAATGATCCAACTGATCATATCCAGCATCCAACATGATGCATACATACATACATAAAAATGATCCAACTGATCATATCCAGCATCCAACATGATGCGTACATACATACATAAAAATGATCCAACTGATCATATCCAGCATCCAACATGATGCGTACATACATACATAAAAATGATCCAACTGATCATATCAAGCAGAGCCAGAACATCATCCTGATGCTCATCATCCAGCGCTTACATCCACAGCCATGTGAAGGATCCTCCTTCCAACATGCTTGGAATGGCTTCAGCAAATGTGTCCATCACTTCTTCCTCGAAGTGTCCTCGATCTGAAGAACGCCAAGCCTCTCTCTGAAGTACTCGAACTTCACTCTGGCTAGTGGCTTCGTCAGCACATCTGCAATCTGCTCGTCCGTCGCAACATACAGGAGCTTCACAGCTCTTCTCTGTACCATATCCCTGATATAGTGATATTTGATCTCTATGTGTTTCGACCTGTCATGAAACACTGGGTTCTCGGACAGCTTCACACAACTCTGGTTATAACAGAAGATACCAGTAGCCTCCAACGGAAGATCAAATAACTCAGACAGTAGCTTCCGTAGCCATACTGCCTCGCAACTAGCTGAGCAGGATGCAACATATTCTGCCTCAGCTGTACTCAGTGCTACACAGGACTGCTTCCTGCTAAACCAAGAGATCACACCTGATCCCATATTGAAGCAGCACCCAGATGTGCTCTTCCTATCTGCAGCACTACCAGCCCAATCTGAATCAACATAACCCTGTAGGTTAAACTTTTGATTTGCTTCATACTTGAGCCCATAATCCACTGTACCCTTCAGGTACCTCAGAACATGCTTTACAGCAACCAGGTGAACACTCCTCGGATCCGTCAGGAACTGGCTCAATGTGTTCACAGCAAAGCAAATGTCTGGTCTCGTGTTCGTCAGGTACATCAAGGACCCAATCATCTGACGATACATAGTGATATCAACCGGCTCAGATGAAGCATCACATAGAAGCTTCAGATTCGATGCCATAGGTGTGGCCATGGCCTTGCAATCCATCATCCCAAATCTCTTCAGGATATCTACTGTGTACTTCCCTTGACCAAGGAAGATCCCACCTACACTCTGCCACACCTCCATACCTAGGAAATAGTGCATCATTCCCAAATCTTTCATGTCGAATTCAGCTGCAAGCTTCCTTTTAGTATCTGCAATCAATCTGTCATCTCCTGTCACAAATAGGTCATCCACATACAGTAGTAGAATCACAGGATTCCCTTCCTCAACCTTGTAGTAAAGGTTGGAATCCGCTTTACTCTTGGTAAAGCCCAAACTAGATAGGAAACTGTCCATCCTACCATACCAGGTTCTGGGAGCTTGCTTCAAGCCATATAAGGCTTTCTTCAATCTGCATACATATGATTCCCTGTCATGTATTTCAAAACCGAGTGGCTGTTCCACATATACTTCCTCTTCTACTACACCATTCAGGAAAGCAGTCTTGACATCCATCTGGTGTATTTTCTATTTCATTGCTGCAGCCAGGGCAAGCACTGTTCTGATGGAAGTATACCTGGCTACAGGTGCAAAGGTTTCTTCATAATCTATTCCTTCTTTTTGAGAGAAACCATGAGCTACGAATCTTGCTTTGTATTTTTCCACACTGCCATCTGCAACATGCTTGATTTTGTAGATCCACTTGGAAGTCACAACAGACTTCTCTTTAGGTCTTGGGACAACATCCCAAACATCATTTTTCATTATTGATTGGTATTCCTCAACCATAGCATCCTTCCATTCTTTCTTTTCTGCTGCCTCTTCATAACTGGAAGGCTCTTTGTTCATAATGTCACAGAGTAAGGCAACATAACTGGTGTGTGATCTGGTTCTCTTCTTTGCTCTGTGTTCTTCTTCTGGAATGCCAAATCTTTCTGCATCATGAATGAGCTCTCTAGCCCATACAGGTTTCCTCTTGTGAGAGTTATCCTCACGGGGTGGATCTACAGGTTCTTGTGGATCTTCAAACTCATGAACAACTTCTGGAACTGCTTCATTCATGGTAGTGTCCTGAAATCTTGTTTCCTTAGGTTCTTCATAAACTTCGGTAGGTGCCTTCCTTGATTTGATGAATGCTGAGTTTTCATCAAATGTTACATCCCTGCTGACATCAATCTTCTTGAATCCTGGAAAGTATATTCTGTAATCCTTCGAGCTTTCACTATAACCCACAAAGATGCCCTTCTTTCCTGAAGGATCTAGTTTAGTCCTCTTCTCTTTTGGGACATGAGTATATACTGGACAACCAAATATTCTGAGATGGCTGACTTCAGGTCTCTTACCAGAAAAGACCTCTTCTGGTATCTTGTTGTCCAATATCTTGTGGGGTGTTCTGTTTTGCACGTATACAGCTGTTCTGGCTGCTTCTGCCCATAGATGCATAGGAAGATCTTGATCATGCAACATTGCCCTTGCTGCTTCCATGATAGTTCTGTTCTTCCTTTCTGCAACTCCATTCTGTTGAGGATTATAAGGAGCAGTCAACTCCCTCTTAATCCCTGAATCACTGCAAAGTTTCTTGAAGTCATTTGAGGTGAATTCTCCACCATTGTCGGATCTGAATGTTTTGATCTTCTTGTCAGTTTGATTCTCCATCAAGTTTTTGAATTCCTTGAATTTGTCAAGCACCTCATCTTTGCCTTTCAAGAAGTATACCCAAGTCTTCCTAGAGAAGTCATCAATAAATGATACATAGTAAACATACCCACTTAGGGAACTGGATGACATGGGGCCACATACATCTGAGTGGATGATTTCCAGAATGTCTTTTTCCTTGCTTTCACTGCTTGGGAAAGCCTTCTTAGTGTTCTTTCCTTTTGCACATCCTTTGCAAACACCTTCATGTTTGGTCTTGATTTCAGGAAGACCCTCTACTGCCTTGCTTGCAATTGGAAGTGCCCTATAGTGCATATGAGCAAGTCTTCTATGCCAAAGTTCACTTGGCTCCATGGATTCATGTACCATGGCATGTTCAAGTTGTCCCTTCAATTTATACAAGCCTCCCTCTTGCTCTCCAATCACTACTGCATCATCTATGTTCTTTCCCTTTGGCCACATTAGGACTTGGCCATCCACAAATGAAACCCTCATACCTTTTGCATCCAATGCAGAGATGGAGAGTAAGTTCTTCTTGAGTCCAGGTACATACAGTACTTCTTTCATCTTCAATGATTTTCCAGAATCTAGGTTGTAGGAGGCTTCACCACTTCCTTTGATTGGATATTGATAATCATCCCCAAGTTTCACCTTATGGGGTGATTCATGTTCAGAAAGGTTCACAAAAGATTCCTTGAACCCAGTCATGTGTTTGGAGGCCCCACTATCAATCAACCAATCATTACAACCATGAGAAATAGTACCTATGAGAGCAGAGATCAGAACATACTCTTCTTCACTTGATGAGTCATCATCACTATCACTTTCTGCCCTAGCCTTCTTCTTTGGAGGTTCATCATCTTCGGCAGCATGAGCATGAAACCTTCTTTTGCTGCCCTTCTTCTTCTTACTGGAGTTGTTGTTATTATCCCTTTTGTTCTTGGGACAATCTGAAGCAAAGTGACCCTTCTCATTGCATGTGAAGCATCTTAGGTCTTTCTTGTTCCTTTTATAGGATCTATTGTGGCGAGAGTGATCCTTCTTGGCTTTGCTTCTTTTGGTGTGAGTTGCAAGAGCTTGATCTTCACCTCCCATCTTTTCTTCACGAGCTATAAGTCTAGCTTCTTCTTGAGAGCATTCTTCCCGAAGTCTACTGAATGAGATCAACTTCTTCCTTGCACAAATTCCTTGAATAAAGGAATCCCATGACCTGGGTAGGCCATTTAGAGTGGTCATCACCACTTCACCATTCTCCACCATTTCATCTACTGCTTCTAATTGTTCCTTGATCTGGGAGACCCTTGAAAAGTAAGATTGAATGGTTTCTCCATTCTGAAAGTTCACTGCTTTCAATTGGTTCCGCAGGGTCATCTTCCGATTTATGTTCTTTCCTTCAAATAGCTTGGTCAAAGATTCAAACATCTCTTTGGGTGTCTTAAGAGAAGACACATGAGGAATGAGATGGTCTTTGATAGAATCAGCAATGATTCTCTTTGCCTTGACCAAGTTCTTCTTGTGCAATGCCTTGGCTTCTTCATCCTCTGGGATAGGGATGTCTTCTTTCACATATGAGTCCAACTCATTCTCTTCCAGGATTAACCCAATCCTACACTTCCAGGCTCGAAAGTTATCAGCCCCTTCAAGCTTATCCTCAAGCTTAGTGTGGAGAGACATCTTTAAGAGTACTTCAAATGGAAATAGAAAAGATTTAGGACTTACCACTTGAAGTGCTGAAAACTGGATCTGGTTCCGGATTAGGGTTTGTCAGAGAAACCCTAAAGATTCAAAATGTGAATTTCAAAATTCCGAAAGGATAGAAAGATGCGCCTTGGAGAGCTGATCAGCCTAGTACATTCAGAATTTGAGATCAGCAAGGTCTTGCCCTTCAAAATTGCCTTTTTGTCCTTCCGAGTTCACTAGGGAGAGCCCTGAATTAGGGTTTGAATTTCCCGGAGATCTACCTAGCCAAAAATCTCGATCCAAAGCTCAAACCTTCGATTTTTGCAAGGAGCTTCCAGCTGTGCCTTCAGTTTCTAGAAATTCCTATTTTTGTGGAAACCCTAATTTTTAGGGCCAAATCTGAAAATGCTCGGAACTGAATTCTGATTAGACAGATAGATGCGCCTTGATGAGTAGATCCAATCTACTATACTGAATTTCAAAAATCTGTGGAGAGAAACCCAATAAACAAGGAATACAAGCTTCCATCACTGCAAAATGTCTTCTTCTCAGTTAAGCTCTGATACCATGTTAAATTTTTAGTATTAAATCACAATACTATAGGATCTTTGCTGAGAGAATAACATCTACAGTATATCAATGCATGACAATCATAATATGACAAGCATCACAAGCATCACAAGAAGCAAGAGACACAGAGTTTCCGTGGGGAAAACCCTAAGGTGAAAAACCCCACAACTTCCTCAAAGATAGAGAGAGCAATGGCTCAACCAAAATACAACCAAATAACAATGAGATAGTCTCCTAGCAGATGATCCTCCTCCTCCTCACTAGTGCGCCACTTTTCAGAGAGAGAGATAGTTACTTTTCCGAGTGAGTAAAATAGAGATCTCCTATCTCTATTTATACTCACCTTTTTGCCCAGTGACCTACTGGGGCCGACTTGTCTACTTTGATACACCCACATTATATTATATATTAATCAGGGCCGACCCCATAAGGTGGTCTAATAACCCATCGGCAAGTACACACACTTGCGACACTTGTCAATCCACATGACGACACTTCCTTATAGAGGAATAACACATCTCTTATAAGGGTACAATAAATATATATATAATATATAGATGAAATACATTCCGAAGTTACATATACATCAACAGTTGTCGGCCCATCCAACCCACTTCCAATCCCTTAAACCTCTATGCTCAGCATTCCTAGGCCGCACTTACCTATTGCCTCACTCATGCTTTTTTGTTAAGGAAGTTCCAAACCTCCTGTTTCAGTTTTGAAATCAATAGCATCTTTCCCATAGCCGCTTATCATTCTAGGGAGAAGCGTGGTGTTCTATTCTTAGTACAAACTTTTAATTCTTGTCTATATTCTACAACACATTGCTATTGAAAGTGCTTGATATTTGCTATATCTATGAAATATACTTGAGCCATGTTCTTATGCTAGTCTAATGTGTATATTTTATGTTATGTTCGATCTTATGTCTATTCACGCATGGCCATTGAACAAGGTTAAGCCACAATGCCGAAGGGTATCAAAAGGAAGGCAAAGATGATTGAACCAGAGGAGGCAAGAGTCGAAACTTTATTCGAGGACACCAAGTCTGTCATAGGAATTCCTCCTGAAGCCAAGTGGGGAGATATATACTGCATGTTAAGAGACCAAGATATCCCTAGGGAACTCTTGGAAGAAGGATACTTATTCAAAAATATCAGAAGCTCTAGTATATCTAAAGCTTCCATGCGCCTAGAGCTCTTTCCCTGTTCAGAAGTGATCAGATGGATCCTGGAACATGCAGACACTAGATCAAGAGTGTTATCCGATAGCAAGAGTGAGGCGTTTTCCTCGTTTCATCCATCCTATATTGCAGGATCTTAAAAGTTACCACGTCCTCAGCATCAATTGAACGATGAGTGGTTAGGACAGCTCAAGATGGATAATTTTGAAATGGCTAAAAAATTGTTAATCTCAGGAAAGCAGCTGAGAAAAAAGATAGTGATGAGTATGAAGTCCAAAATATGAGAGCCCCTTTCCGGATGATTGCCTTTATGTTGAGTAGAATTTTTGGCATGGCTGATGGCATTGTTTATAGGATACAATGGGTCCCCATAATTCACTACATGCCATTCAAGGGAACGATTTTTAACTGGGAAGATATCCTCTTGGATAGTCTTTCATCTTCCATAGCTGCTGCAAAAGAAGGGTTGATCCTAAAGAAGTCATAATTCTACATGTCATCCTATCTCATAGATTGTATTATGGAAAAGCTTCCTTTCCCAAAGTTAGGTTGCGTTTGGGATCAAGCCAACACCCCAATGTATACCGCCTATAAAATTCTTTGGGACCAAAATTACAAAACGTAGTACAAGCTCATTTGTGAAGAATTCATCATACCTTTGTATGAGCTAATGTTTAATGAAGAACCCAATTGTTTATCTGAGAATGCCATGGAGGTCATGGAAAGCTACGACGATTTATATTTTTCAAAGAAGGGTACTTATATAAGAATGTATGGAGGCTCCAAACCACCATATATCCTACCTCAGTATGCTACTGATTACATAATCCTAAAGGAGGTAGTCAGGCAATTTTTTCTTCATGGAGTTGGCGTATTTTTGAATAGATTGAAAAAGGTTTCTTTTCCTCCTTTTCCTTTCTATGTGGGAGCCTATAAGTTATCCAAGGTTTCATCAGCCGAAGATTTTGTTCAAGAGTTAAAAGGTTTTCACTTCGGGGAAGTAGTCTTCCATAGAAATGACAGGCGGAACAAGGCTGTAGAACATTGCAGAGAGATCCATGCTCATTAGTATGATAAAGATGAAGAGGTGTATAGAGGAATCGGTAACATGATTGAGCTCCAAATTTTCCAAAACCTCAAAGGTGGAGCTAGTTCTAGCTCGACCACTGCCCAAGACGCCCAAGAGGCCAAATTAGAGAAAGAAAAGGAAGCAGCCAAGCTCTGACCAATGAAGAGAAAAGGCTTATAGAGGAAGCTGAGAGGGTCCAAAAGGAAGCTGCCAACAACATGCAAAAGGAGAAAGAGGACAAGCTTCGAGACGAAGAAGCTCTTAGGCTTCAGGAGGAAGAATCCCAGAGGCTCCGAGATGAAGAATTAGAAAAGATAAGAATTGAGAACCAACTAAGGACCAAAGAAGAGGAAAGATAGCTTAAGGCCGAAGAAGAAAATAAAGCAAATGAAGATGCACAAGCTGGGGGGTCTAGCACGCAAGACATGGATATAGACTCATTCTAGATGGTTCAGACCCCACCCACGCACGAGAATATCGCCATAGAGGATATTCCACTGATCCCTTTCACTCCATCAAATGATCATACTGTGTCCCAATGGGATAAATTTGTGTATGATAAGAAAAGGAAGTCCACTATCCTAAAGTTAGAGACAAGATTGAAGAAACCTTTTCACCCGGACATCATTACCCAGTGAGAAACCACTGTTATGCAAAATACGGAGAAGGCTCCTGTGGCTATGGCATCTTCTATTGTAGCTGTCGCAAAAGCAAGCGAGGACAACATGGTCAAAATGGTTAATGAGTTTGAGGCAACCAAGAAAAGGGCTTGTATGCTACAGCACGTCGTGGTTAATGAGAAGGCCTATAGGGACCTCGTGGTGAAGAAATATAATCGCCTTTTGTTAGATCAAAAGGAATTGTCTGATAAGCATCAACACCTGGAGGAGGAAAAGGAGCACTTGGCAGTCCAAATGATGATAGTTGAAGGAGAGAAGAATGATTTCGAAGCCCAAATCATTCAATTAGAGGAAGAGAAGGAGTTGATGGCTGAGCAGCTGGAACAAGCAAATAGCAGAACAATGGACATGACTCCCTTTCATGAACAATCCTATAACATACTAAAGCAAATGCATGAGTCACAGGAATTGCTTACTGAAGAAATTTGCAGGCTAAAAACCATGGTGGACAGAATGAAGGAGATTAACTCCGAAGCTATTAGGATCAAGAAAAAATATGCCCGGGTAAAAGAAGATATGGTGAAGCATATGGAATGGAGAGAAGGAAAGGTGGATTTCTCCAAGCACCTCCCTTTCAAATATGTGGCTGATTTTAAAGAGGACATAGGCTTCATGGAATTCTATAAGAACTGCGGTGGAAAATTGATCTCTATGATCCAGATAGCTGTTGAAAAGTGCAACAGTCTCTATCAAAAGGTTCAAGAAGTTCATGAGAGGTGCAAAATAGCATTTCCCTAGACTCTTGAAGATTTCCCGAGTAAAGAACAGCGCCTATCCAATTTGAGAGGTGAACTAAGCATCTAGATGGAATATGTAAAGAGAATAGATGTGTTAACAACAAATGATCTCCATCAATGCATCGAGGAGCCTTCCATACATGCTCATATGTTCCGTGAGATTCTCCAGACTGCAGTGGTAGAAATGTAGGACATTGAAGCAGAGCTAGACAAGCATGTGATTTCTGAAAAAATCCTGCTCCCTGCCCCTGCCAATGTTGTTATAAGAGACACAGGCATCTAGTTCAGCTACATAGCTGAAACTGATAAACAAGTAGCAAGAAAGGCATCTGTAGAGGCAGGAACACCATCTGGAGCAAAGGCTCCAGATGAAGCAGAGGCACCATCTGAAAGATGACTTAGCAGCCACAATATGTTGAAAGTCTATTTTTCCATTGTCAAGTCGTGAAGTTAAAGGACATCTGTCTCTTTTTGTCTTTTGTGTGAAAGGCTTCCACGAATTATTCCATTTTTGTAAAAGGGACTTAAAAGAAATTACAAGATTTAGGGAAAAGGGACATGTGGCAGCTCTGGGAGCATTTTGTAAAGTTATAAATAGACGATTAAAGAATAGTAGAAGGTCTTTTGGCAGGTGAAAAGACATTTTCTGTCTTGTACATGAACTATTTTACTGCATGTATAAGGAATTCGAATTTCTCCTAAAGAAAGCCTAGGAGACTGCATTTTTGCTTGAAGGATGTCTTAAATGTTTGCTGGATTATTCATGTGTCATCTATACATTACTGTGAGATCATTCCTTGGTGTTATGAATTACTTCTATGTAATGAATATTCTCATAAATTTTTGTGCAAAGATGTTTATCTCAAATGAGTGATAGAATGTGTTAATTAAATAAAAGCTATCTTTGATATCTTTTTTCTTCTGCTGAATTTGCATCTTTATGATTAAATAAATATATGTCTGATCTTTAGATGTTTCTTTCAATTTATTACTCATCTTTACAGTTCCTTCCTTGGAAGGATATATTAGATTAGCTTATACAATTCTAGATTAATTACCTGGATTTAGATTAGGGCACTTGCATATCATCTTTAAAATAAAATACCTAAACAGTGGGTCGGGCCGAAACCGGTGCAAAGGATATAAATATTTAAATCTTATGGTATCCATAACCGTTAACTGGACAAATTCCCAACACCAAACGGTGAGCGATCTAATTGGGCTTGCTTACCGGGGAGAATCCCTTGCTGATTAATGCTACGATTTTTGAGGCATCAATAGTTTTTGACGCTAGAAGGAGGGCCACCAGTGCATGGCTAATAAAGGAGACTCTTCTTTAAGAGGAGATCCAACTGGAAATCCGCTTGAAACAGTAATCCCAGACAATTTAGATCTCAAAATAACAAATCAAGAAGATCCTAATTCTGAGTTTGAACATCAAGAAACGTTGTATGCTATACCTTTTGCTGAAGTAGCAAAATTAAGGAGACATACCTGCGCTTATGTTAAGCAGCTTGGTTGTTTGAATGCAATTCTCGTTCTCCCTAGAAGAAGAGCTCCTAGAAGGGAAAGGCAGTACACACGTGATTTAGTTCTTGTTCAGAACTTTGAAGAATTAGTAGACTTATCTTTGGAAGAAATCATAGAGCCTCTTGGAGAAATTGAACTCGAAAATCCTCTAGACCTTGAAGAACCTCACACTCCAAGGAATTCTCCACCTCATACTCCACATGATTCTCCACCTAATTCTCCATGTGGAGCGATGGCTGTACCTGCATTGAGGGCTAGAGGAGCACTAAATCTGGCTAGACCATTTCACAATCTACCTAAGAATCCTGAGAAATGTTTGCCTAAATATGACCCTGGGAAAGGTATCTTTGCAGAAGATCACCTTAAGAGTTTTTATTTAGCTCTGAGCCTTCTGAATGTGCAGCACGAGGACGTAGTCTATAGGATTTTTCCATACACTTTCAAACCCAAGGTATGTTCCTGGTACTTTAGTTTACAGGCTAGCTCGATATCGATTTGGGAAGAATTTGAAAAATGTTTCTTAAAAAATATGGAAATCAGAAAACCGTTACTACACTCATGAAAGAATTATTATCCATGAGAATGGAAAAGAAAGAGAAAGTTCAAGAATTAATTAACCAAATATTCACCATGCTGTTAAACAATTTTAGTGAGGCGGCTAAACCCGCAGAAGAATCTTTAGTAGAATATTACACAACAACACTCGACCCTCCCATAACAATGTTTGTCAAAAGAACCAAGAAAACTACCTTAATAGAAAATTTTGAAGAAGCTAGGAAGGTGGAGGAGGAAGCGGACAACATTGCTAAACATGCTCTTGAGGTAGAAACAAAACCAGCAACTAATAAAAAAACCTTGTTACTAATCAGAATTAAGGAAGAGCCATCAGCAGACATGGAAAACATGGTTAAAATGATGCAAAAGTTGTCCAATAAAATTGTAGATCTTGAAACGAATAAGGAAGCTAGCACATCTACAAAACCTTTCAAACCTTTCTACAAGAAGAGAGAAGAAAGTGATCAGCCTCATCCTCCTACAAACAACTCTCCTATTTTAAATTTAAATGAAGTAGGAATGGATCATTTTTGCACTTTCCATCAGGAACCACATTCTGAAAAGAGTTGTCCACAATGGATAAATTCAATGAGTTTAGTAATGAACCAAATGCTGGATGCACAAATCATGGATTAGGAAGATCCTCAAGAAGAACAAACCTTGGAGGCAGAAGAACCCACTCCAGATACCACTATGGTGTTGTGGGATTGGGTGCCTTTAACCGAATTGATTGAGGATGACCTCAAAGAAAGTCAAGTCTCAGCTGTGAATATTAATACTCGCAGCAAAGGTCCAGTCACTGATCCGACTCCAACTGCTCCCAAGCATAAAGTCTCCAAGGAGATACCCAAAAGGCACATTACTATTATTCCACCACATCCCAAGGCGGATTCAGCACCTACCAAATAACCAAACGCAAAAACAATGAAACAGTCGAAAGTAACTTTAAATAAAACAGATAATCAACCGAAAGTTGCAAAAGAATGTGATATGGGGTATGATATAATTGAAGACATAAAGAAAGTAAAAGCAAATGTTTCTATATTTGATATGTGTAGTTTGCCTCATCAACAAAAGAAATTGTTACAAGATCTTGATCCCCAATCTAGCACTCCGTTAGCACACACTCAGGAAGAACTTGAAATCAATGAAGCTAGTATTGGCGGGAAGTCCAAATCTCAAACATTGCCTTTCCTTTTAATTTTTGAAATATTTAATCATAATGTGCATAACTGTTTGGTTGATTTTGGGGCTTCCTCAAACGTCATGCCACTGTCAATCCACAAAAGGATTAATGGACAGCCAACTCCATCCCCAGCTCAGATCATACAGTTAGACAGAACCGCTGTTATAGTCATTGGGGAAATGAAAGATGTGCTTATTAGGTTGTCAGCAGATGTTAGGGTGTGCCAGTTCATTGATATAATGGTAGTTGATATTCTTGAAGCCTATGGCTTAATTTTAAGTAGAGACTGGTCAACAAAACTAAATGGTTATTTCACGACAGATTGGTCTCACTTGTGGCTACCCTATTAGAATAGGTAGAATTAGATTAAAGTGCTAAGAGAACCACACATGAAGCAAAACGTAACTTGGCTAGAAGAAAAGAATGAAGCTGTAGCCTTTTCATCTTCAGTTTTGGGGAATTATTTCTTATAAATTGAGCCAGGTAATTATCAATTAGAAAATGTTGGCCATGAATCAGATGAACGGTCATATCTCCTTTAATTTTCTCGGACTGATGACATTGACTGTAACATAGTTAGTTTAGTTACTAACTTAGATGGTAAAGATACTAACTTAGTTAGATCAAAGAATGTTTTTTTGGTTTTATACTTTAATGGTTCCAAAACTCAGGAAGGATCCGGAGCTAGTTGTGTTTTGATCGATCCTGGAAACAACAAACACATTTTATCTTGTAGATTAGAGTTCGATTGTACTAATAATACTGCTGAATATGAAGCTTTGGTCCACGGATTAAAGAAAGCCATCGGTTTGAACGTTCAATACCTGAAATTCTTTGGTGACTCGAAAATAGTCGTCAAATAGGTGAGAGATACAATTCATTGTCTTTTGCCACATTTGAAAGTTTATCAGTCTGAGGTATGGGATCTAATTATGCACTTTGAAGCTTTTAATATAAAATATGTTCCTAGATTACATAATGTTGCATCTGATTTATTAGCTACCTCTGCTTCTAGGTTAGTGCCTACTACTAATAAATGTTCTATTGAATTGGTTTTCAGGCCATCTGTTCCAGATAATATTACAAATCTCAGAGTATTTGATGATGATGACCAGATCATTAGTTTCCTTACAAATGAAAACATGTTTCAAGAAGCTGTTATAGATGAAGAAAAACATGATGTTGATCTGCAAAACAAGGACGCAGTCAAAGGAAATTTCATTCCCAAAGGAGTGAGATCACTTGAAAGTTTGTTCGATCTGCAGAGCAAGTTAAAAAATACAGCAAATGTTAAAACTCATAGCTCCTCTATGTAGCATGAATTGGTAAATCTGGGCACAGAAGCTAAACCAAAATATGTTAATCTTGGTAAATGTTGTTCGTCGGGTGAAAGAGATAAGTTCATTAAGCTTTTTCAGTAGTATAAGGATGTGTTTGCATGGACCTATGAAGATCTGAAGACATATGACACTCGTATCATTCAACATGTCATACCAATGAAGGCAGGTGTTAAGCCGTTTCAGCAATGGTTAAGAAGAATGCACCTGACTCTGGAACCTTTAATTCAAAAGGAGTTGAAGAAATTACTAGATGCAAAGATCATTTTTAAAGTCTAGCACTCGAAATGGGTTTCTAATCTAGTTCTCGTAAGGAAGAAGTCTGGAGAAATAAGACTATGTGTAGATTTCAGAAATTTGAACAAAGCCTCTGATAAAGATAATTATCCCGTTCCTTCAATGGAACAAAATCTACAGATGGTATCAGGATCAGAACTTTTCTCTCTTCTAGATGGTTTTTTTGGTTATAATCAAGTATTGGTGGTAGAGGAAGACCGTCTTAAGACTACCTTCCACACTAAGTGGGGAACATTTTCATACCGAAGAATGTCGTTTGGATTGATAAATGCAGGAGCTACCTTCCAGCGAGCAATGGACATTTCCTTCCGAGGATTGGGCGGTCAATGTGTCGTAGTCTACCTTGATGACGTGAGAATTTTCTCAAAAAGGAGAGAAGACCATGTTTTCCATTTAAAGTAGATTTTTTATCGCTGCAGGAAATATGGTATCTCTTTAAACCCCAAGAAGAGTGTTTTCACCATCCTTGAGGGCAAGCTTTTGGGTCACATTATTACAAAGAAGGGAATTTCGATAGATCAAGAGAGAGTGCAAGTCATCAACAAAATTCCCATGCCCCACAACAAAAAATCTATGTAGTCGTTTATGGGACTATCAATTTTGTTCGAAGGTTTGTTCCCGATTTCGCTCAGACCGTTAAACCTTTGCAGCAAATGGTAAAGCATAGCGTACATTTCAAATGGATAGACTTGGAAAAGTATGCATTTAAGGATATCAAAGCAGACATAGCTAATGCCCCCTCTCTAAGAAGTCCAGATTTTGACAAAGATTTTATTTTGTATTCCTTTTCTTCAGATGACTCTCTTGCAGCTATGCTCACGCAAAAGGTAGAATCGGGAGATGAATACCCAATTTGTTTTATGAGCACTAGTCTGCAAGGTGCCGAATTGAATTATCTTATTGTAGACAAGTAGGCGTATGTCGTATTTAAAGCAGTAAAGCAGTTCAGGCCATATATTCTCAAGAACATAACTAAATTTGTAGTTCCCCACACTACTATCAAATCCCTTTTCGTTCAAAAGGAGATGGGAGAGAGAAGAGGAAATTGGGTCACCGCTCTTCATGAATATGATTTAGAATTTAAACCAGCCACTATCATTAATGGTCAGGGCCTATGTAAATTGCTCACCAAACATCCAGTTGATGAAGAGAAAAGCTGGGAAAACGAAGCTGAACTAAACATGGTTGAGGTGTGCCCTATTTTTACAGCTCCTGAATCCTGGTATAGAGACTTGGTACACTATTTGCAGCAAGTGTACTTGCCGGAGCATTGGATTTCTAAGCAAAGAAGAGCACTCCGTTTGAAATCAGCAACTTATCAAATCATTGATGGAGTACTTTTTAGAAAAAATTATGACGACATTTTTCTTAGATGTTCAGAGAAGGAAGATGCAGGTAAAGTAGTCAAAGAATTGCATCATGGCCTTGCTGGGGGACATTATTCCGGAGATACAACAGATCACAAAATATTGAGGGCTGGATATTATTGGTGTTGGCAACTTGACTTGAAGGATTGGCATTGATGTCAATCAGGGATATGCAGATGACATGGTCTGTGATGGTACCAAGGAACCTAGTGCATATAGCAGCCCTGCAGATATGTTAATGCATGTGAGGTAATGTGCAATGAGATTCCTGCATAGATGTGATATGCAAGAGTGTTTGTTGAATATGTCCTATGTTCTATATTGATCACTACTAGTTTGATGTCCTAAAGTGAGTTTGATGAAAACTCTTTATGACTTGTGAAACCTGCACATAGAAGAAACATGGAGTTAGACGTGACAGTCATGACAAACCATATAAAACAGCAAGATAAGATTCCAAAGTAGCAAGCAAGAGTATCTGTGATAACAATGATGACATATTCAAGTGCCACTCTTAAAGGGATCAAAAGAGCATTAAAGCATCATTATAAAAGTGGCATTAAATGGATTAAAATGCAAATGGAATTAAAGTGAACATTAAAGTGCACATATAAAGTGTCTCCAAGTGAAATATTAAAAAAGACAAAGAAAAAAGAGTTAAGATATTAGTGGACTCTAATGGCTAGGCTAAACTTATTAGTGAAAACATTAAGAAAGAAAAATTAAGTGAAAAATTCACAAGGTTGAAAAGGCATTTTTAAATGCCCGCCCAAGCCTACCTATGTGATGATAAATTCATCAGAAGGTATATAACATGTTCATTGATGAACTGGATATCCATCCAAGGAGTCAGTTTTCCTATGGGTGTTCACACGTGTGAAATATGAGTCTGCCAAAATATGAAGAAATGTGTTTTGATGTTCAAAAGAGGTTTAGAAGTTGATTTGAAATGCCCGCCAGAAGCTCAGGATGTCTCAATGAATTCTAAAGGTGACATGGTTTTTTTGCCTAGTGGACTGGCTATCCATCCATACCTTCAGTTTGCATAGCGATGGTCAGATGACAAAGATATGTGTCTGCAAAAATGCCTCTTGGAACAGTAATGACCTAGGGTTTGACAAAATTGTCTAAATGTTAAAACCCATTCAGAACGACATTTGCAAATGCCCTCCAGTTGCTTTGTGTGTGTTAGTAAAATCCAAAGATGGCATGATCATGTTCTTTGATGAACTGGCTATTCAGCCATGAGATCAGATCCTCTCCTAGTGTTCACACGTGCAAGTTATTAACCTGCCAAAACCAAGAAAAATAAAACAATATAAGAATTAAGTGATATGTTATAAAACATAAAGAGGAACATCTTGTGAAAAGTCATGATGTTTTATAAAAGATAAAGACGTGATGTTAGTTAAATTCTTAATGAAGAGCAATGACCTTCAAATTTTGGATAGCTAGGTTTTATATATGTTAAACATATAATTAAAATATATGTTAAAGCACATGAGAGTAAAAAAATATTTAACCTTTTTTGGAGTAAAAAGTTAAATAAAAAAGGATATAAGAGATGTAAATTGAAAATTAAAAAAGAGGGAAAACTTGTTGGTGGAAAGAAATAAAGAAATATTTAACTTTTTTTGTTGGAGTAAAAAGTTAAATAAAAAGATATAAGAGATGTAAATTGAAAATTAAAAAAAGGGGAAAACTTGTTGCTGAAAAGAAATAAAGAAATATTTAACCTTTTTGTTGGAGTAAAAAGTTAAATAAAAAGATATAATTAAAAGGTAATTTTAAATGAAGAGTCGTGTTTTTAAAAGGGTCACATTGTTTTGAAGAGTTGTGTTATTTCCAAAGAATACACATGACTATTGGAGAGGTATATATATTGAGAAAACAAAGTCATTTAAGATGTGTGTCTCAGTGAATTATAAAATATATCTTGGTGGATATTCTACTATTTATATGGACCTTGTGTTCATTCAAATAGATTGGTGTCTGTAATCAGGTTGGAACCTGAATGAGGATTGGACACCTCTTTACATGTTGGGTCATGTATACAAGCTGGGTCTTGTAAGAGAACTGGGTTTCTCAATCTAGCTAGGTCTAGATCATTAATGATATGTAATGTAAAATCCTATTTAGTAAAAAGATATTTGACATATTCATATATATGCATTGTTCTTCATATGTGTCTATATATTTCACATATATATATATATATATATATATATATATAATTAGTAAATGTCATGATTGTTTCATAATACATATGACTGATTGAATTAGTGCTTTGGCGAGAGATTTTTATGTTTTAAGACGACACTGATTCATCCCCCCCTCTTAGTGTCTGAGACTTGTTCTACAATTGGTGTCAGAGCCAAGTTGTCTTTGAACAACTCACTGCTAGAAGGTTGATCCAAAAGGAAAACAGGTCTAGTTATAGAGCCAAGCACTTAATCTAAAGATAGGTGCCAGAATTAGCATTTTAAAAATGGATGGAAATGTAGATGATAAAATCCCCTTGATTAATGGATATGACTATGCCAATTGGAGGGATTCCATGAAGAGTCAATTGAAGTCCAAAGGATCACATGTGTGGGATACAGTAGCAAGCAAGAAATGGTACTCGAAGAACAAAACCAGAATTTCAAAAGATGACCAGAAATTCAATTCTATTGCTTTGCAAACCATTAAGAGAGCTTTACCAAATGATGTCAAGATGGGACTAGGGCACTACACCTCTGCTAGGAAGCTATGGCTAAAAATTGAATATACATATCAATCCAAATATCAATGTACAAGAGAAGATACAAGTCAAAAACCTGATGAAGAAATGAGTGAAGATCCGTTGAGCAGTTGCAACGAATATAAAGTATAAATGTAATAATAATAATAAATAATAATTAGTACTAGGTTAAAGGGTGCATCTCCTCATTCATGGTTTCCCACACCTTATATAAAGGTGGCCACCAATTGTAATTATTCATCATCTATCTCTAATATTATCATTTCATCATTCAATATGAGAGTCGGATTCGACTATTAACATCCAACCAGATATGGTTGCTGCATTTGGTATCAGAGCTTTCGCTCCTCCCCTGTAGAGCTCGGATTTGGATAATTTTCTCACATCCTCCATTACACTACTCCACCCATCTCTGTCCTCTCCATTTTCATGCTTCATTCCCCCACTTACTCACATGCCCATTTCCTTTGCTCTAGTTGCTCCTATTCCATCACACTCTCATCTCTCTACTCCCAACTCTCGCTACGATTGCTTCTACCTTCCACTTTCCCCCTCACTTCACGCAACATCCTCTCTCCATCATTCATCTCCCTCTTCCCGATGCACCTGCATTCTCTTCCCTGTTGCACAACCTTTTCCCATCCACCACTACGCCTCCCCTCCCCTGCCAGCCACCCCACGCTCTTCCCTCTGTGCTCTTCCCTCTTGTTTTTCCCTTCCCCCGCGCTCTCCTACTGTGCCATTCTCCTACCTGCCCCACGCTCTGCACTCTCCCCCGTGCAGTGGCTCCACCATCCACAATGCCCTCCACCATCCTATTGCACCCTTTGTCCACACGTCCACCCACCACTGAGGTGCCCCCTCCAGTGCCTCCTCCCACCACCACCTCAGCCTCCTTCTCCCTCTACCAGCCATGTCCAGCAGACCCCCCCCCCCTCCATCACTCCAGAATCTCCCCTCCATCCGATTCTACCCCAGCTCCACAACCCATACTTCCAGCTTAGCAGCTCCAGTCGGCCACTCCATCTTCGTAACCCTAATTCCCTCCATGGGATTTCAAAAAATATTATAATAATTTTTATTATATTAAAAAAAAACTATTGAAAACTATATATGTGTATAATAATATTATTATTTTTAAAATAATAATAATTATTATCATCGATTATTGATCTATTATTGATTCTCTCTTGAAAAACTTTTACAATTAGGCATGAAGTCAATGTGGGAAGAATTGGATCAGATCTCGAATCAATTTCAGAGGAAAATGGACGAAATGTTTGATCGGATGGAACAATCAGTGGTAAAAGTGGCTCAAAAAGCTATTGACGACACCTTCAATAAAATAATCCAACAAAGCAACCCGAAGGCCTCTGAAGACAAAGACTCTCAAACTAAATCTAAATATGATTTTCAAAGTCCAGAAGAAAGACCAGATAAAGAACATAAAAATGATAAAGAGCAAGAAGAAACTTCATTCTCAGGATTAGAAACAATTGAATAAAAAATGTTATTAGAATCAACTGTGGCAAAGTTTTCCATTGATCTCAACGACCAACAACAACAAACGCAAGATGATGTGAGTGCTTCTAATTATACACATAAAGTCGTGCTCGAAATAGGCTCGTCAAGTGAATCATCATGCAAGGTAGTCAAGAACCCCGAAAAACCCATGAGAAGACATGCAACAGAAGAAGAGCATGAACATAGACTTTTAGCCTTAAAAATAGTCACTTTGAAAGAAGTAAAATGTTATTTTCAAGACACCACTGATGATGGTATGATCAAAGAGTTCTCCATATAAAAATAAATTGTGACAAGAGGTCCACAATTGCTCATAAATGGAATCCAAAAGGTGATATGGGAAACAAATAATTACAAAGTGTATTGTTTCGAAAACACACCACTCAAACAAAAAGGATTATAGCACGAACGTCTAGGTTCACATCCAAACAAAGGAACCAATCTAGAATATACATCTGATTCATCGCTTCAACGCAGATCCAGAATCAGGTTGATATCAATAAAATCAGCTTTGAGGACAAAGCATCCCTTAAAGGGGGTGGTAATGCAACGAATATAAAGAATAAATGTAATAATAATAATAATAAATAATTAGTACTAGGTTAAGGGGCGTGTCTCCTCATTCATGGATTCCCACACCTTATATAAAGGTGGCCTCCAATTGTAATCATTCATCATCTATCTATAATATTATCATTTTATCATTCAATATGAGAGTCAGATTTGACTATTAACATCCAACCAGATACGGTTGCTGCAGCAGTGAAGAGAACAATCCCTCATTTGTCTCATCACAAAGCTCAGAAAACATTGGTCTAGATGAACTTTTGAATTACAGCTGTTATGATGATGAAGTTTTCTCTAATGAAAAAGAAGAAGACCTATTAATTCTCAAAAATAAAAGCTTGATTACTAAAAATGAGGACTTGAAGAAATTGAAGGAAGACTTCCTTATTGCAATTGGAGATACCAAGAAGAAATTAGGTTTTCATCGTATAAATGTTTTTGATAAGATTGAAAATAAGTTTATGGTCACTCTAAGTGAGCTTGAAACTGTTTTCAAGATGAATGAGTTACTTCAAGGATTGTGGAGTCAAGGCTTCTAGAAGAGAATACAAGAGTCCAGAAAATACTAAAAATGACTTAAAGATTCTAAAGGATAAGTTCTTTGCACTAACCAAGAAACATGAGGCTGCTGAGATGATATTGAATGAACAAAGGATCTAGCTAGATGACCAAGAAAGAGAATTAAAGAATGCTTTCTCTAGTTTTGATTTTCAATTGGAAAACAAAATTGAAGAAATAAAAGAGGAAAATCTGAAGTCCTTAACCTTAGAAGACAAATTGAAGCTAATAAAAGAGGGCTTTCTGACCAAGAGAACGAAATGAGAGGAAGGGAGCCTATAGAGAGGCAGAATTTACTACAATGGGAGAAGAACCTACAAGAAAGACAAAAAAGGCTTATAGGAGGACAGAGGTCACTAAATCAAAGAGAAGAATATTTTAATATGGCCATGAAATAGTTTGAGAAGGAATTGCAGGATGACAAGAGGAAGATTGAAAAAGATCATGCAACCTTAAAGGAGAAAGAGGATAGGTATCAAAGGTTCGTTGCCTTAGTGTCTAGAAAAGAAGATGCTACTAAAGAAAAATTGATTATTAACAAGGAAGAAGAAAAGTCTTCATGTCTCACTGATGATGAGATGAAAAGGAGTTATATTGGAGCCTTTAGAAACACATTCACATCAGGAAAAGCAAAAAGAGAAGAGAACTACTTTGAGCTTGAACACATCTCTCCACACAAGAGAAATAAAGAGAATAGGTTAGATAATGGCTCAGCCATCGTGGATGAAATTTGGAATAAACAAAGATCAGCTCATGATAGAACTAGTCTTGGGTATAAAATGGGCAAAGAAGCCAACCATTGGACCCCCGGAACCAAATTTGAAGGAGGTGCTTCATCTTCAAAAGATCAGTATTCTTCTATGAAATGGACATATGAGAACACCTTCAAGAGTTATTGCTACTCTTGTCACAAACATGGACACTGAGCAGTGGAATGTGATGCTTTTGAAAAGAAAACTCATAAGAGTTTCTCTGAAAAAACAAAGTGTTGGAGATGCATGCTTGTTGGGAATACAACAAAGTTTTGTCACTCCATAAGGTGTTTCAAGTGTGAAGAATTTGGTCACAAAGCACAAAATTGCATGAATCCAAAGAAACAATACAATCGAAAGGAGGATGCTCTAAGGGGTCAGAGAAGGGATTTGAAAAGAGACAACATCCAAACTCTAGAAAGCAAGATGCCTCATGACATGTCTTTAAAGATGGAATATGATAAAATCCATAAAGAATCAAGAAAGACAAGTCCAAAGGGGCAGATAAAGAAAGTTTGGAGACCAAAGACAAGAGGTCTTAATCCTCATGTCAAAATAGGTGACTCTTATGGAAAGGAATCTCTAAAAGAAGACACTCATTCTATAAAAGATGACCACTCCATTGTTGAAGAAAATCCAAGTGTTGAAGAGGAATTGGAAATGACTCTTTTTCTTTGTTAAAGAGTTCTTATTAGATGTCAGTCTAAACATAACTGTCAAAATTTAGTTTCCTCTGATCAAGATTAAAAATGGATTTAAAGACCTAAAGATGACTTAGATCAGAAATCAATATCTAATTTTGGATAGGTTAGCAACTAGTGTCCCTAAAAAGCAGAAAAGTAAAGATAGCTCTCTATCCTTGAATCTAATAAGATTTACCAAATAGAAAGGATGTTATGAATAAAAGAGAATTTCATGGTTAACTGGTATTACATGTTAAAGAAAGAGCACTAAGTTAGGGGGAGCTGATCACATTGCTCTTCACTCATGTGAAAAGAGATAGATGACAAAATGGGTACTAGTGATCAAGTCAGGGGGATTCAATCAACCCTTTGCCTTGATGTCAAAGGGGGAGAATTGAAGATAGTATTTCCATCAATGCCAAAGGGGGATATTGCTGGAAACTTGGATTGAAGGATTGGCATTGATGTCAATTAGGGATATGCAGATGACATGGTCTGTGATGGTACCAAGGAACCTAGTGCATATAGCCGCCCTACAGATATGTTAATGCATGTGAGGTAATGTGTAATGAGATTCCTGTAGAGATGTGATATGCAAGAGTGTTTGTTGAATATTTCCTATGTTCTATATTGATCACTGCTGGTTTGATGTCCTAAAGTGAGTTTGATGAAAACTCTTTATGACTTGTGAAAGCTACACATAGAAGAAACATGGAGTTAGACATGACAGCCATGACAAACCATATAGAACAGCAAGACAAGATTCCAGAGTAGCAAGCAAGAGTATATGTGATAACAATGATGACATATTCAAGTGCCACTATTAAAGGGATCAAAAGAGCATTAAAGCATCATTATAAAATTGGCATTAAATGGATTAAAATGCAAATGGAATTAAAGTGAAAACATTAAAGTGCACATATAAAGTGTCTCCAAGTGAAATATTAAAAAAGACAAAAAGAAAAAAGAGTTAATATATTAGTGGACTCTAATGGCTAGGCTAAAATTATTAGTGGAAACATTAAAAAAGAAAAATTAAGTGTAAAATTCACAAGGTTGAAAAGGCATTTTGAAATTCCCTCCCAAGCCTGCCTAAGTGATGATAAATTCATCTGAAGGTATATAACATGTTCATTGATGAACTGGATATCCATCCAAGGATTCAGTTTTCCTATGGGTGTTCACACATGTGAAATATGAGTCTGCCAAAATAGGAAGAAATGTGTTTTGATGTTCAAAAGAGGTTGAGAAGCTGATTTGAAATGCCCGCCAGAAGCTCAGGGTGTCTCAGTGAATTCTAAAGGTGACATGGTTTTGTTTCCTAGTGGAATGGCTATCCATCCATACCTTAGGTCTGCTTAGTTATGGTAAGATGACAAAGATATGTGTCTGCATAAATTCCTCTTGGAACAGTACTGACCTAGGGTTTGACAAAATTGTCTAAATGTTAAAACCCATTCAGAACGACATTTGCAAATGCCCGCCACTTGTTGTGTGTGTGTGTTAGTAAAATCCAAAGATGGCAAGATCCTGTTCTTTGATGAAATGGCTATTCAACCATGAGATCAGATCCTCTCCTAGTGTTCACACGTGCAAGTTATGAACCTGCCAAAACCAAGAAAAATGTTGAGGTTGCATGTTGTTAAGAATAACAATATAAGAACTAAGTGATATGTTATAAAACATATGAAGTGATCGATGGTTTAGAAGCCCTTTCTAAGTTTCATAACTATGAAGTCAACAAAAACTTCGACGAGTAATACTTTAATAAGTTGCATGTTGTTAAGAATAAATATAAGAATTAAGTGATATGTTATAAAACATAAAGAGTCACATCTTGTGAAAAGTCATGATGTTTTATAAAAGATAAAGACGTGATGTTAGTTAAATTCTTAATGAAGAGCAATGACCTTCAAATTTTAGACAGCCAGGTTTTCTATATGTTAAACATATAATTAAAATATATGTTAAAGCACGTGAGAGTAAAGAAATATTTAACCTTTTTTGGGAGTAAAAAGTTAAAATAAAAAAGGATTTAAGAGATGTAAATTGAAAATTAAAAAAGGGGGAAAACTTGTTGCTAGAAAGAAAGAAAGAAATATTTAACCTTTTTTTGTTGGAGTAAAAAGTTAAATAAAAGATATAAGAGATGTAAATTGAAAATTAAAAAAAGGGGAAAACTTGTTGCTGAAAAGAAATAAAGAAATATTTAACTTTTTTTGTTGGAATAAAAGGTTAAATAAAAAGATATAATTAAAAGGTGATTTTAAATGAAGAGTCATGTTTTTAAAAGGGTCACAATTTTTTGAAGAGTTGTGTTTTTTCCAAAGAATATATATGACTATTGGAGAGGTATATATATTGAGAAAACAAAGTCATTCAAGATGTGTGTCTCAGTGAATTATAAAATATATCTTGGTGGATATTCTACTATTGATATGGACCTTGTGTTCATTCAAACAGATTGTTGTCTGTAATCAAGTTGGAACCTGAATGAGGATTGGACTCCTCTTTACATGCTGGGTCGTGTATACAAGCAGGGTCTTGTAAGAGAACTAGGTTTCTCAATCTAGTTGGGTCTAGATCATTAATGATATGTAATGTAAAATCCTATTTAGTAAAAAGATATTTGACATATTCATATATATGTATTGTTCTTCATATGTGTTTATACATTTCAGATATATATATATATAATTAGTAAATGTCATGATTGTTTCATAATACATATGACTGATTAAATTAGTGCTTTGGAAAGATATTTTTAAGTCTTAAGAAGACATTGATTCACCCCCCCCCTTGCTTAGTTTCTGAGACCTGTTCTACAATTGGCCCACCTTGTTCATAGATGCTCATTCCTATGCAAGGAATTGTGATGTATGCCAAAAAAGTGCTGGGAAATTACCGAAAGTAGTGGGACCGTTGCAGCCAGTTATTATCTTAGAACCTTTCGAACAATGGGGCATAGATGTCATTGGAGAAATAAAATCGGATTCTTCTCTACAACACCACTATATCCTAATGGCCACATACTATTTTACAAGATGGACAGAGGCTGTTCCATTGCGTAAAATCAATGAGGATGCACTTATCAATTTCTTAAAGGAGAATATCATAACCAGGTTTGGGGTTCCAATTTCCCTAGTCTTTGATAATGAAACTTATTTCTCATCTTTTAAAATAAATGAATTTGTTTATAAAAGAGGAATTTAGTTACATTATTCATCCAATTATTATCCCCAAGGAAACGAATTAGCTGAATCTTCAAACAAGAACCTCATCTGGATTCTTAAGAAATCTGTGATCGAAAATCAGAGAAGCTAGCACATAGCTCTCCCAAATGCCTTATGGGCAGATAGGGTTACTTCAAAAAATGCTTTAGGGGTTTCCCCATACACCCTTGTCTATGGCAGAGAAGCCATCCTCCCTCCCAACATCTTACTCCCATCTTTTCAATTGTCCCAAGCCTCCCGAGGTTCCAATAGTCAAGTTTTACAATTTAGAATTGACACCCTGCTGAAACTTGAAGATTCTAGGAAGAAATTCAAGGACGGATTTCACCAACACCAAGACAGAGCCAAAATGTGGTTTGATAAAAGGAAGTCTGGAAAAAGAAGTTTTGAAATAGGCGAATTAGTTTTGAAATGCGACCATCCACACGAAGGTAAGGGAATGCATACAAAGTTTTAACATTTATGGGTTGGCCCTTACCAAATTTCTGAAAAGCATGGCCTGACGATAGACAAGCTAAAAGATTTACAAGGAGAGGAAGTATCTCTACCTCTCAATGGCCTTGCTTTGAAGTAGTACTTCGCTTAGTCCTCTAAGGGCTTTTTGTACATAAATAAACACTCTTGTTTCTTTCTTGCTTGCTTGTTTGGTTTTGTTTTCTATTATTTTCTTTAGACAACTTGTTTTTGCTTTCCACCTTGCTTTATGTTTAGAATTTTCTTTATTCTTTCTTTATTAAAGCCCATCTCAGCCTTGGTGAAGAGGTAAGATAGATCTTTGAACAAGACTTTAAGATCCTGTAAGGCAGAAACTTACTTACAGAAATATGTTTTTGTGACTTTGTTTTCACTGTTGAGTCTCCAAGAATCATGAGATCCTCTTTTTGATTGGTCAAGATAACCCATTTTTAATAACTAAGGTTCAACATTTCTTTCCCACTATCTTGGGGCTCCATTCATTCTAACATAAACTCATGTCTTGAGGAAGTGAACTATGATAGACCCATGGAAAGGAAGCATTTCTCACAAATGTATGGTACTTAAAATGATCCCATGCTACCAATGAAAGCCAAAAGAGTTTGTATTAAAGAGTTTGATTTCCTGAAATTCTTGCCTCAATTAAAGCATGATAGAGAAAAGAAAAGTACATTCAATTAAGAAAGTTGTCTAAATAAATTAGCCCAGCAAGGTTCTTCTCTGTTCGTGAAGCATGATAAGCATACAAATGTATCACTCACACAAAAGGACATTATGGATCGAAGAACCAAAATCAAATATGGAAGATGGAAGAAATTCATTTCTGGAAGACTCAAATGACAAAAGTCATCAAGAGACATCCAAAAGGATGAAGATAGCATGGGAATGAGGAACAAACGAATATGTCGGCGAGATATTGTTACGATCCTGTGGAGTCTTTTAGTTGACACCTGAGAGGCAAAATTCCAAAATGAACTCCATACGTCGGCCCTAAGAGAGTTGTAAGGAAGTATGATTCTGAGTTGCCCTCTCCCAAAATGACCATGATGATGAGAGTGATCACTCTGTTCGCGGAAGCTGAACTATGAAGGCATCCTGTTCCTCATATCAATCAATAGTTTGTAAGTTTTCTACCCCTAAGGAGTTGGTTGTTTCAAAGATCTGTGTTCGCTAGCGAATCGCCATTGTTGTTGCTGCAACATCCCTCCCCAAATTTTTGTGATTTTGGGGCCCCTCCTTGTTTTTTGAGAAAATTTTGCTTAGGAACTAAACACTTCCTAGAAGGTCTTTTATACTTAGTTTCTAGAAATGCAAGTTTTTGCGTTTGTTTTGTCTCTTTTTTGTCCTAAGTCAAACTTAGCCTTTTCATCTGAAACGGTGGATAAAATCAGTCTTTTGAGCCACAACGACGGACAAACTTGCCAATTTTAGCGGCAATGGTGGACAAACTCATCCTTTTCATCCGAAACGGCGGACGAACTCAGGAAGTTTCATCGTAATGGGCACCTCATTTTTTCGTTAAGTCTTTGAGCTCTATAAATTCAGACGAACTCATCGAGTTTCGCCGAAACGTCGGAACAACTCATAAAGTTTTTCCGCAATGGGTGGGTAGAATTTTCACTAAGGCACAAAGTCCTCTCATGCCGGATGATCTCGCCAAGTTCCACCGTCACATCAGATGAACTCGGCTAGTTCTGTCGCAACGTTAGATGAACCTTGCTTGTTCCACCGCTACGGGCGGGCATATTTTATTAAGCCCCAAAGTCACTTCACGTCGGACAAACTCATGAAGTTTCGCTACAACAAAAGGACGATCTCATCTAGTTCCACCACAACGTCGCTCAAAAATCACAAGTTTTCCCCATACACCGTCTAGCGAACTCACTGTTTCCATCCGATTTTGGCGGTCGCTTTTAATACTAAGTGTGCCGAAAAGACCCCTGTCGTACTTGCCTTAAACCCTGTTTTAAAAGCCTCACCCACCAAATTAAATGCCCACATGTGTCAACCATTATATATAGGGTTTGGGCAATTTAGTTTTTATTGGTAGTTTGTGCATTGAGAACCCCATTCGAGATCGCATCAAGTCACTCCAGCTCAGTCGGGTTGCAGCACTGTTAACCCTCGTCAGACCCAACTGCTTTCTGCTAGGTAGGTGGTTATCTAACTCTCTTTTCATCTCTTTTAGTCGCTAGTCATTAAGCCAATCCCAACATTACCATCACTGCTACCAGCTGCATGGCCCTGTTGTGGCCACAACATATCCCATGCTTAGTTAAAGAGGGGAGCCCCATTTTCAATAAATTTGAAGGTATATGGGTATGTTTCCCTTTGTGAATATGAGTTTTCGGTTTAGATCTCTTTAAGTCTAATGCACATACCTTCTTGCTCCTTTTTTCTGCCTGATCTGGTTTATCCCTAAGTGTTTGGTTTGCAGAAATCGTTAAATTTTGAGTGTTTTAACCTTTTTCTTTACCAACCTGAAACCTAACACTTGGACAACCCGAAACCCGAAATCCGAAAGTTTCGGGAGCAGAAAATTGGTGTTCTCTTTTTGGATTTTTGTCATCTCGAAACTTGTAACCCGAAAGTTGCGGGTGCGGGATTTCATTTTTTTTCGAAGTTTGTTTTATGTAAACCCAAAACCCGAAACCCGACAATGTCGCGTTGCGGGAATCGAGATTTTTGTTTGTCAGTTTTAATAAACCTGAAACCTGAAACCCGACAATGTCATGTTTTGGGATTCGGAAATTACCTTTCTGTAATTTTGTGTTGATTGCGTCCCGAAACCCGCAACCCGCAACTATCGGGTTGCAAATTTCAGGAACTTGGTGTTGATTTGGTTATATTACGAAACTCAAAACTCGCCAATGTCGGTTTTCGGCTTTTGGGAATGGTAAATAAAACCTTTTACTTTGTGTTTCTGAACCCAATCCCGCATTTTTCATTGGTGGATCTCAGCCATTCGTTATTCCACATCCTATGGTCATGGTTTAAATAGGGTAAATTGATAAATATAGGGTTTTTCTATTTTTTGTTATCATTTTTACTCGCCGAAAATTACTCCGTTATGCCGATTTTACAGTGGATTTTCACTTCAGCTGATTGTCGGTTTTCAGTTATCACAGGTAGGATTACTGTCATTTCATTTTTCAGTTGGTCTTTTGGCTGTTTGTGATTGTTGTTTTTTATTTTTGTTTTCTTTTATTTCGTCAAAAATTACAAAGTTTTCCATTATGTCAAGAAGTACCCGGTCCAAGGCCGTTCTCAGAGACACCCTAACCAAAGACCCCAACTTTGGTATCTTCTCAGATACCAACGGGAAGGTCACCGAGACTTATCAAATGGATTGGTCTCGGATTTATGCTATATTCGACAACGATGACCTTTCGCAGGTAGAAATTGATAGGCCCGCCTATGAGAAGATTAGGCTTCCCAGATTCATGCTATTGCTGCGTGGCCTGCTATCTTACCTTATACGGATGCAGTGAAGTGGATAGTTGAGAACGCTAGTGTCAAATACCGGTCTTTCAACGATAGTCTGCGTAATCAATTGACTCATTTCTGTCCCGAGGTTTTTAACAGAGCTTTTTCTCTCAGGAAACATGAGTAGGCCCTATCCCCTGATTTCATCCAATCCTCCAAGTCCCGTTACAATTTTTCCTAAATGATGAAGTCCTGGATGATAAAACCTAATTCTTTCGTGCTTAAGCCTGACAACCTGCATCCAATCGTCTGGTTCAAGGAACCTTATTCTTTGCTAGCATCTATGTTGTGTCGACTGTTCGGACTCCCCAACTGTTCCTTGTTTAAAGATGAATGGGTGCCTATAGTGCACCATGTCTTGACCACCGGTGAGTCCTTTCCATGGGCTTCCATCTTGTCCTTGGAACCAAAAAATGCTATCGAAGATTACCAGAAGTCTCCTGCATTAAGAAAACCACATTTCTTTTTATCGGCCTATGTAATTGATGTTTTTTGCTCAAAATTTCAATACCCCAACTTGAACTGGAATTGGACTCCAGTAGACCCACCTGTGCACATCTATCATTCAATCTTATGGGAAGAAAAATTTATCCCTCTGCTGTATGATATATGTGATCAATTCTTGGGCACTGTTTATTTCAATATTTTTAAGCAGGAAGCACCAGCATTTTCAGATGATGCCAAGGCACTCATCAATACTATCATTGATTGGTATGTGTGTGACTATTTCTCATACATCAGGGTCTGGGGTAGTATTAATGTACACCTGTTACCTAGAATTGTCCCTGACAGATTGGCCTTGCAAGAAATTTCATTTCAAACTATGACTGATGGTATGTATAAGAAACTTACAGGTCCTAGAAAGAAGGGATGGCCTAAATTCCCTTTGAACCTTGGGTCATTGGTCATCCCAACATCCAATTGGGAAATGATCCTTGGTGACCAAATGGTTGATTTCAAATTGGGATTTGCCCCTAAAAGAAAGCATGAACCTAAGAAGTTATTGAATGCACACTTCAAGCAAACCCATATTAAAATGGACTATGTGCATGAAAACATTCCAGATGACTCTATCTATCATGGAGTCAATTCATTCTCTGAAGTTCTTGTTAGAGAAAAAGACCCAAAAGAGCAGCTTAACATTCTACAATATCAAAAGGAATTAAAACTCAGGGTGCTAAGCTATAGGAAATTAGAGTTGGACCTACTGGATAAAGTAAAAAGAGAAAGAGAAGAAAAAGAAACTTAGGAAGCTAATTCTCTTCATGTGGTGGTTCTTTCAGAACAAGGAAAAGGAAAAACCCCCAACGAGGATTCTTCCCCTAAGAAAACAACAGAACAGGTCAAGTCCCTGTTATATACTTCTCAACAATTTCAGAAAGATATGGCATAATTGACATCAGTATTAAAGACTTACCCTACAAAGCCCTAGAAGGTTACTGTGGATTCCCAAATGTTGGAGCCTTCAAACTCTCCTAAAATTATCATTGCAGCTGTGCAAGAAGATGATGATTTGGTGGTTACCCATGCCATCTCAGCAAAAAGGAAAAGGATCCATGCCAATCCTCTCCCCAATGTTCAAATTATTGATTGTGATATTGTTGAACAACCTAAACCCCCAGTTTAAGTAATTGAGAAGATTACAGAAAAATCCAAGATGTTCACAAAATTGTTAAATGTTCTTGAGGTGGATTGCTCTACTCAGGAACAGTCATTTGAAGACACTTCTGTTCAAAATTCTCCGGTTTCAACATATCAGTTAACATCAGATCAACAATTTTCTACTTCATTTTCAGAGCACCTACCTCCCTTTTCATTGTCTCAACTGCTCAACAGTGTAACTTCTTCTTCCACTACACTTTCAGGTGGTCGAGAGTTTTTCTCTATTCCTAAGTCCATGGTGCTAGAAACTCAAAACCCTACCATTCCTACACAGTCACCTAAACCCATTCTGCTAATACCTTCCATCGATCAATTCACCTTCATTCCTTTTCCCATTCCATCCTCCATCACATATCAGGACAAGCTTTCTGCAATCCCTCAATCTATACCATTAGCTATCTTTGTTCCACTTACCATTAATGAACCACCCATAGTTCCTTCCCTGTCATCAACCCCTAATGCTGAAGAGCAGACTCTTCTACCTGAAATTTCCATTTCGGTCCCTTCACCTACACAGGTCTAGTCACTTGTCCAAGATGTTTCTATCTCAGTGACTGTTCCCCAAGTTACTATGTCCATCCCTCACCCTAGTGCCATTATGACACCTTCAATAATTTCCACTGTTAATGTTATTCCCATAAATACTGATGGGGTTGATGAATATATAGATGAAGATGTGGTTCCTATTGGAAACTATTTCTATAACAAGGAAGAGAGGACAGAATTCAAGAAAACAAGGAAGAGAAGTAAAGTGAGAAGGCACTAGAATCACCTGCTCCGATTCAAGTTTTATGGGCTCAACAAACTGAAGATCCCTAGGCTAGAGCCATTGAAGTAGCAACAGTTTTGGGAGCTTTCATTGGTGCCAATATAGATTCAATATAGTTACTGAACAGAGAGGTTGACTTTAAAAAGGAAAGAATTAAGGAACTTGAAGATGAGTTGGACAGGATTAAGGATGAACACAGCCTCCTTGTGGCTAATATAAGGAAGGAATGGATGGAACGCTTACATACATCAGAACAGGAGAACATCTCCCTTCAAAATCAGCTTAACACAGAAAAAACTCAAAATTCCATCCATGCAGAAAGGATAGCAACGTTGGAGATTCAAGTTGGAGTTGTAATTGCAAATGCACCTCCAGCCAGTTTCTATAAGTTCACACCACAAGATTTCAAGGATCTGGCCTTGGAGGTTAATCATGGACATTATCAATTGATTGAAGAATTGTACATTGCACAAGATGAAATTAGGGAGATGTTTATTATCTTTGACAAATTGTCTTCTGACCTTGAGGTACAGAAGATCAAGAGAGTTCAAGCTTCCAAAGCTCAGGACGAGGTTAGCGAATGGAAAATGTATATTAAATACATCCCAGCAGACCTCCCAATTCTTAGAAGTCTTCAAATGAAGAAAAACAAAGCCTCCCTGAATACCTAGATCGAATTCAATGACTCTGCTGAAGAGATCATCAGAAAATCCAAAGATCTTTGTACTCGGCGCTAGTATGCAACTGACAACATCATGGAAGCTTTACATCTCCCATACATGGATCCTATTTTGAAGGCCCTTCCACCTAAATGTAAGCTGCAAGAAGTGGAGCGTGAATGTGAAGAAACTGCATAGAAAATCTAGGCTATTGAAGCAGTCGATATTGATCACGTGGATGAGCTGATTAGGAAACCGCTCTCCTTTGAGACCAAGATCCATTGTTACCTTCGCACTTGGCATAAGGTCGCCAAAAATGACATGGAGAACAACATATGCAATGCCCAGATAGGCTTAGAATCTATCAACTATCCAAACATAGATGAATTGTTAAAGATATATGATAAGTGGCAGTATTTTCTGGCCCAATAGACTCATTATTGATTTTGGGATCCCTATCTTTTGGGAATTTCTCTTTGTACTCAGTTGTAATATTTTTTATTTAAGAAAAGATACCTCTTTTGAGAAGGGGTTGAAATTTTTGGAATTAGAATTCAGCAGAAGATAAGACTGAGGATACTCTGTGGCCAGAGTCATTGTAATTTTGGTACAAGACATCTTAATACAGTAATGTAATCTTTGGATCCATCTTCTGATTGTTACTCAAATTTCTTTGAGAATTTTTTACTTCATATTCCATATTGTCATCCGCTATATATATGATATTTTGTTAGATATCTAATGAATGCATAAATCTGTTGTATTGATTTTTCTGTATAACTGATGTATGTGAGAAAATGTTTGATTGAACTTCTTTAATTAAATACTTTCTTTATCAATTTCTGCAATTGATCTCATATATATTTAATCATTGTTGATTTTTCAATCAACAAAGAGATAACAGGTTATATCTTGATGGTCCTCAAGCTTGAATTACTGTTGTTTGATTTTCATTAAGTAATCATAATTTGTTAGGATATTTAGACACTTAGGAGTTAGTTAAGATCAACTTGTGTAATATATCTGTTAGGGATAGTGTGTTTCTTTAGTATGCATTAGTATGCATTTGTAAATACTTAATCCGATGGTCACGATATGTTTCCGACATAGAGTGATCCGACGGCTCAACTTCTCTTAGATCAAACCTAACCTTGATCCGTGGCTTAACACCCGATTGGTCCATGATCTCTATTTAAAGAGCATGGAAGGTCATTGTTTAGTTGATCGATTATGAGAAGCTCATTTGTAACTTTCTTTCTTTGCATAATAAATTGTCCCGTAGAAGCTATTTGGCTGGGGCCGTGGAGTGTTTCCCTCAAGAGGGTTTAAACCACGTCAAAACATCGGTGTGTTGATCTGTGATCTGTTTGTGTGAAGTGGTTGCTCTTGGTGTTCGGTCCTTTGGTAGTACCCTGTGTACCCGAACATGGTATCAGATCTTTTATGAAGTGTCGCTTCCGGTTATGATCTAGATCTTGAACTGTTGTTGCCGAAACTCGAAAGGGTTTCTAGTTCTGGTATTTCTGTGCATTTCTGGGCTGTGGGAGGTGTTCCATTGCGTCCGGAGCGTCGTTTCCATTGGGAAATAGTTTTCGTTTGATCGAAAACGGTTCCCGGTTGCTCCAGAAACGCGTTTTTCATCAGATCTGAAGGGAAAAGGGCAAACACGCAAACCGAGGAAGAAGAGTAAAAAAAAAAAAAAAAAAAAAAAAAAAAAAAAAAAAAAAAAAGAGCCCTCTTCCTCTTTCCCATATTTTACATACCTTTTAATCTAGCTCACTTGGTTCAAAGTTGCTTTATTCCTTAATAGGTCTTGAGTTCAAGTCTTAGGAAGTTACTTTTAAAATAAAAAGTGCATGCAACTTCTAATTTCAAGTTACTTTATTGTAAAAGTGCATCTCACTTAAATAATAAAAAATAAAAATACAAGTGAGTCACTTAGGTTTTTTATTGTTGCACTATTTAAAAGTAATGTCATTGTAAAAGTGAAATCACTTATTTTACAAAGTGGTTCACTTAAAGCAACTCTCTTGTAAAGTGATTGTCAAAAGGTTTATCTTGGGAAGAGGGGGGTTCTTTTTTTTGCTGGACATTCTCTAGCTGCCACGTCACTATTGGGGACATCTTCAACAGTTTCTTTGTTCAAGCATAACTTCATCATACAGAGTCCGTTTTCAGTGCCGTTTTTTTTTAAACTGCCTATTTTTTCGAGCTCTTCACATCCAGACTATTGGTTTCTACTTTTACAGCCATTAATTTACAAATATGGCCGCCCTTTGTGATATTCTACTTAACAGTTCCAACTATTTCTCATGGAAATCTCGTATGGAGGATGTTCTACGAAGTAGGGGACTTTTCAGAATTACAACAGGGAAAGAAAAAGAACCCACTGATGATGATAAGAAAATAAAATGGGCAAATAGATGTGATGAAGCTCGTGGATTGATTGGGATGTCAATCTCTACTGATTTGCGATTCCACATATCTGGAATTGATGAACCTAATGCTGCTTGGGACAAGTTGGAATCTGTGTTTGGTAAACAAAATGAAATTCGGGGTCACCAACTCGAAAATGAGTTGATTTCTTTAAATCCAAGTGACTTTTCATGCATTCAAGATTATTTATCTAAGTACAAAACTCTCAAGCTCTTATGTGCAGAATGTAAGATTGAGAGGGAAGACAAACAATGCATTTATCATATTCTTTCCAAACTTGGACCGGCATATTCTGTTTTTGTATCTACATTTTACTCCATGATAGCGTCATTGAATGCAGCTAGCTATCAAGAGCCTAGTCTTGAATCATTTTGTGATTCCTTGATTAGAGAAGAAGATAAATTCATTCATCTTGGAATAATCAACAATGCAGATACATCTGGGAAAGCCTTATTGTCCCAACAGAAAGAAAATTCCAAGCCTCCCAAGAAACAAAATTTTCGCAATAATAAGTCAAACAAGGGTCCAAAACCCTCTCAGTCAGCTCCTTCTTTAAAAAATGACAAAGGATCCAAGCCAAAAGGAAAGAAGACTGAGCGTCATTGCAACTATTGCGGGAAAGATAATCATGATGAATCTAAGTGTTTCAAGAAGATGGCAGCCTTGGAAGCAGCAATGAAGAAGCACCACATCAGCCTAGATTCGCCTTCAGAATCTACCTCTCATGGACATGCACTTTGTGCTTCTGGTTATTCTTCTAATGCATCTTCTTCTTCTACTTCAAATGAATGGCTCATTGATTCTGGAGCATCTTATCATATGGCTAAGGATCAAGCCATCTTTTCTACTATGCATGAATGTAACACCAAACAAATATTTGTTGGTGATGATAGATCTCTAAGTGTTGTAGGAGCTGGAACAGTTCCAGTAGATAATGGTCATTTTAGTGATGTACTATGTGTTCCAAGAATTTCCTGCAATTTGTTATCAGTCTATCAGATCACTCATTCTGGTGAAGGTAAAACTGTGACCTTTACACCTCACCAAGTTGTAATCAAGGATTTTAAAGATCCTCAACAGGTCCTAGCTACCGGAATTGTTGATGATATTACCAGGTTGTACAAGTTTAACAACTTTGGGTCATCACCTTTCCCTTCAGTTTTTGTTGCTCATAGTGATAACTTGAGCAAACTTTGGCATGAGCGATTTGGTCACTTAAATTATCGCTCATTGCAACAACTATGTAAAGAAAATATGGTGATAGGTCTTCCGATGGTATCTTGCAGAGACGGTGTTTGTTCCGGTTGTGTACTCGGAAAACATCATCGGGACAGTTTTGACAAACGTGCCTCTTGGCACGGGTGGAGAACTATTTGTTCCTTGTATCTCAGGGGTAACTTGTACAAACTACAAACTTTACATCTTAGGATAGGATTGACTTAAGATTAACTCTTTATTTCTAAATAGATTAAGTTAGAATTGTTTATTGTTTTTCCTTATATTTATTTTCCATTATTGGGAAATTGATCTGATAAATCAAACCACTTACTCTTAGAGTTCCAGCGGAGGCCGAATATCCATGGGTGATTACCACACCAAATAGCTCGAGGATAGAATTGCCCTTGCATAGGGTCTTTTAAAAGCCTTTGGCTAGGTTTTCATCCCCTGTTGTGTGCCTTGGAACCCTTTCCAGCACCTTGTAGTAACCTGCACAACCAAGGCATCAACAAATGGTGCTGGAAGGAGGGCCACTAGTATAACATGCCTAAGAAAACCTCTAATAAACCTCCTCTAGCAAGTACTTCAATGGTTCAAACCCAAAGCCAGTATAGGTCTTCAACATCTGAACAACCAACTGATAGACAACCTACAGTTCTCCCTGTCACATCTACTCAACCTACAGTTATACCTGTCACACCTGTGATACAATAGGAGAACAGAAGGGATATCATTTTCACATCACCTACCAGGCAACCCATCTCATTAGAGCATATATTGAAAACATCTGCTGATAGGGTCTTGAGAGCTTAACAACGACTTGCCAATCAAAGGAGACACTGTCTGGCAGCCTTAAATTTAGAAGATATTCTGTAGGCTAGTGGTCAAGAAGATCAACAAATTTTCACTTTACAGTCTAGTGACCCATAGATTCAACATACCATTGATCTTAATACAGAGGATCAACAAACTGAAAACCCAGAGCTGACTGATCAACCTAATCCTCCTGAACATAATCGTGAGGCCATTCTCATAGGAACACAAGGTCAACCAAATCTTAGAGCTGGTGGTCTACCACCATCCCCTCCTTCATCTTCAACATCTTCCTCAGACGGTGAAAATTCTTCTAGCTCGTCATCAGAAGAAGAAGAAGAAGAACATCCGATGGTAGGAGAAGGTCAAAACATACCTTGGCTTGACCAAGGTGCAGTTTTCATATTAGGAGATCAACATAGATTACCAAAGAAACCTAAAAAATGGCTGCCTAAATTCAACCCTGAGGATAAGACTCTCACATTGGATCATATAAAAACTTTCATGCAAGCAATCAGACTTAGAAGCGTGGTGCATGAGGATGTAGTATGCAGAATCTTTCCCTACACTTTTGAGGGCAAGGCGGCCACCTGGTATTTTTCCTTACCAGCCCAATCTATAACGTCCTGGGATGAATTCGAGAAACATTTCACCTAGAAATTTGGGGATGATAAAACACCGCAGGATCTTGTCTTAGAATTATCCTCTATGAAAATCAAAGGAAAAGAAAGGGTAAAAGACTTTAACCAAAGGTTATCATATCTCAAAAATAGAATCCCCACCAATCTTCTTCCCGAAGAAGAATTGTTGGTGGCCTATTATGAAAAAGGTCTACCTGTCACTATTGCAATGTGGGTCAAAAGGGCACAGAAAGGTACCTTACTAGAGGCATTTGATGAAGCACTCCAAGTTGAGAAGGACATGTTTTGTCTTAAAGATAGCCCTGAAATTTTAGAAGAGCAGCCTTCCACTTCTAGGAAAAGAGCTGAGAATGTCCTGAAACCCACTGTTTAGAATAAGGATCCATTTGATGTGGCTGACATGAAGAAATTTATTCAAAAAATTTCAAATGAGATGGTGGAGTTGAAGAAGAACACTAATGATAATCAGAACCAAAACAGAGGTTTTGTAAGGCCACCATTTAGGAGACCTTACCAGCCTCCACAAAATCCACCACCACCCAATCCGGCAGATGGACTCACAAACGACGAACTCTATGCTATTTTTAGAGCCTTGGTAGCAAAATCTCAAGTTACTCCTGACACTTCCAATGATCAGACCATTCCATATGCACAACTACCTGTAGAAGAAGAAGAAGTTGATCCACAGGTAGATACTGTGAGTTGTTTTTCAGAACTTCCTACGTGTGAAGAAGAAGAAGAAACTGATGCGGTGTTTAATACACAACACCCTTATAATACAAGGACAAGACCACAACCACCTCAAGAACCTTCTTCTTCTGTTCCTGTTCCCATCAAAAACAAGACCGTTCCTCAAAAGGATACAATCCTCCCCGAAATGGAGTACAATATAGTTGAAGACTTAAAGAGAGTCAAAGCAAACATCTCTCTATTTGAGCTACTTAAGATCCCTGCTATGAGGGATTCCTTACCTAAAAAAATGATGGTCAAATAGCCTAGAGAGTCATAAAGCAACAACCTGGACTCTGTTCCTAAAGCTAATGATTAGAAACCAGGGAGCAAGAGGACTCCTCCTTTCTTGCTTACCTTTGAGATTTTCAACCGGAATGTGCACAACTGCATGATAGATTCAGGAGCGTCATCAAATGTAATGCCCCTCTCTATTTGCAGGAAGTTAAATGCAACATGGGAACCCTGCCCAACTCAGATTTTGCAACTTGATAGATCCAAAGTCAGATTTGTGGGTAAATTAAGAAATGTTTTGCTTACACTATCAGCCGATCCCAGGATTCACCAGACAATTGACATCGTGGTAGCTGACATCCTGGAAGCCTATGGGATGTGGTTAAGCAGGGACTGGTCAGAGAAACTTAAAGGTTACTTTTCCACTGACTGGTCCCATTTATGTTTTCCTTAGAATGGTCAACCGAATAAAATTAAGATCAACAGAGAACCTTTTATGAAACAGACAGTCACTAATCTTAATGACTCAAGCGAACCCGCTGGTTCTTTCACCTCTCACATGGAGCATTTTTATTTTGATACCTTTTTTGGTGAATTCCCAGCTGACGCCTCACCAGAAGAAAGCATTCAAAATGAATCACATATTACTCATGTAACTTTTATACCTTTTTCCGGTGAAATTGTGCATAATGTGTATAATGTAAATACAAATTTTATAATAGACCCTATCTCATGGACCTTATTTTTTGATGGTTCCAAGTCCAAGGAAAGAGCTGGAGCAGGTTCTGTCCTTATTGATCCTCAGGGAACGAAAATTATGATTGCTTGCATGCTAAAATTTGATTGCACTAATAATGTAGCTGAGTATGAGGCTCTGGTACAGGGGATCAAGAAGGCTATTGATTTAGGTGTGCAAGCAATAGAATGCTATGGAGATTCTGAAATTATAGCCAAACAAGTCAGAAATAAGATACACTGCTTATCTCTGTGTTTGGCTAATTATCAAAAGATGGTAAGAGATCTCACCAACTCATTTGTAGCATTCAATATTAAATCTGTTCCTAGATCACAAAATTTCGATGCAGACCTGTTAGCGAACACAGCCTCTAGACTGATTCCGCCGGAAGGCCTGTCTCCTCAAAAATTTTCGATTGAATTGATGTACAGACCCTCCATTCCGGATAATGTGACTAATTGGAAAGTGTTTGATGATGACCGACAGATACTTGAATTCCTCACTTCTCAGGATACATTCCAAGATATGGCCATTGATGAAGTAGAACTTGAAAAGTCACTCACTGATCCCTCAAATGTTATCCCGAAGTCGGTGATCAATCTAGAAAAGTTTTATGATTTGCAGGACAAGGTCAAACCTTCGACTAATTGTAAAAATCAAAGCTCATCTTTGAAATACGAAAGAGTCAATTTAGGCACTGAGCAGGAACCCCACTTTATAAATTTGGGAGTTGATTGTACCCCTGAACAACGGAGAGCCATCATTGCATTGTGTAAACAATATAAAGATGTTTTTTCTTGGACTTACGACGAATTGAAAACATTTGACAGTAGTGTCATAATCCACAATATACCCATGAAATTGGAAGGTAAGCCATTTCAACAAAAGCTACGGAAGATGCACCCCATTTTAGAGCCTTCGGTAAAAAAGGATTTGGAGAAGCTACTCACAGCTCGAATCATCTTTCCACTCAGGCACACTCAATGGATAGCCAACTTAGTGCCTGTCCGCAAGAAAAGCAATGAAATTCGACTGTGTGTCAATTTCAGGAACCTGAATTGGGCTTTTGAGAAAGACAACTATCCGGTCCCACCTATGGAGCAGATTCTTCAAAGGGTAGCCGGGTCGGAGATGTTTTCCCTCCTAGACGGTTTTTCAGGATATAACCAGGTTATGGTTGCCTGGACGATCAATTAAAAACAGCTTTCAGGACCCCTTGGGGTACTTTTTCCTGCAGGCGGATGCCTTTCGGGTTGATCAATGCAGGAGCCACCTTTCAGAGAGATATGGACATAGCTTTCCAAGGGTTAATGCATAATTCTGTCATAGTTTATCTTGATGATATCACTATTTACTCCAAAAAACGACATGAACATGTGTTTGCTTTGAAACAGGTTTTCGACCACTGCAGGAAATTCAGCATTTCTCTCAACCCGAAGAAATCTATTTTCGCCGTAATAGAAGGAAATCTTCTGGGATTCATTGTTTCCAAAGAAGGTATGATTATTGACCCTGAACGCGCAGAGGCTATTTCGACGATTGGATTACCAGGCTCGCGCAAAGCAATGCAATCCTTCTTGGGTAAGATTAATTTTGTACGTAGATTTGTACCAGATTTTGCTTAGATAGTCAGACCATTACAACTTTTGGTCAAGAAAGATGTGCAGTTTACCTAGTCACAGGAACAGAGAGATGCATTTACCAAAATTCGAAAGGCTATCGCTGTTGTGGGGAAAATGGACCTATAGTTCAGGGGAGAAACTACCAACTTACGGTGATAAAGATAGACTTACAAGCATTCTGCAAGTGCAACAAATAAATGAAGAGATTAGGGTTTAGAGATGTAGGCACCTCATTCAGAAGGTTGATCCTAGCTTTGCCTCCCTCGCTCTTCAATGCTTATCCAGTGTCGCAATGCACAGACCTGCAAAACAACTTGATACCTTTCTCAAATACATTTGACTACATATATAATACTGATATCCATAATATAAAGAGACATCAAACTATAATCAAACAGTAATCAAATCTAAGAAACATTAATAGGTCATATTTGGAAAGAAAAGAATGTCTGATCTTTATTAATGAATGAAAGCAAGTACATAAAGTTATACCTTCCTTCAAGCTTGGCACTTCACGAAACCTAGATTCAAGGTCTCCTGCTTCCGTTCTCCAAGGATTCCAGCCTCTAATCAATTGTACTAGGGTTTACCAAAACTGAAGCACAAGAGAGGGGGATGAGGGGCTCCATTCCTCCAGCATAAATTTGTAATTGGGCTTGGTTCCCTTCTATGGACCTTCTACCCTCCTTATATAGTCAATGAGGAAGAGGAAAAGAAGTTATAACCGCTCAAGAGGTTTCCCAACCAACTTAACTTACTCGAATTTCGATATTTTGACCAAAACAGGGGTGTACGCTACTCTACAGTATACAAAGTCACGTACACATGGCATTGGGTGCTACTATTATAATAGTGGAGTCGCGCTCAAAAGGGTATACACGCTACTATCATGCCTGTGTACCAGCGCTCATATTGAAAAATGGCCAAAAACAGGCTTTTCTGCTCATTTTCAGGAGATGGTTTGGTCTGGAAAAATGTTCCTAAGGGTCATATACATCAAATGGGTCAAGAATGAGGTAATTTCAACCATTTTTAGTGTCCCAAATGACTCCTCCATCCACAAATGTCCTGTTGTATGACTGAAACTTGATCTCAAGAAGTGTCGTCATGCGACCAAGGGAAGCAAGTGTCGTCACGGACGGAGAGGTGTCATTTCAAGCTATAACAATCACTGAAGCTCCTGCTCTCATGTCCCCAGATTTCGATAAGGATTTCATTCTTTATACTTTTGCCACTAACTTTTCTTATGCAGCTGTCCTAATGCAAATGCATGACAATGATGCAGAAATCTCGATCTCTTTTATGAGCTCAACATTCAAAGGCGTAGAGCTTAATTATTCACAGATTGATAAGCAAGCATATATGGTCTATAAGTCTGTCAAACATTACAGGCCCTACTTGCTGAAATCTCGAACCAAAGCCATTGTCCCATATTCTGCTATTAGAAACGTCCTGATCCAGAAAGAGTTAGGGGAGAAGAGGGCCCATTGGATGACGACCCTACAAGAATATGATCTTGAGATAAGACCAGCTAAAATTGTCAAAGGGCAGAGTCTTTGTCTGCTTACCGCTCAATCCAATGACCCTATGCAACAACAATTTGAATGGGATCAAGAAGAAGAAATTCCCTCAGGTGTTGTTAACGTTATCGATGCCCCAACATCAGAATGGTATGATGATATCAGATTTTTCTGAACCATGGGTTTGCTCCCAAAACCCTTGATTTTAAGAAATGAAGGGATTTGAGACTAAAAGCTATTCCTTATCAGTTTATCGATCAAGTTCTTTTTAGGAAAAATTATGATGGAGTATTTCTTAGGTGCTTGGAAAAACATGAAACTGATGACATCTTATTCCAATTTCATGCATGACCTGTTGGAGGCCATTTTTCAGGTGAGACTACAGCACATAAGATCCTCAGGGCTGGATATTATTGGCACACGTTGTTTAAAGATGCTTATGATTATGTAAGGAGGTGTGAACCATGCCAGAAATGCGCAAGGAAATTCAAGAAACCTGCATTTCCTCTTCAACCAGTCACAATTCAGTTTCCATTCCAACAATGGGGACTTGATTTTGTCGGGCCTATAAACCCTGCTTCATCCCTCCAACATAAATATATTCTTACAGGAACTGACTACTTCACTAGATGGGTGGAGGGAGCCCCTCTTAAATAATGTAATGCCAGTCAAGTAATCTCCTTCCTTGTCAGTCAAATCATCACCCGGTTTGGTGCTCCAGAGTACTTAGTTTTCGATCATGCATCCTACTTCTCTTCAATCGATATAACTGAATATGTTTTTCAAAAGGGGATTAAGCTTAATTTTTCTGCCAATTACTACCCTCAAGGCAATGGTTTGGCTAAGTCTTCAAACAAAAATCTGATAAATATTCTCAAGAAGACTGTAGCTTCCCATCACAGAGATTGGCACACATAATTATATAATGCTTTATGGGAAGATCGAATTACCCCAAAGAAAACAATTGCAAATTCTCCCTACTATCTAGTTTATGGCAAAGAAGCCATCCTTCCTACCAATCTCACCATCCCTTCACTACAATTGGCCCAGTATGTCCAAGAAGATGATTCTTCTCCTCTCCAGCAAAGAATTGACACTCTTTTGAAGCTAGAGGAGGACAGGGAAATCGCTAAGAAAAAATTGTACCATCATTAGCAGATGGTGAAAAGATGGTTTGATGAAAAATATTCATCAGACAGCGAATTTTCTATTGGTGACTTGGTTCTAAGGTGGGACAAGCAACACAAAGATAAGAACCAGTATACCAAGTTTCAGTGTCTTTGGCTCGGGCCTTTCATTATTACAGAAAATATTGATCCCATCACTATTCAATTACAGACACTGGAGGGAGTTGTGGACACTTACCCAGGGAATGTGTCTCTTCTAAAAAAGTATTTTGTTTGAACAATCTGGCCTACATGTATATAGGTGTGGTTTGTTTTTCTCTTATTTGATTTTCTTGTGTTGACTTTTGATTTGTCTTTTCGTTTTGTTTAGTTTTTCATTAATAAGGATTCACACATTTGGTAATGGCGTATGATCATTTTTCTTAGCAACTATTGCTTCTGAAGTTTCAGCATTACTATCAATCTTAGTTTCTGGTTTATGATTAGAATTTGCTCTAAAGAATAAACAGTCAATAAGTGTAGTACTTTTGGATACTTTTCACTTTGATCGTTATCTTTCACAATACTTTATTTGTGTAATTGAGGTATGGAGGATGGTCATCATTTCTTTATCTGGTGTTTCATGGTTAAACAACATATCATAATAACCTGACCAGCTCCGATTGCTCATGGATCCTTTTACGATCACTTTGATTATAAATCTTGTTTTAAGAAAAAATTATAAGTTACAAGGTGGGTGGTCTTGCTATCAAGCCAGCCTATTAGGTTCATAGGTGTTTCAGTGGAATGACATCTTCACATCAAGCCACCACACTTGGAAGATGACATTCAGTTCTGCTGGAAGGTGGAAGATCCTATTACAGGTCGGTCCATTCATGATCTGCAAAGCATTGGTGAGTAACGTTACCACGATATGGTCACTAATCCATGGTAATGCCTTGTAGCTTATGCCGAAATAAATTGTTTTTGGTTTTTTCATTTATAGGACTTTGTTGCCTACAAGAATAGGGGGGTCTTATCACAAGCCATCACTGCCATGATCATGGGTTTGACCTTGGACTGGAGTTATCATAATGTGGTCACCAAGCGATGATAATTTCTTTTGGTCTTACAGCCAGAAGACAAGGAGTCTCGTCATCGAGCTAGCTTGACCAGTTTCCAGATCAGGCTTGTGAATGGCACTGTTTTATCTGATCACCAAGTCAGTACAGTGGTCTTGTATCAACAAGGTTTTATGTATAATCTATCTTTTAAACTAAAAAAAAGAAGGAAAAGAGTACATAAAAAAAAGAGGAAAAGAAAAGATAAAGAAGTGTATATAACTGCATCTAATAAACCAAAGTGATCTGTAATTAGGATATCCATGAGCATTTCTAAGACTGTTCCCAAGTTCAACACAAGCTGGTTTTCAATGATTACATCATGGTAAAGATTCGATATTGTTCTTTAAATCTCCTTATCAGATGAGTTTTATCTTTAAAATGGTCACTGCTTGAGATCTATCCATTTTCATATTTACTATTTGTTGGTTGTTATCTTTTAAGTATTTTCTTTGAATTGAGTTCAAGAAATTGGTTGATTTAACATGTTGTCTTTAGTCGGATTTGATTGCAGAGACAACTGGTTCTTCCTAGCCAGTCACCATTTGTTGTGGCCACAACGGATCCCATGCTTACCTAAAGCACGAGAGCCCCATCTTCAATAAATTTGAAGGTATATGGGTATGTTTCCCTTTGTGAATATGAGTTTTCGGTTTAGATCTCTTTAAGTCTAATGCCCATACCTTCTTGCTCCTTTTTTCTGCCTGATATGGTTTATCCCTAAGTGTTTGGTTTGTAGGAATCCTTAAATTTTGAGTGTTTTAACCTTTTTCTTTACCAACCCGAAACAAGACACTTGGACAACCCGAAACCCGAAATACGAAAGTTTCGGGAGCAGAAAATTGGTGTTCTCTTTTTGGATTTTTGTCATCCCGAAACCCACAACCTGAAAGTTGCGGGTGCGGGATTTCATTTTTTTTTTCAAAGTTTGTTTTATGTAAACCTGAAACCCGAAACCCGACAATGTAGCGTTGCAGGATTCGAGATTTTTGTTTGTCATTTTTAATAAACCCGAAACCCGAAACCCGATAGTGTCGCGTTTCAGGATTCGGAAGTTACCTTTCCGTAATTTTGCATTGATTACATCTCGAAACCCGCAACCCGCAACTATCGGGATGCGGCTTTCGGGAACTTGGTTTTGGTTTGGTTATATTACGAAACCCTAAATCCGCCAATGTCAATTTTCGGCTTTTGGGAATGGTAAATAAAACCTTTTACTTTGTGTTTCTGAACCCAATCTTGCATTTCGCATCGGTGGATCTCAGCCATTCGTTATTCCACATCCTATAGTCATGGTTTAACTAGGGTAAATTGATAAATATAGGGTTTTTCTATTTTTCGTTATCATTTTTACTTGCCGAAAATTACTCCGCTGTGCTGATTTTACCATGGATTTCTCGCTTCAGTTGATTGTCAGTTTTCAATTATCACAGGTAGGATTGTTGTCATTTCATTTTTCGATTGGTCTTTTGGTTGTTTGTGATTGTTGTTTTTTATTTTTGTTTTCTTTTATTTCGTCAGAAATTACAAAGTTTGCCACTATGTCAAGAAGTACCCGGTCCAGGGTTGTTCTCAGAGACACCCTAACCAAAGACCCCAACTTTGGTATCTTCTCAGATACCAGCGGGAAGGTCACCGAGACTTATCAATTGCATTGGTCTCGGATTTATGCTATATTCGACAATGATTACCTTTCGTAGGTAGACATTGATAGGCCCACCTATGAGAAGATTAGGGATTTCTAGATTCATGCTATTGTTGTGCGGACTGCTATCTTACCTTATACGGATGCAGTGAAGTGGATAGTTGAGAACGCTTGTGTCAAAGATAGTCTAGGGAATTAATTGACTCATTTCCGTCCCAAGGTTTTTACCTGATCTTTTTCTCTCAGGCCACATGAGCAGGCCCTATCTCCTGATTTCATCCAATCCTCCAAGTCCCGTTACAATTTTGCTGAAATGATGAAGTCCTATATGATAAAACCTAATGCTTTCATGCTTAAGCCTGACAACCTGTATCCAATCGCCTGGTTCAAGGAACCTTATTCTTTGTTAGCAGCTATGTTGTGTCGACTGTTCGAACTCCCCAATTGTTCATTGTTTAAAGCCGAATGGGAGCCTATAGCGCACCATGTCTTAACCACCGGCAAGTCCTTCCCATGGGCTTCCATCTTGTCCTTTGAACTAAAAAATGCTATCGAAGATTACCAGAAGTATCCTCCCTTCAGAAAACCACATTTCTTTTTATCGGCCTATGTAATTGATGTTTTCTGCTCAGAATTTCAATACCCCAACTTGAACTGGAATTGGACTCCAGCAGACCCACCTGTGCACATCTATCATTCAATCTTATGGGAAGAAAACTTTATCCCTCTGCTGTATGATATATGTGATCAATTCTTGGGCACCGTTTATTTCAAGATTTTTAAGCAGGAAGCACCAACATTTTCAGATGATGCTAAGCAGTCATCAATACTATCAGTGATTGGTATGTGTGTGACTATTTCTCATACATCAAGGTTTGGGATAGTAATAATGTACATCTTTTACCCGAAATTGTCCCTAACAGATTGGCCTTGTAGGAAATTTCATTTCAAACTGTGACTGATGGTATGTATAAGAAGCTTACAGGTCCTAGAAAGAAGGGATGGCCTAAATTCCCTTTGAACCTTGGGTCATTGGTCATCCCAACCTCCAATTGGGCAATGATCCTTGGTGACCAAATGGTTGATTTCAAATTGGGATTTTCCCCTAAAAGAAAGCATGACCCTAAGAAGTTATTGGATGCACACTTGAAGAAAACCCATATTAAAATGGAGTATGTACATGAAAACATTCCAGATAACTCTATCTAACATGGATTCAATTCATTCTCTGAAGTTCTTGTTAGAGAAAAAGACCCTGAAGAGAAGCTTAACATTCTACAATATCAAAAGGAATTAAAAGTCAGGGTGCTAAGCTATAGGAAATTGGAGTTGGACCTGCTGGATAAAGTAAGAAGAGAAAGAGAAGAAAAAGAAACTCAGGAATCTAATTCTCTTCATGTGGTGGTTCATTCAAAACAAGGAAAAGTCAAAACCCCCATTGAGGATTCTCCCCCTAAGAAAACAACAGAATAGGTCAAGTCGCTGTTATATACTTCTCAGCAGTTTCAGAAAGATCTGGCACAATTGACATCATTATTGAAGACTTACCCTATAGAGCCCCAGAAGGTTATTGTGGATTCCCAAATGTTGGAGCCTTCAAACTCTCCTGAAATTATCAGTGCAGCTATGCAAGAAGATGATGATCTGATGGTTACCCATGCCATCTCAACAAAAAGGAAAAGGATCCATGCCAATCCTCTCCCCAATGTTCAGATTATTGATTGTGATATTGCTGAATAGCCTGAACCCCCAGTTTCAGTAACTGAGGAGATTACAAAACAATCCAAGATGCTCACAGACTTCTTAAATGTTGTTGAGGTGGATTTTTCTACCCAGGAGTAGTCATTTGAAGACACTTTTGTTCAAAATTCTCCGGTTTCAACATCTCAGTTAACATTAGCTCAACAATTTTCTACTTCATTTTCAGAGCACCTACCTCCCTTTTCATTCTCTCAACTGCTCAATAGTGTAACTTCTTCTTCCACTACATTTTAAAGTGGTCAAGAGTTTTTCTCTATTCCTAAGTCCATGGTGCCAGAAAATCAAACCACTACCATTCCTACACAGTCACCTAAACCCATTCTGCTAATACCTTCCATCGATCAATTCACCTCCATTCCTTTTCCCATTCCATCCTCCATCACAATTCAGGACAAGCTTTCCGCAATCCCTCAATCTATATCATTATCTATCTCTGTTCCACTTACCATTAATGAACCACCCATAGTTCCTTCCCTGTCATCAGCCCCTAACGCTGAAGACCAGACTCTTTTGCTTGAAATTTCCATTTCGGTCCCTTCACCTACACAGGTCCAGTCACTTGTCCAAGATGTTTCTATCTCAGTGACTATTCCCCAAGTTACTATGTCCATCCCTCACCCTAGTGGCATTATGACACCTTCAATAATTTCCACCGTTAATGTTATTCCCATCACTACTAAGGGGTTTGATGAATATATAGATGAAGATGTGGTTCCTATTGGAAACTATTTCTATAACAAGGAAGAGAGGACAGTATTCAAGCAAACAAGGAAGAGAAGTAAAGATGAGTAGGCATTGGAATCAGCTGCTCCGATTCAAGTTTTATGGGCTCAACAAACTAAAGATCCCCAGGCCAGAGCCATTGAAGCAGCAACAATTTTGGGAGCTTTTGCTGGTGCCAATATAGATTCAGTTCAGTTACTGAACATAGAGGTTGACCTTAAAAAGGAAATAATTAAGGAACTTGAAGATGAGTTGGCCAGGATTAAGGATGAACATAGCCTCCATGTGGTTAATATCAGGAAGGAATGGATGGAACGCTTACATGCATCAGAACAGGAGAAAATATCCCTTCAGATTCAGCTTAACACAGAAAAAACTCAGAATTCCATCCATGCAGAAAGGATAGCAACCTTGGAGATCCAAGTTGGAGTTGTAACTGCAAATGCACCTCCAGCCAGTTTCTTTAAGTTTACACCACAAGAGTTCAAGGATCTGGCCTTGGAGGTTAATCATGGACATTATCAATTGATTGAAAAATTGTACATTGCACAAGATGAAATTAGGGAGATGTTTATTATCTTTGACAAATTGTCTTCTGACCTTGAGGTATAGAAGATCAAGAGAGTTCAAGATTCCAAAGCTCAGGACGAGGTTAGTGAATGGAAAAGGTATATTAAAGACATCCCAGTAGACCTCCCAATTCTTAGCAGTCTTCAGATGAAGAAAAACAAAAGCTCCCTGAATACCTGGATCGAATTCAATGACTCTGCTGAAGAGATCATCGGAAAATCCAAAGATCTTTGTACTCGGCACTGGTATGTAGCTGACATAATCATGGAAGCTTTACATCTCCCATACATGGATCCTATTTTGAAGGCCCTTCCACCTAAATGTAAGCTAGAATAAGTGGAGAGTGAATGTGAAGAAACTGCACAGAAAATCCGGGCTATTGAAGCAGTTGATATTGATCATGTGGATGAGCTGATTAGGAACCCGCTCTCCTTTGAGAGCAAGATCCATTGTTACCTTTGAACTTGGCATACGCTCGCCAAACATGACATGGAGAACAACATATGCAATGGCCAGATAGGCTTAGAAGCTATCAACTATCCAAATATAGATGAATTGTTAGAGATATATGATAAGTGGCAGGATTTTCTGGCCCAATAGACTCTTTCTTGATTTTGGGATCCCTATCTTTTGGGAATTTCTCTTTTTACTCGCTTGTAATATTTTTTATTTAAGAAAAGATACCTCTTTTGAGAAGGGGTTGAAATTTTTGGAATTAGAATTCAGCAGAAGATAAGACTGAGGATACTTTGTGGCCAGAGTCATTGTAATTTTGGTACAAGACATCTTAATACAGTAATGTTATCTTTGGATCCATCTTCTGATTGTTACTCAAATTTCTTTGAGAATTTTTGACTTCATATTCCAGATTGTCATCCGCTATATATATGATCTTTTGTTAGATATCTAATGAATGCATAAATCTGTTGTATTGATTTTTCTGTATAATTGATGTATGTGAGAAAATATTTGATTGAATTTCTTTAATTAAATACTTTCTTTATCGATTTCTGCAATTGATCTCATATATATTTAATCATTGTTGATTTTTCAATCAACAAAGAGATAACAGGTTATATCTTGATGGTCCTCAAGCTTGAATTATTGTTGTTTGATTTTCATTAAGTAATCATAATTTAAGTTGATAGATATCTCATCTGAAGGCATTTCTGTTAAGGGTGGAGAACTATTTGTTCCTTATATCTCAGGGGTAACCTGTATAAACTACAAACTTTACATCTTAGGATAGGACTGACTTAAGATTAACTCTTTATTTCTAAATAGATTAAGTTAGAATTGTTTATTGTTTTTCCTTATCTTCATTTTCCATTATTGTGAAACTGATATGATAGATCAAACCACTTACTCTCAGAGTGCCAGCGGAGGTCGAATATCCATGTGTGATTACCACACCAAACAGCTCGAGGATAGAATTTCCCTTGTGTAGGGTCTTTTCGAAGCCTTTGGCTGGGTTTTCATCCCTTGTTTGTGTGCCTTGGAACCCTTTCCAACACCTTGCAGTAACCTGCACAACCAAGGCATTGACAGGCCCTTACTCAAATTGTTGAATTTGTTTGTCCATTCCATACACTGAAGCACGTAGATGTCAGCCCATCCAATCCACTTCCAGTCCCTTAAACCTCTATGCTCAACATTCCTAGGCCGCACTTACCTATCGCCTCACTCATGCTTTTTCGTTAAGGAAGTACCAAACCTCCTGTTTCAGTTTTGAAATCAATAGCATCTTTCCCATAGCCGCTTATCATCCTAGGGAGAAGCGGGGTGTTCTATTTTTAGTACAAACTTTTAATTCCTGTCTATATTCTACAACACATTGCTATTGAAAGTGCTTGATATTTTCTATATCTATGAAATATACTTGAGCCATGTTGTTATGCTAGTCTAATGTGTATATTTTACATTATGTTCGATCTTATGTCTATTCATGCATGGTCATTGAACAGGGTTAAGCCACAATGCCGAAGGGTAGCAAAAGGAAGGAAAAGATGATTGAACCAGAGGAGGCAAGAGTCAAAACTTTATTCGAGGACACCAAGTTTGTCATAGGCGTTCCTCCTGAAGCAAAGTGGGGAGATATATACTGCATGTTAAGAGAGCAAGATATCCCTGGGGCACTCTTGCAAGAAGGATACTTATACCAAAATATCAGAAGCTCTTGTATATCTAAAGCTTCCACACACCCATAGCTCTTTCCCTGTTCAAAAGTGATCGGATGGATCCTGGAACATGCAAACATTGGATCAAGCGTGTTATCCGATAACAAGGGAGAGGCTTTTGCCTCGTTTCATCCAGCCTATATTGCAGGAGCTTACAAGTTACCAAGTCCTCAGCAGCAGTTGAAGGACGAGTGGTTAGGACAGCTAAAGATGGATAGTTTTGAAATGGCTAAAAAATTGTTAATCTTAGGAAAGCATCCGAGAAAAAAGGATAGTGATGAGTATGAAGTCCAAAATCTGAGAGCCCCTTTCTGGATGATTGCCCTTATGTTGAGTAGAATTTTTGGCATGGCTGATGGCACTATTTATAGGATTCAATGGGTCCCGATAATTCACTACGTGGCATTCAAGGGAATGATTTTTAATTGGGCAGATATCCTCTCAGATAGTATTTCATCCACCATAGCCACTGCAAAAGAAGGGTTTATCCTAAAGAAGTCAGAATTCTACATGTCATCATATCTCATAGATTGTATTCTGGAAAAGCTTCCTTTGCCAAATTTAGGTTACGTTTGGGATCAAGCCAACACCCCAGTATATACCGCCTATAAAATGCTTTCGACCCAAAATTATAGAACGCAATACAAGCTCATTTGTGAAGAATTCATCATACCTTTGTTTGAGCTAATGTTTAATGAAGAACCCAATTGTTTATCTGAGAACACCATGGACGTCATGGAAAGCTACAGCGATTCTATTTTTCAAAGAAGGGTACTTATATAAGAATGTATGGAGGCTCCAAACCACCATACATCCTGCCTCGATATGCTACTAATTACATAATCCTAAAGGAGGCAGTCACGCAAGTTTTTCTTGATGGAGTTGGCGGATTTTTTAATATATTGAAAAAGGCTTCTTGTCCTCCTTTGCCTTTCTATGTGGGATCCTATAAGTTCTCCAAGGTTTCATTGGCCAAATATTTTGTTCAAGAGTTAAAAGGTTTTCACTTCGAGGAAGTAGTCTTCCATAGAAATGATAGGAAGAACAAGGTTGCAGAACATTTTAGAGAGATCCATGCTCATTACTATGATGAAGATGAAGAGGTGTATAGAGGAATCGGTAACATGACTTAGCTCCAAATTTTCCATAACCTCAAAGGTGGAGCCAGTTCTAGCTCGACCGCTGCCCAAGACGCCCAAGAGGCCAAATTATAGAAAGAAAAGGAAGCATCCAAAGCTCTGACCAATGAATAGAAAAGGCTTAAAGAGGAAGCTGAGAGGATCCAAAAGGAAGCTATCGACAAGATGCAAAAGGAGCAAGAGTACAAGATTCAAGAAGAAGAAGCTCTTAGGCTTTAGGAGGAAGAATCCTAGAGGCTCCAAGATGAAGAATTAGAAAAGATAAGAATTGAGAACCAGCTAAGGGCCAAAGAAGAGGAAAGACAACTTAAGGCCTAAGAAGAAAATAAAGCAAACGAAGATGCACAAGCTGGGGGGTCTAGGACGCAAGACATGGATATAGACTCATCCCAGATGGTTCAGACCCCACCCATGCAAGAGAATATCCCCATAAAGGATCTTCCACTAATCCCTTTCACTCCATCAAAATATCATACTGTGTCGGAGTGGGATACATTTTTGTATGATAAGAAAAGGAATTCCATTGTGCTAAAGTTAGAGACAAGATTGAAGAAACCTTTTCACCTGGACATCATTACCCGGTGAGAAACCATTGTTATGCAGAATACACAGAAGGCTCCTGTGGCTATGGCATCTTCTACTGTAGCTTCCGCGAAAGCAAGGGAGGACACCGTGGTCAAAATGGTTAATGAGTTTGAGGAAACCAAGAAAAGGGCTCATATGCTGCAGCATGCCATGGTTAATGAGTAGGCCTATAGGGACCTCCTGGTCAAGAAATATAATTGCCTTTTGTCAGATCAAAAGGAATTGTCTAATAAGTATCAACACCTGGAGGAGGAAAAGGAGATCTTGGCAGTCCAAATGATGATAGTTGAAGGAGAGAAGAATGATTTTGAAGCCCGAACCATTCAATTAGAGGAAGCAAAGGATTTGATGGCTGAGCGGCTGGAACAAGAAAATAGCAGAACAATGGACATGACTCCCTTTCATGAACAATCCTGTGACATACTAAAGCAAATGCATGAGTCACAGTAACTGCTTACTGAAGAAATTTGTAGGCTAAAAATCATGGTGGACATAATGAAGGAGATTAACTTCGAAGCTATTAGGCTCAAGAAAAAATACACTAGGGTAAAAGAAGATACGGTGAAGTAGATGGAATCGAGAGAAGGCAAGGCGGATTTCCCCAAGCACCTCCCTTTCAAATCTGTGGCTGATTTTAAAGAGGACATAGGCTTCATGGAATTATGTAAGAACTGCAGTGGAAAATTGATCTCTATGATCCAGATAACTGTTGAAAAGTGCAACAGTCTCTATCAAAAGGTTCAAGAAGTTCATGAGAGGTGCAAAATATAATTCCCCCAGATTCTTGAAGATTTCCCAAGTAAAGAACAGCGCCTATCTGATTTGAGAGGTGAACTGAGCATCCATATCGAATATTTAAAGAGAATAGATGTGTTAACAACAGATGATCTCCATCAATGCATCGAGTAGCCTTCCATACATGCTCATATGTTCTGCGAGATTCTCCATACTACAGTGGAAGAAATGCAGGACATTGAAGCAGAGCTAGACAAGCATGTGATTTCCAAAAAAATCCTGCTCCCTGCCCCTACCATTGTTGTTATAAGAGACACAGGCATCTATTTCAGCTACATAGCTGAAATTGATAAACAGGTAGCAGGAAAGGAATTAGTAGAGGCAGGAACACCATCTGGAACAAAGGCTCCAGCTGAAGTGGAGGCACCATCTGAAAGATGAATTAGCAGCCACAATATGCTGAAAGTCTATTTTTCCATTGTCAAGTCGTGAAGTTAAAGGACAACTGTCTCTTTTTGTCTTTTGTGTGAAAGGCTTCCACGAATTATTCCATTTTTGTAAAAGGCACTTAAAAGAAATTAAAAGATTTAGGGAAAAGGGACATGTGGTAGCTCTAGGAGCATTTTGTAAAGATATATATAGATGATTAAAGAATAGTAGAAGGACTTTTGGCAGGTTAAAAGACATTTTTTTGTCTTGTACGTGAACTATTTTACTGCATGTATAAGGAATTCGAATTTTGCCTAAAGAAAGCCTGGGAGACTGCATTTTTGCTTGAAGGATGTATTAAATGTTTGTTGGATTATTCCTGTGTCATCTATACATTACTGTGAGATCATTCCTTGCTATTATGAATTACTTCCATGTAATGAATGTTCTCATAATTTTATGTGCAAAGATGTTTATCTCAAATGAGTAATAGAATGTGTTAATTAAATAAAAGCTATCTTTTTTCTTCTGCTGAATTTGCATCTTTATGATTAAATAACTATTTGTCTGATCTTTAGATGTTCTTTCAATTTATTACTCATCTTTACAGTTTGCTCCTTGCAAGGATAGATTATATTAGCTTATACAATTCTAGATTAATTACCTTCATTTAGCTTAGGGCACTTGCATATCATCTTTAAAATAAAATACATAAACAGTGGATCAGACCGCAACCGATGCAAAGGATATAAATCTTTAAATCTTACGGTATCCGGAACCATTAACCAGACGGATTCTCCACACCAAATGGTGGGAGATCTAATTGGGCTTTCTTATCGGGTAGAATCCCTTGCTGATTGATGTTATGATTTTCGAGGCATCAATAGGTCATACCTGAACCGATGTAAGTCAATTATTAAGGATATTTTATGCCTCTATCATTAGACGATATTACCTCTTAAGCAATATCACCATCCTCTACTGGAGCTAATCTTGATATGGATCCTCACTCAGTTGTTGATCCTAATCATGATCTAAATCCTCACCGAGTTGTTGATAATTGTTGATCTTGATCCATTTCCCTTTTGGGACAATTCTTCACCGATTTCACATGAATTTTTTGATGATGTATTACATTTCCATGAGGAAATTATAGAAGTCATGGTTTCTCATGAACAACATTGGGAGGAGAAGTACCATAGAGCATATTTTCTTCTCGATCAGGAAAAGGTGGAGAATGTTATTCAAACCCTCATTTTAGCTACCGGACCATTATGGCACCATCCTATTAGAAAATTATTACACCTTAGGACCTTATTCATACATCACGTTGTTGATTAATTGGTCCAAAATAGGTTAATAATTACAATCCAAGGTTTTTAGGAGTTAGTTAGGCCAAATAATGAATTATCCACCAAAGTATGGGCCAAAATTGGTCAAATATAGATATTGGTGCCCTAATTATGGCCATGTATAGCATTTATTACCACATTATGAGAAAAGGCACCCTCTTTCCATATTTTATGGAAACTGTCTTTGACTTAGGTGCCCATGCACTGAATCTAGTCATTTTGGCCCATTTCTAGCAATTGTTTTGGCCTCTCCTTAGATACCTAACCACCACCCAATCATCTCCTTCACATGTGTGAGCCTCTTCGATGTGTTCCCATGCTCACCCAACGTTCACATGGACAATTCGTAACTATTTGGGATAATTTGGGAGCCTTTTGGTCAACCTAGGGGGGATTGAGGTCCAATGTAAGCTAGCCACATGTCATAGCCTGTAAGGAATTTGATTTCTTCCTATTGTTATATAAGGAGGACCCAAACTCATTGTTGGGTTGGAAGTTAATAGAATCTGATATTTGATCATTTGTATTTACTGGTTTTGGTAATTTATTTACTGGTTTTTTATCATTTATAACTGGTTTTTTATCATTTTTTTTCCAGAATTGTTTATGCACTTGTTTCATTTGTAACTAATTTGTTTTTTTACATGGTATCAGAGCTCTTGGATCTATTATTCAAACCAAATGACTATTTTAGTGGTGTTCCAGAAGCAGTGGAGAAACCACAGAAGTCCTTGGAACCATTGCATTGAAGCCATTGGAGAAATCCATTGGAGTCTCTCCAGGGTGTGATGCTCTCCCGAATGTACCCACTATCAAGCAGGGTTTGAATTTGTTAGTGTAGATCCCCTCCTAAGTGTTGATAGTTTTTATTCCAGGTTTACAGTGCACCATTGTCACCAAGTGCGCAAGCTACAAAAGTTGGAGAAAACTCATCCAAATTTTCTCACTCCATTCAACTATTTTGAATGGAAGGCTGATATCGTTATTCAGTTGAGATCCAAGGGTCTCTTCAGGATCACCATGGATACTGAGGTTGAGTTGAACTCTGTTGTAGAGAAGTCGAATTTCTTCAACAGAATGGATGAAGCATTTGGAATGCTTCATCTTAGTATTTCAAGAGATCTCATGTTTCATGTTGAAATTCTAGCTACACCAAATGAAGTATGGCTCAAGCTTGAGTCTATGTTTAGGAATACTAATGAGATGAGGGGCCATCATCTAGAAAGTGAGCTAATCTCACTGATCCCAAGAAACTTTGATTTCGTCCAAGACTTCTTCACCAAGTTCAAGAGCTTGGTCTTGCGAATCAAATAGTGTGGCATTGACAAGAAGGAAGAACAGTTGGTTTTGTCCATCATTTCGAATTTGGGTCATGAGTATTCAGTTTTCTTCTCTATATTTCACTCCACAAAACTTACTGTTCACAATTGGAAAATGCCTTCATTGGATGATTTGATGGAGATGCTAACTCAAGAGAAAGATAAGTTGGTATTGATGGGTTCCATTAATCAAAAAGATCAATTTCTTGCTACTGGAGATTCGAAACAAGCTAGAGGAAAGCAAAATCCAAAGGGTTCAAAACCACAAGAGAAGAAGAAAGACAAGGAGAGACCCAAATATTATGATGGGGATTCAAATCATGTCAAAGACAAGGGAAAGAAGAAGGAAAAGAGAAAATACGCTTAATTTCAAAAGGGTTGGCACCTTGAGAGTTCATGCATGAAGAAAACCATTGACATGATGACCCATCTCCTAAAGAAAAACAACATTCCTCTTCCAGAAAGTTCGAAGAAGAAAGAGGGTGTTTCTGAAGACAAGGAGAGGTGCCATGCATGGATGGCTAGTACATCAAAGTCCTCTTCTTTCATCATATATTTAGGTTCCTCAAGGAACATGGATTCTTCAAGAGATTCATTCTCTACTATTGCTCCATACAGTGGTTCTTCCATTCTCATGGGAGATGACTCAAAAATCCCTGCTAAAGGCATTGGGAAAATCTCACTAGAAAATGGGTACTTCAGTAATGTACTGTATGTACCAGATCTTGCAGAAAAATTACTCTACGTGTACCAAATGACCCACATTGCTTCATCCAAGAGAGTGATCTTCACTCAAGATGATGTGGAGATATCAGAAATTTCCACTGGAAAAATAGGAGCAGTGGGTGTTGCAGACCATGATTCGAGAATGTACAAGTTATCCCATTTTATTCAGTATTCTTCTCCAAATGCACTTCTGTCACATGGTAATTGTAAGTTTTAAACCTTAACAGTGAAGTACAAACTCATATGATTCTTAAGCATTAACAGAAAATACACAATGGCACACACATTACATAGAGATTTTCACCTGGAAACCCTTAACCGGGAAAAAACCAGCCAAACTTAGAGCCGCATAGCTCCTTTTTCAGTATATGTTTATTTTTACATGTACAATACAATAAATGGTATTCTGCAGCATCTAAAACCCTAATTCGTTTACCCGAATTAGGTTACAACCCTAATTCCTTTTACCAGAATTAGATTAGAGTACAATGGGTCGAAAATCGCGAAGAGTACAATGTTGTACACGCAGCGACCATGTGAAGAGATATAACATACCCAACATTCTCCCACTTGTTGTTCTCTTCACATACAGGAGAAATTTATGACTTCAACAATTCAGGGCAACAATGCCCATGTTCTCTTTACACCAAGAGAACTTCTGAGTACTCACAGACTTTGTCAAAGAGTCTGCAACATTTACCAAAGTGTCAACCTTCTCCAGCAACACTTTGTTTTGTTCAACCATGTCTCTGACGAAATGGTACTGCACATCAATGTGCTTTGTCCTTGAGTGATAAGCAGGGTTCTTTGCTAGAAATATTGCACTTGAGCTATCACAGCCAATCTTTACTGCATCCTGAACAAAACCAATACCTGAACACAATCTTTGCAACCATACAGCTTCCTTACTTGCATGGGTAGCTGCCATGTATTCAGCTTCTGTAGTTGAGAGTGCAACTACAACTTGTCTTCTACTCATCCAACTGATTGCTCCTCCAAATAGATTAAAAACGTAGCCACTTGTAGATCTTCTGTGATCAAGATCTCCAGCCCAGTCAGCATCAGCAAATCCTTGTATATTTATCTCTCTGTTTAGACCGGGTCTTCCTTGGTAGCAGATTGCAGAATCTGTAGTGCCACGCAAATACCTGAAGACCCTTTTTACTGCAGTCCAATGTTCCTTACCTGGTTTTGACATGTATCTACTCAAAACTCCCACTGCATGGGCTATATCTGGTCTAGTACAGACCATGGCATACATCAGACTGCCAACTGCACTAGCATAGGGAACATGAGACATGTCCTCTACCTCTTCTTGTGTAGTGGGACACTGTTCTGCAGATAACCTTACACCTACAGGAATGGGCACCTTCACTGGTTTGCTTTCCTGCATATTAAATCTCTTCAATATCGTTTCAACATATTTCCTCTTATTTAACCAGAGTTTCCTGTTTTCACGATCTCTTTTTATTTCCATGCCCAAAATGAAATTTGCAGCACCAAGATCTTTCATGTCAAATTCAGATGACAGCTGATTCTTGACATCCTTGATGATTTCTTTGTTGTTTCCAATTAGCAACATATCATCAACATACAATATTACATAAATAAAATGATCACCAATTAGCTTAAAATAAACACAGTGATCAGCTTTGCTTCTTGAGAAACCAAGTCCCAGTATATAAGTATCAAATTTTTGATACCACATTCTGGGAGATTGTTTCAAACCGTAGAGAGACTTTTTCAGCTTACAGACAAGCTCCTTTCTTCCTTTCACCACAAACCGTTCTGGTTGCTTCATATAGATCTCTTCATTAAGATTTCCATGTAGGAAAGTCGTCTTTACATCCATCTGTTCTACTTCAAGATCAAAAGCAGCAGAAATAGATAAAAGAAATCTAATAGAAGTCAATTTTGCAACAGGTGAAAAAATCTCACCAAAATCGATGCCCTCAATTTGGGAGTAACCTTTCGCAACTAGTCGAGCCTTGTACTTCTCCACTTTACCTGCTGCATTTAACTTCTTCTTGAATACCCATTTGCTTCCAATAGGCTTTCTTCCTTCTGGCAACTCAACCAGATCCCATGCCTCATTTTTGTCCAAGGCATCCATTTCTTCTATCATGGCCTTCTTCCATAGTTTACTATCTTCTGAATCCATTGCCTCTTTAGCAGTTCTAGGATCATCATCAGTAATAGATAACACAAAATTAGAACGAAAATCAGGGGGACTGTACCTTTCAACTTGCCTTCTTTCTCGGTCAGATCTCCTCAATACCGGAGTCTGTGGATCCGCCTCTTCATCTAATTCAGACGATTCTGCCTCCTCATCTGATTCAGACGAATCTGGTTCCTCAAAAGAGTCACCTCTTTCATCCTTGATATCAAAGTGTAGCTTCTCTGAATCCTTTTCCTTTGGTACATCCTCAATCTTGGAAGTGCTTTCAACTTCTCTGAAGATCACATCTCGACTGTAAACTGTTTGCCTTTTTACTGGGTTCCACAGCTTGTAACCTTTCACTCCATCCTTGTAACCAATGAAGATACATTTTTCTGCTTTATTATCCAACTTGCTCCTTTTCTCCTTTGGAACATGTACAAAAGCATCACACCCAAACACTCTGAGATGAGAGAGAGAGGGTTTCTTACCAGTCCAAACCTCATGAGGTGTCTTGTCAACGAACGCTGATGTGGGTGTCCTATTCACTAGGTAACACGCAGTGTCAACAGCTTCTGCCCAGAATTGTTGTGCTAGCCCTGCACCACTGAGCATACTCCTTGCCTTTTCCATCAATGTCCTGTTCATCCTTTCTGCAACCCCATTCTGTTGAGGTGTGTATGGAGTAGTCTTTTGCCTTGCTATTCCACACGTTTTACAGAACTCCTCAAATTCACTTTCACAGAATTCTCCACCGTTATCTGTTCTGAGTACTTTTATTTTCTTCTCAGTTTGATTCTCTACAAGAGCCTTAAATTCTTTGAATCTATTAAAAACCTCAGATTTCTTACGCAGGAAATAAATCCAAGTTTTCCTTGAGAAATCATCTATAAATGAAACATAATACACAGATTTACCAAGTGATGGAACAGGCACAGGTCCAAAAACATCACTGTGTATTAACTCTAAGATTCCTTTAGCTCTTACAACACCAGATGAGAATCTTACTCGATTCTGTTTACCATATAAGCAATGTTCACAGAAATCAAAATCTAATGTGAAATCAGACATGCCTTCAGCCATACTTTTACCTTGTAATAGTCGAAGACCCTTTTCTCCAATATGTCCCAGCCTTCGATGCCATAGCGATGTCTTCTCACTAGAGACAGTAAGGACTCTGTCTCCTTCATTTTTACCCTCAGAAACAATAGTGCTGTTACATCCATTTTTGAAGGTGCTTCCCAACAACTTGTATAGAGTTCCAATCCGAACTCCCCTAATCAGCACCAATGACTCTCGAACCATCTTGCATGTGTTCTTTTCAAATAGAGTTTTCACACCTGCATCATCCATTTTACTTACAGATATAAGGTTTCTAGCCAGCTTTGGAATGTGCAGAACCCCGGGAAGAGTTTTAACCCTTCCATCTTTGAGCAGTAGCTTGACCTTTCCTCGACCTATGATTTTCGCTACCGAGTTGTCTCCCAAAAATACATCTCCTCCATCATACTTTTCGTATTCAGAAAACCACTCCCTGTGAGGAGTCATATGATAAGACGCACCTGAGTCAATCAACCACGAATCATGCTCTGCATGTGTACTTGAAGATGCCAGATACACATCTCCTCCTTCCTCTGTAGATTCTTTCCCATCTGCGGATGGAGCGTCATTAGGTCCTCTACTTTTATCAGTAATTTTCGATTTACAATCCTTCTTGTAATGCCCAGCTTTTCCGCACTTCCTGCATTTTCTTACAGAAGGTCCTGGAGATTTAGATCTCCCTCTAGATTTAGATCTACCACCTGAAGACTTATTTTTAGATCTGTCTCCAGGGCGACCTCTGACAAATAAGGCATCCTTGGCTGAACTATCTATGGATCTCCGCCTCATTTCCTCCGATAGTAGGGATGCAACCACATCATCGAAGTTTAGCGTGGTTGCATTACTCCCAATAGCTATGACCAGATTATCCCATGAATCTGGCAAAGAGCACAACAGACTAATACACTTTTCATCATCATCAAGTGTAATACCAACAGATGTCAACTGACTTACCAGAGTATTGAAGGCGTTTAGATGCTCTGATACAGAGTCTCCATCAGTCATCCTCAGAAGGTACAATTTCTTTCGCAGAAATAACTTATTTACCAGGGACTTTGACTGATACAGATTTCCCAGTTTGTCCCATAGCTTCTTTGCACTATCTTCTCCATCTACGTTCACCAATACCGAATCTGCGAGGCAAAGACGAATGGTGCTCCTTGCTTTTCTTTTCAGCTTTTCCCATTCTTCTTTTACCGCTCCAGAGGGCATGGTACCTGGATCTACTGCGATCCATTGTTCTCTATCTACCAGAAGATCTTCCATCTTGAGCTTCCATAGCTCAAAGCTCTGACCATTAAATTTCTCAATCTCGAATCTAGAACTGCTCGCCATTCTTTAAAGAAAAAATAAATCACCGCTGCAAAGCTCCCACTGAAACCAGGTTTATCACAAATCCAAGATCGAGCCAAACCCTTGGAAACAAAGGCGTCCCTCTGAACCCAAAAAAATGCTCTGATACCAAATGTAAGTTTTAAACCTTAACAGTGAAGTACAAACTCATATGATTCTTAAGCATTAACAGAAAATACACAATGGCACACACATTACACAGAGATTTTCACCTGGAAACCCTTAACCGGGAAAAAACCAGCCAAACTTAGAGCCGCATAGCTCCTTTTTCATTATATGTTTATTTTTACATGTACAATACAATAAATGGTATTCTGCAGCATCTAAAACCCTAATTCGTTTACCCGAATTAGGTTACAACCCTAATTCCTTTTACCAGAATTAGATTAGAGTACAATGGGTCGAAAATCGCGAAAAAGCAAAAAGCAACCCAAAAAATTTTGCGCTCCGCGCGGACTCCGGGGGCCTAACGGTCCGAAACGAAGGGGGTGGGCCCTGTCGGGCTACCCCCCCCTCTAAACCCCCCCCTTCGGACGCGCCCGGCACAGGCGAATCACTAGTGCCGTAGGGATCGTGTTGTACACGCAGCGACCATGTGAAGAGATATAACATACCCAACAGTAATGAAGTCAACAATCTATTTCATGATATTTTTGGACACCTCAACTACATATATCTTCAAGCATTGAGAAAAGAATAGATGGTTGAAGGGCTTCAAAAAATCAGATTTTCCAATGGCACTAGCAAAGGGTGCATTGTTGGGAAGCATGCTGAGAAGAAGTATGAGAAAGGGAAGGAAAGGAGAGTTGTTGAACCTCTTGTTTTATTGCATTCATATATGATTGTTCCTATTCCCACTCCCTCCTATGGAATCTCAAAGTATGTACTTACCTTCATTGATGATTTCTCAAGGTACTGTTGGTTGTATTTTCTCAAGCAAAAATATGAAGTTTTCCAATGTTTCAAAGTTTTCAAAAACTCTGTGGAGAACTTTAGTGGGAGGAATATGAAAGTCTTGAGGATTGATAATGGAATGGAGTATGTCAATAAGGACATGCAGGAGCTCTGTGAAGATAATGGCATCCAAATGTAACATCTATTTCCCTACACACCTCAACAAAATGGTGTTGCAGAGCGCAAGAATATAGCTTTGAAGGAGATGGCCACATGGATGATGGAGGGTAAGTATTTGTCTCCTAAACTATGAGATGAAGCTGTGAATTGTGATGCATATGTTCAAAACAGAGCACCACATAAATCCTAGGAATGCATGACTCCATATGAGACTTGGATGGGCCACAAGCCCAATGTTTCTCATTTCAGGGTGTTTGGCTCAAAAGGCTGGGCTAGAATTCCTCCAGAGAAGAGAAAGGAATTGCAGCCCCAAAGAAAGGAGTATATCATGGTTGGATATGTAGAATATAAAAAGGGATAAAATATCTTTGATCCCTCATGTCACAAAAAATTCATTGAAAGAAGTGTTCATTTTGAAGAAGAAGAGCCCATGTATGCTGCCAAACAAGGTGAAGGGGAATGCTCATATCCTCTTCTCGATGATGATGTAAGTGATAGTTATTTTTCTGATATTTTTTATTCTTATATTTATGGTGATGATGATGATGAAATATATTTTGATCATGACCCTCCCTCAAGTACCAAGTGGGCTGAGAAAACCATACAAGATGCTGGTGAGCTTGCAGGAGATCCTCAAGATCATAGGAAAACTAGATCTCAATTTCACAATGCTTTTGAATCTTGTGATCCAGATCTGCATGGTAGTTGTTTTCTTATGGTTGGATCTGATACTCAATCATATTCAGAAGCTTCAAAGGACCCAATACGAAAAAAATCCATGCAAGAGACGTTCTCCCTCCATGACAATGAAACATGGGATTTGGTCCCTCTTCCTCCCAAGAGGAAACTAGTGCAATGTAAATGGGTTTATAGAACCAAAATGGAATCTGATGGCTCTTATATGAATTATAATGCTCGGTTGGTGGCTAATGGATTCTGTCAATTCCATGGAGTGTACTATACAGAGACATTTGCACCGGTTGCAAAGATGGACTCAATCAGGCTAGTTTTAGCCATTGTAGCTTCCAAGAGATGGGAGGTTCATCACATGGATGCGAAGAGTGAATTTATCCATGGGGATATTGATGAGGAGATCTATATGCAGCATCCTGAAGGATTCATTTCATATTATACACTTGTGTGCAGGTTGAGGAAGACTCTCTATGGTCTCTAGCAAGCTCCTAGAGATTAGTATGCCAAGATGGACAATTTTATGTTGTCACAAAACTTTGAGAGATGTAAGTCTGATCCTAATGTATATATGCAGCATGTTAGTGACCTGATATTTATTATAGTACTATATTTTTATGATATTTTGATCACTAGTAGATGCACCAAATAATTGGGTTTATTTAAGGTTGCATTGCATAGTGCATTTGCCATGACCGATCTAGGATTGTTGAAACAATTTATGGGTTTGGAGATTGATCAAACTGTGGATGGGATCTATGTTTCTCAATCAATATATGATTCATATATGCTGCAGAAGTTCAATATGGTTGAATGTAAGTCTGCAAAATTTCAATTCCTTTCTGTAGTTAAGCTTATTGATTGGGGTTCTTCACCACTAGTTGACAGCTCACTGTATAAACAACTAGTTGGGAGCTTGTTGTATCTCACTCACTCTCGACCATATTTGTCTTATGTTGTGGGGGATGTTACAAGGCGCATAAAAGAGCCTCATGAGTTCCATTGGAAGGCAGCCAAGATGATCCTACATTATGTACAGGGTACCAAACATTTTGGCATCCACTATGCAGTCGATTCATCTCTTGAACTAGTTGGTTTTACTGATTTTGATTGGGTTGGTGATAGTTCTGATCGGAAGTCTAATTCTAGTTATGTGTTTATGCTTGCACATGGTCCCATTTTCTAGTCAAGAAAGAAGCATCACACCATCTCCTTATCTTCGGATGAGGTCAAATACAAGGGAGAAGTGAATGCAGCTACACAATGTGTGTGGTTGCAAGGCATTCTTGGAGAGTTTGGATTTGTGTTTGATTCACCCACAGTCATTTGGTGTGATAATCAAAGCAAAATCAAGATCTCCACTGATCTAGTATAGAGATAGAGGACCAAGCACATAAAGATTAACATGCACTACATTCGAGGCTTGGTGCATGACCAGATCATTTCATTGTAGTATTTCCCTTCTGCTGAGCAAGTCGTTGATATCTTCACCAAGAATTTTACTAAGAAGACCTTCAGTTACCTTAGATCACTCCTTGGGGTGAGTGATGCATGGTGAAGATTGGTGTATTTTTTAGATATGCCACATGTCCATTTTTTAGGGGAGGTTTTATTTCCCATGTGGTTTTCCTCCTTACCTTGGTTACATGGAAAAATAAAAATTGATGTTGTAAAAGGTGACTTGATCCTTAATTTCCAAGGCCGTATTTTTTATTATCTACATAATTCTAGATTATGGGGGGTTGTTAGAACATTATTAAATGTTAGTACCTTATTCATACATCACATTGTTTATTAATTGGTCCAAAACAGTGTCACGTCCCCTCCCATTGATCGGATGCAAAGGAAGAAAAATGGCTAAACATTCCACGGCTTGTTTGTAAAGAACTCAGCCCCGTTCATTTAACATAATTCACAATAAACAAAAAAATTATGTGTGCAGATTCATACTCAATATAAACATAGTGGAAATAAACATTATCCACACACAAATACATCATGCATTCAACATACCAATAACAGTCATCAAATTAAACATTACAAAGCACAAAATTAACATAATTCAAACCATAGAGAATACTTATATTTAATATGAAACTATCCAACAACTGGCTATGTGAGAGCAACGTTCCACCCAACCATAGGTCTCTGTACAGCTTGTATTCTTTCAGCTAAGAGACCACCCCCGAGATGGGATGTGTATCCACTAAGGAGGAACTAGACAGGCTCACTCACAGCCATGATCTCACATGAACAGTCATGTTAAGCCAATGCCCGGTTGGGTTTATCAAGCATGCAAGAGACAAATGAGGAGGATGCTAAGCCAGTGAGCTCAACCACAGAACTATAGACATCTCAACTAAACTCAAACAGTCATGGCACCCACAATACCTACCACACCCAACACAAGGAAGGTCCCCTTCTCTGTTGCACAGTCCCTCAGGCATCCCTTCCCTCCAGTGCTCTTCAGGGTGGGCATAGAAAGGTCCAACTGCTAATTTTCTTGAGATTCTAGCCTTCACTGGGTTTATCAAGCAATCCAATCCTCTGTTCAAATAATGACTTATCCACCAAAGTATGGGCCAAAATTGGTCAAATATAGTTGTTGGCACCCTAATTATGGAAAACTATAGCATTTATTACCACATTATGAGAAAAGGCACCCTCTTTCCATATTTTATGGAAACTGTCTTTGACTTAGGTGCCCATGCACTGAATCTAGTCATTTTGGCCCATTTCTAGCAGTTGTTTTGGCCTCTCCTTAGATACCTAACCACCACCCAATCATCTCCTTCACATGTGTGAGCCTCTTCGATGTGTTCCCATGCTCACCCAACGTTCACATGGACAATTCGTAACTATTTGGGATAATTTGGAAGCCTTTTGGTAAACCTAGGGGGTTGAGGTCCAATGTAAGCTAGACACATGTCATAGCCTCTAAGGCATTCAATTTATTCCTATTGTTATATAAGGAGGATCCAAAATCATTGTTGGGTTGGAGAGATTATAGAATCTTATATTTGATCATTTTTATTTACCAGTTTTGATCATTTATTTACTGGTTTTTTATCATTTAAAACTGGTTTTTGATCATTTGTTTTTCCAGAATTATTTATGCACTTGTTTCTTACATAGTAAAGTTAAATATTTCAATTGTGAGGTATCTATAGTAGCTATATCCTAATGTGATAGATATTTTACACATCCCTACAATGTTAAACATGTGCTACATCAAGGGGTACATGATTTACTTTATTACGAGGGAGATCCTTTATTAGAGTGCCGTTGTGGGCCTTAGTTGAGAAATTACTATGCATAGGGAACACTACCTCGATTTGATTTGTATTTTATGTAACATTTAATGTAATGTCGTGTCCATTTTTATTGTGTGTGTATGCTATGTCTCGATCGACTACAAAACATTAAAAACAAAAGACTTTAAAAACAAAAAAACTTTAAAAATATAAAAACATTACATAGGTGTATTTTTTTATAACTTTTATTTTTTTGGGCTATTGACATGTGTTTTGGAGATTTTTTTTGCTATTTTTTTAGGATTTGAAAAATGAGACATAGGATGTTTTAGCGACATCCACTTATGGTATGTGATTTATAACTTTCACATATAGTGATAGGTTTCTCCCATGTTGCTCATTGCATGATGTATACACGACCATTCCCATTATTGTTCCATAGGGTCGATACCATTGAGATGTGATATTAGCCACTATGTTTTCACATGCATTATATCTCATATGGTAGTCCCTTCCATACATTAGTACCCTAGAGTAGCACCTATATTACTATTCGGTTCCCATGCTACTGCTATGGTAGGACTCAGAACCCATTTAGTCCATCAATCCAAGAAGATTGAGCCTCATTTTTCTCTCTCATAATTATTATTTTGTCCTTCCCTTGGGGTTCCTAAGTTTTTTATTGCTTATATTGTTGCGCATGCTTTCTCTCTTGTGTCCTATTAATTTATGCTTACTTCACTCACTATGCGTATGCTATCACAGTTGTAATCGACTACTAGCCTAATACCTCGCTTTTCTTCCTATTGAAATATCCTACCTAGGGAGAGAATTGATGCTATGAGTGGTACCCTTTTTCTCAGGATTCTTCACTTGCGCCACCTGTCATGCAACTAAATCTGTGCACAAAGGAACCTATTGAAACCTACTTGTATAACTTTTTCTTTCCTCCTAAGTATCCTTTTATCCTTTAACAACCTCATTAAAATTAAACAAAAAAGGCACATTATGGATCAATTTTCTCTCTCTTCTTTGAGATCCTTAAAAAATAAAGATGGATTCAAGTTGAATTTTTTGGGATCATTAAAACTTACACAAAAAATGTACATTTATGAGCATCCTTTCCTCTCTCCTTCGAGCTTGTTAAAAATAGAAGGAGGAATCGATTTTACCTTTCTGGGCTCATTAAAATTCTATAGAAACATACCTATATTGAGTAATATTCTCTCTCTTCTTTGAGCTCGTTAAAAAAAATTATTATGGAATTGAGTTTTCTTTTTCAGAATCATTGAAATTTAAAGGGAAAGGTCCTATATCGATCACTCTTCTATCCTTTCATCGAGCTTGTTTAAAAATGAAGAAGATTACAAGTTCACTTTTACGAGCTCATTAAAATCCTACAGAAAAGAGCTTATCAATCATACTTCTATCTCTTTTTCGATCTCGTTAAGAAAGGAAGAAGGTACTTAAAAAGTGAAAAAAGGGGGGATTACATTGTTTATCTCAAGAAGTGGCAACATTCTAGCACATCACCCTTGAAGATGGCACACATTTGTGTCTTTTTTTTATAGTTGGGTTATCTAGTTTCCTTATATATTTACCATTTCATGATTCATAGTACTTCCCCGATTAGTTACTCTTCCAATCACTATGGAGGGTTCTTTGATGCCTCCTGCAATGTTTCACTATGGTCTATATGTTCTTATTGAATCCATGCTACGTAATCAAACAATTGTCGTGCTATATGTTCAAGCGAATGTAACCCTTAGCCAATATTTCTTCACTCCCATTTATGTAATGTCCCTTGTTAGGAATTTTATTAAAATGGCAATTTTTCACTTTTTCCCCTAGTTAGACCTTTGACTAGTTTTGAACTCTAGGTCCCAAAATTGCCCCAATTGCTCCCAAATCTTCTGAGAACGTATATGGATGATTTTAGAACATAAATATGTATTTCAGGGATGCTTTTGGACCTTTAATATAATTCTGCAAATCCTCTTTCAATGCTGGTCAATGTAGGGAACTTTACTAGTAATTTCCCTTTGACTAGTATTGGTCTCTAGGTCTCAAATTGACTCCAAATGCATTCAAATATTCAAGGAAGGTGTATGAATGATATTAGGACTTGAATATGATGTTCAGGGATGATATATGGCCACAAAAATACCTCTGCAATCTCTCTTAATATTCTGGACCAAGTATGCAATTTTACTAGTATTTTGGGGTTCAAATCCCCCTAGGGTAAGTACTGAAAATGGCTTTCCAAATGCCTCCAAACCCACTCAATTTTATGAACATAGATAGGGAATGTATTAAGGATTTTATTAAGGTCTCACATGCACCATTAATTGATTATTATATATGTTCCAACCCTCTCCCATTCAGTTGCAAAAATCACCAATTTGACCCTTGGGGAAATGGCACTATTTCTTCTCCCGATGCAATTAAACTAAGTAAAAATAATTCAAATGCTCAAGTACAGTACATGAAATTTGTAAAATACATCCATAAAATTCCATTAAACACAAATTCATAATAGAATCAACCATTCATTCGAAATCATTAGTATTACATTGATTCACAACAAGCTAGTGGGGAAATGGCACTGTTCTTTCATTAAAAATGAGATTTATACATTTCTACTTGGAATTTCGACCTGAAAATTTCTGAAGATGAAGAATAGAGTATTTAATTCATATTAAAAAATAAATGGGGCATTAGAATCTCCCCCAAAGAGTACAATAGCTCACCAACAATGCCCTCCTTCAAGGATCAAGAATATGCCATCAAAATTGGAAATGGTTGAAGGAGTGAGCTGCAATAGAAGAAACAATGAGCTTCCCTATAGCTTACACCTACAAATAAAGACTCCATTAAATCTCGAAATGAAAGGTATGAATAGCCTTTCCAATTACCAACTTGGATGGGAATCTTTCACCCTCGAAATTGGCTAAGGCAAGAAAGTAGTCATCCACTAGCTCTCCCTCTACACAAATGCAATTGCAAATTCTACAAATGATCAAAATCTGGTTTCATTCTTTGTTATTGACATTTATAAAGTTCTAATGTTCATCATGGGTCGAATTCCTTCCAAGAGACTCATGCCAACTCAATTTGGGAAGAGATTCCAAAGAACACCACTTGTACAACAATTCCTAATCTCCCACTTCCACCAAATCACATGTGGAAGCATCTTAGCTGTCATAACACCCTTGAGCACCCTCTTGGAGTCTATTTTTAGACCTGACATGTCATATATGTCATATGTCAGCCTTCAGGTCTGATTTGTGTCATAGGTGTCATAGCATCTTCATCATTGTTGTCATAGAGCTAGAATCTAGCCCAAGTGTCTCACTAGCTCCAAATTGCCTCTTCCTCTTCCATGGGAGTTAATATTCCTCTATATTTCGACCTCATTGACTCATGTTAAGTATTATTGACCTTATAACTCATCCCAAGAACATTAGGCTTCCCATGGATTCGAAATTGCAAGAAGAGGATGCCATGTGGCACATAAATTCTAGCTTGTGTGGGTCCCACTTCCTCCATGTGTCTTCATGATCAAATGCCACTTTGATTTTCACTTGTATATATTTATTTATCTCCTTTATTAAATATTTATTCCATCCTAATGTTCCAACATCATTTATTATCCTCATTATTCCAAATCCCAAAGCTTCCACCCCAAACCTAGGAAACTAGTAATTTTCCTCCTTGGCAATTATTTGACCTTTAGCATCAATTTGACAAACTCTAATGAATAGAGCCAATTTGCTTAGGCCATTGTGACCCAATTACAAATTTGGGATATGACAAATCCTCCCTTCCCAATATTGCTTGTCCTCAAGCAATTTCAAACATGGGTGTTGAAGAACCTGCTTACTGTATAATTCTTTGAAGTTGCCATTGAATTGCCCAACCTTGAGTCTTTGAGTTTCCATGAAGATTTTAGAGAGGAACCACCATGCTTGCTGCTGCACTACTCTGATAAAAATCACTTTATTAAGTGGAAAATCCATCTCCCATACTTCTTTTTTCCCCAAAAAATTTGAAACCAATGAGATAAAAATTATTCCAGGGTCCCATTGCTTGTATTGCACCCGAACAATTAAGAGTGCTCTCCAACCCATACCATCAAATAAGAGGATTCTTGGATCCCATTTTCTTGTATGCCTTCTTCCAAACAACATGGGTACAAAATATATATCATCAAAGGACATAACACCATAATGAAAATGTATATCAAGGAGATGCTTCATCAAAGAGTCATGAAAGTGCTTATACCTCAAAGCAAGTAGACCACCATTTTCCAAGTGCATACAATATTCAAGTGACCCATCAAATCTGCTCCAATGACATAGGTGAGGATCCCATGTCCTATAATGCTTCTCCAAAAGGATGTGATATGCATCAAAATATTCAACCATGTATTCTTTCATCCAAGAAGTGAATGAAGAATATCCACTAAAATATGAACCAAATGATGAGCAGAAAAAACAAGGAGACTTCAAAGGACTCAAAGAAGTCTCACCCATACATCCATGAATGTGAGAATAATAAAGATATATCAAAGTATGTTGCTGCCAACAAAAATTTTCTCCAATCATAAATTTATTCACCCAAGTGTTGGATGAAGTTCCTCCGACATCAAATGAACCAAGTGTTGAGCAAGAAAAACCATGAGTCTTCAAGTGACTCAAATGCATATCATAGGTGCATCCATGTAGATGTGCATCATCATAAGGTAACAAAGGATGCTGCTGCAAATGTGAATAAGAATGTGCTCCAACCATATCATCATAAAAATTAAATCTAGGAGTTCCATACTCCTCATGTGGCACCATAAAAAAGAACCCTTTCACCCATTCTTCATTGAGACTAATGCTGTAAAACATGGAATTGTAGGATGTAGGAGAATTAACTAACTCACCCAAATGATCAAAAAGTGCATAATTTTCATCATGGGAAGGATCCATGTGGGTAGTATCATGCAGCTCCTTCAAAAGTGGGAAACCTTTGTCATAGATTAGTTCCAATGTAGAGGAATCATGCTCTTCTTTAAAAATTGCATAACCTTCATCAAGAGACAATTCAAGTTCCTCTTCCACCACATCAAGTGTTTGGATCTCTTCAAGTTCATCTTCAAACACATTAAGCACATTCAAATTCTCACATTTCTCATGATCCACCATGTCATGAGAATCCTCTAAACAATCTACCATTTGACAATCTGAAACATAGGAGGAAAAACAAGTATCTTGCAACTGTTCAAGAAGTTGCTCATTTTGAATTGTGAGCTTATGAATATCCTCATTATTCTTCAAGTATGCATCATGTAATAATTCATTAAGCTCAAACAAATGGTTTCTATCAAAAAGCAAAGACATGAAATTACCTTTGATGTGGCACATTGCTCTTTGAATCTTCTCCATGTCTTCAAGGAAGGATGTTTCCTCCAATGAAGTAGCTCTCCAATAATAATTTGACACCAATGCTTGAGTGTCATGGAGAATGCTAAGGGACTCTTGTATCTTATTTTAATTCATGTTTAAGGACCCTTCAAGAAAATGAGGCTCTTGCAAATGAACCTCCTCATCTTCTTCATTTTTGCTTGGACCAACTTCATGAAGCTCAAGTGGTGATGGGGAAGTTGATCTTGGTTCTTCTTCAACTGCTACAAGGTATTCATTATCATGCTTAATGGAACTTGGGCTTGCAGAAACACTTTCAAAAGTGATCTCTATGTCACCAACATAGACGTGTGAGCACCCATCAGTAGGTACTCCTTCATAGTTTAAGCATCCATCAGTAGATGCTCTTTGGTTCGTGTCTAATCTAGAAGGTGTCTCGAAATGATCTTCCATATTTTCAATAGAATCTTCTTCATGCTCTTGTGATGTCTCTTCATTTTTCTCCTTCATGCAATATGATGCATTTTTCCCCTTGTTTTCCTTAGGATCAATATCTTTGGAATCTTTTTTTGAAGAATTCCCAAAAGCTTTCTTCAAGTGGGACATAATTTCATGCACACATGTATGATACTCACTCCAAGGTTCTTTACAAGAAGGGCATAAACCTTTCTTTACTAACTCCACATCTTCATTTTTTGGCCAATTTTCAAAAACATGTTTAGCATATTACTCAAAAGACATGGCATTTGTGTATTTTTTCTCCAAGCAAGATATTCTTGATATTTTTGATATTGTTGGGGCAAGGTTTTATATGTTGCTCTCCATCTTTGGAATTCACTCATAGAATTATCCTTGGTTGGTGTGACACACTCATATTCATCATATTTAAATTCATGACAATAATCTTCATTTCTCTTGAAATTGTAAGAAGTGTTGCATGATGGCATTTCTTCCTTGTACCATTCACATTCTGCTTCATATTGCTCATAAGCATCTGCATATTCCTCCTAAGAATTGTACTCATAGGATTCATCATAATAGTAAGACATGGCTGCCAATTATTCTTGAATGTATGTACCTAATCCACAGGTGCAAGGACCATGCTCTGATACCATTGTAATGTCCCTTTCTAGGAATTTTATTAAAATGACAATTTTTCACTTTTTCCCCTAGTTAGACCTTTAACTAGTTTTGAGCTCTAGGTCCCAAAATTGCCCCAATTGCTCCCAAATATTCTAATAAGGTATATGGATGATGTTAGAACATAAATATGTATTTCAGAGATGCTTTTGGACCTTTAAAAGAATTCTGAAAATCCTCTTTCAATGCTGGCCAATGTAGGGAACTTTACTAGTAATTTCCCTTTGACTAGTATTGGTCTCTAGGTCTCAAATTGACTCCAAATGCCTTCAAATATTCAAGAAAGGTGTTTGAATGATATTATAAATTGAATATTATGTTAAGTGATGATATATGGCCACCAAAATACCTCTGCAAACTCTCTTAAGATTCTGGACCAAGTATGCAATTTTACGAGTAATTTGGGGTTCAAATCCCCCTGGGGTAAGTACTGAAAATGGCTTCCCAAATGCCTCCAAACCCACTCAATTTTATGAAAATAGATAGGGAATGTATTAAGGATGTTATTAATGTCTCATTTTCACCATTAATTGATTATTATATATGTTCCAACCCTCTCCCATTCAGCTGCAAAAATCACCAATTCGACCGTTGGGGAAATGGCATTATTTCTTCTCCCAATGCAATTAAACTGAGTAAAAATACTTCAAATGCTCAAGTACAATACATGAAACTTGTAAAATACATCCATGGAAGTCCATTAATCACAAATTCATAATAGAATCACCCATTCATTCAAAATCATCAGCATTACATTGATTCACAGCAAGCTAGTGGGGAAATGGCACTGTTCTTTCATTAAAAATAAGATTTATACATTTCTACTTGGAATTTAGACCTGAAAATTTATGGAGATGAAGAAAAGAGTATTTAATTCATATTACAAAATAAATGGGGCATTAGAATCTCCCCCAAAGAGTACAATAGCTCACCAAAAATGCTCTCCCTCAAGGATCAAGAATATGCCATCAAAATTGGAAATGGTTGAAGGAGTGAGCTGCAATAGAAGAGACCATGAGATGAATTGTAGCCTACACCTGCAAATAAAGACTCCATTAAATCTCTAAATGAAAGGTCTGAATGGTCTTTCCAATTACCAACTTGGATGGGAATCTTTCACCCTCGAAATTGGCTAAGGCAAGAAACTAGTCATCCACTAGCTCTCCCTTTACACAAATGCAATTGCAAATTCTACAAATGATAAAAATCTAGTTTCATTCTTTGTTATTGACATTTATAAATTTCTAATGTCCTCCAAGGGTCGAATTCCTTCCAAGAGACTCATACCAACTCAAGTTGGGAAGAGATTCCAAAGAACGCCACTTATACAACAATTCCTAGTCTCCCACTTCCACCAAATCACATGTGGAAGCATCTTAGCTACTGTAACACCCTTGAGCGCCCTCTTGGAGTCTATTTTTAGCCCTGACATGTCATATATGTCATATGTCAGCCTTCAGGTCTGATTTGTGTCATAGGTGTCATAGCATCTTCATCATTGTTGTCATAGAGCTAGGGAATCTAGCCCAAGTGTCTCACTAGCTCCAAATTGCCTCTTCCTCTTCCATGGGAGTTACTCTTCCTCTATATTTCAACCTCATTGACTCATTCCAAGTATTATTGACCTTATAACTCATCCCAAGAACATTAGGCTTCCCATGGATTCAAAATTGTGAGAAGAGGATGCCATGTGGCACATAAATTCTAGCTTATGTGGGTCCCACTTCCTCCATGTGTCTTCATGATCAAATGCCACTTTGATTTTCACTTGTATATATTTATTTATCTCCTTTATTAAATATTTATTCCATCCTAATGTTCCAACATCATTTATTATCCTCATTATTCCAAATCCCAAAGCTTCCACCCCAAACCTAGGAAACTAGTAATTTTCCTCCTTGGCAATTATTTGACCTTTAGCATCAATTTGACAAACTCTAATGAACAGGGCCAATTTGCTTAGGCCATTGTGACCCAATTCCAAATTTGGGATATGACAGTTTAACTTGCATGTAAACCATCCCTATGTTAGTTTGTCATACCTAGTGATATTCTATATCTTTATCACATCTGTCAATTTTTGTTTTATGTCAATTGATGGGGGACACATCAAGGCCCTCCTTCAACATACTCCTTCCTGTCGATGCCAACTACTTACCTAGGAAGTGAGTTTCGAAACCATAGTATCTTGGAGCTTGCAGTCAATAGTGATAGGTTTTCCTTGTGTTCAAGAATGAGTAAACATCATTAACTCCTAATCAATCAATTTTGTGAGTGTTCGAAATCAAATCATCTATTCACACTTGCTAGAATGTACTAGGTGTCTTGAGGTCCATTATCATCATCGATGGATTCCCTCTCATATGTTAATGGTAATCATAATTGACCAGTAATCAGATGGATTCTTGCATGTTTGACATCAGAACATATATTCACATATTGTAGAAGAAAACCATCGAGGTTTGAGATGAAGACCTTCGGTTTATGGGTTACATAACTTATCCTTGTTTCCCCTTCCAAGCTGTGTTGGAGTTTATATCACCAATTATTACTGTGTATGAGAAACATATGAGCACTATCAGTGGTGGTGTCTATCCTCTTGATTGTATATTGTGAGATAGATCCACATTGTAATTACTCATGGATATGATCGCTTTTTATGAGATGGATCCATTTTGTAATTCTTCCTCCCCATGATCTTTCAAATTATTAAATGGAGGCGCAGTGTAATTTCTTGGTGGCCATAATTTTGTTAGAAAAACAGGATCGCAAAGCAATAACAATAAACAAAATGCAAATATAAATCACATAAACACAATACAAGAGAAACACCAATATAATTTGGTTCACCCAAGATGGGCTACGCCCACACATAAATTACCAATCCTTATTATTATACCATCTAGTAAAATGAAGGGATAAACTCGCAGCACATCCACTGCAATTTCCTCTTCACTCTCTCACAGTCTCTCTTACACAATCAGAGAGATCTTTACAATGCTACAATATAGAGCCGTATTACAATACCTTATTTTTAAAGAGCGATTACCATGGGAAAATACCATGGAATACCCAATACCATGGCCCCATAAATAACCCATTATTGAGCAAGTCATGACTATGAAATTACAACATTTTACAAGGATTTTTTTTCTGAAATTTTTGCTATGGGGGAGCTTCCCTCAAACCCCCACTAGGGGGGGATCCCAAACTAGTCGATGCCCCCCTAGACGCCCCATGGTGACTATTTTGGGGTGGAAATACCCCACAAACCCCCCTATCATGGGATGGGATCCAGACACGAATCAAACACGACCTCTGAATAAGGAATATTAAGCTCCATAACCAACAATCTCCCACTTGGAGATTGATCACAACAACTCCACCGCTATTGCACTTGCTGGACTATGCTCTGAACCTTGTATATGTAAAATTTCTCATCTTCACCTTCATGCTTGAAGGCCAACTGAAATCGATTAGGAACTTAGTTTCTCTCTGGTTACTACCTTTTTCAACATGCCTGTAGGATTCTGGTTAGTGGGTATTTTTTACAAATTCAAAAGTTCATCTTCCAGAACATACCATATGAAATGGTACTTGAGATGTATATGTGTATTCTTAGAATGGAAGGCTGAGCTCTTTTCAATATGAATGGCACTTTGGTTGTCACTTTACAACCTGCTGTTCTCCTGATTCTTACCCAATTCCTCCATGAACCTTTGTAACCAAATCATCTCTTTACTAGCCTCTATAGCAGCAACATACTAAACACACAAGAAATAACGAAAATCATCAACCCCATATCCAATAAAGGTATATTTATTGGATTTAGCCTCAAGCTTTGTTCTATTTTCTTTATCAATATGGACAAATGTTTCACAACCAAAAGTTATTAGAAAAGCATAGTTTATATTTTTACATGTCCATGCCTTCTCTGGAATACCACCATCCAAAGCACTTGAAGGCCCTTTATTTATTAAGTAAAGAACAGTATCTACAACATCTTCCCAAAACTTTAAGGGACAAACTTGCATGCAATATCATACACCTTTCACACTGCATGATTGTTATGTTCATCCTTTATGACGCACCATTTTATTGTGGTGCTCTTGGGACTGTATTATCTCTACGAATCCCATGGTATGAACAATAACTATCAAACTCCTTACCATAGTATTCACCTCCATTATCAGATCTTAGACACTTAAACCTTTTTCCTGTCTCATTCTCAACCAAAGCTTTCCATTTCTTAAAAGTAGAAAGCACATCATATTTATCTCTAATACAATAAAACCAAGTTTTTCTAGTTGTATCATCAATAAAAGTAACATAATAACGAGAGCCACTAAGAGATTGTACCTAATCTGGTCCCCATACATCTATATGTATAAGCTCTAACTTTTAACTCTTCTTTTGTTTTCCAACCTTGGGAAATATGACTCTCTTATGTTTTCCATAAACATAGATCTCATAGAATTACAAACTTACCTGCTTAAGATCTAGTAGCAAATTCCTTTAGTGGAGAATCTGCATCCCCTTCTCACTCATGTGGCCAAGCCTATGATGCCACAATATTGTATCTGTTCTTGTGGAAGCTAAAGAGATAGAACAGACAATATTATGAGGACATAAATACAACGTACCTATACTGTCTCCTTTTTTTTATCACCATTGATGCTTTAGTGATCTTCCACCACGTTTCTCCAAACATAGATAAACAACCACCATCTCCAAAATTCCCTGTTGAGATTATATTTCTTTTCATAGCAAGAATATGCCTTACATATTTCAGTAGCCATTTACCATTCTTTAACTTTATTTGTACCTTACCCATTCCAACAATTTTACATGGTTCATCATCACCCAATAAAACATGTCCAAAATTTCCTAAAAAATAATCATGAGATAATTTCCTATGGGGTGTAGCATGACATGAAGCCCCTGAATCTACTACCCAGTAATCATTAGTATTATCTAATGCAAGAATCAAAGCATATTGTAACACATCACCTTCTACATTTGCTTCGTGAGTCGTCTCCTGTTGTCCATCTCCTTTCTTCTTTAGAGATCTGCAGTCTTTCTTCATATGTCCTTTCTTTCCACAGTTCCAACACTCTATCTTTCCCAATATGAACTTGGATATTCCCTTCCTGGACTTTCTGCGATTACCTAGGCTCTTTCTCTTGCCCTTTGTCTTCCCCTGCTCTCCATGGTCAATGCATTACCTGATGTCTCACCTTTGCTTTTCCTTCACATTTCCTCGCTAAGAATAACACCAACAACATCATCAAATTTCAAAGTCTTTGAACTAGAGACAGAGTTACTTACATCCATGACCAAGCCATTCCATATTTATGGCAATGAACACAATATTAGAAGAACCACAACTCATCGTTAAAGTTCACTTTTACAGAACTTAGCTGATTTGTAATTGTATTCAATTCATTTAAATGATCGACAACAGATCCACCTTCTGAAATCTTCATATTAAATAAACACTTCATTAGAAATACCTTGTTAGAGGATGAGGGTTTTTCATACAACTTACCCAATCCACTCATCACACACTCCATTGTATTTTCTTTTGAAATATTAAAAGCCATCGATGAAGCCAGGAAAAGTCATATTGTTCCCAGCTCCTTTCTGCCAAGAACCTCCGATTCTTAATCCTTCATAGTTGTTGGTTGTTTTTCTTTTCCTCCCAATGGTAGGAATAGATCCTTCTGGTATAGATAGTCCTCCATTTGCATCTTCCATAACTGTTAGTTTTAGCCGTTAAATTTCTCAACATTAAAATTTCCTTCTTCCGCCATTGCTCCCACTTGAACCGGGAACCCTTCCTTCCTACGAGTTTATCTACCAAATAGACCTTGGCTCTAATACCAATTGTTAGAAAAACATGATCGTAGAGAAATAACAATAAACAAGATGCAAATATAAATCACATAAACACAATACAAGAGAAACACCAATATAACATGGTTCACCCAAGATGGGATATGTCCACACAGAAATTGCTAGTCTTTATTATTATACCATCCAGTAAAATGAAGGGATAAACCCATAGCACATCCATTGCAATTTCCTCTTCACTCTCTCACAGTCTCTCTTAAACAATCATAGATATATTTACAATGCTACAATACACATCCGTATTACAATTCCTTCCTTTTAAAGAGCAATTACCATGGGAAAATACTATGGAACACCCAATACCATGGGCCCATAAATCACCCATTATTGACCAAGTCATGACTATGAAATTACAACATTTTACAAAGCATTGTTTCTAAAATTTTCACTATAGGGGAACTTCCCCTGAACCATCACTAGGGGGGATCCTAAACTAGTTGATGCCCCACATGGAGACTAGTTTTTGGGGGAAAATCCCCCCAAACCCCCCATCATCAGTTGGGATCCAGAAATGGCTAAAAAACAACCTCTGAATAATGAAGATCAATCTCCACAACCAATAGATTTATAGTTATTTTTTCAAGAATGGGTATTCCTATCTTGGGGATGATATATCCATACTTGGTTGATGATTCATGGTAGGTACCCTCCAGTTCCATGCTTCCTATTGATGTATATGTAACTTCGGAATGTATTTCATATATGTATATTGTACTCCTATAGAGATGGTATTATTCCTCTATATGGAAGTGTTTGTATTCCTATAGAGATGTTATTATTCCTCTATACCAAAGTGTCGTCATTTATATTGTAAGTGTCGCAACTTATACTTGATGGGTTATTAGACCACCTTGTTGGGGTCAGCCCTGTATAAGTCATGTATGTCGAAGGGTTATTAGACCACCCTATTGGGGGTCGGGCATGTGGGTCAAAGGGTTATTAGACCACCCTATTGGGGGTCGGCCTAGTCAACATTATGTTATGTGGTTAAGTTAAGGCCGACCTAGTAAAGGTTATTAGGCAAGTCAAGTCAAGTATAAATAGAGTGCGGGAGGCACTCTATTTGATCATTCTATTCTCTCTCACACTCTCGGGAGAGTGGCACACTTGTGGAGGAGGAGAAGATGCCACTAGGAGATGTCTATCTCTTATGCTTGGGTTGTATCATTTCTCTATCTATCTCTGAGGAAGTTATTGGGGTTTTTCACCTCTATGGTTTTCCCCAAGTAAACTCTGTGTCTCTTGTGTGCTTGCATTATTGTGTTCATGATTGATATGCTGTAGATATACTGTACATGTTGTTCTCTCAGTTAAGATCCTAGATTGGATTAAATTAAATTCTAAAAAAATAACATGGTATCAGAGCTAGCCTAAAAGAAGGCATGGTATGGCATGTATGACACTTGTTGCACTTACAATGCTAGGGCTTGATATAGCAAAAACCCATCATCGTAGCACTTTCGCTATAAATAAATTTTGGCAAGGTTTCAGAGTGTGAAAATTGTACAGGGAGAAGCTAAGATCCCCATGTACCTTATATCGAAAGGAAAACCTTTAATTCGTTGCACTTTGTAATTTATGATCTGTATAATATAGGGTTTCTGCCTCTTCCAGATCTCAGTCAAAAACAGTTGACCTTGGAAAAAAGGTCATAACTTGGTTTAGGAAGATCCAAATGAAATTTCATATAAAGTGAGAGGGAGTGCATGGACTGAAATTGCTCAGGTAACTTTTTCAGAGGTTGAAACTGAACCAGTGACACGTGGCACACTGTACAAGTTCGCTCTCTTGTTTTATCCCATAAACAGGTGACGTTGCGACACTTGGAATAAATCTCTCTAAGAGAATCCATTTGAGGTAATACCTATGGTGTTGGAAAGATGACAGGTCGAGCTATCTCGGGAAAAAATTTCAAACCCTGTGGATCGAAAAGTTTTGAGTTAAACCAAAAACAATCAGGTACATATTTCTGTCAAAACAGAATTATTTTTTAGCACCTTCATTCATGGCTTTCGAAATTTAGGGTTTCAGAGAAAGTTGGAATTTTTGTAATCGGAGACTACGGCTAAATGATACGCATCAAAATTGAAATTTAAAGACCAGGATTAGAATTTTTGGTTGGGCAGAATCGCGTACTTGATCAGACCCTAGTTCGGGACTTTGATCGGAAAAGTGGAAAATTAGGGCTTCTCCAAAAATGGGAATTTTTGAAATATGTGACCACGATCGGAAGCTCCTCAAAAAGCTAGAAGCTTAGAGCTTTGGATCGAACCTTTTGATTGAGAAAAAGGGTGGGATTTATCAAACCCCAGTTCGGGGTCATGTCTAGTGAATCCAGAAGTTTCAAAGGCAAATTTGAGGGGTGAAACTTTGCAGTTTTCAAATTATGAGTATACCAGCTTGATCAGCTCATCAAGGCACATATTTCTATCCTTTTGGAAGTTTGAAATTGAAAGTTTGAATTTTTAGGGTTTTTCTGACAAACCCTAATCCAGCTCCAAATCTAGTTCCTGCAAATCAAGTGGATTGGGTTAATCCTCGAAGATAATGGATTGGTCACCTGCATAAGTGAAGAAGTTCCTGTTTCAAAGGGAGATGAGGCTAAGGCCTTACATAAGAAAATTACAAGCAATCTCAACAGGTATGACTCATCCAGGTATGTTTCGATATTTGTTCATGATTAAGTTTATGGTATGTTTTTCTTCATGTTATTACGGTTAGTACAATCTTGATTAAATTTAGACTTGTCGTATCACCTTAATAAAATTATGATAGAAGATATTCATTGATTAGGGTGTTGACACTTATGATTGTACCAATGCATTATGGTGTTGTATGAGGTTTATGTTGTCTGCTAACGTGAAAGGTACACCAAGAAAGATAAATCATGTTCTAGTTCAAGCACATATGATCATGAGGACATGAGGACAAAGATTCATCCATTGTCATGAATCACTTAGAAGATCTATTTGAGAGGTATGTATAACTTGGTTCTATAATGGTTAACCTATGAGATATGCAGGTTACGAGCACAAGTCATTGAAGAGAACAAGAAGACATCATGTAGGTATTTTAGACATAACTAGCTAACATACCAATCCAGGTATGTTTTTCCTATATCAAGTTAGAATCCTACCTTGTGTTAGGATCCCTTATATAAGTATACTAGGTATGATTGGTTATGTTTATTCATAAAGTTAGAAATGTAAGTAATCAAGGGTTTATGCATTTTATGTCTCTTATCTTGATTGATGATTTAACTAACCAGAAGAGTCCTATGATCAAATAAGAATATGCATGAGTAAAAGAAGACTTCCCTGAAACCTTGAATACTAATGTTTATTATCTGTGTTTGAAATAATCATGACCATACATATTTAAGATTATTGTATACTAATGAATGTGTGATTATGTATGAGACCTCGAGGATAACACAATGATGATACTAATAAGCATGCATAGTGATGGATATAAGTTCAAGGACATGTAATCCAGGAAGCAAAGATCAAGAGGGAGCACACTCCAGTTGTTCCTACAAGGAAGCAAAGATCAAGACGGAGCACACTTGAGTAGTTTCTGCAAGGATGCAGATATTCAGAGGGAGTTGACCACTTCTCACAATCCACATTAGAATGGAGTTACAGAAAAGAAGCAAAGACTGAGAGGGAGTCAACCCAACAAACAAACAAAGATAAGTATTTGAATTATCATTCCTTGCATATTTTATTGTTTAAATAATACTGTTCAATAATGTATATACTCATGTTCCTAGAATTAGATTGTGTATTATGCATATTAGAATAGTTGCATTGATGAACAGTATACTACTAATATACATGGGTAAGTTGCCTATGGCACTGTACAACATTCCATTGCTACTTATCTAGAATGAAACCTCTTTGCTGACATGTTGGGAGCTGTGCACACTCTTAACAATGTTCTGGTATAGATTGGAAGGCATCTAGAAAGTTATGAGATATGGATAAATGTTGTATTGAAGCATTGGCTAAGATAATAGCATGACTGTATGACATATTTCTTTATGTGTAAGAATTTGTTATGAAAACTATGAGATGTTTTCTAATCATGCAATTTAACTTGTTGTGTAGGAAAGATCGTATACCATCACCTACAAAAGAAGGAATACAATATTTGTTCAGCAACAAAGTTATCTATTGAAAATATTGAAGATATTGAAGTTCCCAGGATATGGGAAGAATGCCATGATCGAGGAGTACCAGTCGATCATGAAGATGTTTGGGATGCAGTCCCAAGACCTGAAGGGGAGTCTGTAGTGACTTCCAAGAGGATCTATAAGATCAAGCATGCTAAAGGTGGTAGCATAGAGACTTTTTCTCCTGTAGCCAGATACACTTCCATTAGATCCGTACATGCACTGGCTGTAGTGATGAAATGGAAGATACACCAGATGGATTTCAAGATAGCTTTCTTGAATGGTGTAGTTGATGAAGAAGTGTATGTGGAGCAGCCACTTGGTTCTGAGACACATGACAGGGAGTCATATATGTGCAAAACTTGGTATGGAAGGATAGATGGCTTCCTATCCAGTTTGGGCTTTACCAATATTAAAGTGGATTCCAACCTTTACTACAAGGTTGAGGAAGGAAATCCTGTGATTCTACTATTATATGTGGATGACCTATTTGTAACAGGTGAGGATAGGCTGATTGCCGATACGAAGAGGAATCTTGCTGCCAAGTTTGAGATGAAGGACTTGGGTATGATGCACTACTTTCTTGGTATGGAGGTGTGGCAGAGTGCAGATGGAATCTTCCTTGGACAAGGGAAGTATGCAGTAGATATCCTGAAGAGGTTCGGGATGATGGACTACAAGGCCATGGCCACACCTATGGCATCAAACCTCAAGCTTCTGTGTGATGCTTCATCTGAGCCGGTTGATATCACTATGTATCATCAGATGATTGGGTCCTTGATGTACCTGATGAACACGAGACCAGATATTTGCTTTGTAGTGAACACATTCAGCCAGTTCCTAACGTATCCGAGTAGTGTTCACCTGGTTGCTGTAAAGCATATTCTGAGGTACCTGAAGGGTACAGTTGATTATGGGCTCAAGTATTATGCGAATCAAAATTTTAACCTATAGGGTTATGTTGATTCAGATTGGGAAGGCAGTGCTGCAGATAGGAAGAGCACTTCTAGGTGCTGCTTCAGTATGGGATCAGGTGTGATCTCTTGGTTTAGTAGGAAGCAGTCCTGTGTAGCACTGAGTATAGCCGAAGCAGAGTATGTTGTAGCCCGTTCGGCTAGTTGTGAGGCAGTATGGCTTCGGAAGCTACTGTCTGAGTTACTTGATCTACCGTCGGAGGCTACTGGTATATTTTGTGACAACTAGAGTTGTGTGAAGCTGTTTAAGAACCCGGTGCTCCACGACAGGTCGAAACACATAGAGATCAAATATCACTATATCAGAGATATGGTGCAGAGATGAGCAGTGAAGCTTATGTATGATTGTGACGAATGAGCAGCTTGAAGATATATTGACGAAGCCACTAGCAAGAGTGAAGTTCGAGTACTTCAGAGAGAGGCTTGGTATTCTTCAGATCGGTGACACTTCAAGGAAGAAGTGATGGAGACATTTGCTATAGCCATTCTTAGCATGGTGGAAGGGGGATCCTTCACATGGCTGTGGATGTAAGCGCTGGATGATGAGCATCAGGATGATACTCCAGTTATTACTTTGTATATGCATCAGGATGATGCTGGATATGATAAGTTGGATAATTTATATGTATATGTATGTATGCATCATGTTGGATACTGGATATGATCAGTTGGATCATTTATATGTATTTGTATATGCATCATGTTGGATGCTTGGACCATGTATCTGTATATGTATCAAGTGGATACTATATATGATCAGGTAGATCATGTATGTTGATATATATCAGGTGGATACATTGTATGATCAGGTGGATCATGTATGGTGATATGTATCAGGTAGATACTTGGTATGCATCAGGTGGATGCATTGTATGATCATGATGACGAGCTTCAGGATGTTGCTCCATATGATATGTATCAGGATGGTACAATGATGATGATTAGTATGATCATGAGCATCAAGATGATGCTTTGTGCGATGATGATCAGTTAGATCACGAGTATCAGGTTGATACTTGGAGGTCAGAGATGATATGTGGCAGGTTGTGCAAATAGCATGTAATCAATCCTTAGAAATCCGATAGGTTGAGCTGTGTGCTCGTAATCAGTCCTAGGATGAGGTATTGCTATGTAGTATGTAATCAGTCCTCAGAGATCCGATAGGTTGAGCTATGTGATCTTAATCAGTCCTGGGATGAGGTACTACTACAGAGACATGTAATCAGTCCTGGAGATCCGATAGGTTGAGCTATGTGCTCGTAATAAGTCCTGGGATGCTCTTTAGAGATCTTTCCGGTCGTGCTATAGCACATAAATGTTCCCGGGATGCTCTTTAAAGGTATTGTCTATTCACATGTAATCAGTCCTGGAGATCCGAGAGGTTGAGCTGTGTGCTCGTAATAAGTCCTGGGATGCTCTTTAGAGATCTTTCCAGTCGTGCTGCAGCACATAAATGTTCCTAAGATGCTCTTTAAAGGTATTGTGAAGGGGATCCATGTAATCAGTCCTGGGAGATCTTGTAGGTCGTGGTTAGGCACATAAATGTTCCTAGGATGCTCTTGTTAGGTATTGCATCAGCACATAAAATTATTCCTTAGAGACCACCTCTATCAGACCGTTCGCATAGATGATGATGAATACCTACAGGTAGTGGGCCTACATCAGTATGAAAAAGGACTGGTTCTGTAGAACTTCCTATGATGAGTAGATTCAGAGATTGATTGAGATAGTAGTAGCAGTGACAATGATGATGACTTGATGACGATTATCCAGTGATGATGATCCAAAGAAGAAGACTTGTGCTAGAAGACCCGTGTCGATAAATACCTTCCTAGTTAAGAGGGAGTGTCGATGTATATGTAACTTCGGAATGTATTTCATATATGTATATTGTACTCCTATAGAGATGGTATTATTCCTCTATATGGAAGTGTTTGTATTCCTATAGAGATGTTATTATTCCTCTATATGGAAGTGTCATTATTTATATTGTAAGTGTCGTAACTTATACTTGATGGGTTACAACCTTGTTGGGGTCGGCCCTGTATAAGTCATGTGGGTCGAAGGGTTATTAGACCACCCTATTGGGGGTCGGCCATGTGGTTCAAAGGGTTATTAGACCACCCTATCGCGGGTCGGCCCAGTCAGCATCATGTTATGTGGTTAAGTTAAGGCCGACCTAGTAAAGGTTATTAGGCAAGTCAAGTCAAGTATAAATAGAGTGCGGGAGGCACTCTATTTGATCATTCTATTCTCTCTCACACTCTCAGGAGAGTGGCGCACTTGTGGAGGAGGAGAAGTTGTTGCTAGGAGATGTCTATCTCTTATGCTTGGGTTGTATCATTGCTCTATCTATCTCTGAGGAAGTTATTGGGGTTTTTCACCTTTATGATTTTCCCCAAGTAAACTCCGTGTCTCTTGTGTGCTTACATTATTGTGTTCATGATTGATATGCTATAGATATGCTATACATGTTGTTCTCTCAGTTAAGATCCTAGATCAGATTAAAGTAAATTCTGAAAAATTAACACTTCCAATACCTTACATTTCCCTATTATTATTGTAAAGTGTTTCAACCATCATTTTCTCTTATGAACTCACACTTTAGGGGGCATTTGCTAGATCCTTATTTCCCACCCTAGAGCATCCTTAGAAAACATACATATTTGCTTTACTAAAACCACACTCTTTTACTCTTTTCTATGCCTTGCTTGTTCACTATTTCTCTCTACATGCCTTCCAAGGAGTGATGATCACCTTGCTATCGCCTATTGAATTCATATTAGGGAGTGATTCCACCACTCTTTTCTCTACCTTAAGGGGGCGATGGTCTTCCCTCACATGGTTTTTTGACAAGTTTCAAGAGAATTATTACTATGAGTAGATTCTACCTCACTTTGGCATTCAAACTCACTACACAGCTCGAGTCCATGTGTCTTTAGGAGCTTGCATTCATCCTCCCTTCATTCACCATCAATCTATATAGTGGGACCATTTTATGAGAAAGGGGGGACTCTTGCTTGGTATTGTTATGCTATTGGAATCCCTATTGCAACCTACAACCATTATGATCATCTTGTTGAGTCAAGGAAGGTTTGGAGGAGGCCTAAATCAAGACTCAAGGTATGATTTGATGTAATTTTTCTTATTTATTAGTGTATATATATATTCATTTCTCCCGCCTCCACATCATGATGTTTATGAATGTATGTGATTCAGATCTATATGTTTAGTGTGAATTTTATGGCAGATTTGATCTCCCTTGAATAGATCATATTAATTATAGATTATATATTTCTTAGATATACTTGTTTATGTCATTTACATGCATTTTTATATATGTTATAAGAATTTTAAGGATCGTATTGGTTGACGCTTTGTGTGTAGGGTAATAGCAAGTGGAGTTGTAGAAAAGTATGTCATATCTGCATCAACTGGGATTGATCTTCATCAAAGTACCTCACATAAGTTAAGGTGTGTTTATCCTTCTTCATTCTCTTCTCATATATTATATGTGAATGAATTATTAGATCTAGCGAGTGAAATCATATACCTCCTTTGTTTTTTTTGGTTCAAGGAAATATCCAAGGGAATTCTCACCTATCTGCAAGAGAGAGATATCCATAACACCAATATCCTGTATGCTATTGGAAAACCTTCTATGGTGTTAATTCATGGATTCTAAAGAAAACATGAGTAGAAAAAATCAATGGGTAAATGTTCCTAGCTTTCCCAACCTCTATGCTCACCTAAAACCATATATTTCCCTCTCAAGTCTATAGTGATGTTTTCAAACTCAATTTTCTAGGTTATACACACTCTGGTAATGGTAATGAAAAATAATAGGAAGTTGTACATAGTCTATATCTGCATGAATAATGATGAGAATGAGTGTTGACTCCAAAGGATATGAGATAAAAGTGAAAATATAACTGACATAACTTATGACCATAGAATAAAGGACTTATCACAACTGACATAACTTTTGACCATAGAGGAAAGCCTTTTTTGACCAGTGACATAGCTCTCATAAAAGTACATTCACCCCCATCCTCCCATAAGTACATGAAGAGACTTTTCCCACCAACCTCACACATGCATCCAATGATTTCATTTAATAGTCAAAACAAAGAAATTAGCTCATTTTAAGGGCATGACAACAATTGGATAAGGTCTAAGGTTGACACTTGGAAATAGAAGATTTAATCTCTCGTAGGCCTCCTTTCCTCTTCCCCTCTATTGGAATCATAGCCCCTCTAGTGCTATTTACACAACCATATTAGACCATCTCATTATTATTTTTCCAACATAATATTTACATAGATTTTGAGTTAGCATGACAAGCCAACCATACAGCCCAACAAAAATTATTTACATCATACATTCCTAGTCATTTATTAGTCGATCCTTGGCCTTGATCTCCACACTAGGAATCCATTCTAGAATATTTACATCATTTACACTATTTTGGATTCAATACATTCCAAGTCAAAACTAGGGGTATTCCAATCCTCTCCCCCTTGGAATAACACCATCTTCGGCATTTGATAAAAATTAGAAAAAAATGGTTATGTCTCTCTCGTGGCATCCTCTAGCTCCCATGTAGCATCATTGGGACCAAAGTGCTTCCATTGTACCAATGGTTGTTTGATGCCTTAGTTCTAGAGCAATGTTAGATTCTTGTCGAGGACACATAGTGGCTCTATTTGGAACTCTCCCTTGGGTTCCACCTAGATCACATCCCAATTAATCACATGGTTAGGATCATGTACATATTTATTAACCAAATAAACATGAAAAGCACTATGTGTTCTAGTATTTGCAAGAAATGCAATTCTATATGCAACTTCTCCTATCCTTTCAAGCACTTCAAATGGCCCATAATATCTTGGTGATAGCTTGGCACAATTTCAAGGATTTAAGGAGCTTTTCCTTGGCCTTAGTTAGAGGTAAACATGATCCCCAACATTGAATTCCCTATGCACTCTGCTCTTATTTGCATATATTTTTTGTCTATCTTGGGATGCCTTTAATTTCTTAACACCTTTTTCATTAAATTTAGACTTTTTAGCAAAAATATGGAATAACAAAGTGTGAATTTATACTTTTAAAGTTTCAATATCAATCTTTCTAAAGTGTAAAATTGGGTTCTGAAAGTGGCAAGATTGGGATTGAAACGTGTGATTTTTTATTCCAATGGTGTGTTTTTTTACTACTTCTAAACCCTAAAAGTAGAATTTTTTAATCCAAAATTGCAATTTTTAATTATTAAATTGTGAATTTCAATTCAAAAAGTGAGCTATTGGTGCAAAATTGAGACTGGGGTTCTTGTGCATGGGCTAACAAAGGGTGTCATTGTAGCCTAGTGTGCTAGAATTTTAAATCCCCTTAATGGGGAAGGTCTCATCTGAAGCATAATCAAGACCGACATAAGATAGGTATTGGTTAAATATATAGTTATGATTGAGCATTTACAATAACAAACATCTCAACATCATTTACCCAAGTATGCAATAGCACTTAATCATATACATTAGTCCTTAATATATATCATAATAATAAACAAAAATGAATACAACATAGCAAATCACAACAAAGAAAATTAAGGTGCCTAATAATCCTTTTCTGATAGAGGAACTTTCAACTTAAAATGGGTCTCAATAAAATCCATGTCATAATGTGTAAGCCAATCAAAATCCTTTAAAATTTAAAAGAGGTGCAGGTATGACTAGGCACCTTAATATTACATGGAAATTATTTAATTATTTAATTTGAGTATAGGTGAAATTTTTTAATAATATAATTTACCTACCCTTAACGTGAATGTTGGAAGAGTGACCCAAAATTATATTAAATATTAAAAATGAAAGTAATGTCTTAGCAGTTATAAATTAAAATATTTAAAATATAATTAATGAAATGTAGATCATGGCATTAAAGTATTAACCAAAAAGTGTAAATTAAAAAAAAAATGAAAATTACAAATTAAAAATTAATAATTGCAAATTTAAAAGTGTAAAAGTGTAAATTAAAAATTCAATCCCTCGTGTTTAGAATTCGTTTAAGAAATTTAAAATAGTATGTTAAAATTTGGGTTAACAATTTTTTATTAAATCTTGTGCCAATAAATTAATTTAAATATAAAATAGATAGATAGGGTCTTTTTGATAAAAGTGGCATATATTGTGTAACTTAGTCAAAAGTAAAATAATATAAATTAAAAATTAAAAAACTATCTACATGACATTATTTCATTAATTTCTTAATTTTTCCTTAAGAGACCCTTTTTAAGTTGAAATTTCCTCTACTGATTATAGAAAATGGATCTTCATTACAACAGCTTATGTCATGGATCTAGGGCCCAAATTCATTGTAGAACTACCCATCATAAGATATATCCTCATATAAGTGAAACCCAACACCCCAATACATAACTCTTGCTACATATATGGTTTCCTCCGACTTTGGATGACTCTTATCCTTTAATTCTCATATGCTATTAGATATCTACATATGTCATGCTCTTCTATATTTCTCTTTCGTTTGTCCTTTTCTTCCTTTTATACTCGTGGAGAAGGTACAAAATTGGTCCAAAGTTGTTGCGGTTGTTACCACTTTTCCGCAACTTCCACCTCCTTTCTGCACTTCGTTCCTTGGTCTTATCTTCTTCCACCTTTTCCGGTCCTCTTCAAAATGAAGGTGTGAAAAGTCCCTAACCACAAAGTTTGACTTGCCATCAAGTCAGCTCGTCTACATTACTGATCCATCTACATCTTCTGCTGCAAGTCCTTCAAATGAAGGAGCCAACTATGGTACTAAACAACATTTGTTTACCCTATCTGGCATTAAACAACATCGGTATTTAGCCTCTGTATTAGTGATATTGAAGAAATTTTCCATATGTTGCATCGAAAAAAAAATCTTGGTAGAAAGAATACAACCCTCTTGGTTGTGGCATTATAGGAAACAAACTCAGCAGATTATATTGCATCTTTAAAATATTCATTCCCGAGGACTCCAAAGTAGATGGAAAATCGTTGTTGGCATGTTCAACAAAAGGCTAGGATTTCAAATATCATCTTATGAGCATCAAGGAGAATAAGAAATGATGATGAAGCATGGCCATTGATAGAAGCAATGTTAGTGACCTCATATTGGCTTGCAGGGTTTTACTCTCTCAAACTCTCATAAAATTTCACGGTGGCAGTAGGGGGCTTGAAAAAGTGAGATGTGGCAAGAATATCATGGGCAAATCCCATCTATAGAACATTGTGATTTCTTGAAATGTTCATCTAACACGAGGCCTGAGATTCTTGTCAAGTGTTGTGCATCAAAATGTTCATCTAATGCGAACTGATCTTAAGAGCGATCAATGGGGTGATCTTCATCAACGTGACTTGTCAAGGCCTCATAAGAAATAACATATCAGACAACAAAAGGGAATAAATATAGGGGTTGGTATGACTATTATCATGGCAATCACATGGCAATACATGGGAAAATGACTTGTGATTGGAAAGGGATGTTACATATCATTATATAGAGGTGGAATATGGTGGGGTGTCATTTCGCATTGTATGGATATGATGTGAAATTATGCATCAAGGACATAGGTAATGGGTTGGCATTTTCATGAAGGAAGTTGCACAAGTCAAGGATAATGATTTGGGGATCATACATGCGAGAGTGGGGTAATGATGAACAACATATCACATGGGTGGTAAATCTAGGTGGTTAGGGTGACTATAGAGATGAGGTGGAAAAAAAATTCCATGATGACACATAGAATAAGATGGAGTGGTTCCATATTCATACGAGTTTCAAGTGATCTTATGAGAAGGAAACTATACTGCTACAATGGGAAAATTACAGAGGCTGACTAGAACTATGGGTCCCTCCCCGACCAAAATGGTTAGGACTAACTAACAAGTGAGATAAACTATTGAAACCAACTAAATACTAAAAATAAAAATCATTGGATTGAAATGGAAAGAAATTCTAACTCCTAACTAGCTGACTCCCAAGTGCAGTAGTGGTCTCTTGTAGAATTGTTTATTATAAATGTAGGGAATCAAGTGTGCACCATTCATCCATCCCGAATGCAAGTTACCATCAAGATATGAGTTTCATAGTTCCTAAATACTTTATTTACACAATAATGAATGGTCCCATCCAATGCATCTATAATTTTCCTGGATGCTTTATAAAATTGTGGTCATACAATAACACTTTGTCTCCTTTGGAAAAAAAATTCTTCTTGATGTGGTGATATTTCCATGCATTTTTTCACCATTTTTCCACTATTACATGATATTCTACCATAAAATGAGATTCTTCAAATTCCGTGAGTTATATAAGGTGTTTTGCAATCGAATATTCTTATGTCATATGTGTTTCTTGTGCAATGTACAGACTTGGAACTATGAATTCGGCGAGAACTACCACTTCTCTTCCGTAGAGAAACTAAAACGGAGTCTCTTTTCAATATTCTTATTAGTATTCATATAATACCATAATACATCTAGAATTTGCTCATCCCAATCATCCATGTTTGCACAATATCCTTTTTCTAGTGTGGTCTTGATGCAGGAGCGTCCAGGTAGAGCCAACAATGTGACAAGCTGGTCACATGTTGTGGCTTAAGCAAAGAGGGTTGTGTTGATGCCTTGGGGGTGCAGGGTAAGTGGTGTGATGGAATGGGTTCCAAGGCACACAACATGGGATGAAAACCCAGCCAAAGGCTTCACAAGACCCTGTGCAAGGGCAATTCCATCCTCGAGTTGTTTGGTGTGGTAACCACCCACGGATATTTGGCCTCCGCTGGCACTCTATGAGTAAAGGATTTGATCTCAAAAGATCAGTTTTCCTATTAAGGAAAACAAAGTATGAAAGCTGGTTAACGAACCTATCTTAACCTACCTAAAGAAAGAATCTATTCTAAGTCAGATCTAACCTAAAAGGAAGAGTTGATGTTGTGCAGATCAGACTTGAAGTGTGATGAACAAGTAGTTAAGTACCTTAAACAGAAATGTCTTCGGGTTCTTCACTTGTTAATTAAAGTTTTATCAGTTAATAAAATTTAAGTGACAATTCTTTAACGTGTTTAATCCTATTCAAATATCCGATCTGTAATCATTGTGTTAATTTAAAAATTAATGCTTGATTATACATATTTATTTGCATCGAATCATTTGCAGAAATATAAAAGTGAAAATGTTCACTTAAAGAAATTTAATAGAACAATTTTGAGCATAATCAAGACATACAGAGAAATCAATATGAGAGATCTTATGCATTAATGAATGTCATACAAAAGATTAAACACATAACCGATGACAAATTTGAAACATTAACTCATCAATTCCCAAAGAAATTTGAAGAACGATAGAAGGTGGATTAAAAGATAACTTTCCTGAATAGAGAAGTCTTATACAAAAATTACAATGACTCTGATAAACATAGTATCTTCAGTCCAATCTCCTGCTGAATTGCAATTCCAAAATTCCCAACCCCTTACTAAGGGAAACATTCCTCCTTATATACTAAATTTACATAAGAGTTGCAAAAGGAGAAATTCTACAAAATAGGGATTACAAAATCGGAAATAACCATCGATCCAAGAAATCTTGCTATTTTTAAGCTTAAAAGATTTTCTGCCACCTTTCACAAAAATAAAGACTTGTTCTTTAATCAGATAAGGTCTCGTGGCACCATACAAATTCAATCACAGATTGTTCACTATCATCGACAGGTGGTGTGGCTTGCAGAGCATTTGCTATAGGAAATTCGGGGTCGGGGAACCCATTGTCAAAAACAGAGAAATCCATTAGAGGATTTACTTTAGGAACGGTAGCCAGCACATTAGGTTCTTCATTGATTATAAAGTCCTATATAACATCAGTATTGAGATCAGTTGATTCCTCTAGAATTTCCTTCCTTTTCTCTTCGGGGTTTTGCATGTAGGAAGACAAAGTTTCGAAGTCTTCTTCACTGCTACCACTGCTAAGATCAGGAACACCTGCATCAAACGGTGGTGACAACATTTCTTGATACAACAAGGGGTAGAGTTCTTTATCTTCATCATGGAAATTAGAAGAGTCACCACCTGCATGGATATTATTCATTCTGAATAAGTCTTAGATAAAAGGATGTAAAAGAAATGCCGCACAGAGTATTTCCTCTTTCAGAAGGCAATAGATAGTCTGGAGTTTTTACGTTAATTGCTATTTTAAGGCCAACAAGCAGGGTGATGTCAATTGAGAGGGCCAATTTGTAATGAGTAAACTTATCCAGCCAATCCATTATAATCACTTCAATTGTCATGAAAAGAGTTGAGGTTCAAGTTTAAGCTTGTGTGAAGTACAAGCTCAATTACTATTCGCATGGTTTTGAATTGCCTTTACGATCACATCGTTACAAGCAATCTCTCACCAATGATTATGACTGGTAAATAATAACGGAGACAAAGGTTATGGTGATAAAGTTGATCTACAACAAGTCTCGATTAGGAATTCCAGTACACGGGCTATCAATTCCTCGCACATAACAAATACGATCGATCTAACCCAACTTCCACGAGAATGATAAAAGCTTTCAGGTCAGGAATAAATGAAAAGAAGTGATCATTAAGAAGTGGAACAAAAACGACAAGATGTCAAAACTCGAGTCCAGACATGGCAAACTTAAGGCGGAGAGATGGCATCCATCCAACATGAAGTAACTGGTAGACTTGTAATAGTGTCCGCTGTCATGAATTACACAGAAAAATGATAATTTGGCAGGACCAGGTTTCAAAAGACAAGACGGCAAAGCCTGATTTAACTGATTACCCCAAAATCAACATGACCGCGAGATCACAACAGACGGACGACGGAGATTAACCGAAGCGGAATGCGGAATCAGGTTCAAAAATTTTCATGAAGTTCTTATTCAAAGATCCCGCAAGATGAAACCTAGAAGTACGAATCTACGGATTGCGGGTATACGAAACGAAAGTAAAAAAAATGATTTCCGAAAACCCACTATGTGGGTGGCGGGCTTTGGAACATTAAACTGTGAAGTAAAAATAACCATCCCAAAAGCCGCATCCCGAAATTGCGGGTTGCGGGTTTCAGGAACACACACCAAATAAACGAAAGAACACAATCCTGAAAGCCGAATGCCGCCACTGCGGGGTTCGGGTTTCGAGATAATTATTTCTCAATCTTATTACAGGATGATTCCGCAACCCGCAACCATCGGGTTGCGTGTTTCGGAATTACCAAAACCAAAAATTAAAAAAAAAAATAGTCCCGCAACCTGCACCTGTCGGGTTGTGGGTTTCGGGTTCTCCAAACGTCGGGTTTCGGGATGATGATAATAGTCAACAAAATACTTAAAATTTTGGCTCTTTTCAGGCCGAAACACTTTGGAAGAAATAATCAAACCCTTGCAAACAAGCAGACCAAAAGCATGGGTGAAGAATTTTAGAGGTAAAATCAAAATCTAAAATTTTCAAGATGACTCACCCAAACACCTTTGCGTTTATTAAAATTGGGGGGCTCTCGTGCTTAGCTAAGCATGGGATCTGTTATGGCTACAACAAATGGTGACTGGCCGGGAAGAACCAGTTATCTCTGCAATCAAATCCATCTAAATACAACATGTTAATCAACTGATTTCTTGAGACTCAATTCAAAGAAGATACTCAAAGATAATAGCCAACAAACAGTAAATATAAAGATGGATAAATCTCGATCAGTGACCATTGTAAAGATAACACTCATCCGATAAGGAGATTTAGAGAGTAATACCAAATCTTTACCATGATGTAATCATTGAAAACCAACTTGTGTTGAACCTGAGAACGGTCTTAGAAATGCTCATGGATATCCTAATTACAGATCACCTTGGTTTATTAACTACATGTATATTCAGTGATCCTCTATGGATTATATATATACTCCTTTATCTTTTCTTTTGTCTTTTCTTTCTCTCTTTTTATTTTTTATTTTTTATATTTTGTCCTTTTTTTATTTTTTATTTTATACATAGAACCTTGTTGATACAAGACCACTGTATTGACTTGGTGATCAAATGAAACAGTGCCATTCACAGGCCTGATCCAGAAACTGGTCAAGCTAGCTTGATGACGAGACTCCTTGTCTTCTGGTTGTAAGACCAAAAGAAAATATCATGGCTTGGTGACCACATAGTGATAATTTCAGTCCAAGGTTAAACCCATGATCATAGCAGGGCTGGCTTGTGATAAGACCCCCCTGTTCTTGTATACAACAAAAATCCCATAATGAAAGACAAAGCAATTTATTTTGGCATAGGCTACAAGGCATTACCATGGCTTGGTGACCATATAGTGATAATGTCACTCACCAGTGCTTTGCGGATCATGAATGGACCGACCTGTAATAGGATCTTCCACTTTTCAACAGAACTAAAAGTCATCTTCCAAGTGTGGTGGCTTGATGTGAAGATGTCATTCCACTTTAAACACCTATGAACCTAATGGACTGGCTTGATAACAAGACCACCCACCTTGTAACTTATAATTTTAAACAAAATTCATATTCAAAGTGATTGTAAAAGGATCCATGGGCAATCGGAATTGGTTAGGTTATTATGATATGTCGTTCAACCATGAAACACCAGATAGAGAAATGATGACCATCCTCCATACCTCAATTACACAAATAAAGCATGGTGAAAGATAATGATCAAAGTGAAAAGTATCCAAAGGCACTGCACTTATTTGACTGTTTATTCTTTAGAGCAAATTCTAATCAAAAGCCAGAAAGTAAGATTGATAACAATGCTGAAACTTTAGAAGCAATTGTTGCTAAGAAAAGTGATTATAAGCCATTACCACAAGTGTGAAGCCTTATTAATGAAAACCAAAACAAAACAAAACAAAAACCAATCAGAATGTCAATGCAAGAAAACAAATGATTGAAAAGCAAACCACACCTATATACAAGTGCACTAGATTGTTCAAACAAAATACTTTTTAAGAAGAGACACATTCACTGGGAAGGTGTCTACAACTCCCTCTAGCGTCTGTAATCGAACAGTGTTGGGACCAATTTTTCTGTAATAATGAAAGTTCCTAGCCAAAGGCGCTGAAACTTGGTGTACTGGTTCTTATCTTTATGTTGCTTATCCCACCTTAGAACCAGGTCACCAACAGAAAATTCCTTGTCGGATGAAGATTTCTCATCAAACCATCTTTTCACCACCTGCTGATGATGATACAATTTGTTCTTAGCTATTTCCCTGTCCTCCTCTAACTTCAAGAGGGTGTATATCGGGGTAATTTTTAGGGGTGAAATTTCACCAATTGGCTATTTTTTGGGCCTTTTTTCAAAAAATAAATTTGCTATTTGGTCATTTTTAGACTCTAATATCGCCTATATTTACATAAAATATGTTTTTTTATCATAATATTCACCAAAATTTACATGTTTCAGTAGTAAATTATATGTTTCATATTTAATATTTTCCTACCTATCTATATATATGTTTTTTTGAATCCAAAATAATCACCTAGGATATTATACTTAAGTATAATATTAGAATCCTTAAAAAATACCCTGGTGTCTATTCTATGCTGAAGAGAGGAAGAATCATCTTCTTGGACAGACTGGGCCAATTGTAGTGAAGGGATGGTGAGATTAGCAGGAAGGATGGCTTCTTTGCCATAAACAAGGAAGTGGGGGGAATTTGCAATGGCTTCCTTTGGGGTTATTCAATCTGCCAATAAAGCATTATATAACTATGTGTGCCAATCCCTATGATGAGAAGCTACAGTCTTCTTGAGAATATTTATCAGATTTTTGTTCAATGACTCAGCCAAACCATTGCCTTGCGGGTAATAATTGGCAGAAAACTTAAGCTTAATCCCCATCTCAAAGGAATATTCAGTTATATCAATTGAAGAGACGTAGGATGAATTATCGAAAACTAAGTACTCTGGAGCGCCAAAGCATGTGATGATCTGACTGTCAAGGAAGGCAATTACTTGACTGGAATTACATTTTTTAAGAGGGCCTGCCTCCACCCATCTGGTGAAGTAGTCAGTTGCTGTAAGAATATACTTATGTTGGAGGGACGAAGCAGGGTTTATAGGCCCGACAAAATCCAGTCCCCATTGTTGGAATGGAAACTGAATTGTGACTGGTTGAAGAGGAAATGCAAGTTTCTTAAACTTGCCTGTGCATTTCTTGCATGGTTCACACTTCCTTACATAAGCGTAAGAATCTTTAAACAACGTGGGCCAATAATATCCAGCCCTGAGAATCTTATGTGCTGTAGTTTCACTTGAAAAATGGCCTCTAGTAGGTCCTGCATGAAATTGGAATAAGATGTCATCAGTTTCATGTTTTTCCAAGAACCTAAGAAATACTCCATCATAATTTTTTCTAAAAAGAACTTGATCAATAAACTGATAAGGAGCATCTTTTAGTCTCAAAGCCCTTCTTTTCTTAAAATCAAGAGTTTCGGGAGAAAAACCATGGTTAAGGAAAAATATGATATCGTCGTACCATTCCGATGTCGGGGCATCGATAACCTTAACAACACCTAGGGGAATTTCTTCCTCGTGATCCCATTTGGACTGCTGCTATGCAGGGTCATTGGATTGCGCAATAAGAAGACAAGGGCCCTGCCCTTTTACAATTTTAGCCAGTCTGATCTCAAGGTCGTATTCTTGTAGTGCGGTCATCCAATGGGCCCTCTTTTCCCCCAATTCTTTCTGGATGAGGAAATTTCTAATAGCGGAATATGGAGCAATGACTTTAGTTCAAGACTTCAACAAGTAGGGTCTGTAATGTTTAACGGATTTATAGACTGCATAGGCTTGCTTATCAATTTGCGAGTATTGAAGCTCTGCACCTTTGAATGTTGAGCTCATAAAAAAGATCGAGATTTCTGTATCATTGTCATGCTTTTGAGTTAAGACAACTGCATAAGAAAAGTCAGTGGAAAAAGTATAAAGAATGAAGTCCTTATCAAAATCTGGGGACATGAGAGCAGGAGCTTCTGCAATGGCCTTTCGAATTCGGATAAACGCATCTCTCTGTTCCTACAACCAAGTAAACTGCACATCTTTCTTGACCAAAAGTTGTAATGGTTTAACAATTTGGGAAAAATTTGGTACAAATCTACGTACAAAATTAATCTTACCTAAGAAGGATTGCATTGCTTTGCGCGAGCCTGGTAAACCAATATTTGAAATAGCCTCTGTACTTTTAGGATCAATAATCATACCTTCTTTCGAAACAATGAAGCCCAGAAGCTTTCCTTCAGTTACTGCAAAAATAGATTTCTTCAGGTTGAGAGAAATGTCGAATTTCCTGCAATGGTCAAAGACTTGTTTCAAAGCAAACACATGTTCATTTCGTTTTTTAGAGTAAATAGTGATATTGTCAAGGTAAACTATGAAAGAATTATGCATTAACCCTTGGAAAGATATATCCATAGCTCTCTGAAAAGTAGCTCTTGCATTGATCAACCCGAAAGGCATCCGTCTGTAGGAAAAAGTACCCCATGTGGTCCTGAAAGCTATTTTTAATTGATCGTCCGGGGAAACCATAACCTGGTTATACCCTGAAAAACCATCTAGGAGGGAAAACATCTATCACCCGGCTACCTTTTGAAGAATCTGCTCCATCGGTGGAACAAGATAGTTGTCTTTCTCAGAAGCCCGATTCAGGTTCCTGAAATCGACACATAGTCAAATTTCCCCACTTTTCTTACAGACAGGTACTAAGTTAGCGATCCATTAAGTGTGCCTGACCGGAAAGATAATTCGAGAAGTGAACAACTTCTCCAACTCCTTTTTTACAAACAGCTCCAAACTGGGATGCATCTTCCGCAGATTTTGTTGAAATGGCTTGAATTCTGGTTTCATGGGTATATTATGAAACATGATGCTAGTGTCAAATGTTTTCAATTCGTCATACGTCCAAGCAAAAACATCTTTATACTGTTTACACAATGCAATAATGGATCTGCATTCTTCAGGGGTACAATCAATTCCCAAATTGATGAAACGGGGGTCCCTAGGTTGACCCGCTCATAGTTCAAGGATGGGCTTTGAGTTTTACAATTAGTTTGAGGTTTGAACTTGTCTTGTAAATCATAGAACTTTTCCAGACTGATCACCGACTTTGGGATAACGTTTGAGAGATCTGCGAGTGAATTTTCATGTTCTGCTTCATCAATGGCCATGTCCTGAAACGTATCCTGAGCAGTGAGGAAGTCAAGTATCTATCGGTCATCATCAAATACTTTCTAATTAGTCACATTATCTGGAATGGATGGTATGTACATCAATTCGATTGAAGAATTTTGAGGAGACAGACCTTCCGGCGGGATCAGTCAGTCTAAAAGCTGTGTTTGCTAACAGTTCTGCATCAAAATTTTGTGACCTGGGAATTGATTTAATATTGAATGCTGAAAATGAGTTGGTTAGATCCGTTACCAACTTTTGGTAATTAGCCAAACACGGAGATAAATAGTGTATTTTATTTCTGACTTGCTTGACTATAATTTTGGAGTCTCCATAGCAGTCTATCGCTTGTACACCTAAATCAATAGCCTTCTTGAGCCCCTACACAAGAGCTTCATATTCGGCTACATTATTAGTGCAATCAAATTCTAACCTGCAAGCAAGCATGATTTTCATTCCTTTAGGATTGATAAGAACACAACCCGCTCCAGCTCCCTCCTTGGACTTAGAGCCATCGAAAAATAAGGTCCATGAGACAGGGTCTAATCTAAAATTTGTATTCACATTATATACATTATGCACAATTTAACCAGAAAAAGGTACATAAGTGACCTGAGTGATATGTGATTCATTTCGGATGCTTTCTTCTGGTGAGGCATCAGTTGGGAATTCACCGAAAAAGGTATCGAATGTAAATGGCTCTGCACGAGAGGTGAGATAACTAACAGGTTCACTTGAATCATTAAGATCAGTAATTGTCTATTTCATAAAAGGTTCTATGTTGATCTTAATTTGATTCGGATGACCATTGTAAGGAAACCATAAATGGGACCAGTCGGTTGCAAAGTAACCGTTAATTTTCTCTGACCAGTCCCTGCTTAACCAAATCCCATAGGCTTCTGGGATGTCAGCTATCACAATGTCAACTATCTGATGGATCCTGGGATCAGCTGAGCGTGAGCAGAACGTTTCTCAATTTTCCAACCACTCTGACATTGGATCTGTCAAGTTGCACAATCTGGGTTGGACAGGGTTCCCACATTGCATTCAATTTTCTGCAAACAAAGAGAGGCATCACATTTGATGATGCTCCTGAATCTATCATGTAATTGTGCACATTCCAATTGAAAATCTCAAAAGTGAGCAAGAAAGGAGGAGTCCTCTTGCTTGTTGGTTTCTGATCATCATATTTAGTAACAGAGTCTAGATTGTTACTTTGTGACTCCCTAGGATGTTTGACTATCAATTTTTTAGGTAAGGAATCCTTCATAGCAGGAATCTTGAGTAGCTCAAACAAAGAGATGTTTGCTTTGACTCTTTTTAAGTCTTCAAATAGGTTGTACTCCATTTGAGGGAGGATTGTATCCTTCTGTGGGACAGTCTTGTTTCTTGTGGGAACCAGGGGAGAAGATGAAGGTTCTTGAGGTGGTTGTGGTCTTGACCTTGTGTTATAAGGATGTTGTGTGTTAAACACCGCCTCACGTTCTTCTTCCTCTTCACACATAGGAAGTTCCGAAAAGCAACCCACGGCATTGACCTGTGGATCATCTTCTGCTTATTCTATAGGTAGTGGTGGATCCGGGGTAGTCTGATCATTAGAAGTGTTAGGGGTGACTTGAGATTATTCTACCAATGCTCTGAAAATAGTATAGACTTCATCGTTTATGAGTGCATCTGCCGGATTCGGTGGTGGTGGATTTTGTGGAGGCTGGTAAGGTCTCCTAAACGGTGGCCTTACAAAATCTCTATTCTGATTCTGATTATCATTAGTGTTCTTCTTCAAATCCACCATCTCATTTGACATCCTTTGAAGGAATTTCTTCATGTCATTCATATCAAATGGATCCTTGTTCTGAACAGTGGGTTTAGGGACATTCTCAATTTTCTTCCTGGAAGTGGAAGGTTGTCCTTCTGAAGCTTCAGGGATGTCTTCCAGACAAAGATGTCCTTCTCAACTTGGATTGCTTCATCAAATGCTTCCAATAAAGTACCTTTCTGTGCCCTTTTGACCCATATTTCAATAGGGGGAGGCAGACCCTTTTCATAATAAGCCACCAACAATTCTTCAACAGGAAGAAGATTGGTAGGAATTCTGTTTTTGAGATATGAAAACCTTTGGTTAAAGTCTTTTACCCTTTCTTTTCCTTTGATTTTCATGGAGGATAATTCTAAGACAAGATCTTGCAGTGTTTTGTCATCCCCGAATTTCTGGGTAAAATGTTTCTCAAATTCATCCTAGGAAGTTATGGATTGGGCTGGTAAAGCAAAATACCAAGTGGCCGCTTTACCCTCAAAAGTGTATGGAAAGAGTCTACATAATACATCCTCATGTACCACGCTTCTAAGCCTGATTTCCTGCATGAAGGTTTTTATATGACCCAACGCAGGTATCTTATCATCAAGGTTGTATTTAGGCAACCATTTCTCAGGATTCTTTGGTAATCTATGTTGATCACCTAATATGAAAACTGCACCTTGGTCAAGCCAAGGTTTGTTTTGACCTCCTCCAACCATTGGAGGTTCTTGTTCTTCTTCTTCAGATGACGAACTAGAAGAATTCTCTTCATCTAAGGAAGATGATGAAGATAAAGGAGGGGACTGTGGTGGACCACCGGCTCCAAGATTTGGTTGACCTTGTGTTCCTGTGAGAGTGGTACCACAGTTATATTCAGGAGAATTTGGTCAATTAACCAACTCTTGGTTTTCAGGTTGTTGATCAATTGTATGATGATCCTCTATGTTTAAATTAGTGGCATGCTGAACCTGTGAATCACTGGTTTGTGAAGTGAGAACTTGCTGATCTTCCTGACTGCTAGCATGTAAAATATCCTCTAAATTTATGGCTACCAAGCCTTGTCTTCTTTTATCGGCAAGACGTTGTTCTTCTCTTAAGACCGGATTAGCAGATGTTTTCAATATCTGCTCTAAAGAGATGGGTCCCCTTGTAGGTGATGTGAAAATGATATCTCCTATATTCTCCTGTTGTATCACAGGTGTGACAGTTATAACTGTAGGTTGGGTAGATGTGACAGGGAGAAGTGTAGTTTGTATACCAGTTGGTTGTTCAGATGTTGAAGCCCTAGTTTGGCTTCAGGTTTGAACCGTTGAAGTACTTGCTGGAGGAGGTTTATCAGTAGTCTTCTTAGGCATGTTTTACTAGTGGCCCTCCTTCTAGCACCATTTGTTGATTCCTCGGGGGTGCAGGGTAAGTGCAAGGTGTTGGAATGGGTTCCAAGGCACACAACAGGGGATGAAAACCCAGCCAAAGGCTTCGAAAGACCCTGCGCAAGGGAAATTCTATCCTTGAGCTGTTTGGTGTGGTAATCACCAACGGATATTTGGCCTCCGCTGGCACTCTATGAGTAAAGGAGTTGATCTCAAAAGATCAGTTTTCCTATTAAGGAAAACAAATTATGAAAGTTGGTTAACGAACCTATCTTAACCTACCTAAAGAAAGAATCTATTCTAAGTCAGATCTAACCTAAAAGGAAGAGTTGATGTTGTGCAGATCAGACTTGAAGTGTGATGAACAAGTAGTTAAGTACCTTAAACAGAAATGTCTAAGGTTTCTTCACTTGTTAATTAAAGTTTTATCAGTTAATAAAAATTAAGTGACAATTCTTTAAAGTGTTTAAGCCTATTCAAATATCCGATCTGTAATCATTGTGTTAATTGAAAAATTAACGTTTGATTATACATATTTATTTGCATCGAATCATTTGCATAAATATAAAAGTGAAAACGTTCAATTAAAGAAATTTAATAGAACAATTTTGAGCATAATCAAGACATACAGAGAAATCAATATGAGAGATCTTATGCATTAATAAATGTCCTGCAAAAGATTAAACACATAACCGATGACAAATTTGAAACATTAACTCAACAATTCCCAAAGAAATTTGAAGAACGATAGAAGGTGGATTAAAACATAACTTTCCTGAATAGAGAAGTCTTGTAGAAAAATTACAATGACTCTGATAAACAGAGTATCTTCAGTCCAATCTCCTACTGAATTGCAATTCAAAAATTCCCAACCCCTTACTAAGGGAAACATTCCTCCTTATGTACTAAATTTACATAAGAGTTCCAAAAGGAGAAATTCTACAAAATAGGGATTACAAAATCAGATCTAACCATCAATCCAAGAAATCTTGCTATTTTTAAGCTTAAAAGATTTTCTGCCACCTTTCACAAAAAGAAAGAATTGGTCTTTAATCAGATAAGGTCTCGTGGCACCATAAAAATTCAATCACAGATTGTTCACTGTCATCGACAGGTGGTGTGGCTTGTAGAGCATTTGCTGTAGGAAATTCAGGGTCAGGGAACCCACTGTCAAAAAATAGAGAAATCCATTCGAGGATTTACTTCAGGAATGGTAGCCGGCACGTCAGGTTCTTCATTGACTATAAAGTCTTGTATAACATCAATATCGAGATCAGTTGATTCCTCTAGAATTTCCTTCCTTTTCTCTTCGGGGTTTTGCATGTAGGCAGACAAAGTTTCGAAGTCTTCTTCACTTCTACCACTGCTAAGATCAGGAACACCTGCATCAAACGGTGGTGACAACATTTCTTGATACAACAAGGGGTAGATTTCTTTATCTTCATCATGGAAATTAGAAGATTCACCACCTGCATGGATATTACTCCTTCTGATTAAGTATTGGGTAAAAGGATGTAAAAGAAATGCCGCATAGAGTATTTCCTCTTTCAGAAGGCAATGGACAGTCTGGAGTTTTTACGTTAATTGCTATATTAAGGCCAACAAGTAGGGTGATGTCAATTGAGAGGGCCAATTTGCAATGAGTAAAATTATCTAGCCAATCCATTATAATCACTTCAATTGTCAAGAAAAGAGCTGAGGTTCGAGTTTAAGCTTGTGCGAAGTACAAGCTCAATTACTATTCGCATGGTTTTGAATTTCCTTTACGATCACATCGTTACAAGCAATCTCTCATCAATGATTATGACTGGTAAATAATAACGGAGACAAAGGTTATGGTGATAAAGTTGATTTGCAACAAGTCTCGATTAGGAATTCCAGTACACGGGCTATCAATTCCTCGCACGTAACAAATCTGATCGATCTGACCCAACTTCCACGAGAATGATAAAAGCTTTCAGGTCAGGAATAAATGAAAAGAAGTGATCATTAAGAAGTGGAACAAAAACGACAAGATGTCAAAACTCGAGTCTAGACATGGCGAATTTAAGGTGGAGAGATGGAATCCATCCAACATGAAGTAACTGGTAGACTTGTAATAGTGTCCGTTGTCATGAGTTACACAGAAAAATGATAATTTGGCAGGACCAGGTTTCAAAAGACAAGATGGCAAAGCCTAACTTAACTGATTACCCCAAAATCAACATGACCGCGAGATCATAACAGACGGACGACGGAGATTAACCGGAGTAGAATGCGGAATCGGGTTCCAAATTTTTCATGAAGTTCTTATTCAAAGATCCCACAAGCCAAAACCAAAAAGTACGGATTTATGGGTTGCGAGTATGCAAAACGGAAGTAAAAAAAAGGATTTCCAAAAGCCGAAAACCCACTATGCGGGTGGTGGGATTCGAAACGTTAAACTGTGAAGTAAAAATAACCACCCCGAAAGCCGCATCCCATAATTGCGGGTTGCAGGTTTCGAGAACACACACCAAATAAACGAAAAAGAACACAATCCCGAAAGCCGAATGCCACCATTGCGGGGTTCGGGTTTCAGGGTAATTATTTCTCAATCTTATTATAGGATGATTCCCCAACCGGCAGCCGTCGGCTTGCGGGTTTCGGAATTACCAAAACCAAAAATTAAAAAAAAAAACAGTCCCGCAATCTACTTCTGTCGGGTTGCGGGTTTCGGGTTCTCCAAATGTGGGGTTTCGAGATGATGATAATATTCAACAAAATACTTAGAATTTTGGCTCTTTTCAGACCGAAACACTTTGGAAGAAATAATCAAACCCTTGCAAACAAGCAGACCAAAAGCATGGGTGAAGAATTATAGAGGTAAAATCAAAATCTAAAATTTTCAAGATGACTCACCCAAACACCTTTGCATTTATTAAAATTGGGGGGCTCCCGTGCTTAACTAAGCATGGGATCTGTTGTGGCTACAACAGGCTGACAGTTCTAAATCTGAAGGAGTAATTTATTAAATGCTTTATTGTTTGTAATTAGGAGTATAAGCTGATTTCTTTTCATTTGTTCAGTGTGAATAGGAATATATGGAGTTTAAAGCTCTTTGCGAGGAGACTGAGTGACCTAGGTTAGTTGGTTGCAGTATTCAGCAGTTAGTTTTTCCAAATTTAGAAAGATTCCCTCTATTTGTGGAGAGGGTTTTTACTAGTTAGGTTTGCCTGCAGATGAAGGGAGTTACACAAGAAAGGCAGGGAGTCGAAAGTAGGGGAGAGGGATGGAGGGAGTATGAGGCTCTTGGGACTGTAGATGAAGAATGTAAAAAAAAAACTGATTTGGAAGCTCGAGTGTTTCCTACAGACTAATTTAGTAGGGATTAGAAAACAAATGTGTGTGTTGAATGCAATTTCATAGGGCTGGAAATGTATGTATTTCATTTACAAATGGACTGTCAATAATCGACAGGGGTATTTTATGATTTGCTGAACTACTATTATTATTATACGAAGATTTGGTAGTTTATACTACATAGCAGAGAAATCATGGATTTCTGAATTTGTTGTAGATTGGAATGCATTTATTGACAGGAATCTGAAAGCCAGGAAGGTCGAGTTGATCTTGTGGAATAAATAGAGCATTATGACCATAGTCGGGGTTAAATGGTGTGCATTGCCGACATAAGATTGTATGGTGGAGTCGACATGTCTTCGATGGTTGAAAATTGCTATGAATCGTGATTTAAATGGACGAGCATTAAGGGTCGAATTCTGATAGCACTGTGGCATATTTTCATTCCTTTGAGGCATAGAGTAGAGGGTGTCATAGTAGCATGGCTGAGTGAATCAATTTTTGAAGGACGAAATCACATTGTGGAAGCTAGGGTAGGAACCAAATCGATATACGCAGAGATGGAACAGAGTGATGCATACAAAGATAAACGGTTGCTGTGCATTGGGATAATGATCCAATGGTGTAAGTAGATGGAGATTTATTTGAATAGTCAACAGTTGATGAGATTCTATGCACGTGAAGGAGGTGTTAAATGGTGAGAAAAACGCCTTTCGCCATTGTGATGAGGGCCTAGTTATAGCCCAAGGTCCGGTTGTGCGAATGAATGCCAAGAAGGTGTGTGTTAAAGCACCTCTAGTGAATGCGAGAAGTCTTGAGCACGGTGGATGGTCACATGTAGTAAGTTTTGTTTGCATGGTAAAGCGATTGAAAGGATATGTTGGAGGAAGAGCGCTTATGTTATAAGCAATAGGCTCTTAGGCCTTAAGACTTAGTGAAGTTTGCAAGGGAATCCAGGGTCACAATGTGAGGTCATGTGAAGAGCCGAAGGGATAGTAAGATGCAGGTATAAAACACTTGGATGTAAGGGCAATGGGTTTTAAGCTTTAAAAAAATGGTCTTAAGAATTGTAAGTGCTTGAGTTCTTTGGGAAGTAATGACAAATGCTATAGTCAAGAACTTGATAGGCTCTTTTTGATGGTTTAGAGAAGGGTTTTAGTGTTGATGTATATGTAACTTCGGAATGTATTTCACCTATGTATATTGTACTCCTATAGAGATGTTATTATTCCTCTATACGGAAGTGTCATCATTTGTATTGACAAGTGTTGCAAGTGTCGCAACTTGCAAGTGATGGGATATCAGACCACCAAGTGTGGGGTCAGCCTTGATTAGTATAACCATGGGTTATTAGATTGAGTTAGACAAGTTGGCCCTGCTAGGTTATTAGGCAAGTCAGGTCATGTATAAATAGAGTGCGAGAGGCACTCTATTTGATCATCTCATTATTCACTTCTACCCTACTCAGAATGTGGCACACTAGTGGAGGAGGAGGTTCAGCTGTTAGGAGGACTATCTCTGTGTACTTGGATTGTATCATTGCTCTTTCTATCTTTGAGGATGTTGTGGGGTTTTTCACCTTTATGGTTTTCCTAGTGAAACTATGTGTGTTTATTGTCTCATGTGATTGCTTAGTGTGATTGATATGCATTGTTATAATTGATATGTTGTACATTTTATTCTCTCAGTAAAGATCCTAGAGTATGTTGAATTAATGCTCAAAATTAACATGGTATCAGAGCTAACCTGAGAAGAAGACACTATGCAGTTGCAGAAGTTAGGGCTTCTTGTTTTTGGGTTTCTCTCCACAGATTTTGGAAAAGCAATATGATAGATTGACTCTCCTCGGTAAGGTGAATCTTTCTGTCCAATCAGAATTCAATTCTGGGCACTTTCATTTTTGGCCCTAAAATTTAGGGTTTCCACAAAAATAGGAATTTCTGAAATCTGAGACCATAGCTGGAAGCTACTTGGAAAAATCAAAGTTTAGAGCTTTGGATCGATATTTTTGGTTGGGTGAAGCTCCGGGAAACTCAAACCCTAATTCAGGGTCTTCCTAGTGAATCCGGGAGATTGAAAAGCATTTCTGAAGGGTGAAACTTTGCAGATTTCAAATTATGAATATAATAGGCTAATCATCTCATCAAGGCGTGTCTTTCTATCCTTTCATAAAGTTGAAATTCACATTTTGAATTTTTAGGGTTTCTCTTACAAACCCTAATCCAACACCAAATCCAAATTTCTGCAAATCAAGTGGTAAGACCTAAATATTTTCTATTTCCATTTGAAGTACTCTTTAAGATGTCTCACCACACCAAGCTTGAGGATAAGCTTGAAGGAGATGATATCTTTCGAGCATGGAAGTATAGGATTGGGTTACTCCTGGAAGAAAATGAATTGGAAACTTACATAAGTTCTGAGGTCCCTGTCCCGGAGGAAGAAGAGGCTAAGGCATTGCATAAGAAGAACTTGGTCAAGGCAAAGAGGATCATTACTGATTCTATCAAAGACCATCTCATACCACATGTGTCATCTCTAAAGACACCCAAGGAGGTGTTTGATTCCCTGACCAAGCTATTTGAAGGGAAGAACATAAATCAGAATATGACTCTGCAGAATCAATTGAAAGGGATAAAGCTTCAGAATGGAGAGACCATTCAATCCTATTTCTCTAAGGTCTCTCAGATCAAGGAACAACTTGAAGCTATGGATGAAGTGGTGGAGAATAGTGAAATTGTTATGACCACTTTGAATGGCCTACCTAGGTCATGGGATTCCTTTATCCAAGGAATCTGTGCAAGAAGAAAACTGATCTCCTTCAATAGGTTGTGGGAGGAATGCTCTCAAGAAGAAGCTAGGCTTGTGGCCCGAGAAGAAAAGATGGGGAATGAAGATCAAGCACTCATAGCACATGCCAGGAAGGGTAAGTTAAAAAAGGAGTCATCTCATAATAGAAGACCTTCATACAACCATCACCATAAAGATAAGAAAGATCTCAGATGCTTCACCTGCAATGAGAAGGGACACTTTGTTGCAGATTGTCCTAAGAACAAAAAGAATAACAACAACAACTCAAGCAAGAAGAAGAAAGTCAACAAGAAGAGGTACCATGCTCATGCTGCTAAGGATGATGAACCTCCCAAGAAGAAGGCTAGAGCAGAAAGTGATGATTCATCAAGTGAAGATGAATATGTTCTAATCTATGCTCTCACAGGTACTATCTCTCATGGATGTAATGATTGGCTCATTGATAGTGGGGCTTCCAAACACATGACTGGGTTTAAAGAATCTTTTGTAGATCTATCTGAACATGAGTCACCCCATAAAGTGAAACTTGGGGATGACTATCAATATTCTATCAAAGGAAGTGGTGAAGCCTCCTACAACCTAGACTCTTGGAAGTCTTTGAAAATGAAAGATGTTTTATATGTACCTAGGCTTAAGAAGAACTTACTCTCCATATCTGCATTGGATGCAAAAGGCATGAGGGTTGCATTTGTAGATGGACAATTCCTAATGTGGCGAAAGGGTAAAACCATAGATGATGCAGTGGTGATTGGAGAGCAAACGGGAGGATTGTACAAATTGAAAGGACAACCTAAACATGCCATGGTACATGAATCCATGGAGCCAAGTGAACTTTGGCATAGAAGGCTTGCACATGTGCACTATAGGGCACTACCAATTGCAAGAAAATCTATAGAGGGTCTTCCTGAAATCAAGACAAAGCATGAAGGGGTTTGCAAAGGATGTGCAAAAGGAAAGAACATTAAGAAGGCATTTCCAAGCAGTGAAAGCAAAGCTAAAGGAATCTTGGAAATTATCCACTCTGATGTATGCGGTCCGATGTCATCCAATTCTCTGGGTGGGTATGTATAATATGTCTCTTTCATTGATGATTTCTCTAGGAATACTTGGGTTTACTTCTTGAAGAACAAATATGAAGTGTTGGATAAGTTCAAGGAATTCAAAGCCTTGATGGAAAATCAAACCGATAAGAAGATCAAGACATTCAAATCCGACAATGGCGAAGAATTCACTTCAAGTGATTTCAAAAAGTTATGCAGTGATTCAGGGATTAAGAGGGAGTTGACTGCTCCATACAATCCACAACATAATGGAGTTACAGAAAGGAAGAATAGAACAATCATGGAAACAGCACGGGAAATGTTGCATGACCAGGATCTGCCTACGCATCTGTGGGTAGAAGCAGCTAGGATAGTTGTATATGTGCATAATAGAACACCTCACAAGATATTGGACAACAAGACACTAGAAGAGGTATTCTCTGGTAAGAAACCTGAAGTCAGCCATCTCAGAATATTTGGTTGTCCATTATACACTCATGTTCCAAAGGAAAAGAGGACAAAGCTAGATCCTTCAAGAAAGAAGGGCATCTTTGTGGGGTACAGTGAAAGCTCGAAGGCTTACAGAATATACTTTCCAGGGTTCAAGAAGATTGATGTCAATAGGGATGTAACATTTGATGAGGACTCAGCTTACATAAAATCAAAGAAGACACATGTTGAAGATCATGAAGAACCAAAGGAAACCAGATTTCAAGACACCACTATGACTGAAGCAATTCCAGATGCAGATCGTGAAATAGAAGATCCACAAGAACTTGTAGATCCACCCCATGAGAAGAACTCTCACAAGAGGAAACCTGCATGGGCTAGAGAGCTCATACAAGATGCAGAAAGATATGGCATTCTAGAAGAAGAACATAGAGCAAAGAAGAGGATTCGATCACATACCAACTATGTTGCTCTACTCTATGATATTATGAACAAAGAACCTTCCAGTTATGAAGAAGCAATGGAAAAGAAAGAATGGAAGGATGCCATGGTCGAGGAATACCAATTGATCATGAAGAATGATGTTTGGGATGTAGTCCCAAGACCTGAAGGGAAGTCTGTGGTGACTTCCAAGTGGATCTACAAGATCAAGCATGCTGCAGATGCTAGCATAGAAAAATACAAAGCAAGATTTGTAGCTCGTGGCTTCTCCCAGAAAGAGGGAATAGACTATGAAGAAACTTTTGCTCCTGTAGCCATGTACACTTCAATCAGATCAGTACTTGCTCTGGCTGCAATGATGAAATGGAAGATAAACCAGATGGATGTCAAGACAGCTTTCTTGAATGGTGTAGTCGAAGAGGAAGTGTATGTGGAGCAGCCACTTGGTTTTGAGACATATGACAGGGAGTCATATGTGTGCAGGTTGAAGAAAGCCTTGTATGGTTGGAAGCAAGCTCCTAGGACTTGGTCTAGTAGGATAGACAGATTTCTATCCAGTTTGGGCTTTACCAAGAGTAAAAAGGATTCCAACCTTTACTACAAGGTTGAGCAAGGAAATCCTGTGATACTACTATTGTATGTGGATGACCTATTTGTAACAGGTGAGGATGGATTGATTGCCAATACCAAGAGGAAGCTTGCTGCCGAGTTCAAGATGAAGGACTTGGGGATGATGTACTATTTTCTAGACATGGAGGTGTGGCAAAGTGTAGATGGGATCTTCCTTGGACAAGGGAAGTATGCAGTAGAGATCCTGAAGAGGTTTGGGATGATGGCCTGCAAGGCCATGGCCACACCTATGGAATCAAACATGAATATTTTGTGTGATGCTTCATCTGATCCGATTGATGTCACTGTGTATCATCAGATGATTGGGTCCTTGATGTACTTGACGAATATGAGATAATATATTTGCTTTGTGGTGAACGCATTGAGCCAGTTCCTGACGGATCCGAGAAGTGTTCACCTGGTTGCTGTAAAGCATATTCTGAGGTACCTGAAGGGTACAGTTGACTATGGGATCAAGTATGATGCAGATCAAAAGTTTAACCTATAGGGTTATGTTGATTCGGACTAGGCAAGCAGTGATGTAGATAGGAAGAGAACTTCTGGGTGTTGCTTCAGTATGGGATCAGGTGTGATCTCTTGGTTTAGCAGGAAGCAATCCTACGTAGCACTGAGTACAGCCGAAGCAAAGTATGTTGCAACTTGTTCGGCTAGTTGTGAGGCAGTATGGCTAAGGAAGTTGTTGTCTGAGTTATTTGATCTCCCGTTGGATGCTACTGTTATCTCTTGTGACAACCAGAGTTGTGTGGAGCGGTTTGAGAACCCGGTGTTCCACGATAAATCGAAGCACATTGAGATCAAATATCACTATATCAGGGATATGGTGCAGAAAGGAGCAGTGAAGCTCCTATATGTTGCGACGGATGAGAAGGTTGCAGATGTGTTGATGAAACCACTAGCCAGAGTGAAGTTTGAGTACTTCAGAGAGAGTCTTGGTGTTCTTTAGATTGATGACACTTCGAGGAAGAAGTGATGGACACATTTGTTGGAGCCATTCCAAGCATGGTGAGAGGAGGATCCTTCCCATGGCTGTGGATGTAAACGCTGGATGATGAGCATCAGGATGATGCTCCAGTTACTGCTCTGTATATGCATCATGTTGGATGCTTGTTATGATCAGTTGGATCATGTATATGTATATGCATCATGTTGGATTCCTATTATGATCAGTTGGATCATGCATATGTATATGCATCATGTTGGATGTTGGTTATGATCAGTTGGATCATGTATATGTATATGCATCATGTTGGATGATGGATATGATCAGTTGGATCATGTGTATGATGATATGTATCAAGTAGATACATTATATGCATCAGGTAGATACTTGGTATTCATCAGGTGGATGCACTGCATGATCAGGATGATCATGGATGATGAGCTTCAGGATGTTGCTCTAGATGATATGTATCATGATGATGCTATGATGATCAGGATGATCATGGATGATGAGCTTCAGGATGTTGCTCTGGATGATATGTATTAGGATGATGCTATGATGATCAGGATGATCATGTGATGATGTGCATCATGATGATGTATGGTGAGTATCAGATTGATACTCTGTGGCCGTGGATAGGTTGTGTAGATGAGCATATAAGTATACCTAGGAGATCCGATATGTTGGGCTGTGTGGCCGTAATCAGTCCCGGGATTCTCTTTCGAGGCATTGCTCTGGGAGGACATTTAATTAGACCTAGGAGATCTAATAGGTTGGGCTGTGTGCTCATAATAAGTCCTAGGATGCTCTTTCGAGGAATTTTCCTATGGCATATAAGTAGACCTAGGAAATCCGATAGGTTGGGTTGTGTGCCCATAATAAGTCCTAGGATTCTCTTTCGAGGCATTTCCATGACCACATGTAATAAGTCCTAGAGATCTGGACAGGTTGTGCTAATCGCGTAAAAGGCCTCAAATGCTCTTTAGAGTTCTTGATTGACACTCTTTTAAGGTTTTGTGGTGGGGGGTCACATGTAATACATCCTAGAGATCTGGACAGGTTGTGCTAGTCACGTAAAAGGACTCGGATTATTAGACCACCAAGTGTGGGGTCGGCCCTGATTAGTATAACCATGGGTTATTGGACTGAGTTAGACAAGTCATCCCTGCTAGGTTATTAGGCAAGTCAGGTCATGTATAAATAGAGTGTGGGAGGCACTCTATTTGATCATCTCATTATTCACTTATACACTACTCGAAAAGTGGCGCACTAGTGGAGGAGGAGGTTCAGCTACTAGGAGGACTGTCTCTGTGTACTTGGGTTGTATCATTGCTCTTTCTATCTTTGAGGAAGTTCTGGGGATTTTCGCCATTATGGTTTTCCCCAGTGAAACTCTGTGTGTCTATTGTCTCATGTGATTGCTTGGTGTGATTGATATGCATTGTTATACTTGATATGATGTACATGTTATTCTCTTAGTAAAGATCCTAGAGTATGTTGAATTAATGCTCAAAATTAACATTTAAAACCTAGAGAGTGTGCTTCCAAAACATAGACACACTAGAGTAGTTTTTATCCTCAAGTATGGGCAGGCCTTAGGTGTGGCCTGCTATCAATTTTAGTATCAGAGCAGTAAAAGTTATTTGGGAAAAACAAATGGGAACTTTGCAAAAGAGATATTTGTGGACAGTGGTTGGTGAGGAGTTCACAATAGAGAAGAAGCTGCAGACAGCAAAAGGGTTTTATCCAAACAAGATTGGGGAAGTTTAGTAAGTATATATGGTTTGTCATTTGATTGTATAAGATAACATGCATGTGTGCCTTACAGGGAATAGCTGAAAGCGGAGACGTATGTTAGTGAATCAAAGCTTGGAGGATGTAAAGGAGAAGAGCAAGCAAAGCTCTTGAAGAAGGGAAAGATTCAGAAATTTCGGCGAGAAGGGTTGAAGAAGTTGCAGCAGTGTTTTGGCTGAAGCGGACACTGGTAAGAGGTAAGAGTCAAGGATTTCAATATTCATTGGCTTTCATATGAAGAGATAACTTGCTTTCCGGAGAAAGCAAGAGAAGATTGTGAATGGACCAAGGCAACAGAGTGTATTGCTGGAGAAGGAAACTAACTATAGTTCTCCAAGGAAGGTGAGGAGTTGTAAGGCAGCAACCTATGAGCTTGAAAGATGAAGAGAAGGAATTCTCAAAGGAAGGTTCTGTGTGAAGAGACAAGAAGAAGCAGAGTCACCAAGAGATGACTTGGGACTGGGAACAAGTGTTGTACTTGTTTCGAAAGTATAATAGGTTGTTTGCATCCCACAAGGTGGAATAGGATGAGTCCACAGGGAAAAGAAGAGATGACCATTGATGGTTATCTTAGAGGTTCAAGGAGGAGTCACAATCATAAAAGAGAAACCAGCAGAGATGCCAGTAGAAGGCCAAGCATGGGAAGACTTGGTGTGGTATCTACAGACAAGTTGATGGAGTCAATTTGTAGTGATGGATTGGTTGTAGTCCATGATGAACAAATGGGAGTTCATGAGGGAAAGAAGACTATGGTTGTTGACAATCATAGTGAGGGTTCAGAGAAGGGCCATAGAAGATCAAGTGAGGAAAATCTTGATAGGGAGTTGGCTGAAATAAAAGTGCAGCTGGAATTAATGAAAGAGTTTGTACAAAGGAACATGGAGGACAAAAGGTATGGCTGGGTTCTTCATAGGAAACAAATCAAGTGGATTCATTTACAAAGGAGACTTAAGTATGATACAAGCGTTCGGTTGGAAGAAGAACTCAGAGAGGTTGAGTTGTGGAAAAGAATGTGTGATGAGGAAGAGGTTTATCTATGTGAACCTGAACAAGGATATGCTCTTGATCAGAGTAGTGATGAAGATGAAGACACGAGATTAGATGATGGTTTCATGGATCCTTGGAAGGATGAAAACCAGTTAGAAGAACTGATGTATGAGACCACAAAAGAGGCCTTGAAGCCTTATAATTTTGAAACTAATAATTGGTGTATGTATACAGGTTTTACAAATTCGAAATATGTTGAACAGTCACTTGGAACTGTCACACAAGTAAAGAAGAAGATGGTTGGCTATGGCCATGAAGATTACTTAGGGATGGGTAATAAAAGATAGTTTCTTGATGTTGTCATGAAGATAGGGAGACAAATGACTACTCATGTTCATACGAGGAATATAGAGAAAGATTACAATCAGGTGAAGAAGAATGTTCAGCTGAAGGACATGCATATTACAAGTCAGAAGGGAAATCATAGAGAGCCTGTCGATATTAGAGAAAGATTCAATAAACTAGAGAGATTGATTTAGGAAAGCAATGAAGATGAACATTATGGATGGGTGATGAAGAGAAAGAGAGCGTAGTGGTTTACGTTATAGAAAAGGAAAAGACCACAGTCATTAGTCTTGAGGAAGGATAGAGAGCTCAAGAAGGTTGAGCTAGAGCAAGGAAAGGTAATGCAGAAAGAAGTCTATTCATGTGAACATGAATAAAAAAATTTCCTTTGGAAAACTGATGAAGTGGATATACAATTCAAGAAGAACTTGATGATGTGTTTTGACAATGGAAGTCAGCTGAAAGAATTGATGTTGAGACCATCTAGAGAGATATTAGAATCACATGACTTTCAAACTGATTTTGTGTGTGTGAATGCAGGGAATACTAAAGCAGGACAACTCTCTCATGTTGTCATAGGAGATGAGAAAAGCAAAGCTCGGGATTTTCAAGATCGAGAAGACAATTTTTATAATCTTGTGAGAAAGGAAAATGAACAATTACTGAATACTGTTGTGGAAGACTTTGTAAATATGGGACAGTCATTGAAGGCTAAAGTTAAAGAAGAGCAACTACTAAATGTTGCTACTGAAGACTTTGTGGGTGATCATCAATTTCTGAAGGATGTTAACCTTGAAGACAGTCAAGATAAAGAAGGTTGGTTTACAATAAATACAGAGGAAGAAAATGATGAAGAAAGTGTAGAGCTTTTGAAAGAAGTTCCAAATGAGTTGGTAGATTTGTGGTATGAACTGAGTCTCTTGGAGGATAGACTAGCAAAACAAAAAATTGATTTCAAAGATAAATTTGAAGTAGAAAGAAAAGTGACTTTGATGTCTCATAGAGAGAAACTATTGCTATCTTTACAGTATGGTGAAGATAAAGAGGAAATTATCTTGAGAAGCAACAATAGAAGTGAAAGTGTGGAATGTAATTTGAAATATGAAATGTTGAGTGCAATGGGAAAGGAGGAAGGTCTCAAGCAAAGCAGAATTGCTAAGATTGAAGATATGGTAGACATTAAGACAGAGAATGAAATTTATGAAGAGTATTGGTGGAAGTGAAGTATTTATAGCTTATGTGTTTATGAGAGCGGAGTTTGGATGGAAAACGGTAAGTCTTTTATTCAAAAGAAGACTCAGTTGAGTGATATTTGTTCATTAAGAAGTAGATTGGACAAGGAGATTAAAAGGTTAAGGAAACTTAGGTTGACACATTCCAGAGGAGTGTCCAGTAGGCAGAAGAAAGAAATGAATTGTTTCAATTCATTAACTAAAAAGGAAATTCTAGGAGAAGGAAATAACATCTTACAATATAAGGTGTGGAAACCTGGCAATTTGAGGTCAGAACAAGAATGTGTTGAAAGTGACTACAGTGGGGAGTTGCAGTACAAGGTTTGGGAACTAGGTGATTGGGAATTATATGCATATGACCTGGAGGTCATAATTTTTCTACCATGGGAGTCTGATGCAGTAACATCCAGGTAGAGCCAGCAATGTGACAAGCTCATCACATGTTGTGGCTTAAGCAAAGAGAGCTAACAGTCCTAAATATGAAGGATTAATTTATTAAATGCTTTATTGTTTGTAATTAGGAGTATAAGCTGAGTTGTTGTCAGTTATTGAGTGTGAATAGGAATGCATGGCAGTTTAAAGCTCCCTACGAGGAGACTGAGCCACCTAGGTTAGTTGGTTGCAGTATTTAGAAGTTAGTTTTTCTAAATTTAAAAAGATTCCCTCTATTTGTGGATAGGGTTGTTAGTAGTTAGGTTTGTTGGCAGATGAAGGGAGTTACACAAGAAAGGTAGGGATTCGAGAGTAGGGGAGAGAGACGGAGGGAGTATGAGGCTCTCGAGACTGTAGATGAAGAATGTAAAAAAAAACTGATTTGGAAGCTCGAGGGTTTCCTACACAGTAATTTAGTAGGGATTAGAAAAACAATGTGTGTGTTGAATGAAATTTCATAGGGCTGGAAATGTTTGTATTTCATTTACAAATGGATTGTCAATAATCGACAGGGGTATTTTATGATTTATTGAACTATTGTTATTATGATGCGAAGATTTCGTAGTTTATACTACAGAGCAGAGAAATCATGGATGTCTGAATTTGTTGTAGATTGGAATGCATTTATTGACAGAACTCTGAAATCCAGGAAGGTCGAGTTGATCTTGTGGAATAAATAGAGCATTACGACCATAGTCGGGGTTAAATGGTGTGCATTGTCGACATAAGATTGTATGGCAGAGTCGACATGTTTTGGATGGTCAAAAATTGCAGGGAATCTTGATTTAAATGGACGAGCATTAAGAGTCGAATTCTGACAACACTGTGGCATATTTTCATTTGTTTGAGGCGCAGAGTAGAGGGTGTCACAGTGGCATGGCTAAGTGAATCAATTTTGGAAGGACGAAATCACATTGTGGAAGCTAGGGTAGGAACCAAATCGATATATGCAGATATTGAATAGAGGGACGCATACAGAGATAAACGGTTGTTGTGCATTGGGATAATGATCCAATGGTGTAAGTAGATGGATATTTATTTGAATAGTCAACATTTGACGAGGTTCTATGCACGTGAAGGAGGTGTTAAATGGTGTTGAGAAAAACGCCTTTCGCCATTGTGATGAGGGCCTGGTTATAGCCCAAGGTTCGGTTGTGCGAATGAACGCCAAGAAGGTGTGTGTTAAAGCACCTCTAGTGAATGTGATAAGTCTTGAGCACGGTGTATTGTCGCACGTAGTAAGTTTTGTTTGCATGGTAAAGCGATTGAAAGGATATGCTAGAGGCAGAGTGCTTATGTTATAAGCAATAGGCTCTCAGGCCTTAAGACTAAGTGAATTTTGCAAAGGAAGTCATGGTCACAATGTGAGGTCATGTGAAGAGCCGAAGGGATAGTAAGATGAAGGTATAAAACACTTGGATGTAAGGGCGATGGGTGTTAAGCTTTAAAACAATGGTCTTAAGAATGGTAAGTGCTTGAGTTCTCTCGGAAGTAATGACAAATGCCGAAGTCAAGAACTTTATAGGATCTTAAGCCTTTGAAGAGAGGTATTGTGCATATGAGAGTGGGCTAAGTTTGGAACTAAGAGAAAAAGTAGGTTTTGATGGTTTAGAGAAGGGTTTTAGAACCTAGAGAGTGTGCTTTCAAAACATAGAGCACACTACAGTAGTTCTAATCCTCATGTCTAGGTAGGCATTAGGTGTGGCCTGCTATCAATTTTGGTATCAGAGCGGTAAACGTTATTTGGGAAGAACAAGGGAGAACTCTACAAAAGAGATATTTGTGGACAATGGTTGGTGAAGAGTTCACATCAGAGAAGAAGCTGCAGAAAGAAAAAGGGTTTCAGCCAAACAAGATTGTGGAATTTTGGTAAGTATATATGGTTTGTCATTTGATTGTATAAGATAACATGCATGTGTGCTTGGTAGGTAATAGCTGAAAGGGGGGACATATGTTAGTGAATCATAGCTTGGAGGATGTGAAGGAGAAGAGCAAGCAAAGCTCTTAAAGAAGGGAAAGATTCAAAAATTTCAGCTACAAGGATTGAAGAAGTTGCAGTAGTGTTTTGGCTGAAGCAGACACTGGTAAGAAGTAAGACTCAAGGATTTCAATATTCATTGGCTTTCATATGAAGAGATAAATTGGTTGCAGGAGAAAGCAAGAGAAGATTGTGAATGGACCAATGCAACAAAGTGAATTGCTGGAGAAGGAGACTAAATGTAGTTCTCCAAGGAAGGTGAGGAGTTGTAAGGAAGCAACCTATGAGCTTGAAAGCTGAAGAGAAGGAATGCTCAAGGGAAGGTTATGTGTGAAGAGACAAGAAGAAGTAGATTCACCAAGAGATGAATTGGGATTGGGAACAAGTGTTGTACTTGTTTCTAAAGTATAAGAGGTTGTTTGCATCCCACAAGGTGGAACAGGATGAGTCCATAGAGGAAAGAAGAGATGACCATTGATGGTTATCTTAGAGGTTCAAGGAGTAGTCACAATCATAAAAGAGAAACCAGCAGAGATGCTAGTAGAAGGCCAAGCATGGGAAGACTTGGTGTGGTATCTATAGACAAGTTGATGGAGTCAGGTCATAGTGATGGATTGGTTGTAGTCCATGATGAAAAAAGGGGAGTTCATGAGGGAAGGAAGACTGTGGTTGCTGATCATCATAGTGAAGGTTCAGAGAAGGGCCATAGAAGATCAAGTGAGGAAAAGCTTGATAGGGAGTTGGCTGAAATAAAAGTGCATCTGGAACTAATGGAAGAGTTTTTACAGAGGAATATGGAGGACCAAAGGTATGGCTGGGTTCTTCAGAGGAAAATAATCAAGTGGATTCAGTTACAAAGGAGACTTAAGTATGATACAAGTGTTTGGTTGGAAGAAGAACTCAGAGAGGCTGAGTTGCGGGAAAGAATGTGTGTTGAGGAAGAGGTTTATCTATGTGAACCTGAACAAGGATATGCTCTTGATCAGAGTAGTGATGAAGATGAAGACACGAGATTAGATAATGGTTTCATGGATCCTTGGGAGGATGAAAACCAGTTAGAAGAACTGATGTATGAGACCACAAAAGAGGCCTTGAAGCCTTATAATTTTGAAACTAATAATTGGTGTATGTATGCAGGTTTTACAAATTCGAAATATGTTGAACAATCACTTGGGATTGTCACACAAGTAAAGAAGAAGATGGCTGGCTGTGGCCATGAAGATTGCTTAAGGATGGGTAATAAAAGATAGTTTCTTGATGTTGTCATGAAGATAGCGAGACAGATGACTACTCATGTTCATACGAGGAATATAGAGAAATATTACAATTAGGTGAAGAAGAATGTTGAGCTGAAGGACATGCAGGTTACAAGTCAGAAGGGAAATGATAAAGAGCTTGTTGATATCAGGGAAAGACTCAGTATACTAGAGAGATTGATTCAGGAAAGAAAAGAAGATGAACATTATGGATGGGTAATGAAGAGAAAGAGAGTGCAATGGTTTACATTGCAGCATAGGCAAAGAATACAGTCATTAGTCTTGAGGAAGGATAGAGAGCTCAAGAAGGCTGAGTTGGAGAAAGGAAAGATAATGCAGAAAGAAGTTTATTCATGTGAACATGAATCAAAAATTTTCCTTTGGAAAACTGATGAAGTGGATATACAATTCAAGAAGAACTTGATGATGTGTTTTTAAAATGGAAGTCAGCCGAAAGAATTGATACGTAGACCATCTAGAGATATCTTAGAATCACATGATTTTAAAACTGATGTTTTGTGTGTGAATGGAGGGAATACTAAAGCAGGACAACTATCTCATGTTGTCATAGGAGATGAGAAAAGCAAAGCTCTAGCTTTTCAAGATTAGGAAGAAATTTTTTATAATCTTATGAGAAAGGAAAAGGAATAGTTACTGAATACTGTGGAAGACTTTGTAAATATGGGACAGTCATTGAAGGCTGAAGTTAAAGAAGAGCAACTACTGAAGACTTTGTGGGTGATCATCAATTTGTGAAGGATGTTAACCTTGAAGACATTCAAGATAAAGAAGGCTAGTTGACAATAAATACAAAGGAGGAAAATGATGAAGAACGTGTAGAGCTTTTGAAAGAAGTTCCAAATGGGTTGGAAGATTTGTGGTATGAGTTGAGTCTCTTGGAGGATAGACTAGCAAAACACAAAATTGATTTCGAAGATGAAATTGAAGTAGAAAGAAATGTGATTTTGATGTCTCATAGAGAGAAACTATTGGTATCTTTATAGTATGGTGAAGATAAAGAGGAAATTGTCTTGAGAAGTAACAATAGAAGTGAAATTGTGGAACGTAATTTGAAATCTGAAATGTTGAGTGCAATGGGAAAGGAGGAAGGTCTCAAGCAAAGGGGAATTGTTGATATTGAAGATATGGTAGACATGAAGACAAAGATTGAAATTTATGAAGAGTATTGGTGGAAGAGAAGTATTTATAGCTTATGTGTTTATTAGAGGGGAGTTTGGACGGAAAACGATAATTCTTTTATTCAAAAGTAGACTCAGTTGAGTGATGTTTGTTCATTAAGAAGTAGATTGGACAAGGAGATTGAAAGTTTATGGAAACTTAGGTTGACATATTCCAGAGGAGTGTCTAGTAGGAAGAAGAAAGGAATGAATTGTTTCAATTCATTAACTAAAAAGGAAATTCTAGGAGAAGGAAATAACAACTTACAATATAAGGTGTGGAAACCTGGAAATTTGAGGTCAGAACAAGAATGTGTTGAAAGTGACTACAGTGTGGAGTTGCAGTACAAGGTTTGGGAACCAGGTGATTGGGAATTATATGCATATGACCCGGAGGTCATTACTTTTCTATCGTGGGATTCTAATGCAGGAGAGTCCAGTTAGAGCCAGCAATGTGACAAGCTGGTCACATGTTGTGGCTTAAGCAAAGAGGGCTGACAGTCCTAAATCTGAAGGAGTAACTTATTCACTACTTTATTGTTTGTAATTAGGGGTATAAGTTGATTTGTTGTTAGTTGTTGAGTGTGAATAGGAATTTATGGTAGTTTAGAGCTCCCTGCGAGGAGACCGAGCTACCTAGGTTAGTTGGTTGCAGTATTTAGCAGTTAGTTTTTCTAAATTTAGAAAGATTCCCTCTATTTGTGGAGAGGGTTGTTAGTAGTTAGGTTTGCTAGCAGATGAAGGGTGTTACACAAGAAAGGTAGGAAGTCAAGAGTAGGGGAAAGAGACAGAGGGAGTATGAATCTATTGGGACTATAGATGAAGAATGTAAAAAAAAACTGATTTGGAGGATTGATGGTTTCCTATAAAGTAATTTAGTAGGGATTAGAAAAAAATGTGTGTGTTGAATGCAATTTCATAGCGCTGGAAATGTATGTATTTCATTTACAACTTGACTGTCAATAATTGACAGGGGTATTTTATGATTTATTGAACTGTTGTTATTATTATGCAAAGATTTGGTAGTTTATACTACAGAGCAGAGAAATCATGGATTTCTGAATTTGCTGTAGATTGGAATGCATTTATTGACAGAGCTCTAAAATCCAGGAAGGTCGAGTTGATGTTGTGGAATAAATAGAGCATTACGACCATAGTCAGGGTTAAATGGTGTGCATTGTTGACATAAGACTGTATGGCAGAGTCGACATGTTTTGGATGGTTGAAAATTGTTGGGAATCTTGATTTAAATGGACGAGCATTAAGGGTCAAATTCTGACAGCATTGTGGCATATTTTCATTTTTTTGAGGCGCAAAGTAGAGGGTGTCATAGTGGCATGGCTAAGTGAATCAATTTTGGAAGGACAAAATCACACCGTGGAAGCTAGGGTAGGAACCAAATCGATATACGCAGAGATTGAACAGAGTGATGCATACAGAGATAAACAGTTGTTGTGCATTGGGATAATGATCCAATGGTGTAAGTAGATGGAGATTTATTTGAATAGTCAACAGTTGACGAGGTTCTATGCGTGTGAAGGAGGTGTTAAATGGTGTTGAGAAAAATGCCTTTCGCCATTGTGATGAGGGCCTGGTTATAGCCCAAGGTCTGATTGTGAAAATGAATGGCAAGAAGGTGTGTGTTAAATCACCTCTAGTGAATGCGATAAGTCTTGAGCACGGTGGATGGTCGCATGTAGTAAGTTTTGTTTGCATGGTAAAGTGATTGAAAGGATATGCTGGAGGCAGAGCGCTTATGTTATAAGCAATAGTCTCTCAGGCTTTAATACTAAATGAAGTTTGCAAAGGAATCCAGGGTCACAATGTGAGGTCATGTGAAGAGGCAAAGGGATAGTAAGATGCAGGTATAAAACACTTGGATGTAAGGGCGATGGGTTTTAAGCTTTAAAACAATGGTCTTAAGAATGGTAAGTGCTTGAGTTCTTTGGGAAGTAATGTGTGATGAACCTGGAATAATTAATTAATGAAAACACACAAAATAGCGAAATAACAGAACTCAGAATCACTTTTATATTGATTGCAGGCCACTTCGAGGGGGCAACCTCCTTTGAGCAAGCTCAATACAAATAACTTCATAGTACCTTCATTGGTCTCAACACAAACTTATATACTAAGTCTAGGCGCCAATACCATGGGTCAATACCATGTGTCAATACAAACCATGGGCTAATACAAAATATGGATCAATAGTTACTACGGGACGACTTACAAAGCATATGCGTCCAACAACAATAATACAAACTATGGATCAACAAATACTATGGGACGACTTACAAAAAATATGCGTCCAACAACAATATACTAACAAAGTAAATAGAAGGGTTGAAATGGGTTCCTAACATCCCCTCTCCCTTAGAAAAAGCTTTGTCCTCAAAGCTTTAGATGTGGAAATTGATGCAGAATTGGAAGGAGTGGTTCCCGTGTAGCATCCTCGGTGTTAACACCCAAAAAGTGTTCACTACCTCATCTACCACATTATATGGCTCATTTGTCCATTTTCCTACCATATTTCCCTTAAAATCCCAAAAAATCCCATTAAAAAGCCTCCAAAAGGCCTAAAATGCCTCCAAAAGGCCACAAAACCCTCAAAATAGCCTAAAAAAGGCTAAAAAACCCCCTTTTCCTCCAAAAATAGCAAAAATCCCCTAAAAAGGGAATAAAAAATATAAAATAATGAGGAAAAGGAGGAAAAAACCCTATACAGCTGCCCAAAACTATGTGTTTCCTAAAACCATGGGTCAGCACTCCACCACCAAAAAACTATAAATAGGTGATGGAGATCCCTTATTCCATATCCACAATCACAAGCACCCTTACTCTGCCAAAATCTCTCTCGAAACCCTAGTTCACCATTGAACTACTTTCACCTTGAGAGCCACTTTTGGCCCATTCCCATCATTTGGAGAAGGAGAAGGAGCATCTTGAAGCTTGGAGCATCCTCTTGATCACTGCAAAGGGCTTCATCAAACCTTCTCATTGAAGGTAATATCAATACAAAAAAGCCATTCTTTAAATTTGATGTTTATGTTTCATGCATGCTTTAGAAGTAATTTAATTTTTGTTTTAGCTTAATTAGTTTAATATACTGAACTGCTACTAAGGAGTCCGTTCTCCTTAGTAGGTGCTCATTGGCACAAGCTAGGGGTAAAACCCTAGCTACAGTTTTGGCGACTCCCCTAGATTTTGAATTTCTGGTTTCCGTTTTGAATTTTTTACTTTCGGCTGTCCCTTTCGGCCGCCGCATACCGCGTCTTTTCCCTCTGCAGTCGCGTCCCGACCGCGCCTTTCAGGCCTTTACCTACAATCCGACCGTGGCTCTCAGACTGCTTCCGACGCCCTGCCGGCGGATTCAAGTCTGTTACCTGCGATCCGACCGTGGCTAATCAGCCTGTTTGCCGCGATCTGACTGTGCCTGTCGGCCTTTTTCCCGCGTCTCGACTGCGGCTTTCTGCCTCTTTCGTGCGTCCCGACTGCGCCTGTTAGCCTTTTTGCCGCGACCCGACTGTGTCTTTTTCCCTATTTCCTGCGTCCCGACTGCCTCTGTTGGCCCGATAGCCGCGACCTGACCGCCGCTGTTTCCCTTAAACCCGCGGTCGGCCCGTTCCAAATCGCCACAGACCCGCGGTCTGATTTCTGCTCTTTTCCTATTTTGAGCCCAGCCCCTTTTGCTGCAATATTTTCTGCATCTGAACAGCCCCCTGTCTTACCTGCAGCTCACTAACTTACAGCCTTTTTGCAACATAATTTCTGTTCCTTTTACAGATTTCATTTTCCAAATTTCAGTATTTTTAATTCAGAAAATTTTGCAAGTTAAACTTTCAATTTCAGTATTATTGATAGATTGGAAGTTGCCCCCCTTGTGGCACTTCTATTTTTGGGTTCAACTCCTCACGAGCACACACTCTGTCACATAAATCAAGTGAGCCTTAAAAAGTACCTAACGAAACCAACATTCTAACCCCACTTGGGGAACACAAAAGAATCATTGTAGTTAGGTAGGATCAGGGGGATAGGCTTCCAATAACACCCCTTGGTTATTTCACTTGAGACATAGTTGTTGTCCAAATAGGGAACCAAAATCCCCTAGTACTTTTTGGCACGGTCACGACCAGTTTGTCAGAGGGCCTCTCCCTTAGGAGGGTTGAAGTCGGGAGACTGGTTCCGGAGGCCTGAGTGGAATACCGCACTCCATTCAGTAACCGAAGGGCTACCTTTTGCGGTTCGCGGGATATCCCTGTATAGGGGTATTGCGGTCAACGAACTAAACGGCAGATTCACCTTTCTGGACGTGTCATGAATGGGGTATCTTAGTTTCCATTCTTCTAGGATTGACTACCCGGTATCCCTCCCGGTAGGGGGATATCATAGCCACTTGGCTTTCCTACTCATATTGTCTGACTTGGATTTCATCACCTTGCAGAGGATATGTTTAGTTGAGTCAGAATACTTTTAGCTAGGTGTTTGCATGCTCCTTTACCTCCCTTTGGTCTAGTGAGTCCACCATTTTTTCTTTTTAGGAAACCTGCTGCTTGTTGGTATTCTGACCATCTTTGTTGTTACTCCACCTATTGTAGCACAGCTGCTGCAGTGGGTGTTTTGAGTTGGTTGTTGGCCTGAGTGCCTTGCTTTTTAGCTCTCCTTCTGCACACTCGGTTGCATTAGGCCTTTTTTGAGCTGATTTTACTCACCTCAACCCACAGAGATTTAAACACCATCTGTCACCATTGAGTCCCCGAGACATTCTCGGCGCCTCAGGGGCGAGCCCCCACAGCACGGTTCTCTTGACACCACTCGTCATAGATTCCGATCATCATCCGTTGATACCACCCATCACAGATCTAGAGCCTTGTCACTTGACTCCACTCGTCAGCGACGTAGGTCTCCGTCACCAGATAGTGACGCACCTTACTTTACCTCCGATTTTGAGACAGAGTCTGAGAACCCTATTTATACTGCCCCTACTAGCCCCATGGCTGGCACAACTTCCACTCCATTCGTTATAGGGACCATTGGTGGCACATCCACCACTACACCAGTTACTACACCTATTTTGGGTATGCCCTCCATGGGGAACCCATCTACCGTTCCCCTCACGGTACCTATTCCTGCAGCGGGAATCCCTATCCCCACTACATCAGTGGCTCACACTACCAATGGTGGTGCTGGACCATCCTCCACTACCTCAGTTCCCCCACTTGGGGGCACCACCTCACATCTTGTCCCTCCACTTGGGGGCACTGGCCCCAACTTGGTCCAAAGCACTACTGTGTCACATCCTCCTTCCAGTTTGCCGTTCATGGCTAGCCTCAACTTACCCGACCTGGCCAGATTGACCAACGATCCTATTCGACATGACCCTACATGGCCTCATATGCCTACCAAGCTCCCCTCGGATATCCCCAAGTTCGAAGGCAAAGCCGGGGAGGACCCACAAAACCATATCATGTCTTTCCACCTATGGTGTTCCTCTAACTCCATCGTGGATGACTCTGTTCGCCTCCGTCTCTTACAGCGCACCTTCACTGGCTCTGCAGCCAAGTGGTATATCGAGCAACCTCATGGGACCCACGCCACCTTTGCTTCCCTTGCCTCGACCTTCCTGCGGTTCTTCCAGTTGCCCGTCCGCTATGACGCGGGCGTTGAGATCCTTCTATCTTGTAGACAAAACACGGCTACCCATATCACGGACCACATCCATGAGTGGCGTCGACGCCGTAGCTTATGCAAGATTAAACTAGACGACTGTATCTTCCTAGATTGGTTCCTGAAATCCCTTCTCCCTGTTATTGCTAAGGATGTGGCCTCAGAAAGACCCCAGTCTGAGGAAGAGGCCATCCTTAAGCCTCAACAGTTCGACCTCATTTACGCCCAATCGGGTTACCTTTATACCATTATACCTGATGCCCCTCGCGGCGAGTCTTCCCAGCATGATGCGCCGGGGGCATCCCACGCTGCAGATGGTATCATTGGCCGTGTTTCTTCGCATCCCCAACCATTTTCTATAGCACGTCCTACCCCTGGCCCCGACCTGTCGCGGGCTACTTCACAGTCTGGAGAAACCAACTCGTATGCTCCCATGACACATCACCATTCCCATGGACCCTCATGTCCACCTCAGTGCTTCGGGTATGCGACTCCTGCTTATGCTCCTCCAGTCGCCCCTCAGCCTTACTACCATCAGCAGGCTGCCTTAGCTCCTGCGCCTTCACAAGCCCCACCAGCTTATTATCCACCACAGGCAGCCCCTGCGGCACATCCACAACCTGCTCCGCAGTCCTATCAGCAACCCCCTCAAGTTGTTGCACCTGCTCAGCCTCAACCTACATATCATCCTCCGCAGCCTGCTCCAGCACCTGCGCAACCTCAAAATCCACCTGCTGCCCAAGGGCAAGTTTACGCCCAACAGAACCCGCAGCAAAACCAGAATAACCAACGAAACCAGGGCCAACAGAACCGCGGCAAGGGCCGTAATCGGGGGAACAACCAACCTGCAGACCAAGCTGGTCAACCGGCTAATCCCCCTGACAACAACAATGCGGCCCCCGCTAATCAAAACCCTGATCGCCCGCCCAAGCAGGCTAAAAACCCCAATTTGCGAACGAACCACCCTTGTTCTATTTGCGGGGTCTACGGACATTACACACATGCTTGCCCACACTTGGAGTGAGCTTGGCAACTCTGGGTTGACGAGGCCCATCGCCAAGGGCATGCGGCTCCCCAAGCACCGCCCAACCCTCCCCAACCTCAACAACCCCCTTTAGTGCTGCAAAACCCCCTACCGACCCAAGGCGTAGTGAACACTCAGCCGTTGGCTCCCCATCAAGCCAATGCGCCCCAACAACAACAGATCACTTACGCTGCTCCTGATCAACCCATGTTTGACTCAGGTACCCACCACTTGCTGATGATGTAATCTACTGACGTCAACCTCCAGACCCGTCGGAACCAATACGGCTCTACCTCTGAAGCCCCTCCCACGGATAAAACTACTAACGCCCATCCCACCGATCAGGCGTTACGTATACCTCCGCCGCCCATAGACGGCGCTGCGAAAGCACCTCGTTTCCCCCTTCGCCGAATCAACAATAACCCTAACGCGCGCGCTGCGTCAAACTACAACATCGTAGACGACCTAGCCCAATCTCCCGCAGCCATGTCTGCGTTAGAAGTCTTGAAGAACTGTCCTTCCCAGCGCAAGACGTTACTTTCCGCCATTGGGGGGATTGACCCAACTGATTCGCATTTGATGGCATTTGATTTAGACCAGTCTGAACCACGCCTACCTTCCAGCTTAGCATTCCAAGTTACTGTCTCCGTTAGGAATCTTGTCATCCATCGGTGCATCATCGATGAGGGTGCCTCCACATGCGTTATGTCTACATTCGTATGGCAGAAGCTAGGATCCCCTCCTCTCCAGCAGTCCACCACTGCGTTACGTGCCTATGACGGTCGTTCGGCCCAGCCCCAAGGCCTCCTACCCAACGTACCCGTCCAGTTAGGTGGTAAAACCGTCCTTATTGACATAGAGGTAATCAATGCCCAATTGGATTACAACCTTTTACTTGGCCGCAGCTACATGTATGCCATGCGGGCGGTTGCCTCTTCGGTCTTTCGCACCATGATGTTCCCCCATGAGGGACGCGTGGTTAAAATTGACCAGCTCACATACTATGATCCCAGTGCTCCCGCGGCACCCGAAAACGTTCTCCCCATGGTTGAACAACCTGTTTCTCCTGCCACCACTTCGTTTGTTTCCTCTTCGGGGCCTGGAGTCTACTCAGACGCGCCGATGACCTCCACCTTTCAATCCATTCCTCCGCTGTCATCTACGCCCGAAATGTCTGTCTTATGTACCTTGTCCCATGACAACCTACCACCCAATACTCAACCACCCTTGTTGCCTAAACCACCATTGGTACCTAGCCACATTGGTGTTACACCGATCCATACAATCCCCTTCCTAGTCCCTCCATCGGGAGTAGTAAGCGCCCCGGTCATGGCTACCCTTAGCCTCCCTGGGTTAACCTTGGGATTACCTGTATGGTATCTTTCGCCTCCCGTTCGCCCGCCGACACCAGATGTCGTCCTCCAACCGGTGCAACCCATGGCTACTACCACTCAGCCACCTCCCGGTGTCTCTACCCCTTCGTCCTCCACGACGCCCCCTCCTCCTCCCCAACCCACTGGGGGCAGAGGTCCACAACCTTACACTGCTGTACCACCTCCAAAGACAGTAAAAAACCCTCCAGTCTTTCGTGCTCCTCCCAAATGCTCGCTGTGCGACGAGTTGGGCCATGCGACCCACCAATGCCCACAGTTACCAGCATTACAGAAGCACATGCAGATGCTCGACGACGATCCTAACATCCCAACTGTCGAACTCAATCCCACTCCCAAGCCTAAAGATAAGTCCCTACGTACCAACCACTCCTGCGCCATATGCGGTATTTACGGGCATTATTCACATCATTGTCCCGATCTCCCGGATTACAGAGCAGCTCTTTATGAGATGAACAATCTGGATCTTGAGACGGCACCACCTACCATTGAGGAGATCTACCCCCCGGTCTCTCCCCCTTCTGAAAAGGTTAATATCATCTACATGATCTCTTCAACCACCACTTCCACTACCATTCCCTCATCAACCGATTTGACGACGCAAACTTTCCGTACCGATGAGGAAGTTCTTGAGGCCCTGACTACCCCGGATTATCCCTGGGACGATATGCACCATCGTTCCTATTTCATCCCAGAAGAATCCTCCTCTAGCACAGCTAACCAATTCACAGTTGAGTCTAAAGACTTCCTCCCCACCAAGGTCGACTGGTTCAAGGACCCTATCCCTGCTCCTGATGCCTTCGAGGAGGGCAACATGGCCAACATCTCACCTGTCATCCAAGTTGATATTGCTGCTCCAGGTCGTGCCCCTGAACTCATTACTTTAGGAGCATTTTGCAGTAAACAAGAGATTGAGGACTACATAAACCTTTTCACAACATTCCGTGATGTCTTTGCCTGGTCCTATAACGAAATGCCTGGTCTTGACCCTGCCATTATAGAGCACCACATTGACACATGGCCTGATGTAACCCCCGTTCGTCAGAAACAACATCCTCTTCCTCCCTCAACGTTCCCAGGATATGCCCCTGAACTCATCACTTTAGGAGCCTCCTGCAGGGAGCGGGAGCTTGAGGATTATACACAACTCTTCCAAGAGTTCCGTGATGTCTTTGCTTGGCCCTCTAACGGAATGCCTGAGTTCAACCCCGCCATTCTCAAACATCACATAGACACACGGCCAGAGGAACTCCATGTTCATACCGAAACCAACTCTAAAGGCCTCCCTTTACGCAACCCCCATGACGGGTTGCATCCTACGGAATCTCTATCCCTAGAATAACTCGCGACCTCATTGGTCCGCCTTGTACAGTTTGCTCTCTTTTTGTTTTTCACCTTTTTTACCATCATCTTACATTCATCATTTCTGCATGATTACAGATGGACCACCTTCCACCTTGTTACACTGGCTTCGCTGATGGCGCAAGCCGCTGGTCTCCCAACCTGGCTTCTGCAGCATGGGTCTTGTACTCCCCTTCCAATGAGATGATTCACCTTGACGGGATATGTATAGGCGCTGCTACCAATAACCAGGCGGAGTATGATGCTGTGACCGGTCTCTTGACTGCCGCCCTCCAAATGGGCATATGTCACCTTCATGTGTTCCTTGACTCCCAGCTACTTGTCTCCCAGCTCAACAACTGCTACCAGGTGCGTGATCCCTGCCTTTTTAGAAAATTCCTGCGCACAAAACAACTCAGTCGACAATTTGAATCCATCACATTCACACATGTCCCCAGAGCCCAAAATAGTGTCGCAGACCAAATGGCCAACAACATCCTAGAATGGCATATCAATCATACTATGTAACATCATGCATCACATTCCCATAGCATCTCATAAAAATATATAAAAACCCAAAAAGATTGCATCGCATCCACATTTGCATCCATGTACATAAACCACATGCATAGCCATAGGGGCATCCACGTGCCTAAACATACATATATCATGTCGCATCACATAAAATACACAAGGGGCATCCACGTGCCTAACATCCTAACCCACTTGCATCCACGTGCAACGTAACCATACCATAACTCATAAAGCGCATCCACGTGCGTACACATAAAACAACATCATATACAAAAGTGCATCCACGTGCATATATATATATATATATATAAAAATATACATGTTTGGTGCTATACATGTCCTGAGTACCCCTGTACTCAGCTATACAAAAAATGGCTATACATCCCTAACAGCCTCATCAACATACATGCCGTCGCTACAAAACTCGGGGGGGAGTCCTCTGCACCCCCTAATGGGAGTCGTATCCTGCATCACTGCCGGCATCGGCTGCCTCTGAATCCTCCCCTCGCTCCTCCTCTGGAAAGTCCTCCTCTCCTCCGGCCTCCTGTGCCCGGACCCGGTCCACCAAGATCGCCACTCGGATCGCGATGGATCTGAACTCTCGGGGTGCCCCCATACAATCCTGTACCACATCAGGATCGACATCCCGCCATCCCTCGTCAGTCACCCCTATCAATAACCGATCTAGTAGTGCCCGCACTGACTCCAGTGTCCCCTCCGCATCACGGCGACGGACCTCCCCTCGCCCCGGCAGAGCTGGGACGGCCACAATACCCCTCCGCGCCACATGTCCTGGAGGCGGCCTCGGTCCCACATCTGCAAGAACACCCATATGTCAGTCACAGGATATCAATCTCCTATCATATAACTAAAACTTGACATACATAACATACAACAAAAACACATACGTACCATCGGGACCCCATGCCTGTCCTGGTGCTCGTGGCGCCTCCGGATCTCCCGTGAAGTCCATATCCCGATACGGGAAGTCATCCAGTGTCAGCGGTATCTGGAGCCACTGCAGGTACAACTCCTGCGTAAAGTACCTTCCCACGTCGCCACCCCCACGGCGGCGCATCATCTCACCCCAACGAACCATCCTCGGCTCCCTCATCCCTCCTGGCCTAATCGGCACCCGTGGCCGCAGTGTGGGTACCCTCTCCATAAAGAAGGCACATAGGAAGGACCCAAAGCAAAAGCCCTTGCCATCTTCCTTCGCTGCCGTCAGCTGTCGCTGAACGCAGGTCAGGAACATCTGCCCCCACGCGTAGTACACCCCATCCAGTACGCGCTCTACCATCTACATCTGCCCCCCAGACACCTTCTCTGGTGACTGGGAACCCAATACCCGCACCACACACGCCGCCATGGCCCGCACCGCCGGCTCTTGTAGGTCCTTCACCAGGAGTGCATTCCTATGCACAACCGCGTCCGGACCGCAGTACCTCTCTAACATGTCCTCCATGTCAACACCCGCGGCAACCCGCGGCTGTGTATCTGCCACCCTGCCCAAGCAGGGCAACCCCGTCAGAAAGTATACATCGGTCAGGGTGAGGTCTACCCTCTCACCCTGTACCCGGAAAGCCTGTATGTCCGGCTCCCAGAAGCTGATCAGACGGTTCAGCAACAATGTTGCTGTCCGTATCATAGGTATCTGTGCGAACTTCAATAGTCCGCACAATCCCAGCACAGATCGCACATGGCGATTCTCTCGGATGAAACCCATGGTGTCATCAGGGATCTCCCGCTCTCTCCAGAGAACCTGCGGCATCCTGCCAATAACACAAAGTAAACTCATCAGACTCATGTCAACTAAAGTAAAGTACTTTTCCCTCCCCCAGAAGACCCTACTAGCTCGGCCCAAAACCGCGGCTTTCGGGCTTCCTGCCGCGGTTTCCGACCGCGGCTGTCAGGCATATGGTCGTGGTTCCCAACCGCACCTGTCAGCCCAAAAACCCGCGGTTGGGAATCGCGTGTTCCTCCTTGGAACTCGCGGTACTCGACCGCCGTTCCATCCAGGAAACACGCGGTCTCCAACCGCGTGGTTCAGACCGAAACACGCGGTCTCCAGCCGTGTGTTTCGTCCCGAAACTCGCGGTCTGCAACCGCGGTTTCGACCCCCTAACCCGCGGTCCACCCCACGTGGACCGTACAAATAAACCCTGGGACCCACTACCCAACCCCCGACCCTAAAAAACATGCAGGTATGAGTTTAATGAAATACCTGTATCTCACGGATCTGAAATCAGCCAGACGGATCGTCCAGAAATGCCACCTAAGCTCTGGTCCACTCTACTCACAAGTCAAAGTCAACAAGTACAAATGACACATGTCATGTTGGACCCACCACTATTTATAGTTAGTTGACTTTTTCTTGTTTTGGTCATTCTGGCCCTATACGGAGTCCGTTTTCTGAACCGTTTCCACCATTGGAATCAGCACGACGAGACCGTCATGATGGTCACCTCGTTGCATTATTTTCGTTTCGTTATTTTTTTTTGCCCATTTTTCAGACACCACTAGTCGCGTCGGTTTGCATGCCACATCGACCGTTCTCCGTTTTTCACATGTTTTATATCATCGGATTCATTTTTCCGAGCTCGTGATGATGCTTGAGATTATTTCTCGCTCTCACCCCCCGATCTTTCGGGTATTTTTTCCGAAACGCCTTCGTCACCTCGGTGTGCGTGCCACATCGGCCGTTACCCGTTTTTGACATCCTTTATATCGCCGGATTCATTTTTTCGAGCTCGTGATGATGCTTGAGATCATTTCTCGCTCTCACTTGGTACACTTTCAACATTGTGTCCCGACACCTTGCTGCCTCGGTTTGCGTGCCACATCGGCTGCTATCGGATTGTTCCACTTTTACATGAGCCATTCACTCCTGTCATACTGCAAATGTCTCGTTATTTTGCCACCATCTCATTAACCCCGCAAGGAGGCCCATCAGTGTTCCCCAACACCCTCGTTCTTGATCACCATTATTGATCCTTGATTGAACACTTCCTCCTTGCCCGGCCATTCCTTTTGTTCGGTATAATTTTACCCCTTTTTCGGGCCGGACAAGTCCTTTACGAAAAAGGCACTTAGGGAGTTTCCGTTAAGCTCTTTTCTGACTCCTAAAAGAATGAAAAGATCGCCGAGCAATCTTTCTTCCTTTCATGCTCGCTAAAGTACCTGAAAGGGTGTCTATCTGGTATAAGTTTAACCCTTTTCCGGACCTGGTAGACTAATTACGAAAAAGGAATACTCTAGTCACACCGGCTAGAAGAGTTCTTCATTGCATCCTTTTATGCTTCTTTGGGCCTTGGAGACTAAATCTACGAAAAAGCAACCCCCTGGAGTCTTCTTACTTGCTTTCAGACTCTCTAAAATTGAAAGCAACCACGAGCATGAACTGTCCTGGGCTCGTAAAATCCACACGACAGTACCATTCCATTACTTCAGAGTCTTCTTATTTGCTTTCAGACTCCTTAAAATTGAAAGCAACCACGAGCATGAACTGTCCTGGGCTTGTAAAATCCACACGACAGTACCATTTTACACACACTTCTTCTAGTTCCTTCACCCATGAAGAAGTTTTCCCCCGTGCCTCTTGGCACTTTGATCTATCATCTCGGCAGCACCCCCAATCAGGTCGCCTTTGTTCAGAGCATTCTGCAGTCTCCTGCCATTGTACCCCAGCTTGAGTCTCCCTCAGCCCGGTAACCTTCCCAGATCCCATACAGCTATGATCCCTCTCCCCTTAGTCAGTTTCATATGCTGCCAGATCATTCCCATTATCATACTCTGAACAAAGGAAGTTTGAGTCCACCCACTCTACTTGCCCAGTTGTCCCCCACAGTTTATCAGTCCTGCCATCAGCACTATCACATTTCGGTCTTGTACCTCGCGCTCCTGTCAAGGAAACATCATTGCCTTGATAGTTGCAGGTCTCCCTCTGTCGACGACAGCTCCTCTATTCCAGAGGATAGGCCCAGAGGTCCCTACGCCTTGGACTTATCACCATCTGTGGTAAGTGCCTACGGATCATTCTGAGGGGAGACATCATTGCCTCTCCGAGTGGTTGTTCCTCACATGCTCGACTTCAGCACCTTGATCGCATCGTTGAGGATCGCGTAGGATTATATCCCATCAGTTTTTCGTCGAAGACCCCGGATTTCCCCCGACTCTAGCACATTGGTGAGTCACTTTGGAACGCCCAGTTATATGTTCCCGTGGATGTCCGGGCTGCGTTGGCGTTTGTATTCGGAGGCCATCCAGTTCTATGCTTCCTTGAGTACCTAGTTTCAGTCCCAGATCAGTTCCCGTTCAGTGTACCATGGCGAGTTTGACCCCAGTCACTATGATCCAGCAGCTCATCAGTTCCTTTGGTACCACACTCAGTAGCACTGTTGATTGTTCCAGTGCACCAGTTCTGCAGTTCACACATGATCCGCTCAGCAGTATATCCCAGATTTGTGTCCCCTCTGGACTCTTATGATGTACACAGTGGTCATGTATTTTACAGGTCCCCCTTTTCAGGCCTCACAGTTATGTTTATGTATCTTGATACGAGCATGGGTATGCCCGCCTCGTCCATATATTGAGATTATTCCTCAGTCAGTATTTGAGGTCATGTATATTTCAGGTCCCCATTTTTTGGACCCCATTGTTGTTATTATGTTATATCCTGATACGAGCATGGGAATGCCCGCCTCGTCCATATGATCAGATGATTCCTCATCCATTATGGAGGTTATGTACTTTTAGCTCTTGCAGTTGTTCGGGATCGTTGTTCCGGGCTTCAGTTTGTTTCTTCTCTTCTCTCCACATCCCAGGAAAACCATTCATGACTTATGATGTCCATCGGCCATACGATGAGCTCCTGACCTCGCACATCAGGGGGCAATCTGTTAACACCCAAAAAGTGTTCACTACCTCATCTACCACATTATATGGCTCATTTGTCCATTTTCCTACCATATTTCCCTTAAAATCCCAAAAAATCCCATTAAAAAGCCTCCAAAAGGCCTAAAATGCCTCCAAAAGGCCACAAAACCCTCAAAATAGCCTAAAAAAGGCTAAAAAACCCCCTTTTCCTCCAAAAATAGCAAAAATCCCCTAAAAAGGGAATAAAAAATATAAAATAATGAGGAAAAGGAGGAAAAAACCCTATACAGCTGCCCAAAACTATGTGTTTCCTAAAACCATGGGTCAGCACTCCACCACCAAAAAACTATAAATAGGTGATGGAGATCCCTTATTCCATATCCACAATCACAAGCACCCTTACTCTGCCAAAATCTCTCTCGAAACCCTAGTTCACCATTGAACTACTTTCACCTTGAGAGCCACTTTTGGCCCATTCCCATCATTTGGAGAAGGAGAAGGAGCATCTTGAAGCTTGGAGCATCCTCTTGGACACTGCAAAGGGCTTCATCAAACCTTCTCATTGAAGGTAATATCAATACAAAAAAGCCATTCTTTAAATTTGATGTTTATGTTTCATGCATGCTTTAGAAGTAATTTAATTTTTGTTTTAGCTTAATTAGTTTAATATACTGAACTGCTACTAAGGAGTCCGTTCTCCTTAGTAGGTGCTCATTGGCACAAGCTAGGGGTAAAACCCTAGCTACACTCGGGTTGCATTCCTGGACACTGACACCTTTTGAGTTTCAGGAGGATTGCTTGGAAGGTTGAAGAAGAACCATATCAGCTGCATGAAAAGTGCACTCTGAACGGTGTTGATCGGCTTGTTGTTTCAGTCGAATTCTTTCCATGTGAATATTGTCCTACAGAATGAGAAGAATCTGATCGTGGTTTCGAAGAACCGAGTCAATTTCCTGAATTGGGGAGCTGCTGAGGGTGTATGGAAGAAGAACTGGGGGTGCCTGTCCATAGACTGCTTCATATGGTATCCTTGTAGACGTTGTATTGCACCACTGGAGTCCTTCTAGGAAATTCATAGAAATAGTTGTCCAAATTTGTGTATGGATGGGAAAGGGTTCGAGCAGTCCCGAAAGGAGTGTCGTTCCACCCTTGTTGACCTGGCAAGTATCACAGTCAACCACCATCTGTTGAATTGGCATTTTCTATCCTTGCCAAAAGAAGTTACATTGTTCCCGGTCATACTCTTGGAGGAACCCAGAGTGCCCTTCCGATGAAGAAGCATGGAGTTCATAGAAGAGATAGCCTTGTTGAACATATTGCAACTAGTTTGGAACAAGCAGAGAAATAGCTGTAAGAGAAACTAGGTCATCAAATGTGTGATAAGGAGCATCTGCCACCATATTGTCCTTACCCTTCTTGTAAGTGATCGGATAGTCATAACCCATGAGGTGGATAAGCCATTTCAGGTGTGCTGGGGAGGAGACCCATTGTTCCAGAAAATTTTCCAGACTCTGGAGATCAGTCTTGATGCAGAAATAATTCCCTAATAGGGATGGTGGCCATTTCGGTACTACATGCAAAATAGCCATCATTTCCTGATGAGATGCAGATGCGGCTAAATGCTTACCAGAAAGGTCTCTTGAAGGTAGCAATCCCACTGGTGCAGCAAAGACACCTGCATATCTATCCAAGGAAGTAGTGGAGACCATTGATGGGTTCATCTGAATGGAATGGAGCTGAGTGATGACACCATGTGAATTCTTCTTAAGGATCTTTTCCAGACGATGTGAACTGATGATGTAGAAAGACCTTGGTTGTAATCCTGTAAATTTGTGTTGTGTCCCATTGACTAAAAACTGCATCCAAATTTTAGCAAAATCCCATAAGATGGGGCCAAGTGTGCGTAACCATTGAACGCCCAAAACCACATCACATCCACCTAAGGACAAGGAAAACATGTCAGAGCACATGTTATAATATTCTAGAGAGATACACATGTGGTGACACTTTCCCTTGCAAGGTAAGGTGCCTCCATTGGAAACCATGACTTCAAAGTTGGAGCAAGGATGGACAAAACAATCAGCCCGTTTGGCAATCCGGGGGTCAATGAAGTTATGAGTGCTACCAGAATCAATGAGTATTGTAAGAGGAAGCTTCTTGAAGTAACCCCTGACCCGCATTGTTTGGGGGGTGGTGACGCCGGATAAAGCATGGAGAGATATCTCTGGTTGGTCATCCTGAGATGGGGGGTCAATAGACGGTTCCTGAATGTCGACCTGATCATCCATTGTATCTGGAGCTTCTTCACCAATTTTAGAGGCAAGCGGAGAATCCATATCCAAGAGATAGAGCTTTTGTTGAACACATCTATGTCCCCGAGTGAATTTCTCATCACAATTATAACAAAGCCCTTTTTCTCTACGTGCTTGCATCTCTGTTTCAGACAAATGCTTGACAGGAGTTGGTCGAGGAGCTGGCGGAATGGGAGGTCGTTGAGAACCCATATTTCAGAAGGGAACAAAAGTGGGTTTGGAGCGCTGTTGGGATACAATCTTGTCTTCTGCCAACTTAGCTAACCCTAGGACTTCCATCATTGTGTTGGGACAGAACATTTTAACCTATGACCGGATTTCATCCTTAAGACCATTGATAAAATAACTCCTGTAGAATTCATCAGACAAGCCTTCTGTGTGATTGGCTAGTTTTTCAAATTCTGTTTGATACTCTCTCACAGTTCCACTTTGATGGAGTTTAGTGAGTGCTCCGGTGAAGTAATCAAAAGCACTAGGACCAAACCGTTGCAAAAGGAGTTGGAAAAAATCTGTCCATTTTGGCTTGTCATGAGCCTTGATGTACCAACGGTACCATTGAAGGGCTTCTTGTTCCAAATGAAAGGATGCAAGTGGAACTTTTTGGACATCAAAAGTGCTATGCAAACTGAAATACTGTTCTGCACGATAGATCCATCCAGTCGGATCAATACCATTGAAGTAAGGAAATTCAAGCTTCTAACCACGGAAAGAGCTGGAAAAAGAGAACCCATTGGCTACAAAAGATTCTTGTTGTCGTTTATTGTTCATGGCTGAATGTTGAAGATGGAGGCTAATAAATTTTTCATCCAGATCTTGGAGTTTGGTTTGGATGGCTGCAAGTGCTTCCTCCATGGTTTTTGCTCCTGTGTGGGTGACAACCATAACTAGGAGTTTTTTTTTTTGGGGGGGGGGGAATGGATAGAAAAACACAAACAAAAGCTTATTTAGTAAAGGGAAATTTGGATTTGGGAAAAACTTGGATGGGTAATTGGGGTTTGAATAGGTTTTTGACACTTTCTGATGGACAGGGAAGCAAAAAATGAGGATTTTAGAAGCGGGGTGAAAGAATGAGAAAATTTGTCAAATAGGGACAAAGAAGCAGAAATAGGGAATGAACACGGTGGCAAAATTTGGAGGCGAGTGGGTGAAAATTGAAGAAGTTATGGCAAACCCTAAAAATAGACAAATGTGAGATTTCTAGCTTTGGGAAGTAGAATTTGGGATAGGGTCCTCAGAAATGAAAGATGCAGAATGGGATTATAGGGGTGTCAGGGAAGTTTCAAGGGAAACAGAGTGAAAACAAGGGAGATATGGCCAAAAAAATAGAATTTTATACCCTTTTTTTTTTTTTTTTTGGATCTACTATGGCGCAGAAGCGATCGAAAACAGATGGCTCTACAACGATGCTACAGCGATCGGCAATAGATGGATATGAAACAACACCAAATGGATCTGAAATAGCTTTCAGAATAGACCTAAAATGGCTGGATCTGGAACGAATTTCAGAATGGATCTGAAACGACGCAGAAGTTATCAAAAACAGATCAGCTGAAAATAGATATGGACCCCAGGTATGTTTGGCTTCCTAACAGTTCAGGGTTTTCACTCAGCCACCAATGCTGTCTGACGGCTTGCGTATTGGGGCAGTACCCCTCACTCCATGACTCAGGTAAAACTGATAACCGCTTTGCCACAAACGACAGCGTTTGGTTTACCTCATGGGTGGGAACTAGTCAATCAGGTAGGGGTCGTTTCACATTTCGCTAGCAAGTCCTCTCAATGGGCCAACTACTTTGGGGTTCCTGTGGTACTCCTCACAATGAGTTTTAGGGTTTATGCCCAAGTACTTCCCATAGTTAAGCGGATAGGAATTATTCCCAGATCCGAAGTTGCAACAGATGAAAAAAAAAAATTGTCCGAAATTTCACCCAGCGAGCCCAAGAAAGTGCTCTGATACCAGATGTGATGAACTTGCAATACTTAATTAATGAAAACACACAAAATAGCGAAATAATAGAACTCATAATCACTTTTATATTGATCGTAGGCCACTTCGAGGGGGAAAACCTCTTTTGAGCAAGCTCAATACAAATAACTTCATAGTACCTTCATTGGTCTCAACACAAACTTATATACTAAGTCTAGGCGCCAATACCATTTGTCAATACAAACCATGGGCTAATACAAAATATGGATCAACAGTTACTACGGGACAACTTACAAAGCATATGCATCCAACAAAAATAATACAAACTATGGATCAACAAATACTATGGGACGACTTACAAAGCATATGCGTCCAACAACAATATACTAACAAAGTAAATAGAAGGGTTGACAAATGCCGAAGTCAAGAACTTGATAGGCTCTTAAGCCTTTGAAGAGAGGTATTGTGCATATTAGAGTGGGCTAATTTTGGAACTAAGAGCAAAAGTAGGTTTTTATGGTTTAGAGAAGGGTTTTAGAACCTAGAGAGTGTGCTTTCAAAACATAGAGCACACTAGAGTAGTTTTGATCCTTAGGTCTGGGCAGGCCTTAGACATGGCCTATTATCAGGTCTTTAGAATCTATTTGAATGCTTCCATAGTGCCATTTTCCTAAGGGTGATATGGACTACTTTTATGATGTTGAATTAGAAATTTAGTTGTTGATTGTTCAATGGTAGTATGTTAAAAAAAATTCCTTGATCACTTGTGAAACTTTTGGGTCACCTGAACTAAGTCATAATGTTTTCATTAATTAAATGAGCAGCTGCCTCTATGGAACTGTCTCAGACTCATGTGTATTCAACCCACTTGGTTAAATAATCTGTTGTGGTAATAATATAATGGGATTTTTAATACTTTCCTGGTAGTTTGATGGGTCCCACAAATTTGATATCCCATTTCTCAAATGGTTGTAGAGCTCATACATGGTGCAATGGGAGTTCATCTCTTCTAAATGGTCTACCCACACACTGGAATATGTCACATTTTCATGCATACTCCTTAGCATATTTGAATACTATAGGCCACATGAGTCCTTCTTGTAACACTTTCCTACTTGTATCTTTTCCACCAACATTAAATCCCGCAGCTCCAGCGTGACATTCTTACAAAAAAAATTCACATTCATGATGTAATATGCATCTATGCAAGATGCCATGAATCCCCAATTTATAAATTTGTTCAATAATTAGCTAATATTCCATAGCTCTTACAACTAAGTGCCTTTTATGGGATGTACAGTAGTCATCTAGAGATTTTCATGTTGTTAGGAACAACGCAATCTATTCTAGGTGATCTAGGATGGCTTCCACTCTAAATAATGTTACATTTCGTAGTTTATCATCCATTGTTCCACCAACTTCACCTGATTTTATGTGAGAAAGATGATGATCTCCATGATTGTGTTTCCCAGCTGTCATGATGATTCAAAATCAAAGTCCTCAAACAAAAGTAACCATATACATACTCTTCCTTCTAATACTGGCTTATTTACTAGATACTTCAAGGAAGAGTGATATGTAAAGAACTTAAAGTGTACTCCCAATAGGTGGTGGTGGAACTTCTATAATGCATAAATAGTAGCTAGTCCTTCTTGCTTTGTTGTCGTATAATTGTTCTCTGGTTGTGAAAGTTTTATACTTGCAAAGTAAATTGGATGGTCCATCTTTCCTTCTTATGGCTAGGATACTATAGCACCAAGAGAGATTTATGAAACATCCACATGGACATGGAACTCCTTCTTCCAATCATAAAATGAAAATATTGGATCGTTTACCATTTTTTCTTCCAGCATGTTGAAATCATTTTCACAATCTTCATTCCATTGAAAATTCTTAGCATTCTTCAACAGTTTCTCCAATGGTGCAATGATGCATGCATAGATGCAGATGATCTTCTACAATATTGGTTATGAACCATGGTGGATCTTAATTGTTTTACTTTCATAGGTGCCTATAGATTTACAATGGCCACAATTTTCATAGGATCAACCAGTACTCCGTATTTATATAAAATATGTCCCAACAAGTTACTGAAAGGTACAGAGAATATTCACTTCCATAGGTTCAATGAGATCCCCATCTGTCTACAGAAATACAACATAAGCCGAAGGAGAGAAACATGGTATTTGAGCAAACTGTATATTGTCCAATCATCCAAAAAAACTTCTAATAATTTATGAAGGAACTCATTTAAGGCTACTATCACAATCCTCAAAAATATAGTTGGTGCATTTTTAAGTCCAAATTGCATAACATTTTATGTGAAAAATCCCCATTCAGTAGTAAATGTAGTCTTCTTATCTTCTCCAATGATTCTGACCTAATGATATCACGAGAATCCATCAATGAAGGACTGTGCATTATTCATCCCCACTTGATCTAATACATTTTCAATGAAAAAATTCATGAATGGGTCATGAACACATGCATCACTCATGCTATGGTAATCAACACAAACTAATATGTCGTACGTATCCTTCTTGCTCTAGATAAATTGGGGAAGATCCATTCAAACTACTCAACTAGAAAAATCAGTCTTATAATCAACATGCAATCAATATCCTTCTTCACCTTTTGTTTTATTTGAGGATTCAACCAATATGGTATATGCTTTACAAGATTTTTGTTTGGATTTAGTGAAATATTCATCTTCATCTCCTCGAGATCTCCCTGAATTCCTTTTAGCTTTGCGAAACTTTGTGAAAACAAGTCTTCATATTCTTTCAATATAGATGTGACCTCAGATACAACTTGATCTCCCCATTAGTCCCTAGTAGTTTCCATCTTTGGTTTGTATTCATTGGCAATTTGGATTTTCTTTAGCTGTAGAGGTTGTCTATAAATTTCTATGGTATCTTTGGGTTTGGTGTGACTAACTTCCCGAGTGCCTTTTGATTCCTAGAATGTGATGCATCACAGTTGTTCTAATTCATCTGGTTCTAGATTATATTCATCTACAGTTGTGCAACAAAGAGGTTTCCACATCTCTAGGACGATCAAGTGAAAGTTCACTAATTCTTGATGTGCATGGAAAATATATGAGTGACCCACCTTCCACAGTTTGTCGATAAATAAGGCACCGTTGATAGTTGTTAATGCTTCTATTGACGTGTCAGTTGGTGCAGAGAAGGAAAAATATTGACAGACTTGGTGTGTAGATTCTTCCAGTTGCCAATCTACCTCCTTGTTTCTTCATGTATATACCTATATTTTGGAATAGGACGAAGCTCATGGAAGAATGGATGAAACAAAAACTATGGTTGTAAGCCTCTCAATTCCCACTAGTGCTCACACCTGTCAATATGTTGATAGGGATTGGTATCCACCATGTATAATTCTTCTACCATGTTAGTGGGAAAATATGGCTTTAACCTTATCATTAAATTTAGTTGAATTGTGTCTCGATCAGGTAAATCATCTTTGTTTGTTTCCCACCATCTCGCAGGAGTCCCTCTGGGTATTGTGTGTCATCCAAAATTTCCCTTTCCATATTTTCTTAGACTGGCTTTGTATATTGTGGACGTCAATGTGGATTTAGGGGTTGTGTCACCTTCATGCCATCAACCTCAAAGGTCATCAATCTATTTTTAAAATCAATTACGCCATTGTTTTGTCATGTCCCCAAAAAATTGATCATTGGAACAAGTTCCTAACCCAACCTAACCCTTGGGTTGAGGAGGCAGCTACATAACCATGGGGTTAAATTTTGTATTCTAGGCAATTAATTATTTAGGAGAGTGCATTTAATTTTATCTATAGATGCTACCCACTTCGGAAGAAATAATTAATGGAGCATTTATTATTATTGATGCAATTAATATTTTTATTTATGATGCTGAATAAATGAAGAACATGGCCCAGTAATTTGAATTGGTGGATAAGGTTGGAGGAATTACTTGGGGTAGAAATCAAGTAAACACTAGAGTCCAAAAATGTTGCTAAAATGGAGAAAAGAGGCTTTTTTCAGGGAAAGCAACATAAATCTAGGAAAAAGCAGGAAAGTTTAGAAAGGAAGGAAACTCATAAAAAGTGGGAAAGGGAGGAAAGCCAAAGCAAAGCAAGGAAAGTATGTCCACTCATGGGTGACCTATTCTCACAGGTCACCAATCCAAGTAACTTGTTCAATAGGTCAACATGAATTCTATAAAATAAGGATTCCAACTCCATTTCACATCTTTTGCTAGTTTGAGAAATTTTATGAATGCATTTGTGCATCTGAGACTTGGGAGTTGTGCCCCTAGTCAAGCATGGGAGATGTGCCCCAACTTTCTCTGAGAGGATGATGGGATTCAGCCATTGTCATTAATTTTATTTGCAGGTCGTGTAGCTAATCAAGTTGAATTTGAAGATCAGAAAAGCATCATCCATTCCAGAGTTCGAATATCCAAGCTTCCTATGGATTTCTAGAGCTAGTCTCTGGTGTAGAAGAAGAGATATTTTTCCATGGTGTTTTGAGAGGCATTTCAGCCTATTCCTGATGTTATAACAGAGTATTGAAGCTTCTCAGGTCAAAACAGAAGTTTAGAACCATCTTCACCAAAGTCAGAAATCGAATCCTCCCTCCTCCTCCTATTCTACAACTAGTTTCCTATGTGAAAGAGGAGAGAATATTCTATCATCTTTTGAGAGGCATGATGGCCTATTTCTTATGTAATAATAGAGTATGTAATGTTTTGATATCATTCACTTCAATACAAATTATAGAATTCTGGATTATTCTCCAATTTATGCACCCCTACTAGATTTAGCTAGATTTTGACTAGCTTTCAATGAATGGTTCATAAATAAATGATTAAAGGTCCAAATTAAGTCATTTCAGTTCCTGTAGTTAGATAATATATCACATATAATGGTCCAACCACTATTTCATAATTTTGACTACCTTTGAGCATTGTTTGGCAGTCCACAAGTCAAACTAGTTGAGCTGTCCTTAATTGTTATTTTACTAGTTTTGTTATCATACTTGCCCAGATATGCATACAACTTTCTGAAAAGTTATATTATTATTATATGAATGTAAATTAATTATTATTATCCTCTTTGATGTCTGCAACAACCTTCTCCAACTTTCAGTCAATTTCCCTACCCATACTAGTCTGCATATGTTGAGAACCCCATGAACATTGGAGTAGAGTTCACCCAAGATGTTCTTGAAACATAAATGGTCTCAGTATGTTGTGCAAAGGTATAAAATCATATCATAACCTTTCATCCATCCATAGCCTTTGACCTTGCCCATCTCTAGCAATTCTAGCTTCCACAATCACTATTTTAATCAATTTTTATGAAGTCTCGAGTTAGTGTGCCGTAAGTTTGTACATTACAAGTTTTCATAGTCCCATTCAATTCTGAGCAACACTGGGTAAGGATCTATCTCTCCCATGATCTCAATTACTTCAAAATATGTGGTATTTATGACACCCCATAAGTCCAATTCAACGTTATCTAGATAGACAATGGGTAAAACATGGTACTGATTTTCCATACACAAATAAATGGGAGAGTAGAAAAGAGTTGTGGAACCCATTAATTCCCATGAATCCTTTGGCAAGATGGTCACACCAAATCCTAAGTCCAGGATTACATTATTAATATCATAACTGTGCACTTGCGCTTCAAGATGAAATTATTGTCCAGTTCTCTTCCTTTCCCTTTGCCACACCAACTGCAGATTTCTTTATGGTAGTGGGGCATAGATTTCTCCATCGATTTGCGCAACATTAGATAATTTGTGAAGCACACCATGTAACCTATGAGTGTATTTCTCATCTTCCAAGATATCCTTCAGTAAGTGAAACCATAATGAAACAGATTCCTTTTCTTTATCAGTACCTAATACCTCGCCCTCAGCTCCTGTATCATTTGGCCTAAATTATTGTGATGGTCTTGTACTATGTCAGGATAGCGGAGTTGGTATTCGACCAAACATATATGTGGTTTCTTGGTAGATATCCCTATGTTGGAATAGAATGTATTTATAAGTATTATTTGGTGTTTCCTTCCCAATTATTGGGGAATTCGATCATCACTAATTAGAGCCTACCTAGGTGAAAACAAATCCTATTGCAGTTTGGTATTCTTGGGGTTCAATTTATAAATTTGGCTAGTCTTCTTACATGATAGTCCCATTTAGCGATGAGTTCATGCCATTCCACCAGAATATGAGTATTAGTGCAGCAATATGTACACCATTGTCTTTTGGGTATAGGACACTCATGAGCAAGGTGGCCAGTTTAATTACATTTGTAGCATCACAGTGGTACTCTATGACCTCCTCCTCTTCTGGATCCGAATCCTCTTCCACAGCCTCCCCCTCCTATCCCCAAAGGTTGATCAAATACTGTTTGGGTACACAGGGTACTACCAAAGGACTGAACACCAAGAGCAACCACTTCACATAAACAGATCACAGATCAACACACCGATGTTTTGACATAGTTTAAACCCTCTTGAGGGAAACACTCCACGGCCCCGACCAAATAGCTTCTACGGGACAATTTATTATGCAAAGAAAGAAAGTTACAAATGAGCTTCTCATAATCAATCAACTAAATAATGACCCTCCATGCTCTTTAAATAGAGATCATGGACCAATCGGGTGTTAAGCCACAGATCAAGGTTAGGTTTGATCTAAAAGAAGTTGAGCCGTCGAATCACTATATGTCGGGAACATATCATGACCGTCGGATTAAGTATTTACAAATGCATACTAATGCATACTAAAGAAACACACTATCCCTAACGGATATATTACACAAGTTGATCTTAACTAACTCCTAAGTGTCTAAATATCCTAACATCCCCCCTTAAGAACAACTTGGGATAGGATTGAAGGATTTACAAAAGTGACACTATTAGGAGAAGGAAGGAGGCATTAGAGCCTATCCCCCCTTAATGACAAGTTCCTGAACTCCTAACATAGATCGAAGTTTAGAAAACTTCACTTCTGTAAGAGACTTGGTGAAGATGTCTCCAACTTGATCATCTGTAGGGAAAAAGAGCACTTCAAGAATACGATCATGAACAAGATTTCTGATGAAGTGCATATGTAGCTCAATGTGTTTCCTGCGTTGATGTAGAACTGGATCTTTGGCAAGCTTGATGGCACTTTGATTGTCGCACCAAAGTGGAGTAGGCTGCTGCTGCTCAAATCCAAACTCTGAAAGGATTTGTCGAATCCATAAAGCTTCCTGACTGGCATTAATTGTTGCTCGATATTCCGCCTCTGCTGAAGAAAGAGCAAGAGATTGTTGTTTCTTACAAGCCCAAGTAACAGGTCCAGATCCCAGACTGAAAACATAACCTACAGTAGACTTTCGATCATCAGGATTGTCGGCCCAATCTGAATCAGTGAAACCAACCAACAAAGGTTTCCCCCCTGTACTGTAATGAATCCCAAACTGAACTGTACCTCGAATATATCGAAGTATTCTTTTAGTTGCTTTCCAGTGACTTTCATGAGGTGTCTGCATATAACGGGCAACATGACCAATGGAAAAGGAAAGGTCAGGACAGGAATGAGTCAAGTATAAGATACTACCAACAAGTTGACGATACAAGGTGGCATCGACTTCAGGTGAAGCACAAGTGATAGAAAGTTTGACTCCAGACTGGAAGGGAGAAGGGCTGGTGTACAATCTTCCATGTGAAAGCGACGAAGAAGGTCACAAGCATACTTAGACTGATAAAGAAAGATTCATTCTTTGGTTTGCAGGACTTGGAGACCAAGAAATTAATGCAAATGTCCTAAGTCTGACATTTCAAAATTTTGTTTAAGACTGGATTTCACATGAGTTATAAGCTTAGGGTCACTACCAGTAAGAATAAGGTCATCAACATATAGAACAAGTATGATGAGATGGTTTCCTACTTTCTTGGTATAGACATTGGGGTCAGAATGGCATCTAGAAAAACCAGTGTCAAGGAGAAAGTTATCCATTTTTGCATACCAAGCTCTAGGAGCTTGCTTAAGGCCATATAAGGATTTCTTAAGGCGGTAGACAAGGCTAGAGTTATTCTGAACATAGCTAGGAGGTTGTTCCATGTAAATTTCCTCCTGTAAATCACCATGTAAGAAGGCAGACTTGACATCCATTTGATGGAATTCCCAGTTGTGTAAGGCTGCAAGGGAAAGAGCAAGGCGGATGGAGTTCATTTTTGCGACAGAGCAAAGGTTTCATTGTAATCAATCCCTTCAACTTGGGAAAAACATTTGGCAACTAACCTTGCCTTAAGTTTTTCAAAACTTCCATCTGATGCATACTTAGTTCTGTAGACCCATTTACATCTGACAAGTTTTCTTCCTTTTGGAAGAGGTACAAGATCCCAAGTATCATTCACCATTAAGGAACGATATTCTTAATCCATGGCTACATCCCAATCTAGATTTCCTGAAGCTTCTGCAAAAGTTTTCAGATCATGATTCTCGGAAACTTGAGCTAAAAGAGAAGAGGCTTGCTAAAACTGAGAACGTGTTCGACATTGATCTCTAGGATCACTGGCAAGATCACCAGCTACTTCACATGTTGAACGGACCCATCGAGGAAGCACTTGTGCTGGTGCAACTGGAGGAACATGAGCAGGCGGAGGTGGATTTTCATCTTCACTGTCATTATCAGAAACTGGAGTTGGAAACCTGTCAAGGAAGTTGGAAGAAGAAGAAGAAGGCACAAATGCCGAATCAGGCTCGTAGGCCAAAGATGGCACAATCGCCGAGTTAGGCTCGCAGGCCAAGAGATTTTCATCAAATTTAACATCTCTTGTAATGATTATATCATGAGAATGTGGTTGAAGAAGTCTATAACCTTTTACATCTTCAGAATATCCAACAAATATGCACTTTTCACTTTTAAGATGCAATGCTTTCCGTTTTTCATCCGCAATGTGAGCCCATGCTTCACTACCAAACACATGGAAGTGACTTACATCAGGTTTAGTTTTACTCTATGCTTCTTCCGGTGTTATACATTGTAATGCTTTAGTGGGGGTGTGATTAACTATGTAATTTGCACAATTAATGGCTTCAGCCCAAAATTGAAGACTTGGTCCCTTAGATTGGATCATACAATTAGCCATTTCTTTTAAAGTGCGGTTCTTCCGCTCAGCTACACCATTTTGCTATGGTGTATATGGAACAGTGTGCTGTTGTTGGATGCCTTGTTCAGTGCAGAACATAGTGAACTTATTGTTAATATTCTCCTCCATTGTCAGATCTTAACTTAATAATTTGATGACCAAATTGTTTTTCAACAAGGGCCTTGTAGGCCAAGAACATGTTAAATACTTCGCTCTTAAGTTTTAGGAAATAAACACAAGTGTGTCTGGTGTAATCATCAATGAAAGTTAAGAAATATTTGAAACCAGAAAAGGAAGCAGATGGAAGAGGACCACACAAGTCACTATGCACAAGCTCCAAGGGAACCGAGGCATGCCAAGAGGCACGTTTGTCAAAACTGTCCCGATGATGTTTTCCAAGTACACAACCGGAGCAAACACCATCCCTGCAAGATACCATCGGAAGACCTGTCACCGTATTTTCTTTACATAGTTGTTGCAATGAGCGATAATTTAAGTGACCAAATCGCTATACCAAAGTTTGCTCAAGTTATCACTATGAGCAACAAAAACTGAAGGGAAAGGTGATGACCCAAAGTTGCTAAACTTGTAAAACCTGGTAATATCATCAACAATTCCGGTAGCTAGGACCTGTTGAGGATCTTTAAAATCCTTGATTACAAATTGGTGAGGTGTAAAGGTCACAGTTTTACCTTCACCAGAATGAGTGATCTGATAGACTAATAACAAATTGCAGGAAATTCTTGGAACACATAGTACATCACTAAAATGACCATTATCTACTAGAACTGTTCCAGCTCCTACAACATTTAGAGATCTATGATCACCAACAAATATTTGTTTGGTGTTACATTCATGCATAGTAGAAAAGATGGCTTGATCCTTAGTCATATGATAAGATGCTCCAAAATCAATGAGCCATTCATTTGAAGTAGAAGAAGAATATGCATTATAAGAGTAACCAGAAGCACAAAGTGCATGTCCATGAGAGGTAGATTCTGAAGGCGAATCTAGGCTGATGTGGTGCTTCTTCATTGCTGCTTCCAAGGCTTCCATCTTCTTGAAACACTTAGATTCATCATGATTATCTTTCCCGCAATAGTTGCAATGAGGCTCAGTCTTCTTTCCTTTTGGCTTGGATCCTTTGTCATTTTTTAAAGAAGGAGCTGACTGAGAGGGTTTTGGACCCTTGTTTGACTTATTATTGCAAAAATTTTGTTTCTTGGGAGGCTTGGACTTTTCTTTCTGTTGGGACAATAAGGCTTTCCCAGATGTATCTGCATTGTTGATTATTCCAAGATGAATGAGTTTATCTTGTTCTCTAATCAAGGAATCACAAAAGGATTCAAGACTAGGCTCTTGATAGCTAGCTGCATTCAAGGATTCTTTCATGGAGTAAAATGTAGATACAAAAACAGAATATGCAGGTCCAAGTTTGGAAAGAATATGATAAATACATTGTTTGTCTTCCCTCTCAATCTTACATTCTGCACATAAGAGTTTAAGAGTTTTGTACTTAGATAAATAATCTTGAATGCATGAAAAGTCACTTGGATTTAAAGAAATCAACTCATTTTCGAGTTGGTGACCTCGAATTTCATTGTGTTTACCAAACACAGATTCCAACTTGTCCCAAGCAGCATTAGGTTCATCAATTCCAGATATGTGGAATCGCAAATCAGTAGAGATTGACATCCCAATCAATCCACGAGCTTCATCACATCTATTTTCCCATTTTATTTTCTTATCATCATCAGTGGGTTCTTTTTCTTTCCCTGAGGTAATTCTGAAAAGTCCCCTACTTCGTAGAACATCCTCCATACGAGATTTCCATGAGAAATAGTTGGAACTGTTAAGTAGAATATCACAAGGGGTGGCCATATTTGTAAATTAATGGATGTAAAAGCAGAAACCAATAGTCTGGATGTGAATAGCTCGAAAAAATAGGCGGTTAAAAAAAAAAACGGCATTGAAAACTGACTCTGTATGATGAAGTTATGCTTGAACAAAGAAACTGTTGAAAATGTCCCCAATAGTGATGTGGCAGCTAGAGAATGTCCAGTAGAAAAAGAACCCCCCTCTTCCCAAGATGAACCTTTTGACAATCACTTTACAAGAAAGTTGATTTAAGTGAACCACTTTTGTAAAATAAGTGATTTCACTTTTACAATGATATTACTTTTAAATAGTGCAACAATAAAAAAAACTTAAGTGACTCACTTGTATTTTTATTTTTTATTATTTAAGTGAGATGCACTTTTACAATAAAATAACTTGAAAATAGAAGTTGCATGCACTTTTTCTTTTAAAAGTAACTTCCTAAGGCTTGAACTCAAGACCTATTAAGGAATAAAGCAACTTTGAACCAAGTGAGCTAGATTAAAAGGTATGTAAAATATGGGAATGAGGAAGGGGGCTTTTTTTTTTTAACTCTTCTTGCTCGGTTTGCGTGCTTGCCCTTTTTCCTGCAAAACACACCACAAATCGAAACAAAAAAATGTGTCCACACTTGTGGAGTTAGATCTCATTAGCTTGCCCGAAAAGTCTACGTTTTCTCTCTGTTTTTTATTTGCCGAGATCGCGCAAGGTGCACGGCAAAGAGCATATGCAGCCGAGAAAAACCCTTTTCCTTTCTGTTTCTGATTTGCCGAGATCGCTCAAGGTGCACAGCAAAGAGCATATGCAGATGGGAAAGCAACAATCCGAACCCAAAAAAAATCTAACAGTACAAAATGATAAAATATGAGATTTTTTCTTTTAAAAACAGAAAATAAAAAATGCGTCACTGTAACATTATACCTTCAGATCTGATGAAATATGCGTTTCTGGAGCAATTGGGAACTGTTTTCAATCAAACGAAAATTATTTCCCAATGGAAATGATGCTCTGGACGCAATGGAACACCTCCCACAACCCAGAAATTCACAGAAATACTAGAACTAGAAACCCTTTCGAGTTTCGGCAACAGCAGTTCAAGATCTAGATCACAACCGGAAGCGACACTTCATAAAAGCTCTGATACCATGTTCGGGTACACAGGGTACTACCAAAGGACCGAACACCAAGAGAATCCACTTCACATAAACATATCACAGATCAACACATCGATGTTTTGATGTGGTTTAAACCCTCTTGAGGGAAACACTCCACGGCCCCGGCCAAATAGCTTCTACGGGACAATTTATTATGCAAAGAAAGAAAGTTACAAATGAGCTTCTCATAATCAATCAACTAAACAATGAACCTCCATGCTCTTTAAATAGAGATCATGGACCAATCGGGTGTTAAGCCACGGATCAAGGTTAGGTTTGATCTAAGAGAAGTTGAGCCGTCGGATCACTCTATGTTGGGAACATATCGTGACCGTCGGATTAAGTATTTACAAATGCATACTAAAGAAACACACTATCCCTAACGGATATATTACACAAGTTGATCTTAACTAAATCCTAAGTGTCTAAATATCCTAACATCACAGTGGTACTCTATGACCTCCTCCTCTTCTGGATCTGAATCCTCTTCCACAGCCTCCCCCTCCTATCCCCAAAGGTTGATCAAATACCAATAATATAGATGAATCTATTTTCTTTGTAAGGGAATCCAAGGCTCTAAATTTTTTAGTGTTGTTTATAGTAGATCCATAGAATTCGCAGTAGACCATGTTGGGTATTAAAGAGTACTTCTTGAGGAGTGGAAAAAGTTGTGGTGGATGACCAAATTATTTTCATATCTCACATAATTCATTGGAGGAAGCACTTGGTGGCTCTTGATATGACAATTGTCCTGCTGAATGGAATCGATTTGCTACAAAAACCTATGCAATTGTAACACCTGGTCCTACATCGAACTATCCACCTGGTGGACCTTGTCCTCCTTGTTTCCTTAGACATGTTGAAGCATGATTTCCTTCTATAATGAAACCCATCCACCATACCTATGGTCGTTGTGATATTGGTACATTCAAATCCTTGATTCTTTTAGTTATTTCTACCAGGTTATTATTGTAAAATTCAAGCACGACATATCTAGGAAACAAGAACAACACTTACTAGAGATGCATGTTGTAAATTGTGTGTCGAAACACTAACGCAAAAGGTTTGCATAATTTGATGCATTTTCATTAACTTAGAATATGATTACAATGTGTAACAATGGCAATGATAACCCAACAATTCGAATCCTAGAGAGGTCATTCAAATTGAATGCATGAGAGTAGCTTACTGGTTAGTTAACACCACTCGGCACATCAGTTAACCACTTAACTACCATGTAATTGACTCTAACAGACTCTGAAAATGTCTTAACTCAGTCTAACTAAATCCATAACTCAATTGAATGCCCAAAATAAGGGTGAAATAACACCATATTAGGTCAAACTGAGCAGGAGGGTGCCTTTCTGACTCTAGTTAGATGAATATAATAATAAATGATGTCATTTGGATTGATTAGGGCGCTTTAGTCATGCAAATCACCCCAGTTGAATCCCTGAATGAAGGAGGAACCCCATTTCACTGAAATTGATGATCTGTTGATGATGTAAGCACATAATTGAGTCAAAATACTTACGATAAGTGGTAAACTAGGTTGTTAAACCCAAATAAATGATGTTTTGTTGGAAAATGACTCCAGCACCCCCCTTAAGATAATATCATGTGGAGGAATAAAATAATAAAAGGGCCCTGACAACAAATTCCATAGGTCACCCAGTACAAAAATAATCCAAAAAATGCTAAAAAAATCTAGGTGAGGAAAGAGGGAAAAACCCAGTGGGAAAGAAAAATCCCCCTAAAAGTCAACACTGAAGGATCTAATTTATCCTCACCATAGTATAACTCACCCCCAACAGTTAACATAGGTAAGATAACTTCTTCTTAGTAAAGCTCTTGGTGAAGATGTCTGCAATTTGATCTTTTTTGGGGCAATATTGCAGTAGAATGGTTCTGTCATGCACAAGCTACCAGATGTAGTGCATGTGGATATCGATATGCTTGGTCCTCTGTATCTGAACCAGATCTGTCCAGATATTGATATCACTCTGATTGTCACAAAAAATGACAGCAGAAGTGGTGCTACCAATATCAAACTATGCTAGAATACCCTGCAACCAAATTGCCTGAATGCAAGCATTGACTACTCCTCGATAATATGCCTCTGCTGAAGATAAGGAAATGGCTTCCTGATTTTTACTTGACCATAAAATAGGCCATGTTCTAATCATGAAAACATATCTAAAATTGGACTTACAATCGATGCTATCACCTGCCCAATCTGAATCAGTGAATCCAACCAAGTCAAGATTGGAATTCGCACTATAGTGAATGCCAAAATGTCTCGTACCTTACACATAATGCAAGATCCTTTTGGATTCCTTCTAGTGAAGCTCATGGGGCTTATGCATGTACCTTGAGACAACAATCACAGCATAATAAATATAGGGCCTAGAGTGTGTCAGATACAAAATACTTCCAATCAATTGTTAGTAAAGTGTAGAATCACCATCCTCAATATTGATTCCAGAGAGGAATGGGAATGGTTCTGCTTTACATTGTCCCATATTTAAATTATTTAGAAGGTCCAAAGAATATTTTGAATGGGAAATCATGATCCCATCAAAATTTTGAGTGATCTCGAGACCAAGAAGCTGCTTCGGTAGGCCTAAATCACTCAATGTATCAAATGCTTGGTGTAAAGTTGTTTTTATTGTGTCGGTCGAAGCAATACTGCTTCCTGTAATCAATAGGTAATAAACCTAAAGTATAATGATCATAAAATTACCTTCATGCTTCTGTATATATACATTTATATCTAATTTTCATCTCACAAAGCTTTGCGACAGAAGAAAGGAATCCATCTTTGCATACCATGCTCTTGGGGCATGTTTTAAAACATACAAATATTTCCTTAATATGCAAAAAAGTGTCAGATATGAAATGTAAAATTATGGATGATCCATATAGATCTTTTTGTGCATGATAGTACCTTATAGTAAGGGAGATGACACTACCAACTTACATCGGGTGACAGGTAAATACATTCATGTTTTGCATCAATTACTACGAATGGAAAGAGATTAGAGTTTTGAAAGTCATACCTTTTTAACGATGGCTGGTCCTAGCTTTCTCCCAATCTTCCACAGAGATGAACTTGCAAAACAAGTTAACCTTCCTCAACGTATCTTGATTGTGGTATATATAATGAAATTGAAAGCAATTTAACATTAACTACAATCATATATACAACAAAAGAGACATTTCATGGGGACAGGAAGGGTATTTCCACCTTTTATTATCAAATAAATGTAGATAAGTACAGATATACCTGATTTGTCCAGACACTTCTGCAGCCGAGTCCTAGGTTCTTGCTCCTCACAATGACTTGATAATTCCTCCAGTGTAACAACAGGTTCTTCTTCCTTCATTGGCCCCTCCCTCATGGCTTCCCCTTGTATTTATGGGACAAGGTTGGAAGTTAGATTCGTGAGGCAGTTGAATTGGGAGGTTGGGGGATTTACAGAACCAACCTCAACTAATCTCAATTCGTAATATTAATATATTTTTTCCATTCACCTTAACATGTGTGCAAGTATCATAATAGTAAACAAGCATTCAGTATGCAACTTTTGTTCTTTACAACTAGCGCACACATCTTTTGAGGTAAGTGCACGGGTTCTCTTCAGAAGAACCAGCATTTAAAACGCAAGCTGTCAGTGGCAATAATAGTGCACACATAGTGAAAACTATAGAAAAAATATGTTTTTCAGCTGAATATATGTGATCTCATCAATAACTCATCCAAGGTCAACCTAGCTCTTCCATCCATAGTGTCCTTTTGTGTGATCGATAGTGCAATGTGATCACGGATAGAGAAGTGCAGATTTGACCTATAACAGATTCCCCCTAATGTGTGAGGTCAGAGGGAAACGATGGCCTAAATACATTATAATTCCAAGTGAGAGGAGGAGCAAGAAACCGCTATACCAAGTCACAAAAGCACCTGAAAACAATGATCAAGGTCAGTGAGAAATTACATTGTTGACATCATATAGATGTTCGGTGTGATACAACATGATCTCCAATACATAACTGGGAGATGTATATATAGCATGGCCACTGAAATACAAGTGTGGATCCATGTAAAAAATGAGAGATCATAGCCATAACAACAAGTTGGATCTATGTCTCATGAAGAGCCAAAATGAATGAGGCTCAGTCTTGCACAACTTGGGTGATAACATAAATAGGGTGATGCTATCAGAGTCCCAAGGTCTTCATCCAAACAACCCAAGGTACAAACCCTAACCATGTGAACTAATGAGCTGGAGTCAAACATGGGGGATATCGTTTGATTACCATTCATTGATGTATACCATTAACAAACGCGAGGGCTTCCATTGATAACGATAATGGGGCCCAAGGTACCTAGTACGTTTCAACAAGTGTGAATAAGTGGACTTGAATTCGAACACTTGAGAAACCTGTCGAATAAGATACATTAATGTATTCACATTATCCAACAACGAGTGAAACTGCCATTGATGACTACAATCCCCAAGGTACTAACCGAAACTCTAAAATTTATTCCCGGATCATAATGGGTTGAGTTCAATGGGAAGAAGTCCATTGGAACGAAGGCCTTAATGCATACTCCATCATCCAACACGAGGAACACTCAAAATTTTGAGCTAATTTGGAGTAGGACGAACATAAGATGAAACAAACTAACACCAGGATGGCCGACACATGAAGTCAAGGCAACTGCAGAATGGTCGACATAGGTTGTATCCTTGAACATTGAGCACGACACAAAGTGACTTAGTCAGGTTTTAACATGAGGGGAAAGTGATATAAGCCTTCCATGTAGGAGACATTAGCAGACTCTCCATATGATTGGAATAATAACCAACCGGAGGAGTACAAACTCTGAGATCAGGTTCACCCTAAGGTCAAAAACTAGAACCCAACTGAATGATGGACTCAAATAGGTGTTGTGTTCAAGGACATGACTGACTTAGCTGCCTTTGAAACTGAAAAGATGTAAGATACCCTTCTCTTCCCTTATTCTTTTTGTCAAAAAAATATCCTTCTTGTTGTTTTAATGAGTCCAAGAAAGCAAACTCAATAGTCTTTCTTCATTTTTTACAGAGTTTGAAGAAAAGATAGACAAATACTCCATAATACTGATCTCTGGATTTTAATAACAAGCCGATCCTGTTCTTGCTTGTCGGTGTTTTCAATTTTAAGGAATCTGAAAAGCTTAAACAATAACTCCATACACATACCCGTGTATTTAAGTATCGAGCCCGTGTTGGTATGTGCTCACCAGTGTTTTCCTGTTTATAGAGTCTGAAAAACTTAAACAATCCTCTATATACCTTCTCGTGGATTTCACATTGAGCCCGAGTAGGTGAATGCTCGCTTGGTATTTTCATGTTTCGAGAGTCTGAAAACCCTAAAGAAAACTCCAAAAGGTCCTTTTTCGTACAGTTAGTCTCCTCACCCGAAAAAGTGTAATGCAATCAGAGAAGAACGCTTCTGGCCATGGATGAATAGAGTATTCCTTTTTCGTAAGTGTTAGCACTTAGATTTTATTTCGGTTGTAAAAGAATAATACCTAAGGTAACCTATTTCAAACCAAGCTTTAGGTAGAAAACTCAGCCATTTTTCCACCAGAGAGGGCTCTCTCATGATATATATGTAAAGACTGAAATATATAAAAGTTCTCTCAAAATTTCTCAAAAGGATTTTCTGGTTGAAAAGGAAAACAAGAAACGTTTGGGCATGGAGTCAAAGTTTCAAATATGTAATATGCCAGTAAGAGATTTATACCAAACAGATTTTCACAGAGGCAAGATAGCAATCATATCACAGTCAATTTGATTTTTTTAGGTGGTATAGAAAGACGTAATGACATTCCATCAACAACAGGCATCTAACTGGGATGAATCCATTGTCAACTTTGGAGAAAATAGTGAATATTTAAATGCGATAAAACGAGGCATAACCAGTATGAATCTCGAGTTATTTCAAGTGTTCATTTAAATATAGAAGAAAAACATAATGGAAGATATAACATAGAGAGTAAACATGCACATATAAAGATAAAGGAAAAACAGACTGTAAAGCTGATCAACACATGAATCTCTGGTCTCAAAAGATGGGTATTTTCACTGTTCTGCCTTTATTTATCAAAAAATAGACTTCAAAATATATTCGTCTCTCAAAGAATTTCCAACCTCTTCAAAAATGACTCTCATTGTTTTTATACAAAATTCGGAAGAAGCTTGACATAACTGCTTCTTCTAACTAATAACTGAAAATACTTTAACTTAAAAGATAACTGTCTTTGAGCAAATAAATAACTGTCTCTAGATAATATTACAAATTTAAAATAAAAGTATATTTTTGCCACTTGGCAAAAATTTTGAATATCATCTTTTCGCCACTTGGCAAGAGTTTTGAAAGCATCTATGAATGGACAGAATATCTTGTCCTTCCATATTTGTCCACATAATTCCACTGTTCGACCGTGGGTAGATCATAGTTGGTCATTTCTTTTACCAAGACTCGCATTTCAACATGACCTGCATAAGAAACAGGAAGAAGATTCTCACAGGTTGAGATTAGCATATTTAAAATTTCAAAGTCCTCTGCTATTTTCTCCATTAAAATTTTTCCTATAAGCATATGATCCAACTGATGGAACTTTCTATGATCCATCCTTATGTCAAACAGCAATCTCTTCTACTCATTAGGAGGAATCAATTCATTCTTTTCATTCCAAAAAGCAGGGAATCCTTTGTTTACTAATTTTTCAAATTGCTTCTTAAACTTTACTACTTCTCCCCTTATATCTCCAGCTTTAGCTTCAATATTTTCAACATGCAAGTACTTTCCCAACATCCTTCTGGCCCATGTAATGACTGAAATTCTATTCATTATATTCATGGTTGTCAAGTCTGCTTCAGTTAGACTGTTTAAGAATGTTATAGCTTTCTAGGCTACTTCTTTTGGCTTTTTATTTAAGTTCTCCCTGACTGCTCTGCAACTTTCGAAGGCATCTTTTGCTACCTTTTCTTTGACCCTTATGTAATCCAAATATGGTCTTAATTTCTCAACTTCCTTTATTATTTGGTCCCAGACCATGTGTTTGCAACCTTGCATAGTAGCTTGTCCTGTCACATGAGCTGCCAAACCTTTGTTATTATCACCTAATTCCTGATTCCTTGTCTGCAAAGTTTTTATTTCCTTATTTTTAATTTCATTTTCTTCCTTCAGCTTTTGTATTTCCATCTTCAATTCTTTGATTTCTCCTTCTTCCAAACTTACTTGGGACATGGCTTGTAAAATACCATCTACTCCAGTTTTGTCTTCATCTGTGGTTGTTTGTACCTGTTGCTGACCACTTTCTGCTAATCTTTTCCTTGCTTCCTCCAACTGCTCTTCTAAAATGATTTTTTCTTTTTCCCAATGTTCTTTTTCATCAGAGAGCTTTAAAATTTTTGCAGTAACATCGTTTACTTCATTAGATAATTCTTCTTTTTCCTTTTCCAGTATCGTTAGTTCTGCTCCCTGGATAAGCACAGTGTCTGGAATTTTTAGCTTTCGTCTTAACATCAGGATCGTATCATCTTTTTCTTTGAGCAATTTTGTTGCTGCATCTCCCTCTTTATTTATCAAATCTACTTGCAATTTTTTAATCTGTTGCTGTCGAGATTTATTTTCTGCCTTCTCTTGTCTCAACTGATTATTCAATTTATCCACTGAATTTTTCAACTTGTCCGCCCTTAATATTGCCCCAAAATAATCTGAATATATAACTTCTCCTATTTGTCTGTGCAACAAAATTTTATCTGGGGCATTTATTTTAGACAAATCTACTTTCATCTCTGAAATCTTATCTTTTGTGACAACTGAAAATTTCAAAGAATTCTCTTTGATATTTCTGCTAGTAAATAAACTTACTTCAGTATTGGATATATTTTTGACTTTCGGAAACAATTGATTGGTTTGTTTAGAGGACTCCTGTTTATTCTGAATATGTTCATTAAATACATCCATCATATTCTGGGGTCTATTTACATCACCTTCTACTGGGGTTTCTTCAATACTGTATTCTTTAATCGTGACCTCTGGTATTTTTTCTTCAATTCTTTTTGCCTCTTCTGAAACTGCTATCAACTCTTGTTGTTCATTTATTTTCAACTTTTTTCCTCTTTCTGTTCCTTCATCCTCAATGTTCATTACGTCCTGTATGGGTCTCTTAAACCCCACCAATGCAGTATTCATTGCGTCTTATGTCTCTGTTCTTGTATCTGTCAATGCCATTTCTTTGTCGTGTGCATCCGGAATGATTTCTTCTTTATATTCTAGCCAATTGGCTCTGTCAGACATTCCTTCAATCATCTGATGGTTCAGTGCTTTGATGCGATGATTTGTTCTCCGTTTTGATATTATGTTCAACGGATCATACTCAATAGCCATATCTGTCTCAAAACTCATATCTTTCAATAACTTCTTTATATACACAGCATCATTTTTATTTTTTATTGTGAATGGACCAAGTGTGAACGGATATTTAATGTTTGTTGCTTGTTTGTAAACCAAAAAATTGTTATCTTCAACAATCAACTTTTGTCTCAGGAATTCCAAAGCAAAAACCCTTAAGGTAAGAAAAGCTAGTAAAACATAAGGTTTATGTTTGAACCCGTATAATCTGATTACTGTACTATCTTTTGACAAGAACCAATCTCCCGTTGCATACTCTGCACTCAATTGCATGCATGCCTGCATTTCTGGTAATACTGTAGGCAATTTTTTACCAAAGATCATTCTGTAAATCTCTGAGAGCATGAAATTGATGTAATTGAACATGTTATTTTCTAATAAAGTCGTGAAAATGATTTCTGGGAACTGCAACTCTTCTTGACTGGCTATCATAATCATTTTTATCAAAAAATACTGAAACCTGAAATGCCTCAGAGTGGGAAAATTGACCATCTGGTCATGAATCTTCTTTGTCAAAAATTCTTCAAAATTAAGTCGAGGGATTTGATTTTCATCAATCCCTGACGGAATTGTACTCATTTTGTACAACAGACTCAACTGAAATTCGGTTACATACAAGTCTGTATCAAGACCTAGAACTAAGGCCAATAATGTCAAAACTAATTGGGTATTTTCATCAAACAGATTGATATCTATTGGGTATGGGACCTCCAAAATGCTGGTTTATGGTTTGAGACACGACGAAAAAAACACTTCTCTATCATTTTGAGAGGTTTGATGATAATTTTCGATAATGGAAATTTCAGAAAAAGTCTCAGACTCGAGGGTTTGAGAAAAATCTATTCCTAGGGCTTTAATTATTTCAGCCGGCTTTATTTCACAAATGACTCTGGTTTTTTGGCTGTCTAGGACAATTCTTTCTTCTCGGGAGTAATTCTCTGCACACCATGACACAAATTCTGGGAAAAAAGGGATTTGGTCTCGGCAAAAGGCTATTAAAGACGACCGGTGGGCTCTATGTAGGTCTATCCCTTCCTTTAACAATTCAGACAACCTAAGTTTAATCTCAGAGACTGGTAACCTAATTAGGGTATCATGAACGTCTTCGTCTCTATCCTCTAGGGCTTCTTTTGCTTTAAAAACATCTATATCATGTACAGTTTCCATTTAAACGTTTCTTTAAACAAAATTCTGTTTAAAAAGTGGGCCAGGTCACCAGACCCTACCTGTATGTACACGCCTTTCTCCTTCTGTCGCAATCGCTGATCTCCACCAGTCTTCAGAGCTCTCCAAGATAGTGACACATATGCAAAATGTCATTATGTGAAGCCCTTTTTGTTTTATATAAGTCTTTTTGATTAACTTCCCGGCAACTTTCTGAACGCGATTCATATCCGACCGTTGATCTCGAGCTTTTGATTTGGGCCGTCAGATCTTGCCTCCTTTTATCCCCTATGGTGGTATCCGCGATCTTAAAGCGGTTTTTCTTCTCCGGTTTTTTCCTTGTGCGGATCAACCATCTGATGACACCTATTTGAGTGGTTTCACTTTTCGCGACCTCTCTTCCTTTTATCAAGTGTGCACCTTCCCAGATGCGGACGAACAATGGCCGTTGATTTTGTTTCAAGTTTATATCGGCCCTCCGATTGCTACCAACATATGGCGTATTCCCTTACGCTTTCTCCATCTGCCACGTACCATGTCCCACCCCGCCACGTGCTATGGCCCACCTCGCCTTTATATTTGGTGGTTCGGCACGGCGCCGTGGTGGTTTATGATACCACTATATCACATATGCGGACTGATGGGATTAGGAAACGTGCCCGGTGGTATTGAGTCCGCAACCGCTCACTACTCTTTGCAACCGATCACTTTGGCGGTGCGGGATACTATATTAGCCGTCGATCTTGATCTTTATCATCTCCGCCATCGAAACTTGGTCTGGATTTAATCCTTTCAAAAATTTGTTTTCGGACTTTGCATAAGTGGGTTTTCCTTCTTGTTTTTTTGTAATTTAAACTTTTTCTTCCACTTATTTGTGGTAATTTCTTCTGCTTTTGGATATTTTAGCAAAACTTTTTAGGATTTAAGCATTCTCAGACATAGTGTCAACAACTGGCTCCAACTGGGGATGCTATCCTCCCTGCGAGGTAGCAAAGAACATCGTAGACCAAGTGCCTGATCCATTGGGCTGCATTCAGACCATTTTTTTTTTTTTTTTGAAAAGATATTTACACTGTACAAAAAACTCTCTTTCACTTCTGTCTTTTAGGAAAGATAATGTTTGTGGTGTCTCCCATTTACTGGTCCTCCAGGATAGAATTCTCCATTGCAATTTTTTAGGATAAATGCATTTTCTCCTTGACTTCCTGCAACAATATATGGACCTTTCCAGAAATGCTCAAACTTTCCATGGTGATCTTCATTTCTGGAGTCCCACTTCAAAACCAAATCATTTATCTGAAAATCCCTTTCTTTAACTTTTCTGTCAAAAGTTTTCTTCATTTTTTCCTGATGCATTTGGGTTCTGTTATATTCTTTTTCTCTGACTTCATGCAATCCTATCATTTGATTTATTCTCCTTTGCATATGATTTGGTTCTTCATCAACTTCTTGTAATAATTTCATAACTGGAAAACCCAAAGAAACAGGAAAAATTACCTCTATACCGTATACCAACTGGAAAGGGGAAGTGCCAATTGCTCTCTTTGTACTGATTCTATCCGCCCACAGAGCATATTTCAGTTTAGTGTGCCAAGCCCTCTTATTTTCTTCTAGCAACTTCTTTATGATTCTCACTAAACTTTTATTTGAAGATTCAGCCAACCCATTCCCTTGTGGATAATAAGCAGTTGAATGATTCAGATGTATGTGATATTTGTAACAAAAATTTATCATCTTTCTTGACTTGAATGATGGAGCATTATCTGTCACTATTCTTTTAGGACAACCAAATCTGGACAAAATGTTCTCTTCCAAAAAGTTCATAATCACTGTTTCTGTGGCATTTCTGGTTGGGATGGCCTCAATCAATTTTGTGAAGTAATCTGTAGCAGTCAGAATCCACTTATGTTGCCCTGAAGAATTTGGGTTAATTTCACCAATAAAATCTAACCCCCATTGTTGGAAAGGTGCTTCAACTGAGATAGGTTTCAATGGAAATGGAAATAATTCTCTTTTTCCATCAAAAATTTGACATTCATGACATTTCGTTACTTCTTTATGTACATCTGAATACATTGTGGGCCAATAAAAACCGGCCTTAAGAATTTTGTTCACAGTAGCCTTCCATGAATGATGTCCCCCACACATACCTTTATGAAATTCCACCATAATATGCTGCGCTTCATTCTCTAATAGGAAATTCAACAGGATTCCTCCAGGATCTTTCCAAAATAAATTTCCATCTAATATGCAAACCTTGGCTGCTTTCAATTTTATTGATCTTGCCCTAGTTTTTTCCATATTCGCAAGTGCTTGGAGATTCTGCAAAACATATACAATATCTGCGTACCAGGGGGATAAAGAGAAATCTTCAATTATTTGTGAATTTGGAACATTTTCGGTTGAAGTTCCAGAAAGAAAATTCATACCGAGAGAGTCCCAATTTGTCTCAGTCATCATTTTAGCCAAAACTTGGCCTTTTATCAGCTTCGTAGGTTTAATGTCTAGATCATATTCCAATAACACTGCTATCCACTTTGCTCTTTTCCCTTCAGGATCTAGCTGGGTAAGAATGTCTTTCACTGCTGCTGATGGAACATGTGCTATTATATGAGAATGCAAAATATATATCTTGAAATATTTCAATGCTTTCACTAAAGCATAAGCTTGTTTCTCCATGATGTTGTATTTTAATTCTGCATCTCTCAGAATATTACTAAAAAATGCAATTGGCTATTCCGCACCTTCTTGATTCTTTTGCAACAATACCCCAGCTACTGTGTGTTCTGATGCATAAGTAAACATAATGAAATCCTTTGTATAATCTAGACTAATTAACACTGGTGCTTCAGTCAATGCTCTTTTAATATTATCAAAGGATTGTCTTGCTTCTTCAGTCCATTTAATTTCCTTTTCTTTCCTTAGCATTTCAGTTATGTTTCTCAGAATTTCGGCGAAACTAGGAATGAACCTTCTTAACCAATTTACCCTTCCAATAAATGACTGAATCTCTTTTTTGCTCCTAGGAATTCCCACCTTTTGTATCGCAGATACTATCTCCGGGTCATTCTTAATGCCTTCTTTTGATATGAGGTGTCCCAATAATCTTCCTTCTTCCATGCAAAAATGAGATTTCTTTGGATTTAAGGAAATCCCAAATTTTCTACATTTTATAAAAACTCTTTCTAGATGCTTCCAGTGATCCACATCATTCTTTGAATAAACAGTGATATCATCCATGTATACTACCACAATTTTGTCCCTTTCATCTGCAAATGCAATATCCATGGCTCTCTGAAAGGTTGTGCCTGCATTCATCAAACCAAATGGCATTTTGGCGTACATAAATGTTCCCCATGGAGTAGTAAAAGCAGTTTTTTCTTGATCTTCTGGATGAACTTTAATTTGATTATAACCTGAGAAACCGTCTAACATGGAAATTCTTTCGGCTCCCATAACTTTTTGTAAAATCTGGTCCATTTTAGGGAGTGGATAATTATCTTTCAAAGAAACTCTGTTCAAATTTCTAAAGTCTACGCACAGCCTTATTTCGCCATTCTTTTTCCTTACTGGTACTTGGTTAGCCAACCACTTGGAAAACCTCAAGGACACAATTATCTTAGCATCAAACAGCTTTCTCACCTCTTTTTCTATTACTGGAAGCAACTTGGGATTTATTCTTCTTAGTTTCTGTTTAAAAGGCTTTTCATCAGGTTTGATAGGAATTGTATGCTGTATAACAGAAACATCATATTATTTCAAATCCTCATAGCTCCAAGCAAAAACATCCGAAAATATTTTCATCACTTCCACGCTTTTATCCTCCTCCTTTCTTGGTAATTTCTTTGACAGCTTTACCAATTTGGAATCCTTTTTAGAACCTAAATTGTAATCTTTTACATCCTCAGGTTTAGGCTCTACCTTTCGATTTTTCACCACATCATTTTTATCAAATAATTTTTCTAAAAGAATTAAGCCTCTAGGGATAACATTATTCTTCAGCTGAATTATATCCTTACCTCCAATCCTTTGCTTGAACCTTTATGTTTCTTCTAGAGAATCTATTTCATCTGGACCAACTCCAGCATCTTCTGCATCAATAGACCTGTAATTGAATTCATCTGTCATTTCTAAAAAGCATTTAATCTGTTCATCATCTTCAAAAACCTGCCAATGTTTGATATTGTCTGGGATAGATGGTCTGTGTATGACCTCAATATCATATTTCTTTTTAGAAAAGATAGGAGTTTTGAATGCAGCTCCTGCAGTGGCCAAAGAATCTGCTACAGTGTTGCTAACTCTGGGAATTGAAACAACATCATGTTCATCAAAAAAAAATTCCAGTAAATCCCACACTTCATTTCTATAGGATCTCATTTTAGGGTGTTTGGTCTGATAAATAGCTTTTACCTGATTTATTACCAATTCGGAATCTCCAAACACTTCAATCTTTTTTGCTTTTAAATCTCTCAACACGTTCAACCCCAGAATCAACGCTTCATATTCTGCAACATTATTGGTACATTCAAAATTCAATTGGTAAGAAAACATTAGGAATTCTCGGTCAGGTGTAATTATCCATACTCCCGCACCAACTCCTTCTCTGCTTCTAGCCCCATCAAAATGCATCGTCCAGGTCCCTTCTTTTCTGATCTTTTCTCTTAACAATCTTTCTTTTTCATTTTATTTAGGTTCAATTAAATCAATCTTTTCTTTAGATTCAACATCATTGTACAAGATACAATAACCCAAATCTGTGTCCACTGCATATATAGCATGCTTATCAGGTTCTTTCAAGTCACTTACCAAATAAGCAGCCATCTTTTCAGCATATAATCTTCTGTGTACCCCCAACACCGAAATAGTAGCAAAAGACATATCCATCTGCAGAGTTCCTTTTAACTTCGAGGCCCACGACCTGGACAATAACATACCAAACTTTGCCGGAATATCAGCAACCACCACATCCATAAGAATACCTTTGGCTGGTATTTTACTGAGATTGACTGTCAAATATTTTATCAACCCTAAACATTTAAGTTTCCTTGAATCAAAAGAAAATAAGTCATCATATGGTCTTGTGATTTCCAATCCCAAAGATTCTACCACAAGTTTTGGCATCAGATTATGAGAAGCTCCTGAGTCTAACATACAATTATGCACAACTTTATCATGAACATTCAAATTCACATAGAAAGGAGAAACTTCCCCAAAACTATGATCCTCCATTCTTGAACCCAGGAAGATATTAGGAGTATCATCATCTAATTCCAGAGTATCTATTTCCACTCGATTTTCTACTTGCATCATCTTAAAAATTTGTTCCTTGTATTCTTTATTCTTTAATATCTCATTAAAAGGTATAGAAATCTTGACTTTCGACATTTCACTTTGTATATTGAAAGGAACCAAATTTTTATCACCCTCCTTTATCGAGTCTTTCTTGTTATCTGAAATTACTTTTGGCATCTCTTCATTTTCTTTTCTTCTCGTTTGTTGTTCATACTGACTAGTAGAAGGTTTGTCTTTATTTCCTTTTGATTTTCCCATTGGTTCTTTTCCTTTGTCTATTATAGCATCTCGGTTTCTCAGATTTATCTTTCTTTGAAGATCATTTATAGCATTTTGGTAACCAATCTGGTATTGATCAATTTCCGTCTCCAAATTACAACATTCCCCTTCTGCAAGGAACATATCATGCTCTTGTTTAGTCAGAAACACTTCTGAATCAGAACTGCCACAATGGTGAATATCACCTTCAAGTATCTCAGCTTCAACTTCTCCAGCAATATAATTTTCGGGAAAAGGAGGTCTGATTTGATCTTCTTCCGCATTCCTTGGGTTTCGCTGCTCTCTCGGCCTTATAGCTGGAACAAAGGGTCTCCTAAAATTTGGGTTTCTGATTTGAGGTTCTTCTTGTTCTTTATTTGGAGCTTTGTTATCCACCAATAACCTTTCTAATAGCTTTTCCATAGTTTTCAGCATTGCTTCAAATTTTACATCTGTGGAAGAAGAAGAAGATGCTACATTTTGATTATCTTCTTTAATTTTCTTTCTGTCCATATCTCTATGTCTCATTTTTCCAGATGCCATCATATTAGCTTCAACTTCTACTACATCTTTCATCATTATTGCCAAAGTATTAGATCTCCTCTCTCTTAATGTGCATGAAAAATCACCTTCAAAAGCATCTGCATAATGTAACTTGGCTGCTCCCACTGGAGGTTTTATATCTGTAGGGATAGAATTATAGACTTTCATAAATCTGGCAAAGAACTCTTGAACTGATTCAAAACCTCATTTTTTCAGATTATTATATTGTGTCAACACCTATGAAGGATTTTTCTGGTCTTCCCATCTTTCGATAAAAAGAGTTGTAAAAGCATCATAATTAGCAATTGATCCTGCAGCTAAAGCTCTAAACCATTTTTTGACTTCACCTCTCAAGATTTGGGAAAACAACCTCATTTTTGCATCATCATAATCCACTTCTTCTAAATCAATAAAATCACTAAAGTTATCAACATGTTGCTGTGCTGTATAGTTACCCTCCTTATCAAAAGTAAAGATTCTCTGTCCATAATTTTGAGGCAAATCATGTAAAGCCGCGGGCAAAACCAATGGGGCAAATCTGGCAGCCATGGGTGGTGGGTTATAAGGTGGAAAAATCACTGCCTGTTGTCTATTACTTTGCACAGGTATTCTTTGGGCTTTGGATATTCTGGACCCTGCCCTTTCATATTTTTGTAAAATTTCCCAAACAGATTTTAAAGAATAATCCCACAAACTTTTTGGGTCAACTTTTGTTTCTTTCAAATCAGAATCTGATTTAGTTCTAAGCAAAATCTTTTCACTTGGACCAATATTTTCTTCCTCAAACAGATTTTCTTGCAAAGAAGGGAATATATTTGAAAACTGAGAAATACCTTCTTTCGTCTTGCCTTTGCCTTTATCCGTCTTGAGGAGCTTTTCTGGATTATCTACGCCTGAGAAGAACTGTAAACCGGGATTTCTTCTTGTAGCCACAATGTCTTTCTCAAAATATATTCAAAAAACCTCAAGAATTTATCACAAGTGAAGTCGCCAGGGCAATATCTACAACCAACTTATTTCAAACTTCCTTGCCCAAGAAATTTGAACTTTCTTTATTGTTTCTCCCAGGGAAAATTTTCACTTTCGTTCCCCGGCAATGGCGCCAAAATGTTAGCACTTAGATTTTATTCTGGTTGTAAAAGAATAATACCTAAGGTAACCTATTTCAAACCAAGCTTTAGGTAGAAAAATCAAGCCATTTTTCCACCAGAGAGGGCTCTCTCACGATATATATGTAAAGACTGAAATATATAAAAATTCTCTCAAAATTGCTCAAAAGGATTTTCTGGTTGAAAAAGAAAACAAGAAACGTTTGGGCATGGAGTCAAAGTTTCAAATATGTAATATGCCAGTAAGAGATTTATACCAAACAGATTTTCACAGAGGCAAGATAGTAATCATATCACAGTCAATTTGATTTTTTCAGGTGGTATAGAAAGAAGTGACATTCCATCAACAACAGGCATCTAACTGGGATGAATCCATTGTCAACTTTGGAGAAAATAGTGAATATTTAAATGCAATAAAATTAGGCATAACCAGTATGAATCTCGAGTTATTTCAAGTGTTCATTTAAATATAGAAGAAAAACATAATGGAAGATATAACATAGAGAGTAAACATGCACATATAAAGATAAAGGAAAAACAGACTATAAAGCTGATCAACACATGAATCTCTAGTCTCAAAAGATGGGTATTTTCGCTGTACTGCCTTTATTTATCAAAAAATAGACTTCAAAATATATTCATCTCTCAAAGAATTTCCAACCTCTTCAAAAATGACTCTCATTGTTTTTATACAAAATTCGGAAGAAGCTTGACATAACTGCTTCTTCTAACTAATAACTAAAAATACTTTAACTTAAAAGATAACTGTCTTTGAGCAAATAGATAACTGTCTCCAAATAATATTACAAATTTAAAATAAAAGTATACTTTTTTCACTTGGAAAAAATTTTGAATATCATCTTTTCGCCACTTGGAAAGAGTTTTGAAAGCATCTATGAATGGACAGAATATCTTTTCCTTCCATATTTGTCTACATAATTCCACTGGTCGACCATGGGTAGATCATAGTTGGTCATTTCTTTTACCAAGACTCGCATTTCAACATGACCTGCATAAGAAACAGGAAGAAGATTCTCACAGGTTGAGATTAGCATATTTAAAATTTCAAAGTCCTCTGCTATTTTCTCCATTAAACTTTTTCCTGTAAGCATATGATCCAACTGCTGGAACTTTCTATGATCCATCCTTATGTCAAACAACAATCTCTTATACTCATTAGGAGGAATCAATTCATTCTTTTCATTCCAAAAAGGAGGGAATCCTTTGTTTACTAATTTTTCAAATTGCTTCTTAAACTTTACTACTTCTTCCCTTATATCTCCAGATTTAGCTTCAATATTTTCAACATGCGAGTACTTTCCCAAGATCCTTCTGGCCCATGTAATGACTGAAATTCTGTTCATTATATTCATGGCTATCAAGTCTGCTTCAGTTAGACTGTTTAAGAATGTTATAGCTTTCTAGGCTACTTCTTTTAGCTTTTTATTTAAGTTCTCCCTGACTGCTCTGCAACTTTCGAAGGCATCTTTTGCTACCTTTTCTTTGACTCTTATGTAATCCAGATATGGTCTTAATTTCTCAACTTCCTTTATTATTTGGTCCCATATCATGTGTTTGCAACCTTGCATAGCAGCTTGTCCTGTCACATGAGCTGCCAAACCTTTGTTATTATCACCTAATTCCTGATTCCTTGTCTGCAAAGTTTTTATTTCCTTATTTTTAATTTCATTTTCTTCCTTCAGCTTTTGTATTTCCATATTCAATTCTTTGATTTCTCCTTCTTTCAAACTTACTTGGGACATGGCTTGTAAAATACCATCTACTCCAGTTTTGTCTTCATCTGTGGCTGTTTGTACCTGTTGCTGACCACTTTCTGCTAATCTTTTCCTTGCTTCCTCCAACTGCTCTTCTAAAATGATTTTTTCTTTTTCCCAATGTTCTTTTTCATCAGAGAGCTTTAACATTTTTGCAGTAACATTGTTTACTTCATTAGATAATTCTTCTTTTTCCTTTTCCAGTATCGTTAATTCTGCTCCCTGGATAAGCATAGTGTCTGAAATTTTTAGCTTTCGTCTTAACATCAGGATCATATCATCTTTTTCTTTGAGCAATTTTGTTGCTGCATCTCCCTCTTTATTTATCAAATCTACTTGCAATTTTTTAATATGTTGCTGTCAAGATTTATTTTCTGCCTTCTCTTGTCTCAACTTATTATTCAATTTATCCACTGAATTTTTCAACTTGCCCGCTCTTAATATTGCCCCGAAATAATCTGAATATATAACTTCTCCTGTTTGTCTGTGCAACAAAATTTTATCTGGGGCATTTATTTTAGACAAGTCTACTTTCATCTCTGAAATCTTATCTTTTGTGACAACTGAAAATTTCAAAGAATTCTCTTTGATATTTCTGCTAGTAAATAAACTTACTTCAGTATTGGATATATTTCTGACGTTCGAAAACAATTGACTGGTTTGTTTAGAGGACTCCTGTTTATTCTGAATATGTTCATTAAATACATCCATCATATTCTGGGGTCTATTTACATCACCTTCTACTGGGGTTTCTTCAATATTGTATTCTTTAACCGTGACCTCTGGTATTTTTTCTTCAATTCTTTTTGCCTCTTCTGAAACTGCTATCAACTCTTGTTGTTCATTTATTTTCAAATTTTTTCCTCTTTCTGTTCCTTCATCCTCAATGTTCATTACGTCTTGTATGGGTCTCTTAAACCCCACCAATGCAGTATTCATTGTGTCTTCTGTCTCTGTTGTTGTATCTGTCAATGCCATTTCTTTGTTGTGTGCATCCAGAATGATTTCTTCTTTATATTCTAGCCAATTGGCTCTGTCAGACATTCCTTCAATCATCTGATGGTTCAGTGCTTTGATGCGATGATTTGTTCTACGTTTTGATATTATGTTCAACGAATCATACTCAATAGCCATATCTGTCTCAAAACTCATATCTTTCAATAACTTCTCTATATACACAACAGCATTTTTATTCTTTATTGTGAATGGACCAAGTGTGAACACATATTTAATGTCTGTTGTTTGTTTGTAAACCAAAAAATTGTTATCTTCAACAATCAACTTTTGTGTCAGGAATTCCAAAGAAAAAACCCTTAAGGTAAGAAAAGCTGGTAAAACATAAGGTTTATGTTTGAACCCGTATAATCTGATTACTGTACTATCTTTTGACAAGAACCAATCTCCCGTCGTATACTCTGCACTCAACTGCATGCATGCCTGCATTTCTGGTAATACTCTAGGCAATTTTTTACCAAAGATCATTCTGTAAATCTCTGAGAGCATGAAATTGATGTAATTGAACATGTTATTTTCTAATAAAGTCGTGAAAATGATTTCTGGGAACTGCAACTCTTCTTGACTGGCTATCATAATCATTTTCATCAAAAAATACTGAAACCTAAAATGCCTCAGAGTGGGAAAATTGACCATCTGGTCATGAATCTTCTCTATCAAAAATTCTTCAAAATTAAGTCGAGGGATTTGATTTTCATCAATCCCTGACGGAATTGTACTCATTTTGTACAACAGACTCAACTGAAATTCGGTTACATACAAGTCTGTATCAAGCCCTAGAACTAAGGCCAATAATGTCAAAACTAATTGGGTATTTTCATCAAACAGATTGATATCTATTGGGTATGGGACCTCCGAAATGCTGGTTTCTGGTTTGAGACACGACAACAAAAACACTTCTCTATCATTTTGAGAGGTTTGATGATAATTTTCGATAATGGACATTTCAGAAAAAGTCTCAGACTCGAGGGTTTGAGAAAAATCTATTCCTAGGGTTTTAATTATTTCGAACGGCTTTATTTCACAAATGACTCTGGTTTTTTGGCTGTCTAGGGAAATTCTTTCTTCTCGGGAGTAATTCTTTGCACACCATGACACAAATTTAGGGAAAAAAGAGATTTGGTCTGGGAAAAAGGCTATTAAAGACGATCGGTGGGCTCTATGTAGGTCTATCCCTTCCTTTAACAATTCAGACAACCTAAGTTTAATCTCAGAGACTGGTAACCTAATTAGGGTATCATGAACATCTTCATCTATATCCTCTAGGGCTTCTTTTGCTTTAAAAACGTCTATATCATGTACATTTTCCATTTAAATGTTTCTTTAAACAAAATTCTGTTTAAAAAGTGGGCCAGGTCACCAGACCCTACCCGTATGTACACACCTTTCGCCTTCTGTCGCAATCGCTGATCTCCACCAGTCTTCAGAGCTCTCCAAGATAGCGACACATATGCAAAATGCCGTTATGTGAAGCCCTTTTTGTTTTATATAAGTCTTTTTGATTAACTTCCCGACAACTTTCTGAACGCGGTTCATATCCGACCGTTGATCTCAAGCTTTTGATTTGGGCCGTCAGATCTCGCCTCCTTTTATCCCATATGGTGGTATTCGTGATCTTAAAGCGGTTTTTCTTCTCCGGTTTGTTCCTTGCGCGGATCAACCATCTAATGACCCCTGTTTGAGTGGTTTCACTTTCCGCAACCTCTCTTCCTTTTATCAAGTGCGCACCTTCCCAGATGCGAACGAACAATGGCCGTTGATTTTGTTTCAGGTTTATATCGGCCATCTGATTGCTGCCGACGTATGGCATATTCCCTTACGCTTTCTCCATCTGCCACGTACCATGTCCCACTCCGCCACGTGCTATGGTTCGCCTCACCTTTATATTTGGTGGTTCCGCACGGCGCCGTGGTGGTTTATGATACCACTATATCACATATGCGGACTGATGGGATTAGGACACGTGCCCAACGGTATTGAGTCCGCAACCGCTCACTACTCTTTGCAACCGATCACTTTGGCGGTGTGGGATACTATATTAGCCGTCAATCTTGATCTTTATCATCTCGGCCATTGAAACTTGGTCTGGATTTAATCCTTTCAAAAATTTGTTTTCAGACTTTGCATAAGTGGGTTTTCCTTCTTTTTTTTTGTAATTTAAACTTTTTCTTCCACTTATTTGTGGTAATTTCTTCTGCTTTTGGATATTTTAGCAAAACTTTTTAGGATTTAAGCATTCTCAGACATAGTGTCAACAGTAAGTAATCTGCAAAAGTACAGAAAAAGGTTAAACTTATACTTAAGCAGATGTTCCTTCAATTCCTTTTAACGAGTCTAAAGAGAATAAGTATGCTTGGAAATATTGTTTGTTTTTGAAAAGTCAAACAAGAGCTTAATTAAAAGACTTAAAACAACTTCAAGAATCATAAGTTCATGACCTACGAGATGACAGAATTCTAGACAGCCAAATTAGTAATATATAGCCAACTCAAAAGAAATTTTCTTGATGACATGAAATACTGGGCAGCACATACCTAATCCGACATGTCAATGGAGGAGACACACCTTTGGCAGAAACGATATGGTGAAAATTGCAATATGTACTTCACCTAGTTCACCAAAACATCAAAAAGATATTAGTGAATTAAATGAAATATTAAATTCAAATTCAAATTATACCACATTTAGCAAAGTGGGTAAAAATTTAAAACCAAATATTATAAATACTTTCAATTTAAAAACAATTTCAGCATTTCAAGTTTTTAGGGAAAATAGTGGAGTGCAAACCACAAACTTCTTCCGTTCGTTGCGACCAAACCAGACTACCAAACCAACTTCTGCTTTCACCAAGTAAGTTGTCTCATCCTATACCTTCATTTTGATGCAAAGTTTTTAATTTTTATTGGTCAATTTCATTTGTTAGCAAGGTTTTAAATGTGTTTCTGCATGAGCGCTACTATGTTTGAATAAAACTAGCTCACTCGACAAAAGTGCACTAGTTCACTTTCAACACAGTAGCGTTCAGGACGCTACTGTCTATTTCAAACAGTAGCATTCACCGCAAAACATAGGGAAAAAAATAAAAAATGACCAATGTTTAAATGGTTGCTTGGCAGGATGGTGCTTGTATGGCATGAAAGGGAACATGAGGAGATGGATCAAAATGCTTTGAATGATCCATTGACCTTACATGCATTAAGAAGATGTGTCTTGTTGAAATTTTATCTAACAGTCAACATGCGAGCACAAATCCAACTGCTTGAGAGGTTAGTTTAGTATTGGGATGCCAATGCATTGGTGTTCAATCTCCAAGGGGAGATTCTGGAACTAAACATTGACGACATCTACTTCATTATGGGTCTCTCTGGAAGGGGAGATGTAGTGAATCTCAAAGGTTCCTCTCGAAATGTGGGTGCCTTGTCCGTGCAAGATTACATCAATACCTACTGTGTGGCAAGTACCGAAAAGACCGATAGCCAAGTTCTTATCTCCACCGTTGTGAGCTTCCCACTAAAGGTCATCTTGAGTATTCTAAACCGTATGGGAGGAAGCGCAACACAACACTTGGCTTCGAGGAACTATATGCATGTGGGCACTGAATGCTTCAGAGGGACAGTGTATGACTGGTGTTCTAGTTTACTGGAAAACATGAAACTTCAGCTTTCCAGGTGCAAAACTGAGAGGATGAATAACTTTGGGTACGGAAGTATACTTTGTACCTTTTTCTTTGAAAGGGTACCTGCATTGAGTACGGGGATGGCCTTGCCCCAACTCAGTCCTTGTGAGCCTATTATGTCTCATTTGGGAGAAATCTTCCTGTGCCAGGGTGGTAGCGAGAGAAACTTCTGCTATCATGAGGATGATTTATGGGCGTGGTGGGACTGATAGGTACCAGCTCTTGAGCAGTTCCCTTATGCAGGCATAGACTTCCACAATGATCCTGAGCTGGCTCTTCCTCCAGGGGTAGCCTGGGGAGATGTAGGGCCAGTGTGTCCTGAGGGACACCCTCACACCTTCGTGAGACTAGTCATAGTGGGAGTAGCCGACGCCATGTTGGAGAACATAGAGGGGAAGATGAGTCGGTTGACTCATGAGATTCTGACATACAGGATCAAGCGAATGCCACTCGACATGCAGGAGAATGTTGTGGGTGTGCCCCCGGCATGGATTTGGCTACTGAGGAAAGTAGCTAGCCTAGTCATCTGCTAGAGAGATGCATTATTCATTGAGTTACCCAAGCATCATGGAGTAACTCTATGACCACGTCGTATTCAACTACATTATTCATTGAGGTACCCAAGCAAGCCCCTCCTGAAGAAACCAGTTGTCCAGATGGTGAGTATATAACCCAAGTTGTTGCAGCCAACTGACGGGTGTGGCGGCTAGTGCTGTCAGAAAATCCTATAAAGTGTTCAGTCGACATCTAAAACACAAAGAAATAGACACATAATACATAATGTAACCACAAACAAAGATAACTCTACAAAATGTACAGCTATAATACATGAAAAAGAACATAGGCCTAAGCGTAGTACTTCTTCAAGTAGAGCCCATTTCTAAGATCAGGCAACTTATTACCTTCATAGTCCGTTAAATCATAAGCACCCTTCTTCAGAACTTTAGAGACTATGTAAGGACCAAGCCACATTGATTTAAACTTGCTATCTCTTAAGGGTTCCTTGTCCTCGTCATAGAGAAAAACAAGGTCTCCTTCGAGAAAAACCCTAGGTTTAACTGACTTATCATATTGACCTTTAACTTGATTCCTATGTGTTTCGTTTGTTATAAGTACATCACAGCGCTGCTCATCAAGATGTTCTAGGTGCAAAAAATGTTCTTCTAATACTGAAGTGTCGGGAAGTAGTTGGAAAGCCAACTTCAATGAAGGAATATCGCATTCAACCGGGATGACTGCTTCTATCCCATGAACAAGTTGGAAGGGAGAGAAACCAGTGGTAGTCTTGGCATTAGCTCGGTATGCCCAAAGAGTTGGATACAGCAAGATGTGCCAGTTAGTTCGAATAGCATTAATGGTCCTTTGTAAGATGGTCTTCAAAGTTTTGTTAACCGCTTCGACCTGACCATTCGCTTGTGGATAAAACAAAGATGAATGTTCCTGCTAAAAAACTATATCATGTATAAGTTGGTCATCATGATGTTCTGAAAGTGCCGACCGTGGTCAGTAACGATCTCTTTGGGTACACCAAATCTAGCAATGATCTAGTTGAATACAAAATAAGTAGCTATTTCCCTATCTGCTTTGACAGTAGGCATTGCCTCGGCCCACTTTGTGAAGTAGTCGATGGCAACAATGATATGATGATGACCCCTAGCCAAAACTAGATTGCAATTCATAAAATCAATCCCCCACTTGGTGAAGGGGCCTGCTGTAATCACTGGATGGAGAGGAGCTGGGTGTGCTCTCATCTTTGTGGCGAAAAACTGACATCGCTGATAGTGTTCACAACTTCCACACAATATTTGAATATCGTGGGCCGAAAATAACCAACACGCAGTATTTTCTGGGTTGTTTCCAACCCAGAAAGATGAACCCCACAGGCTCCACTGTGAGCATCATTCAATACTGTTTTAGCTTCTTCTAAAGTCAAATAATGGCGCTAAATGGAATCTATCCCATGTCTATAGAGAGTGTCAGAAATGATGAGATAGTTCTTTGCATGACTCTTAAGTTTCTGTCATTCATCTCAAGAAAAAGCAGGGGGACACCTCAAAGTCTGGAGATATACCAAAATATACCCATACCATGGATCGGAAGATGCGATAAGGAAGATGTGTTCATCCAGGAATGATGACTCTTCCTCATGGTGTATTATGTCACTAGGAAATTCAGAAATCAGTTTAGCAAAAACCAGTGATTTCTTTGACTTAGCGGACTGAAAAACCAAGTCAAATTCTTGCAGGATTACAATCCATTTATTGAATTTCCCACCGATGATACGTCGAGTGAGAACATATTGAAATGGGTTGACCTCCGTAACCACTGTGGTAGTTCACAATAAGATATAGTGACATAGCCTTTGAAAAGCATAGACAAAAGCTAATGCCAACTTCTCCGCATAAGAATACTTAGCCTTAGGAGCTATTAGGGTGCGCGACAAATAGTAAATGACATGCTCTTGGAGCTTGTCATCCTCCTGAACAAGTACTATGTCGATTGTGTATACGGAAGCAGCCAGATATAGAAGGAAATATTTTGTATAGTCTAGCGGACTCAACAAAGGGGCTGATAGTAATGCGTTTTTCAAGGCCTCAAATGATGTCTGAGCAGCCTCATCCCACATAAAGTAGGTACCTTGTTTTAGCAGTCTCATGAAACCTTTTGTGATTTTGGCATAGTTAATGATGAAACACCGTAAGAAGTTAGACATACCCTATAGAATCTGAAGTTGTCTTAGGGTTCGAGGAGGACGCAAATTTACAATAGCCTCAAATTTTAATGGATCGACCATTATTCCATGAATGGATACTATGAAATCCAGTAATCGTCCAAACTCGACATAGAATACACATTTATTAGGATTCAATCGAATCTTGTAATATCTACACCATTCAAGCACAAGTCTTAAGTGATTAGGATGATCCCGTCTCTTTCGAGATCATGCTGGGAGATCATCAAGGTAAGCTTTGACTACGTGCTTGATATCATGAAAAGAAAAGTTCATTGCACATTGAAAGGTAGCTCCATCATTCTTCAAGCCAAATGGCATCTTCCGATAAGCGAAGGTCCCCCAAGGACAAATCAAAGTTGTCTTGTGTTGGTATTCAGGTTTAACCTGGATTTGGTTATAGCCTGAAAAGCTATCCATGAAAGAAAACATTTCATGGCCCGCACATACATCGATAATCTGATCTAAGAATGGTGTGGGGTATTTGTCCTTAGGACAAGCTTTATTTAGGTCCTGGAATTTTGTGCAGACTCGAATAGTTCCTTTCTTTTTATCTACCGAAATAGGGTTTGAGACCCATTCCGTCATAGAAATTGGATAGATGAATCTGGCTTTAAGCAACTTCTCAACATCCGCCTTAATGTATGCTTCTTTTGTAGGATTGACTGGACGGAGATTTTGTCTCACAGGCTTATCATTTGGATAAGTTGTACTGACATGTGTTAAGTTTACACTAATTTGACTAGCAATATCACTGAAAGAAACATAATCACAAGATAGACAAAGATATTAACCTGGGAAACCCTCATGGGGTAGAAAACCCGGAAAGATTTCCTCAATAAGATGATCAACCAAAATACAAGATGTGCTCCAAGACTTGACCTCCTTCTCTACCTCCTATGTAAGCCTCTCAAACACAAGTGCACTACTTTCTGAGCTGAGCAAGTGTGAGATAAGTGAGGAGCATTCTCCTCTACTTATACTAGTTTCCCAACTAACTATTTCCCTTATGGGGCCGACCTCTGCTAGTGAAGTCCAATAACCCCTAATTAATTAACTCAGGGCCGACCCCCACATGGTGGATCTAACAACCCTGGTTACCACAATTCATTGGAGGAATAAACATCTCCGGATACATAATAGGATTACCTCGGAGGGATGAAACATCTCAGGAATAATAAAGTACAAATATAGTATTCTTAGAAGTTACAATATTCAACACTCCCCCTTAACGAGAAGGATATTATAACAACATCTGTAGGAGCAAGGAGTCATCAACTACATCATACATGATACATCTATAAATCATTAGAATCTTTCTTCAATACATCATTATCAGTAACTCAAGCAGTTACTGGAACATAGTCAATACTGGAACATCAACATCATCAATATTAAGTCTTCATCTTCTGCAGCATCATCATCATACGATCATCAGTACGATCATCATCATCGTCATCACATGATCATCAACATCATCATCACACAATCATCAGCATCGTCATCATCATTTTCATCATATGATCATCAGCATCGTCATCATACGATCATCAGCATCGTCATCACACGATCATTAGCATCGTCGTCACACGATCATCATCATCGGCATCGTCATCACATGATCATCATCATTGTCATCATACGATCATCAACATCGCCATCACATGATCATCAGCATCGTCATCACATGATCATTAGCATCGTCATCATCATCGTCATCATACGATCATCAACATCGTATACTCTGCAATACACACGATCATATTATAGGATGATCAATCCTGCTCTCTTTAGGACATAGGTCCAAGGATGATACAATCCTATCATGTACCTTTCGAACCAAGGTCTAGGGATGATCCAGTCCTATCATGTACCTTTTGAACCCAGGTCCAGGGATGATCCAGTCCTATCATGTACCTTTTGAACCGAGGTCGAGGGACTATCCAGTCCTATCATTCAATTCTCAGAGACCTCTATTTACGGCTCAGTTCAAGGGACCATAAATCTAGGGATGATCCAATCCAATTCTCGGAGACATCATGTCTATGGATCAATTCAAGGGACCATAAATCCAGGGACGATCCAATCCCATTCTCAGAGACATCATGTCTACGGCTCAATTCAAGGGACCATAAATCTAGGGATGATCCAATCCCATTCTCAGAGACATCATGTCTATGGTTCAATTTGAGGGACCGAAGTCAAGGGACAATCCAATCCCCACATGTCCACCTAGGACTTCATTCTCGAATAAATACGTCTACGGTTCAATTCAAGGGACCGAAGTCTGGGGATGATCCAATCCCCACATGTCCACCAAGGACTTGATTCTCGAAGACATACGTCTACGGCTCTCTTTAGGACAGAAGTCTAGGGATGATCCAATCCCCACTTGTCCACTAAGGACTTCATTCTCGAAGACATACATCTACGGCTCTCTTTAGGACTGAAGTCCAGGGATGATCCAATCCCCACTTGTCCACTAAGGACTTCATTCTCGAAGACATACGTCTACGACTCTCTTTAGGACTGAAGTCCAGGGATGATCCAATCCCCACATGTATCCTCATCAATATAGGTACAAGTATCCTCATCCACACAAGTACATCAATCAATACATGTGCACATCCCATCAATACAAGTATCCTCATCAATACATCACTATATGTATAATACAAGTATTCTAATCAACATTACATGTAACAATACAAGTATTCTCATTAATACATCAATACATCACTACATGTATATATATCAGTAATACAAGTGCATAAATAAGAAATATAAGTAATGTAAGTAACCTAAGTATATATAAGTAGTACAAGTATCCTAAGTATAATAAAGCAGGTATCCTCATCATCGACCTTTACTGTTGATGCGGGCAAACTCATCATCAATGTCCATATCACTCCCCCTTTCAAGGAGGGTCCTTTTGGACCACACCAAGCTTGTCTTCGAAATATTCAAATTTTACTCGAGACAGAGGTTTGGTCAATATATCAGCAATTTGTTCATCAGTACTCACATACTCGAGCTTAATAGCTCCTCTCTGCACCATATCTCGTATGTAGAAATATAGGATCTCTATGTGTTTTGATTTGTCATGAAACACTGGATTTTCTGTCATTTTAATACAGCTTTGGTTGTCACACATGATCACTGTGGGATCCATTTCTAAGTGAAATAATCCTGATAATAATTTCCGAAGCCATACTGCTTCGCAACTAGCAAAGCAAGAAGCTATATATTCTGCTTCGGCAGTACTGAGAGCCACACTAGATTGTTTCTTGCTGAACCATGAGATCATGGCAGATACAAGACCATAAGATCCACCTGATGTACTTTTCCTGTTTGAAACACCTCCTGCCCAATCAGAATCTGAGTAACCATGTAATCTAAGTTCATGACTTCCAAGATAATATAGACAAAAATCTAAAGTACCCTTTAGATACCTCGTCACATGTTTTGCAACTATTAAATGAACCTTTCTAGGTTCTACTAGATATTGACTCAAGGTATTTACAACAAAGCATATGTCTGGTCTAGTATTTGTTAAATACATCAGTGACCCAATGATTTGTCTATATAGAGTCACATCTACTAATTCTGAATAGTCATCAACTAATAACTTCAATTTGGAGTCCATGGGAGTGGCCATGGCTTTACACTCCAACATATCGAATCTTTTCAAAATCTCCACAGCATACTTACCTTGATTTAGAAAGATTCCTTTTGGTTCTTGCCATACTTCTAGACCTAGGAAGTAGTGCATTAATTCAAGATCTTTCATCTCGAATTCTGAAGAAAGCTTCTTCTTGCATTCGATAATTTGTTTCTCATTTCCAGTCAGAAACAGATCATCTACATATAGCAATAGTATAATAGGTTCATCATCCATCACTTTGAGATAAAGGTTAGGGTCAACTTTACTCTTGGTAAAGCCCATGCTTGTTAAGAAATTGTCAATCCTCCCATACCAAGCTCTGGGAGCTTGCTTCAATCCATATAAGGCCTTTTTTAGCTTGCATACATGTGTTCTCCCATCTTTAACCTCAAACCCTTGTGGTTGTTCTATGTACACTTCTTCTTCAATTACACCATTCAGAAAAGCTGCCTTAACATCCATTTGGTGTAATTTCCATTTCATCATAGATGCAAGTGCCATGATAGTTCTAATTAAAGTGTACCTAGCAACTGGTGCAAATGTTTCTTCATAGTCAATTCCCTCTTTCTGAAAGAATCCTCTGGCTACAAATCTTGCTTTATATTTTTCAATGCTACCATCTGCAACATGTTTTATCTTGAATATCCATTTGGAAGATACCACACTTTTGTCTTTTGGTTTAGGAACTATATCCCAAACATCATTTTTCATTATTGATTGGTATTCTTCTCTCATTGCTTCTACCCACTCTTTCTTCTGAACTGCCTCTTCATAGCTAGTAGGTTGTTGATCCACAAGGTCACACATCAAAGCCACATAGTTGGATACTAGCTTTGGTTTCTTTCTTTCTCTAGTGGAGCCTTCAGGAGCTCCATATTTTTCAGCTCCTTGAATAATGTCTCTAGCCCATGCGGTCCTTCTTTTCTTAGATAAGTTTATAATGGGGGGTTCTTATGGCTCCAACATGTCATGATGTTCAGGTGTATCATCTTCAGGGATGGGCACAACCTCTGTAACTCTAGGAGGTGTATCTTCTTCATAGACTTCTTCAAGTTGACACTTCCTAGATTTCTTGAGAGCTACTTCTTCATCAAATGTCACATCTCTACTTATTTCCATATGATGAAAACCTGGTATGTAAATTCTGAAAGCTTTGGATGATTCACAATATCCAACAAATATTCCCTTCTTACCAAAAGGATCCAACTTGGTTCTCTTTTCTTTTGGAATGTGAAAGTTCACTGGACATCCAAATATTTTGAGATGACTTACCTCACGCTTCTTTCCAGTGAACACTTCTTATGGAGTCTTGAATTCTGTGATGCACCTGCAACAATTAATTAATAAGAATATGCGAAATAGCAGAAATGACAGAACTCAGAATCACTTTTTATTGATCACAGGCCACTTCGAGGGGGCAACCTCCTATGAGTAAGCTCAATACAAATAACTTCACGGTGCCTTCATAGGTCTCAACACACACTTATATACTAAGTCTTGGTGCCAATACTATGGGTCAAAACCATGGGCCACTACAAACTATGGATCAACAATACTACGGGCGACTTACAAAGCATATGCGCCAACAACAATAACACAAACTATTGATCAACAAATACTACGAGACGACTTACAAAGCACATGCGTCCAACAACAATATACTAACAAAGTAAAGACATGGGTTCCTAACATCCCCTCCCCCTTAAAAAAAAGCTTTGTACTCAAAGATTTAGATGTGGAAATTGTTGTTGAATCTGAAGGAGTGGTTCCCATGTAGCATCCTCTGGTTGCATGCCGTGCCACTGAATTAAGACCTCTGTGATAGAGTGAGAGCGAAGCTGACGAGTGCACTGATTGAGGATGGCCTCCGGCTCCAAAAGGATGGATAAAACAATCAGCTTGTTTGGCGATCCGAGGGTCAATGAAATTATGAGTGCTACCAGAATCAATGAGTATTGTAAGAGGAAGCCTCTTGAAGTAACCCCTGGCCTGCATTGTTTGGGGGGTGGTGATTCCAGCTAAAGCATGGACAGATATCTCTGGCTGGTCATCCTGAGACAGAAGGTCAATAGGCGGTTCCTGAATGTCGACCGGAGCATCCAGTGTTTCTGGATCTTCGTCACCAATTTCAAAGGCAGACGGAGAATCCACATCCAAGAGATAGAGCTTTTGCTGAACACATCTATGTCCCTAAGTGAATTTCTCATCACAATTATAGCAAAGCCCCTTTTCTCTGCGTGCTTGCATCTCTGTTTCAGACAAACGCTTGATAGGAGTTGGTCGAGGAGCCTGCGGTATAGGTGGTCGTTGAGAACCCATATTGCGGAAGGGAACAAAAGTGGGCTTGGAGCGTTGTTGGGATGCAATCTTGTCTCCTGCCAACTTAGCCAACCCTAGGGCACTATGGGATAGCCTATTTTGTACATAGACTGATGTCCTAGCTGCTTCAGCCCATAGATACATGGGTAGATCTTGGTCATGTATCATAGTCTTTACAGATTCCATGATGGTTCTATTCTTTCTTTCAGCAACCCCACTTTGTTGGGGATTATAGGGAATGGTTAGTTCCCTCTTGATTTCAGCTTCCTTACAAAAGTCTGCAAAATCCTTTGAAGTATATTCTCCGCCATTATCAGTTCTGAGAATCTTAATTTTCTTTTCTGAGAGATTTTCTATCAAGGCCTTGAACTCTTTGAACATCCCAAAGACTTCATTCTTTCCTTTTAGAAATTATATCCAAGTCTTCCTTGAGTAATCATCAATGAATGTGAGATAGTATTCAAACCCACTTAGGGATGTGGTGGGAATTGGTCCACATACATCTGAATGTATTAGCTCCAGGATGTTCTTAGTCTTTGTTTCACTCTTTGGAAAAGGGTTCTTGACATTCTCCCCTTTTTCACATCCTTTGCATGTGCCATTATGATCGATCTTCAAATCTAGTAGTCCTATAACTACCTTGCTTACATAGGGTAGGGCTTTGTAGTTAATGTGAGATAATCTTCTATGTCATAGTTCACTGGGGCTAGAGGTTTCATGAGCAAGGGCAACTTTTGGATGTACCTTGAGCTTGTAAAGACCTCCTTCCTCTTCACCAATAACAATTGCATCTTCGATTGATTTTCCTTTGGCCCACATAAGTACTTGTCCATCTATGAAAGAAACTCTAAAGCCTTTCTTATCTAGAGCTGAAATAAAGAGTAGGTTCTTCTTCAAACCTGGTACATATAAGATTTCCTTCATCTTCAAAGGTGTTCCAGAATCAAGCTTGTAGCTTGTTTCACCAATTCTCTTGATGGGATATTGATACTCATCTCCTAGGGATACCTTTTGTGGAGAAGTCTTTTCCTCAAGTCTTGAGAGAGTTTTCTTTTGACCTGTCATGTGCTTTAAAGCACCACTATCGATGAGCCATGTATCTTCTCCAAGTGATACAGACCCAGATAGTGTTGAAAATAAAACATATTCTTCTGCATCTACTTTCTTTACTTTAGATCTTTTCTTTCGAGGCCTTTCCTCTTCTTCATTTTCTTCTTCTTCTTCTTCTTCTCCACTATCATCTTCTGCCATATGTGCATGATGTTTTTTGTGAATGAACTTCTTATTTTTTAGAAGTACAAAATATGGCAATGTGTCCTAGTTTAAGACAATTGAAACATTGGATTGTGGAGAGATCTTTTCCTGGGTTGGGTCCTCCTCCCCTTTTAAATCTATGGAAGGGTCGAGACCCTTTGTGGTCAACTTTCTTGAAGTGACCCTTTCTTCTTCCTTTGGTGTGAGTAGCCAAGGCTTGGTCATCCTCCTTGAGAAGGGCTTCCCTATTGGCTACCCTAGCTTCTTCTTGAACACAATCCTCCCATACTGTATCAAACATCATACTTTCTTTTCTGGCACACAGAGTTTGTATGAATGACTCCCAAGGTCTAGTGAGACCATTTAGAGCAGTCATTACAAGTTCATCTTCATCAAGGGTATCTCCAATAGCATCTAGTTGTTCCTTGGTTTGGGAAACCCTTGAGAAGTAGTCTTGAATGGATTCTCCTTTATTCATCTTGGTACTCTTCAACTGATTTCTTAGGTTCATCTTCCTATTGATGTTCCTGCATTCATACATTCTTCCTAGGGCATCATACACTTCCTTTGGGGTCTTCTTGGATGCCACTTGGGAAATCAAGTGGTCCTTGATAGAATCAGCAATGATTCTCTTTGCCCTGATTAGATCCTTCCTATATTTTTCTTTGGCTTCATCTTTAGCGGGTTTTGCAACTTCATCCTTCATATAATGAGCAAGATCATTCTATTCAAGAATGAGACCAATTTTGTATTTCCATGCCCGGAAATTCTCTATACCTTCTAGCGTGTCTTCAAGCTTAGTGCTTGGAGCCATCTTCTCTTAGGGGAGTCCAAGAGATGAGATATAGAGTAACACTTACCAGAAGATGTGCTTGATTGACTTGGGAACACTTGGTGTTTTCTGTTTCTCAACTTTTCACTTTCTGGATCTGCAACAGAATTTCTGGTTTTATCGTACTTTTGGTCAAACTAGGGTTTGTCTTTCCCGGAGTTATACCCAACCAAAAACTTCGATCTAGGGCTCAAAAGATTGATTTTGAGAAGGGATATTCAACCATGCAACCAAAATCCAAAAAAAACTAACTTTTGCAGAAGCCTTAATTTTGGGAGAGAGAGAGAGAGAAAGATAATTTCACCTTGTGAAAGATGTTCTATTCAGGCTAGCTCTGATACCATGTTAAGTTTACACTAATTTGACTATCAAGATCACTGAAATAAACATAATCACAAGATAGACAAAGATATTACCCTGGGAAACCCTCATGGGGTAGAAAACCCAGCAAAGCTTTCCTCAATAAGATGATCAACCAAAATACAAGATGTGCTCCAAGACTTGACCTCCTTCTCTACCTCCTATTCAGACCTCTCAAACACAAGTGCGCTACTTTTCGAGTTGAGCAAGTGTGAGATAAGTGAGGAGCATTCTCCTCTACTTATACTAGTTTCCCAACTGACTATTTCCCTTATGGGGCTGACCTCTCCTAGTGAAGTCCAATAACCCCTAATTAATTAACTCAGGGCCAACCCCCACATGGTGGATCTAATAACCCTTGTTACCGCAATTCATCGGAGGAATAAACATCTCCAGATACATAATAGGATTACCTCGGAGGGATGAAACATCTCTGGAATAATAAAGTACAAATATAATATTCTTAGAAGTTACAATATTCAACAACATGCTCTACGATGGTGGGTTCGATGCCTAGCATCTCCTAGTAAGACCAGGCGAAAACATCGTAGAACTCCTTAAACAGATTGGTATACAAAGTAATCTCATCGAAAGAAAAATCTTCCCCAATGAAAAGGTTTTCCACGAATCCAGCTTTGATGGAAATGTTGATCGAAATAGTTCTAGATATGTTTGTCATATTCCCTTCGCCATAAACAAATTTTGAAGTAGAAGGGATAGCGGACAAATCAACATTACCACCGTGTCTCATAGAAAAATCTCCTCTCTCTATCATGTCCAGATTGGGAAGAAAATATGACATCTGGTGCATGTGTTCCCAAAGATGGTCCAGGCCAATCATTGCTTCCAAAATGGCCTCATCAGAGGGAAAAAACAGTATCTAGATAGTCAAAAGAGTGGATAGAGTCCACTGACCATGCTGGTGCATAGTCCATATCTAACTCAGCAGAGACCAATGGAGTCATGATATGTTCTATTGTAGCATGTTGTGAATCTAAGTAGGCCACCTCTGCAACAGATAGGGGCACAATTGGTTCTGATTCGGTGGGAAGAATCCATGGATCCGTCATTGGATAGACCGTGAAAATATCAAACGATGAACACTCTTTAGAACCAATAAAATGAACAACAAAAGGTAGGTCAAGAGTGCCCATTAATGACCCACGGAGCCCTACTCCGAAACTCTCAGTAAATGGGTGAGACTGATCAACCAATGGAATTGTTGAATCTAATGAAGTCTGGTTGTTTTTATGAGCAAATGAAATTTGATCAACTGTGATGATCTTGCATTCATGAGGGCATATTAAAACTTGAAAAACGGCTGATGGCACTGCTTGCATTGCATACGTCCATCTCCTACCTAATAACAAATTGTAATCAAGTGGGGCATCCAACGCTTCAACCTCTATAGACACTATCTTACCAACGACTTCAATGTCAAATGATGGTAAGAATCCGTGTGAATGGAAAGATCTTCCATCAAAGGCAGTAAGCAAGGTGTTCGAGGGGGCTAATTCCGGTGAGACCAAATCCTTCCAGCAAGAAATGGACATTACGCACATAGACGCGCCCTCATCTACAACATCTTGCCCAATGGTCTTGGGACCATGAACTACCTCTATTTGGAGAGCGACGTGGTGTGGAAATCGGGGTTTGATGTTGGTCATATCAAACCGAGCAAGCATATTGGATGAATCTACGCTCCCGATCGCTGCAAGAACTGCACTACATTGTAATGGACAACTCTGCAGTACTTCCAAAGTGGACATGGCAGAGGGAGTTTGGGCTAAATCTTCCACAACATTGTAGTTGGGAGCAACCCGTGCATTGGGGTTGTGCATAGCCCGTTTGAAGACACCTTTTAGGATCTTCGACAACGAATCTATCGGTCTCTTGATGTGGAGAAGGGTAGATGACTTAGGAACATCCTTTTGCCGTGGATCTAGGGTATAGTTTCTAGCTCGAGTTTGTAAAAGCGCATCCAAATTAACCATAATAATAAATGATTGATCAACAAATGAGGCATGATGAGTGCCCCCAGCAATAGAGTGGCCAGAAGCTGAACCTTTCCCGTGACGGAATGGGTCTTTTAAGATAGCTGGTTTCTTTTCACGAAGCAGCTTCTGGGATTCTTCCATCATAGGGCATTGATGGGTGAGGTGGTCCTCCTTGCAAAACTTGCAAGGGAACTTCACTTTCTTTTTCTCCTTTTTTCCCTCCTCGGCATTTTCTGTGTTTTTGGGATTTTGGTGGTTCCCCTCCCCTTTCTTTCCCTTCTTTTTGTTTTTGGGTTGCCGAGGGCCCTTTTGATTCGTCTTCACTTGTTGTACAGATTCCATTTACGAAGGGGAGGATGCAACTGAAGTTTCTTCTGTAGCAGACTGTTTGACAGATAAGGCGTGAACCTTCTTAGTTAAAGCATCAAACGCTACATAATTTACTGAACCCACGATGCCATCAGCATGTGGTCCTGGCTTAGGTTTACCTAGATTGGTGTTAGACCTCAGTGCGTCGGGAATAATCTCATATAAGGGCCTAGACTGAGCATATAATAGATCAAGCTGCTGGGTTTTAAGGATAGCTTCCTCTTCGGAGGACACCCCAGAAGTTGCCACTTCCTTAGAAATGTAAAGAAGGAGTGATTTGAGATACCACTCTAATAAGAACTCTGGAGGAATGTCATCTTTAATGAGCCTCTTCCTCCTTCACCACTCTTGAATATGGTCAAATAAGTGAGTGGATTTGTTCTATCGAAAGGTTGACAGAAGATCTGTACCAACATCATACCAAACATGAAGTTGGAAGTGATTCAGAAAAACAGTAGCTAGATCCCAAAAGTTGTCATAAGCAGCTATGGGCAGTTCAATGTACCATTTAGTTGCAACACTTGTCAAGGTTAACTGAAAGAGCCTCAATCTAATGGAATCATCGTTCAACGAATTAGAAGAGAACCAGACATGGAAAGTAGTCACATGATCACCGGGATCCTCCCCAGTATTGCCTCTAAACTTTGGAATGTCAGAAGGCAACTTGGTCGGGACAAGTGGCCATGTAGGGTGATGCCACACCGGATTGTTAGTGAGTTTTGAAAGGTATGGAAAATTCAGAGTTTCTAGAAAAGGTAAATGAGGTCTTGCCGATGGCACTTGGTTAGCATGGTTTTGGTAGGTAGAACCACCTAAATCCTGACTCATGTACTGTTGGTTAGGGTTTCCCCTAACCACCGGTTGTGAAGCAAATGCATTGCTAAAATTGCTCCAACCAAAGGAGAGAGGGTTATTCCCTTGAGTGTGTGTCCATTGCGACTGGGTGTTAGCCCCTTAGTAATGTGGGTTAAATGCATTACCACCTCCTCCATTAAATAGTGAAAAAGGGATACTCCCTATAGGTATATGAGATGTCTGCACATTGGAATGATGTACATTCTAACCTATGTAGGGGTTAAAACCAGGTGTAAATGTAATGGACGACATAGGCGTCAAGCCTACTATAGTTGTGGATAGAGTGGGCATCGATCATACATAGGGCATGGAGGGAGCTATGTGCCCTCCAAACCAAGGAAAACCTTGACCGAAAGGAGCAGTTTGTGGAATTCCCTCGGATTGTTGCATGAAAGGAAATGAAGTAGATGGTATCGAGGATATCCAGGTGACAGGGATCTGAAAAGTTCCAGCAATGACACCAAAAGGGGTAGCTGTTGTCACAGGTTGAGAACTAGACATCCCTATGGTACTAGTGCTGAAACTAAAAGAAGGAGTTGAGGTAGATGTAGCTTGCAACGAGGTAGATATCGACGTGCTTGTGAAAGAATGAGAGAGATATCTCGTAACCATGGCTGCAGAAGGAGTTTGGGGAACTCCAGTTTCATCTCCCAAACTAGCCATGTGATAACCAAGGGTAAACCAAATCGTACTATACTTAGGTTGGCCTAGAGAGTCTACAGTTATGAGTAACGGATCGTTGGGTCCAATCTGGAGAGGGTTAAAAGAAGTGATGAACTCTTGAGAAGTTAAGTCCTCAACCTCAACATTATTAAAGACCTATTGATCCTGAAATATGACCTGTGGTTCTCCAGGTAGTTCAGTTTCACCCGTAAGTTCGTATGAACGACGGGAATGCATCCTCTGGCGTCACGGTGGCGATGGAGGCTCCACAATGAGTGGGGGAAGTGTTATCACATATATAGTAGCTGGGAGACCATACATTATTTTTCTGATTCCAGTACACTATTCAGCCAGTTCCCTTGCATCGAGATGCTGAGATGCGCATCTATTATGGATCACTATCAGATTTTGGACAACAATTTTATTCTCAATGCCATGACTGAGTCTCAGGACACTCAAAGAGATTACCGATGTAGCTATTTAGCCATTTATACAGAGAAGTCAGTAGTGCCCAGAGTTACAGCAGCAGTTTCAAATGACGAATGATGGTTCAGATGATGAGCATTCACGTATATGACTCAGCAGGTATATTATGGTGTTGTAGTTAAAGTTGCTTTTATTTCCATTCTCTTAGCATGTCTTAGCATTTAGTATCATGATCTGGCGATCATATAGATATGTGGACCTGGTTGTACTATATATATATCATATTTGTCCCTACTCAAACTTAGAAGTTCTTGTCCTATACTCATTGGTTTTACCCTCCCTAGGGAGAATAGAGGTGGTCATTCCCTCCATACTTTGGCTTGCTAGTGTTGGTTTCATTATTCACTATCTTCATCCATCCATAACTTACCCAGTTTGTTCGTTACCTTGACTTACTACTTGACTAGTGGCATGGAGGACCTTTTCCCCACTATAGCATCTATATTGGATGAGATTCCCTGTTTATTGTGTCTCGGCTCTGAGTTGGTGCCAAAACTTACCTTTGGTGAGTTGGATTTCCTTGAGAAGTCCCCCTAGTCACTTAAGATGTTGTTGGCTAAACCTGAAACTTTTAGTGCTGCCATTAATGCAAAATATGGAAATGAAATGTTGTATCTTGTATGAAAATCCCATTCATGCAATGTGTTTCTCAACACACATGAATGAAAGGCAAGCCAAATGAAACTGGCTATGAAATATCAAATGTTATATCTTTTGTGAAATGTAAATACCTAGGTAAACAAGCTGTCTATGACACACCTAGAAGTGCTCAGGTAAATAAGTGCCTTAAAAGCACACCTGCAGCAAGAAGCCTCAATAAATGTAAATCTATGCAATGTGTTTGTAAACGCACATAGATCAAAGGCTATGGAAAATCTAGTCCCAAAAATCAATGGAACTTAAACTCTATATCAAAAAGATTGCTGGCCTCATTTGTATTATGGATTGTGTGCATCTGTGAAAGGTGAATAAACACTCTTTGAACAACTTATCCATTTGTGAGACACCGCCATTCCCTGTGTTATTGCTTGTCCACTATATGCTATGGTGTGTATTCCCTTTTCCATTTCCAAAGTGTCACAGTGATAAGTCAGTAAGTCATCCTTTGACCTAGCCAATTGTTTCTTAGCCTTCACCCTTCACTAGCAAATTGATCACAACTATGAAGTGAGTATGACCTTGAAAGTCTTGTCTGAGTAATAAATAATAATTATGACTTATTATATTTGGATTTATATTGCTAGTAATGATTACTTCATGTTATAATTGTTAATTGAATGGATTGTAAAGCATGTTTTAACCTTGGACACCTTGCAACAGCTTGATGACAGTTTGAGTCATATTTTGGTCATGTTGACTTGGTCAAACCTCAGTTTGACCAAAAGTCAACCACAGGACATGAGGTGGTAGACCTAAGATGTTATAGATAGATGATATATGGCCCGGTACAGGTCACCATGGTGGGCTTATGCAGTGGTTTCAGGCTTATGATGATGATTTGTGCTTTTCAGCACTTTTACAGATTATTATTATTTGCTCTGTCGGATATGATGAGTATTTATTTTGGACCATGTACAGGTTTATATGGTGTATGAGTACACATCTTAGATGGATTTGGACCTTCTGAGTCCAATGAGACAGTTAGTTTTCAGTTCTGGGCAGTTACAGGGATGGTTGAGCCTTAGTTGGCTATCCTAGTGTAGTTTTGGTCTGTCGGAGGCCCTATCAGAGCAGTGATGAGATTTACTTGGTTCACCTACGGTGTTGTGCATAGGGGGGGTGGTACAGCCACTTGTTATTACCATATTAACCCCCTCCCAGACTCATTGGTGAGCTCACCTTGACAGCGTAGGCACTCCAGGAGGTAGTTTGGGCAGTTTCACATTTCCCGAAGCAGTCCATAAATGGTAAAATTGGCTACAAAGGAATTCGATTTGGGCTACTGAGGAAAGGTTATGGCATGGGATGATCAGTGATGATGAGTGGGATGTCTTCCACACCTTCTCCAGCAGTTTCAGCTTCATCAAGATCCACATCCATCATTTATGGCACTTTTTAATGATTTCTTGAGCGTCCTAAGGCTCACGACTTTCCCAGAGAGGCACGATTTGGTGTCTAGATCATTTATTCTTGGATATTGTGCCATGGGGATTGACCAAGGGTGTTAGAAATTATCCCTTGGACCCACCATGAGCTATTTTTTATGTTTTATCATCATGATTTGGTGGGATCCCCTCTTCTAGGGTGAGTTTGTCCACATATTGTATTATTTTATTATTGATCCATGTATTGTATTGTTGAGCTCATCTCAACCATTGATTAGATCTTTTGATCTTTTAATATTAGACACTCATTTGAAAAGTGGTTAGATTGTGGACTCTCTCCTTCCTATTTAAAGGAGAGAGCTTCTCATTGTAAAGTGGTCTTTGGCTCTTGGAATCTTGATATAGAAAAACTTTCTTGTGGACATTCTTGTGGTCTCCTTTTCATCTGGTGTTCTTAGATGGTTATTGGAAAGTCTATTGCATCCTAGCATTTTGGTATTTGTGGTAAGATCTTTTTTTTTTTGGAAACTTTTGTCTTGTCTACAGGAGGGCGACTTCACTTGGGCATTTTTGCAAGGCTTCTTCAACTCGCTCCACTTACCATTCGCTTGTATCACGGGGTTATCATTAGTATCATTGTGATCTATACTATCTTTTTGTTATTTCTCTTGTGGAATTAGTCTTATCTCTTGTTCGTAGTAAATATGATATTGTTGACGTTTATTATGCAGGAGAGAGGGCACATTGGCTTCCTTGGGCAATTCGACTTCATAGAAAACTACCTCAAATCGCTCCAAATTGATTGGGTTTGCATCGATCATCATCATCAAGGCATCTACAAGGTTATCCAGGTAAGATCCATAGGTTTTTTCTTCTTGTCTTGGCTCCAATCTATTGACATAGCTATTTCATTGATAAAACCCTCAATTTACAAACCCTCATTTTACATTTTCTCAGATCTAGTAAGATCCACTTGGTGTTTGGGTATAAAATTTAAAACCCACCTCTACATGGGAGGTGAAGATCAAGCTCTCACAGCTCACACCAAAAGAAGCAAGCCCAAGAAGGAGCACTCTCATTACAAGAGATCCTATTACAACCAACAAAAGAATAAGAAGGATCTAAGATGTTTCACATGCAATGAGAAAGGTCACTTTGCTTCAAATTGTCCCAAGAAAAAAAGGGATAACAACAACAACTTCAACAAGAAGAAGAAGGGAAACAAAAGAAGGTACCATGCTCATGTTGTCGAGGATGATGAACCTCCAAAGAAGAAGGCTAGGACAGAAAGTGATGATGACTCATCAAGTGAAGAAGAGTATGTTCTAATCTCTGCTCTCACAAGTACTATCTCTCATGGTTGTAATGATTGGCTTATTGACAGTGGGGCTTCCAAGAACATGACTGGGTTTAAAGAATATTTTGTAAACTTATCTGAACATGAATCACCCCATAAGGTGAAACTTGGGGACGATTATCAATACCCTATCAAAGGAAGTGGTGAAGCCTCCTACAACCTAGATTCTGGAAAGTCTTTGAAGATGAAAGAAGTTCTTTATGTACCTGGGCTCAAGAAGAATCTTCTCCCCATCTCTGCATTGGATGCAAAATGCATGAGGGTTGCATTTGTAGATGGCCAAGTCCTAATGTGGCCAAAGGGTAAAACTATTGATAATGCAGTGGTGATTAGAGAACAAGAGGGAGGTTTGTATAAATTGAAGGGACAACCTGAACATGCCAAGGTACATGATTCCATGGAGCCAAGTGAACTTTGGCATAGAAGACTTGCTCACATGCACTACAGAGCATTACCCATTGCAAGTAAGGTTGTAGAAGGTCTTCCTAAAATTAAGACCAAGCATGATGGTGTTTGCAAAGGATTTGCAAAAGGAAAGAACATTAAGAAGGCATTTCCAAGCAGTGAAAGCAAGGCAAAAGGTATCTTGGAAATCATCCACTCCGATGTATGCAGTCCTATGTCATCTCGTTCTCTGAGTGGATATGGTTACTATGTCTCTTCCATTGATGACTTCTCTAGGAAGACGTGGATTTACTTCTTGAAGAACAAAGATGAAGTATTTGATAAGTTCAAGGAATTCAAAACCTTGATGAAGAACCAAACTGATAAGAAGATCAAAACATTCAGATTCGACAATGGTGGAGAATTCACCTCAAGTGACTTCAAGAAGCTATGCAGTGATTCAGGGATTAAGAGGGAGTTGACTACTCCTTACAATCCACAACAAAATGGAGTTGCAGAAACAAAGAATAGAACAATCAGGGAAGCAGCAAAGGCAATGCTGCATGACCAGGATCTACCTATGCATCTATGGGTGGAAGCAGCTAGAATAGCTATATATGTGCAGAATAGAACACCCCACAAGATATTGGACAACAAGACACCAGAAGAGGTCTTCTCTGGTGAGAAACCTGAAGTCGGCCATCTCAGAATATTTGGTTGTCCAGTATACACTCATGTCCCAAAGGAAAAGATGACCAAGCTAGGAAAGAAGGGTATCTCTGTGGGTTACAGTGAAAGCTCGAAGGCTTACAGAATATACTTTCCAAGGTTCAAGAAAATTGATGTCAGCAGGGATGTAACATTTGATGAAAATTTAGCATTCATTAAATCAAGGAAGACACCTGTTGAAGCTTATGAAGAACCTAAGGAAACTAGATTTCAAGACACTACCATGACTGAAGAAATTCCAGATGTTGATCGTGAAATTGAAGATCCGCAACAACCTGTAGATACACCTCGTGAGAATAAATCTCACAAGAGAAACCCTGCATGGGATAGAGAGCTCATTCAAGATGCAGAAAGATATGGTATTCTAGAAGAAGATCATAGAGCAAAGATGAGAACTAGATCACATACCAGCTATGTTGCTTTACTCTATGACATCATGAACAAAGAACCTTCTAGTTATGAAGAAGCAACGGAAAAGAAAGAATGGAAGGATGCCATGATCGAAGAATACCAATCAATAATGAAGAATGATGTTTGGGATGTTGTTCCAAGACCTGAAGAGAAGCCTGTTGTGACTTCCAAATGGATCTACAAGATCAAGCATGCTGCAGATGGCAACATAGATAAATACAAGGCAAGATTCGTAGCTCGTGGCTTCTCTCAGAAAGAGGGAATAGATTATGAAGAAACCTTTGCTCTTGTAGCCAGGTACACTTCCATCAGATCAGTACTTGCCCTGGCTATAGCGATGAAATGGAAGATACACCAGATGGATGTCAATACTTCCTTCTTGAATGGTGTAGTTGAAGAGGAAGTGTATGTGGAGCAGCCACTCGGTTTTGAAACACATGACAGGGAGTCATATGTGTGCATATTGAAGAAAGCCTTGTATGGCTTAAAACAAGCTCCTATAACTTGGTATGGTAGGATGGACAGTTTTCTATCTAGTTTGCGCTTTACCAAGAGTAAAGCAAATTCCAACCTTTACTACAAGGTTGAGGAAGGAAATCCTGTGATTCTACTCCTGTATGTAGATGACCTGTTTGTAACAGGAGATGATAGATTGATTGCCTATACAAAGAGGAAGATTGCTACCGAGTTTGATATGAAGGACTTGGGGATGATGCCCTATTTTCTAGGTATGGAGGTGTGGAAGAGTGCAGATGGGATCTTCCTTGGACAAGAGAAGTATACAGTAGATATCTTGAAGAGGTTCGGGATGATGGATTGCAAGGCCATGGCCACACCTATGGCATCAAATCTGAAGCTTCTATGTGATGCTTCATCTGAGCTGGTTGATGTCTCTATGTATCATCAAATGATTGGGTCCTTGATGTACCTGACGAACACGAGACCAGATATTTGCTTTGCGGTGAAAACATTGAGCCAGTTCCTGACGGGTCTGAGGAGTGTTCACCTGGTTGCTGTAAAGCATATTCTGAGGTACTTGAAGGGTACAGTTGATTATGGGCTCAAGTATGATGCGAATCAAAAGTTTAACCTGCAGGCTTATGTTGATTCAGATTGGGCAGGCAGTGCTGCAGATAGGAAGAGCACATCTGGGTGCTACTTCAGTATGGGATCAGGTGTGATCTCTTGGTTTAGTAGGAAGCAGTCCTGCATAGCATTGAGTACAACCGAGGCAGAGTATGTTGCAGCCTGTTGGGCTAGTTGTGAGGTAGTATGGCTTCGGAAGCTACTATTTAAGTTATTTGATCTCCTGTTGGATACTACTGGTATCTTCTGTGATAACCAGAGTTGTGTGAAGCTGGCTGAGAACCTAGTGTTTCATGACAGGTCGAAACACATAGAGATCAACTATCACTATATCAGGGATATGGTGCAGAGAGGAGCAGTGAAGCTCCTGTATGTTGCGACGGACGAGCAGATTGCAGATGTGCTGACGAAACCACTAGCCAGAGTGAAGTTTGAGTACTTCAGAGAGAGGCTTGGTGTTCTTTAGATTGATGACACTTCGAGGAAGAAGTGATGGACATATTTGCAGAAGCCATTCCAAGCATGTTGGAAGGAGGATCCTTCACATGGCTGTGGATGTAAGCGCTGCTTGATGAGCATCAGGACGATGCTCCAGTTACTGCTTTGTATATGTATGTACGCATCATGTTGGATGCTGGATATGATCAGTTGGATCATTTATATGTATATGTATGTACGCATCATGTTGGATGCTGGATATGATCCGTTGGATCATTTATATGTATATGTATGTACGCATCATGTTGGATGCTGGATATGATCAGTTTGATCATTTTTGTATATGCATCATGTTGGATGCTTGGACCATGTATCTATATATGTATCAGGTGGATACTATGTATGATCAGGTAGATCATGTATGTTGATATATATCTGGTGGATACATTGTGTGGATCATGTCTCTATGTATGTATCAGGTGGATACATTGTATGATCAGGTGGATCATGTATGGTGATATGTATCAGGTAGATACTTGGTATGCATCAGATAGATGCATTGTATGATCATGGATGATGAGCTTCAGGATGTTGCTTCAGATGACATGCATCAGGACGATGCAGTGATAATGATCAGGATGATCATGTGTACATCAAGATGATGTATGGTGAGTATCAGGTTGATGCTTTATGGCCATGGAATAGGTTGTGCAGATAAGCATATAATTTGTCCCTGAGAGATTTGCAGATAGTCTTTCGAGGTTTTTCCTATGGCATGTAATCTGGCCCTAGGATATCTGGCAAATGCTCTTTTGAGGTTTTGCTTTGGGAGGACATATGATTTGGCCTTGGGAGATCTGTAGATAGTCTTTCGAGGTTTTTCCTATGGCATATAATTTGTCCCTAGGATATTTGGCAGATGCTCTTTTGAGGTTTTGTCCTATGGCATATAATATGTCCCTGGGAGATTCGATAGGTTGGTTTGTGTGCCCGTAATAAGTCCTGGGATGCTCTTGCGAGGTTTTTCCATGACCACATGTAATTTGGCCCTAGGAGATCCTATAGGTAGAGCTGTGTGCTCATAACAGCCTGGGATGCTCTTGTGAGGTTTTGTGGTAAGGTCACATATAATATGGCCCTAGGAGATCCTACAGGTAGAGCCGTGTGCTCGTAACAGCCTGGGATGCTCTTGCCAGGTTTTGTGATGCACGTAATAAGTCCTGAGGATTCTACAGTATGGCCAGTGATGAAGACCTACAGGTGGTGGGCCTACATCCAGTATGAAAAAGGACTGGCTCTGTAGAACTTCCTATGATGAGTAGATTCAGAGATTGGTCGAGATAGCAGCAGCAGTGACGATGACGATGATTCAAGGTTGATGCATTGATGACGATGATCCAGAGAAGAAGACTTGTGCTAGCAGATATGTGTCGAGAAATAACTTCCTAGTTAAGAGGGAGTGTTGATGTATATGTAACTTCGGAATGTATTTCAGTTATATATTTATTGTACCCTTATAGATATGTGTTATTCCTCTATAAGGAAGTGTCACCATTTGTATTGACAAGTGTCGCAAGTGTCTTAACTTGCTGATGGGTTATTAGAACACCTTGTAAGGGGTTGGCCCAGATTTATGTAATATGTGGTTATTGTACCTAGCTAGACAAGTTGGTCCCATAAGGTTATTGGGAAAACAGAACAAGTATAAATAGAGATCGGGAGATCTCTATTTGGATCACTCAGAAACTCATTCTTCCTTCACTCGGAAAGTGGCGCAATTGTGAGGAGGAGGATTAGCTACTAAGAGGAGTCTATGTCTTGTACTTTGGTTGAGCTATTGCTCTATCTATCTCTGAGGAAGTTGTGAGGTTTTTCACCTTAGGGTTTTCCCCACGGAAACTCTGTGTGTCTATTGTCTCTCATGATTTTGATTCTTGTGATGATTGACATGCTTGTTATGGTTGATATGCATTGATATACTGTACATGTTGTTCTCTCAGTAAAGATCCTAGAGTATATTGAATTAATGCTCAAAATTTAACATGGTTTCCCTTCCCTTCTGCCATCCATCTTGGGTTCATCTCTAGGGGCACCTACAAGTTTGGTGATAACAGGAAGGTTTTGCAACCTCCGAGACCTATGAAGAGGTTGGTCCTCCACATCTATATCAAAAGCAAACTAAGTATAAAAACCTAGTGGCCACTAAAACGACTAGGGAGCAAACAACATACCACTAAAAATTTCCTAAGTGATCAAAACCAGACAAACAAAGCTAATACTCTCATAATTAAGTCTGGGATGATGAGGGCCCAGAAAAAACTAATAGAGTATCGATGGTCAGTTATACAACATCCAATGGGGGTCCTTTGGGTGCAAGCATCTGAATCACCAAACCGCGCTCCCGGGATTACTGCCAAAGGGTTACCTTCCGCGTCTGTCTGAGGTGAAGTAGAAATAGCCTTCCACTCTATCTGTGACGAGCCATAGGGTTAAGATACTAAGGGTACCACAAATACGAAAATACCTGGGGGTAGTCATCAACCTAGCCAAGACGCATGGGCAGGGTAGCAAAGCCCAAAATCCAAAAGCAATTAAAAGTACTAGTGGACCCCTGTACATGAATCAGCTCTGGTTTATGTTTGAAAGGAAAGTGAGGGGGTATCCTTAGCAGTTCCAGTCGCACATGCCCTTGTTATTAACTCTGGTTTGAGTAGAGCGTTCCTAGGATATTTTGATATAGGTGGGTTTACCTAAGAGGTTGTCTTACTATGATTTTTGATTAATGAAACCGATTTCGAGTAGTTTAAGGTGATTTACCCCAGAACCCTAGCCTAAGCTAGTTGATGTTGTGGCATACCTAAAAAGAAAAAGTTGCTAATTAATTTTATTAAAATTTCTTTTTAGAGGCTACTTTTCACTCAATAAGGGTAGTGAAGTGTGTGGAATGGTTTCAACAGAAAGCAAAGTGTGTACAAATAATGCTTTTAAAACTTCACAAAGACTCTTTTTGCTTTTTCGTTTATGTTTTTTTTCAAAACAAGAAATAGGCAATCTTAAGCATAATTTTTTTTTTTTCTTTTAAATTTTCAAAGCAAGGCAATCTATGGTACCTTGAAAAATGATGATAAATCTTACTACTAAGCTACTAAATTCAATTTTTATCTTTTCTTTTGTTTGCAAAAGAAAATGAACTTGAAAGAAGGAAAAAGAAAGATCTAACGAAGGTGTGGGTAAAGATAAAAGACCTAATGGCTTAAACCAATTGAATGAAAAGACCAAAAAAGACTTGTCCCACAGAGTTGTTTCGATGGAAAAATCTCTAGGTTTGGAACAAGGTGTAAAAGAAGAAAGGAAAACAGATGCATGCAACAACAAAAAAGACCAAGAGGTTGCTCCTAAGCACCAAAAACCAAGAAAACACCCACGAAACAAACAGGCTAGGAAAGAAAACCAAAGGTAACTCTACCACCACAAAAACCTAAAGGAAAAGCTATCAAGAAGGCTTCAACTAAATCAGACTGACCTGAACAGAAGTTCAGAAGGTACCTAGACTATCAAACCTATCAAAAACCACCCCAAAAAATCAAATTGGAATCAAACCCTTAAAAAAAGGACAAGACTCAGTAAAAATGCCCAGCTATTGCAACAAACAACAAGTGTTGAGTGCATAGGTCTGTAGGAGTGCAACACACATCTAGGAAAAGAGTGCGCTACTGTATCTAGCAGATAGTCGTGCAAAGCTTCAAGAAGGATTTAAAAAAAAAAAAAAAGACACCTAAAACAAGTGTTGAAGCATGAAGCAATCTAAAGGGAATTACAAAGAGGTAAACAAGACTCAAAAAGACAAATATGTCTCAGTAATCAGTCAGAGAAGCAAGGAAAATGCCAAAAGTAGACCCAACAACTTGGAAACCAAACCCTAGTGGAAAGCTTAGACCTACAGGAAAGGTGCACTATTGTCTAGTATAAAAACCAGCGCCTGCAACACAAAATGCGCGACTATGTCTCAAGGAAACTAGTGCACAAGGCAGAAAATGCGCTTCTGTATGCACAGAAAACCATCGCACAGGGACTTAAAGAAATAAACAGAGATTTGGTAAGCCAAACTGAAATGAATCAAGATAAAAGGAACAACAAGGTAACCTATAAAAAAACTCTCAAAAAACAAAAAGACTGCATAAACTGAAAGAAAACCTATCAAGGTCCCCTAGAACAGAAACAACTAGTGCTCCCTAGTGGAGTCGCCAGTTCTATTGTGCAGGATAGTACCTTATAGTGAGGGAGATGACACTACCAACTTACATGGGGTGACAGGTAAATACATTCATGTTTTGCATCAATTACTACGAATGGAAAGAGATTAGGGTTCTGAAAATCGTACCTTTTTAATGATGGTTGGTCCTAGCTTTCACCCAACCTTCCACAGAGATGAACCTACAAAACAAGTTAACCTTCCTCAGTGTATATTGACTGAGGTATATATAATTAAATTGAAAGCAATTTAACATTAACTACAATCAGATATCCAACAAAAGAGACATTTCGTTGGGATGGGAAGGGTATTTCCACCTTTTATTATCAAAGAAATGTATATAAGTACAGATATACCTGATCTGTCCAGACACTTCTACAACTGAGTCCTGGGTTCCTGCTCCTCACAATGACTTGAGAATTCCTACAGCACAACAACAACTTCTTCTTCCTTCATTGGCCCCTTCGTCATGTCTTCCCCTTGTATTTATGGGAAAATGATGGAAGTTAGATTCGTGAGGCAGTTGAATTGGGAGGTTGGGGGAGTTACAGAACCAATCTCAACTAATCTCAATTCGTAATATTAATATATTTTTTCCATTCATATTAACATGTGCACAGGTATCATAATAGTAAAACAACATTCAGTATGCAACTTTTGTTCTTTACAATTAGCGTACACATCTTTTGAGGTAAGTGCACAGGTTCTCTTCAGAAGAACCAGCGTTTAGAATGCTAGGTGTCAGTGGCAATAGTAGTGCAAACATAGTGAAAATTGTAGAAAAAATATGTTTTTCAGCTGAAGATATGTGATCTCAGCAATAACTCATCCAAGGTCAACCTAGCTCTTCCATCCATAGTGTCCTTTTGTGTGATCGATAGCGCAATGTGATCACGGATGGAGAAGTGCATATTTGACCTATTACAAATCTCTTACTCAATATACCCATAAATAAAATCACTCTTCACATCCATGTGGTGCACCTCCCAGTGCTTGTATGCGGAAATTGCCAAAACTAGTCAGATTGAGTCCATTTTTGCAATCGGTGTACAATTTTATGTGTAGTCCACACCATGGACTTGTGAGAAACCTTTTTCCACCAAACTAGATATGTATTTTCAGGTTGAACCATTAGTAGCAACCATGGTTCGGTAGACCCATTTTCATTGAACCAATTCCCTCCCAGGTGGAAGTGAAACTAGCTCCCATGTTGTATTTTTCTGAAGAAAATTGTACTCTTCATCCATGGCGGTTTTCCATATTGGATCTCGGTGGGCATGGTAGTATGATTTGGGATCTCAAACAACCATCAAAAAAAAAAAATTGGACAGAAATGGATCAGCATATGAAAGATCCATGCCTTCTCTTTGAAAGTATGCTCAGATTCTTCTCGGATCGGCAGGATTTCCAATGTTAGAACTAGCAGATGTGAGAGTCTTTTATGCCCACTTTGGAAACTGAGGGGGATCATATGGATTTGAATCTAAACCTGATTCTTCATGTTCATTAATATCAGACATAATATCATAAATATCAGAACATAAACTTTCAGTATCATTTCCTGAATCTTCTTCCGGAAGAGGAAGGAATTTGGGAGTTTCTTCCTCCACTAGTTGTAGATCATGAAGCAGTTCTCTTCAAATTGGCAACTTATATCGATGAATATTCTTTTGGATATGATATCCATGAGTTTGTATCCTTTGTATTTTTCAGCATATACATATCCAATGAGGATTCACTTAGTACTTTTTGGTTCCAAATATCTTCTCTTCTCAATCGAAATTCTAGCCCATGCAGTGGACCCAAAAACATTGAGATGTGACACATGAGGCTTGTGACCAGTGTATGATTTGAAAGGAGTTTGAAATTTGATGGATGAGTGTGGAACTCTATTCTGAATTTATTCAAAAAAATTCATGGCCTCATCCCAAATATTTGAATCCAAACCTTTCGACTCAAGCATACAAGTAGCCATCTCTTTCAATGCTCGGTTTTTCCTCTCCTCTACACCATTCTGTTGAGGTGTGTAGGGGACTGTGTGCTGGATTTGGATTCCATTTTTCGCAAAAAGTTGCAGCAAATTAGTTTTGATATATTATCCACCATTATCATATCTAAGATCTTTTATCTTGCTCCCGGCATAAATATCAATAGAAGCCTTTAAATTCTTGAACCTTTCAAACACTTCTGATTTGTTCTTGAGAAAGTAGACCCATGTGAATCTGGAAAAGTCATCAATGAATGTGAGAAAATACCTTGATCCATTCATGGATTTATTTGTTAATGGACCACTGATAACACTATGAATCATCCTCAAAATACAAGAATCCCTGCTAGCTTTTCCTTGATCGAACTTGTGCTCGGGCTGCTTGCCAATGATGCAACCTTTGCATATCCCTTTTGAGGATTTGATGTTCGAAAGGCCTTCAACCATGGAATTATTTTCTAGCATCTGAAAATACTTGTAATTAAGTTGTCCAAACCTCTCATGCCATAGCCGGATAACGTCATTTCCATGAGTCAAAAGGGCACTTGGCTTTGAATATGACAAAAATTGGGAAAACTCATATGCTTTTGCAACATGATTTTCCTTGCCCATTGCAATGATTTTTCTGGTGATAATATCATAAATTTCAACATCATTAGGTATGAAAACAACATTCTTGGGAAAAATAGTATGTTTCATCTGATACACAGAAAGCAGGTTTGAATCTAGAGAAGGAACATAGAGAACATTTTGAAAACTGCCATGTTCTAAATGAATAGTACCTTTGCCTTTCGATGAAATTTGTGAGTCATATCCCATATGGATGGATATGCAGCTATCGGAGTCCAATGATGAGAGATATTCTTGGCTTTCAACCATGTGATTCGAAGCTCCTGAATCTATGAGAAGAGATTTTGGATTCGAAACACTTTCCATGAGTGCATGACCTCTTTCTAGATGATCATTTCGGTCTCCATTTTACTTTTTCCTTGCGCCATCTGGAAGAGTAATATTATTCTTCCCAAGAGAAGGGCCATCTGATAAATAGTGTTATTCATGCATGAGCTTTCAGGATGAAAGCCCCTTCCACATTAAGAAAACTTTGTCTTCTCCTTTCCCATTTGCTTGTCTTTTCTTGAACCTGAGGGCTCATTGATTGCTTGGTCTTCTCCTTCTACTTGGGATGATAAAACTTGGTATTCTCTTTCTGCTTTTGCTTTCCTTTAGAATTCATAGCCTTGGGTCCTCTAACAAACATGGATTTATCTATGGAGGATCTAATGGTCCCCATCTGAATAAGCTTGTCATGCTATTTTGTTAAGGACTCAATGAATGCATTTAAGGATGGCATCTTCCAATTCATAATGGTGATTTTTCCTGAATGAAAGGTAGAGACAAACACTGAATAATATGCTCCTAGTTTTGAAAGGATTGAGAGGATCAACTGATCATATTTCTTCTCGACCCCACATTGCTTCAACTAAAGCACCAAATGGTTGAACTTGGTGAAAAAATCATTGATGGTTTCGAAATTCTCAGGATTAGGGAAATCAATTCATTCTCTAACTAATAATCCCTCATATCATCCTGCTTGCCGAAGAGAGGCAATTTTTTCCCATATTTCTCTTGGAGTCTTCAATCTGCTGAGATGGAAAAGAAGGTCTTTCAAAATATTGAGACATAAGAAACCATAAGCTTCATAAATCTTATTGAAGAACTTGTACTTCTCTATAGATGCATTAGGCTCTGGTTTTTTGCCCATAGTAACTCTATAGATTCCCTTGGAGCGCAATACTATCTCTGTATCATCCTTCCACTAATGATAGTTGAGAGTAAGAATATGGTTAGAAGAAGAGTCCATCTTACTTATAGAAAATGCAATAGGAGGATGTGATAAACCTGTAGTAAAAAACAAACAAACAATCTTTAGGTCAACAACCTGCACTTTTCAAGTTGCATCACACCCAGCATAGCCTATCAAGAAAGCTTGATAAGTCGGATGCACAACTATGCAGGATTTATGTGGAAAACGTTCAGCTTCTGGTGTAGTGTTGGAATAGTTTTTAGCAAACTTACTCAATCTTCGTTTAAAGAAATCTGTAGAAGAGTTCCCTTGTCCTGCCATGGCTCTGATACCATGTAAAATTCAAGCACAACAGATCTAGGAAACAAGAACAACAGTTACTAGAGATGCGTGTGGCAAATTGTGTGTCGAAACGTTGATGTAAAAGGTTTGCAACAGCTCATGCATTACCATTATCTCAGAATATGATTACAATGTGTAACAATGGCAATAATAGCCCAACAATTCGAATCCTAGAGATTTCATTCAAATTGAATGCATGAGAGTGGCTTACTGGTCAGTTAACACCACTCGGCACATCAGTTAACCACTTAACTACCATGCAATTGACTCTAACAGACTTTGAAATTGTCTAACTAAGTCTAACTAAATCCAGAAGTCAACTGAATGCCCAAAATTAGGGGAGGACGGCTTTCTCACTTCAGTTAACTGATTTTTAGGTGAAATAACCCTAGCTTAGGTCAAACTGAGTAGGAGGGTGCCTTTGTGACTCCAGTTAGTTGAATATAATAATAATTTTTTTTAGTTGGACTAAGTAGGGTGCTTTAGTCATGCAAATCACCCCAGTTGGCTCCCCGAATGAAGGAGGAGGCCCAGTTCACTAAAACTGATGATCTGTTGATGATGTAAGCACATAATTGAGTCAAAATACTTAGGATAAGTGGTAAATTAGGTTGTTAAGCCCAAATAATGATGTGTTGTTGGAAAATGAATCCAACAATTATGCACATGTGCTAATTCAACAGAACAGGATGAAGTTCCTACTCTAATTCCCTTAGGGTCTAGATAATTTTCCATAGCCTCAATCTTCATCTCCTTCTCTAATGTAGTTTTCGATGAGTATATTATTTGTTATGATAGGGGTATTTTTGTTAATAGTAGAAAATATTGAATAAACAATTCTTTATGATTGGCTTCATGGATTACATATCTTAATTTAGTTAGCACGTCGTTCAACCATCGTCCGTATGCTTGGGTTTATTTTCCATGCATCTGACAGATTTCCCTTAATTTTGCAACACCCTATTATTCATATTTTGGTTGTGAAAACTCATCTAGAAATAATTGATTTGTTTCTTCCAAATTAGGATTTGGTGTGTTTGTACCCTATCTCTCAACCTACCTCATATACCAGTGTAAATCCCTTCCAAGGAGGTTCATCTAAAACTCTACCGATTTGGATGCCACTGGGGTTGCTATGGCATTCCATATTTCTTGAGAGAGAAACTAATGTTAAAATGCATCATCTTCTCCACCATTCCCCCAAAAAATTTGGAATTTGAGGGGTGTTCCTATTGGTACACCTTCCATTGCTATGGTTTGGGTTCTTACTAATAAAAACCCTTGGGGTATTATTTGTGCTATAATGTTGCTACTAGTTTGTTGGGAACTACTAATACTTCCTCCTATTAAATATTTGCTTTGAGAACTATTGGTAATATGATTCATATGACTATACCACAACAATTATAAAACAAAATTTTGAGAGTTTCTAACCAAATGTTTCAAGTGTTCTTGGGGGTCAGTCAAGGAAGCGTTGTGTCTGTTTCTTCCAGTGCCTACTTCCATGACAATGGGAGGTTCTCTCTCTGAAGTAATTCCATTTTCTCTATGTCCTAATAATTCTTGATTATCCTTGTCTCCATGCACGGATGATTTTGGTGACATATATGGCACTTCATTGCTTCATACCTAGTATGTGTTATCCTAGCTCCGTTTTAGTCCTTCCCCCTAGTTACCTTTTACTGGGTTTTCTGGAACCTCCATCCCATTCTCTCTTAATTGGCACTAGTAAATTCGTCTCTCATCTTCATTTGACATAGATCCTCTTTCTTTTCTTCACTATTTTTACCATTCCCTATTTCTTCTTCTAGTTGCATGCATCTTTGCTATTCCTTTATTATTTGATCTTTCCACCATTTTTCTAGTATTTCTAGTATTCACTCATCTATGGCTTCAAGACAATCAACCTCCTCCATTGATGATAGATCTACCTTATGTAATGTAATAGAATCACCCTAACTTTTACCCTTGGTTAGGAGGGGTTTTCTCCTCCATTCTAATCCATTCTAAAGGTAAAAAAATAAATTCAACCAACCAATTTTTTATCCACAGAGGGACTTTTTCAACAATATTCCTCTTGCTCCCCTCTTAAGTTCGTCCTCAGAATTCAATGTTGATTGGATGTTTTTGGATACAAATTCCATAATATATGTAAAAAGAGCGATTTCTACATAGAAATCAATGGCTCTAGTCAAAGATGAATATAAATAATTTAATCTAATCAAATCCATTGAATTCCACTCAACTATCCTTCTCTACCTTTTGCGGTATTCAAGTTCTTCCACGAGTCATCTCAACTACTCTCCCAAGTTTATTGGATTTTCAACCCATAGTATTTTGTACTGATATAGAGGTGTAACTCTATAGAAAAGACACGATCTAAACTTGGCTACTTCCCACCCTTGTACTTCATCCTCCTAGGTTTCCAAAACATTGTGCTTTTTCTCCCACCCTTCCTAGATATGACTCATCATCACAATAGAATCCATATAGTTAACAAGGTCCCTTCATGAACTATGTCCCAACAACATAACCATTTTTTGGTGTGAAATTGAGTTCGAGATTCTTACACATGGTCCAAGAAAGGGCACCATTGTAGTCTAGTGTGCTAGCATTTTAAATCCCCTTAAGGGTTAAGGTTTTACCGAAGCACAACCAAAACCGACATAATATAGGGATTGGTTAAGTGTATGGTTATGATTGATGATTTACAATAACAAGTATTGTTACATCATTTACCCAAGTATACCGCAACAACACTTAATCATATACATTATTACTTTAGATATATCATAATAGTAAACATAAATAAACACAATAGAGATAGTTGCAACACGAAAATTTAAGGCGTCCAATAATCCTTTTCATTATAACAAATGCATGTTCATTACAACAACTTACATCACGGATCTAATTCCTTACATTCATTGTGGAATTACCAATCATGGGATATACCCTCATATAAGTGAAACCTAATACCAAAATACAAAACTCCTACTATATAGGTAGTTTCCTCTGTCTCTGGCTGACTCTGATTCCTTGATGCCCGGGTTCTCTCTTATCTCTACATATGCAAGTGCTCTTATCTCCTTGTCTTCCACATTTCCTCCACTTCCTTTTATACTCACGGAGAAGGTCAAAAAATGGTCCAAAGTTGTTGCGACCATTACCTCTTTTCCACAACTTCCCTTCCTTTCCACAATTCCTTACTTGGTATTCTCTTCTTCTTCCTTTTCTAGTACTCTTCAAAATGAAGGAGCCAATATGAATTGGAATTCAAAAAATGTGAATTTCGATATGAAAAGTGCATTTTTCATTTCGAAAGGTGCAATATTTGAATATTAAAAGTGTATTGTGTATTATATTTGTTGGCTTAATTACTGATCTAGAGGTTTCCAATCTAGACCCAGGTTCTTCGTGGTTTCAAGGAACCAACAAAACCCCTTCTCATCGGCCCTTTCGGCAACATCCGGCGAATAGGATGAGGTCTCACCTGAGGTGTAGCTATGGGGGCACTGCGGAATCAGGTTTCCAAAGTGAAGTGATGAGTTGTTCGGACAGGACTACTACATAGCGCACTATCAGACATGTGCTGTGAGCTGAGGACTACACGACGATAGACTGTGTCGTGGTCTGCGCTTCCAAGAACTAACCTCTAGGCAACCAGCACAGCCAAAGGCCATGCGGTTAGCGCATGATGCAATTAATAGGACAACACAACAGATTTATATGCTTCCTCTTACAAACTTAACCACTCAATACATTACTTAACACTTAATCATTCATCTATTGTCTTAGATTAGTTAGCCTTGTAATGAATGCAAGTTGACGAAACATACAATGTTGCACGTTGAAGAGTTATACAATCCAAACTCTACATACACATGTGATCATTCAACGAACTTATGCTACTTTCACAGAATTGGAGTACTAAACATTCAACATTCATTCATTCCAACAATACTTAACATATGATTCCCATCTTTCTCCTATGGAGAATACATATAGAAGTATTAACACACCAACTAATAAATGAGAATCCAAGCATCCAACGTAAGAAAACAGGTAAATGAAAACACTCAAACAAACACACTACACAGTATTTAATGTGGTTCACCCCCCGGATGGAGGCTACGTCCACAAGAACTATTGTTATATTAGTCTTTGGGAAGGGTACAACAATTCTTTGTCTGCGCACTCAGCTTGCAGACCCTCTTCTATCTTTCTTGGCCATTGCACACACAGCTGTAGAGCCTTTACAAAATGTTCTTCAACAGATGCTTATCAAATTGATAATGAGAACAATACAAAATGAGAGTATTCAATAACCCAACAACCCTTTCCCATACAAAATATGCCTTATTTATAGATCATGCCCGTAGGTCATGTCTTTACAGTTCGAAGGCTAAAACCCTTAGGTTTACAAAACTGTCACGGTATTCCCTTAACCGGACTGTTGGCTTCTGGTAGCGAATATTCCATCATGGCTTCCTTCAGCGCATGCCTCACGTCGCTATTGGCCTTCCTGTCGCACGCATGCCAACAGGTCGCTTTCACCGAGCCGTTCTTCCTCTAACAGTCTCATGTGACTTGTTCAGGTAGTGGTTCTTTCACGTGTGCGACCAGTCGCTTTCTTTCCTCTTTGCTCCTACCTGCCGCTTGTTACTCCTGGAGCATCTTTACAAAAAATAGAACACCCCTGGTTTAACCGAAATCTGTGTCGTCTTCCATCCAACACTCTTTTTTGTCGGATCCATGTAGACTGGACACCTCGCAACACTATCTCCTCGCAGCAATGATCTTCGCAGCTCTTTCGACGATGTGCTGCGTGCAACTTCGCAGCATCCCAAAACTTATACAAAAACTACTTCAACTGAACTGCGCTCAGCTCTGCAGTTCCAAAAATCTTTTTGTTGAAAATGCCCCACTTTGGCCAGGCCCAACAATATTCAATATCGATATTATTCTTTACAATATCTATAATATAAATCCTCCTCAACCATTTGTTAGGGATTATTTGGTAGCATATTCCCACTGATAAAAATAACTTGTATTTCCAAACCATACATTAATCATATATAGGAAAATGATAAAATATATAGTTCGATGAAGAAGAAACAATGAATACGATGAACCCCAACATTTCCTTTATTGCACACATAATTTAGCATACTTACTTATACATTAATAAGACAACTAAAATAGTTCATTGGGATAAGAACTCATCAACCTATATTGTTATGGATAAAATCCCTCCTACAAATAGGTGAGACCTCCCTTGGGTGTTCCCAATACCCAAGAAAGATAGTAGGGGTAGATATCAACAATTTCCCTCTAGATCTAACCCTTTTACCATATGCATGCAATAGAAAAGAGAATGATTCAAGCGTACCTTCTTTCTGATGGTTTTCCTTCGTATGATCTTGGCTAGTGTAGTTCCTAGAGATCCTTTGCTCCAGCTTCTAAACACTTGCTATGTGCACACAAAGAGACAAAAGAAACCTTCCTCAAACCTTTTCAACAACATATAATGCATAAAAAGTATAGATATATTCTATTTAATTCAATGTATAACAAGATTTAATATCAATAGTGCATAATATGGAAATGACACATTGAATATGGGGGGAAACCATCAATCACCAAATGTTGGGCTCTCTCAATGATGATCACACAAGGAAGGAAGAATCTCTCTCTAAAAATTGGGTAGCATTTACTTAATTTCCCTCCCAAAATCCCCCTTTCTCCCTTTGAAGGCCTTCATTATATAGGTGGATGGTGAAAGTAGAGGGGATGAATGTGGACACCTACAACTTAGCAATGTTATCCCATAACATGTAGGATCCAACACATGAAGATAATCTCCTCACAACTCACCAATGGTTCTAGAAGGTGTAATTTTCTAATGGAGAAAATAATAAAGCTTCGAGGAAAAACTTAATAAATTATTATTTTATTGAATAATAATAAGTTATGAGAAAGTAAAAGTGTATCAACAACTTAGAGTTGGTAAAGGTTCCTAGTGGTATCAAGGGGGTGGTAAATAATGATATAACAGATGCCCCCTAAAGTGTGAAGTCAGAAGAGGAACTAATGGCTGAAACACTTTATAATAAGGCAATGCTGCAAGGAGAGATAGGGTGGGTACAAAGAAGGATCTAGGAGTTAAGTCATTTTGGAGAACCATGCAATCAATCATCTGGTTAGCAATATAGATGATACCCGAGGTAGACATACCCATGCTCAGTGTTAAATTTTCAGAATTTACTTCAATCTGACCTAGGATCTTAACTGAGAGAACAACATGTATAGCAAATCTACAGCATATCAATCATGGACACAATAATGCAAGCACACAAGAGACACAGAGTTTACTTGGGGAAAACCATAAAGGTGAAAAACCCCAATAACTTCCTCAGAGATAGATAGAGCAATGATACAACCAGAATACAAGAGATAGTCTTCTCCTAGCAGCAGAGCCTCCTCCTCCACAAGTGCGCCACTCTCCCAAGTGTGAGTGAGAGAATAGAATGTGTAAAATGAGAGAGACACACTCTCTATTTATACACTAACTTGACTTGACCGTTACTCAACTAGGTCGACCTCAACTTAACCACTTAACATAATGTTGACTAGGCCGACCCCCACTAGGGTGGTCTAATAACCCTTTGACCCACATGGCAGACTCCCAATAGGGTGGTCTAATAACCCTTTGACCCACATGACTTATACAGGGCCGACCCCAACAAGGTGGTCTAATAACCCATCAAGTATAAGTTACGACACATACAATATAAATGACGACACTTCCGTATAGAGGAATAATAACATCTCTATAGGAATACAATATACATAAATGTGAAATACATTCCGAAGTTACATATACATCAACACTCCCTCTTAACTAGGAAGGTATTTCTCGACATAGGTCTTCTAGCACAAGTCATCTTCTCTGGATCATCATCACTAGATAATCATCATCGAGTCATCATCATCGTCACTGCTGTTGCTATCTCAATCAATCTCTGAATCTACTTGTCATAGGAAGTTCTACAGAGCCAGTCCTTTTTCATACTGGATGTAGTCCCACCACCTACAGGTCTTCGTCATCACTGGCCATACTATGGAATCCTCAAGACTTATTACATGCATCACAAAACCTTGAAAGAGCATCCCAGGATGTTACGAGCACATGGCTCTACCTATATCATCTCCCAGGGCCATATTATATGTGACCTCACCACAAAACCTCGCAAGAGCATCCCAGGCTATTACGAGCACGCAGCTCTACCTATAGGATCTCCCAGGGACAGATTATATGTGGTCATGGAAAAAGCTCGCAAGAGCATCCCAAGACTTATTACGGGCACACAGCCCAACCTATTGGATCTCCCAGGGACAGATTATATGCCATAGGACAAAACCTCGAAAGAGCATCTGCCAGATATCCCAGGGCACAAATTACATGCCATAGGAAAAACCTCGAAAGACTATCTGCAGATCTCCTAGGGACAAATTATATGTCCTCCCAGAGCAAAACCTCGAAAGAGCATTTGCCAGATATCTTAGGGCACGAATTACATGCCATAGGAAAAACCTCGAAAGACTATCTACAAATCTCCCAGGGCCAAATTATATGCTCATCTGCACAACTTGATCCACGGCCATAGAGTATCAACCTGATAATCACCATACATCATCCTGATGTACACATGATCATCCTGATCATCATCACTGCAACATCCTGCTGCATGTCATCTGGAGCAACATCCTGAAGCTAGTCATCCATGATCATCCTGATCATATAATGCATCTACCTGATGCATACCAAGTATCTACCTGATACATATCATCATACGTGATCCACCCGATCATATCCAACATCCAACATGATGCGTACAAACATATACATATAAATGATCCAACTAATCATATCCAGCATCCAACATGATGTGTACATACATATACATATAAATGATCCAACTGGTCATATCCATCATCCAACATGATGCATACATATAAAAATGATCCAACTGATCATACAAGCAGAAACCAGAACATCATCCTGATGCTCATCATCCAGCGCTTACATCCATAGCCATGTGAAGAATTCTCCTTCCAGCATGCTTGGAATGGCTTCAGCAAATGTGTCCATCACTTCTTCCTCGAAGTGTCATCAATCTGAAGAACACCAAGCCTCTCCCTGAAGTACTCGAACTTCACCCTGGCTAGTGGCTTCGTCAGCACATCTGCAATCTGCTCATCCGTCGCAATGTACAGGAGTTTCACAGCTCCTCTCTGCACCATATCCCTGATATAGTGATATTTGATCTCTATGTGTTTCGACTTGTCATGAAACACTGGGTTCTCGGATAGCTTCACACAACTCTGGTTATCACAGAAGATACCAGTAGCATCCAACGGGAGATCAAATAACTCAGACTGTAGCTTCCGTATCCATACTGCCTCACAACTAGCTGAACAGGCTACAACATACTCTACCTAAGCTGTACTCAGTGCTACGCAGGACTGCTTCCTGCTGAACCAAGAGATCACACCTGATCCCATACTTAAGCAGCACCCATATGTGCTCTTCCTATCTGCAGCACTGCCTGCCCAATCTGAATCAACATAACCCTACAGGTTAAACTTTTGATTCGCTTCATACTTGAGCCCATAATCCATTGTACCCTTCAGGTACCTCAAAACATGCTTTACAGCAACCAGGTGAACACTCCTCGGATCCGTCAGGAACTGGCTCAATGTGTTCACCGCAAAGCAAATATCTCATCTCGTGTTCATCAGGTACATCAAGGACCCAATCATCTGACGATGCCTAGAGACATCAACCGGCTCAGTTGAAGCATCACAAAGAAGCTTCAGATTCGATGTCATAGAGGTGGCCATGGCCTTGCAATCCATCATCCCGAACCTCTTCAGGATCTCTACTGCATACTTCCATTGTCCAAGGAAGATTCCATTTGCACTCTGCCACACCTCCATGCCAAAAACAAATAGTGCATCATCCCCAAGTTCTTCATCTCGAACTCGGCAGCAAGCTTCCGCTGCGTGTCGGCAATCAATCTATCTTCATCTGTAACAAACAGGTTATCCGCATACAAAAGTAGTATCACTAGATTGCCTTCCTCAACCTTGTAGAAAAGGTTGGAATCTGCTTTATTCTTGGTAAAGCCCAAACTGGATAGAAAGCTGTTTATCCTACCATACCAAGTTCTACACACATATATGACTACACCATGCTGTCTTGAAATCCATCTGGTGCATCTTCTATTTCATCACTTTTATATTTCTCAATGCTTCCATCTGCAACATGCTTGATCTGATAGTTCCATTTGGAAGTCACAACAGACTTCCCTTCAGCTCTTGGGACCACATCCCAAACATTGTTCTTCATGATCGACGGATCATGGCATTCTTCCCATATCTTGGGAACTTCAATATCTTCAATAGATAATTTTGTTGTTGAACAAATGTTGTAGTTCTTCTTTTGTAGGTGATGGCATACGATCTTTCCTACACAACAAGTTAAATTGCATGATTATAAAACATCTCATAGTTTTTAGAACAAATTCTTACACATAAAGAAATATGTCATACAGTCATGCAATTATCTTAGCCAATGCTTCAATACAACATTTATCCATATTCCGTAACTTTCTAGATGCCTTCCAATCTCTACCAGAACATTGTTAAGAGTGTGCACAACTCCCAACATGTCAGCAAAGAGGTTTCATTCTAGATAAGTAGCAATGGAATGTTGTACAGTGCCATAGGCCACTTACCCATGCATATTAGTAGTATACTGTTCATCAATGCAACTATTCTAATATGCATAATACACAACCTAATTCTAGGAACATCATTATATACATTATTGAACAATATTATTTAAACAATAAAATATGCAAGTAATGACAATTCAAATACTTATCTTTGTGTGTTTGTTGGGTTGACTCCCTCTCAGTCTTTGCTTCTTTTCTGCAACTCCATTCTTATGTGGATTGTGAGAAGTGGTCAACTCCCTCTGAATATCTACATCCTTGCAGAAACTACTAAACTGTGCTCCTTTGCTTTCTTGCAGGAACAACTAGAGTGTGCTCCCTCTTGATCTTTGCCTCCTGGATTACCTATCCTTGAACTTACATCCATCCTTAATCATTATGCATGCTTATTAGTATCATCATTGTGTTATCCTTGAGGTCTCATACATAATCACACATTTATTAGTATAATCTTAATACTATCAAAACACAATAATCTTAAACATGTATATTCATGATCATTCACAGATAATAAACATTAGTATTCAAGGTTTCAGGGAAGTCTTCTTTTACTCATACATTTTCTTATTTGATCATAGGACTCTTCTGGTTAATTGAATCATCAATCAAGATAAGAGATATAATATGCATAAAACCTGTGATTATTCAAACCTATACCTTCATGATTCTTCTGGTTAGTCATATCATCGATTATGGTAAGAAACATAATATGCATACAACCATGATTACTCAAACCTATGACTTCATGAATAATCATTATCAATAACACAACAGTATAAGATCCTAACACAAGGTAGGATTCTAGCTTGATATAGGAAAAACATACCTGGATTAGCATGCTCGCTAGTTATGTCTAACATACCCGCATAATGTCTTCTGGTTCTCTTCAGTGACTTGTGCTAGTAACCTACATGTCTCATAAGTTAACCATTGTAGGACCAAGTTATACATACCTCGAAAGTAGATCTTCTATGTGATCCATGAAAATGAATGAATCTTTGTCTTCATGTCACCATGATCATATGTTCTTGAAGTAGAACATGATTTGTCTTTCTTGGTGTACCTTTTATGTTAGTGAACAACATAAACCTCATACAACATCACAATGCATTAGTACATTCATAAGTGTCAAAACCTTAATCAATGAATATCTTCTATTAAGGTGATACGACAAGTCTAGTAATTAATCAAGATTGTACTATAATGATATGAAGACAAACATATGATAAACTTAACCATGAAACATACCTGTAAGCCATACCTATCAAGATTGCTTGCAATCTTCTTATGGAAGGACTTAGCCTCATCTCCCTCTGAAACAGGAACTTCTTCACTTATGCAGGTGACCAATCCATCTTCTTCTAGGATTAACCCAATCCACTTGATTTACAAGAACTGGACCTAGAGCTGGATTAGGGTTTGTCAGAGAAACCCCAAAAATTCAAACTTTGAATTTCAAACTTCCGAAAGGATAGAAATATGCACCTTGATGAGTTGATCAAGCTGGTATATTCAGAATTTGAAAACTGCAAAGTTTCACTCCTCAAATTTTGCCTTTGAAACTTCTGGATTCACTGGACATGACCCCAAACTGGGATTTTATGAAGCCCACTCTTCTTCCCAATCAAAAGGTTTGATCCAAAGCTCTAAGCTTTTATTTTTATGAGGAGCTTCCAGCTGTGGTCACAGATTTCAAAAATTCCCATTTTTGCAGAAGCCCTAATTTTCCACTTTTCTAATCAAAGTCCCGAACTAGGGTCTGATCAAGCCCGGCCTTCTATCCAACCAAAAATTCTGATCTTGGTCTCTAAATTTTGATTTTGATGAGTAGCATCCAGCCATGGTCTCCGATTACAAAAATTCCAACTTTCTCCGAAGCCCTAAATTCCGGAAGCCATGAATGAAGGTACTCAAAAATAATTCTGTTTTGACAGAAATATGTAGCTGATTGTTTCTGGTGTAACTCCGAACTTTTCCATCCATAGGGTCTAAAAAATATTCCTAATATAGCCCGACCTGTTATATTTCCATCTCGATAGGTCTGACCTCAATTGGATTCTCTGAGAGAGAGTTATGCCATGTGTCGCAACGTGACCTGTTTATGAGATAATACAGGAGAGCGCACTTGTACGGCGTGCCACGTGTCACTGTTTCTACTTCGGCCTCTAAAAACTTTTCTTGAGATAGTGCAGTCTGTGTAATACCTATCACTTTTTACGAAATTTCATTTGGAGCTTCCTAGCCCAAGTTATGACCTTTTTCCCAAGGTCACCTGATTTTGACTCAGATCTGGAATAGGCAGAAACCCTATATTGTACAGATCATAAATCACAAAGTACAACGAATTAGAGGTTTTCCTTTGGACACAAGGTACATGGGGATTTAATATTCGACCTGTAGAGGTTTCAGATCCGAAAAAGTTTCTGAAATGGATTTATAGCAAAAGTGTTGCGATGACTAGTTTTTGCTATATCAAGCCCTAGCATCGTAAGTGCAACAAGTGTCATACATGCCATATCATGCCTTCTTTCAGGCTAGCTCTGATCCCATGTTAAATTTTCAGAATTTGCTTCAATCTGATATAGGATCTTAACTGAGAGAACAACATGTACAGCAAATCTACAGCATATCAATCATGGACACAATAATGCAAGCACACAAAAGACACAGAGTTTACTTGGGGAAAACCATAAAGGTGAAAAACCCCAATAACTTCCTCAGAGATAGATAGAGCAATGATACAACCAGAATACAAGAGATAGTCTTCTCCTAGAAACAGAGCCTCCTCCTCCACAAGTGCGCCACTCTCCCAAGTGTGAGTGGGAGAATGGAATGTGTAAAGAGAGAGACACACTCTTTATTTATACACTAACTTGACTTGACCTTTACTCAACTAGGTCGGCCTCAGCTTAACCACTTAACATAATGATGACTAGGCCGACCCCCACTAGGGTGGTCTAATAACCCTTTGACCCACATGACTTATACAGGGCCGACCCCAACAAGGTGGTCTAATAACCCATCAAGTATAAGTTACGACACTTACAATATAAATGACGACACTTCTGTATAGAGGAATAATAACATCTCTATAGGAATACAACCACTTTCGTATAGAGGAATAATAACATCTCTATAGGAATACAATATACATATATGTGAAATACATTTCGAAGTTACATATACATCAACACTCAAAATAGGAACAAACCACTACCGTCAAACAATATACTACGGATCCATGGAACCAAATATGATATCATGGCTACGAAAAATTCATTGTATATCCATGTCAAGACACACACAACATAGCCACCGATAAATATAGTGTGGATCTATGTGAACCAATGAGGTCATAGCCACCAACCAATACAGTGTGGATCTTTGACACAACATATAGTAGGAAGACAAATAGCACACACATAGTGCTCTAGTAGTCCTCCATGTACTCATTTGATATAATCCAGTTCATCTTGGTTAGGGTAACGATAAGGAGGGATGATTAGGCCCTAACCCACGGTCTTCATCTCAACCCTCGATGGTATGATTCACAACATGCTAATGGATGTGATGATTTCAAACATGAGCGAACCCATCTTATTACCATTCATTGATGGCTATCATTAACAAATGCGAAGGGAACCACTAGTGATGATAATGGAACCCAAGGTACCTAATACAATCTATGAAGTGTGAATAGATGAGCTGAAGTCGAGCACTTGTAGAATCTCTCAAACAGGTGTCAATGATAGAAACTCACTGTTGAACATGAGGAAAACTGACACTGAGGACTAGAAGATCCAAAGTAACTAATGGTTTCCAAACTCACTTCCTAGATGTTGAGTTTGTATTGATAAGAAGGAATCCTTTGAAGGAAGGACTTAATTTATACCCCATAATATGACATGAAACAAACTCCAAGAGATGATGCAAATGGATCAAGTCACTAAATACAAATGACTCAAGCATGTCTAACACAAATGGGAAATACGGTAAACTGAACTATAGATGGCCGACACGGGTTGAACTTCCCTTGAACATGTGGCACGACATGGAACATGACTTGGAATCTTTGACACAAGGGGGATGATGTAGATTAACAATGCAGTATCACTGAAACCCTCTCCATATTTCCAGGTAGACGAACGAAGTGGAGGAGAAATAATACTCATAAGGATCCTAGGAAAGCGAATATCGAACTGTGAGACACTAACTCAAATAGGTTCCATGTTTAAGGGTGACTCAACTAACTACTTCCATTGAATACATATGATAGGTTCCCTCCTTTTCTCTTTCTTAAAAGGATCTTCATTTTTTAATGAGCTCAAATAAGGGATAGAAGTGTGTCTATTGGAATCTTCTTTGTGCAAGTTTAACAAGTCTGAGGAAGTAAATTCGGGTCAATATTCAATTTTTAATGAGATGGAATAAAAGAGATAAGAATGCTCGAAAGGTGATTCTTTTTCGTAAGATTATTCCCTCAAGGCCAAAAAATCATAAAATAATCCAAGAGAGAACTCTTCCAGCTGGGAAGGACTAAAGTATGCCTTTTTCATAATTAGTCCAGTACATCCAAAAAAGGGATAAACCTATACGAGAATGGAATACCTTTCCAATCCTTTAATGAGCATGAAGGGAATCAAGCTTTCTCGGAAGTATTTTCTTGAGGGAGTCATAAAAGAGCTTAAAGACACCTTGAATATGGGTATCTTATCCATAAATTTTTAACGATCCTGGACAATTCAGCTCAGGTCCATCTTTATGGTTTACAGAGCTCAAATAAATGAGAGAAAAATGTTCAACGGAGTTTCTTTTTCGTTCAGTTTTAATGAGCCTCAAAAAAGGATAAAAGGATACTCATGGGAACCCCCACTGGGTAAGGCCGGCAAGAGATGAAGAGAGAGGACATGAGGCTCAATCAAGTCATGAAACATACTAAGGAGGGTTCATGCACCTACAGAAAACAACGGCATGGGTGCCAAATGGCAAGGAGGTGCAACTCTAGGACACCCATGGGAGGAAGGCTCTACCTCACAAGTTACGACATGCAATGCAAGAAGGAATAAGGTCGCAAATTGACAGGTGGTACCCTAAGGTATGATGATGGAAAAAATGAAAAAAATGGGTGCATGAAATAACCTATCCCTATATGTAAGTTTAGGGATCATACCTCAAGGAATGTGTATGTCGGAAAAAACTCTTGTCTCAACCATCAAAACTTGAAAAGATAGCTAACACAAGGTCCAAAGCACATGTCAAAAAGCCCAAAAAAGTTCAAAATAGAAACAAATGCACGTATGAGATGTTGTTAGATTTTTAAAGTATTTTAATGTTTTTTGGGGTTTTTAGTATTTTATAATGTTTTTGACTTTTTTACATATATGTATTTTGGGACTAATCGAGACATGCCACAAACACGCAAAAGGAAAATGAACACCATACCAATATATAGAACATATTGTACAAAGAACCACATGGATATGTGGCCTATGTGTAACAGTATTTGCAAGAAAAGGCATGCCCCACTTTCCTACGATTCCCATGAATAATTTCACTCCCAACATGATTGGAAGTGGTCAAATGTTTCTTCCCAACATGATTTCAAGAGGTGGGTGAGATGCCCCCAGCATGACTTTCCAAGGCTAGTGACTTCCCCCCAGCACAATTACTAGAGGCTAATGGTTTTCCCCCACTAGGATTAGTAGAGGCTAATGGTGTGCACCCACCAATATTAGTGTAGGATAATGGTTCTCTCCTTCATCATGTTTTCTTTCTCCTATGCCTAATTTTTTTTCTTGATCTTGGAGATTTTTCCCAAGATCCCTATCAAAAGCACGTCATGTATCATAATGGGAACATGGTCACCAAGAATTGGCACAGTATCAAAGCTTGGAATCTAATCATGAGTGGATGATGAAGGAGGAACATAAGCATTTTTATGCTCTATTGATGAAGATCCCGTAGGTAGCAATGAGCTTGCAGCGATCAGGGATGATGAAACATAGCAAAGTGGAGGGGGTAAAGGAAAAGTACCGATAAGGGAGGAGTTCTTAAACATTCCATCACCCACACTTGTCATGGTGGAGTTGGTATCACTTACAAGGGGAATGTCTTGACTATTAGTGACCCTTGGGTTGGTGGTACAAAAGTATAACTGATCGATAGTAACCACCTTCCCTAGATGGGGAAAATGAATCAATTGAAATACAATGGAAACCACTACATGCATAGCATAGGACCAAATCCCTCCTAATAAGATATTGTAATCAAATGGGGAATCGACCACCTCAACATATACAATTACCATTTGTCCACATAATTCAACAAGGAATCCCACAATTAAAATTTTTGGTTGGAAAGAATGGCCATCAAAGGATTGGAACTAGGTAGGAAAAGGTAATAATGTGGGAGAACCCAAGGTCTTCCAAAAAGACATAGACATAACATATGTGGAGGCTCCCTCATCGACAACTGTGTGGTAGATAGTAATACCTTGTGACTTGATCCAAATTTGGAATGTCACTTGAGGTGGAATCCTAGGTGTAAGCTGGTCTAGGGGAGAAGCAATAATATTGGAATCAGTTGGGTCAATGCCATAGATAACACTCAAGAACTCCTTTTTCTTCCCAGGACAACTTTGCAATACTTCAAGGGATGACATGGCGCAAGGGGGTTCGGCCAAATCTTCCACAATGTTGTAGTGGTGGGTATATCTTGAAAGAAGGTTGGACTTCTTAACCAACCCTTTGGGAAGGCAAGTAGAGGGTCAAGAGTAGGCTTCTTAATATGCAGAGAATTGTGGGGTTGTTGGGGTGGAACTGCATCATTGATAGGATGTTTTTCAAAAGCATCATAGTTCTTGGAGTGGGTTTGAACATGGACATATTACTCACACAAGAACAAATATGCATGTGATGATGACCCCCTAGACTGTTGTTGGTCATGTGTTCCCGCTTGCGAGGGTGTGGGAGGTGTAATTAGCATTTGCTGTTGGTTTTGAGGAAAGGGTTGGGTAAGAACAATAGGTGGATTGGGATTACCACATTGAGATAAGTATTGTGAATGTCTTCCATGAGGGGTCATAGGTGAGTAGGATGATCAACCTTATAGATCGAAAATGGGCAATAATTTTTCTTCTTTCCCCCTTCCTCATTAGTAGGAGCATTGGTAGGTTGTGGTTGGGTCCCTTTCCCATTATTGTTTATCTTTCTATGATTGTTTTTATTTTTACCCACTTGTTGTGTAGTATTACTAGGTTGAGATATTTGTACCGTATTAACTTGGAAGGATTGTGTAGGGACAATTTGAATAATAGCTACAGAGTGGGAGACAGATGTAGAGGTGGTGATGGACATTTTTCTCATTTGATCTACTAAGTGACCTACCGAAGGAGTAGAGATAGCCTTGATTACACAATCAGCATGGGGACCAAGAGGAGGTTGTTGAGGGTCAATTGAAGAACGAGGAGCATGAGGTATGATGTCATACAACGTGTTAGATTAAGAGTAAATCAAATAGAGTTGTTGGGGTTTCAAAATGAATTGATCTTATGTAATTGTTGAGATATTGTCACTTCAAAGAATATTATATTTGTACTTTATTATTCCGGAGATGTTTCATTCCTCCGTGAAGATCTTATTGTATATCCGGAGATGTTTATTCCTCCGTCGGAATGTGGTAACTCGGGTTATTAGACTTCCCTAGTAGGGGTCGGCCCTGTATGTGTTATGTGGGTCAAAGGGTTATTAGACCACCCTAGAGGGGTCGGCCTAGTTAGTTGTAGTGGGGTATTTAATCTATTGGTTAAATACGAGCCTACGTGTACTTGTGTAAAATACATATCAGAGTAGTGTATAAATAGAGGAGGTGTGTTCCTCATTATACACACTCACTCACTTGAGAAAGGCGCATTTGTGGAGGAGAGGTCTGCTATGGAGGAGAAGGAGCTTATGCTCAGGGTTTGCATCTTTGTATATTGCTGGTCATCTATATTGAGGAAGCTTTGCTGGGTTTTCTACCCCATGAGGGTTTCCCAGGATAAATCTCTGTCTCTTGTGTTTATGCTATGCTTGTTGTTTCTTCAGTGATCCTGTATATGCTATTATTGTGAAATGGAATGTAATGCTGCTATTTTCTGTCTTAGCATATTGAATTTTAACATGGTATCAGAGCTAACCTGAAGGAAGACAAGGTATGGCACTAAAGACACTTGCTTTACTTACGACAATTTGAAGGTTAGGGTTTTACATAGCAAAAAACAGTCATCGTAGCACTTTCGCTATAAATCCGTTTTGGCGAATTTTTTGGATCGGAAATTGTTACAGGACGAAGATAAACTCTCCAGGTACCTTGTGTCCAAAGGACAACCTCTAATTCGTTGTACTTTGTGATTTATGATCTGTACAATATAGGGTTTCTGACTCTTCCAGATCTGAGTCAAAATTAGGTGACCTTGGGAAAAAGGTCATATCTTGGGCTAGGAAGCTCCAAATGAAATTTCGTAAAAAGTGACAGGTAGTACACAGTCTGCAATATCTCAGAAAACGTTTTCAGAGGCCGAAGTTGAACCAGTGACACGTGGCACTCCGTACAAGTGCGCTCTCCTGTATTATCCCATAAACAGGTCACGTTGCGACACTTGGCATAACTCTCTCTCAGAAAATCCAATTGAGGTCAGACCTGTCAGGATGGAAAGATAACAGGCAGAGCTATCTCAGAAAACTTTTTCAGAGGCCGAAGGTTAAACAGTGACATGTGGCACGCCGTACAAGTTAGCTCTCCTGTATTTTCCCAAAACAGGTCACGTTGCGACATTTGGCATAACTCTCTCTCAGAGAATCCAATTGAGGTCAGACCTGTCAGGATGGAAAGATAACAGGTCAGGCTATCTCAGGAAACGTTTTCAGACCCTGTGGATCAAAAGTTTCAGAGTTACACCAGAAACAATCAGGTACATATTTCTGTCAAAACAGAATTATTTTTTGGTACCTTCATTCATGACTTCCGGAATTTAGGGCTTTGGAGAAAGTTGGAATTTTTTGTAATCGGAGTCCACGGCTGGATGCTACTCATCAAAATAGAAATTTAGAGACCAAGATCAGAATTTTTGGTTGGGCAGAAGGCCGGGCTTGATTAGACCCTAGTTCGGGACTTTGATCAGAAAAACGGAAAATTAGGGCTTCTGTAAAAATGAGAATTTTTGAAATCTGTGACCACAGCTGGAAGCTCCTCAGAAAAATAGAAGCTTAGAGCTTTGGATCAAACCTTTTGATGGGGCAAAAGAGTGGGCTTCATCAAACCCCAGTTCAGGGTCACGTCCAGTGAATCCGAAAGTTTCAAAGGCAAAATTGAGGAGTAAAACTTTGCAATTTTCAAATTCTGAATATATCAGTTTGATCAGCTCATCAAGGCGCATATCTCTATCCTTTCGGAAGTTTGAAATTCAAAGTTTAAATTTTTGGGGTTTCTCTGACAAACCCATATCCAGCTCCAGGTCCAGTTCTTGCAAATCAAGTGGATAGGGTTAATCCTAGAAGAAGATGGATTGGTCACCTACATAAGTGAAGGAGTTCATGTTTCAGAGGGAGATGAGGCTAAGGCTTTACATAAGGAGATTACAAGCGATCTCGATAGGTATGACTCATCGAGGTATGTTTTGAGATTTGTTCATGATTAAGTTTATGGTATGTTTGTCTTCATGTTATTACAGTTAGTACAATCTTGATTTTAGATTTGTTGTATCACCTTAACAAAATTATGAATGCATGATAGAAGATATTCATTGGTTAGGGTGTTGACACTTATGATTGTACTAATGCATTATGGTGTTGTGTGAGGTTGAGGTTGTCTGCTAACAAGATACAGGTACATCACAAAAGACAAATCAGGCTCCATGACCATGAAAACATGAAGACAAAGACTCATCCATAATCTTTGTTCTACTTACGAGGTATGTATGACTTTGTTATATTATGCTTAACCTATGAGACATGCAAGTTCTAGCTCAGGATCTCTAAATCATTGAAGAGATTGTTTAGGTATGTTGTACATAACCAAGCAGGTATACTAATCCAGGTATGTTTCCCATGAATCTTATCTTGTGTTAGGATCCCTTATATAAGTATACTTGTAATGATTGGTTATGCTTATTCATAAAGTTAGTAATCAAGGGATTATGCATATTATATCTTTTATCAATGATATGCATGAGTAAAAGAAGACTTCCCTGAAATCTTGAATACTAATGTTTATTAACTATAATCATGACTATACGTTTTCAAGATTATTTAGTTTTGATAGCATTTAGAATATACTAATGAGTGTATGTTTGTGTATGAGATCATGAGGATGACTCTTGAGCATGCACAGTGGTACAGAATGAATAGAAGTTCAAAAGACATACAGAAGATCAAGCGGGAGGCAGCCACACAAACATAAAAGATAAGTATTTGAGTTGTTATTTGAAATAGTAATGATATTGCCTGCATGCATATTTGTATTCCTAGAATATATAATGCTGAGTGTAAGCATTCATAGAGCATTAAACAGTATACAACTAATGTGCATATGTTTGGACAAACATTCCATTGTTGCTTGTCTAGAATGAAACCTCCTTGCTGACATGCTGAGAGTTGTGCACACTCTCGATAGTATGTTCTGGTAGAGATGGAAGGCATCTAGATAGCCACTGTATGCATACAGGATATGGGAAAGTGTTGTGCCAAAGTATTGGTCAAAATAGTTGCATCACTATGTAAATGATATCTGTATGCATAATGGGTTATCTTTTGATGATTATGAAGTATTACTAATCATGTACTTAATTTTGATTTGTAGGAAAGGTCATGAAGAATGATGGACATCGTACAAGTGGTGGATGTTCAAACAAGAAGATTTACAAATCAAACAAAATATAGAAGGCTCATGGCTAGAAGATTCTCTTAGAAAGGGGAAGAGAATCACGACAAGATGTTTGCTCCAAGTATGGTGTAATTAAAGAAGAAGTATGAATCAGGTTCTGTATAGGTACCTAGGATCGATAATAATTTGATAAGCTTAATGTTCACCATGGGTGATGTGGATATCAACCCTTTGCCACAAGGTTGAATATGATACACACATGACATGGATGCAAGAAGGAACTCACCACAGAGTTCGAATGATATTGAGGCTCATATCAGTAGACCCATCTAACGAGAGATGGCACAGATAGATATGCAGAAGATCATTCAATGCAGAAATGAAAAATGAAAGATCTCAATTTGATGCCTTACTTCCTAGGTCTGGAAGTATGGCAAGGCTCAGAAGGAATATTTCTCAACCAGGGAAAGTATGATGAGAAATATGACTTGAGGTGTTGGAATGGCCACTCTTATGGATTCCAACTTGAAGCTGTTAGGGGATAACTCATCAGAGTTAGTGGATATAACTCTGTACAGTCTTTTATTGGGTCTTTGATATATCTAACATATACTAGGTTAGATATATGCTTTGTTATGAACACCTTGAGTTAGTATCTAGTGGAAACTAGATGTGTTTACCTGATAGTTGCAAAGTATGTGATGAGGCACATAAAGGACACGATAGAATTTGATCTATGCTATCTTGAAGATCATGACTTCAGATGGCTATTCAGATTCTGTTTGGGCAGGAAGTGTATCAGACAAGAAGAACACATCGAGAGGATGTTATTGTCTGGGATTAGCCATGATCTCGTGGTTTAGCTGGAAGCAGTCTAGTGTGACTCTCAGCACAAGCGGAATATATGGCTGCTTGCTCTGCTAGTTGTGAAGAAGCTTGGCTTTAGGATTGTTTGACTTAGAGATAGAACCAACTGAGATCCTATGTGATATTTAGAGTTGTATCAAGATGACATAGAATCTAGTGTTCCATGATAAGTCCAAGAACATAGGGAACTAACAAGATATGACACAGAAAGGAACTCTAAAAGTTTGAATTTGTAACAGGTTACCATTGTACTAACCAAGCCTCTACGTCAAGTGAAGAAGTTACCAACCAAACCTCTGTCTCGAGTGAAGTTTGAATACTTCCGAGACAAGCTTGGTGTAGTTCAAAAGGACCCTCCTCGAAAGGGGGAGTAGTATAGTCACTACTGATGAGATTGTCTCATCAAACAACAAGGTCGTTGATGAGGTAACCTGTTCTCTACACCCAGTTACTTAGAAATATTTAGATTTAGGACTCTTATACTTAGAATACTTAGCTTTACTTATACATGCTTTTGATGATAGATGTATTGGTGAGAATACATGCTAGATGTATACATGTTTTGGTGTGATGCATACATGTTTTGATGTATTAGTAAGAATACATGCTAGTTGTGATGTATACATGTTTTGATGTTTGATGTATTAGTAAGAATACATGCTAGTTGTGATGATACATGTTGTGATTATACATGTTTTGATGATGATGATACATGTTGTGGTTATACATGTTTTGATGATGATGATACATGTTGTGATTATACATGTTTTGATGATGATGATACATGTTGTGGTTATACATGTTTTGATGATGATGATACATGTTGTGGTTATACATGTTTTGATGATGATGATACATGTTGTGGTTATACATGTTTTGATGATGATGATACATGTTGTGGTTATACATGTTTTGATGATGATGATACATGTTGTGGTTATACATGTTTTGATGATGATGATACATGTTGTGGTTATACATGTTTTGATGATGAGGATACATGTTCTGTTCTTGATGAACATGTGAAGGGATTGGATCATTCCTGGACTTCAGTCTGAAAGAAGAGCCGTAGACGTATGTCTTCGATAATGAAGTTCTTGATGAACATGTGAAGGGATTGGATCATTCCTGGACTTCAGTCCGAAAGAAGAGCCGTAGACATATGTCTTCGATAATGAAGTTCTTGATGAACATGTGAAGGGATTGGATCATTCCTGGACTTCAGTCCGAAAGAAGAGCCGTAGACGTATGTCTTCGATAATGAAGTTCTTGATGAACATGTGAAGGGATTGGATCATTCCTGGACTTCAGTCCGAAAGAAGAGCCGTAGACGTATGTCTTCGATAATGAAGTTCTTGATGAACATGTGAAGGGATTGGATCATTCCTGGACTTCAGTCCGAAGGAAGAGCCGTAGACGTATGTCTTCGATAATGAAGTTCTTGATGAACATGTGAAGGGATTGGATCATTCCTGGACTTCAGTCCGAAAGAAGAGCCGTAGACGTATGTCTTCGATAATGAAGTTCTTGATGAACATGTGAAGGGATTGGATCATTCCTGGACTTCAGTCCGAAAGAAGAGCCGTAGACGTATGTCTTCGATAATGAAGTTCTTGATGAACATGTGAAGGGATTGGATCATTCCTGGACTTCAGTCCGAAAGAAGAGCCGTAGACGTATGTCTTCGATAATGAAGTTCTTGATGAACATGTGAGGGGATTGGATCATTCCTGGACTTCAGTCCTAAAGAAGAGCCGTAGACATGAGGTCTCCGATAACTGAACGACAGGACTGAATCGTCCCTGGACCTCGGTTCAAAATGTACGTGACAAATCCTAGAATTACTCTAGGTTACATCCAGCATGAAACAGGGCTGGCTCTGTAGTTGTGATACATCCAGCATGAAACAGGGCTGGCTCTGTAGTTGTGATACATCCAGCATGAAACAGGGCTGGCTCTGTAGTTGTGATACATCCAGCATGAAACAGGGCTGGCTCTGTAGTTGTGATACATCCAGCATGAAACAGGGCTGGCTCTGTAGTTGTGATACATCCAGCATGAAACAGGGCTGGCTCTGTAGTTGTGATACATCCAGCATGAAACAGGGCTGGCTCTGTAGTTGTGATACATCCAGCATGAAACAGGGATGGCTCTGTAGTTGTGATAGGGATTGATCATCCTGGAACTTGATCTGGATTGCATCATCCATGGACTCATGTCCTAAAGAGAGCAGGATTGATCATCCTGTAAATCTGATTGTGTGATGACGATGCTGCTGATCGTGTGATGACGATGCTGCTGATCATGTGATGACGATACTGCTGATCGTGTGATGACGATGCTGCTGATCATGTGATGACGATGCTGCTGATCATGTGATGACGATACTGCTGATCGTGTGATGACGATGCTGCTGATCATGTGATGACGATGCTGCTGATCGTGTGATGACGATGCTGCTGATCGTGTGATGACGATGCTGATGATCGTATGATGACGATGCTGATGATCGTGTGATGACGATGCTTATGATCGTGTGATGACGATGTTGATGATCGTGTGATGATGATGATGATGATCATGTGATGACGATACTGATGATCGTATGACGATGCTGATGACGATGTTGATGTTCCAGTAACTAGTCAAGTTACTAATGATGATGAATTGAAGAAAGCTTCCAATGATTTATAGATGTATCATGTATGATGTTGATGACTCCTTGCTCGTGCAGATGTTGTTATAATATCCTTCTCGTTAAGGGGGAGTGTTGAGATATTGTAACTTCAAAGAATATTATATTTGTACTTTATTATTCCGGAGATGTTTCATTCCTCCGTGAAGATCTTATTATATATCCGGAGATGTTTATTCCTCCGTCGGAATGTGGTAACTCGGGTTATTAGACTTCCCTAGTAGGGGTCGGCCCTGTATGTGTTATGTGGGTCAAAGGGTTATTAGACCACCCTAGAGGGGTCGGCCCAGTTAGTTGTAGTGGGGTATTTAACCTATTGGTTAAATACGAGCCTACGTGTACTTGTGTAAAATACATATCAGAGTAGTGTATAAATAGAGGAGGTGTGTTCCTCATTATACACACTCACTCACTTGAGAAAGGCGCATTTGTGGAGGAGAGGTCTGCTATGGAGGAGAAGGAGCTTATGCTCAGGGTTTGCATCTTTGTATATTGCTGGTCATCTATATTGAGGAAGCTTTGCTCGGTTTTCTACCCCATGAGGGTTTCCCAGGATAAATCTCTGTCTCTTGTGTTTATGCTATGCTTGTTGTTTCTTCAGTGATCTTGTATATGCTATTATTGTGAAATGGAATGTAATGCTGCTATTTTCTGTCTTAGCATATTGAATTTTAACAGTAATTTCACTAGACATGGTAACATATTTCGTGATGGCTGGTAATAAGGACTTCAAAAACCAATCAACTAAGAATTGGTCTAGGATTTCAATGTGAATCAAGCACCACCTCCATCACCATTCATGAATATTATTAGAGATATGGGTGGAGGTACATTGATATAAGGAGGTCAAAAGTTATATCCCAATCTCATAGTGTATAGGTAATTGGAAGTGGCTAAGAAATCCATAGGCAAATATCTAAAACCATGGTAAGATGCACTAGGCAGCTCAATGTACCACTTGGCTGTTGTGCCATTCAAAGTGCGTTGAAACAACCTCAAGCGAATGTTGTCATCCACAAGTGAATTCGATGAAAACCATAGATGGAATCTCATCACATTATTTTTTGGGTCTTCTCTAGATTTACCATCAAACTTATAAATATCTGACAGGAGATTTGTTGGTATAAATGACCAATGGCGCTGGTGACAAACATGATCATTTGTCAACATGGAGATGTCAGGTAAATTAAAACTAGCCAAAAATGGAAAACGTGTATTGGAAAAGGAATTTTGGGAATGCAACGGATATTTTTGAGATCCTCCTTGGTTCATGGATTAACAAAAATTAGTGGTAGGAGTTAAGGGATAAAATCTAGGTGCAATGCCCCCTGGTAAATGACCTAGGCTCGTACATGGGCCAACAGTTGAAGCAAAGTTCCACCCAGTAGGAAATCCTACATTAGGGAAGGACGAAGGAGCAATGGTTTGCTGAGACGCAACATGCCCCCCCCCATATATGAGCACTAGTAGGAACACTTGCGTTAGTATGTAAGTTCCAACTAGAAGGAAAACTCACTGAGGGGTTAACCAAACTTGGAACAGATCTTGATGGCATGCTAGTCATAGCATTGGGAGGTTTGGTGTGTCCAAACACAAAGGATGGATTATGCAAAGTGGTATGAAGCATAGGGATAGTGGTAGGTGGAGCCGAGGACGAAAAGAATGACATGACTTGTGTCATAGTACTATGTTGTCATGTGGCTAAACTCACAAATGGGTTACTAACCAAAGGAGGTAAGGATGTCAACACTGGTGTGCTAGTAACAGGAGTAGAGGGGGAATGGCCAAATGGTTCCACTTGCAAATGTGTAAAATTTGGAGTGGACCCCTCAATACTAGATGGAAATACCATGCCCGAATTTTGGAATATTTAAAACCCATCAATGTCATTTATTACCTTAGTATCATTAATTAATCATTGTATGATTAATTCCTATGTATTAGACTAAGTCGTTGGCCTAAAACATCATTGTGTGGACCACAAGCTTCCTTAACCCACTAGAGCGCATTCCTTGAGATCTTGGATAAGATTATGGCTATTTTTAGCTAATCCTGGAATAGAAAGGCACATTAGCTGCTTTTACTGCTTTTTACCACTTTTTGATGAAAGGTAAAAGCTAGTTGACTAGTCATAACTGTTTTTTGGACAACTCATCATCCATGATGTTTCTTACTTCCAAATTCTATATTTGGCATTATTTCCCATCACACATCACTATATGATCACTAAATCATAAATTCATGAGCCTCTGGAGTGACTTGGAGAACACACTTTCCACCTAGGGGGTTTTGCATAATTTTAGTAAGCTTACTTTTGTGAGGATTCGAATGGAATCCTTATGCATTCAAATATATGATGTAATTATATATATTGACAGCCTATTACTTTACCAAGGTTGGCTGATGTATTATTATTCATGAGAGTAATTATGTTTGCATCACATGTGACTGTTTTTTAGTGTTCTTAACTAGTTGTGTGAGAATTACTTGTGAGTTGTAATTTCTTGATCAGATCTTGGTGTGAACTAAATTTCACATGGTATCAAAGATATAAAGCTATTATTTTTCCATTGATTGTCTTGCAGGATCCAACTAGTCTCATGGAGGGCGCATTCAGTCATCTATAGGGCACATTCAATCACCCACAGCGCACAAAAAATCATCTTGGGGCACACCCAAACCACTCTAAAATCTATTTTAGGGATTCCATGGATCATTCACATCAGATCATCCTCAATCCATTCAATTATTTTGACTGGAAAGCACATATGGAGATCATGTTGAGGATCAAAGGCCTCTAAAGGGTGACTATGGCAACTGAACCTGATCCAACCTCAGCAATTGAGAAATCAAAGTGGCATAATCGAAGAGATGAAGCCTATTGTCTCTTGTGTCTCACTACATCCAAGGATATTTTATTCCATCTAGATGGTCTTAAATCACCCAATGAAGTTTGGCTAAAGCTTCAAGAATTGTTTGGCAAGACAAATGAATTAAGAGGCCACCAACTAGATAATGAACTTATTTCATTGAGTCCACGAAAGTTTGAGAACCTCTGGGATTTTTTTCTCAAAGTTCAAGTCACTTGTTCTACAGTTTAAGCAATGTGTAATTGATAAAAAGGATGAGCAACTAATCTTTGTCATTCTCTCCAAGCTTGGCTCTAATTACTCATCCTTTGCTTCGACCTTCCACACCACAAGGAAGGAAGTTCAAAACTAGAAGAGTCCTACACTATCATAATTCATGGAGTCTCTTACACAAGAACAATACAAGTTGGTCTTGATGGGAGCCATAAAAAATCCATCAAAAGATCATTCTTTGAATGTTGGAGATTCAAGGAGTTCGAAAGGAAAGAAGAAGGGCAATTTGAAGAAACCCACTGACCAGAGGAAGGACAAGCAGAAAGTCCATGAAGACTCCTCAAAATCAAATTTCAAGAGAAATCCAAACAAGAAGAATGAGAAGGAAAAGTGTAATTGCAGCAGGGGATTTCATCCTAAAAGCTCCTGCATGAAGAAGACCATTGATCAAATGGCTCAACTCTTGGAGAAATCCAACATTCCTCTTCCTGAGAGCGCATAGAGGAAGGATGAAGGACAAAATTATGAATATAAGGAGTGAGTGCATGCATTCATGGAAAGCACATCAAAGCCTACATCATTCATCATTGATTCTAGAGCGTCAAGGCACATGGTGTCCACAAGAGAGAGCTTCTCATCTCTTGACTCTTCCAGTGGTCCAACCATTGTGTTGGGTGATGATTCTAAAACTTCAAGCAAAGGTAAAGGCATCATTGATCTAGATTTTGGTACATTCACTAATGTTTTGTATGTTCTAGGACTTGCTGCTAACCTTTTGTCAGTATACCAAATGACTCACACAGGATCACCCAAAAAGGTGATCTTCACACCTAATGATGTTGAAATCTGTGAAATGTCAACAGGACGAATTATTTCCTTAGGTTCTACTGACCATAGCTCAAAAATCTATAGGTATTCTCATTCTGTGCCATTCCCCTCACCTTATTCTCTATTAACCCATGCCAATGATTCAAGCAAATTATGGCATCAAATATTTGGTCACCTAAATTATAAATATATTTCCCAACTCCATGAGAAAGAAATGGACATAGAGCTTCCCAATATCAAGTTTTCTAAAGGTGTCTGTCAAAGTTGCATCCTAGGAAAGCACCCAGATCATAAGTTTGAAAGAGCCAAAACTGAGTGAACCTCAGCACCCCTGGAGCTTATTCAAAGTGACGTATTAGGTCCATTCCCCCATGAGTCTTTGAACCATGCCAAATACATCCTTACCTTCATAGATGACTTTACCAGGTATTGTTGGATATATTTCATCAAGTTAAAGTCTGAAGTGTTCGGTCTGTTCAAGATTTTGAAGGTCTTAGTAGAAAACCAGTCTGGTAGACATATCAAGATCCTTAGATCTAATAATGGTGGGGAGTACATCAAATATAAGTTTTAGCAATTTTGTGCCTCTTCAGGCATGCATATGCAACACACTGTTCCCTACACACCTCAGCAGAATGGTGTTGTTGAGACGAAGAACAGATCATTGAAGGAGATGGCCACATGCATGCTTGAGGCAAAGTCTTTATCTCCAAGGATTTGGGCTAAGGAAATAAATTTTGCGACATATATTCAAAATAGAGTTCCAAGCAAATCTTTAAAATGAATCACTCCTTTTGAGGCTTGGACTGGGAACAAACCTGATATTTCTCATTTCAAGATTTTTGGCTCCAAGGCTTGGGCTAGAATTCCACTTGAGAAGAGGAGGGCTATGCAGCCCCAAATCCAACCATGTATTTTTTTTGGCTATTCAAAGTAATCCAAAGGCTACAATTTTCTGAACATGGCTACTAAAAAATCCTTCATTGAAAGAAGTGTTCAATTTCAAGAAGAGACCTCTCAAAATGTTGAAATTGGAGAACCATCCACACCACCACCCGAACATGTAAGTGAAGTTCCTCTTGAATTTATTAATTCTGATATTATTGATTATGAATACCATTTTATTATAAATCCTAATTCACCAACAAGGCCAGAGTGGGCTACTAAGACTCTTCAAGAAGCTAGTGAACTAGTGGGAAATCCTCAGGACACAAGAAGGACTAGATCACAATTTGAGAATGCTCTCAATGTGAATGATCCTTACTTTTCTGAGAGATTTTATTTGATGGTGGATTCTGATCCTCATACATATGAGAAATGCTCACATGACCTAATATGGTAGGATGCTATGGATGAGGAGTTTCATTCACTACAAAAGAATGAGACATGGGACCTAGTCAAGCTCCCCCAAGCAGAAAATTTGTAAGGTGTAAGTGGATATTCAAGACCAAGTATGCATTTGATGGTGCAGCAATGAAATATAAGACTAGGTTGGTGTAAAATGGATTCTTCCAAGCCATGTCCTTGACTACAATGAGACTTTTGCACCAGTTGCACAGAAGAATTCGATAAGACTGGTTCTGGCAATTTATGCTGCCAAGCGCTGGGAAGTACATCACATGGATGTAAAAAGTTCCTTCCTCCATGGATATATTGAGGAAGAGATTCATATTCATCAGCCATAATTATATGCACCTGATCCTAACTATGTGCGCGGGTTGAGGAAATACTTATATGGGCTTCAGAAATCCCCCAGGGCTTGGTATGCCAAAATGGACAACTTTCTCTTGTCACAATCTTTTGCTACATGAAAATATGATCCAAATGTTTACACGAAGATAATTGATGGCTCAATTCTGATTATTGTGTTATATGTTGATGAACTACTAATCACAGGTATCTCTACTGATAAAATTGCTTCATTAAAAACTGCTTTGCATCAAGATTTTTCCATGACAGACTTGGGAATTCTTAAGCATTTTTGGGGGCTTGAGATTTCTCAAACTGAGAATGGAACTAAGGTATCTCAGTCCAAATATGCATTTGACCTGCTAAAGAAGTTCATTATGGATTATTGCAAGCATTCAAAGACTCCTTTCCTTTCAGGAGTTAGACTTGAAGAAGCAGAATCTACACCATTGGTGAACAACACCTTGTATAGATAGCTTGTTGGAAGCTTGTTATACTTGACTCATACTCGACCTGATATTGCATATGTAGCGAGTGTGGCTTCAATATATATGGATCAGCCACATGAGCTTCATTGGAGGGATGAAAAAAGAATCTTTCATTATGTGCAAGGCACCAAGACTTATGGTATTCACTACGTTTCAGATTCTAGCCTAGATCTTCTTGGCTTTACTGACTCAGATTGGGTTGGGGATAGCCTTGACAGAAATTCCACATATGGATTTCTATTCATGCTTGGAGGTGGTCATGTTTTCTGGTATATTAAGAAATAGAGTGCAATTGCACTATCTTTAGCAAAGGCCTAGTACAAAGGAGAAGTGAATGTTACTACTCAGTGGGTGTGGTTGCAGGGTATTCTTTCAGAGTTTGAGATTTCCATAAGTACTCCTACTGTCATATTTTGTGAAAATCAGAGTGCTACAAGGGTCTCAAGTGATCCAGTATAGAGATAGAGGACCAAGCGTATTGAGATCCATATGCACTACATCAGGAGTTTAGTGTATGACCAGATCATTGATTTGCAGTATTTCCCAATAGGTGAGCAAATGGTAGACATCTTCACCAAAGCTTTTACTGAGAAGACTTTCAGCTATCGGAGATCATTTCTTGGGATGGTTGAACATGTGGTGGAGTTAAGGATTGATCAGCAATATTTCAATTTTGATTATGTCCATTTTTTAGGGGAGGTTTTTCCCATGAGGTTTTCCTTCTTTCCTTGTTTCATGGACAAGGCAGTATTGTACACGGTGACCTTGTCTTGTTACTGGGCCCTAGTTTTTTACTTCTTGTTTTATCACATAAATTCATAATTATGGGGGGGTGTTGGAATATTTAAAACCCATCTATTTCATTTATTACCTTAGTATCATTAATTAATCATTTTATGATTAATTCCTATGTATTAGACTAGGTAGTTGGCCTAAAACATCATTGTGTGGACCACAAGTCACCATTGTGTGGACCAAAAGATTCCTAAACCCACTAGACCATGTTCCTTGAGATCTTGGATAAGATTCTGGCTATTTTTAGCTAATCCTGGAATAGAAAGGTGCATTAGCTGCTTTTACTGCTTTTTACCACTTTTTGGTAAAAGGTAAAAGCTAGTTGACTAGTCATAATTGTTTTTTGGCCAACTCATCCTTTGTGATTTTTATTCCTTCCAAATTATGGATTTGGCATGATTTCCCATCACACATCACTATATGATCACTAAATCATAAATTCGTGATCCTTTGAAGTGACTCAGAGAACACACTTGCCACCTAGGGTGGTTTTCCATAATTTTAGTAAGTCTGCTTTTGTGAGGATTCGAATGGAATCCTTATGCATTAGAATATCTCATTTAATTCTATATATTGATATCCTATTAATTTCCCAAGTTTGGTTGATGTATTATTATTCATGAGAGTAATTATGTTTGCATCATATGTGACTATTTTTTAGTGTTCTTGACTAGTTGTGTGAGAATTACTTGTGAGAGTTGTAATTTCTTGATCAGATCTTGGTGTGAACTAAATTTCATACCGACATGGTGTGGTTAACCTCAATTCCCACTACTAGTTCTGAAGAAGGTAAACTCCCTACTTGGACTAGAACAATACCAAAAATATCTATAAAAGGTGGATTATAGTGAAATTTTTAAACCTCTTCGATTATTTAAATCTCAAGTGGAGCGAAATGATCTAAGGGTGGTAACTATGTGTGTGGGGTGGAAGCTAAGTGGGGTTCAATTTATGTATTGGTAGGTGACTCAGTCAAAGGATTAAACCTTCATGATTGGATAGGTGGACCCTCAAACTCAAGAGAATCCCCATGTAACCGCGGGGAATGGTGTATAGGTTGGTCAGCCACGAAGACAACAACAAAATCACCACAGTAAAATTAAAAATAAAATGACTCAATATATCGTCCAACTAGTCAACAAACAACACATATCACTCTCTAACAAAAATCCCTAATGAAACAACAAGCAAACTTACCCTCCCTTCGAACTCAGATACTAGGTACTCATATCCAGTAACGTTTCTCAACAGGCGAGTATGGCTAAGGATAAGAAAAGAATTTACCCACAAATCCTCACAACATTGGTTAGTGGGGCCAAGAACCATAAATGGGGACTGGTACCCTCCCAAAGGCCTTCAAGGGAGTGTTGCACATCTACTTTAGGTACTAGGAGGACTTCCCCCTCACAGTCACATAGGTAAGATCCCTAAAGAAAGGACACTAATGTTACCACTTCACAAGAAGACAACCAGGTAGAACAATCGCAAGTCAAGTTCATATGTGTGGGCATGGAATGTGTGACATATGTTGAAGACCCTAATCCTATCCAGGAGGTGTCGCCTCGAGGACTTGACCAATTAATAGGCCCCAATACACATAAGAACCCACCAAGCATCGAGAATGGATAGTATCTCAAACATACCTAGCTTGACCTCATTCTTGACTCTTGTGTTAGAAGAGATTTCCCGGAAACCGTGTCTTGTTACTAATGGATTTTCACTGCCTAGCACAATTCTAATTGAATTTTTGTGGCTCAAGCAAGTTTAGTCTCCACAACCTAATCCCAAGGCCCTATCCTACACTAATGTGCGTTTTCTATCAATATAAAAACGTCTAGTTCTTTTTAATTAAGCATGTTACTTTTATGAGCTATTGTTACTCAAGGGGTGACAGAGTGAAACTATGGTGATTTGATTGAATCAATGAAGGTAAACCATGCAATATAATGAAGCTTTTCTGTTTTTCTTCGATGAATTCTATCTAAAGAAAGGGAATATATTGTTATCCACACACACAATAACAATGAAATTCAATTACACATCCAAAATTATTTTAAATGCACCAATTGCTCCATATTTCCAACATTTCAAGTGATGCAAAACTGCTTCTTGTTGAATTTTCTGTTATTTTTCTTGTATTTTTTAACAATAACAAAGAAAGAAGAAACAAAAATTTATGCAAACAAGAAAAACACCAAAAATTAATATACCCAACTTTGATTTTCAAGGGATCCCAAAACTCAAAGACTAAAAGTGCTTAACCAAGAAAAACCACATGAATAAAAACTATACCAAAAAGCTTCTCCTAAAAAAATAAAATCAAACTCACAAGTCCAATTTCATGAAAGGAGAAGACTATGCAAAGTTACTTTGAAAATACACTCATAAGAGGATCAAAAGAAATATCCAACATGTAAATAAAGTCATAAGAATGCTGCAGCAAACCAACCCAATCACCCTTTCTTCAAATGAGTAACAACACTCAAATAAAAGACTCAATAAGCTTGGATATTCTCAAAAAAGGGCCGCAAAACTTAGACTAATTTCTGCATCTTTCTAATCATAATTTCCATAAACAAATTATAGATATGAAATCCTATCAAAACAATACATGATTTGAAAAACAAATCACTCAAATCCGAGTTTGGGTAGCAAAGATATGTTCATTTAAAATAGGCACTTTTTCAGGAATTTTCCGTGTGGACAGAAATATTGCAGAGATGATATATTTTCACTAGGTTGTTAGATGTCAACCAATTCAGTTCCATTGGATAAGAAATTTCCATGGGTTTGATTTGACATATTATATATCATACCTCTAATCCATAGATTGTACGCTTCAACCATTACAAACTTCTCCCTCAAATCCTTAAAAAAACATACATGGAAAACCTAAATCTACAATTCGACTTAGATCTGAATCCGATCTGAGATATCTAAGAGATGTGACTACCCAAATCAATAGAGGACCCAAATTTGAAAAAGGACAAGGTAAATTGAATATATGAGGAAAAAATCAAATAGATTCATTCCACAATAGAGTTTCCAATTCTGTTATGGATAAAATCCATCCTATTGATAGGTGAGACCTCCCTTGGGTGTGCCCAAAACCCAATATAGAAAGTTGGGGTAGATATCAACAATTTCCCTTTATATCTAACCCTTTTACCATATGCATGCAATATAAAAGATAATGATTCAAGCGTACCTTCTTTCTGAAGGTTCTCCTTCGTATGATCCTAGCTAGTGTAGTTCCTATAGATCCTTTGCTCTAGCTTCTAAACACTGTGAAAAACTTGTTCACGCCAAGATCTACTCAAGCAATTACAAACTCTCACAAATTGCCTTGCAAAAACTAGTCATCGAACACATAAAATACTCATGAATATGATGCAAACAATAAAACTCTATAGAATAAGTCTACACCAGCCAAACTTTGGCTATGTAATGGCTATCCAAATATATAATTACATTATATATTTGTGTTGATGCCTTGAAATTCGCAGCATCCATCAGCAAGGGATTCTCCCTGGTAAGCAAGCCCAATTAGATCACTCACCATTTGGTGTAGGGAATCTGTCTGGTTAACGGCCCAGCTACCATATAAGATTTAAAGATTTGTTTTCTTTCATCGGTTACGACCTGATCCACTGTTTATGTATTTTATTTTAAAGATGATATGCATGTGCTCTATCTAAATGCATGCTATTAAAAGAAATCTAATCTAAGAATTATCTAAGCTAATTAACCTATCCCTGCAGGGAGAAAAACTGAAGTATGATTAATACACTGAAATACATCCAAGAATCTCACAGATAGCTATTTAATAACTGAGATGCATTCACAGCAGAAACTAAAAGATACCAAAGATAGCTCTGACAAAATTTAAAGCATTCCATTACTCATTTGACACAGCATATTTGCACAAGAAAATGAAACCATTCACAACTAAGAATTAATTCCACGTAGTCAGGAATGATCTCATGGTATATGTATGAACAGTGCAGAAATAGTTCAACAAACATTCAACACGTCCCAAGCAAAATGTAGTGCAAGCTTTCCTAGGTAAAAATAAGTTCTTCTTTATTGATGTAGCAAAATAATTCACGTACAGCATAAGTTTGTCCTTTCACCTGCCAAAAATCCTTCCCTTCTATTCTATTCCCATCTTTATAGCTTTTACAAGATTTGTCTCTTCACATACCCTAAACCTAGGGAAACAGAAAAGTTTGTCTTCTAGTGCCTAAAGAGACAAAAGTCATTTCGAGCTATTTTTCTAAAACATTATACAATAAAAACAATTTCAACTGTCTTTTAAAAAAACATTTATACAACAAGAACAATCTCAGCTGTCTTTTCTTCAAAATACAATAAAGTGGATTTAATTCCCAGGTGGTCCCACTACTTTAGTTGATCCTTTTATTTCAGCTACCCCGTCAACTTCAACAGGTTGGCTTACTTCAGCAAGTTTGTCCACATTTGTGATGTAGCTGGTCCATTGGTTGATTTCCCGTAAAATGGTATTTCCCCGTGCATAAATCATCATCTTCAGTGCTATTTCATGCTTACGAAGATCTGATTTAATGTTTGCTACTCTGTTGTTGCTTCCTGGGCGATGTCCTCTAGGAAATAGGCATGGATAGAAGTTTTCCCAATCAGCCGGCGAAAGTCTTCTGGAGTCGGCATATCTGTCTTGCTTAGGTATTCTATTTCTACATTTTGCTCGCTCTGCAAGTCTGACAAGCGTTGATCCTTTTCTAGAGAGTCATCTATGGTTTCAGGTAAGGCCATGTGGCATTTCCCATGGGTCTCTCGGATTTTAAAGTAGCGGTCAATACACTTCTTGATGGTCTTTTGAATTGCAATGCTTATCTTCGTACCACAGTCTCTACAGAACTCTAGGACTCCCAAATCCAAGTCTAATTCATCCGCGAACAAGGCACGTATGTTTACCGACAATCCTGATTTCCTTTTCCTCCATTCAAATTGTCCATTTATTTCTTCTATGTGGCGGACATACCTCCTCCTAAGTATTTGTGCCTCAATATTAATCGCTTTCATGTTTTAAATCATTCCTTTTATCTTACAAATCTCCTCTGAGATTAGCTCTAGCAATTGATGAACTCTCTTCAGCATATCACATGGTTTTTCATGAAATGCGGTTGGATCATGTTTCTTCTCTTCTGCCCTTTTCAGCTGATCTTTTATTTTGTCAGCCTTTCAAGCTGGGGTTTGTATAACTCAATCTGTCGCATGTTGTTGGATTCATGTTGCTCCAATTCTTGAAAGAGGATTTCCAACCCTTCAGTGGCTATCAGTTGTTGTTTCCTGTTGTCGGCCACTTGTTCTTCCAATTCTCTTAAGCGAGTTTTTGATTCCCTCTTCTCGCCTTGTAAGATTATAAGATGTGTATTTAGTGCATCCTTTTCTTCTTCGAGCTTCTGCTTCTTAACCACCATCTCCACCTTTTCTTCTTGAAGGTCCTCATGTTTCCTTTTCAGTTCTTTACCTAGGTGCACTTCCTTCTGTAGATTATCTTTAACCTTGAAGCACCTGTCTCTGTATTGCTTTACCTTCTCTACTAGCATAACTACATTTTCAACACTCGCTTGAACCGAAGCTACACTGCAAGCTACAGTGAACTCAGGGTCACTATATGTTCCTTTGAAGAGTGGAAATTGAGTTATTTTAACTTCATCTCCGCTTTCTCTAGTTCTCATCCACTTTTTAGACCTACTTATGATAGTCTTCCTCCTAGAATCAAAGAAGACAGTATCCATCTTTGACACCAGGAACTGCTTCGAGGGGGTGTATGGGGTGAGAGGAAGTTCTTGAGCTGGGACAGATCCTTCAGAGCTTTTCGTTAATGCACCGAAGTCCATATCTTGCATGCCCGAGCCTCCTTGATCCATATCTTCTTTGGACTTCTCCGCTTCTTCTTTCTACCTCTGCAATTCTACCACTTTTGCTTTTGCTTTCTCCCTTATTTCTTGCATATTTTCGTCCATTTATCTCTTTATCTTTTCAACTTCTTCTCTTTGCAATCTCTTAGCTTTTTCCTGCTGAATTTTAGCGGCTTCTTCATCCTTACGCCGCTTTTCCTCTTGCTCCTTTTGCATTAACCCTATAGGTTTGGAACTAGAGCTGGCTCATTTTGGCTGGTGGTAATGCTTTCCAGACTCGGTCATATTCTTGGCACTTCAAAATAACTCCTTTTCCTTATCGAAATGGTGAGCATACTCAAAAGTTACCTTGAGGTTGAGGCGGTGGGCAGTAGCTTTGCCTTCGGTGTCATGCCTCTTAAAGCTTTTTGTCCCAAAATGAAAGGCCCCTAAAGCTTTAGCAAAATATATATCATCTTTTGCCTTGCGGAGCTGGTATGCTCCGATGACAAATGGAATTGGTGGGTATGCGTCCTTCTTCTTATCACTGAGTATTTTGCTGACTCCATCTACAAAGAGTTTCCTTACAACTTCTTTGTGTACAACATAATCTGTGGCATAACGGGGTAAAAGGGAAGGAGCACGACTACCTCCATACATTCTGAAGTATGTTCCTTCCATAGAGAAGTAGTAATATTTGTATGTTTCTATGATGGGCATGTAATTCTCCGATAGGAAACAAGGTTCTTCTTTGAAAATCAGCTGATATAGGGGCATGATGAAACTTTCACAGATTTGAGTATAGTGGCTCGCATACTTATGTGCCCACATTATTTGATAAGCCACATGGAAGGGGGATTCCTTGCTCTTCCAAATGAATCCTAGATCATGGAAAGGGTGCTTGATGAGTAAGCATGTAATATCCCTTGTTAGGAATTTTATTAAAATGGCAATTTTTCACTTTTTTCCCTGGTTAGACCTTTGACTAGTTTTCAGCACTAGGTCCCCAAATTGCTCCAATTTCTCCCAAATATTCTGAGAAGGTATATCGATGATGTTAGAACATAAATATGTGTTTAAGGGATGCTTTTTCACCTTTAAAATACTTCTGCAAATCCTCTTTCAATTCGGGCCAATGTAGGGAATTTTACTAGTAATTCCCTTTGACTAGTATTGGTCTCTAGGTCTCAAATTGACTCCAAATGCCTTCAAATATTCAAGGAAGGTGTATTAATTATATTAGGACTTTAATATGATGTTTAGGGATGATATATGGCCACCAAAATACCTATTCAAACTCTCTTAAGATTCTGGACCAAGTATGCAATTTTACTAGTAATTTGGGGTTCAAATCCCCCTAGGATAAGTACTGAAATTGGCTTCCCAGATGCCTCCAAACCCACTCCAATTTCTGAAAATAGGTAGGGAATGTATTAAGGATTTTATTAAGGTCTCATGTGCACCATTAATTGATTACTATATCTGTTCCAACCCTCTCCCATTCAACTGCAAAAATCACCCATTCGACCCTTGGGGAAATGACACTATTTCTTCTCCCAATGCAATTAAACCGAGTAAAAATACTTCAAATGCTCAAGTACAGTACATGAAACTTGTAAAATACATCCTTGGTAGTATATTAATCACAAATGTATCATAGAATCATCCATTCATTCGAAATCATCAGTAGTACATTGGTTCACAACAAGGTAGTGGGGAAATGACACTGTTCTTTCATTAAAAATGAGATTTACACATTTCTACTTGGAATTTCGACCTGAAACTATTTGGATATGAATAATAGAGTATTTAATTCATATTACAAAATAAATGGGGCATTAGAATCTCCCCCAAATAGTACAATATCTCACCAAAAACGCCCTCCCTCAAGGATCAAGAATATGCCATCAAAACTGGAAATGGTTGAAGGAGTGAGCTGAAATAGAAGAAACCATGAGATTCCCTGTAGCTTAAACCTGAAAATAAAGACTCCATTAAATCTACAAATGAAAGGTTGGAATTTCCTTTCCAATTACCAACATGGATGGGAATCTTTCACCCTCGAAATTGGCTAAGGCAAGAAACTAGTCATCCACTAGCTCTCCCTCTTCACAAATGCAATTACAAATTCTACAAATGATCAAAAGATAGTTTCATTATTTGTTATTGACATTTTTAAATTTCTAATTTCCTCCATGGGTCGAATTCCTTCCAAGAGACTCATGCCAACTCAAGTTGGGAAGAGATTCCAAAGGACGCCACTTGTACAACAATTTATAGTCTCCCACTTCCACCAAATCACATGTGGAAGCATCTTAGCTTCCCTAACACCCTTGAGCGGCCTCTTGGAGTCTATTGCTATCCTTGAAATGTCATATATGTCATATGTCAGCCTTCAGGTCTGATTTGTGTCATAGGTGTCATAGCATCTTCATCATTGTTGTCATAGAGTTAGGGAATCTAGCCCAAGTGTCTCACTAGCTCCAAATTGCCTCTTCCTCTTCCATTGGAGTTACTCTTCCTCTATATTTCAATCTCATTGACTCATGCCAAGTATTATTGACCTTATAAATCATCCCAAGAACATTAGTCTTCCCATGGATTTGAAATTGCAAGAAGAGGATGCCATGTGGCACATAAATTTTAGCTTGTGTGGGTCCCACGTCATCCATGTGTCTTCATGATCAAATGCCACTTTTATTTTCACTTGTATATATTTATTTATCTCCTTTATTAAATATTTATGCCATCCTAATGTTCCAACATCATTTCATATCCCCATTATTCCAAATCCCAAAGCTTCCACCCCAAACCTAGTAAACTAGTAATTTTCCTCCTTGGAAATTATTTGACCTTTAGCATCAATTTGACAAAATATAATGAATAGGGCCAATTTGAATAGGCCATTGTAACCCAATTCCAAATTTGGGACATGACAAAGAAGCCCACCAGATAAGAGGAAATGAAAATTTAAGCCAAATCCTGGTTCATTTTTCCTTGGGAAGCGGTTATAAGCGAGGCCATGTAATCAGATATGATGTCTACCCAATTGAAGATCGCACCTTGCATAGCTATGTGGAAAATCTCAGGAACCCGGCCTAGTTTTTATATGTTCCCATTTGGCATGTTGAATACTCGACGCAACATCAGGGCGATGAGTCTGTAGGGATTCCTTAGGAGATTTCTCTCATATTCTCCACTATTTATTTTCCTTATTGGCCTCTCGACAACTGTCATCTTTCTAGTGCATTCCAAAAGGTCCATCCTCAGCCCAGATAACCATTCATCGTTTAGGGAAAACTTAGAATGTGGCAGCTTGTATGCGGCCATGATATGTTCTGGCGCAAATGATGCAAGGCTCATCCCTGTGAAATCTGTGATGAACTGGGAGTCAGTGTTTACTTGGGATAGGATCCAACCGATGACCTCAGAGCATGGGAACAACTCAGGGAGGGTTGCTACTTTGTGGAGACTAGATTTCTTTATGTTCCTGTAAACCATTTGTTCTTCCAAGGATGCCTTAGGGAATATTAGATCTTCTATGACTTTGCACAGCTCGCCCCATTGATATTCTAGGGTACCTCTTCTGATAGCCTTCGTATCGCCGAACATCGTCTCCAGCGAGGTGTCCAAGAGGATTTCCACGTCTGAATCTGACTCGGCAAATCTGGCTTTCTTCCTGGCAGACTACTTGTGCATATCATAACTAAAATGACAATGAAAGGATAAATAAGGAGCTTCGTGATTTGTGGGCGACACAGTGCTTATATCAATGATATAAAAAAGACATGGATCAGTATCAGTATTATCTTCTATTCATTATTATTAAAGAAAACATGCACTGACGGGAATGTTAATTTTCATATAAACCACTCATTGGAGACTGAAAACAATGCAGACTAGCATTTACACCGAACATCAAAAGAGTGTGATTCAGTGAGCAAACAAACTATCATCATTGTTTTGTAATTTCAAACACAAGGTGCTTATGCCAAAGGAAGACAAGAAGCCTCCTAGCGAAATAGCGTTTTCAAGGTTGATGCCTAACTTATCTTAAGAGATGACGAATAAGATGACCAACAGAGACAAAGGTGTGTGCGCGATGACATAACGCGGCGGCTATGATGCAAACTCCTTTCGATGTAGAAAAACTTGACTAGGAAGACAAATAATGCAGTCACCGGGGTTTTAAGGTTTCAGATGGGGTTCAATGATAGTGAGTCTTTCAAACTGGGGACAGGAAACATTCTCGATGAGTACTGGGTTGAACGTGACCAACTTCAAAAATGAAGGCTACGACACACTGGCTGAAAGAAGCTATAGGAACTCATGCCTGACAAGGATATGGGTCAAAAACTAGGACTGAAATGCTTCTATTGGTGCTGTGAAAGCAAGGGAGGTCGAGGTTTTTCTTCAAAGGAAAGGGCTCTACACCCACCAAACAATGATTTGCCTCTTTTAAAACAACCGAACCTCCTAAACGTTATCTCAAACGGGAAACATAATGGAGCAGAGCTTTTGAGAGCCTACCTATCAATGATGGAGAGGTTCACTGGTGAAAAATGTGCTCCGGCTAGCCGCAAAATGATGCTCTTCCCTTAGCATGTGAATGGAGTGTTTCCAACAATGAAAGCAATAGGGAAAAGGACTACCAACCCCATTATATATAGATATGTCAATCACTTAATATGCACAAGCCGACACTTGGTTTTTTAATGTGCACAGGGCTCAATGAAACGATTAATCAAAATGCACGTAGGAGCATTAAATACTTCACCCACCACTTCGGTGATTTTGCGCTTAATGCCTACGCAACGGTCGGTTCACTTTAAACTAAACCTTGCGACCGGGCGCTGTGACTGTTGAGCCCAGAATTGGCCCTTTTTAATCATCATTAATCATCTTTCCTACCCCTGTCCTACACTATTTATCATGGCAATTAGACCTATTGTCCTTACCTTATTTCCCAAATTACCAAGGTATGGATGATCATTGTTTTATTTTATTAATGCTTATGATTGTGATAATTAAAGCTGTGCATCTCTCAAATTGTGCTAACATGTTGCGATTTATGAAGGTAGTTGAGACAAATGGATTGCAGGAAGATCGGGGCTGAACGAGTCATGAAGAAAAGGATGTTTGTTGCTTGTAGAAGGATCCTTGGGGCTCGAATCATCAATCAAAGCACAGCGGTGACAGAGCAGCTGTAACAGAATTCGATATCTTAAGAATGTTGCTGCTCGAGTCTAGCTGTGAGCTGGAAGGACCGCCACTCTCGGGTCAATTAATGACTCTCTCATATTTGGATGTTTCTGTTCTGCCACGCATTGTAACAGCTAGTTGTTTAAGGCGCCTGAAGATCGGAGATTTTCATGGCTTCCCAATTATAGGATTAGATGTTACGATTTGTATGTATAAAGATGGGGAGTTTCCTCGACCCTGGGGGTTGGACAGCAGACAATTAATTTGTTATATTAGCAGCTGAGCAAAACTGTGTACTGATTCTTCTGTTAATATAAGGGGTTACTTCTGAGCTAAAGAGTTGTGTTGTTCAACCAGCGTCTCTGTGTGAAGACTGGGCCCGTCTTCCACAGAGATTGCTGAGTTAAATTAGGATTTTATCTTTCTTGTTGTGTGATGTTTTGTTCTTTCCTTTTGTACGCAGCAGCAATATTTATTGTGTGGATTTTTCAGTAAAAGATTATATTTCTGTGAGATTGGTGAATGGTGTAGAATAACAGTCGACTGAGTAAGGTTTGCTCTATGCATTTCAATTGTTGTTATATGCAGCCGTGTTCATTTTACAGCTAAGTCGTGATCCCATGAGTCTTTACAATTTATCTTTCCTGTTGTGTGTTGCTTGATTTCCATTCTGCAATTCAATTTCTTAGAACAGTTGACTCAATCTTTTGCAATTGGATTTCTAGATTAATGTTCAGTTTATGTTTTATGATTTCCAAATTGATTAGATCAGACAAATGATTGTTCTAGAATACGAATGAGATTTCTTTTTTGCAATTGTTGATTAGATCTGATACCATTTCTTATTGATGCATGATAGAGAAGAATTGAAGTACAGTAGTTAGAAGGCAATTGGGATTGCATAGATTCGTGGGATGAACATGGACGATAGAAGATAAAAGTATTCAATTCTAATGGTTTGGTGTTTAAGCATATATTGTGTACTTATCCTTTGAAATAAAAATACTTTCTCGGGTTGACAATAAATTTCATATGCTCTGTGTGTTTGGTAACAAATTATCTGCATATAGAGTGCTTGACATTTTGGCGCCGTTGTCGGGGAAGGATAAAAATTAAACACTAGTCATTAGTTGCATCTGATAATTGCTTTTAGTCAGTCTTCTTTTTTGTTGTTGTTGAAATGATCTGCTTCGCATGAATACAAGGAGGGTAAAACGCGATCACCTCCCAACCCCCAAAACTCCACAAAATACTAACAGTGCAGGTGGTTCGAGTCGTGGTCGAGGTCCACCGTTGGGTAGAAGAACATTCATCGACGATCTTGTTGACAGAACTGATTCAGCTATCAGGACTCGTCAACGGGAGACTCCTATCAAAAGAGGCCCTGCTGATCCTGGAGCGTCAACATCAGGATCCACGGTGGAATATACAGGAGCAGCCGTGATTCCCTCATACACCCCTGCTAAGGAAGGAGCAGCTGACGCAGCTGTCACAACTGAATACGCAGCTGCTACAACTGAAGAATACGCAGTTGCTACAACTGAAGAATACGCAGCTGTTACAACTGAGGTAAGGAACGCAGAACGAACGAAGAAGAGGATACAGAAGAAAAGATGAAAAACAGACATGAGAACGAAGAGGAAGAAGCAGTGGTACAATACCATCATGAAAATGATTCCCTGCCAGAAGGAACTATGGCAACATTACAATTTCCAATACAGCAGCTAGATGGGACAGCTCCTATGAAGAACATCTCACCATCAGTGTTGCCTCATTTCCATGGCAGGGCGGCAGAAGATCCAGACGAATTCCTTTTTGAATTCGATATCCTCTGTCGCAGCTATGATTATGTCACTGATGCCCAAAAGTTGAAGCTTTTTCCTACCACCCTGAAGGACAATGCATTACGATGGTTCATGAGCCTTGGGGGAGGAACTGTTGCTAATTGGAATAAGATGAAGCAAGTGTTCCTAGAAAAATATCAAGAATATTGCAACACCAGGGACAAAAGAGAGGAATTATTCAAGATGGTGCAGAAGGAGGATGAAAGTCTAGAGGATTTTGTAGAAAGGCTGCTGTACAATGTGCAAAGAGCCGGGCAGACGAACATGGGGCTGGATGTGCTCAAGATAATCTTACTTCGAGGGATCAGGGATGATTGTTTAGATATGCTAAATCTGTTAGGGAAAGGAGATATCTCCAAAGAACCTTTTGAGACGATTGTGGAATTATGTAAGAGATACTCCAGGGGATCTTCCAGGAATAATAAGCGGGATAAACGAGATAAACTGGAATGGGATGTCTTCGACAGAACTCAGAAGTCATCCAATGGAGGAGCTACACGTGCAGAGATAGGCAATCTTCTTGAGAATTTTAAAACAGAAATGATGAGCTCCATCTCTTCGGAGATTGATGTCCTGAAGGCCAAACAAAGACAGGTAGTGGAGGATCTCACATTAGGTGTGTTTTGTCCCCGATGTAGAAAGAATCATCCACTGAAAGAATGCCCCCTTGACAAAATACAAGTATGTCAGCTGTGCGAGCTGAACCATGATATGAAAGAATGTCCCACACTTCCCCAAGTGAAGGCTGTTCTGCATGCATCAACTCCAGAAGTGGAATCAGCCTATTTCATTGCACAAAAGAAACCCTGGCAGCCTCGAAATCAAGGTATGTCTCCAGATTCATTTCCATTTTTGAATAATTTGAACAATTGGAATAATAACATGCAAAATATGAATACACAATTCCCTTCAAATTATGCTCAGTGGAATCCTCCTCAACCTGCAGTACAAAGTTATAACTCATGGAGTCCTTGGACACAGCCACCACATCAACCTACGTCATGGTCTCCTGGATGGAGGAACTTCCATCCTGGGAACCAGTTTCCTCAACCACCCCCACCTTAGCAGTTACCATATTCTCCTCCATATCCTCAATTTCCTCAATATCCTCAATACCCACCTCAGCAGTCGCAGTTGTAGCTGCAGAATAATCCTCTTCCTAATATACCAATACGGCCTCAGCTGCCTGCCCAACCTAATCCTAACCCAAATAATAAAGCAGTCCATCAATTGGAAGCTCTCAATATGACGGCCTACTCTCTCTCCCCTGTACCTTGTAATGATATTCGCCTACGGTCTGGGAAGATAATAGAACGTATAGTTTCAGAAGATATTCCACCTTCTGTGCATGACAAAGGAGAGAGTTCCCAGCATCCATTCGATCCGGTTCCTATCACTGAAGGTGCTGAGCATCCCTCAGATGGGACGGCTGAAACATTAAACGAGAAATCAGATAATACGCAGCCTACCCAGCTGGTAAGGCAACCACCATACCCTGAGAGACTAATGCTGCCAAAAATAGGGGGGCAACCTCAGTTCAATCTCCTAGGAGAGTTGAAGAATCTTTATGTTAAGATCCCCCTTTTGCAAGCTCTTCAGGACGTACCTATTTATGCTAGAACTGTTCGGGACCTGTGCACTAAAAGACCGGGAAGGAAGCCCAGAGATCCTCCCACTGTTCATGTCATAGGGAATTTATCCGCTTTAATTACAGGAAAAACCCCTATGACCAAGTATGACGACCCTGGCAATCCTACTGTCACTGTACATATAGGACAGACTCAGATACCCAACGTGCTAGTAGATTTAGGAGCAGCGATCAATGTTATAACAATTGAGACTGTAAAGAAGCTTTGATTCACCAATATTAGACCAACCCCTACCATTTTAGAATTGGCAGACAGATCCACCATCAGACCCGAAGGGATTCTGGATGATCTCGTCATCTCAGTAGACTCATGGGAATACCCTGCCGACTTTCTGGTATTACAACCAAAATCACAGTTGGGGGGACACCCATTGATTCTGGGGAGGCCTTGGTTAGCCACAGCTGATGCTTGCATCAGCTGTCGATCGGGGTCCATGACTATATCGGATGGTATGGAAACCAAAAACCTCACCCTGTATCCTCCAGCACGGCCGAGTCTAGAAACTGAAACTTCCCTTTGGATAGAACAGGAAGAGGAGGAGGATGTTCAGCCATTATTAACAATAGGGAAGGCCCTAACTTTCAAAAATGAAACAGAAGACGATGCCATCAGTAATTTCATTAGCGAACCTGCTTCAGTGAATAAAGAAGTTTATCAACTCCTGAACATTACCCTTGGTAAGGAAGAACAAGAACAGCTTACGGAGGAAGCACTAGTCGATGATGCAAACATAATCCCAGTTTTGAAAAACTCGAGAAGCATTCCTATTGAGGTAGAGCTTGGAAGAACTTTGAACATCAATCCTAGTCTCTCCTCAGAAGAACAGATGCACCTAACTAATCTCTTGAAGGAACGTAAGGGGGCATTCGCTTGGGAGTATACAGACATGAAGGGTATCCCTTCCAATCTGTGCACCCATCATATTTATATTAAAAACGACTCCCCGCCTGTATGTCAACCCCAACGACGCATGAACCCCAATCTGAGGGATATAGTGAAGGAGGAAATCCAGAAACTTTTGGAAGCAGGATTTATCTATCTTATTTCAGATAGTGAGTGGATTTCCCCACTTGTAATTGTGCCCAAGAAAAATGGTAAATGGAGAGTCTGTGTTGATTATAGGGAGCTGAACAAAGCTACACAAAAGGATCATTTTCCTCTGCCCTTTATTGACCAAGTACTTGATACCCTATCAGGGAAGAATTTCTTCTCCTTCTTGGATGGGTTCAGCGAGTACAATCAAATTCAGATTGCTCCGGAGGATCAGGATAAGACCACCTTCACTTGCCCCTGGGGAACGTTTGCCTACAGGGTGCTTCCCTTTGGCTTATGCAATGCACCAGCAACGTTCCAAAGAGTTGTAATTGGCATATTTTCTGAATTGGTTAATGATAGTATGGAAGTCTTTATGGATGATTTTACTCCCTAATGCAAGGATTTTGAGGAAGCACTGGAAAATTCAAAGAAAGTTTTAATTCGCTGTGAACAGGCTCGCCTCTCATTAAGCACTGAAAAATGCCATATGATGATGAGTGAGGGGGTGGTATTAGGACATTTCATCTCTATAGAGGGCATTCAAGTGGATCCTTCAAAAATTAAGGTGATAAGAAATATACCAACTCCTTCAACTCAGAAAGAGGTGCGAAGTTTTCTGGGACATGCTGGATATTACAGGAGATTTATAGAAAACTTCTCCAAACTTGCTTCTCCTTTGTTTTCATTGTTAATGAAGGACGCACATTTTGTGTGGAGTACAGCATGCCAGATAGCATTTGATAAGCTTAAAGAGAAGCTGTCCACATCCTCTATTCTAAGGGGACCTAATTGGACCATACCTTTCCACATTTCTTCAGATGCTTCTGATACCGCCATTGGAGCAGTATTAGGACAGCAGGATGGTCAAGTACCTTATGCCATCTATTATGTCAGTAAAAACTTAGCTCCTGCTGAACTTAATTATACTGTTACTGAAAAAGAATTCCTTGCTATTGTTTATTCTATTAATAAGTTTCGGCATTACATTACTGGGTATCCTACATTTGTGCACACTGACCACTCTGCCATTGAGTATTTGATGAATAAACCTGTCACCAATGCCAGAGTAACCAGGTGGCTTTTATTATTACAGGAATTTGATATTACCATTATAGATAAACCTGGAAAAGAAAATGTTGTTGCTGATTTTTTATCACGATTTACTAACAGTGATGACAGTTCGCCTGTTGAGGATTCTTTCCCAGATGAACATTTATTCGCACTTTCAGCTCATTCACCCTGGTATGCAGATGTTGCTAATTATTTGGTTGCAGGAAAGCTTCCGCCACATATGTCTAAACGAGAGAAGAGAAAAATCATCCAGCAAAGTGCCAGGTATTGTTGGCTTAATGCTCATCTCTTTTACACAGGACCCGATCTTGAGATTAGGAGATGTGTAAGGGAAGATGAGATCTTTCATATACTGAAGGCCTGTCATGATGAACCGTGTGGAGGACACTTTGCAGACAAAAGAACATGGCATAAAGCGCTGCGGATGGGCTACTATTGGCCGACATTGTTCAAGGATGCTAAAAGATATGTTCAGTCCTGTGATAGCTGCCAAAGGATGGGCCAACCTAATAGAACAGATCAGATGCCTTTACAGCCCCAAGTGGTACTAGAACCATTTGATAAATGGGCATTGGATTTTGTTGGCCCTATCAGCCCTCCTTCCAAACAGAAGGTTTATATCCTGGTGTGTACAGATTACATGACCAAGTGGGTGGAAGCTGTAGCTTTGACTAAGGCTAATGACCAGGCGGTGATTGATTTTCTGTACAGTGAAATCTTTACCCGTTTTGGGGTACCAAAGGAAGTAGTCACCGATGGGGGACCGCAATTCATCTGACACCAATTTGAGTCCTTACTCCGGAAGTATCATGTGCAGCATAGGATAGCTTCACCTTACCACCCCCAGGCCAATGGTCAGGTGGAAAGTACTAATAAAGTTATTGAAGCAATCCCTACTAAAACAGTTAAAAGCCATCGAAGGGATTGGGCTGACAGGTTTCCAGAAGCACTGTGGGCATATCGCACAACTTGGCGCAACACCACAGGGTTTTCTCCTTATGATCTGGTGTATGGAAAGAGTGCCATTTTTCCAATTGAATTTGAAATCAAGACCCTGAAAACAGCCACCGAAATGAATCTAGACGTAACAGAAGCCCAGAAGAGAAGATTGAATCAATTAAATGAACTAGATGAGAAACGGTTAGTTGCAGTAGATCAGACTGTGCTGCTCCAGCAACAGAGATCCAACTGGAATGACCGATTCATCAAGAAGAAAATCTTTTGTGAAGGAGACTGGGCACTATTATACGACTCCAGATTCAAGAAGGATTTTAAAGGAAAACTACGTACAAGATGGCTGGGTCCATATTTGGTCGACAGGGTATTTGACAATGGCACTATTCGCCTGGTGACCATTGATGAAAACCATATACCATTACTTGCTAACGGCCACAGACTGCGACTGTATCGTAAGCCCATCTCGAAAGATGCATTCATTTCACAAATCGCTGCCGATCCAGATTATCAGTTGGCACTAGAGAAGGAATTTTTCTCTGCCTTTGCCGATCTTTAAACTGAAAATCGTATTTGCTGTACATAAATAAATTTCCTGCAGTAGCGTATAATTGTTTTTTTTTTTTCTCTTTGCATTTGATCTTTTTGTTTCCTGTCATTTTCCAAAAAATTTCAGGGAAGCACCAGGAGAACGACTAGTTTGGGCCCGTCAAGCGGAAATCTTCCTGTGCCGTCCGTGCTTTAAAAAAAAAAAAAAAAACCAGTAGCTGCGACATATTTTCCGGCAGCTGCAACATCTTTTCCGGCAGCTGTATATCTTTTTCGGCAATCATCTCTTCCCAGCAGCCGCAAAATCCCTTTTTTTCCGCCTGCCGTCAATCTTTTCCGGCAGCTGTAACATCGGCGGCTGCAACATCGACGGCTGCAACATCGGCAGCTGCAACATCTTTTTTCGCAGCTGCCACCTCATTCCCCGCGACTGCCATCTCATTTTCCCATAGTTTCCACCTCATTTCCCAGCAGTCGCAAAATCCTTTTTTTTTCGCCTGCCGTCAATCTTTTCCGACAGTTGCAACATCGGCGGCTGCAACATCGTCAGCTGCAACATCTTTTTCAGCAGCTTCCACCTCATTCCCGCTACTGCCATCTCATTCTCCTGCAGCTGCCACCTCAGTTCCCAGCAGCCGTAATACCTTTTCCCCGCCTGCCGTCAATCCTTTCTGGCAGCTGCAACATCGGCGGCTGCAACATCTTTTTCCTGCAGCCGCCACCCCATTTTCTTAGCGGCTGCCACCTCATTTACCAGCCAATGCCACATCATTTCCCAGCATCTGCGTTATCATTTTCCGTTGGCCGTAAATCATTCTTTCCGGCAGCCGTTAATCTTTTTTCCGGCAGCTGTGAATCATTCCCTGCACCTACCATTTTTTTTTTCTTCCAGCGGCCGCAACATCATGTCACAGCGGCTGCAACATATTTCCCACAATCGTAAAATTTTTCTTGCCAGCCGTAATTTTTTCCCGCCACCGTAAACCTTTTCCGTGACAGCCGTAATTTTTCCCGATACTGTAAAAAAAAATTTCGACTGCCGTGAATTCTTTTCCGGTGGCTGTAACTTCCTTCCCGCTGGCTGAAACATATATATTTTTTGCGACTGCAACATCTTTTTCGTCGGCCGGGCTATCATTTTTTTGGCAACTTGCAGTCGTAACTCCCTTGTTAACAGAAGAATTGTTTCAAACCTGCTAATCATGGTGCTGATTCACCTCAGTCGTGCCGACGAACTCATCATTCGGACCCCGAGCACGCGATGGTTTCGGTTTCACCGGCGGAAGAAATTAGTGCCTTATCCAAGTCATCATGTTCACACGCCTGACTGTGCACGAGTTCGGCTCCGTGACGTCACCAACTGCATGCTCCACCAATTTTCGCAGCTTTCCGACGCACAGTTTTATGAGGTATGGCTTTCATTTATCACGTGATTAAGCATTGATGTCATTTAAACAATATTAGTCGTACCTTCACTCGTACCACCATTTATACCTGATTAAACCTTTCCCTCGTATGACGTAACACTAATAACTGCCACCCTCCCCAATTCGGTATGGAAATTTCAAACGCTTTTCTGTGCTTAACTTTCCAAATTTGCTCATTCGCTCAACATCTCCGCTCAACGATTCGTGCACCCTCTGTGCTGCAACTTCCATTCTGGGATCCTGTAATCTGTGGACTAGCAGTATCAGCTTGCAGCCAGCACCATGGGGATTCTAGTTCGCCATGAACCTTTCAATACTCGGGAACTCAGGCGAAATCCTCAAGTTCTTGCCATCTTTCAAGCTGCTGGTTGGCTCGAATTCTTTGAGCGATTGGACGGATTCGATCGGGACGCGGCCCTGCAATTCGCCTTGAATCTTACTAAAACTCACTCCACGGTGTGGGGGCTGTGTATAGACATCTCCGAGATCATTATATCCGAGGTTACCGCCATCCCGATGGTGGGAAAACCATGGTTTAACCGATGAGTCCCTACAACGGTTGCACGGGAAGAATTTTTACTTCCGGGGGAGCAAGTTGAAGCATCCAGGAGAGGGATTGCACTGAACTCACTACCGCGGCCATGGGACCAGGTTGCTGTCTTCCTCAAGAAATACATTACCTGTGAAGGTAGATATCAAACTGTGTACAACTCTGAACATCCTTAGCTTTCTCATCTCTGCCATGGCATTTTATTGAACATTCCATTTTAGTTATTGCACGACTTGCGTCATATGGCGACATTTGTTCAGTCTGTGAAGCACCCACTTTCCTCTCTCACCCACCATGGCCTTATCAAACTAATCATTGTAAGAACCCTTTCCCAACATAATATAACTTGGGAACAATTTATAACCCGACCACAGCAACCTGTTCCCTTGAGGGTCATCCCATTACACCAGTTACCAGTTCCACCACAACAGGAGGACCGGAGTTCCTCCAGTGAAGTTGGGGGGAGGGATGAAATGGGAGAAGAATAGCAATCGGGGGCACAGGCAGGACCATCCGGGGTGGGTGAAACCACAGTAGAAGAACAACAACCGGGGGCACAAGCTGGGCCATCTGGGGGGGGGAACTATATCATAGGAGGAACAACCAGGGGCATAATCAGAGCCATTCGGGGGAGATGAATCTCCAGCACATGCAGAACCAGTGGGGAATGACACTGCATTTGAAGGAGATCAAGGGGAAGTACAAACAGAGCCATTAGGCGACAGTATAAATGAAACCCTTGTGGAAAACCTAGATAATAGGACAACTCCGACAGCAGAAGGTGAAATTGGAGCAGCATCAAATGCTGTGACAATGGAACCTGAAGATGACGGAGCTAGGGCAATGGAAGAAGACATTGAATTGGTAACAATTGAGTCTTCACCTAAGTGGGTAGGAGGAGGAGTTGTGATTGAAGAAGAACAGCATGAGGGTCAAAGAAATATTCCTTTGACCTCAGTTTTGCCCCCCTATATTCCATCTCCACAGGGGGAAACACTACAAAAGGAAAAATCACAGAAGGAACCCCCGCAAAAAGAAAAATCACAAAAGAAAACGCCATAGAAGAGGAAGAGAGCCACCAATGAATTTGACCTAATAGCACCAATCAGAAGGAAACAAACTCGATCTGCCACAGCAGCAGAGGCAGCTAGGAAAAGATGGGCAACCTCAGAGACACAGGTTGAGCCCCCAATCCTTACTCCAAGACTGATGGATGCTCTGCAAAGGCTAGTGGAGGAAGAACCTAGAATTGAAGGACTTCTGTATGAGAATGCAATGCTGAAAGAGGACCTCCAAGTACTTAGAAGGGAGTTGGAAACTTGGAAGGAAACTTGCAGAAAGCAGGGCAAAAGAAAAATGTACACACGAATAGAGGCTGCAGACCAAGTGGAGGAATCAGATGCTGATGGAGCTAGGGAGGAGGATGAATGAATACTCTACCCCACCTGTGGAGAAATATTTAAGGAAGCAGGCCATAAAATTCGACTTAACACTTATTCAGCACAACAGCCTGTGGCCACAGTGGGGGAAGCAGTGGAAAGAGAAGGTGCTGCCACACAAGAACCAGCACTTTTAAAAATCCTTACTGAAGTTGTTACTTCCCACGATGCAGAAATTATGGAACAGGTAGGAGAAGAACAGGGAATAGGGGACGCTCTGGAGCTTATAAAGGAATATAGTGAAACCCTAGAGTGTTCCCACGATACAGAGATCATAGATCAGATGGGAGAAGAACTTGGAATGGAGGTCACTCTGGAGGCCAAAGAAGAATTCCATACTGTGACACCAGAATGCTCCCAGGACACAGAAATTTTGGAAGAAGAAGTTCAAAGGAAGGACAGTGATAAACTGGAATAGGATGCTGTAACACAAGAACCAGCAACCCTGAATTTACTTGTCCAATCAGCCGAACAGGTGGGAGAAGAACCCGAAACAGAGGACACTCTGAAATTCAATGATGAACGTTGGGTTGTAACCCCAGAAGATTCCCATGACACAGAACTCATAGGAGAAGAGTTGCAGCAAAAGAAGGATGAAGAGGTAAGCCAGGATGTTGCTACATAAGAACCAACACCCTTGGAAGCTGCAGCAGGAACTCCTGAATTGCAGTTAGAAGATAACCCTAGAGTGGATATCATTCCCGATATACAGTGGAGTGAAGATGAATAGGTACAGACACCATGCTCAGGTGACACCGAAATCTTGGAGGAAGGGTTGCACGATGAGAAGGATATCCTATCTCAGCAGCAGAAGGACAAAGAAGACGATGTTACACAAGAACCAGTGTCTCCAAAATCAATAAAGGTAGCTGTTGAAGAAGGTTTAAAGGATGTTGCTGTTACACAAGAACCAGCAACTCTCTTGTCAGAACTAGAGGCGCTGGAAGACACTGTCCCACAAGAATCAATGCTTCCACCTCCTAGAGATGTCATTGAGTTGGATTCAGATTGAGGGTGTCCTTTCAACTCCTCCAGGCACAACATAATGAGACTGCAGGAAGATTCCCACTACACCAATTGCATTCCCAGAGACCAGCAAGTAGCAGTGGAAGGGAAACAGTGAGGTTGGAAGTTACTGGATTACTCACAGAGGCCTTTCAAAAGATAGATAATGTGCCTAAGTTTCCTACACTTCTTCCTCTCTCCTTAGATAGAGCTCAGTACACGATCCAGATGCAGGTTGTTGCATGAGGACATGCAACAGGGTAGTTGGGGGGAGATCTTGATCCCAGAATTGGCCCTTTTTAATCATCATTAATCATCTTTCCTGCCCCTGTCCTACACTATTTATCATGGCAATTAGACCTATTGTCCTTACCTTATTTCCCAAATTACCAAGGTATGGCTGATCATTGTTTTATTTTATTAATGCTTATGATTGTGATAATTAAAGCTGTGCATCTCTCAAATTGTGCTAACATGTTGCGATTTATGAAGGTAGTTGAGACAAATGGATTGCAGGAAGATCGGGGCTGAACGAGTCCTGAAGAAAAGGATGTTCGTTGCTTGTAGAAGGATCCTTGGGGATCGAATCATCAATCAAAGCACATCGGTGACAGAGCAGCTGTAACAGAATTCGCTATCTTAAGAATGTTGCTGCTCGAGTCTAGCTGTGAGCTGGAAGGACCGCCACTCTCGGATCAATTAATGACTCTCTCATATTTGGATGTTTCTGTTCTGCCACGCATTGTAACAGCTAGTTGTTTAAGGCGCCTGAAGATCAGAGATCTTCATGGCTGCCCAATTATAGGATTAGATGTTACGATTTGTATGTATAAAGATGGGGAGTTTCCTCGACCCTGGGGGTTGGACAGCAGACAATTAATTTGTTATATTAGCAGCTGAGCAAAACTGTGTACTGATTCTTCTGTTAATATAAGGGGTTACTTCTGAGCTAAAGAGTTGTGTTGTTCAACCAGCGTCTCTATGTGAAGACTGGGCCCGTCTTCCACAGAGATTGCTGAGTTAAATTAGGATTTTATCTTTCTTGTTGTGTGATGTTTTGTTCTTTCCTTTTGTACGCAGCAGCAATATTTATTGTGTGGATTTTTCAGTAAAAGATTATATTTCTGTGAGATTGGTGAATGGTGTAGAATAACAGTCGACTGAGTAAGGTTTGCTCTATGCATTTCAATTGTTGTTATATGCAGCCGTGTTCATCTTACAGCTAAGTCATGATCCCATGAGTCTTTACAATTTATCTTTCCTGTTGTGTGTTGCTTGATTTCCATTCTGCAATTCAATTTCTTAGAACAGTTGACTCAATCTTTTGCAATTGGATTTCTAGATTAATGTTCAGTTTATGTTTTATGATTTCCAGATTGATTAGATCAGACAAATGATTGTTCTAGAATACGAATGAGATTTCTTTTCTGCAATTGTTGATTAGATCTGATACTATTTCTTATTGATGCATGATAGAGAAGAATTGAAGTACAGTAGTTAGAAGGAAATTGGGATTGCATAGATTCGTGGGATGAACATGGATGATAGAAGATAAAAGTATTCACTTCTAATGGTTTGGTGTTTAAGCATATATTGTGTACTTATCCTTTGAAATAAAAATACTTTCTCGGGTTGACAATAAATTTCATATGCTCTGTGTGTTTGGTAACAAATTATCTGCATATAGAGTGCTTGACAGCGACAAGGGGTCGAACAATGGTTGGCGGGTTAAACTAAAAAGTTGTGCAATGATCAGCAAGAATAATCCTATAAGCTGCGACTAGGAAACGCGACAGATAACTACGGAGTTAAGGCTAAATATTGAGAAATGTTTGGCGGGCTTAAGGCCAAAGCTTACGCAATGGTCAGTGCACTTTAAACTAAAACTTAGTGACCGATCGACAGGTAATAAGTCAAAAAGGACGTATCCTGATCTGTAAAAGATAAGGTAAAAGGGCGCGCAATGGTCAACACATTTAACATTAAAGTATGCAATTGGTCGGCGAAGTTAAGAATGAAAGGTGCGCCTTGGTTGGTCGAGTTAGGATAAAAACTGCGACCATCTTTCTAAGAAACAGTTGAATCTTGCCTTAGTCGAAAAACAACTCCTTTTGGAGGAAGGAAAAGGGACAAACTTAGAAGGAAAAACGTGGGAAAAACACACTTTAAGAGACTATAAAAAAATTCTAAAAATCAGAGGGGCCCTATAAAATTTAGAATTTTATGGGGATCAGGTTGTAGCATCAACAATTGGAGATTCACTGGTGAACACAGATCTCTGAAATAATCTCTTCTCCAAGGTCAGAAAACTTATAAGTTGATGGTCCCATATATAACAAAATTGCTCATCCAGTCCAGCTTCTGCAAAGAGAGCGGTCACTTTTATCATAATAGTCATTGGGACAAAGACAACTTTGAATCAAACTCCTTTACAACTCTTTTGGGGCCAAAGCATCTGGTTCATTGTTTAAAACTGTCTTTCGGATGCCAACTAACACATGACTCCACAGGATTGTAACAACATCCCAGAAACATATCTATTTGTTCCTCATTCCCATGCTATCAGTCTCCTTTTGGATACTTTCTTTATTTATGACTTTTTTCGTTTGAGCCTTCCATGATGTTTCTTCAATCTTCAACATTAACTTGGGTTCTTCAATCCATAGTGTGTTTTTGTATGAGCAAGAGATTTGTTTGATCATCGTGCTCATGGAAGGAGAAGAACCTTGTTGGGCTTACCTTTAGGATAGCTTCCTTGATTAGATGTCTTTGATTTTCTCAACCATGCTTTAATGGAGGCGAGAAATTTTGGAAAACAGACTCATTTGTATAAGCTCTTTTGGATTTTGATTCACAGCATGTGATCATTTTAAATACCATACACTTGTGAGATATGCTTCCTCTTTGTGGGTCCATTGTATATAACTTCCTGAGACAAACATTAATGTGAGAGTGAATGGAGCCCCAAGATAGTGACAATGAAATCATAAATCTTAGTTATTTAACAGGGGTTATTACGACACCAATATGGATCGGAAGGATCTTTTCACTTTAGAAACTAGCTAGTAAAAGCAAAGTCAAATAGAGATCCTTTCTTTACAAGTAGATTCTGGCCTTTCAAAATTTGAGATTAGTTCAAAGTCTTGCCTCTCAACTATGCCAAGAGGTTGGCCTGGGGTTCATTAAAGAATAAAGAGCTTCACACAAGAATAGGGTGAAAAAGGTTAAAAGAAACAATCAAATGAAAACAAACTACAGACTCCTAGGTGAAAGAGGGAAACAACTCAAATCAAATAAAAGAGAAGCAAACTTAGAAAAAACAAACAAAACGGGGCTTATTTATGTACAAAAAGTCCCGCTAGGACTATGTAAAGTATTGCTTTATAGCAAGGCCATTGACAGGGATATTTTCTTCCTTCCCTTGTAAGTCTTTCAGTTTGTACGTCGATGGGCCAAGCTTTTCAGAAACTTGGTAGGGACGAATCCATAATTGTTGAAACTTTGTGTGCATTCCCTTACCATCATGTGTGTGATCCCACTTCAGAACTAGGTCACCTACTTCAAAACGCCTCCTGCCAGACTTCTGCTTATCAAACCACCTCCTGACAATATCTTGATGTTGGTTGAATCTATCTTTCGCTTTCTATCGTGACTCTTCAAGCTTTAGTAGAGTATCGATTTGTGATTGTACGACTTGACTGCTAGAACATCGAGAGGCTTGGGATAATTATAAGGATGGGATTAATATGTTCGGAGGGAGTATGGCTTCCTTACCATAGAATAAAGTGTACGGGGAAACTCCTAAGGAATTCTTCGGGGTCACTCTATCTGCCCATAAAGCATTTGGGAGAGTTGTATTCCAACTTCTTTGATTCTCAATGATAGTTTTCTTGAGAATTTGGATAAGGTTTTTGTTTGAGGATTCAGCCAGACCATTTCCTTGAGGGTAGTAGTTGGCCGAAGAATGCAATTTAATCCCTTTCTCATAAACAAACTCATTTATCTTTATAGATGAAAAATAAGTTGCAATATCAAAGACGAGGGAAATTGGAACCCCAACCCTGGTTATGATGTTCTCTTCCATGAACTTGATAACTGCCTCTTCATTTACTTTGCATAGTGGGACTGCTTCTGTCCATTGGGTCAAATAATCTATAGCTGTTAGAATATACCAATGTTGTAGCGAATAATTCGGGTTTATTTCTAAAATAACATATATGCCCCATTGCTTGAATGGTTCAGAGATGATAACTAGCTGCAATGGTCCTGCTTCTTTTGGCAATCTGCCAACACTTCTTTGACATACATCACAATTCCAGGCATAGGCATGAGAATCTTTGAATAGAGTGGGACAATAGTAACCAACTCAGAGTATTTTATGAGTTGTGGTATCTCTAAAGTAGTGTCCCCCAGCAAGGCCATCATGTAATTCCTCAACGTCCTCTTTCTCAAGACATCTGAGAAATATCCCATCATAATTCTTTCTAAAGAGTACTCCATCAATTATCTGATAGGATGTTGATTTCAGGCGGAGTTCCCTTCTTTGTTTGGAACTCCAGTGCTCTGGTAAGTATCCCTGCTGCAAATAATACACTAGATCCTTGTACCAAGACTCTGGAGAAGCGAAAATGGGACATACATCAGTCATATTTAGCTCTGCTTCATTATCCCAGTCTAGCTCTTCATTAGCTGGATTTTCAGTGAGTAATTTGCATAACCCTTGGCCTTTTATAATGGTGGTTGGTTTTAATTCTAAATCATACTCTTGAAGAGCAGTGACCCAGTTTCCTCTCCTTTCACCCAATTCGTTCTGTACAAACAGAGATTTAGCAACAGGGTGAGGTACTATGACTTTAGTTCTGTTTTTTAGGATATAAGGCCTAAACTGTTTTACCGCTTTGAATAATGCATATGCTTGCTTGTCTACGGTGGGGTAATTCAACTTAGCACCTTGCAAACCAATGCTCATGAAGGATATTGGATACTCATCTCCTGATTCTCCCTTTTGAGTGAGCACAGCTGCGAGAGAGTTATCTGAAGCGAAAGTGTACATAATGAAATCCTTTTCAAAATATGGAATTCTTAAAGAAGGTGTGTTAGCTATGGAAACTTTGATGTCTTTAAACGCAATCTTCTCTATGTCACTCCACTTGAATTGCACACTTTTCTTTACCATTTGCTGCAAAGGTTTCACGATTTGAGCGAAATCTGGTACAAACCTTCGAACAAAGTTTATTGTGCCCATGAAAGATTGCATTGCCTTCTTGTTATTGGGCATGGGAATCTTGTTTATAGCTTTCACTCTCTCTTGATCTATCGAGATTCCCTTTTTCGAGATGATATGACCCAAAAGTTTACCTTCAAGGACAGTGAAGATACTCTTGTTAGGATTTCAAGATATACCATATTTTCTGCAATGGTCAAAAATCTGCTTTAAATGGAAAACATGGTTTTCTCTCTTCTTTGAAAAGACTATCACATCATCTAAATAAATTACTACACAATTGTCGACTAATCCCCGAAAAGCGATCTCCATGGGTCTTTGAAAGGTGGCTCATGAGTTTATCAAACCGAAGGGCATTCTTTGGTAGGCAAAGGTTCCCCACTTTGTACGAAAAGTGGTCTTGAGTCGATCTTCCTCTGCTACTAATACTTGATTATATCCGGAGAAACCATCTAGCAGGGAGAACAGTTCTGAACCCAAAACCATCTATAGAATTTGATTCATTGGCGGTATAGGGTAGTTGTCTTTATCGGAGGCTCTATTCAAGTTCTGAAAATCAACACACAATCTTATCTCCCCTGACTTTTTCCACACGGGGACTAAATTAGCAACCCATTCCGAGTGTTGGACCTTAAAAATAATCTTAGCATCCAACAACTTTTTCAATTCCTTCTATATTAATGCCTCAAGTGTCGGATGCATTCTTCACAATTGCTGCTGAAATGGTTTTACACCTAGCTTCATTGGTATTATATGTTCTATAATGCGAGTGTCATATGTTTTCAGATCCTCATAAGTCCATGTAAAAACCTCTTTATATTGTCGAAACAGTTTGATGAACTTATCGCTTTCGCCCGGCAAGAAGCATTTACCAATATTGACAAATTTTGGTTCGGCCTCTGTGCCTAGGTTCACCAATTCATGCTGCATGGAAGAGCTGTTAGTTTTGACATTTGCTAGCCTTCTGAACTTGTTTTGCAGATCAAACAATCCTTCCAGAATCCTTACTCCTTTTGGCATAAAGTTTCCTTGGGCTGCATTTTTCTTTTGGAAATCTGAATGATGTTCATCTTCATCGATTATAGATCCTTGGAAAGCATCCTCATTTGTTAGGAAACTGATAATTTGATCATCATCGTTGAATACTCTGAAATTTGTAATATTATCATGTACAGATGGCCTAAAAATTAATTCAATAGAGCATTTGTTATTAGTAGGCACTAATCTGGAAGCAGAAGTAGCTAACAAATCAGCTGCAGCATTCTATAATCTAGGAATGGAATTGATATTGAATGCATCAAAGTGTGAAATCAAATTCCAAAATTCATATTGATAACCTTTTAAATGTGGTGAAAGACAGTGAATTGTATCTCTTACCTGCTTGACGACTATCTCCGAGTCACCAAAGACCTTTAAGTATTTAACATTCAAACTAATAGCTTTCTTTAATCCATGTACTAGAGCTTCATATTCAGTTGTATTATTTGTGCATTCAAACTCTAGTCTACAAGATAAAAAAAATGTGTATTTGATTCAGGGTCGATCAAAACACAACCGACTCCGGACCCTTCTTGAGTTTTGGAACCATCAAAGTACAGAACCCAAAATATGTTTTATGTTTTAATTAAGTTAGTCCTACTAGCATCTAAGTCAGTGACTAATCCTACTATGTTACAATCAATATCATCAGTCCGAGAAAAATGAAGGAGATCGGACTACTTATCTGATTCATGGCTAACTTCGGTTGCTTGATAATTCCCAGGTTCAATTTCTAAAAAATAATTTCCCAATACTGAAGATGAAAAATCTACAGCCTCATTCTTTTCTTCTAACTGAGTTACATTTTGTTTCATGTGATGTTCTCTCAGTATTTTGATTTGGTTTTTCCTCTTGTGGTATGGCAACCATAAGTGAGACCAGTCTGTCACAAAGTAACCATTTAGTTTCGTAGACCAGTCCCTACTCAAAATTAAACCATAAGCCTCTGGTATATCAACCACCATAATATCAATAAATTAACATACTCTAGGATATGTTGATAATCTAATACGTACATCTTTCATTTATCCAATTACCTTAACAACAGTCCTATCCAACTGTGTGATCTAAGATGGAGATGGTATTGGTTTCCCATTAATATTCTTATAGATAAATAATGGCATGATGTTTGAAGAAGCCTTAGAATCTACCAGAAAGTTGTGTACATTATGATTAAAATTTTCAAAGGTTAGTAGAAAAGGAAAAGTTTGAGATCTAGACTTCCCGCCAATGCTAGCTTCATTTATTTCAGGATCTTCCTCTCAGTTTTCTACTGAAGTACTAGATTGGGGGTCGAAAGCTTCTAACAATTTCTTCCTTTGCTGGGGAAGACTACACATTTCAAAGATAGATATATTTGCTTTCATCTTCTTGATATCTTCAATAATGTCATATCCCATGTCATAACCTTTTGCATGAGTTTCTATCTTGCTTATTATAGTCTTTGACTGTTTATGTATTTTTGGGCTTGATTATTTCGTTACTGTTGGGTTTTCCTTAGGTTGCAGTGGAATAACAGTTATGTTCCTTTTGGGCATTTCCTTGGAAACCTTAGGTTTGGGAGAAATCGGTCTTGGATCAACAATTGGACCTTTGTTCCAAGTAGTAATATTTACAGCTGAAACTTGACTTTCTTTAGTGTCTTCTTCAATTAATTTTGTTAAAGGCACCCAATCCCATAATACCATTGTGGTATCTAGAGCGAGTTCTTCCTATTCCACGGTCTACTCTTCTTAGGGATCTTCTTGGTCTGCTACTTGTGCATCCAGCAATTGAGTCATAACCAAGATCATGGAGTTTATCCATTGCGGACAGCTCTTTTCAGAATGCTGCTCATGGTGAAAAGTGCAAAAATGATCCATCCCTACTTCATTCAAATTTAAAATAGTAGAGTTGTTTACAGGTGGAAGAGGCTGGCCATTGTCATCCCTTTTCTTGTAAAAAGGTTTTAATTGGATTTCTAGATGTGCTGGCTGCTTTATCCTTTTCCGGATCTACAATTTTATTAGACAATTTATGCATCATCTTGAACACATTTTCCATATATGTTGATGGTGCTTCCTTAGTTCTGGTTAGCAGCAGGGTCTTCTTAGTAGTTGTTGGTTTTGTTTCCAGATCAAGGGAATGTTTAGCAATGTTGTCCGCTTCTTCCTCTACCTTCTTGGATTCTTCAAAATTTTCTATAAAGGTAGTTTTCTTCGTTCGTTTAACAAACATTGTTATGGGCGGATCAAGTGCTGTAGTATAATATTCAACTGTTGGGCCTTGCCCAAGGCGGTCAATTTTTGAACACGTTAAGTTTTTGGGAACTGCGAAGCTGAGTGCAGCATGGATGGAGACTTGTTGTTGCTACAACATCCCCCCCTACATTTTTTTGAAAAAAATATTGGGGCCCCTCCTTTGTTTTTAAGGAAAATGTTCCCTAGCGTTATCTGGACATCATAGTCTCTCCTTAGTTTTTTCCCTAAAGCAAAGTCTTTTGCTTGTCTTATTTTTTGAGTTATGTCTTTTTCGCCTAAGTAAAACTCAAGATTTTGGGCCACAATGACGGAAGCTTTGCGCTAAGCTTGCCACAACGGCAGAAGAGTTAGCCCAAGCTTTCCGAAACTGCGGAATTAAAAAGGATAAGTCAAGCCGCGGCGGAAAAATTGTCTTAAAAAACCTCCAAAAGGTCGAAACCTTTGATAAGGTAGACCTGCGGCAGAACAAATTCATCAAGTTTTTCCGCAACGGAGGAAGTTTTCATCTAAACTCTTCCGCAAAAATCAGGAACGTGTCAGTAAGTCATATTTGCAGGAAGACTCGCCTATCTCTCGCGCAATAGCGAAGGTCTTCAAGAAACTCTTCCGCACCGACGGGCAAAGTAGTACTTTTTTTGGGAGATCTCAGATAACTCTCCCGCAAAGGCAGACAAACTCACTTAAGTTTGTCGATGCGTGTGGCCCGCTTCCACTTTGCGGACACATTCGGACAAATCTTCCGCAATGACGAGAAAAACTCAAATTTTCTTTCCGTAGGAGGCGGAAACCTTAACTTAGACTTTCTGATTTTTGGCGGTTGTATTTATTCAGAAGAGGTTGATTTGACCCATCTGTACACTGCCTTCAATCCTATTTTAATGACTTGCAACCACCCTAATAATGGTTTGCACGTACCATTTTAATATATAGGGTGTGAACCTCGTTGGTGTTCCATTGTTTCTCGTTGCCTCGGAGTTCTCTTCCCATTTTCGTTCAAAGTCACGAAGCACGTTCTGGGCTCACAGGCTCTGCAACAAATGCCGACATCCTTAGTCCCTTTTCAGGTTAGTACCTTCACAGACCTTGCTATAATGTGTGCTTCCCGTTTAAAGGGACATGATCCGTCACACTTTTTCATTCTATCCTAGACATGGATGGACTCTCAGAGTAATCACGCCTATAGTCGACCCATGTGCACCCCGACTAAGACATTTTGAAGCCCTAAGTGTGGACATAAAACACCTTAGAACCTCAAGGCTCCCACCGCTTAAGTGTTAGAAGAACCGACAGCATACCTCTACTCGTCGTAAAAGCCACCCGTTTAGTAATTTCAAGACCAATTTTGCCCATCCTTGCACCAAGTTATAAGCGTTTTCACGACTGTGGAGTTTTACGTCTTTCTGTGCTTTCAGGTCGATTTTTGTCATGTCTTTTTCTTATAAGAACGTAGAATACCCAGCTCCACTTTATGTTCATTTCTCTCATGGTTCATAGTTACAATATCAGTAGTGAAAGCAACCAAATTAAATTTTATGAAATGACATGTGAAAGAATTATTTTGAAACAGTGAGACGGGCAGGAATTAGGTGTTCTGGTTGGCATTTTGATATTATCATTAGAAGTAGGATGTTGGTTTGGATTGTTAACGTCGCGTCATATATTCTTATTCATGTCTGATTTTTTAACAGGATTTCCGAAAAATGGCTAAAGGTGGTAAGAGAAAATCAAAGGTAGTCGACGAAAGCACAAGAGTAGAAACTGCATTCCAGGATACCAAGTGCATCACAGGCGTGCCTCCAGAAGTAAACTGGGGAGACGTATACCGCATGATAAGAGATCAGGACTTCCTTGAAGCACTTCTTAAGGAGGAATGTTAATATTAGAACATCCGAAACTCCTGTATATCCAAGGCGGCCACACGTCCAGAACTCTTCCCGTGCTCAGAAGTAATTGGATGGGTTTTGCAGCATGTGAACACAGAGACAAGAGTTATAGAAAACAACAAAGGAAAGGATTTTTCCTCGTTTCACCCATCCTATATCTCAATGGCCTACAAGTTACCCAAATCCCAGCAGCAGCTTGATGATGCATGGTTGGAAAGGATCTAGATGAATAATCTAGAGATGGAAAGGAAGCTATTAATTTCAGCAAAGCAAATCAAAAGAAAAGATAGTGAGGAGTACGAGGTTCAGAATCTGAGGCCCCCTTTTAGATTGATCGCTCTCATGTTAAGCAAAATCTTCAGAAGACCCGATGGGACAATGTTCATGCTGCAATGGGTTCCTATCATCCACTATATAGCCTTCAAAGGGACAATCTTCAATTGGGATGATATTCTCTCAGACAACCTATCATCAGCTATAATAGCTACACAAGAAGGGTTAGTGGAGAGGAAGGCAGAATATTATATGGCCTCTTACTTGATAGATTGTATTGTGGAGAAATGTCCCTTTCCCAAGTTGGGATGCATATGGAACTCGGTGGATGGCTCAGTGTTCATTGCCTACAAAATCTTCTGTGCTCAAAATTACAAAAGGGATTACAAACTCATTTGCGAGGAATTCATCATGCCCCTATATGAATTAATATTTAATGAAGAACCCAACTGCCTATCTGAGAACGCCATGGAAGCTTTGGAGAAATATGGTGATTTCTATTTTTCCCCAAAAGGTAGCTACATAAGAATGTATGGAGGCTCCAAATTCCCATATATTCTACCTAGGTACGCTACGGATTATATAGTCCACAAGGAGATGGTAAGACAGGTATTCATTGATGGAATTGGTAATACCTTGTATAAGGCCAAGAAAGCTACTTTTCTTCCCTTATCCTTCTATGTCGGGGCCTACAAGGTCTTGGGAATTGCAACTAAGAAAGATTTTATTGCAGAGTTGAGAAGATTTCATTTTGGAGAAAATATTTTTCACAGGAATGATCGACAGGGCAAAGTTGCACAACATTGCAAAGAACTCTCCACTCCCTATGAATATGCTAACTATTATGATCAAGAGGAGGAAGCATATAGGGGGGTTAGCAATATGACTGAGCTACAGATTTGTCAAATGAGAAAAGGAGGGTCCAGCTCGATCTCTAATGTTGTGGGGAAAATAGATCCACAGCGAGAAAAGGGTAATGTGGAGACTGTTGAGACTCTCTCGAAAGAAGAACAAAGGCTCCTAGAACAAGCCAAGAAAATCCAAGAGGATAAATGCCAAGAAGAAGAGACTTTGAGAGTCCAAGCATCTAAAGCCAAAGAAAAGAAGAAGGAAGAAGAAGAGAGAATCAGATTGGAAAGAAATGCGAAGCAGGAAGAAGACGACACATTAAGAAGGGAGCAGGAGGAAGAGGCACGAAGAAAAGAAGAAGAAGAAAAGAAATCCCAAGAGGATGTTGACCCCAAAATCCCAGACTTGCAAGACTTAGATATGGGTTCCCCCATAAGAGATCTCCCCATTGTCCCTTTTACACCCTCAAAAGGAAGTACAGTCTCTAAATGGGAAAAGTTCGCTTACAACAAGAAAAGAAAAACCATTGTTAAAGAGACAGGTTCCAGTTTGAAAAGACCTTTTCTGTCAGACATTGTCACTACACATGAAACCACGGTCATGCGGAACACAGAGGAGGCTGCTAAACTCCTAGCATACATATTCATAGCCATGGTTACAACGACTGCAGAAAATGTCAACATACTAGGAGATAAATTGAGTGAAGAAAAGGAGAACGCACATCAGTTGCAGGAAGCTTTAGTCAAAGAGAAAAACTATACAAATTTGATGATCGAGAAGAATGATTCCCTCACATCTAAAAAGGAAGATTTAAATGAAACTCTATGACAGCTAGAAGCTAATAGAAGGGCTCTGGCAATACAAATAAGGGTGTTAGAGGAAGAAAAGGAGAACTTGAAGGTAAAAACCTGAAGCTTGAATCAAAGAAGTTTGACAACATTCAAGAGATTGTCGACCTGAAGGAACACATTGAAAAGTTGCAAGGAGGAAACGAATTGTTAGAGCAGCAATTGAAGCTGGCAAACAACAAAATGAGGGACATTAGCCCCTTCCACGAGCAAGCCTGTGAAATACTAAAAGAGACCTATGGCGTCCAAGAACTCCTATCAGAGGAAATATACAAACTAAAAGCAATAATGGCCAAGGTTAAGGAAATCAATGTCGAAGCCACGAGGGTTAGGAGGAAGCACACACGCATCAGTAGAGAGATTAAAAATCACATTGAGTGGAAGAAAGGGAAGTCAAAGTTCCCAGCGACTCTTCTCCTTAAGTCTATTGTTGAATACAGGGAAGATGTGTGCACCCTAGATTATTCTAAAGATTGCGGAGTAAATTTGGCCACCGTAACCTTAGCCACTTATGAGCGGTGCAAGAATTTGTATTCCCAAATACGAGCCACACAGGAAAGTTGTCGGATAGCCATGCCCAAAAAGATAGAAGAATTCCCAGATAGAGCACAACGTTTATCTAATCTAAGTGAGGAACTCAAGGCAGAAAGTGAATATGTGCAGAAGCTGTATGTCGTGACTTCAGAAGACTTGCACCAATTTATCAGCCAAGCTGCTATTCATAAACACTTCCTAGAAGAAAGTATCCGGACCACTATGGCAGAATTGATTGTTCTAGCAGAGGAACTTGCCAAGCAAGAAGTGTCTCTCAGGTTTATGATTCCCTTGGTTGGAATAAATATTGTAAAAGAAGCAAATTAGTGGGGAAATTATATAGCAGAGGTAGGTAGGGCACTAGCAGCCAACCAAGCTTCAACCTCAGAGAATGTCCCAGCTATTGTAGTAGTGCTAGAAGAAACACCGGCGGTCTCAGAAGCGCCCAAGTAGACCAAGGAGCTAGCTCAAGGATAGCTCACATTCGCCAGCATGCCTCCTGGGTTGTTATTTTATGCATGTACCTTTGAAATATTAAAATGACTTGTGATCTTTCACTCCCGTTTTTTGTAAAGTTATTTGAGATATTTCTCTTTTTGGAATATCAACACTACAAGACAAATTAAAGGAATATAAATGGTTAGGGTATAGGTGGAAACTCCTGGAACATCTTGTAAAGCTATATATAGCTGATTAGAGGGAGATAGAAAGGACTTTTGGCAGGTGAAAGGACGTTTCTATCTTGTATATGAACTATTTCTGCTACACGAATATGAAAAATTGTTTTCTCCTGTGGAAGCCTGCACAGCACTTTGCTTGGAGTCTTGTTGGATAATTGCTGAACTATTTCTACGTCTTTCATACATTTCCTGTGAGATCTTTCCTGGCTATTGTGAATTAATTCTCTGCTATGAATGGTTTCATTTCCTTTGTAAAATTTCTGTGTCAAATGGGTGATAGAATGCTTATCTTTATCTAAGCTATATTGGATAATCTTTATTTCTGTTATAAATTCTCCTTTCAATTTAACAGCTATCTGTGAAGTTCTTGGGTGTATTTTCAGTTTATTACTCATTCTTTAAATTTGCTCCTTATAAGGATAGGATAATTTAGATTTAAACTAGATTAGCATAGATTTGTTTACCACATGCATTTAATTTAGGGCACATGCATATCATATTAAATACAAAATATATAACCGGTGGATCGGGCTGCAACCGGTAAAATAAACAAATCTTTAAACCTCACATAGTAGCTGGAACCGTTAACCGGACGGATTCCCTACACCAAACGGTGGGTGATCTAGTTGGGATCGCTTACTGGGGAGAATCCCTTGCTGATTGATGCTGCGATATTCGAGGCATCAACATTTTTTGGCGCTAGAAGGAGGGCCACCAGTGCATGGCTAGCAGAAGAGATTCTTTTGTTGGTAAAAATTCCAGTGAAAACCCATCTGAAACAGTCATCCCAAAATTTCCAAATCTGGAATCAAGAAATCATGAGGATCCTAATCCAAAAACAGAACAGTCAGAAACATTGTATGCCATCCTTTTTGAAGAAGTAAATCGCTTCAAGATACATACTCTCTTGTACATGAGAAGTCTTGGAGGGCTAACCACAGTTCCTCTGTTACCCATAATTAGAGCTCCTTGAAAAAATCCTCAGTGTATAAGGGATTCCGTTCTTGTTCAAAGTCTAGAAGAATTATTAGATTTATCTCTAGAAGAGATCACCGAACCATTTGACGAAGTTAGACCTTAGACCCGCACAAATCTAGAACAACAGCATACTCCAAGGCATACTCCTCTTAACTCACCACCACATACACCACCACGTTCTCCACCAGGAGTCATGGCCGTACCCGCATGGAGAACCAAGGGAGCATTAAATGTATTCGGACCATTCCATGATTTGCCAAAAAATCCAGAAAAGGTTTTACCTAAGTATGACCCTAGCAAAGGAATTTATGTTGAAGACCACCTTAAAAGTTTTTATTTAGCTCTAAATATTTTAAATGTAGAATACGAGGACGTGGTTTGTCGTCTCTTTCCTTATACTTTCGAACCCAAAGTATCTTCCTGGTATTTTAGTTTGCAAGCTGGTTCGATAACAAGTTGGGAATATTTTGAGAAATGTTTTCTTAAAAAGTATGGCAATCAAAAAACTGTAGCTACTCTCATGAAAGAATTGTTGTCTATGAGAATGGAAAATAATGAGAAATTTCAAGAGTTTAACTAGAGGTTCACAACATTGTTAAATAATTTTAGTGATGCAACAAAGCCTGCTAAGGAATGCTTAGTAGAGTATTATACAACAGCTCTTAAATCCCCGTTAGCAATGTTCGTCAAGAGAACAAAAAAACCTACCCTGACAAATTTTTTTGAAGAAGCCAAGAAGATGGAAGAAGAGGCTGACAGCATCGCTAAACATTCTTTAGATATAGAGGTTAAGCTGACAGCTGTTAAGAAACATTTTCTATTAACTAGGGATAAAGAAGAACCCACCACAGATTTAGAAAATGTCATAAAAATGATGCAGAAACTCTCCAATAAGATTGTGGATCTAGAAAATGATAAGGCAACGAGTTCTTCAAGACCACCTTTCAAGCCTTTCTATAAAAAGAAAGAAGAAAATGGACAGCCAACCCCGCCAGTAAACAATTCTGCTATACTAAATCTAAATGAAATAGGCATGGACCACTTCTGCACTTTCCACCAAGAAAAACACTCAGAGAAAAGCTGCCCATAGTGGATCAATTCGATGAGCTTAGTAATGAACAAAATGTTAGATGCACAAATTCCTGAGAAAACAAGCTCCCAGCAAGAACAAATTCTTGATAGTGAAGAACCAACTCCCGACACTATGATGATCCTTTGGGATTGGACCCCTGCCCAAGAGCTATCTTGTGAAGAGCTCGTAGATGAATGCAAACAACATCTATTAGCATCACTATCAAGACTAAAGGCCCAGTGATCGATCCAGCAATAGAAGCACCTAAAGCAATATCTAATCAAATACCAAAGCGACACATAACTATCATTCCTCCCCAACCCAAGACAAACCCGGTAGTTGCTCCTACAATAACTAAAGAACCAAACTCATAAATAATCAAACAGCCACAATCCTCTTTAAATAAAACAAAAAAGCAATCAAAGATTTCAAAGGGATGCGACATGAGCTATGATATAATCGAGGATATTAAGAAAACAAAAGCGAACGTTTCCATTTTTTATATGTGTAGCTTACCGCAACAGAGGAAGAGATTGATGGAAGCCTTAGATCCACAAACAAGTGTCTCAGTAGAAAACACTGATGAGAACCCAGAAATTAATGAAGCAAGTATTGGCGGAAAATCAAAATCTCAAACTCTTCCATTTCTCCTAACCTTTGAGTTTTTAATCACATTGTGCATAATTGTTTGGTAGACTCGGGTGCTAGTCCAAATTTCATGCCTTTGTCAATTTGCAAAAAGATCAATGGACAACCAATCCCATCCCCATCTCAAATCATTCAATTAGATAGGAATGCTATCAAGGTTATTGGTGAACTGAAAGATGTACTTATTAGGTTGTCATATGATCCTAGAGTATGTCAATTCATTGATATAATGGTGGTCGATATCCCTGAGGCATATGGTCTAATTTTGAGTAGGGACTGGTCTGCAAAACTTAATGACTATTTTGCAATAGATTGGTCTCATCTGGCTTCCCTATCAAAATCGCCAGAATCAGATCAAGATATTAAGGGATCCACACATGAAACAAAATGTTACTCAGTTAGAGGGAAAAAATGAAGCTGTGGCTTTTTCGTCTTCTGTTTTAGGAAATTACTTCTTGGAAATCGAACCTGGGAACTATAAATCAGAAGAAGTTAGCCATATTTCAGAAAAATAGTCCGATCTCCTTCACTTTTCATGGGCTGATGATATTGATTGTAATATAGTATATTTAGTCACTAATTTAGACAGTAATGAAACTAATTTAGTTAAAGAAGATAATATCTTCTGGACTCTTTACTTTGATGGCTCTAAGACTCTGGAAGCATCTGGGGCCGGCTTCATTTTAATTGATCCTGATAGAAACAAACATTTTTTATCATGTAGGTTAGAGTTTGAGTGTACTAATAATACCGCAGAATACGAAGCTCTCGTTCAAGGTTTGAAGAAAGCCATTGGTCTTAATATTAAGTTTTTGAAAGTCTTTGGTGATTCTGAAATTGTTGTTAGGCAAATAAGGAATACAATTCATTGTCTTTCACCACATTTAAAAGGTTATCAAGCAGAAGTTTGGAATTTAATTTCATGTTTTGATACTTTTAACATCAATTTTGTCCCAAGATTTCAAAACAATGTAGCTGATCCGTTAGCCACTTCCGCTTCCAGATTAGTGCCCACTAATAATAAATATTCTATTGAATTAATTTTCAGGCCTTCTATCTCGGACAACATCACAAATTTCAGAGTATTTGATGACGACGATTAGATTATCAGTTTATTAACCAATGAAAATTCCTTTCAGGAAGCCATCATAGAAGAAGAAGAGCATGACTCAAATCTACAAAATAAAGACACAGTGAAAGGGAACTTCATGCCCAAAGGAGTAAGAACTCGAGAGGTGCTTTTCGATTTGCAAAGCAAGTTCAGGAGACCTGTGAATTCCAAAACCCATAGCTCATCCATGCAATACGAATTAATGAACTTGGGCACAGAAGTATAACCAAAGTATGTCAATCTTGGTAAACGTTGTACGCCGGAAGAAAGAAGTAGATTCATTAAACTTTTCCAACAATATAAAGATGTGTTCACTTGGACCTATGAATATCTGAAAACATATGACACCCACATCATTCAACACGTAATACCTATGAGGGAATGTGTCAAACCTTTTCAGCAACAGTTAAGAAGGATGCATCTGACACTCGAGCCTCTAATACAAAAAGAGTTAAAAAAATTGTTGGAGGCCAAGATTATTTTTAAAGTACGACATTCTGAATGGGTGGCTAATCTAGTTCCTGTGCGGAAGAAATCAGGAGAGATCAGGCTGTGTGTAGATTTTCGGAACTCAAACAAAGCTTCCGATAAAGACAACTATCCGGTACCCCCAATGGAATAGATATTGCAAATGGTATCAGGATCGGAACTCTTTTCCTTACTAGACGACTTCTCTGGTTACAACCAAGTGCTAGTAACAGAGGAATACCGACTCAAGACCACTTTTTGCACAAAGTGGGGAACCTTCGCGTAACGAAGAATGCCTTTTGGATTAATTAATGCAGGAGCTACCTTTTAGCGAGCCATGGACATTGCGTTCCAAGGGCTGGGCGGTCAATGTGTAGTAGTATACTTGGATGATGTGACAGTCTTTTAAAAGAAGAGAGAAGACCATGTTTCTCACCTAAAGCAAATCTTTGATCGCTGTAGAAAGTATGGCATCTCTCTAAATCCTAAGAAAAGCATTTTTGTTGTTCTTGAGGGAAAGTTGCTCGGTCATGTCATTTCCATGGAGGGAATCTGTTATCTCCCAAATTGACCACTGTCATTTTGGATGACAGAATGGGTAAAAATCTTTATTTCTATAAGTCATGGCCTTCAAAATTCAAAATCTCAGTTTTCGGCAGTTAACTAAGTCTGTGGAAGTTTACTTAACTGCCGAAACAGGCCAGTTTCATCAGCTAATTTGGTTTGCCAGAATGATTTATTTGCCGAAAATGTTTCCATGTGTAAATTTAAAAAATATTGTGCTCTGGAAAAATACTACCAGCTATATCCTGAACAGTAAAGCTAAAGGACTAAAAAATAGAATTGTCAAGGAATTGGCAAAAAATAATTATTGCACAGAGCAGTAAATGGAAATTGGAGGAATATTTTCTGCTGAAATCACGTGATATTGCGGGGCAATTTCGATGGCCTTCCCGAGCTCCAAATCCAAATCTAAAAGCACCAATGGATAGCTTATGTTCTGTAGATCAAAATCGACTATTTAAACATGCAAAACGGACATCGGACGGCTGAGAAAATCGATTTTTTCCAAAGGCAGTTTTTTTTGGAAATCTACAGGCTTTCGGCAGCTTAGGCGGGCCACCACAGCGCTCATTAGCTGCCGAAAAGGCCAGCTTTCGGCAGCTAACACGTGAAACAGGCAGCAGGCTTAGCTACCGAAAGCCTGTTTTCAAAGATTCTCTCAAATTTCGCCCAGATCGCGGATTTATTAGCTGAAGTGGCGAAAGGCCAGTCAAAAGAGATGGATCATGAATTATCTTATCAATATCTTGAGGCTTTTGAGCGAGATCTAAGTCAGGGGGGCGTTTTAGCTGATTTTAATCATCTTTTTGAGGAAACAACTCTAAGTTCAAGTGCCACGTCAGCTAGGTCGAATCTGCATGTACCAAACTTAGCCCCACCGAGCCTTGGGATGCCAGCTTCTCTTCACCAACCACCGAGCTATGAAAGGAGATCCACATCTCATCTTTTCCATGATTTTAGGGATCATTCCCTATCTTTCTGCATTTACTGTTCTAGTTAATCTGTTAGTGTGACAGATCCACGTTTTTGGGATCTGGGAAAAACGATTTTGTAAAGGCTATAAAGCCACAGAACCAAGACTATTAGGAGGGCTCGATTTCGGATAGAGTAATCTGCTATTGCACTCAGTTTTCTTTATGCTAATACAGATCACAGGTTTCTTTCAGTTTTGGTGTCAGCTTTCCATTTTCCTTTCACTATTATCTGTGTTGTCTAGCTTTGAATGGTTTCTTTTCCATTGTTCAGCTCATAGCCTGGTATTAGTTTCTTGAATGTCTCTCGAACCCTACTCTGTACTGGTTTGGTTATATTCCTTTTCTTCATCCATCTTTGAAGTTATATGCTGATTAATCAACTCTTGAGAGCACTGTTTCATTTGTTTATCATGCTGAATGTCTGGATGCCATACTCGGATTGAGTTGTCCCATTGATCCACCTTTTCAAAAAACACAAAAAATATGATTTCTCAAGTTACCAAGCATACTTAGCCATAACCACTAAGTAGTTTCTTGGAGAGCTAACAGAATCTCAATAGATCAAGAAACGATTCAAGCTATCAATAAGATTCCCATGCCCAATAGCAAGAAGTCTATGCAATCATTCATGGGCACCATAAATTTTTTCTGAAGGTTCGTGCCAAACTTCGCTCAGATTGTTAAACCTTTGCAACAAATGGTCAAGCATAGTGTACAATTTAAGTGGATAGACTTGGAAAGGGTTGCATTCAAAGGAATCAAAGCTGCTATAGCCAAGGCAGCTTCTTTAAGAAGTCCATATTTTGATAAAGATTCTATAATGTACATGTTTGCTTTTGATAACTCTCTCGTAGCTGTGCTTACTCAAAAGACGGAATCAGGAGATGAATACCCGATTTCTTTTATGAGCACTAGTCTGCAAGGTGCTGAACTGAACTATTCTGTGGTAGATAAGCAAGCATATGCAGTTTTCAAGGCAGTGAAGCAGTTCAGGCCGTATATTCTAAAAAATAGAACTAAAGTCTGTAATGTACCTTTTGTAAAATTTTAAGAAAATGCCCAATTTTCCACTTTTTCCCCAATTTCAACCTTTGACTAGTTTTGATGCCTAGGTCCCAATTTTGGTCCAAATGGTCCCAAATATTCAAGGAAGGTGTATTAATGATATTAGGACTTACATATGATGTTCAAGGATGATATATGGCCACCAAAAGACCTCTACAAACTCTCTTAAGATTCAAGTTCAAGTATACAATTTTACTAGTAATTTGGGGTTCAAATCCCCCTGGGGTAAGTACTGAAAAGAGCTTCCCAAATGCCTCCAAACCCACTAAAAGTTCTTAAGAGAGGTAGGGGATGTTTCAGGTATTTTATTAAGGTCCCAAATGCATCATTTATTATTTATAATTTATTTTCCAACCCTCTCCCAAACAACAACAAAAACCACTAATTCGACCCTTGGGGAAATGGCACCAAATCTTCATCAAATGCAAGTAAACTGAGTATAATGGCTTCAAATGCTCAAATAATGAATATGAAACTTGTAATACACATTAATGGAAGTCCATTCATCACAAATATATCATAGAAACATTCCTTTATTTGAAATCATCATCATTATAATGGCATACATCAATGTAGTGGGGAAATGGACATTGTTTGCTCATTAATCTTCATTTTTACACACAACCACATGGTATTTCGACCTGAGACTTATTGAAGGAGAAGAAATTAGTATATAATGTTATTACAATCAGAAATACATCAATAAAATATCTCCTAAGAAGCACAATAGCTCACCAAAAACGTCCTCCCTCAAGGAGCATGAATATGCCTTCAAAACTAGAGATGGTTGAGAGATAGTGCTACACTAAACAAAACCACAAGATGCCCTGTAGCTGGTACCTACAAATAAAACTCCATTAAAGCTCCATGAAAGACCTGAGTGGCCTCTCCAAACACCAACTTGGATGGGAATCTTTCACCCTCGAAATTGGCTAAGGCAAGAAACTAGTCATCCACTAGCTCTCTCTTCACAAATGCAATTTTTTTCAAATCATCAAAAGCCATTCTCATACTTGATTTCTACATTTTATAACCAACATTAGCCTTCTAAGGGTCGAAATCCTCTCAATAGCTTCAAGATATTTCCACTTAGGAAATAATCCACATTTGCCACTTGTCTCCTAGTTCCAACCTTCCATCTTCTCCCAAATTCAAATTTGAGTCTCTTTGGCTTCTTCCACTCCCATGAGCACCTTCCTTGAGCCTATTTTTGGGGCTGACATGTAATAATAGTCAGATGTCAGAGGTCAGGTTTGCAATTTGTCATATTTGTCATAGATTCTGCATCATTGGTGTCATAGGGGCTAGGGAATCTAGCCCAAGTGTCCACAAACTTCCAATTTGACTCTTTATCTTCCATGGAGGTTACCAATCCATCCCAATTCGACCTAAGATGCTCAATGCCATGTGTTATGACTTACCAAATAACCCAAGAGTGTTCACCTTCCCATGAATTCGAATTGGCAAGAGAGAAATGCCATGTGTCATTGAAAAACCAAGCTAGCGTGGGTCCCACACCCTCCATATGTCTCCAAAACCACTTGCCACATAGAATTTCTCTTGAATTTATTTATTCACCATATTTATTAAATACTTGAACACTTCTAATGTCTAAACATAATGTATTAGCTTCCTTATTACAATTCCACATGTGCCCATCCAACCTAGGAAACTAGTAGGATTGATGGGATTGTCTTACTATGCAATTATTTGAATGGGGACATTACAGTCCTCCCCACCCAAGATTTCTTGTCCTCAAGCAATTTCAAATTTGGATGCTGCAAAACCTTCTCCTCTTCCCATGTGGCATCTTCATTTGGTAAGTCCTTCCATTGCACTAAATATTCTTTGATAATTCTACTCCTCAACCTTCTTTCCCGTGTCTTCAAAATCTTTTCTGGAACAAGTGTGAGCTAACCTTCATCATCCAAAGGAGGAAGTATGTCTAAAGTGATGATTTGCTGAACAAGGGCTTTCTTGAGACAGGAAACATGAAATACATTGTGGATTTTACTCCCTTCCAGAAGTTCTAGTTCATATGCTACTTCTCCAACCTTCCGCACTACCTTGTATGGCCCATAGTACCTTGGTTTTAATTTTTTTGCTCCATTCTTTTTTAGAGATGTTTGTTTATATGGCGCAACCTTAAATATATTAAATCATTGACTTGAAAGGTTCTTTCTTCTCTATGTCTATCAACATATTGTTTTTGTTGATTTTGAGCAACCTGCAAATTGTCTTTCAAGAGCTTTAAAATTTATTGGCTCTCTTCCACCCAATCTTTAGCCTTTGGGGCTCTACTATCACCAAATATAATTTCAACAAATGTAAGTGCATCATAACCATATAATGCTTTGAAAGGAGACATTCCTATTACATATGATAAGTGGTGTTGTAGCAAAACTCACCCAAGTGTAGTCATTTTTCCCATGCTTTTTGCTGCTCTCCCACATAGTTTCTTAGGTATCCTTCCAACCATTGGTTTACCCTCTCTGTTTGTCCATCAGTTTGTGGATGATAGCTGGTACTTGGAGTCAATTTATTACCTACGAATCTAAAAAGTTATTTCCAAAAAGCACCCATGAATCTACTATCTCTATCACTAACAATGCTCTTGGGGAGCCCATGCAATTTGAAGATTGCTTTGAAAAAAATATCAGCCACTTGTGCAGCACTAAAAGATGGTGTAACAGCAAAGAAATGAGCAAATTTTGTCAACCTATCAACTACCACATAGGTGCAATCCTTACCCAAATATTTATGCAACCCGATGATGAAATCCATGGAGATACTGTCTCATTTTTGCTCCGGAATGAGAAAGGTCTGTAATAGGCCGTCTGGACATGTAAGTTCTGATTTGTTTTGTTGACATACTTTACATTCATTCACATACTTCTGAACATCTTCCTTCATCCCCTTCCAAAAAAATCTTTGCCTCAACTGTCTATAAGTTTTGAAGATCCCCAAATGGTCCGCTAGTAGGGAATCATGTGCTTTTTGCAAAATTCGGTACTTGAGCTTAGAGTTATGAACTAAATAAATTCTTCCCTTATAATTTATCAGCCCATTCAAAATCCTGTAGTTATCATCCCCTTTGATTCCATCCAACACATCACAAGCAAATTTGTCTTTAGCATATTCAACTAGTAGCATGTTTTTCCAATCCTTGGCAATGTCCATGAGAGAAAAAGAAGGTCTTCTCGACAAAGCATCTGCTACTATATTATTCTTTCCTTTGACATATTCAATATCAAAATCATAAGCTTGAATCTTGCTTACCCATTTTGGTTTCCTTTCATTTAGATCTTTTTGGGTGAGAAAGTGTCATAGACTATTGTGGTCAGTTTTCACCACAAACTTGCTGCCTAGTCTGAATTTGGCCAATGAATCCATAATGGCCAGCATTTCTTTATCATAGATGGAGTAAATTTTTTCATGAGGTTGCAACTTTCTGCTCTCAAAGGCTATGGGGTGTTGTACTTTATTTAGGACAGCCCCTATTCCTCCACCTAAAGCATCACATTCCACAACAAAAGGTTTAGTAAAATCAGGAAGTGCAAGTATGGGACAACTACTCATATCCATCCCTTTGCCAAGGTTTCTTTTCAAATTTGCAGCTAGGCTTGGGAGGAAATCTCGTTCTAGGAAGCACATTTTGGAGATCCCTAGTCAAGCTCATTGCATCTTTTAATGTAGTTGGCTTGTGGGCTTTGACCAAACCTCTTAAGGGTTTATCCAAACCTTCAGTAAACAGCAATACTAATCTTCCCATAGATACATCATCCACCTTGACTGATAATTTTTGAAAGTCCAACATATATTCAGTAGGGGACCTAGTTTGCTTCAATTGAGCTAGTTCTTTGAAAGGCAATTCTGGATCTTTTTCTTCAAATCTTTCTAGTACCCTGTCAACAAATTCTCCATATGTTTTAACCTGATTATGACCCAAGGTTTTCAGCCCATGAAACCACCATTCATTGGCATCTCCTTCCAAATGCAAAATGGTCATTTTTAATGCATCCTCTTCCAACATAGGATTCAGCTGAAAATATACATCCAATTTTTGCACCCAAGTGTTAGCAAAATTTTGAGAAGAACCATCAAAAGTAGGAAGTGACCTTTTTCCAATAGCACTATTTAATTATTTTTTTTGGAATGGACTCCTATTTTCTTCCCTCCTTTTAATTTTTTGTATAGCGTCAATGTAGTCACTGAGTGGTACACCTCTTTTACACTCTTCATTCAAATCATTCCAATCATTTACTAGTTTCTTATAATCCACCTCAATATTGGGATCTTCTTTAGGTGTAAGAAATTTAGGTGCAGTATGCCTTTGTGTGCTTTGGAATTCATCAGGTCTATTATGTGGTCATGTGCTTGAAAAAATATGCTCACTCCCTTTTATCTTTTCCCCTGAATGTGAACCACTGTTATCTCCTATCATCCCTTTGCCTAAAAGTTGGCTACCCAACAATTCGAAACTTTTCATCATTTGTTTATTAATCTCTAGAATAAACATGGTAATTCCTTCAAAACATGGTTTTAAGGCTTCAATAAATTCCTCCTTATGTCTTAATTTTTTCTCCTCCTCTCTACCCATTGTTTTAGAAAAAAACTCTTTTTCTGCTACTATCTCTTCTTCAACAAAAACTTCTTCAACTACTGATTCAAAGGGTGGTGGTTTATTTTTTTGGCTTCTTTTTAATACCATAAGGTTCCAATACCATGCTCTGATACTACTTGTAATGTCCCTTTTTTTAAATTTTAAGAAAATTCCCAATTTCGACCTTTGACTAGTTTTGATGCCTAGGTCCAAATGGTCCCAAATCTTCAGGGAAGGTGTATTAATTATATTAGGAATTAAATATGATGTTTAGGGATGATATATGGCCACCAAAAGACCTCTGCAAACTCTCTTAAGATTCTAGTTCAAGTATACAATTTTACTAGTAATTTGGGGTTCAAATCCCCCTGGGGTAAGTACTGAAAAGAGCTTCCCAAATGCCTGCAAACCCACTCAAATTTCTGAACAGAGGTAGGCTATGTTTTAAGGATGTTATTAAGGTCCCAAATGCATCATTCATTAGTTATAAGGTTTGTTCCAACCCTCTCCCAAACAACAGCAAAAACCACTAATTCGACCCTTGGGGAAATGGCACCAAATCTTCTTCAAATGCAAATAAACTAAGTATAATGGATTCAAATGCTCAAGTACTGAATATGAAAGCTATAATACACATTAATGGAAGTCCATTAATCACAAATATATCAGAGAAACATTCCTTTATTCGAAATCATCATCATTATAATGGCATACATCAATGTAGTGGGGAAATGGACATTGTTTGCTCATTAATCTTCATTTTTACACACAACCACATGGTATTTCAACCTGATACTTCATGAAGGTCAAGAAAAGAGTATATAATGCTATTAAAATCATAAATACATCAATAGAATCTCTCCCAAGAAGCACAATAGCTCACCAAAAATGTCCTCCCTCAAGGAGCATGAATATGCCTTCAAAACTAGAGATGGTTGAGAGATGGTGCTGCACTAAAAAAAACCACGAGATTCCCTGTAGCTTGTAACTGCAAATAAAAATCCATTAAATCTCCATGAAAGACCCGAGTGGCCTCTCCAAACACCAACTTGGATGGGAATCTTTCACCCTCAAAATTGGCTAAGGCAAGAAACTAGTCATCCACTAGCTCTCTCTTCACAAATGCAATTTTTCTCAAATCATCAAAAGCCATTCTCATACTTGATTTCTACATTTTATAACCAACATTAGCCTTCTAAGGGTCAAAATCCTCTCAATGGCTTCAAGAGATTTCCACTTAGGAAATATTCCACATTTGCCACTTGTCTCCTAGTTCCAACCTTCCATCTTCTCCCAAATTCGAATTTGAGTCTCTTTGGCTTCTTCCACTCCCATGAGCGCCTTCCTTGAGCCTATTTTTGGGGCTGACATGTCATAATGGTCAGATGTCAGAGTTCAGGTCTACAATTTGTCATAGTTTTCATAGATTCTGCATCATTGGTGTCATAGGGGCTAGGGAATCTAGCCCAAGTGTCCACAAACTTTCAATTTGACTCTTTATCTTCCATGGAGGTTACCAATCCATCCCAATTCGACCTAAGATTCTCAATGCCATGTGTTATGACTTAACAACTCACCCAAGAGTTTTCACCTTCCCATGAGTTTGAATAGGCAAGAGAGAGATGCCATGTGTCATTGAAAAATCAAGCTAGTGTGGGTACCACACCCTCCATATGTCTCCAAAACCACTTGCCACCTAGAATTTCTCCTAAATTTATTTATTCACCATATTTATTAAATACGTGAACACTTATAATGTCTAAACATAATTTATTAGCTTCCTTATTACAATTCCACATGTGCCCATCCAACCTAGGAAACTAGTAGGATTGATGGGATTGTCTTACTATGCAATTATTTGAATGGGGACATTACAAAGTCATAGTCCCTCATCTCGCTGTTTGGTCTCTTTTCGTTCAGAAAGAATTGGGAGAAAGAAGAGGGAATTGGGTCACTGCTCTCCAAGAGTACGAATTAGAATTCAAGCCGACTAGCATCATCAAAGGTCAAGGTCTATGCAAGCTACTTACTCAAAGCCCAACTGACGAAGAGCTAGATTGGAGGAATGAAGTTGAGATGAATGTGATCGATGTATGTCCAATTTTTATGGCCCCAGAGTCTTGGTACAGAGACCTATTACATTACTTACAGTCAGGTTACTTACCAGAACATTGGAGTCCGAAGCAAAGGAGAGCCCTTCGTCTTAAATCTGCAACTTATCAGATCATTGAAGGAGTACTCTTCAGGAAGAATTATGATGGCGTTTATCTCAGATGTTTAGAAAAGGAAGATGCTATTAACGTGGCCAAAGAACTGCATGATGGGCTTGTTGGAGGACATTACTCCGGGGACACTACAACCCACAAAATTCTTAGAGCAGGGTATTATTGTCCTACTCTCTTCAGGGATGCCCATGCCTATGTCAAAAATTACGATATATGTCAAAGAAGCACTGGAAATTTAGCTAAAGCAACAGGTCCCTTGCAGCCAGTTATCATCACTGAACCATTCCAGCAATGGGGTATAGATATAATTGGGGAAATAAACCCTAACTCTTCGATGCAGCATCGGTACATTCTAACCGCTACATATTATTTTACAATATGGGTCGAAGCTATTCCCCTACAGAAAGCTAACGAGGATACGGTCATCAACTTTTTAGAAGAGAACATCATAACCAGGTTTGGGGTTCCAATTTCTCTAGTTTTTGATAATGCACTTTATTTTTTGTCAATAAAGATTAATGAATTCATGTATGAAAGAGGAATTAAATTACATTATTTAGCCAATTACTACCCTCGGGGAAATGGTTTAGCTTAATTGACCAATAAAAATCTCATCTGAATCTTGAAAAAGACCATGATCAAAAATAAAAAAAGCTAGCACACAACCCTCCCTCACGCCCTATGGGCAGACAGGGTAACGCCCAAAAATGCCTTAGGAGCTTCCCCTTTCAACTTGGTATATGGAAAAGAAGCTATTCTCCCTCCGAATATATTACTCCCATCCTTGAAGTTGGCCCAATCCTCTCGAGGATCTAGTAGTCAAGCCCTACAGTCCAGGATTGATACCCTGCTAAAACTAGAAGAATCATGGGAAAAGGCCAAGGAACGGTTTCATCATCACCAAGACATATTCAAATGATGGTTTGATAAAAGAAAATCTGGGAAGAGGACTTTCGAAGTAGGAGACTTGGTCCTCAAAAGGGACCACCAACACGACGGTAAGGGAATGCATACAAAGTTTCACCACCTATGGCTTGGCCCTTGTCAAATTTCTAAAAAACTTGGTCCATCAACCTATAAAGTGAAAGATTTACAAGGAGAGGAACTCAACCTCCCTCTCAATGGCCTTGCCATAAAACATACTTTTCCTGATTTCTGAAGGCTTTTCTGTACATAAATAAAACGCTTTTCTATACATAAATAAAACACAGTTTTTCTTTTTGTTTTGCTCTTTTTTTTTCTTTTGCTTCATTTTAAATTACTTTGATTACTTTTGGTTTGTCAGTCAACTCGATCCATTTTCTTTTATTTGTTTTTTTTTCCCTTTTGATTAGGTTCTTTACTTGAAATAAAGACAAACTCAAATCATTGTGTAGCTTAATGAATGAGACTCCAAAGAACTCAGAAGGATGGTCATAAGAAGCCCACCAATAAAGGGAATACATATTTGTAACTTTTCTTTCACTGATTGGTTTCTTAGAATGCAGCAATCATCTTTCCTATTTGGTCAAAATAACCCCTGTCAAATAGCTAAGATCTGGCATTTCTCTTTTACTATCTTAGGGCCCATTCACCCTAACATTAATAGCTGTCTCAATAAGTTAACTATGGCAGGACCCATGGAGAGGAAGCATGTCTCACAGATACATGGTATTTAAAATGACCTCATGCTGCAAGTAAAGCTAAAAGGCATATGTCAAAGAGTCTAGTTTCTTGAAATTCTCACCTCAATTAAAGCATGGTTGAGAAAATAAAAGGAAGTTGAAGGAAGTTGTTCTAATAAACCTGCCCAGCAAGGTTCTTCTCCGTCCATGAATCATGAAATCAAATCTTCTATTCACACAAAAGGACATTTTGGATTGAAGAACTTGTATCAAAATTTTGAAAGCATGAGAAACTTATTTCTGGAAGACTCAAAGCGGCTAAAAGTCGTGAATTAAAGAAACATCTAAAAAGATGTAAAAGCATGGGAATGAGGAACAAACGAATGTTCCTGTGAGTTTTTGTCACAATCCTGTGGAGTCCTATACTAGTAAGCTTCTGAAAGACAGATTTTTTAAAAAATAAATCCCACAATTCGGCCCTTAGAGAGTTTTAAAGAAATCTGAGTCAAAGCTGCCTTCCCCTTTATCACCATCATGATAAGAGTCATCACTGCATTCTTTGAAGTTGAACTATGGAGACATCTGGTTGTGCATGCAATCATCACTTCGAAAGTTTCCTAACCTTCAGATGAGTTTGTTTCAAAGATCTGTGCTCACCAGCGAATTGCCATTTGTTGTTGCTACAACATCCCCCCCTAGATTTTTTGAAAAAAATATTGGGGCCCCTCCTTTTTTTTTAAGGAAAAGCTTCCCTAAGGTTATCTGGACATCATAGTCTCTCCTTACTTAGTTTTTTCCCTGAAGAAAAGTCTTCTACTTGTCTTATTTTCTGAGTTATGTCTTTTTCTCTTTAGTAAAACTCAAGATTTTGGGCCGCAACGGCGGAAGAGTTAGCCCAAGCTTTCCGAAACTGCGGAATTAAAAAGGCTAAGTCAAGCTACAGCATAAAACTTATCTTAAAAAACCTCCGAAAGGGCGAAACCTTTGATCAAGTAGACCCGCAGCAGAACATATTCATCAATTTTTTCCGCAACGGCAGAAGTTTTCATCTAAACTCTTCTGCAAACATCGGGAACATACTAGTAAGTCATATTTGCGGGAATACTATCCTATCTCCCCCACAATAGTGAAGGTCTTCAAGAAACTCTTCCGCACCAACGGGCAGAGTGGCACTTTTTTCGGAAGAACTCGGATAACTCTCCCACAAAGGCAGACAAAATCACTTAAGTTTGCCGATGCATCGCGGCCCACTTCTCCTTTGCGGAAACATTCGGACAAATCTCCCGCAACGGTGGGAAAAACTAAGCTTTTCTTTCCACAGGAGGCAGAAACCTTAACCTAGCCTTTCTGATTTTTGGCAGTCGTATTTATTGAGAAAAGGTTGATTTGACCCATCCGTACACTGCCTTAAATCCCGTTTTAATGACTTGCAACCACCCTAATATTGGTTCGCATGTACCGTTTTAATATATAGGGTGTGAACCCCATTGGTGTTCCATTGTTTCTTGTCGCCCCGGAGCTCTCTTCCCGTTTTCGTTCAAAGTCACGAAGCACGTTCCGGGCTCACAGGATCTGCAACAAAGGCTGGCATCCTTCGTCCCTTTTCAGGTTAGTACCTTCACAGACCTTGTTATAATGTGTGCTTCCCGTTTAAATGGACATGATTCGTCACACTTTTTCGTTCTATCCTAGCCATGGAGGGACTCTCAGAGTAATCACGCCTATAGTCGACCCATGTGCACCCCGACTAAGACATGTTGAAGCCCTAAGTGTGGACATAAAAGGCCCTAGAACCTCAAGGATCCCACCACTTAAGTGTTAGAAGAACCGGCAACATACCTTTGTTCGTCGTAAAAGCCACCCGTTTAGTAATTTCAAGACCAATCTTGCCTGTCCTTGCACCAAGTTATAAGCATTTTCGCGACTGTGGAGTTTTACATCTTTCTGCGTTTTCAGGCCAGTTTTTGTCACATCTTTTTATTATAAGAACGTAGAATACCCAGGGCCACTTTATGTTCATTTCTCTCATGGTTCATAGTTACAATATCAGTAGCGAAAGCAACCAAATTAAATTTTTTCAAATGGCATGTGAAAGAATTATTTTGAAATAGTGAGACGAGCAGGAATTAGGTGTTCTGGTTGGCATTTTGATATTTTCATTAGAAGTAGGATGATGGTTTGGATTTTTAATGTCGCACCATATATTCTTATTCATGTCTGATTTTTTAACATGATTTCCGAAAAATGGCTAAAGGTGGCAAGAGAAAATAAAAGGTAGTCAACGAAAGCAAAAGAGTAGAAACTACATTCCAGGATACCAAGTGCACCACAGGCATGCCTCCAGAAGTGAACTAGGGAGACGTATACCACATGATAAGAGATCAGGACTTCCTTGAAGCACTTGTTGAGGAGGAATGTTTATATCAGAACATCCGGAACTCCTGTATATCCAAGGCGGCCACGCGTCCAGAACTCTTCCCATGCTCAGAAGTAATTGGATGGGTTTTGTAGCATGCGAACACCAATACAAGAGTTATAGCAGATAGCAAAGGAAATACTTTCGCCTCGTTTCACCCATCCTATATCTCAACGGCCTACAAGTTACCCAAAGCCCAACAGTGGCTTGATGATGCATGGTTGGAAGGGATCCAGATGGATAATCTAGAGATGGCAAGGAAGCTATTAATTTCAGGCAAGCAAATCAGAGGAAAAGATAGTGAGGAGTACGAGGTTCAGAATCTGAGGCCCCCTTTCAGGTTGATCGCTCTCATGTTAAGCAGAATCTTCAGAAGACCCGATGGGATGATGTTCATGCTGCAATGGGTTCCTATCATCCACTATGCAGCCTTCAAAGGGACAATCTTCAACTGGGTTGATATTCTCTCAGACAACCTGTCATCACCTATAATAGCTGCACGAGAAGGGTTAGTGGAGAGGAAGACAGAATATTATATGGCCTCTTACTTGATAGATTGTATTGTGGCGAAATGCCCCTTTCCCAATTTGGGATGCATATGGAACTCGGCAGATGGCTCAGTGTTCGTTGCCTACAAAATCTTCTGGGCTCAAAATTACAAAAGGGATTACAAACTCATTTGCGAGGAATTCATCATGCCCCTATATGAATTAATATTTAATGAAGAACCCAACTACCTATCTGAGAACGCGATGGAAGATTTGGAGAAATATGGTGATTTCTATTTTTCCCGAGAAGGTACCTACATTAGAATTTATGGAGGCTCCAAACCCCATATATTCTACCTAGGTACGCTACGGATTATATAGTCCACAAGGAGATGGTAAGACAGGTATTCATTGATGGAATTGGTACTACCATATATAAGGCCAAGACAGATACTTTTCCGCCCTTACCCTTCTATGTCGGGGCCTACAATTTCTCAGGAATTGCAACTGTGAAATATTTTGTCGCAGAGTTGAGAAGCTTTTATTTTGGAGAAAATATTTTTCACAGGAATGATCGACAGGGCAAAGTTGCACAACATTGCAAAGAACTCTCCACTCCCTGTGAGTATGATAACTATTATGATCAAGAGGAGGAAGCATATAGGGGCGTTAGCAATATGACTGAGCTACAAATTTTTCAACCGAACAAAGAAGGGGCCAGCTCAAGCTCTAATGTTGTGAGGAAAATAGATCCGCATCGAGAAAAGGGTACCGTGGAGACTGGTGAGACTCTCTCGAAAGAAGAACAAAGGCTCCTGGAACAAGCCAAGAAAATACAAGAGGATAAATGCCAAGAACAAGAGACTTTGAGAGTCCAAGCAGCTAAAGCCGAGGCAAAGAGGAATGAAGAAGAAGAGAGAATTAGATTGGAAATAAATGTGAAGCAGGAAGAAGATGACACATTAAGAAGGAAGCAGGAGGAAGAGGCACGAAGAAAAGAAGAAGAAGAAAAGAAATCCCAAGAGGATGTTGACCCCAAAATCCCAGACCTGCAAGACTTAGATATGGGTTCCCCCATAAGAGATCTCCCCATTGTCCCTTTTACACCCTCAAAAGGCAGTACAGTCTCTAAATGGGAAAAGTTCGCTTACAACAAGAAAAGAAAAACCATTGTTAAAGAGATAGGTTTGAGTTTGAAAAGACCTTTTCGGTCAGACATCGTCACTACACATGAAACCACGGTCATGCGAAACACAGAGGAGGATTCTAAACTCCTAGAATCCATCTCCATAGCCATGGTTACAGTGACTGCAGACAATGTCAACATACTAGGAGATAAATTGAGTGAAGAAAAGGTGAAGGCACGTCAGTTGTAGGAAGCTTTAGTCAAAGAGAAGAACTATACAAATTTGATGATCGAGAAGAATGATGCCCTCACATCTCAAAAGGAAGATTTAAATGAAACTCTCTCACAGCTAGAAGCTGACAGAAGGGCTCTGGAAATAGAAATAAGGGTGTTAGAGGAAGAAAAATGAGAACTTGAAGGTAAAAACCTGAAGCTTGAATCAGAGAAATTTGACAGCATTCAAGAGATCGTCAACCTAAAGGAACACATTGAAAAGTTGCAAGGAGGCAACGAATTGTTAGAGCAGCAATTGAAGCTAGAAAACAACAAAATGGGGGACATTAGCCCCTTCCACGAGCAAGCCTGTGAAATACTAAAAGAGACTTATGGCGTCCAAGAACTCCTATTAGAGGAAATATACAAATTGAAAGCAATAATGGCCAAGGTTAAGGAAATCAATGTTGAAGCCACCAGGGTCAGGAGGAAGCACGCACGCATCAGTGGAGGGATTAAAAAACACATTGAGTGGAGAGAACGGAATTCAGAGTTCCCGACGAATCTTCTCCTTAAGTCTGTTGTTGAATACAGGGTAGATGTGTGCACCATAGATTATTCTAAAGATTGCGGAGTAAAGTTGGCCACCGTAACCTTAGCCACTTATGAGCGGTGCAATAATTTGTATTCCCAAATATGAGACACACAGGAAAGTTCTTAGATATCCATGCCCCAAAAGATAGAAGAATTCCCAGATAGAGCACAACGTTTATCTAATCTAAGTGAGGAACTCAAGGCAGAAAGTGAATATGTGCAGAAGCTGGATGTCTTGACTTCAGAAGACCTACACCAATTTATCATCCAAGCTACTATTCATAAACACTACCTAGAAGAAAGTCTTCGGGCCACTATGGCAAAAATGATTGTTCTAGCAGAGGAACTTTCCAAGCAAGAAGTGTCTCTCAAGTTTATGATTCCCTTGGTTGGAATAAATATTGTAAAAGAAGCAAATCAATTTGGAAATTATATAGCAAAGGTAGATAGGGAACTGGCAGCTAACCAAGCTTCGACCTCAGAGAATGTCTCAACCGTTGCAGTAGTGCTAGAGGAAACATCGGCAGTCTCAGAAGCGCCCAAGTCGACCAAGGAGCCAACTCAGGGATAGCTCACATTCGCCAGCATGCCTCCTGGGTTGTTATTTTATGCATGTACCTTTGAAATCTTAAGATGACTTGTGATCTTTAATTCCCATTTTTTGTAAAGTTATTTGAGATATTTCTCTTTTGGTAATATCAACACTGCAAGACAAATTAGAGGAATATAAACGGTTAGGGTATAGGTGGCAACTCCTGACACATCTTGTAAAGCTATATATAGCTGATTAGAGGGAGATAGAAAGTAATTTTGGCAGGTGAAAGGATGTTTATGTCTTGTATATGAACTATTTCTGCGTCTTTCATACATTTCCTATGAGATCTTTCCTGGCTATTGTGAATTAATTCTCTGCTATGAATGGTTTCATTTCCTTTGCAAAATTTCTGTGTCAAATGGGTGATAGAATGCTTATCTTTATGTAAGCTATCTTGGATAATCTTTATTTCTGCTGTAAATGCTCCTTTCAATTTAACAGCTATCTATGAAGTTCTTGGGTGTATTTTCAGTTTATTACTCATTCTTTAAATTTGCTCCTTATAAGGATAGGATCATTTAGATTTAAACTAGATTAGCATAGATTTGCTTACCACATGCATTTAATTTAGGGCGCATGCATATCATATTAAATACAAAATATATAACCGGTGGATCGGACCACAACCGTTGAAATAAACAAATCTTTAAACCTCACACAGTAGATGGAACCATTAACAGGACAGATTCCCCACTCCAAACGGTTGGCGATCTAGTTGGGATCGCTTACTAGAGAGAATCCCTTGCTGATTGATGTTGCGATATTCGAGGCATCAACAATAATTTTTGTGAAAATCAATTTTTGGAAGCTACGAGGATAAGCGCAACACAGTTTTGGTATGCTACGAAGCTGCACGCAGTGCAGTGTCGGAAGAGCTGGGAAGTCGGTGCTGTGAGGATTACAGTGCCGCGATGTGCCACGTCGACAGAGATCCAGCTAAGATGAGCGTTGGATGAATGATGGCACTTATTTTGGTTAGGTCATAGAATACCCATTTTTGGTAAAGATCGTCGATAACTACCAAGCGGTGGGTAGGTACAGATCGAGATAGACAATTGGTCACACAAACAGAGAACTACTAGTTGAACCAATTATCAAAGGCCGTGAAAGAAGGAACAGCTTGGTAGAAGCAACCTATTGGCATGCATGAAGATCCGATACCAGACACCAGCAGTCTGGTTTTGGGAAAACCATGACAGTTTTGTAAACCTAAGGGTTTTTCCTTCGTAATGTAAAGACATGACCTGCGGGCATGATCTATATATAAGGCATTTTTGTATGGGAAAGGGTGACACTTTTTGTATTTGGGTATATTGAATATTGTTAGAATCTTTGAGCAAGAAGACATTGTAAAGGGTCTACAGCTGAGTGCATAGAGACCTAATTTTGAGGAAGAAGCACGTCTGCAGGTGAGTGCGTAGACGAAGAACTGTTGCACCCTTTCCTAAGATAATAAAACAATAGTTCTTGTGGACGTAGCTTCCCATTTGGGGGGCTGAACCATATTAAATCTTGTGTTATGTGATTGTTGTGTATGGTTTCTATTATTCAGCTGTTTGAATTATTTACAGTATGAATGCTTGAAATTACAGTTATCTAATATGTGTTTACTTTTATATGTATTCGTTGCAGAAGGGATGGAATAAGATGTTAGGTAGCCCATACATGGATGAATGTTAATGATCAGTATCTCTAAGTATTTGTATGCATGAACCTGTTAAATAATCACAGAGTAATTGTAAAAGTTGGATAGCGATATCAGAGCATGTAGTATTGCGCATTTCATTTATTTATATAAGAAAGAAACGTCAATTTGTCTAAGTATTGATTGAGATGAATAGAGACAAAGAAGTAAGGTTGATTAGAACTGATCAAGTATTGTAGTCATTGCGTGGTCTAGTGACACGCTGATACATTAAGAGTACTGCATGAGAAGCTGTTGATAGCCTATCGTCGTAAGCTGCAAGTAACCCCACTACGCAGTTTGTGGATGCGTTGATTGTGCAAGCATCCATGCTTGTTGCAGTACTTGACACGAAGTAGAAGACTTCGCGCGATCATTGACCGCAGCGCACAGCCTGTCATTACGCTGTGCATTGATTAGTTTAAACACTCGCATCACAAGGTTGTGGAAACCTACTTCAGGAACCACCCCCTCAACTTCGCCTCGGGTGAGACCTCAGGCTGCTTGTAGTCTGTTGTCGAAAGGGCTGGTGAATAGGGGTTTTGTTGGTATCTTGTACCGCGAAGTACCTACGTCTACATTGGAAAACCTCTAGATCAGAATAAACACCAACATCAACCAAATATTCTTCAGCGAGTTTCGCTGCGTCACTTAAATTACTCAACAAAGTAGTAAACATTTGATTAAATTCTTGAACTTTCTATTTCTTTTCCATCCTCATGGACAACAGTTCTTTCATGAGTATGGCAACTGTTTTCTGATTTCCATGTTTACTGAAGAAACATTTCTCGAATTCTTCCTAGTTCGATATTGAACTAGCTTGCAAACTAAAATACCAGGAAGATAACTTAGGTTCAAAAGTATAAGGAAAAAGTCTGCAGACCACATCATCGTGTTGTACATTGAGAAGATTCAAAGCTAAATAAAAACTTTTAAGGTGATCTTCAGCAGAGATACCTTTCCCAGAATCATATTTAGGTAATACCTTTTTCAGCTTCTTGGGCAGATCATGGAATGGCCCAGACAAATTTAGCGCTCCTCTGTCCCTCCACGCAGGTACAACCATAACTCTCGGTGGAGAATGTGGTTGAGTGTGTGGTGGAGAACTACATGGAGTGTGTGGTGGCATTTGAGGTATTTCTTGATTTGGAGGAGTTTTAGGTCTAATTTCACTAAAAGGTTCTGTGATTTCCTATAACGACAGATCTAATAATTCTTCCAAATTTTGAACAAGAACCGAGTCTCTTGTGTACTGGGTTTCTCTCCTCGGAGCCCATCTTCTAGGCAATAAAGGAATCACGTTCAAACCACCTAGTTCTCTAACATATGAACAAGTATTCCTTCTGAAACTCACTACGTCTGCAAAAGGAACAACGTATAGTGATTCTTATTGTCCAACCTCAGGATTGGGATTTTCTTGACCCTGTGATTCTAGAACGAAATCATCTAGGATAGCTGTTTCAAGCGGGTCTTCAAGGGAATTTCTTCTAACGAAAGGATCTCCTTTGCCAGCCATGCACTGGTGTCCCTCCTTCTAGCACCAAAAAACTGTTGATGACTCAAAATTCGTAGCATCAATCAGCAAGGGATTCTCCCTAGTAAGCAAGCCCAATTAGATTGCTCACTGTTTGGTGTGGGGAATCCATCCGGTTAACGGCCCGGCTATCATATAAGATTTAAATATTTGTTTTCTTTCACCGGTTATGGCCCAATCCGCTGTTTACGTATTTTATTTTGAAATATGATATGCATGTGCTCTATCTAAATGCATGTTGTTAAAACAAATATGATCTAAGAATTATCTAAGCTAATTAACCTATCCCTGCAAGGAGCAAAACTAAAGTATGAGTAATACACTGAAATACATCCAAGAATCTCATAGATAGTTGTTTAATAACTAATATGCATTCACAGCAGAAACTAAAAGATATCAAATATAGCTCTGAAAGAATTTAAAGCATTCCATTTGTTGGCAGGTGGTTTGATGGGGAAATGTTGCGGTACCACCGATGCTGCGACACGACGGATGAGGGCGCGAAAAGAGTAGTTTGTGTTAAAGAATACCACAGTTGGCGGGTTTTGGGTCACTTGGACCATATATTATGTAATAGTGAGTCAGTTGTACCGCAGTATGCAGGTTTTTGGGGTCAGTTGGACCGAGTCAGTTAGATATTGGGTCAATTGTCCACAATGTCGATTAGGAAGTCGTTTGTAAGTGGAGAAGTATTGTAATGGCGGAAGCCTATAAATAGATAAAGTTGTAAGTGTTAGATATAGAGGAGAAGAAGCGAGGGAATAGGAGAATAGAGAAAGGAGAACGATGGTGTATGAAGGTCTATGTTTTGCTTATGGTATACGATCGCGACAGTAATATAATGATGATGTTTTGGTACGATCTTTGTGCAATGTTGCAATGTATGAATGTTGTTTGATGCAATATTTGTTTACTGTTGCTATGACAATAAATGTTGTGATTAAGTAATGTGTTCTATGTTAAATGTGATGATAAATGCTGTGATAAAGTAATATGTTATAACTCCTTGCCGAATGTTTAAAGCTTCTGTTTAAGTACTGCAATATAGTTAGTCCATGCAGCCACAACTTTCCTCCTCCCTCGGCGGAAACATGGTTCTGTCTGCTCTTCCTGGATGCCTCGGGTGAGACCTCATCCGCTCTACGGGTGTTGCTGGGTGGGCTCAAACCTGCCTGGGCCGGTGCCTAGGGAGACTGCGGTATGTGTCGATAGTGAGGCGAACCCCTGTCGACTGAGGTTGTGTTGGTCAACAAATGGTTTCGTTGCTGGGACCGTGTGCAAAGTAGAAGGAGGTCATGTTGTGGCACCCGATGAAGTCGGAGATACAGAAATGGTTCGATCAGAAGTTGCAGGAGTTTGCTGAAGAAGAAAGCCGGAACACGCGACTGACAGTAGATCACTGGCTGGGAAGATATATTCACGACGGTCTGCATGAATGGTTTTTCTATGAATTCCTGATCATTCTGTATGAATGGTTGTCAAAGCTGACCTTCCAGAAGAGGAACTTCCAGGGTGGTGAGCCGATGGCTTGGACATCGGAACTGATTCAGGATATATAGGAAGCCGATAATAAGACATCGCGGGCTGTCGAAGTTTGGCTTGATAGCATCTTGGAAGGATATATCACTGAATTTGCAGTCGACACGAAGAAATCCTATAGTGAAGCTAAAAGATACTTCTTCCGAGGACTGAGGGGAAGGTTTCTGCTATCGCTCCAACTGTCAATTAAGATGCTAATCTACGAAAAGGGTATATTAAAGATGCACCTTGATCAGTAGACAACCTGGTGGGAAAACGCCGTGGATACCGCGACTGTTGGGGGGCAGTACATGGAATGGTAAAGGGGTAGATGGGTACAGACCATGAGGAGACTATCTGCGAAGTCGAGGAAGAAAGTGGTCATACAAGAGGAGCGAGGTTTCGACAGGAGAAGAGGCAGAGGATAGGAGAAGGTCCTGCTACGATCGAACCGCAAAACCACGAAGGAAGACCACACGGGACGAAGCGACCTCACAGTCCTGATAGGGATGACCTGGCTACGCCTAGGATAGAGGAAGGACCAAACCCCAGCACGAACGTACCCACACCTCCACTCACTGACTCTCAAATAGCAAGAAATACTACTTCGACACCGCCAATTTCGTCAATACCGTAAAATTTAATTGGTAGTAGCACAGCGACAGGAGGAAGGAAGCCCAGGATGGCGGGCGATGATGCTAAGTTACCATTGTTCCATGGAAGTGCAATAGATAACTTAGAATAGTATTGGTTTTTTTGTGAAGCGGTCTGGACCATGAAACAGATCACTGATGCCAATGCTAAGAAAGGATAGCTAACAATGACTTTGCGAGGTTGTGGATTAGATTGGTCCATGAAGTTTATTGTAGTTCCTACGGGGGCCCTGGAGAAGTCACTGGATGAGATTCGGGATGGGCTGATTGCTAAATTTAGATGGCCTAAGTCGGAGGCCCAATACATTACTGAATTGAAGGAAATTAAGCAGTATCCCAATGAGAGGGTATGGGATTTCGACCAGCGATTCAAGACGTTGATGGAAAAGGTTAGTTTCGATATGAGCATTGTCCAACATAAAGAATGGTTCATTGTAGCACTGTTAGCCCAAATTTGGTTGCCGTTGATGCAGCAAAACATATCGACGCCTAGTGAAGCTCTAGAGATGCAATGTGATTGGAGGCGTCACCGATTGGAGATAATGCAGTCGAGATGTCACAGATACAGACACAGCTCGCTAACCTGACTATACAGTTGCAAGATTTGAAAAAGAACAATGAACAACGCGATGAAGTATGGTGTACGCGATGCTGAGGAGAAGGGCATATGAAGGATAATTGCCCGGATTTCTGTAATTATTTGGTGTCAGGTGCGCCAAACCCATTGAATGGTGGAAGTATGCCATGGTGTCACGTTTGTCATGTGTTTGGGCATAGTCACGATAATTGCCCATATATGCCAAAAATGGTCACAACCCCGCGAAATATTTACTGCACATTCTGCAAGTCAGTGGGTCACGATGACAAGGATTTCCATGCATATGGGTTGTTATAGGAGAGGATGTGTGATGCATTCTATGTCAAGGATGATCAGCGCGTAGTGCAACAACCACAAATGCAACCACAGGTATCCCAGCCGCTACCGCAGCCGCATATGCAGTTTGCACCACAGCAACAACAACCGCAGCAATTCATGCCGCAATACACCTCGATGTAGACGACTTCCCCACAGCCACAATATGTACAGCAACCACAGTGTGCACCACAAGGGCAAGGGATTCCACCAGCACCAATGCAGCAACGATACCAGTAGTAGGGCGGCTACTAGGGAGGATACAGGGGTGGACACGGTGGCGGATTTGGTCATGGAGGAGGAGGCCGAGGTGATCGTGGACCTATTCAATGTTACCACTATGCGGTATGGGGGCATTATCAATGTGACTTCCCACTGCTACAGAATCAGTGTACGTTTTGATTTGGTAATGATCATACAGTTGAGAATTGTCCATAATTGATTGCACGATGGCAGGCTGGGAACGCTCTGTAGCTACAGAATCGAGCCCAGCCACAACAACCAGTATAGAACCAACCCCCGTGACCACCACCAAACACCAATAAAAATATCAATCAACCAGGGAATTTGCAGCAGAACCAGATGCAGGGAGCAAATATTGCGACCATTTCTACCAAACCACGACCACAAGATGCTTCGGTGGCTGTTGTCACTCGTGGAGGTAAGAAAACTGGGGAGGATGGTTCGCAACCACTGATTTGGTTGACTTGTCAGAAGACGGTACCTTTCAACATTGATACGGAGTGAGAGACATTCATGGAGGCACGTTGCACTTTGGAGAAAGACCGTGGTAAGGCTGTTGTTTGCGATATGCCGCCTGTCTTTGATACTACATCAGACGCTAATCGACCACCACCACCGGGGACATTTGAAAAGTTTCTTGAAAGTTGTCTATTATTGGCCCAAGACCCGGCTGCCCTGGTTGAGATTGAGGGATGGTTGCAGTGATTTCCACAAGGACGGTAGTAAACTCCCTATAGCGATGGAAGACTGGCAAGGAGATGCGAATGAATATTCAAATTGGTGACTATGATGTTGACTCTGTGATTCTTGACCTTGGTTCGGATGTTAACATCTTAACCAAGCATGCATGGCAGAAGATGGGGAGTCCCCCATTGAGCTAGTCTCCTGTACAGCTCTGGTTGGCTAACCATGTGAAGGTAACACCCATTGGGCGAGTTCCATGGCTCACAATTGATATTGAGGGCATGAAGACTTATGCTGACTTTGATGTTATTGAAGTGGTTGAGGGAGGAATCTCTTATCCGACACTCTTTGGGATCAGATGGGCTAACGATAGTGGAGCTGTAATCAACTTCAAGAAGCGCATGATGACCTTTGAGAATCATGATTTCAGAGTCATAGCCCTGTTGGATCTGGCTGAAGGATGCCGCTATGTGGAGCCTATAAAAGATGATGATCCTACTAGATGGGATCATGCATTTAATATTTCTGAAGATTATATTCATCCTACCGCCTACGGTGAGTTGGAGTGGCGCAGCGAGAGATCTACATCTTCCGACTCTAATGATGCATTGGAACATTGGCAAAATCGAATGCATGAAGTATCGGTCTGGAAATGTGGCTTAGTTACGCAATCCTTATGTCGTGTTGCGACAGAAATGATCACATTGCTTGTCTACAAGGGGTTTCCGGGCCTACACACCTTTTTAGCAGAATTTGAACACCTCGTCCCAGAACCATAGCGATTGCTGGCTTTGGAGGAAGCACTGAAGGCTGCTGCAGCACGATGGTGGGCGACACATAAGAAATTCATTAAAGGTTGGTCACAGTGTCGAAGGTTGATGATGGTTCAGTTCGGCAACACTGAGGTTTATCACACTGGCAAGTATGATGGCTAGACTGATCCCAGTGATCATGTGATGGAATGCCAACACTTATGGGTAGCGCGACCCAGAGATGAGTGGGTCCATGCTTTTTTCCATACTTTGGATGAGATACCATGCTAGTGGTACACTACAGCTGAGTTGCGCTGAGTCATTACAACATGGGGGGAGTTGACAATCTGTTTCACTCATACGTTCACTTTTGTAGATGCCAACCCTGATGTCCATAACGCCCTACAGCTCATCTGCGACATGATACTTTAGGTTGTTCTGGTGGCTTACCCTATCGACCTGCACACACACTATCAGATGCAATCTCTCATGGAGTGCTTCAATATCAGTGGTGGCCTGGAGGATGATGATGATCCCTGGAATGTTAGCATTCCCGAATCTGAAGGAAGTCGCGATGTGGTCCCACCTGTTGCGCCAAGTAATCCGTTCAGTCAACCATTGCAGCTTCACAAGATGAATATCGGCACCAAGGCTACTCCCAAGTTTGCTAATGTTGGGGATTATTGGGATGATGAGCTGATGAGTAAGGTTACTGAGTTACTTAATGAGTTTCAAGATGTGTTTCCCATGAAGTTTTCCGAAATGAAGGGAATCCTAGGTGATTTAGGAGAGATGAAGATTCCATTAAAACCAGATGCTAAGCCAGTCCGATAGCGACCTTATCGGCTAAATCCACAACATAAAGAAAATGTCAAGGCAGAACTTGATTGTATGTTGGATGCTGGTATTATTGAACCTGTGGAAGAGTCCGAATGGATCAGTCCTATGGTGGTGCAGGACAAGAAAACAGTTGAAGTGCACATTTGCATTGACTTGCGAAAATTGAATGATTCCTGCTTGCATGACCCTTTTCCGACCCTGTTTACTGATGAAGTACTTGAAGGAGCGGGTGGCCAGGAGATGTACTCTTTCACTGATGGATTCTCTAGCTACCATCAGATTCCCATTGCCAAGGAAGATCGCCATAAAACCACTTTTGTTACTAAATGGGGTTGCTTTTAGTACACGGTAATGCCATTTGGTTTGAAGAATGCACCTGCGATATTCTCCCAGGTCGTTGTTGCCACATTCAAAGATTTTATTCAAAAGTTTTTATAGGTATATATGGATGATTGGACCGTTTATGGATTGATTTGTAATCATCTATCCAATCTGTGGTTAATGATTGAGTGATGCCAACAGCACCAGATATCGCTGAACTTGAAGAAATGTATTTTTTGTGCACCATTTGGGATATTGCTGGGCCATATCGTGTGTAAGCAGGGATTATTGGTTGATCTACCCAAAATTGTGCTCATTTTGGGGTTACAACCGCCAACCACCATTAAGCAGTTGCACGCGACCTTGGGTCATATGGGATATTATCGCAAGTTTATCAGGGGTATGCTGCGATTATTGCCCCTATGGAAAAATTGTTGAAGAAGGACGTGGAAATCCAATGGAGCCTGGAATGTCAGGATAGTTTCAAAACGCTCAAAGTGAAGATGGCATCGGCCCCAATCTTGGTCTTTCCGAACTGGAGTAAGGAATTCCATGTCCATGTCGATGCTTCATCGGTTTCACTAGGTGTTGTGTTGGCTCGACCTGGAGAAGGCAACCTTGATCATCCCATTGCTTTTGCCAGTAGGAAGCTGTCCTCTACAGAATGCAATTATACTACCACAGAATGAGAAGGTCTGGCCATGGTTTATGCGTTGCAGAAATTCAGGCATTATTTGTTGCGTGGCCACTTTAAAATGTTCACTAATCATTTTGCATTGAAATACTTGGTAAATAAGCCTGTGTTGGGGGGGAAGATCTGTCATTGGCTACTTTTGTTTCAGGACTTTGATTTCGAATTCATTGTGAAACCGAGGTGGTTGAATGCTAGACCAGATCATTTGTCATGGATTGACACAGGGGAGGAACCGACTAATATCGAAGATGGGTTGTCGGATGCCCAACTATTTCATGTTACCGCGGCTGATCAATATTTTGATGACATCCTTCAATTTCTGGTGACAGACACCACGCCCGCTGACTTTACCACTACTCAGAAGAAGCAATTGGTTGTCAAGGCTGTTATCTTTCAGCTAATCACGGGAGAATTGTATAAATTGGGTGCTGATGAGATATTGCACAGATGTGTCGTGCCACATGAGCAAGCGCAGATATTGGCTGAGGCACATGGTGGAGCAGCGAGAGGACATTATGGCGGTCGGGTGACTACCTGGAAGGTACTGTGTGCAGGGATTTGGTGACCCACATTACATAATGATGCAACAGACTATGTGCGGTCTTGCAATGTTTGTCAGCGAACTGGCAAGCTGTCTAGACGGGACGAGATGCCACTGCTACCTCAAGTAACACTGCAATCGTTCGAGAAATGGGCTATGGATTTTGTCAGACCGATCCATCCACCAGGGAAACGTACAGGTGCACGGTATATTGTCACAACGACAGATTAATTGACCTAATGGGCTGAGGCAGCACTCGTAATTGATTGCTCCGCCGCAACAGTTGCTCAATTTTTGTTTGATCACATTATCACTTGTTTCGGCTGCCCCAAGATATTGCTGAGTGATCAAGGTAACCACTTTATTAATCGCACTATCAGTGCATTGACGAAGGAGTTGTAGATACAGCATAAGAAGAGTACACCCTATCACCCACAGGTGAATGGAATGGTGGAGGCATTTAACAAGGTGTTGGAGCATGCATTGACAAAGGTGTGCAATGCGAACCGTGACGACTCGGATCTGAAAATCCCAGCAGTGTTGTGGGCCTATCGCACCACATGTAAAAGGTTGACTGGTCAGACACCTTTCAAGTTGGTATATGGGAAGGAAGCAATTATGCCTATGGAGTACATTGTTCCAAGTCTATGAATTGCAGCTATTACGAGCATGGATGATGTTGCAGCATTAGATGAACGACTAGCATAATTGGTGGGGTTCAAAGAGGATCGATTTATTGCTGGCTTTCACCAAGGGGTGGACAGGATCGCCAGAAGGCATGGCATGATCGCCACATCCAAAGTAAACAGTTTCAGTAAGGCGACTTAGTGTTATTATACGACAACAAATTTATGAAACAACCAAGCAAGTTGCAGATGCAGTGGCTGGGTCCATATCGCATCAATAGTATTACTTCAGGAGGAGTGGTTCAGTTGCAGTGGTTGGATGGGGCGATGCTCCTCAAGCTGGTAAATGGTCACAGGTTGAAGCCCTATCGCTCGGGCTTGGAGCAGTGCGATGTTTGAGTCGCATAAAAAAAAAAATGGTTGTTGCAGGTTGCTTGGTGGCAGATAGCGCACCAATAGAAGATGATATGCAACAACAGGGAGGCTTGTACAACAAGTTTGGAGCAGTCAGAGACTCATGACAGTACTGCGACCAGGACCGACAACAGATTTTGTTCAAGGAGTTTGTGATGATTACGGAGGATTTGGGGGGTACGGGGTAGTGTCGTGACTACTGTTCTAGTAATATCATGTCACCGCTACCCATCATCCCTATACATGATTGCACCTCACAGATTCAGCCGGATTACCTCAAGACGACGACATGTATTGCACATGGCACGCTGGGCCGGTACGATCAGCAAGATCTGAGGAGATTGCTCACATGTTGGCACGTAGGATCTTCGGTGACAGTATGGTCACCCCCCCAGTTGTGTCAGTTGATGGGTTCACACACGCAGATGAGAGGTAGTGGGGCATCATTCCCACCGTTGTCACCCGGGAATGGTCCGCCTATAAGTAGCCGAGGTAGCTGGTAGGTTGCTACAACGAAGTTGTTCTGCAATAGAGTGGTTATGTTGGTTGATCCATTTGCGAGTTAAGTTGTGAGGAATTCCAAGGAGGCTGTGGAAATGCTTCACTTCATTTCCCGTGGCAGCACCCCAGGGGCCTTACGAGCCCGAACGATGAGTGTCCCTGAGCGCCTTGATATGGCGGGTGCACTTACACTGTGGTATGCCCGATCCGAGGGTTGGTCCAGCATGGTTAAGTACACAGTAGTTGTTCGAAGGATTGTTCTCTTCTCAACCCCTAAGCGGGTTGGGGCGGTAGCTCCCCACCCACAGTAGGAACCAGTTGCCGATGCGAAACAGATGTGCCAGAGACATCTGCTAATTTCAAACCTTGGTACTGTTCGTCCTCTTTTTCTTCTCGTCAGTACCTTTCCAGGAGACTCGAGGATGAGTTTTGAAAAGTACATGACAGCATGTCGGGCGATGACAATTTTGGGTTAAACATACAGACGAGGATCAGTGTAGCATAAGGAGTGGGACAACACCACGTGATCTAGACAACAAGAACAGTTACCGGAACATAGTTCAGTTCGACGGCACTATGTCCAGCAGTTGACGTGGCTCGAGGGTGAGCCACAAGATTGTGTTGGGGGCCTGTTGGCAGGAGGCTTGATGGGGAAATGTTGCGGTACCACCGATCCTGCAACACGATGGATGAGGGCGCGAAAGGAGTAGTTTGTGTTAAAGAATATCGCAGTTGGCAGGTTTTGGGTCACTTGGACCATATATTATGTAATAGTGAGTCAGTTGTATCGCGGTATGCAGGTTTTTGGGGTCAGTTGGACTGAGTCAGTTAGATATTGGGTCAATTGTCCACAATGTCAGTTAGGAAGTCATTTGTAAGTGGACAAGTATTGTAATGGTGGAAGCCTATAAATAGATAAAGCTGTAAGTGTTAGATATAGAGGAGAAGAAGCGAGGGAATAGGAGAATAGAGAAAGGAGAACGATGGTGTACGAAGGTCTACATTTTGCTTCTGGTATTTGATCGCGACAGTAATATAATGATGATGTTTTGGTACGATATTTGTGCAATGTTGCGATGTATGAATGTTTTTTGATGCAATATCTGTTTATTGTTGCTATGATGATAAATGTTGTGATTAAGTAATGTGTTCTATGTTAAATGTGATGATAAATTCTATGATGAAATAATATGTTATAACTCCTTACCGAATGTTTAAAGTTTATGTTTAAGTACCACAATAGAGTTAGTCTGTGCAGCCACAACTTTCCTCCTCCCTCGGTGGAAACATGGTTTCGTCTGCTCTTCCTAGACGCCTCGAGTGAGACCTCATCCGCTCTGCGGGTGTTGCTGGGTGGGCTCAAACCTGCCCGGGCCGGTGCGGTATGTGTCGACAGTGAGGTGAACCCCTGTCGACTGAGGCCGCGTTGGTCAAAATCATTACTCATTTCACATAGCATATTTGCAGTGGAAAATGAAAGCATTCACAACTAAGAACTAATTCCAGGTAGTTAGGAATGATCTCACAGTATATGTATGAACAGTGCAGAAATAGTTCAGCAAACATTCAACACGTCCCAAGCAAAAGACAGTGCAAGCTTTCCCAGGTAAAAATAAGTCCTTCTTTATTGATGTAGAAAAATAATTCACGTACAACATAAGTCTGTCCTTTCACCTGCCAAAAATCCTTCCCTTCTATTGTATTCCCATCTTTATATCTTTTACAAGATTTGTCTCTTCACATACCCTAAACCTAGGGAAACATAAAAGTTTGTCTTCTAGTGCCTAAAGAGACAAAAGTCATTTCAAGCTATTTTTGTAAAACATTATATAATAAAAACAATTCCAACTGCCTTTTAAAAAAAACATTTATACAACAAGAATAGTCTCAACTGTCTTTTCTTAAAAATGCAATAAAGTGGATTTAATTCCCAGGTAGTCCCGCTGCTTCTACTGATCCTTTTATTTTAGCTGCCCCGTCCAATTCAACAGGTTGCCTTACTTCAGCAGTTTTGTCCATGTCTGTGATGTAGCTGGCCCATTGGTTGATTTCTCATAAAATGGTATTTCCCAGCGCATAAATCATCATCTTCAGTACTATTTCATGCTTACGTAGATCTAATTTAACGTTTATTGCTCCTATTATTGTTGCCTGGGCAATGCCCTCTAGGAAATATGAATGGATAGAAGATTTCCCAATCATCCGGTGAAAGTCTTCTGGAGTCGGGATATCTATCTTGCTTAGGTATTCTATTTCTACATTTTGCTCGTTCTGCAAGTCTGACAAGCGCTGATCCTTTTCTAGAAAGTCATTTATGGTTTTAGGTAATGCCATGTGGCATTTCCCATTAGTCTATCGTATTTTAAAGTAGTGGTCAATACACTTCTTGATGGTCTTCTAAATTGCAATGCTTATTTTCATGCCACAGTCTCTACAGAACTCTAGGACTCTGAAATCCAAGTCCAATTCATCCGCGGACAAGGCACATAGGTTTACTGGGAATCCTGATTTCCCTTTCCTCCATTCAAACTGTCCATTGATTTCTTCTATGTGGCGCACATACCTCCTGCTAAGTTTTAGTGCATCAGTCTGAATCACTTTCATCCTTGAAATCATTCCTTTATCTTACAAATCTCCTCTGAGATTAGCTCTAGCGATTGATGAACTCTCTTCAGCATATCACATGCTTGTTCATGGAATGCGGTTAGATCTTGTTTCTTCTCTTCTGCCCTTTTCAGCTGCTCCAATAGCTTCTCCTTTTCTTTTGTCATTCTTTCAAGCTAGGGTTTATAGAACTCAATCTGCAGCATGTTGTTGGATTCATGCTGCTCCAATTCTCAAATGCGGGCTTCCAACCCCGCTGTGGCTATCAGTTGTTGTTTCCTGATATCAGCCGCCTATTCTTCCAATTCTCTTAAGCGAGTTTCTAATTCTCTCTTCTCGCCTTCTAGGATTATAAGATGTGTATTTAGTGCATCATTTTCTTCTTCGAGCTTCTACTTCTTAACCACCATCTCCACCTTTTCTTCTTGAAGGTCGTCATACTTCCTTTTTAGTTCTTTACCTAGGTGCACTTCCTTCTGTAGATTATCTTTAACCTTGAAGCACCTGTCTTTGTATTGCTTTACCTTCTCTACCAGCATAACTACATTGTCGGCGCTCGCTTGAACCAAAGCTACACTGTATGCTGTCGTGAACTCAGGGTCACTATCAGTTCCTTTGAAGAGTGGAAATTGAGTTATTTTAACTTCCTCTTGGCTTTCTCCAATTCTCATCCACTTTTCAGCCCTACTTATGATAGTCTTCCTCCTAGAATCAAAGAAGACGGTATCCATCTTTGAAACCAAGTGCTGCTTTGAGGGGGTGTATGGCATGAGAGGAAGTTCTTGAGCTGGGACAGATCCTTCAGAGGTTGTCGTTAACGCACCCAATTCCATATCTTGCATGCCCAAGCCTCCTTGATCCATATCTTCTTTGGACTTCTCCAATTCTTCTTTCTTCCTCTGCAATTCTGTCGCTTCTACTTTTGCTTTCTCCCTTATTTCTTGCATATTTTTGGCCATTTCTCTCTTTATCTTTTCAGCTTCTTCTCTTTGCAATCTCTCAGCTTGTTCTTACCGAATTTTAGTGGCTTCTTCATCTTGACGCCGCTTTTCCTCTTGATCCTTTTGCATTAACCCCATAGGTTTGGAACTAGAGCTGGCTCCTTTTGGCTGGCGGTAGTGCTTTCCCAAATCGGTCATATTCTTGGCACTTCAAAAGAAATCCCCGTCCTTGTCAAAATGGTGAGAGTACTTAAAAGTGACCTTAAGGTTGAGGCAATCAGCAGCAGCTTTGCCTTCGGGGTTTGTCTCGAAATGGAAGTCCTATAAATATTTAGGGAAATATATATTGTCTTTCTTCTTGGGGGGATGGTATGATCCAATGACAAATGCCATTGGCGGGTATGCGGCCTTCTTATTATCACTGAGTATTTTGCTGACTCCATCTACAAAGAGTTTCCTTACAGCTTGTTTGTGTACAACATAATCTGTGGCATAACGGGGTAAAAGGGACGGAGCACGACTGTCTCCATACATTCTAAAGTATGTCCCTTCCATACAGAAGTAGTAATATCCGTATGTTTCTATGATGGGCATGGAATTTTCCGATAAGAAACAAGGTTCTTCTTTGAAAACCAGCTGATATGGGGGCCTGATGAACCTTTCACAGATTTGAGTATAATGGCTCGCATACTTGTGTGCCCACATTATATGATAAGCCACATGGAGGGGGGATTCCTTGATCTTCCAAACGCATCCCAGATTAGGGAAAGGGTTCTTGATGAGTAAGCAATCCACCATATAAGAGGACATGAAAAAATCATCCTTATCCTAGGTCATTCCTCCCTGGGCAGCGGTTATAAGCAAGGCCATGTAATCAGATATGATGTCTGCCCAATTGAAGGTCGCACCTTGTGTAGCTATGAGGAACATCACAGGAGCCCATCCTACTTTGTATATGTTCCCATTTGGCAGGCCGAACGCCCGACTCAACATCAGTGCGATGAGTCTGTAGAGATTCCTTAGGAGATTGCTCTCATATTCTCCACTGTTTCTTTGCCTAATTTGCCTCTCGGCGACTATCATCTTTCTAGCACATTCTAAAATGTCCATCTTCATCCCGGATAACCATTCATCGTTTAGGAAAAACTTAGGATGCGGCAGCTTGTATGTGGCTGAGATATGTTCTGGCGCCAATGATCCAAGGCTCATCCCTGTGACATCTGTGATGAACCGGGAGTCAGTGTTTACTTGGGATAGGATCCAACTGGTGACCTCAAAGCACGGGAACAAGTCAGGGCGGGTTGATGCTTTGTGGAGACCAGATTTCTTTATGTTCCTGTAAACCATTTGTTCTTCCAAGGAGGCCTCAGGGAAAGCTTTGATCTTCTATGACTCTATACAGCTCGCCCCATTGATATTCTGGGGTACCTCCTGTGATAACCTTCGTATCGCTGAACATCATCTCCAACAAGATGTCTAAGAGGATTTCCATGTCTGAATCTGACTCGGTAAACCTAGCTTTCTTCCTGGAAGACTACTTGTGCATATCAGACCTGAAATAACAATGAAAGGATAAATAAGGAGCTTCATGATTTGCAGGCGACACAATGCTTATATCCATGATATAAAAAAGGCATGGATTAGTATGAGTATTATCTTCTATTCATGATTATTAAAGAAAACATGCACTGACAGGAATGTTAATTTTCATATAAACTACCCATTGGAGACTGAAAACAATGTAGACTAGCATTTACACCGAACATCAAAAGAGTGCGATTCAGTGAGCAAACAAACTATCAGGATTGTTTGTAATTTCAAACACTAGGTGCTTATGCCAAAGGAAGATGAGAAGCCTCCCAGCAAAACAGTGTATTCATGGTTCATGCCTAACTTATCTTAAGAGATGATGAATAAGATGACCAACAGAGACAAAGGTGTGTGTGCGATGACATTACATGGTGGCTATGATGCAAACTCCTTTCGGTGCAGAAAAAACATGACTAGGAAAACGAATAATGTAGTCACTGGGTTTTTAAGGTTTTGAATGGGGTTCAATGACAGCGAGTCTTTCAAACTGGGGACAGGAAACATTCTCAATGAGTACTGGGTTGAACATGATCAACTTCGAAAATGAATTTTGTGACACACTGGGCAAAAGAAGCTATAGGAACTCATCCTTGACAAGGATATGGGTCAAAAAGCAGGGCCGAAATGCTTCTATTGGTGCTGTGAAATCAAGGGAGGTCAAGGTTTTGCTTCAAAGGAAAAGGGCCCTACACCAACCAAACAATGATTTTCCTCTTTTAAAACAAATGACCCTCCTAAATGTGATCTCAAATAGGAAACATAACGGAACAGATCTTTCTAGAGCCTACCTGTCAATGATGGAGAGGTTCACTGGTGAAAAACGTGCTCCGGCTAGCCGCAAAATGGTGCTCTTCCCTTAGTGCGCAAACGGAATCTTTCCAACAAGGAAAGCGACAGGGAAAAGGACCCCCAACCCCATTATATATAGATATGTCAATCACTTAATACGCACAAGCCAGCAGTTGGTTTTTTAATGTGTACGGGGCTCATTGAAACGATTAATCAAAACGCACGTATGAGCATTAAATACTTCACCCACCACTTCAGCAATTTTGCGCTTAACTCCTACGCAATGGTTTTGGCACTTTAAACTAAACCTTGTGACCAGGCGCTATGACAAGGGGTTGAACAATGGTCGGCGGGTTAAACTAAAAAGATGCGAAATGGTCGGCAAGAATAATCCTAGAAACTGCGACTAGGAAACGCGACGGAGAACTACGGAGTTAAGGCCAAAGCTTGCACAATGTTCAGAGGGCTTAATGCCAAATCTTGCGCAATGGTCGGTGCACTTTAAACTAAACCTTAGCAAGCGATTGGCAGGTAATAAGTAAAAAAGAACGCGCCTTGATCGGTAAAAGATAAGGTAAAAGGGCCCGTAACGGTCGGCACGTTTAACATTAAAGTATGCGAATCAACGGTGAAGTTAAGAACAAAAGGTTCGCCTTGGTCAACCGAGTTAGGATAAAAACTGCGACCAACTTTCTAAGAAACAGTTGAAACTTCCCTTAGTCAAAAAACAACTCCTTTGGGATGAAGGAAAATGGACAAACTTAGAAGGAAAAACACACTTAAAGAGACTATAAAAATTTCTAAAAATCAAAGGAGGCACCCTATAAAATTTAGAATTTTATGGGGATTAGGTTGCAGCAGCAACAATTTGAAATCCAAAGAAGGCATTCAAAATCCTCACAAAAGTAGGCTTACTAAAAATATGAAAAACCCCTCTAGGTGCAAAAAGTGCTTTTTGAATCACCTCTAAGGCTCACGAATTGGTAAAATCAGATCTAGATGGTGATGTAGGATAGAAAACCATGGTAAGTACATATTTTATAAAGAGGAAACATCATGGAGGGCGATTTGGCCAAAAAACTGCTAAAGGCAAGTCAACTAGCTTTTACCTTTTCACCAAAAACAATAAAAAACAATAAAAGGTAGGATAGTGCCCTTCTAATCCAGAAATGGAATACAATATCACATAATATTAGCAAATCTTATCCAAAATCTCTAGAAGTGCACCCTAGTGACTCAGGATGGCTTGTGGTCCACACAAAGGACAAATAATTCCCAACTACCTAGTCAACACCTAGGAATTAATTAAAAAATGAATAATTATTCTATCCTAAGTATGAAATGGATATCGATTGGTTTTTAATACTCCAACACCCCCCTTTAAGACTAAATTTATGTGTAAAAAATAAGAAATATATAGGGCCCAACAACTTGGCATGGTCACCTTTTCTACATACTACCTTGTCCAAAAAACAAGGAAAGAAGGAAAACCTCATGGGAAAAACCTCCCCTCAAATATGGACATGAACAAAATTGAAGAATTGTTGATCAATCCTTCACTCCACAACATGTTCATCCATACCAAGCAGTGATCTAAGATGGCTGAAATTATTCTCTGAAAAATCTTTTGTGAAGATGTCTACAAATTGCTCAGTTGAAGGGAAAAACTATAGATCAATGTTGTGATCATGCACTAGATTCCTGATGTAGTGCATATGGATTTCAATATGATTGGTTCTTTACCTATGTAATGGATCATTTGAGATTCTTATAGAACTTTGATTTTCACAAAAAATGACTGTGGGAGTGCTAAAGGAAATCTCAAACTCAGAAAGTATATCATGCAACCACACACACTGAGTTGCAGCATTCATTGCTCCTGTGTACTCAACCTCTACTTAAGAGAGTGAAATTGTACATTTTTTCTTACTTTACCATCAAATAGGTCCTCCTCCAAGCATGAAAAAAAAAATGGAAGTGGACTTCCGATCTAGGCTAGAACCTGCCCAATTTGAATTAGTAAAGCCAAGAAGATCTAGGCTAGAATCTGCAACATAGTGAATCCCATCATACTTGGTGCCTTGCACATAATGCAAGATTCTTTTTGCAGACCTCCAATGAATCTCATGTGGTTAATCCATGTATATTGAAGCCACACTCACAGCATAATCAATATCATGTCAAGTATGATTCAAGTACAACAAGCTGCCAACTAGCTTCCTATACAAGGTGTTATTCACCAACGGCGTAGAATCTACTTCTTCAAGTATTACTCCTGAAAGGAAGAGAGTCTTTGTGGGAGTGCATTCAGCCATGTTGAACTTATTTAGTAGGATTGAAGCATATTTTTATTGAGATACTTTAATTGCAGACTTGGATTGTGAAATCTCAAGCCCCAAATTTTTTTAAGTATTCTCAAGTCAGTCATGGAAAAAGATTGATGCAAGGAGGTATTCAATGAATCTATTTGACCAATGGAGCTACCTATGTTTATTAGGTCATAAACATATAACACAATAATCAAAATGGAATCATCAATCAGCTTCATGTACACATTCGGATCAAACTTGCATCTACTAAATGATTGTGACAAGAGGAAGTTGTCCATCTTGGCATACCAAGCTCTAGGAGCTTGCTTAAGCCCATACAAGGACTTCTTAAACCTTCACACAAGGTTAGGATATGAAATATATCCCTATAGATGTTGCATATAGATCTCCTCCTGTATATATCCATGGAGGAAATCACTCTTGACATCCATGTGATGCACTTCCCAGTGCTTGGATGCAAAAATTGCCAAGACTAGTCTTATTGAATCCATCTTTGCAATTGGTGCAAAGGTCTCATTATAGTCAAGGCCATGAACTTGGGATAATTTATTTTCCAAAATACTTGCCTTATATTGCACATCTACACCATCAACAACAAATTTTGTCTTGAATATCCACATACACCTTACCAATTTTATGCCTAGAGGAAGCTTGACTAGCTCCCAAGTTTCATTCTTTTGTAGTGAATGAAAATCCTCATATGTGGATGCCTTCCATCTTGGGTCATGTGAGGCTTCTAAATATGACTAAGGGTATGAATCAACCATCAAAAAACACTTCTCATGTAGGTAATGATCATACACTGAAAGAGCATTCTCAAATTGTGATCTAGTCATTCTAGGATCCTGAGGATTCCCCACAATTTCACCAGTTGCTTCAAGAGTCTTAGAATCCCACTTAGGCCTTGTAGGTGAAATTGGATCTATAATATGATGGTATTCATACTCAGATATATTAGAATTGGAACTATCATTAGAAACTTCACTTACTCTCACAGGTGGTGGTGTAGAAGATTCTCCAACTTCGATAGATTGCAAGGGATCTTCTTCGAACTGAAAACTCCTCTCAATGAATTCTTTTTGAGTGGTCATGTTTAGAAACTTAAAAACCTTGGAGTCTTCTAAATACCAAAAAATAAACATGGTTTCCTTTGGGGTTGCATGGCCCTCCTCTTCTCAAGTGGAATTCTAGCCCAATCCATAGAGCCAAAAATCCTAAAATGAGAGACATCAGGTTTGTGCCCAGTCCAAGATTCAAAAGGAATGATTCCTTTCAATGCTCTATTAGGCACTCCATTATGTATGTAGGATGCATAGTTGATATCATCATCCAAAATTCTTGGATACAAATACTTAGACTCAAGCATACATGTAGCCATCTCTTTGAGAGATATGTTCTTCCTCTTAGCAACACCACTCTACTGAGGTGTGTAGGGAACAGTGTGTTGCATCTGAATACCAGCATAAGCATAGAATTGTTGAAAATCAGATTTGATGTAATCCCCACCATTATCATATATGAGGATCTTGATATATCTTCCAGACTGGTTCTCAACTGAGGCTTTTAAAATCTTGAAACAACTAAAAACTTCAGACTTTAATTGAAGGAAAAATACCCAACAGTATTTGGAAAAGTCATCTATGAAGGTAAGGATGTATTTTGTATTGTTGAAAGACACATGGGGGAATTCATATGATGTGGGAATATTCTCACCATCATTTTTGTATTTTGCATGCCCGCATGCAATTCTTCATGCATCCAGTCATCTACATGCATCCAGTCATCAATACAGTAGTCTCCCAACTCCTAGTCCTTATTTTGCATCCCCCTAGATCATGTTTCTGCTTAGTTCTATCCCTCCTAGCCACTGATGCTCCCTTGTTTTCATCATTGGAGAACATGTATGCCTTCTTCCACGTATTTAGGAGTTAGTTCAGTTAGTTAGTTGGTTGATGACTCAGTTCCTTGATTCAGGGGATCATTGATCAGTTAACTTACTGAAGCACTTAGATAGGCACCTACTAAGACTAGTTTGATCTCCACTGACCATTGACATCTCCTTATGCACCCACATTGGAGTCTCCTTCCCTACATCAGTGCCCATGCACTCAGTTAGACTCAGTTAGATGCATTTGACTGACTAGTTGACCTTTATTACCACTTCCACTGGTTTGGATGATGTCTCCAATGCTATCCAAGCCACACTTTGAGGAGAATTCTAACAAACTTAGTGGAATTCAAATCTCATTGATTGTATTTAGTTATTATTCACATTATAGAGTGCCAGCTTACAGCTGATGTATGATACAATAACTTTTCTCCATTTTCTGTGTAATGAGTGTTAATTGATTCAGCATTTCTTCTTATTCTTTCTGCACTACATGAGTAAATTCTAGTGAGATCTGTTGAGTGATCCTACTTTTGAAATATCACATGGTATCAAAGCTGACAATAGCTATTCGAATTGCAGCAGTGGCAGTTGTATCAATTCCTTGAGCAGTTGTCTTTCATTGAGCACCAGAAGCCTCCGAGTTTCCATAGCAAATCCTAGTGCTATTGCCTTGAATTCGCTAGATAAATCTAGTGAGGTCTAGCCAGGTGTGAAGGAATTAGTCACATGTTTTCAATGTCCTAAGGCAGTGTTCAATTCGAATTGTAGCAGATCTTATTTTCATAATTCTCATTGTTTTGCAGGAATCTCCCTGTCTCAGCTTCGAATTCTACAGCATTATGAATCTCAAGTTGAATTCATTCAACTACTTCGAATGGAAGGCTAAAATGGACATCTTCTCAAAGTCAAAGAGTCTTTACAGAGTGGTGAATGGATCTGCAGCTGATCCCACTGGTGTAGTAGAGAAATCCAAGTGCTTAGACAAGCTTGATGAAGTAGTAGGATTGTTGCTACTCAGCATTTCTAAAGATTTTCACATGTTATCAATTTGAAAACTCCAAAGGAGGCTTGGGACAATCTCGAATCCCTCCTTGGCCAGAAAGATGATTTGAAGGGGCATAAACTAGAAAATGAGCTCATCTCCATGAGCCCATGCAGTTTTGAAACTATCACTGAGTTTCTCAACAAATTCAAAAACTTGATTTCACAATTGAAGAGGTATCGGATTGAGATGGAAGAAAAACAACTCATCCTTGCCATACTATCAAATCTAGGCCCTGATTTTTCAGTGTTTCTTTTGAACTTCCAGTCAGCAATATTGTCCATTCCAAAATGGAAATTCCCTTCGCTTGAAGACTTCATCCAATATCTAACTCTTTAGGAGGAGAAGCTATTACACATGGGACTGATAAAAACCAAGTTGGATTCAGCTCTTGCAGCCACTGAGATGAGAAGAGCGAATGGCAAAGGGAAACAAAAAAATTCTGATAGAAAGTCGAATGATACAAAGCAGAAGGAGGCTCCCATATAGTCAGATGGAGCCTTGAATCCGAAGAAGGACAATCACACTCAGAAGGGAAAATCCAAGTGCACATATTGTAATCGACGATATCACCCTGAGAGCTCATGTATGAAGAAGACCATAGATCTCATGGCTTCACTTCTTGAAAAAAATAATCTTCCGGTACCTACATGTGATAGAAAGAAATAGAGTGAACCATCTGGATCTGAGAAAAAAGAGAGATTCCATGCCCTCATGGCAGGTGAATCAACTCAATCCTCCTTCATCATAGATTCTGTAGCATCTAGGCATATGTCTTCCTCCAAGAATCTCTTCACTGGATTCGAAGCTATTGTTGGACCATCCATTATGTTGGGGAATGATTCTGAGGTCTCCTCTTAGGGGATTGGAAGAATGAAATTAAATCATGGATACTTCTCGGATGTACTCTATGTCCCCACTCTCATTGCTAATCTATGTTCAATATATCAAATGACCCATACTGGAGAGCCCAAGAGGGTGATCATCTCTCAAAATGAGGTCAAAATCCAAGACATGGTATCAGGTTCTACCATTGCAAAAGGTGTTGCAAATCATAAGTCAAAAATATATGAGTTCTCCCACTTCTTACCTCTCTCAAAGCAATCTGCTCTCCACACTCATGCCAATGAAGAGAGTAGATTGTGGCATGACAGATTTGGGCATCTTAACTATCAATACTTGCAAGACATGCATACTAAAGAGATGTTTGAAGTGCTTCCCAAGATCAAGTTTTCTAAGGGCAAATGTCATGGTTGTTTGATTGGCAAGCATCCTGAGAAGAAATTTGAGAAGCGGAAGGCAATGGAGCCTCTCATCCTCTAGATTTGATTCATAGTGATGTTGCAGGGCCATTTCCAAATCTATCTTTGAATAAGGCAAGGTATATACTCACTTTTATTGATGATTATTCCATATTTACATGGGTATATTTTCATAGATTGAAGTCAAAAGTATTTGGATTCTTTATGTTTTTCAAGTCTTCTGCAGAAAAGTTTTCAGATAGAAAGATCAAGGCCATTTGCACTGACAATGGAGGTGAGTACATCAAGGGTGATTTTCAAACCTTTTGTGCTAAAGAGGGCATTGAGATGCAACATACTGTTCCCTATACACCACAACAGAATGGTGTTGCTGAAAGGAAGAACAGAACATTGAAAGAAATGGCCACCTACATGCTAAAGTTGAAAGGGTTTCACCCTAGTATTTGGGCAGAAGCCATTAACTATGCCTCGTATCTTCATAACAGAGTTCCTCACAAAGGACTCAAAGACATGACTCCTTTCGAAGCATCGATTGTTATACAAACCTGATGCGTCTTATCTTAGAGTATTTGGAACGAGAGCAAGGGAAAGGATTCCAAATGAGAAAAGGAGATCCCTAGATCCACAAAACAGAGAGTGTATCATGGTGGGTTATGCATTGATGCAAAGGACTACAAGCTTCTTGATCCTTCAACTATGACCACATTCCTTGATAGGAGTGTACAGTTTGAGGAATGTCCTTTTCATGATGCTCATCCTGTTGAGCAAGAGAGATTGCCTACCACACCTCCACTGCTTGATGAGCTCCAAGAGAGCGAATCTTCATCACATGACAGTTTAGATTTAGAGTATGAGAGTGATGATGATGAAGAGCGAATACTAGATCTAGATCCACAAGAATCTGAAGATCTAGAAACTGATTCAGAAGATGAGCGAATAGGAGATCCAGTTCCAATAGAACCTGATGATCTCTCAATTGATGATCCTCCTCTTCCGAGATGGGCAGCCACTACTCTCAGATCTATTGGAGATCTTGTTGGTGATCCAGGTGATCGATGGAGAACCAGATCAGATTGTCAGAATGGAAGGTTTCATCCATCTCACATTACTGATCCATTTTAGATTGATCGAACCTTCTTTGAAAAAGAAGGACACCTGCCTCCTTCCAGGGTGAGTGATGATATGCTACATTAGCATCCTTCAGTCTTTTTTTGAGGGAGGGTTTTCTTCCCACCGGGTTTTCCATATTCCCTCACTTTGTTTATTTAGATTGATTGTATGTTGTGACCTTTGGTCTCAGTCACCAGGGCTCTACTTTTTAGTTTTCAGTTACTACCTCATAGTATAGCTTTCAGAGGGGTGTTGGAATATTCTCACCATAATTTTTGTATTTTTCATTCCTGCATGCAATTATGCATGCATCCAGTCATTTGCATGTATTTTCATGCAAATGCATGCATTCAGTCATCAGTATGGTAGTCTCCCAGCTCTTAGTCCTTATTTTGCAGCCCCCAAGAGCTTGTTTCTACTCAGTTCTAGCCCTCCTAGCCACTAATGCGCCCTTGTTTTCATCACTATAGAACTTGTGTGCCTTCTTCCACCTATTCAGGAGTTACTTTAGTTATTTATTTGGTTGATAACTCAATTCCTTGATTTAGGGGATGATTGATTAGTTAACTGACTGAAGCACTTAGATAGGCACCTATTGAGACTAGTTTGAGCTCTACTAACCACTAACATATCCACATGCGCCCACATTGGAGTCTCCTTCCCTACATCAATGCCCATGCACTCAGTTATACTCATTTGACTAACTAGTTGACCTTTATGACCACTGCCACTGGTTTGGATGATGTCTCCAATGCTATCCAAGCCACACTTTAAGGAAAATTCGAATGAACTTAGTGGCATTCGAATCTCATTGATTGTATTTAGTTATTATTCACATTACAGAGTGCCAGCTTACAGCTAATGTATGATACAGCAGTTGTTCTCCATTTTCTGTGTAATGAGTGTTAATTGATTCAGCATTTCTTCTTCTTCTTTCTGCACTACATGAGTAAATTCTAGTGACGTCTGCTACTGTTGAGTGATCCTACTTTTGGAATATCACATATGATATCTCACTATGAATAAGCTCAAGGGATGCTGAGTTTCTCTCAATTTTTGCTCTCTCAAACTTATGCTCAGTGTGTTTTCCTAGGATACAACTTTGATAGAATCCTTTAGAAAACTTGATGTTGGGAAACCCTATGACCATATTCTTCTCATGAAGTTGAGAAATATATTTTTAATTGAGATGACCAAACCTCTCATGCCATAATTTTCTTAACTCATTGGCATGACTAAGGAGAGAAGAAGGTGATGAGAAAGGTACAAAGTGTGAAAACCTATATATTTTTGAGCCATGGTCAATAGTACGTAAGGAAACAATTCAACCTGTGGAAATATCATGTATTTCAACATCATTAGGTGTAAATACAACATTTTTGGGAGACCCGACATGATTCATCCAGTATACTGACAAGAGGTTTGCAGCAATACTTGGGACATACAACACATTAGTGAAAGAACCATACTCAAGATCAATATTGCCTTTACCTTTACAAAGAGTTTTAGAATCATCACCCAACACAATAGTTGGACCACCAGAAGAATCAAGAGAGGAGAATGACTCTCTTGTATACACCATATTTCTTGAAGTTGTAGAATCAATGATGAAATATGTAGGCTTGGATGTTCCTTCCATGAAATCATGTACTCTCTCCTTGTCTTCAGAATTGGATCATCCTTCCTTCTTTCTTGCACTCTCTGGAAGAGGGATGTTGGTTTTCTCAAGGAGCTGAGCCATTTGATCAATGGTATTCTTCATGCATGAGCTATCTGGATGAAATCCCCTATTGTAGTAGGTACACTTAGACTTCTCTTTCTTCTTTTGAGAATTATCCCTGGAATTGGTGAAGTCTACTTAAGCTTTTTGCTTGTCTTTCTTCTGATCTGGTAGTTTCTTGGGATTGGTCTTCTTCTTGATTTTTGAATTATTTGAATCTCCAGCAGCCAATGAATGGTCCTTTGATGTATTTTTTATTTTTCCCATCATGACCAACTTGTATTTCTCTTGAGTGAGTGATTCCATGAATTCTTCCAGTGAAAGCATCTTGCAATTTCGAACAATGAGTTTTGTAGCATGGAAACTCGAAACAAAGACTGAGTAATTAGGGATAATATTTGAGATGTTGTCCAAGATCAATTACTAATGTTTCTTTTCAATTCCACACTACTTCAATTGAAGAGCAAGAGCTTCAAAATTTGAGAAAAATTCTTGTAGGGTATCGAAATTGCTTGGACTCAGTGAAACTAGTTCATTCTCCAGTCGGTGGCCCCTCAATTCCGTTACAGCGTATTTTGACACCTTGTGAGCATTAGCACTCATTGGCCTCCATTATTCATTTGATTGAAGAAGAAACATTTTTTGTCCTCCAAGAACCCTTGTTTCCCTATTTTTGTTCCTGTACGTGAGCTGCTTCACCGCAACTCGTGCATATGAAGGTTGTACCACTATAGCCTACGTACATCGATTTAATTGGTAAATAATAGTAAAAAATCTATTTTTTCACTCCAAAAAGTGGCCATTGTGACCTTTGGCCCTCCATGTATCCTGAAATGACTCGATTCGACCTTTCACCTACCTTTGGAGGGTTATATATTGAGCTCTTATGGTGCATGGAAGGAGGAGAAAGAGAGAGCATCGAAACCCTATTGGATTTTTTCCATAGCTTGAGTCTACATCCATTGATCCTAGTTGTTGTGAACCCTTTATGTTCACCTACCAAACTCTTCCATATCTTGTGAAGGACTCATTCCTTTACACGTGAGTTTGTCATTGCGTGGGGGATTGAAGTGGTGGAGGCACAAGTGGAGGGACCTAGTTCTTGGTTAAGATGAGTTGCCGGCAAGAGGTGGTATCATGTACTTCTTGTTCAATTTAATAGAAATACTCATTTTCTCGTCCAATTGATGTTGTGAATGGTTTATTATCATTGGGTACATTTTCTTACATATATAATGAACTATGATATCGTTTATGCTATCAAATTTCATATATCATATGCACTTGCTTGTGTTTATTGTTGAGACTAAGTTGTAGGTTCGAGTGTTGTGATTGGAAAGCTCAACGGGGATCTACATCAAACGTTCAGTGGAACGTTGGTATTTTATTCCACTTCTTAGAATTTACATTTATATAGCATGCATTGGGAATTGAGTTGATTTATGGTAGTCATCTGTCTGTTCTAGTCTACCCAAAGCCATAGGAACTTTTTCTCCATGACACAAGAGAATACCTTCCTAGTTAAGAGGGAGTGTTAATGTAATTGTAACTTCAGAAGATATTCACTTGTATATTTTATATTGTATTTGTATTTTATTATTGTAACTCCGACAGAGATGTTTATTCCTTCGGTCGAAGAAGTCATTATTGTATTTGGGTCATGTAAATTCATTGAGGTTAACCCTCCTTTGTATGTCGAGGCATTAGACCCCAGAGTTAAGTTGTCTAGGGGTTATTAGACTCTCCTAGAGGATTCGGTCCAGTCAGGTACAACTAGGGGCCGACCTAGTTGGGTAAAAGTCAAGTGAAATATAAAGTATAAATAGAGAGGGTTCCTCTCTCATTTGGATCATTCACTCACTCACTCAATTCGCATAAGTGAGAGAGAGGAGAAGTTCGCACAAGTTGAGAAGAGAGAAGTTGTTGAAGACCATCTCTATTTTTGGGTTTACGTTTCTGCTATTGAATTGTTACTCATTCTATCTCTGAGGAAGTTGCGGGGTTTTCTCCTTTATTGTTTCCCCGAGGAAAGTCTTTGTGTCTCTTGTGTTTATGTTGTGCTTGTTATTCTCCCAGTAATATCCTAGATTAATATTGATTAAATTGTGAAAATATAATAGGAGGGGGAGTGGTCAGATATGAGATGGATCAAAGACCACTTGCTCCAGACGAACTTGGCACCCAGATATGTGGACTGAGATAGTTCACTTGAGTGGATTCTGTAGAGATTGTGAAGGACAAATTCCAGAGAGGGAGAGGGGCATTACTTGAGGAGAGAGGAGCTCATTCAGAGTCTGATATGTCGATTGAGTGTCCAAGACTTTCAGGTAGCCTTGCCTCAGTGTTTGAGGAAGGTCTGTGACGATCAGAGCTCAGATCTGTTGAGATTTGATCCAGTACAAGTGTTTGAGATCCATAGGGGAGGGTGCACTTTTCCATGCAAAGGAATGGCACATTCATTAGTTGAGAAGTTGTCCTTCTTCCGTTGCAGAGCAAAGGGTTGAGAGAGGCAGTACAGTCAGAGATACCCGCAGACTGACTTATATCTAGAATGACAAGAAGGGAATTTTTCCTTAGTGCATGTATCAGCTGATGCATGCAGATCTAGGGCATTGACACATTCAAGGATTGAGTGTTACATCTGAGGTAACATTTTTGTATTTCTTTCTTTCATATATTTCTCTGGGATCGAGAGAGAAGATAACCCCACAAGATTCTTGGTTTTCCCCGTTTGGGGTTTCCAGGGTACATGCAGTGTCTTATGTGTGAATGATTGTCTTTATGTTGTAAAGAGATCTAGTTGTTTATTTTTATGTCTTTATGAGTTTATTGATATACAAGACTCAAACCGCTTGAGATCTCAGGGCTATCCAGAGGGAGTATTGATCTATGGATTAAAAATTTAGATATGTGGAGGCAAATAATGTTTTATTGTCATGGGTTATAACCATGAGTATACTCATTTGGAACATGCACATGAAGATTTCTTCGAAAAGAGGACCACTTACCATAACCTTATAATATTACACATTGAGTAGGATAAGTGATAACTAAAACTCCCCTCTTTTCTAGCGAATGTTTCTAAAAAATGGTGAAAATTGTTCCTACAAATTGTTATTTCTGCAATTGTGCAATTTCAGTAATCATAATTGCATGACCTAGACTAAATGCCCAATTTTAAAACTACCCAGATCATTGAAATTGCAATTTTAGAACTCCAAAATGCGATTTCAACAATAATTTATCTAACAAAATCTAGCAAGTTGGGGGCATTTCATTAGCGTTTATACTGCGCCATTTCATAAGAGTTGTAAACTAATTTTGGAATTTCTTTTTTATTACCTTTAAAACCCATGTATCCTTCTCATATTTTGAAACTCACACACCTTCCTCTCCTCATACTTGTGATGACGTGGTATAGAGTATGCACCATTGTTTTCGGTGATACTTTAATTCATTCCATATAACCACAATTTAGAAAATACCTTGATACATGTACATGAATACACGTGAGGGGAGATCGCCTAGCATAATTTGTAGGGAGAAGTGTAGAACTTAACACAAATCATCGATCATCTTTCACAACTTTCCCATACCACTATTTGTGCAATTAGAATTTTTCAACTTCAAAAGGATTGGTCTATTCACAAGACCATTGATCTACATCAATGTGAAGCTTCATCCACCTTTGGTCGATGGAGGTTTCATTACTTCTACCTTGATTTCCACACCCTTACAACGGTGTGGATTAAACCACTTAAAGTTCAAATCTTGATATTGACCATTGGAGGGTGACTACTTTATAATTTATCTTCATTCTTGCCATTCCTTCCAATGGTGGGGATTAAATCCCATAAAGTGAATAGCTTGATCTTGGCCATTGGAAGGAAGGTGCTTTAAGCTTTGCCTTCCCTCTTGCAAATCCTTCCAATGATGGGGATTAAACCTCATAAATATCCACATTCAATATTGGCCATTGGAGGGTGGCTACATTAAACTTTATCTTGATTCTCCTCATTCCCTCCAACGGTGGGGATTTAATCTCATAAAATGCATAATTATTCATCGACTTCCATAGTTCCGCATTCCGCAATGTGGGATTCAAAAAGTCAGAGAACCAATTTCACGGCGTCGACGAAACTCCTCTCCAACTTTCTCAATTCCACATTCCACGATGCGAGACTCGGAAAGTCGGAGCACCAATTTCACAACATCGATGAAACTCCTCTCCGACTTCTGTAGTTCCGCATTCAGCGATGTGGGAGTCGAAAAGTCAGAGCACCAATTTCATGGTGTCTAAGAAACACACCTCCAACTTCCGCACTATGCAATCCGGCTTGTTGGAGTAAGAAAATCAGTGTGAAAATCCTCACATCAAATCTAAGAGATGATGTATACCTCACAAGAAAGCAATTGATTAAGAAAGAAAATAGAAGAAGAGTAGTCAATGCAGTATAATGAGCAACAGAATAATAATACAATAGAACTCGGATAGAAGCAAAAATACTTCACACACACTAATTCATTAATCACAAATGGACAAATAAATAATACAATGCATGAGGAATTCGAATGCCTTGTTGATGTATATGTAACTTCGAAATGTATTTCACCCACGTATTTCATCTATGTATATTGTACTCCTATAGAGATGTTATTATTCCTCTATATGGAAGTGTCATCATTTGTATTGACAAGTGTCGCAAGTGTCGTAACTTGCCGATGGGTTATTAGACCACCATGTGTGGGGTCGGCCCTAATTAAGTTAATATTAGGTTATTGTACTAAGCTAGACAAGTCGGCCCCATAAGGTTATTGGGTAGTCAAGACAAGTATAAATAGAGATCTCCCGATCTCTATTTGGATCACTCAGAACTCACTCTTCCTTCACTCGGAAAGTGGCACACATGTGAGGAGGAGGATCAGCTGCTAGGAAGAGTCTATCTCTATGTACTTTGGTTGTACTATTTCTCTATCTATCTTTGAGGAAGTTGTGGGGTTTTTCACCTCAGGGTTTTCCCCATGGAAACTCTGTGTTTCTATTGTCTCTCATGTTTGCATATTATGATGATTGATATGCTTGCTATGATTGATATGCATTGATATACTGTACATGTTATTCTTTCAGTAAAGATCCTAGAGTATATTGAATTAATGCTCCAAAATTGACATGGTATCAGAGCTAACCTGAGAAGAAGACAATGTGTAGTGACGGAAACGAGGGTTTCTTGTTTATTGGGTTTCTCTCCATGGATTTTGGAAAAGTAATATGATATATTGACTCTCCTTAGCCAGGTGAATCTTTCTATCCAATCAGAATTCAGTTCTGAGCACTTTCAATAGTGGCCCTAAAAATTAGGGTTTCCTCAAAAATAGGAATTTCTGAAATCTGAAGACATAGCTGGAAGCTCCTTGGCAAAATCAAAGTTTAGAGCTTTGGATCGATATTTTTGGCTGGGTAAATCTCCAAGAAACTCAAACCCTAATTCAGGGTCCTCCCTAGTGAATCCAAGAAGACTAAAAGGAATTTCTGAAGCGTGAAACTTTGCAGATCTCAAATTTTGAATACACCGGGCTGATCAGCTCATCAAGGCGCATCTTTCCATCCTTTCAGAAAGTTGAAATTCACATTTTGAATTTTTAGGGTTTCTCTGACAAACCCTAATCCGGGACCAGATCCAGTTTTCAGCAAATCATGTGGTAAGACCTAAATCTTTTCAATTTCCATTTGAAGTACTCTTTAAGATGTCTCACCACACCAAGCTTGAGGATAAGCTTGAAGGGGTTGATAACTTCCGAGCATGGAAGTATAGGATTGGGTTAATCCTGGAAGAAAATGAGTTGGACTCTTACATAAGGGAAGAGGTCCCTGTCCCAGAGGAAGAAGAGGCTAAAGCCCTCCATAAGAAGAACTTGGTCAAGGCAAAGAGGATCATTGTTGATTCTATAAAGGACCATCTCATCCCACATGTGTCATCTCTAAAGACACCAAAAGAGATGTTTGATTCCCTGACCAAGCTATTTGAAGGGAAGAACATAAATCAGAAGATGACCCTGCGGAACCAATTGAAAGGAGTAAAGTTTCAGAATGGAGAAACCATTCAATCTTATTTTTCTAGGGTCTCTCAGATCAAGGAACAACTGGAAGCGGTGGATGGAATGGTGGAGAATGGTGAAGTTTTCATGACCACTCTGAATGGCCTACCCAGGTCATGGGATTCCTTTATTCAAGGAATTTGTGCAAGAAGGAAGTTGATCTCCTTCAACCGACTGCGAGAAGAATGTTCACAAGAAGAAGCAAGGCTTGTGGCCCACGAAAAAAAGATGGGAAGTGAAGATCAATCTCTCACAACACACACCAATAGAGGAAGGTCAAAGAGGGAGCACTCTCATGCCAAGAAATCTTCACACTATCATCAATATAAAGATAAGAAAGATCTCAGATGCTTCAAATGTAATGAGAAGGGTCATTTTGCTTCAGAATATCCTAAGAACAAAAGAACAACAACAACAATTTCAACAAGAAGAAGAAGGGAAGCAGGAAGAGATATCATGCTCATGCTACTGAAGATGATGAACCACCCAAGAAGAAGGCTAGAGAAGAAAGTGATGATGATGACTCATCAAGTGAAGAAGAGTATGTTCTAATCGTTGCTCTCACAGGTACTATCTCTCATGGTTGTAATGATTGGCTTATTGACAGTGGGGTTTCAAAGCACATGACTAGGTTTAAAGAATCCTTTCCTAATCTATCTGAACATGAGTCACCCCATAAGGTGAAACTTGGGGATGACTACTAATACCCTATCAAAGGAAGTGGTGAGGCCTCCTACAATCTAGACTCTGGGAAGTCTTTGAAGATGAAAGATGTTTTGTATGTACCTGGGCTCAAGAAAAACTTACTCTCCATATCTGCATTGGATGCAAAAGGAATGCGGGTTGCATTTGTAGATGGCCAAGTCCTAATGTGGCCAAAAGATAAAACTATTGATGATGCAATAGTGATTGGAGAGCAAGAGGGAGGATTGTACAAATTGAAGGGACAACTTGAACATGCCATGGTGCATGAATCCATAAAGCCAAGTGAACTTTGGCATCGAAGACTTGCACATGTGCACTATAGAGCACTACCAACTGCAAGCAAAGCTATAGAGGGTCTTCCTGAAATCAAGACCAAACATGAAGGTGTTTGCAAAGGATGTGGAAAAGGAAAGAACATAAAGAAGGCATTTCCAAGTAGTGAGAGTGGTCAATGCAGTATAATGAGCAACAGAATAATAATACAGTAGAACTTGGATAGAAGCAAAAATACTTCACACACACTAATTCATTAATCACAAATGGACAAATAAATAATACAATGCATGAGCAATTCGAATGCCTTGTTGATGTATATGTAACTTCGGAATGTATTTCACCCACGTATTTCATCTATGTATATTGTACTCCTATAGAGATGTTATTATTCCTCTATACGGAAGTATCGTCATTTGTATAGACAAGTGTCGCAAGTGGTAACTTGCGAATGGGTTATTAGACCACCATGTGTGGGGTCGGCCCTGATTAAGTTAATATTGGGTTATTGTACTAAGATAGACAAGTCAGCCCCATAAGGTTATTGGGCAGTCAAGACAAGTATAAATAGAGATCTCCTGATCTCTATTTGGATCACTCAAAACTCACTCTTCCTTCACTCGGAAACTGGCGCACATGTGAGGAGGAGGATCAGCTTCTAGGAAGAGTCTATCTCTATGTGCTTTGGTTGTACTTTGGTTGTACTATTTCTCTATCTATCTCTGAGGAAGTTGTGGGGTTTTTCACCTTAGGGTTTTCCCCATGGAAACTCTGTGTGTCTATTGTCTCTGATGTTTGAATATTATGATGATTGATATGCTTGCTATGATTGATATGCATTGATATACTGTACATGTTATTCTTTCAGTAAATATCCTAGAGTATATTGAATTAATGCTCCAAAATTGACATGGTATCAGAGCTAACCTGAGAAGAAGACATTGTGCAGTGACGGAAACCAGGGTTTCTCTCCATGGATTTTGGAAACGTAATATGATAGATTGACTCTCCTTAGCAAGGTGAATCGTTCTGTCCAATCAGAATTCAGTTCTGAGCACTTTCAATTTTGGCCCTAAAAATTAGGGTTTCCTCAAAAATAGGAATTTTTGAAATTTAAAGACATAGCTGGAAGCTCCTTGGAAAACTAAAAGTTTAGAGCTTTGGATCGAGATTTTTGGCTGGGTAAATCTCCAAGAAACTCAAACCCTAATTCAGGGTCCTCCATAGTGAATCCGAGAAGACTAAAAGGAATTTCTGAAGGGTGAAACTTTGCAGATCTCAAATTTTGAATACACCAGGCTGATCAGCTCATCAAGGCACATCTTTCCATCCTTTCAAAAAGTTGAAATTCACATTTTGAATTTTTAGGGTTTCTCTGACAAACCCTAATCCGAGACCAGATCCAGTTTTCAGCAAATCATGTGGTAAGAGCTAAATCTTTTCTATTTGCATTTGAAGTACTCTTTAAGATGTCTCACCACACCAAGATTGAGGATAAGCTTGAAGGGGTTGATAAATTCCGAGCATGGAAGTAGAGGATTGGGTTAATCCTGGAAGAAAATGAGTTGGGCTCTTACATAAGGGAAGAGGTCCCTGTCCCAGAGGAAGAAGAGGCTAAATCCCTCCATAAGAAGAACTTGGTCAAGGCAAAGAGGATCATTGTTGATTCTATCAAGGACCATCTCATCCCACATGCGTCATCTCTAAAGACACCCAAAGAGATGTTTGATTCCCTGACCAAGCTATTTGAAGGGAAGAACATAAATCAGAAGATGACCCTGCGGAACCAATTGAAAGGAGTGAAGTTTCAGAATGGAGAAACCATTCAATCTTATTTTTCTAGGGTCTCTCAGATCAAGGAACAACTGGAAGCGGTGGATGAAATGGTGGAGAATGGTGAAGTTGTCATGACCACTCTGAATGGCCTACCCAGGTCATGGGATTCCTTTATTCAAGGAATTTGTGCAAGAAGGAAGTTGATCTCCTTCAATAGACTGCAAGAGGAATGTTCACAAGAAGAAGCAAGGCTTGTGTCCCGAGAAGAAAAGATGGGAAGTGAAGATCAAGATCTCACAACACACACCAAGAAAGGAAGGTCAAAGAGAGAGCACTCTCATGCCAAGAAATCTTCACACTATCATCAACATAAAGATAAGAAAGATCTCAAATGCTTCACATGTAATGAGAAGGGTCATTTTGATTTAGAATATCCTAAGAACAAAAAGAACAACTACAACAATTTCAACAAGAAGAAGAAGGGCAGCAAGAAGAGATATCATGCTCATGCTGTTGAACATGATGAACCACCCAAGAAGAAGGATAGAGAAGAAAGTGATGATGATGACTCATCAAGTGAAGAAGAGTATGTTCTAATCTCTGCTCTTACAGGTACTATCTCTCATGGTTGTAATGATTGGTTTATTGACAGTGGGGCGGTTTATTGACAGTGGGGCTTCAAAGCACATGAATGGGTTTAAAGAATCCTTTCCTAATCTATCTGAACATGAGTCACCCCGTCAGGTGAAACTTGGGGATGACTACCAATACCCTATCAAAGGAAGTGGTGAGGCCTCCTACAATCTAGACTCTGGGAAGTCTTTGAAGATGAAAGATGTTTTGTATGTACCTGGGCTCAAGAAAAACTTACTCTCCATATCTGCATTGGATGCAAAAGGAATGCGGGTTGCATTTGTAGATGGCCAAGTCCTAATGTGGCCAAAAGGTAAAACTATTGATGATGCAGTAATGATTGGAGAGCAAGAGGGAGGATTGTACAAATTGAAGGGACAACTTGAACATGCCATGGTGCAAGAATCCATAGAGCCAAGTGAACTTTGGCATCGAAGACTTGCACATGTGCACTATAGAGCACTACCAATTACAAGCAAAGCTGTAGAGGGTCTTCCTGAAATCAAGACCAAACATGAAGGTGTTTGCAAAGGATGTGCAAAATGAAAGAACATAAAGAAGGCATTTCCAAGAAGTGAAAGCAAGGCAAAAGATATCTTGGAGATTATCCACTCCGATGTATGTGGTCCAATGTCATCCAGTTCTCTGAGTGGGTATGTTTACTATGTCTCTTTCATTGATGACTTCTCCAGGAAGACTTGGGTTTACTTCTTGAAGAAAAAAGATGAAGTGTTTGATAAGTTCAAGGAATTCAAAGCCTTGATGGAAAATCAAACTGATAAGAAGATCAAGACAATCAGATCCGACAATGGTGGAGAATTCACTTCATGTGATTTCAAGAAACTATGCCATGATTTAGGGATTAAGAGGGAGTTGACTGCTCCCTACAATCCACAACAGAATGGAGTTGCAGAAAGGAAGAATCGAACAATCATGGAAGCAGAAGGGCAATGCTGCATGACCAGGATCTACCTATGCATCTATGGGCAAAAGTAGCTAGGACAGTTGTATATGTGCAGAACAGAACACCCCACAAGATATTGGACAACAAGACACCAGAAGAGGTCTTCTCTGGTAAGAAACCTGAAGTTATCCATCTCAAACTATTTGGTTGTCCAATATACACTCATGTCCCAAAGGAAAAGAGGACCAAACTAGATCCTTCAGGAAAGAAGGGTATCTTTGTGGGTTACAGTGAAAGTTCGAATGCTTACAGAATATACTTTCCAGGGTTCAAGAAGATTGATGTTAGCAGGGATGTGACATTTGATGAAAACTCAACATTCATCAAATTAAGGAAGACACCTCTTGAAGATTATGAAGAACCTAAGGAAACTAGATTTCAAGACACTACGATGACTGAAGCAATTCCATATGCAAATCATGAAATTGAAGATCCGCAAGAACCTGTAGATCCACCCCATGAGAATAACTTCCACAAGAGGAAACCTACATGGGATGGAGAGCTCATTCAAGATGCAGAAAGATATGGCATTCCAGAAGAAGAACACAGAGCAAAGAAGATAACTAGATCCCATACCAGCTATGTTGCTTTACTCTGTGATATCATGAACAAAGAACCTTCCAATTATGAAGAAGCAGCGGAAAAGAAAGAATAGAAGGATGCCATGGTCGAAGAATACCAATCAATAATGAAGAATGATGTTTGGGATATTGTCCCAAGACCTGAAGGGAAGTCTGTTGTGACTTCCAAATGGATCTACAAAATCAAGCATGCTGCAGATGGCAGCATAGAGAAATACAAGGCAAGATTCATAGCTCGTGGCTTTTCTCAGAAGGAGGGAATAGATTATGAAGAAACTTTTGCTCCTGTAGCCAGGTACACTTCCATCAGATCAGTACTTGCTCTGGCTGCAGTGATGAAATGGAAGATACACCAGATGGATGTCAAGACTGCTTTCTTGAATGGTGTAGTTGAAGAGGAAGTGTGTGTGGAGAAGCCACTTGGTTTTGAGACACATGACAGGGAGTCATATGTGTGCAGAATGGATAAGGCTTTGTATGGCTTGAAGCAATCTCCCAGGACTTGGTATGGTAGGATGGACAATTTCCTATATAGTTTGGGCTTTACCAAGAGTAAAGCGGATTCCAACCTTTACTACAAGGTTGAGGAAGGAAATCTTGTGATACTACTCCTGTATGTGAATGATCTGTTTGTAACAGGCAATGATAGTTTGATTGTCAATACCAAGAGGAAGCTTCCAGCCGAGTTCGAGATGAAGGACTTAGGGATGATGCAGTATTTTCTAGGCATGGAGGTGTGGCAGAGTGCAGATGGTATCTTCCTTGGACAAGGGAAGTATGCAGTAGAGATCCTGAAGAGGTTCGGGATGATGGACTGCAAGGCCATGGCCACACCTATGGAATCAAACCTGAAGCTTCTGTGTGATGCTTCATCTGAGTCGGTTGATGTCAATATGTATTTTTAGATGATTGGGTCCTTGATGTACCTAATGAACACGAGACCAGATATTTGCTTTGCGGTGAACACATTGAGCCAATTCCTGATGGATCCAAGGAGTGTTCACCTGGTTACTGTAAAGCATATTCTAAGGTACCTGAAGGGTACAGATGATTATGGGCTCAAGTATGATGCGAATCGAAAGTTTAACCTACAAGGTTATGTTGATTCAGATTGGGAAGGTAGTGCTACAGATAGGAAGAGCACTTCTGGGTGTTGCTTCAATATGGGATCAGGTGTGATCTCTTGGTTTAGTAGGAAACAGTAGTGCGTAGCACTAAGCACAACCGAGGTAGAGTATGTTTCAGCCTATTCGGCTAGTTGTGAGGCAGTATGGCTTCAGAAGCTATTGTCTGAGTTATTTGATCTCCCACTAGAAGCTACTGGTATCTTTTGTGAAAACTAGAGTTGTGTGAAGCTATTTGAGAACCTGGTGTTCCATGATAGGTCGAAACACATAGAGATCAAATATCACTATATCAGGGATATGGTGCAGAGAGGAGTAGTGAATCTCCTGTATGTTGTGATGGATGAGCAAATTGCAGATGTACTGACGAAGCCACTAGCCAGAGTGAAGTTTGAGTACTTTAGAGAGAGGCTTGGTGTTCTTCAGATTGATGACACTTCAAGGAAGAAGTGATGGACACATTTGGTGAAGCCATCCAAGCATGTTGGAAGGAGGATCCTTCACATGGCTGTGAATGTAAGCGTTGAATGATGAGCATCAGGACGATGCTCTAGTTACTGCTCTGTATATGCATCAGGTGGATGCTGGATATGATCAGTTGGATCATTTATATGTATATGGATGTACGCATCATGTTGGATGCTGGATATGATCAGTTGGATCATGTGTATGTATCTATAGATGTATCAGGTGGATACATTGTATGATCAGGTACATCATGTATGTTGATATGTATCAAGTATGATCAGGTGGATCATGTATTTGTATATGTATCAGGTGGATACATTGTATGATCAAGTAGATCATGTATGATGATATGTATCAGGCGGATACTATGTATGCATCAGGTGGATGCATTGTATGATCAGGATGATCATGGATGATGAGCTTTAGGATGTTGCTCCAAATATGCATCAAGACGATGCAGTGATGAGTATCAGGATGATACTCTAGATGATATGCATCAGGATGATGCTATGATGATGATCAGGATGATCATATGTATCAGGTGGATACATTACATAATCAGTTGGATTGTGTGCGATGAGTTTCGAAGACACAGATGCACGGAGCCTTTCTGACATGGTGGTAGATGTGTTCTCCCATGTGCGTTGATGTAAGTGCAGAGCCTTTCCGACATGGTGGTAGATGTGTTCTCCCATGTGCGTTGATGTAAGTGCAGAGCCTTTCCGACATGGTGGAAGATGTGTTCTCCCATGTGCATTGATGTAAGTGCAAATCCTTTCTGACATGGTGGCAAATGTGTTCTCCCATGTACGTTGATGTAAGTGCAGAGCCTTTTTGACATGGTGGTATATGTGTTCTCCCATGTGCGTTGATGTAAGTACAGAGCCTTTCCGACATGGTGGTAGATGTGTTCTCCCATGTGCGTTGATGTAAGTGCAGAGCCTTTCCAACATGGTGGCAGATGTGTTCTCCCATGTGCATTGATGTGAGTGTTGAGCCTTTCTCGGATGGTCATAGGAAAGTCCTTCCATGCCGATGAGTGTAAGTGCTTTGTTGTGTGCATCTAGACTATGCTTCGTGAATGATGTTATGATCAGTATGATCATGAGTATCAGGATGATACTCTGTGGCTATGGACAAGTTGTGCAGTAGCATGTAAAAGGTCTTGGGAGATCCGATAGGTTGAGTTGTGTGCTTGTAATCAGTCCTGGGATACTCTTTCGAGGTTTTGTTGACTCACGTAATAAGTCCCAAGGATTCCACAGTATGGCCAGTGATAATGAAGACCTACAGGTGGTGGGCCTACATCCAGTATGAAAAAGGACTGGCTCTGTAGAATTTCCTATGATGAGTATATTTGATTGAGATAGCAGCAGCAGTGATGAGGATGATGATTCGCTGATGATGATCCAGAGAAGAAGACTTGTGCTAGCAGATCTGTGTCGAGAAATACCTTCCTAGTTAAGAGGGAGTGTTGATGTATATGTAACTTCAGAATGTATTTCACCCATGTATTTCATCTATGTATATTGTACTCCTATAGAGATGTTATTATTCCTCTATACGGAAGTGTCATCATTTGTATTGACAAGTGTCGCAAGTGTCGTAACTTGCCGATGGGTTATTAGACCACCATGTGTGGGGTAGGCCCTGATTAAGTTAATATTGGGTTATTTTACTAAGCTAGACAAGTCGGCCCCATAAGGTTATTGGGTAGTCAGGACAAGTATAAATAGAGATCTCCCGATCTCTATTTGGATCACTCAGAACTCACTCTTCCTTCACTCGAAAAGTTGCGCACATGTGAGGAGGAGGATCAACTGCTAGGAGGAGTCTATCTCTGTGTACTTTGGTTGTACTTTGGTTGTTCTATTGCTCTATCTATCTCTAAGGAAGTTGTGGGGTTTTTCACCTTAGGTTTTTCCCCACGGAAACTATGTGTGAGTATTGTCTCTCATGTTTGCATCTTATGATGATTGATATGCTTGATATGATTGATATGCATTGATATACTGTACATGTTATTCTTTCAGTAAAGATACTAGAGTATATTGAATTAATGCTCGAAAATTAACATGCCTAAGGTGGCAATTCGAATTAGCCTTCATGGAGTGATCAAGAGATCATTGGATTGTCATTGGAGCACAACTGGAAGTCTTCATCATCATCAGTGGAGTCATCAATGCTCAAGTAACTGTCAACCATCAGTCAAACTGAGTCTAGTAGGTGTAACTGAGTGTAACTAAGTGTAACTGAGTGTAACTAAGTGTAACTAAGTGTAAACTGAAGACAACTGGACTGGTAGGTGAAGAAGGGTGAGTTGCTTCCTAAAATCAAGGAAAAAGGGCGCATTAAGCAACTGGAGGGATAAAACTGATCAGTGAGAAGCTCTCGGGGGCTGGCTAAGTAAGGGCTAGGTGCTGGACTGATGACTAGAATGCATGCAAATGCATGAAAACCATAAATGATGCATGAAAACCCTAAAAGTGCATGCATGACTGAAAATGTAAATGATCAAATACTGGTGGGACTAGGATGGAGTATAGGAATATCCTAACAGCCCCCCTTAATCCATCCTGGGCCCTGGTAACTAAGACCAAAGGTCACCCAATACAATGAATAATAACAGTCAATAAACCAAGGAAGTGGGGAAAATTTCATGGGAAAAATACCCCCCCCTCAAAACAAACTGTAAGGCACACATAAAAAATAAATGCTCCAAACTCAAGCAGGTGTGATGCTTGGTCATATGTCTGGAGGTATCTTTTTCTTAGGAAGAAGTGGATCATGCTCAAAAAGCATGTGCTTGTACTTGCTCTTCAGATCGAATGTGACGAGAACAAATCCAAAAGTATTAGGATGATCCTTGAACCTATGATTCAAATCAGTTGAGGTAGGATCAAAAACATGAATATGCAGATGGTCTTTTGTCTTCTCCTTTCGAACCATCATGGGTGAGATCATGCCAAAAAGAACCATCATATGATTGCTTGAAATCCAAATCAGATTTAAGACTTGAAGAATAGTTTCTTGAGATCTCCTTTGAACCAGCAGGGGTGAGATCAAAACTGTCATATGCATGAGAAATTATCCCAAGTAGTAATTGCTTAGAATCCAAATTAGATCCAATACTTGAATCATGGTTTCTTGAGATCTCCTTTGAACAATAAGAGGTGAGATCAAAACCAGTAAATGCATGAGAGATTATCCCAAGCGAATGGCAATGGTTTCTTGAGATCTCCTTTGAACCATAAGAGGTGAGATCAAAACCAGTGGATGCATGAGAAATTTTCCCAAGCGGGTGGAAATAGAGCGAATGCATTACCTCCAATAGCTGATTTTACCTCCGAAATAATCATTTGATCGTGATGCAAACCAATAGACTCTGGTGCAAGAGAGGATTTAGGACCTTCTGCAATATCTAGAGTGTGATCTGGCACAGAAAGAGAAGAATGTTGGAGCATGAGTGTAGAATATGCAAGTTCTTTGTGGACAACTTCAATATGAGATGACACTGGTTCATGATCTGAGAGACCATCAAGGGGAGCGAATGCATCACTTTGCTTGTTCTCGAAAGGGTTTGGACCAATTCCTTCATTTTGTTTGCCAAATCTTTCATCCAAGTAAGCCCATATCTTTTTGGAGATGAAATATTAGGGAGGTCATATATCATGCATGCATAACTCATGACTGCACAAGCTTGTTCACCTTCACTTAACCCGTCATACTCTTCAGAATAGGATTTGAACTCTCTTTCAAAACAATAATCAAAGAGACTATGTCTCTTCAAATGTGATATTATTTGTGGTTTCCATTCATCATAGTTGAATGGAGAAAGAGGAGTAATTCCTGATGAATACATGGAAGTTGTAGAAGACCTGCAAAAACAATAGAGAATATCTGCAACTGCTACTGCTGCAAAGATACTGCAACTGCTGCACTCGAAATCTTGGTAATAACCTGCAAAAAACTCTCAAGAATGGAGATAAACAATACTCTCAACTCGCTCTGATACCATGTGAAATCCTCACAACAAATCTAAGAGATGATGTATACCTCACAAGAAAGTAATTGATTAAGCAAGAAAATAGAAGAAGAGTGGTCAATGCAGTATAATGAGCAACAGAATAATAATACAGTAGAACTTGGATAGAAGCAAAAATATTTCACACATACTAATTCATTAATCACAAATGGACAAATAAATAATACAATGCATGAGGAATTCAAATGCCTAAGGTGGCAATTCCAATTAGCCTTCATGGAGTGATTAAAAGATCACTGGAGTGTCATCGGAGCACAACTGGTGTCATCGGAGCACAACTGGAAGTCTTCATCATCATCAGTGGAGTCATCAATGCTCAAGTAACGGTCAACCATCAGTCAAACTGAGTCTAGTAGGTGTAACTGAGTGTAACTAAGTGTAAACTGGAGACAACTGGACTGGTAGGTGAAGAAGGGCAAGTTGCTTCCTAAAATAAAGGAAGAAGGGCGCATTAAGAAACTGGAGGGCTAAAATTAATCAGTGAGAAGCTCTCGGGGGCTGGCTAACTGAGGGATAGGTGCTGGATTGATGACTGGAATGCATGCAAATGCATGCAAATCCTAAATGATGCATGCAAACCCTAAAAGTGCATGCATGACTGAAAATGTAAATGATCAAAATACTGGTGGGACTAGGATGGAGTATAGGAATATCCTAACAATCGGAACTCCAAATATCCCACCCCAGTCAATTTACCCCTCTGACTTCCACACTCTGCAATCTAGCATGCGGGAGTCGGAAGTCAAAACACCCAAATAACAACTATGGAGAAAATTGCTCCTCTGACTTCCGCACTCCGCAATTCATCTTGCGAGAGTCAGAACTTGAAACTTCCAAATCACTACGCCGATAATTCATGCCTCCAGCTTCCGCGATCCAAAATCCGGCTTGCAAGAGTCAGAAGTTGGAACTTCCAAATCACTATGCCAGGAATTCACGCCCCCGGCTTTTACAATCAGCAATCCGCACTGCAGGTTAAGAAGGTCGAAAGTCATCCAAATGCCCCTGTTACAGCCAAATTCTCAGGCCAATATCTTCTTCCTCCTAGGTCCATTTTGGGAAAATATGGTACCATTGGAAAGCTCTCGGTGATCCTTATGCAACTACATGATCCTCTTCCACATCTGATGACTCTGATCCTATCCTTATTCCAACCTAAATGTGGCCCCAAACTTCATCAAGGCCTCTTCGCCACTCTGTAAGGGGCTCTTATGCTCCTCAGTCATGGCCCTTGCCTTCATCTTATCCTCATGGGAAGCATGAACACCACAGGGGAGTTTCTATTTCCTCCCCAAATCTGTAACTGAACCTTCTGCACCTCCAGGGCCTCAACCAAACATATCCCTATTCATCAATGAACAGACTTACCAATAAATAAAACACATGGAGGAAAAACACAGCTGTATTAAACCTTATTAACACACACTCAGAATACATTTATCAACACCTCATCATAGGCATAACAATAACATAAAGTACAGGTATTCAATTCCATTTATCTGCTGGATCAATCCATGCATTATGGCATAAAGAAACAATCATTCATGTATATAAAATTGGCATAATCAGAGGCAACAGGAAACACTTATCTTTAATTGAAACCACCAAGCAACTGGCTATGGACTGCAATGTTCCAACCCAACCATAGGTCTCTTCCCATCCTTTATTATTTCAGCACTCAGAGACCACCCCCGAGATGGGGATATGTATCCACTAAGGAGGAACTACTCAGGTTTAATCACAGCCTTGGTTTCACACCAATAGTCATGCTAATCCAACACACGGTTGGGCTTATCAATAATGCCAAGAGACAAGGGAGGATGAAGCTAATCCAATGATGTCACCACAGAGCTACAGACATATCCAACTCAATCATACAGTCTTCGATGGGTTTATCAAGCAGTTCCAACCTATTCTCTCTCTTCTGCTCTGTCATCCACACTTATATCTCCTCAGGGTTATGGTCGAAAGGCTCTATCCCGCGACTAGGGTTTTGGCTATTAAATTTAGTTTATCTATGAATTCCTGGCATCCAACACTCTCCAAAGCACCCCAAGTTTCGGGTCTATGGGTTCCCCAATGGATTTCCCTTCCCACGCATATTTCTGAGCGATCTTGGCTCTGCAAATCATGGTTTCCCCAAATCCCAATTTCTAGTTCTATCTCTCTATTGGGTCTGTCTCTCCCCTACCAACTGAAGCTTGAATTATTATCATGGCATGGGGATGAGAGAAAACGTCCTCCCGTAAGGTGGAGTGACTTAGGGGCCAAGCAAACCAAGCCCATACCCTACCTTATGGATTTCAGGGTAGCCCATACTCCATCAACCTCATGGACAGTTTTCTGCAGTCATCCTTACACATAATTAAATGACAGCTAGGGCAGTCAAAAGTGGGTTGTCAAGGTGACGAATGGCAGCCTATGGTTCAATCCCAAAACCCCCTCACCTTTCCCTAGTGGATACATTGTCCCCCTCATTTAGTTGCATCCATAGCCAGCCCCTTGGTATTTTTATTACATGATATTTACATCATTTTACAATCTTCATGGCTTAATAGCACATGGATCACAAAATGTCAAATACTTGCCTCTTAAATCTGAGCATTCACTAGTAGGGATTGAGATCAACGTTAGGAATTATACATCTCATATGCACAATGTTTAAATAAAATCCAATATATCCTAAGGGTCAAAATGGGGATATTACAATTCCCTCCCCCTTAGAATAACATTGTCCTCGATGCTTAAATACTTAGGAATACATACACAATTTACACATGTCCAAAATTCACAAAATGTGGCAGGTCTATCCTGCATTTCATCTTTTACTTTGAGCTTCCAGGACCAAGTCCTTTGGTTTCTACAGTTTGCTCCTGTTGGATTTGACCTTCTAGCTGATCTACAATTCTGGAAACTTTATGGCTACAATTCTTCTTGATGTCCTTTGTTGGGAAGTTACGGAGGCAATGATTTCCTCCACATTCCCAACATTTTAGTGGCTGCTTTTTCTTTACCTACTCCATTTCCCCTGATTCTTCCAGCCTTGAGCGTTTCTTAATGGGCTGATTGGGTGACTACCTCTTCATTGACACATTGTACCTTCCACTGTTGATAGCTTCCAGAATGTCATTTACCTCATTTTGCAGATTAATAGAGTCCTGCAAAACCTTGTGGTTCATCTCATTCTATTGCTTTTGTAGCTTGAGCATTTCCCCAATATTTTCTTGGGTCTTGGAAATTCTTTGAAGAATATTTCCAGACAAATCTAGTAGCTTTTGGTATGCTTCCATGATCAATGTGCACAGTTGTCCACACTTGCTTACTGGAAACACTTGTCTTGTAACATCTACAACCAATTGATTTAATTGTCACCTATGAAATTCATCATTTCAATTCTTGTTAGTCCAGGCATAACATAAGCACTAAGATCAGACAATTACTTGCCCAATTTACATGGAAAGTTCATGCTTTATCCATGATACTTCCACACATTTCATGCTTGTCCAACATACAAATGAACTCATTCATGTTCATCCTTTCACATGGAATTAACTAATTCAGCATTCACAATGTATTTCAAGTAAGATAAACATAATCAACTTTCAGCCATAACATGCATTCAAAATTTTTATGTCTCTAAAATGCATCAATCAAAAACGAAAGAGAAGAGTAAGAGTTTCCCCCTCTTAATCTTGTTCCAATCTGGAGCCCCACCACAACTATGGTTCCATGCTCCTTGGTCTCTTTCACTTCAAATGTGAATGCTTGACTCTCCTTTTCCTATTTTTTGCAATGACACTTAGTGTCTAAGGTCTGTCCAAGGCTTCTCAACCAAGGAACCCTTCCCCATGATTTCCTACTAAACCTTTGGCTACTAGGACCCACACAAGTCCACTAGCACCACTTTCCATTGCTAGTCATACTAATCTTTTTAGGACAGTCACATGTCCACATGCATCCTTAGGATGCCTTCAAGGTTCTTGCTTTCAGCAATACCTACACTCACACATTGAGTCAATTCACATGTCAAGTTCATTTTCATAGGATTTATCTCTAAACTGGAGCTGAAAAATCATATACACACGTATATTCATATTAAGTAAGCAAAAATATACAAGATAACCAAATACTTATTTGTATTGGATGTCTTCATGTTATTCCACATGCTCCTTCTTTGCTTTATGAGCCTTGGATCACCTATGGATACAATAATGAATGTTTGGCTAGCACGCAGGCTGCTCTTACAACATTCTGATAGGCAATTCCAAGCCAGTATGTCGACTAGGTTTATCAGGCATCCCATTAACCAATATGCTAAGCCAGTACACCGATTGGTTTTATCAAGCATTTAAGGAATTTTTTGGCCAGCACGCGGGCTACTCCACAACATTCAATGGTCAAGCCAGCACTTCCCATACCTGTTGACAAACCAATCCCATACCTGTTTTTCCCTCTCCATTGCCAAGCTAGCACTTCTGTATGGGTATATAGGCCAATGGAAGGAAACTTCACCATAACCATTTCAAAGTCAAGGACTCTAATACAAATCCATAGGCATCTCCACGCATTCCATCCAGTCTCGGCACCTTCTTCACTTTTCTTCTTAGCATGCATCACCAATTGCATGTATAATACTTGACAACACAAGATGGGTAGTAAGCTCGTCAATATTGCTGATATAAAATTGTAACATACTTCATACAAGTTCACTCTCTAATATTGAAACACCAGGAATGCGTCCATTCCTTTAGGGTGTATTCAATGTTGACAACCATAACACAACACAACACCCAAAAGGTGTGCACCCCTTTCCGATGTGAGTCATGTAGGCCTTAATCACACTCAAGCAGTATAAAATAAAAACACGCTCTATATATTAATTCTAATACTTAGACACGTGTATTCTCATCTAGGGTTACAAAACACTTATCGGATTGCAGATGTATTTTCTCTTCCTACAATGTGTCCTCTTGACACACTTCTCACATAGCCAAACAGTCAACAATATTAATAATCAAGCTCAAATCTGAATTTACAATTATGTTCACTACATAATTTTGGTTTATTCAACCATGAGCCCATCCTCATATTGTTTGGCTCTTGTAATGGGTATAATTCTGTCCATTATGGTTTACACTTGATCCCATAGCATATGCATCCACCTACAGCATGTCCTCTTGACACAATTATGGAGAACCAAACAACCATTAGTACTCATTAGTAAAATCCCAAATCTAAAATTTACAAATCTATTCTACACAAAAATGAAATTTCATCTCCATGCGATCCTTCTCACAATTTTTTGCTTTTGTACATGGTAGATTCCAGTCTTTATCGAATCTAAGGACGGCTTCTCAATGATGAGAGAAGATGATGGTACAGTGACATCAGTTAAAGAGTTGGAAGCTTTTTTAGTATTACTTCCAACAGGTTCCTTCGAAGGGACTAAGTCGTATGATCGCGAGCGAGTGTTCAAATTGATCGTTTCATTACGCACCATGAGAGCATGCGCGGTATTGGATAGTTCCCCCTGGGATAGGGGGGGTTGAGCAATCATTTGTTGATTTTGAGTGGGAAACGGATCGTTGAGGACTACGGGATTCAAATTACCCCTAAGAAACTTTTGGACTTCGTCTCTATGGGGACACTCTTTGGAGAAGTGATCATCTCCGCACAGTAGACAAGGATACTTTTGTTTCCTTTTCTGTTTGGTGTCATCAGGAGTGCTCTTTTGTTCCTGCTAGGCAGAAGATTTCTTAGGTTTCCCTTTGTTCTTATTCTTGCTGCCAGAATTCTGAGATGAATCTGATTGGACAGAATTCACCTCTTCAGTTACAGCAAGAGTGGTCGATTTGGCGGTGTTGTGCGCAGCCTGAGTTGGTAATGGGGAGGAACCATGAAGGTTCGACGATCCAATAGTGTTAGAAGCAGGTTGGGTGTTAAGGGATCCAATGATTCCATCAGTTTGGAGTCCCTTAGAAGGTTTTGTGGGGTCATAAGTGTCACGGGGTGCGTCAGGAAGAATTTCAAACAGCATGCCCGATTGAGCATAGACCAAGTCTAGGTAATGGGCACGAGCGATAGCTTGTGCTTTAGTGACAGCACCGCCCATGGTGACATCTCGAGCTATGTGAGGGATGAGGGACTTCGTAAACCAATCTGCTAGGAGTTGGCCTGGAATGGGAGACTTCATCAAGCATCTTCTCCTCCGCCACTCATGTATATGAGTAGAGATATGAGTGGCGATATTCTGGCGGAGAGAGGTGAGAAGGTCCGTACCAATTTCATAGTGTATAGGTAGTTGGAAGTGAGTCAAAAATTTCATAGCAAGAGACCCAAAATCATGAAAAGAATGAGGTGGTAGTTTGATATACCACTTGGTAGCCGAACTAGTGAGAGTTCATTGAAATAATCTCAGACGGATCGAGTCGTCGATCAGGGCATTGGATGAACACCATAAATGGTATGTCATCACATGGTGTTTAGGATACTCATCCATCTTCCCATCAAACTTAGGGATATCCTATGGAAGTTTCACTGGAATCGGGGGCCAATTAGTTCTATGGTAGATGGGGTCGTTCATCAATCAAGATAGATCGGGTAGTTCCAAAGTAGCCAAAAAGGGAAGCTATTGATTAGGTTGCGTGTACTGGTAGTATTGGTAAGGCATGTAAGGACTGGTAGGACCTCGTATCAACTAATTAAAGGGTGACCACGGAGGAAACTGGCCATAGGGGAGTGTGCCCCCAGGATTGTAAGGGGGTCCTCCACCATAAGTTGGTCCATTCCAATAAGGTGGGGGTCCACCTCCACCACCGAGAGGAGGTGGAGGTCCGTCACCATCGTTGGGAGGAGGTGGGGGTCCATAACCATGATAAGGTGGCTCATCGCCGACTCTGCCTGGAGGGGGTGGTGGACCACCTCCACCGCTAGAAGGATGGGGGCCCCCACCACCTCCACTGCCGGAAGGATGAGGGTCTCCACCACCACCACCGCCACCATAATAATTAGATCCACGACTTCCTCCTCCTGGAGGGGGTGGTGGACCACCTCCACCGCTCGACGGGAAATGTCCTCCTCCACCATAATAGGGTGGTCCTCCGTCGCCTCTGCTCATGGGGGGTGGTGGACCATTCCCACCACCGCCGGAAGGGTGGGGACCGTTGTTGGTAAAATGAGTTGTACCTCCGCCAGAAGGGAGAGGTCCACCTCCTACAAAGTTAGGTGGGGGCCCACCACCTCCAGCAGGAGGTGGGGGTGGACTGATTGGGGGTGGTGGTGCTTGAGAGATAGTTGGCTTGGGTCCATGTTGTAAAACGGGTTGTTGCCCCCATAGAGTGTAGGGATTTTCGGGATAAGGAATCCCGTATGGTGCATTTCCGAGATTAGATTGACCCAGCACAGGGTTAATAGAACCTGGATACGCTTGACTCCATGCGGGTTGAGTTACATTGGATGGCCCCCCAACATGAGATAATCCCATGGTGGATGGTCTAGCTAGTTGGGGAGGTCCAACAGGAGGTCCGTTGGGGATTCCATCGCCTATGTTCTGGTTAGGAAACGGGGGTTCCCCCCCAGCCACAATAGGTTGGCCATTATTCAAAGGTTGAACAAACATAGGTTGTTGATTAGCTACCATAGTAATAACATTACAAATGAGATAATCTGGGAGAATGCATATCCTCCCCTCGAATTTCGAGGTGGGGGAGGAACTGGTAAAGTAACTGTGGTAGTAACAGGTGTGTTGGACTATTTTTGTTCAACCGGTTGGTTCACCTGAAGTGCAGGACTGGATTCCTGTGAGGGTTAACCAGTCTCATTAATGGTCAGGTTGTGGAGAGATGGTTCGGGTGAACCAAAAGATATCGGATGAACCGAGGTGTCTCTATACCCAGGCCGTTGCTCGAGACTTTGTCTTTGAAGTTCATCACCCCTAACACGTAATCGTTCTAGACGATCATGAATAGGGATGAAAATCTCGGCGGGGTCAAGCCTGTAGAAGGGTCTAGAGAGTTCTGGAGTAGTCCAGTTGAGTGGGGATGCAATGGCAAAATAAGCCACTGGGTGACCGGTAGAAGATGTCCAGTAAGCTGTTGAAGGACCAACAACTGCTGTGGGATCATCCTGGGGTTGATTTATCCATTCCAATGATCCAGGTTCTCCCAGCATGACGGGAGAGAGGTCTTACGAAGTGGGGATTTTTGCGTCTTCATCCTGTGGGGGATGAGAGGCAGGTGAATCTGGAGGAGTATATGGAAACAAATGTCCTCCAATATTCAAAGTGGGGTTTTCCACTTCTTGTGACCCAACCCTGACTTGAGATCCATCCTCACCCTTGAAATTACCTCTTGGTTAAGGGGATATTCAGGTGGTAAGTTTTGGATTCTATAGGACCTTCTCCAAGGAAAGTTAGCCAGAGTGACTGAAACAAAAAGTTTCTCCTAAGGAAAGCTAAAAGAAAAGCAGACCAGATAAAACACTACGCAAACTAAGGCCACAAGCAAACTTATGTGATAAGAGTGGATTCAAAGTCTAGAACTTCACGGGATTATCCAGGCATCGCAAACCGCTATATACTACAGTATCTAACAATATGACGCGACAAGGAGGATTGGGACTGTACCCTTTCCTGCATACCCGATTACCTGGAAAGTACATGCGTGCTAATCTCCCTGAGTGTTGTTCTCAGTGTATTGCTTTGCCAAGATAGCCAAATGGTTAACTCAGTTGGTTTCAGGAATCCTAGTGGTGTCTCCCGATATACGCAAGGTACGTGGGACCTCAAATCCGTAGTGGTGTTGTCTAATGCACAACCGTTCGACAAGAGACCTTCCGATATACTACCGAGTACGTGATACACCCTTCGATATATGCCAAGTACGGATTATGGTACTTGGTGGGTACGTGAAGGAGCTTGATATACTGGTAAGTACGTCAAAGACTACAATACCCCCGGGATACAGTGCTGGAAAATAACGACAGCTGCCACACTTAACGACACTGGAACACGTCTCTAACTTACACATAAGTTGCTAAAAAATTTACCTAGTTCTACCATTAATTTTATCTGGATGGTTAGGTGAATGCATGAGGTGAGTACATAATCGGAAGCATAATGCAAGTCTTAGCTACATGCACGAAATATTCTTTTCTTTTGATGAATTCTAATCATGGGAAGGGGAAATCTTTTTCTTTCCAACGAGATTTTTCAAAACAATGCAATGCAACAATTCCCAATTCAAACAAGTTTGACTATAAAAGCATTCTTTTCATTTTGTGCGAAATGCAAAAAATTACAACACTACTAATCCAAATCACAACATTTTTTCCTTTTCTTTTCCTTTTCAAAACGAAAATGATGGTAGGTAATGAAAAGAGAGAATTCTAAGATGGAGTATGCAAGCTTTTCAATTTCACTTTCAATGGCCTAAAAGCAGTAAGAATTAAAAATACATCTATCTTTCCTTAGCATGGAACTAATTTTGCAAAAACTGAAGTATATTTTGGATTTTTCGAGAAAATGAGAAACTCATAATTCAAGCAAAACACAAGCGATCACACGTTCATTCAATTTTTCCAAAAATGCATAAGCAAAACATTCCAATGCACGAACATTTTTCTTCAACAATGCCTGAGAAATGATGGGAAAGAGGCACTTTGAACTTTTCAATGGATGCATCAAAAGATTAACTTGATAACAACTACGCTTTCAGATGTAAATGACTGAAAAGAAAACACTACTTGTAGCACTCAGTGAACTTCAGAAAACTCAAAAAAAGACAAGCACTCAATCAAACTGAAAGACACACGTGACTCAAAGTCAGAAAGTAGCAAGCAAAGCTCAAAAAATAATGTAAATGAGGTCTGCGAGCTGATCTAATGTAGTAACCAGATCAGTTAAGGAGAGGAGGGAATGCAAGGGTGAGAGGATGAAGGTGGAGGAGACAAGAGTATCCACCACTACTGGTTCTTAGACTTGTCCAAGATGGAACCCAAAATCAATCCAAGCAAAACCAAACACTCAACACACAAATCAAAGATGGGATCTCTGGCCGAATCTTGCAGCACAGAGGGAGTTCATACAACAAACCAAAGCTCAGATTAATAAATGGATATGGGATGCCTGCATGCCAAATTCGACAAATCGATGCACTCTGTGCTTGTGCACAGTGCGACGCCGCATCTCACCAATGCAGGGAGTGAGACGGTGTCGTAGTATACTAGTGAGGGGACTGCGATGAGTGACTAACAGACAAAAAACAGAGACACAGTGTCGCTCTGTTTTCACTAACCAGGTGCGATAGGTGAGATCTGTTAACTTTTGAGCATTAATTCAAGATACTCTAGGATCTTTACTAAGAGAATAACATGTACAGTATATCAATGCATATCAATCATAGCAAGCATGTCAATCATCACAAGAAACAAACATAAGAGACAATAGACACACAGAGTTTTCATGGGGAAAACCCTAAGGTGAAAAACCCCACAACTTCCTCAAAGATAGATAGAGCAATGATACAACCAAAGTACAATAGATAGACTCCTCCTAGAAGCTGATCCTCCTCCTCACATGTGCGCCACTTTCCGAGTGAAGGAAGAGTGAGTTCTGAAGTAATCAAAATAGAGATCGGGAGATCTCTATTTATACTTGTCCTGACCGCCCAATAAACTTATGGGGCCGACTTGTCTAGCTTAGCACAATAACCTCATGTTACATTAATCCGGGCCGACCCCTTACAAGGTTGTCTAATAACCCATTGGCAAGTTAACACACTTGCGACACTTGTCAATACAAATGACGACACTTCCATATAGAGGAATAATACATCTCTATAGGAGTACAATAAATATATATATGAAATACATTCTGAAGTTACGTATACATCAACACTCCCTCTTAACTAGGAAGGTATTTCTTGACACATATCTACTAGCACAAGTCTTCTTCTCTCGATCATCATCAGTGAATCATCATCCTCAAATCATTGTCATCGTCACTGCTGCTGCTATCTCAATCAATCTCTGAATCTACTCATCATGGGAAGTTCTATAGAGCCAGTCCTTTTTCATACTAGATGTAGGCCCACCACCTGCAAGTCTTCATCATCACTGGCCATACTATGGAATCCTCAAGACTTATTACATGAGTCAACAAAACCTCGAAAGAGCATCCCAGGACTGATTACGAGCACACGGCTCAACCTATCGGATCTCCCGGGAACTTTTACATGCTACTACACAACCTGTCCATGGCCATAGAGTATCACGAAGCACAACCTAGAAGCACACACACAAGAATTACACTCACCGGCATGGGAGGACCAACCTACCACCATCCGTGAAAGGCTCACAACACTTACATCAACGACCATGGGAGGACCAACCTACCACCATGTCGTAATGGCACAACACTTATATTGCAGCCATGGGAGAACACATCTACAACCATGCTCAAATGGCCCCGACATTTATATCGCATCCATGGGAGAACACATCTACAACCATGCTCGAATGGCCCCAACACTTATACCGTAGCCATGGGAGAACACATCTACAACCATGCTCGAATGGCCCTGGCAATTACATCACGACCATGGGAGAACACATCAACAACCATGTCCAAAAAGCTCATGTGCATCTGTGTCTTCAGAACTCATCACACATAATCCAACTGATTATGTAATGTATCCACCTGATACATGTCATCACATATGATCATCCTGACCATCATCACTGCATTGTCCTGATGCATGTCATCTGGAGCAACATCTTGAAGCTCATCATCCATGATCATCCTGATCATATAATGCATCCACCTGATGCATACCAAGTATCTACCTGATACATATCATCATACATGATCCACCTAATCATATAATGTATCTACCTGATACATACACAGATACATGATCCTCCTGATCATACAATGTATCCACCTGATATATATCAACATACATGATCTACCTGATCATACAATCATATCCACCTGATACATATAAAGATACATGGTCCAAGCATCCAACATGATGCATATATACATACATATAAATGATCCAACTGATCATATCCAGCATCCAACATGATGCATACATACATAAATGATCCAACTGATCATATCGAACAGAAACTAGAACATCATCCTGATGCTCATCATCCAGCGCTTACATCCATATCCATGTGAAGGATCCTCCTTCCACCATGCTTGGAATGGCTTCAGCAAATGTCTCCATCAATTCTTCCTCGAAGTGTCATCGATCTGAAGAACACCAAGCCTCTCTCTGAAGTACTCGAACTTCACTCTGGCTAGTGGCTTCATCAACACATCTGTAATCTGCTCATCCGTCGCAACATACAGGAGCTTCACTGCTCCCCTTTGCACCATATCCCTGATATAGTGATATTTGATCTCTATGTGTTTCGACCTGTCGTGGAACACCGGGTTCTCAGACAGCTTCACACAAATCTAGTTGTCACAAAAGATACCAGTAGCCTCCAACGAGAGATCAAATAACTCAGACAGTAGCTTCCGGAGCCATACTGCCTCACAACTAGCTGAACATGCTGCAACATACTCTACTTCGGCTTTACTCAGTGCTACGCAGGATTTCTTCCTTCTAAACCAAGAGATCACACTTGATCCCATACTGAAGCAACACCCAGATGTGCTCTTCCAATCTGCAGCACTGCCTGCCCAATTGGAATGAACATAACCCTACAGGTTAAACTTTTGATTCGCATCATAATTGAGCCCATAGTCAACTGTACCCTTCAGGTACCTCAGAATATGCTTTACAGCAACCAGGTGAACACCTCTAGGATCTGTCAGGAACTAGCTCAATGTGTTCACTGCAAAGCAAATATCTGGTCTAGTGTTTGTCAGGTACATCAAGGACCCAATCATATGACGATACATAGTGACATCAACCGGATCAAATGAAGCATCACACAGAAGCTTCAGGTTCGATGCCATAGGTGTGGCCATGGCCTTGCAGTCCATCATCCCGAACCTCTTTAGGATCTCTACTGCATACTTCCCTTATCCAAGGAAGATACCATATGCACTCTGCCACACCTCCATGCCTAGAAAATAGTGCATCATACCCAAGTCCTTCATCTCGAACTCGGCTGCAAGCTTCCTCTTGGTATCGAAAATCAAACTATCATTACCTGTTACAAACAGATCATCCACATACAGAAGTAGTATCACTGGATTGCCTTCCTCAACCTTGTAATAAAGGTTGGAATCTGTTTTACTCTTGTTAAATCCCAAACTGGATAGGAAACCATCCATCCTACCATACCAAGTCTTGGGAGCTTGCTTCAAGCCATACAAGGCTTTCTTTAGTCTGCACACATATGACTCCCTATCATGTGTCTCAAAACCAATTGGCTGCTCCACATACACTTCCTCTTCAACTACACAATTCAAGAAAGTAGTCTTGACATCCATCTAGTGTATCTTCCATTTCATCACTGCAGCCAAAGCAAGTACTAATCTGATTGAAGTGTACCTGGCTACAGGAGAAAAAGTTTCTTCATAATCTATTCCATCTTTCTGAGAGAAGCCACAAGTTACGAATCTTGCCTTGTATTTCTCTATGATTCCATCTGCAACATGTTTGATTTTGTAGATTCATTTGGAAGTCACAACAGACTTCCCTCCAGGTCTTGGGACAACATCCCAAACATCATTCTTCATTATTGATTGGTATTCTTTGACCATGGCATCCTTCCATTCTTTCTTTTCCGCTGCTTCTTCATAATTGGAAGGTTCTTTGTTCATGATATCATAGAGTAAAGCAACATAGCTGGTATGAGATCTAGTTCTCTTCTTTGCTCTATGTTCTTCTTCTGGAATGCCATATCTTTCTACATCTTGAATGAGCTCTCTAGCCCATGCAGGTTTCCTCTTGTGGGAGTTATTCTCACGGGGTGGATCTACAGGTTCTTGCGGATTTTCAATTTCACGATCTGGATCTAGAATTGCTTCAGTCATAGTAGTGTCTTGAAATCTAGTTTCCTTAGGTTCTTTATAATCTTCAATAGGTGTCTTCCTTGATTTGATGAATGCAGAGTTTTCATCAAATGTCACATCCTTGCTGACATCAATCTTCTTGAACCCTGGAAAGTATGTTCTGTAATCCTTCAAGTTTTCAATGTAACCCACAAAGATACCCTTCTTTCCTGAAGGATCTAGCCTGGTCCTCTTTTCCTTTGGAACATGAGTGTATACAGGACAACCAAATATTCTGAGATGGATGAATTCAGGTTTCTTACCAGAGAAGACCTCTTCTAGTGTCTTGTTGTCCAATATCTTGTTGGGTGTTTTGTTCTACACATATACAGCTGTCCTAGCTGCTTCTGCCCATAGATGCATAGGAAGATCCTGGCCATGTAGCATTGCCCTTGCTACTTCCATGATTGTTCGATTCTTTCATTCTGCAACTCCATTCTGTTGTGGATTGTAAGGAGCAGTCAACTCCCTCTTAATCTATGAATCACTGCATAACTTCTTGAAGTCACCGGAAGTGAATTCTCCACCATTGTTGGATCTGAATGTTTTGATCTTCTTATCAGTTTGGTTCTCCGTCAAGATTTTGAATTCCTTGAACTTATCAAATACTTCATCTTTTTTCTTTAAGAAGTAAACACAAGTCTTCCTGGAGAAGTCATCAATGAAAGAGACATAGTAAACATACCCACTCAGAGAACTAAATGACATTGGCCCACATACATCCGAGTGGATGATTTCCAAGATTCCTTTAGCTTTGCTTTCACTGCTTGGAAATGCTTTCTTTATGTTCTTTCCTTTTGCACATCCTTTGCAAACACCTTCATGCTTTGTCTTTATTTCAGGAAGACCCTCTACAGCTTTGCTTGCAATTGGAAGTGCCCTATAGTGCATATGAGCAAGTCTTCTATGCCAAAGTTCACTTGGCTCCATGGAATCATGCACCATGGCATGTTCAGGTTGTCACTTCAATTTACACAATCCTCCCTCTTACTCTCCAATCACCACTGCATCATATATGGTTTTTCCCTTTTTCCACATTAGAACTTGGCCATCCACAAATGCATCCCTTATACCTTTTGCATCCAATGTGGATATGGAGAGTAGGTTCTTCATGACCCCAGGTACATAAAGAACTTCTTTCATATTCAAATACTTTCCAGAATCTAGGTTGTAGGAGGCTTCCCCACTTCCTTTGATAGGGTATTGATAATCATCACCAAGTTTCACCTTATGGGGTGATTCATGTTCAGATAGATTTACAAAAGATTATTTAAACCCAGTCATCTGTTTGGAAGCCCCACTGTCAATAAGCCAATCATTACAACCATGAGAGATAGTACCTATAACGTCCCCTTCCATCAATCCAATGCAAGGAAGGAAACATTAACCAAACTTACCGGGCTTAATGGGTAAACTCAGCCCCATACATGACTCAAAATTTCAAAATAAATAAGAACCTCATGTGTGCAGGCTCATACTTCAAATAAACACAGCGAAAATACACATACTAGCAAGCACACAAACAGTAATGCCTCCTCATATCTAACATAAGCATATGATGATTCAAAACCTAGGGATTTCAATTCCATTCCCAAGCTAAGCACAGACTTCATATTAATTCCATTAACATGAATAACTACCATTCCGAATTAACACATTACAAAACACAAAATGCATATAATTTTATAACACATATAACACTTATCTTGAAGATGAAGTTGTCCAAACAACTGGCTATGTGAGAGAAACGTTCCACCCAACCATAGATCTCTATCCATCTTGTATTCTTTCAGCTGAGAGATCACCCCCGAGCTGGGTTGTGTATCCAATAAGGAGGAACTAGTTGGGCTCACTCACAGCCATGGTTTCACTCAACAACTATGTTAAGCCAACACACAGTTGGTTTTGTCAAGCATATGAAAGAAAAAGGAGGGAAATGCTAAGCCAGTGAGCTCAACCACAGAGCTACAGGCATCTCAAATGAATTCAACAGTCAAGGCACCCACATTACCTACCACACCCAACACAAGGAAGGTCCCCTTCTCTACTGCACAATCCCTCAGGCGTCCCTTCCCTCCAGTGCTCTTCAGGGTGTTCATAGAAAGGTCCAACTGCTAATCCTTGAGATTCTAGCATTCACTGGGTTTATCAAGCAAACTCAACCTCTGCTCAATCATTCACAATTGGATTTCTCACAAGTCTGTTCATCAAATAACTCAATCCCGTCACTGGTTTTCTGGGCTATAAAAACTGGATTTTCCAATGGATTTCGAGGTATCTAATCCTCTCAAATTTTCCCCAAGGTTCATATCTATGGATCCCCCATTGGATTTTACTATTAAATACCAAATCTAGGCATTTTTGGCTCTTCAAAACGTGTGTTCTTTTAAAGTTACGATTTCTGATTTTTCTCACTGCTGGCAATTCGTTTTTGGATGAAAACTGATGCTGGTAACCTCCACAATGGAATGGGAATAAGGAAGAAGCAACTCCCGTGAGGTAGAGTAAATTGTGGTACAAGAAAACAGAGCCCATACCTGCAAATACGAATTTATGGGCTGCCCATGCTCCATTGAAGCCATGCACTGAAATCTTCAACTACTTCCTTACAATAGAAATAAATGTCATCAAGAAAAGTCAAATGGGTTCTCACAATGACATTTGGAAGCATATGGTTCATCTCCAAAACCCCCTCACCACTCCCTAGTGGATACACATGGCCATTTCTCATTCGTTGCTTCCATAGTCAGTTTTTGGTATTTTATTGCAATATTAAATATTTACATCAATTTACAATATTCCATGGCTTAATAGCACATGGGCAACAAAATGTCAAATGCTTGTCCATTTAAAATAAAATACAAACATATACTAGCGAGGCCTTAGCCTTGAGCTCCACGCTAGGGAAACATACATCACATGTATACAATATTTACATTAGAAGCCAATATTTCATAAGGGTAAAAATTGGGGTATTACAGTATCTGTGAGAGCAGAGATTAGAACATACTCTTCTTCGCTTGATGAGTCATCATCATCACTTTCGGATCTAGCCTTCTTCTTGGGAGGTTCATCATCCTCAGCAGCATGAGCATGATATTTTCTTTTGTTTCCCTTCTTCTTTTTGTTGAAGTTGTTATTGTTGTCCTTCTTGTTCTTGGGACAATCTGAGGCAAAGTGCCCTTTCTCATTACATGTGAAACATCTTAGATGTTTCCTATTTTTAGAGTGGTGAGAAGGTCTCTTAGAATGAGAATGCTCCCCCTTGAACTTGCTTCCCTTCTTGGTGTGAGCAGTGAGAGCTTGATCTTCATTTCCCATGTTTTCTTCTCGAGCCACAAGCCTTGCTTCTACTTGAGAGCATTCCTCCCACAGTCTACTGAAAGAGATCAATTTCTTTCTTGCACAGATTCCTTGAATAAAAGAGTCCCATGACCTAGGTAGGCCATTTAGAGTGGTCATAACAACTTCACCATTGTCTACTACTTCATCCACGGCTTCAAGTTGTTCCTTGATATGAGAGACCTTGGAGAAGTAGGATTGAATGGTCTCTCCATTCAACTACTTGACCCCTTTCAATTGATTCCGCAGAGTCATCTTTCCATTTATGTTCTTCCCTTCAAATAGCTTGGTCAAAGAGTCAAACATCTCCTTAGGTGTCTTCAAAGATGACACATGTGGTATGAGATGGTCTTTGATAGAATCAACAATTATTCTCTTTGCCTTGACCAAGTTCTTCTTATTCAATACCTTAGCCTCTTCATCCTCTGGGATAGGGACATCAAAGCTGATGTAGGTGTCCAATTCATTTTCTTCCAGGATTAACCCAATCCTATACTTCCAGGCTCAGAATTTATGAGCCCCTTCAAGCTTATCCTCAAGCTTGGTGTGGTGAGACATCTTAAAGAGTACCTCAAATGGAAATAGAGAAGATTTAGGTCTTACCACTTGATTTGCTGAAAACTGGATCTAGTCCCGGATTAGGGTTTGTTAGAGAAACCCTAAAAATTCAAAATGTGAATTTCAACTTTCTAAAAGGATAGAAAGATGCACCTTGATGAGCTGATCATCCTAGTATACTCAGAATTTGATTTCTGCAAAGTTTCACCCTTCAGAATTGCCTTTTAGTCTTCCCGGATTCACTAAGGAGGACCCTGAATTAGGGTTTGAGTTTCCCAAAGTTTTACCCAGCCAACAATCTCGATCCAAATCTCTAAACTTCGATTTTTCCAAGGAGCTTCCAATTGTGTCTTCAGATTTCAGAAATTCATTTTTTTAGGAAACCCTAATTTTTAGGGCCAAAACTGAAAGTGCTCAGAATTGAATTATGATAGGACAGATAGATTCACCTTGCTGAGGAGAGTCAATCTATCATATTACTTTTCCAAAATATGTGGAGAAAAACCCAATAAACAAGAAACCCCGGTTTCCTTCACTGCACAATGTCTTCTTCTCAGGCTAGCTCTGATACCATGTTAACTTTTGAGCATTAATTCAAGATAATCTAGGATCTTTACTGAGAGAATAACATGTACAGTATATCAATGCATATCAATCATAGCAAGCATGTCAATCATCACAGGAAGCAAACATAAGAGACAATAGACACACAGAGTTTCCGTGGGGAAAAGCCTAAGGTGAAAAACCCCACAACTTCCTCAGAGATAGATAGAGCAATGATACAACCAAAGTACAACCAAAGTACATAGAGATAGACTCCTCCTAGCAGCTGATCCTCCTCCTCACATGTGCGCCACTTTTCGAGTGAAGGAAGAGTGAGTTTTGAAGTGATCAAAATAGAGATCGGGAGATCTCTATTTATACTTGTCCTAACTACCCAATAAACTTATGGGGGCGACTTGTCTAGCTTAGCACAATAACCTCATGTTACATTAATCTGGGCCGACCCCTTACAAGGTGGTCTAATAACCCATCGGCAAGTTAACACACTTGCGACACTTGTCAATACAAATGACGACACTTCCGTATAGAGGAATAATACATATCTATAGGAGTACAATAAATATATATATGAAATACATTCCGAAGTTACATATACATCAACAAGATCTAAGTTCAAAAATGAATCAAATCCCCAAGCAATGGACTATGAAATGGTTTGAAAATGAGTAGTACAAACTCAGAGGAAGCAGATCAGAGTCTTCAAGATGAAGATCTGACAGTGAAGTCAACTCAAGAAGCAAATGACAAATAAAAGGATTGTGTCAAGCAATCAACTGAAAATGACTCTCAGATTGACAACTACAGAACAAGATACCTCCCCAGTATGGTCGCTAGATTTGTTTTGCGGACAATATACCGAGAGCAGACTCAAGGCCTGATCTGCCTAGCTTAACGTAAGTCTAAAACAAATATGACAGAACATAAAATACTTTCCTAGATCATATAGGAGTACAAGTGTAAGAGTAGATCGTTTACCTTAGATTTGTAGATCCCTTTCTCCTTTGTTGATCCAATGCTCCAGCGCTGCCAGATTGCAAGTAGCTAAACCCTGTTGAACATGTGACAGGCCACAAGAAGTGAAAGCATATATTCCATATGATAGATCTAAGCTAACAGTTAAGGAGGAAAGCTCTAAACATCATCAAGGAGACAACATTTATGGAAAGCAATTATATTAATTGTATTGAACAGTGGAGAAGTACAATAAAAAAGAGGATTACAACCATTGCCTTAACGCTGCAAGCTCTTTCCGACAAGCCATGCCAAAGCTCCTAGAGAGAAGTGGATGTTCCCCAAGCTAGAGTATTAAATCTATTGAGCTTGATTTCACCAGCATAAGAGTACCATAGACTTCCTCCTTTAGGATGGGAGTGAGATTCACTTAAAAAGGACTAAGTGGATGGGATATGGATAGGATAGGTTGAGATATGATAGGAGAGACTTAAGGGATCTTTCCAAGGTGTTAGGAATCGAGTTCCAACTCTCCCAAGAGGTGACGGATAGGGTCCCAAGTCAACAAGCTTCGAGAACGAGCTCGAAGAAGCTATTTTTCCATCTAACTGACCTCATAGCACCCTGTAATGGAGCAATGTGTGACGTCACATGCTGCATGAGTGCAACCTGCGACGACCTCTCAAAACCTAGTACAAATGGGTACAAATCCTTCTAGGTCAATCACTCAATCAAGGTAGCTCCATGGGTGTATACATTGAATCTCATGATGGGAAGATTTTAGGTACGTGTAACAGTCTTTTGTTAAAACCATGGGTAGAGAGGAGGATGAAAACTTAAGACATAAGGAGGAACTTGTTGTAGCCTTAAAACCATGTTTTGATAAAATTTTCATGGGTATGCAAGACATGAGTAGATAGTTGATGAAAGGATTGGAATTGTTCGGTAGCCAACTTGCAAGCAAAGGGATGGTAGGAGATAATAGTGGTTCACCCTCAGAAGGGAAGAAGAACATGGGTAAGCATATTTTCTCAAGCACCGGACCTCATAATAGACCTGATGAATTTCAAATCACACAAAGACATACTGCACCTAAATTTATCATACCCTAAGAAGAGCCTGATATTCAGGTGGATTTTAGTAAACTAGCAATTGAATGGAATGAGTTGAGTGAGGATTGCAAAAGAGGTTTACCATTTAGTCAATACATTGATGTTGTACATAAAATGAAAAGGAAGGAGGACAATAGGAGTCCATTCCAAAACAAATAATTAAATGGTTCTATTAGTAAAATGTCACTTCCTACTTTTGATGGTTCCTCTCAAAATTCTGCTAACACTTGGGTGCAAAAATTAGGTGTATTTTCAGCTGAATCCTATGTTGGAAGAGGATGCATTAAAAATGGCCATTTTGCACTTGGAAGGAGATGCCAATGAATGGTGGTTTCATGGCCTGGAAACTTTGGGTCATTATCAGGTTAACACATATGGATAATTTTTTGACATGGTACTAGAGAGATTTGAACACAAAGATCCAGAATTGCCTTTCAAGGAACTAGCTCAATTAAAGCAAACTGGGACCCCTACTAGGCATATGTTGGACTTTCAAAAATTATCAATCAAGGTGGCTGATGTATCTATGGGAAGGTCAGTATTGCTGTTCACTGAAGGTTTGGTTGAACCCTTAAAAGGTTTTGGTCAAATCCCACAAGCCAACTACATTAAAATATGCAATGAGCTTGACTAGGGATCTCCAAAATGTGCTTCCTAGAACGAGATTTCCTCCCAAGCCTGACTTCAGAATTGAAAAGAAACCTTGGAAAATAGATGCATCTGATAAGAAGCCATGGCATGAAGATGAATATGGAAAGGATAAGAAAGAGGAACCAAGTAGGGAAGAGCTCGGAAGGAAGAAATTGTGTTACTCATGCTTCCAACCGTGGGCACCAGGACATAAATGTGCTACGGGAAAGGCCTAATTCATTGAAGTATTTTTTGATGATTGGTATGAAGGGGGCATGGATAAAGAATTACATACTTCATCCCAAGAAGAGGGATATATTACAACAGAAGAAGGGAAGCAAGAGGTGAAGCATCCCTCACACACCAAAGTAAGAATGGCAGTACTTTCAGTAGTACCTCGATATCACACTATTCGATGCAAGGGTGTGGTACTAGGACAAAGAACTTCAGTTTTGGTAGATGGAGGAGCCACACATAACTTCATTGATGCATACATGGTGGTTAGGATGAAGATACCTATTGAACCATTCGATGGCTTCACAGTTTTCATTCCCGATCACAACACAATGGAGTGCAAAACATGGATTCCACAGCTCTAAGTCACCGTAGGTAACTATACTTTTGTTGATATTTTTTATGTGATTGATGTTACTGATACTAATGTGGTTTTGGGAGTGCAATGCTTATATTCAATAGGTGAGCATACAGTAAATTATCAAATTCCTGAAATTAAATTCCAAGATTCAAAAGGAGTACTAAGGGTTGTGAGAAGGCAACACACCTATCCGAATCAGGTAGTTTCTTCCCACAGCATGAAGCACCGGAATAGAAAGATTTTGGGAGACATTCCTCATAGAAGGACACCTGATAGAGGAGGAACAAGTTTGCAGCATGGTAAATTGAGATTGCTTGAGGGCAAGCAATCTTGGGTGGGGAGGACTATAATGTCCCCATTCAACTAATTGCATAGAAGACAATCCCATCAATCCTATTAGTTTCCTAGGTTGGATGGGCATATTTGGAATTGCAATAAGGAAGCTAATAAATGATGTTTAGACATTAAAATGGTTCAAGTATTTAATAAATAATTTGAATAAAGAAATTCAAGAGAAATTTTAGGTGGGAAGTGGTTTTGAAGACGTATGGGGGATGTGAGACCCACACTAGCTTGATTTTTCAAGGACACATGGTATCTCTCTCTTGCCAATTCGAATTCATGAGAAGGTGAACATTCTTGGGTGAGTTGGTAATTCATACACATGGAATTGAGCATGTTAGGTCGAATTGGGATGGATTGGTAACCTCCATGGAAGAGGAAGAGTCAAATTGAAAGCTTGTGGACACTTGGGCTAGATTCCCTAGCCCCTATGACAACAATTATGGAGCATCTATGACATCTATGACAAATTGCAGATATGACCTATAACATATGACCATTATGACATGTCATCCCCAAAAATGCGATCCAAGAGGGTGCTCATGGGAGTTGGAGAAGCCAAAGAGACCCCCACTCGAATTGGTGGAAGGTGGAAGGCTAGGAAAGGTGAGACACATGGCAAATATTCATCTTTTACCCTAATTCGAATTGGATTGAGTTTATGGATGGATTGGGAACCTTAGAAGGCCAAGGATGTTTATAAAATACGGGGATAAACCAATAGAAGGGCTTTTGATCATTTGAGAAAAATTTCATTTGTGAAGAGAGAGCTAGTGGATGACTAGTTTCTTGCCTTAGCCAATTTCGAGGGTGAAAAATTCCCATCCAATTTGGTGTTTGGAGAGGAAACTCAAGTCTTTCATGGATATTTAATGGATTTTGTATTTGCAGGTATCATCTACAGGGCATATTGTGGTTTTGTTTAGTGCAGTACCATCTCTCAACCATTTCCAGTTTTGAAGGCATATTCATGCTCCTTGAGGGATTGCGCTTTGGGTGAGCTCTTGTAATTATTGGGAGAGATTCTCATGATTTATTTATGAATGTAATAAGCATTATATACTCTTTTCTTCATATTCAAAAAGTATCAGGTCGAAATACCAAGTGTTTGTATGTAAAAATGATGATTAATGAGCAAACAATGACCATTTCCCCACTACATTGATGTATGCCATTATAATGATGATGATTTAGAATAAAAGAATGTTTATCTGATATATTTGTGATTAATAGACTTCCATTTATGTGTATTACAAGTTTCATATTCATCACTTGAGCATTTGAAGTCATTATACTCAGTTTATTTGCATTTGAAGAAGATTTGGTGCCATTTCCCCAACAATTGAATTAGTGGTTTTTGTTGTTGTTTGGGATAGGTTTGGAATAGAATTAATAACAAATGAATTGTGCATTTGAGACCTAAATACCATCCTTGAGACATCCCCTACCCCTGTTCATAAATTCAAGTGGGTTTTGTGGAAATTGGGAAGCCATTTTTCAGTACTTACCCCAGGGGGATTCGAACCCCAAATTACTAGTAAAATTGAATACTTGGTCCAGAATCTTAAGAGATTTTACAGAGGTCTTTTGGTGGCCATATATCATCCTCGAACATCATATTCAAGTTCTAATATCAGTCACATACCTTCTCAAAATATTTGGGATCATTTGGGGCAAAATTGGGACCTAGGCATCAAAACTAGTCAAAGGTCGAAATTGGGGGAAAAAGTGAAAAATTGGGCATTTTTATAAAAATTGTAAAAAGGGACATTACATTTTCACATGATTCAACCATAAATAAATCAATTATGACTTTAATCACTTGACCCTAACTCCATATGTGAAACAATCAGTTCTCCCCCAATCCATATCAATATCCTCAGCTTATTTTCTCCACTTTTTCATTTCCCTACAAACTGATATTGGATTAACCCCTTTTAGTACACCATGAGCATCAATTCTCTTCAGACGTTGCAAAGCCTTATGAGTCATGCTTGATTCGATAAATATTGAAGCCATGTTACTCGGCATAAAATCCTTATGAATCGCTGCCACAACAATTGATCGAAGTTTATCAATCATTACATCTAGATGTTCAAGAACATCCTCAATTTTAGATTCTGCATTATAGTTTTTTCTCATAAAGTACTCAATTCCAGCAATAATGTAATTTTCATCTACATCTTGAAGTGATTTTCCAGAAAACCATCTCCCAATTTTTTTAAATTTTGTCTTCCCCTCATTTAGTCTGCAGTTATACCATCCCGAGCGCTTCTTAAGATGCAATAAGGATGTCCTTATGCGGTTTCCTAGCGACCTTCTCTTAGAATGTGTAGTTTGATTTGCTGAAAACCCTTCTGGCATTTCTGCTACAGCTTGACCAATTGTAGAATTTTTATTTTTTGCAGTTGCATTTCTATCATTTGTTCATGAAATGCAATTATTTCAGTTGTTTCATGTCTTCTAGTTGCATCCAAGTTACTAAGAGATTCATGTTCCAATTGCTTCCCATTAGGTTCTACACTTTGATTCCCTTCATCAGTAAATGCAGTCAAAGGCTCCCTAGGTTGTTGAGCAACACAACTTTCAATTTGATCATAGTGATTTGTAACAACATTAGCATCAATCACTAATCTTTGAGGGAAAACTAGGGCCACATTCTGCAAAACTGGGTTCGTTCTTTGGTACAGATTTTATTTTGCAAATCAGAGTTCATTGTAATGGCAGCATGATTAAAAATTGTTATTTGAGGGAAATTTGGGACATGCACATTCTGTGAAACAGATTTCACTGTAGTGGCAGCAGGAATAAAATCTGTTCTCTAAGAGAAATTTGGGACCAACACATTCTCTGAAACAGAGTTTATTGTAGTGGCAACATGAATAAAAATTGTTCTCTAAGGGAAATTTGGGACCGACACATTCTTTGAAACAAAGTTCATTATAATGGCAATACCAATAAAATAATTTCTCTGAGGGAAATTTGGGACACTCCCATTATCTGAAATAGAGTTCATTCTGTCATAAAGATTTCCATTTTGTACATTAACATTCCCTTCAACTGCAATTGGAGACAAAGGTTGCATATGCTGTCCATCAACATTGTTGTTTTCCATAGGTTGCTTACATCAAGGACAATGAGTTTGAATAATGGATGGATGATTGCTTGTTGTTTGTGGGAAACTTCTAGACTCATTCTGTGATATGGAGTTATGATATCCAAATCCTCTACATTGTCCATGAGTAACACATTGAGTAGTTTTGACCTCTAGCATGAGTGAATTGAAGGACAATGTCACATGGTTCCAAAGTTGGAAGATTTGAGTAATCTACACCCTTACGTCAACTCTTTTTCGAGGAATACTTTGTTGAGATGGCTCATTTGAATGATCCATTGATGAGTTACTCTGCAAAATAAACAAAAACAATCAATATTTGCATTAGATGTTAGATTGAATATCTCTAATTAAAAAAATATGAAATATATCATAAATGTGCCTATAATATATGAAATATATCCCAATTATAGAGTGTGTGTTTACCTATAAAAACACTAAGTTTCATACTTGTAATTTCACACATAAAAATATATGTTATGCAAGAAAAATTCAAATTTATGTGTTTTCCACATGGTAAAAACCAAGGTTGAGTGCCTCCATGAAATGCACACATTGGCTTGAGGTCAAAGTGGCCTTGGGGAAAATGGCCGCCATTTTCTCCTTGAGAGAAAGAAAAATATTTTGAAAGAAGCATCCTGTAGGTGGATGATTAATATATCTGAATATAGTCTCAGTTTTGGAAAAAATTCTCTGGTCAAGAAAATATTGGTGTCACATCCCCTCCCGTTATCCCAACCCGCCAAGGGAACATGAGCGCAACCTGGAGATGTGTCTATTCTTCCCAAGCCATATGAAAAAATTACAATTAATCAAATGAATAATTAAATTATACACAGTGGAAATAAACACCATCTACACACAATCCATCATGCATTCAACATATCAATAATAGTCATCAAATTAACACATTGCAGAACACATAATGGACATAATTTTAACCACAGAGAATACTCATATTTAACATGAAGTTGTCCAAGCAACTGGCTATGTGAGAGAAACATTACACCAAGCCATAGGTCTCTGTCCAGCCTGTATTCTTTCAGGTGAGAGACCACCCCAGAGCTGGATTGTGTAGCCACTGAGGAGGAACTAAACAGGCTCACTCACATCCATGGTTTCACACAAACAACCATGCTAATCCAACTCACAGTTGGGTTTATCAAGCTTGCAAGAGACAAAGGAGGAGGATTCTAATCCAGTGAGCTCAACCACATAGATACAGGAATCTCAGTTGAACTCAAACAGTCATGGCACCCACAATACCTACCACAACCAACGCAAGGAAGGTCCCCTTCTCTGCTGCACAGTTCCTCAGGAGTCCCTTCCCTCTAGTGCTATTCAGGGTGGGAATAGAAATGTAAAACTGCTAATTCCTTGAGATTATATCCTTTATTGGGTTTATCAAGAAATCCCAACCTCTGTTCTATCCTCTGCTCTGTCATTCACACTGGGATTCTCACAATTCGGTGACCAAATGACTCAATCCCATAATTGGATTTTTGGGCTATCAAAACTGGATTTTCCCATGGATTTCTGGGCATCTAACACTCTCAAATTCACCCCAAGGTTCATGTATATGGATCCCCCGTCATATTTCACTGTCCACACGAAATTTTGGGCGTTTATGGCACTTCAAAACATGGGTTCATGCAAAGTTTTAATTTCTGGTTTTTCTCACTGTTGGCAATGTGTAATGGATGAAAACTGAAGCTTAGATGATCAACAATGTAATGGGAATGAGGAAGAATGAATTCCATGAGGTAGAGTGACTCGTGGGTCAAGAAAACAGAGCCCATACCTACCATATGCATTTCTAGGCTTCCCATGCTCCATTGAATCCATTGATTAATTTGTTCAACTACTTCCTTACAACATAATTAAATGTCAGCAAGGAAAGTCAAATGGGTTCTCAAGATGATATTTGGTAGCATATGGTTCAGCCCCACAATCCCCCTCACCACTCCCTAACGGAATACACATGGCCCCCTCTGATTAGTTTCTCCCATATCCAGTTTTGGTATTTTATTGAAATATTAATATTTACATCAATATATAATATTCCATGGCTTAATAGAACATGGATAACAAAATATCAAATACTTGTCCATTTTAAATAAAATTTGAACATACATTAGCAGGGCCTTGGCCTTGAACTCCACGCTAGAAAAAGATACATCGCATGTATACAATATTTACATTAAAAGCCAATATTTGCTAACGGTCAAAATGGGGGTATTACATTCTCCTTCCCCTTAGAAAAACACCATCCTCGGTGTTGTCAAAGCTGAACAAAAAAGGGAATGCCTCTCTCATTGCATCCTCTAGCTCCCATGTAGCCTCATAGAGACTAAGGTGCTCCCATTAGACCTTTACTTTCCCAATGGCTCTGTTCCGGAGCAATGTGACCTTCCTGTCGAGGATGCGCATAGGCTCTACTTGGAACTCTCCCTCGGGTTCCACTTGTATCACATTCCAATCAATCATATGATTAGGATCATGTACATACTTCTTAAGCAAAGATACATGGAAAACATTATGAGCTCTTATGTTAGCAGGAAATGCAACTCCATATGCAACTGGTCCTATCCTATCAAGGACTTCAAATGGCCCACAATATCTTGGTGTCAGCTTGGCACAACTCCCCAACTTCAGGGAACTTTTCCTTGGTTTCACTCTCAAACAAACATGATCCCCAATCTGAAATTCCTTATGCACTCTTTTCAAATATGCATAACTCTTTTGCCTGTCCCAAGTTTCCTTTAAATTCTGCCTGATCTTAACAACTTCCTGTTCGATTTCCTTGATCATCTCTGGCCCAATCACTACCATGTTCACCAGACTGTCCCAATTCACTGGAGTCCTACATCATTTTCCATACAATGCCTCAAATGGACTCATTCCTAATGATGTGTGATGCCCATTATTGTATGCAAATTCCACCAAGTGAAGGTAATCCTCCCACTTGGATGGTTTATCCATCACATACATTCTCAACATGTCTTCAAGAACCTGATTCACCCTCTTAGTCTGACCATCTGTTTGAGGATGATATGTTGTACTGAAATTTAATCTAGTTCCCAATTCTTGAAACAATAATTCCATAAATTGGAAGTGAACTTTGTATCACTATCAGAAATTAGTGCCTTGGGAAATCCATGCAATCTGAATATCTCTCTCATGAAAATATTTTCAATGTCATTAGCCTTGTGAGTGGACTTGACTGGAATGAAATGAGCTACCTTTGATAGCTTGTCCACAACTACCATGATTGAATCATGCTTCGTCACTGTCATGGGCAGACGTGTTATAAAATCCATAGAGATCACTTCCCACTTCCACCCTGAAATGGGTAAGGGTTGCAACAATCCTGCTGGATGTTGGTGCTCTGCCTTGACTTGTTGACATGTTTGACACCTAGCAACGTACTTAGCTATGTCTTTCTTCATCCCATGCCAAAAGTATTACTTTCTTTCTATTGTTATTGTCTTTTGATATCCTAGATGTTCAGAGTATGGCATTTGATGTATTTCGTCCATCACTAGCTTCTTCAAATCTGCACTATTTGGAATATACAATCTATCTTTATAGATGAGGATATCATCTTCACCAAGTTGATACCCTACACACTTTTCATCTATATTTCCTGCTGCAATTTTTCTTTAATTTTAAGGTAATTTTTATCACTATTTTGGGCTTTGAGAACTCTTGTCTTCAAATTTTATTTGCACATACTTAATGTTGCAACCTGAAATTTTCTACTGAGAGCATTTGCAACCTTAATCTCTTTCCCTTTCACATGCTTAATTTAAAATCAAATTCACAGAGAAATTATATCCATCTAGCTTGCCTAGCATTCAAGTTTGGATGATAAAACAAATACTTCAAGCTCATATGGTCTGTCCTAAGATCGAATCTTCTTCCCAACAAATAATGTCTCCACATCTTGAGAGCATGTACTATGGATTCTAATTCTAAATCGTGCGTGGCATAATTCTTTTCATGCTATTTTAATTTCCTTGACTCATAGAAAATCGCAACTCCTTCTTGCATGAGCACTCCACCTAGCCCTTCAATGCAAGCATCTGTGCACACTACAAAATCCTTCCTTGGATCTGTTATCTTCAAAACAGGAGCGCTGGTAAGTAACTCCTTTAACTGCTGAAATCTTTTCTCACATTTTTCATACCATACAAACTTGATAGTCTTCCTCTGCAATGAAGTGATTGGATGTGCTATCTTGGATAATCCTTCAATGAATCTTATGTAGTAACCATCAAGACCCATAAAATCTCTAACATCTAAAACATTCTTTGGAGTAGACCAATCCATGATGGCATTAATATTCTCTGGATCAACTGCAATACCCTCTTCTGAAATGACATGACCCAAGTACTGCAACTTCTTTTGATGCTCCTCATGTTCTTCTTCATTCCTTGAATAGACAAGAATGCCATCCAAGAACACAATTACAAACTGTCATCCAAGAGACACATGAATGTGGCAGGTGCATTGGTAAGACCAAATGGCACCACAACGAACTCATAATGACCATATCTAGTTCTGAAATCCGTCTTGTGAATGTATTCCTCCTTGTTGGAATATTCTCACCATCATTTTTTATATTTGCATGCCTACATGCATCCAGTCATCATGCATGCATCTGCATGAAAATGCAGGCATCCAGTCATCATGCATGCATCTGCATGAAAATGCATGCATCCAGTCATCAGTATGGTAGTCTCCCAACACCTAGTCCCCAATTTTTCAGCCCCAGGAACCTATTTCTACTCAGTTCTATCCCTCCTAGCCATAGATGCGCCCTTGTTTTCATCATTGGAGTACAAGTGCGCCCTCTTCCACCAATTTAGGAGATTCTTCAGTTAGTTCCATGATTAGTGGATCTGTTCCTTGATCTAAGGATTGATTACTAGTTTAACTGACTGAACCACTTAGATAGACCTCCAAATATACTAGATCAGCTATACTGACTACTGACAACTCCTCATGCGCCCACATTGGAGTCTCCTTCCCTAGATGTGTGCCACATGCACTAGTTAGACTCAGTTAGACTCATTTGATTGATGTTTGACCACTTGTGACCACTATTACTGATTAGATGATGCCTCCAATGTCATCCAAGCCACACATTGAGGAGAATTCGAATGACCTTAGAAGGCATTCGAAATCATTTGATTGTATTCGGTTATTATTCACTATTCAGAGTGCCAGCTTATAGCTGATGTATGATACAACAGTTTTTGCCATTTCTTGTGTATGAGTGATTATTGAATCAACATTTCTTCTTCTTCTTTCTACACTTCTTGTGTGATTTTTAGTGAGGTCTGATACAACTGAGTGATCCTACTTCTAAAATATCACATGGTATCGGAGCTAGCAGAAGCTATTCGAATTGCAGTAGTAGCAGTTGCAGCAATTCTTTGAGCAATTGTCTTTCATTGAGCACCAAAAGTCTCTGATTTTCCACAGCAAATCCTGGTGCTATTTCCTTGAATTCATTGGAGCAATCCAGTGAGGTCTAGCTAGGTGTGAAGGACCCAGTCAAATGTGCTCAATTTCCTAAGGCAGTGTTCAATTCGAATTGTAGCAGATCTCCATTTCATAATTCTCATTATTTTGCAAGTTATCTCCATCATTCGAATTCATCATCAATTCGACTTCAACAGCTACCAATGGATCTCAAGTTTAATTCATTCAACTACTTCGAATGGAAGGAAAATATGGACATCTTCTTGAAGTCTAAGAGCCTTTCTAGAGTGGTGAATGGCTCTGCAATTGAGCCCACTAGTGCAGTAGAGAAATCCAAGTACTTAGACAAGATTGATGAAGCAGTAGGACTGTTGCTACTTAGCATTTCTGAAGACCTGCACTTTCATGCTATCGATCTGAAGACTCCAAAGGAGGTTTGGGACAAGCTAAAATCTCTTCTTAGTCAGAAGGATGACTTGAAGGGTCATGAATTGGAAAATGAGATCATGTCCTTGACAAGGATAATTTTAGGGGCGAAATTTAGCCCATGGCCTATTTTTCCATGTTTTTTTCCAAAAAAATATTCGCTAATTTTCATTTTTTGAAGCCCCATTTCGCCCAATTTTCATGGGGTAAACTTTTTTCACTCTAAAAATCGCCAAATTATTATATAAAATATATAAAATCCTTAGAAATTGAAATATTTTAGAAAAATATCGCCAAATATTTTATAGTTAACATTTTAAGAATTGGTAAGATTTGCCAAGGTTTATACACTTTTAAATAAGTATGGGTCCTTAAAATTATCCTTTCTCCTTGAGCCCAAGCAGTTTCGAAACCATCACTGAGTTTCTCGATAAGTTCAAAAACTTGATTTCAAAGTTGAAGAGATATGGGATTGAGAAGGAAGAAAAACAACTCATCCTTGCCATACTGTCGAATCTAGGCCATGATTATTCAGTGTTTGTTTCAACCTTCCAGTCAGCAAAGTTGTCCATTACAAGATGGAAGTTCCCTTCGCTTGAAGACTTCATCCAATCTCTCACACTTGAGGAGAAGAATCTAGTGCACATGGGAGTGATAAAAACCAAATTGGATTAAGCTCTTGCAGCCACTGAGGTGAGAAGAGAGAATGGTAAAGGGAAACAAAAAGTTTCTGAAAGGAGGTCGAATGACCAAAAGCAGAAGGAGGCTCCAAATCAGTAAAATGGAGTTTCGAATCCTAAGAAGGACAACCAAAATCAGAAGGGGAAATCCAAATGCACATACTACAATATAGGATTCCATCCTGAGAGTTCATGTATGAAGAATACCATGGATCTCATGGCTTCACTTCTTGAAAAAAATAATCTTCCAATACTCGCATGTGCTAGAAAGAAAGAAGGTGAACCATCAATATCATAGGACAAAGAGAGATGCCATGCCCTCATGGAAGGTGCATCAACACAATCCTCCTTCATCATAAATTCTGGAGCATCAAGACACATGTATTCCTCCAAGTATCTCTTCACTGTTTTTGAATCCACTGTTGGACCCGTTATCACATATATAGTAGCCGGGCTACCATACATTATTTTTCATATTCCAGTACACTATTCAGTTAGTTCCCTTCCATTGAGATGCTGAGATGAGAAAATATTATGGATCACTATCAGATTATGGACAATAGTTTTCTTCCCCATGCCATGACTGAGTTTCAGGACACTCAGGGAGATGACCGATGTAGCCATTTAGCCATTATACAGAGTAGTCAGTATTGCCCAGAGTTACAGTAGCAGTTTCAAAGGATATATATTGGTTCAGATGATGAGCATTAAGGTATATGACTCAGCAGGTATATTTTGGTGTTATGGTTATATTTCTTTTATATTCATTCTTGTAGCATGTCTTAGCATTTAGTATCATGATCTGGCGATCATATAGATATGTGGACCTGGTTGTACTTTTATATAAATATCATATTGTCCCTACTCAAACTTAGAATTTCTTGACCTATACTCATAAGTTTTACCCTCCTTAGGGAGATTAGAGGTGATCATTCCCACCATACTTTGGCTTGCTAGTGTTGGTCTCATTACTCACTATATTCATCAATCCATTACCTACCCAGTTTGTTATTTACATTGACTTACTACTTGACTAGTGGCATGGAGGACCTTTCCCCGATGTAGCCTCTATATTGGATGAGCTTCCTTGTTTATTGTGTCTCAGCTCTGAGTTGGTGACAAAACTTACCTTTGGTGAGTTGGATTGTAGGCCTAAATCATTCTGGTCGGTTGTCCCGATGTTTGGCACTGGCAAGAAGTCCCCCAAGTCACTAAAGATGTTGTTGGCTAAACCTGAAATAGATAGTACTGCCATGAATACAAATTGTGAAAAGGAAATGTTGTATCTATGGTGAAAAGCCAAATTAAACTCAAAAATAAATATCAAATGTTATATCTATTGTAAAATGTAATACCCAGGTAAACAAGATGTCTAAAAAACACACCTGGAAGTGCTCAGGTAAACAAGTGCCTTAAAAACACACTTGGAGAAAGAAGCCTTATGTAAAATGTAAATATATGCAATGTGTTTATAAACACACACAGATCAAAGGCTATGGAAACTAAAGGCCCAAAAAGCAATGGAACTTAAACTCTATATCAAAAAGATTCCCGGCCTCATTTGTATTATGGATTGTGAGCATCTGCCAAGGTGAATAAACACTCTTTGAACAACTTACCCATTTGTGAGACACCGCCATTCCCTATGTTATTATTTGTCCACTATATGCTATGGTGTATATTCCCTTTTCCATATCCAAAGTGTCACAGTGTTAAGTCAATAAGTCATCCTTTGGCCTAGCCATTTTATTTTTATCCTTCACCCTTCACTAGCAAATTGATCACAACTATGAAGTGAGTATGGTCTTGAAAGTCTAGTTTGAGTTATAAATAATAATTAATGACCTTATATATTTGGATTTAGATCGCCAGTAGTGATTACTTTTTTTTATAATTTCTATTTGAATGGATTGTAAAGCATGTTTTAACCTTTGACACCTTGTAGTAGTTTGATGACAGTTTGAGTTATATTTTGGTCATGTTGACTTGGTCGAACCCAGTTTGACCAAAAGTCAACCACAAGACATGAGGTGGAAGACCTCAGATGATACAGAGATATGATATATGGTCTGGTACAGGTCACCATGGTGGTTCTATGCAGTGGTTTCGGGCTTATGATGATGATTTGTGTTTTTCAGCACTTTTATAGATTATTATTATTTGGTCTACTGGATATGATGAGTATTTATTTTTACCATGCAGATATCTATATGGTGTATGAGTACACATATTAGATGGATTTGGACCTTTTGATTCCAATGAGATAGTTTGTTTTCAGTTCCAGGCAGTTACAGTGATTATTAGCCTCAGTCGGCTATCCTAGTGCAGTTTTGGCCTATCAGAGGCCCTGTCAGAGCAGAGCAGAGAGTTGATGAGTTCACCTAGGTCGATGTGCATGGAGGGGATGGTCCAGCCACTTGTTATTACCATATTACCCCCCTCCCAGATATCCTGGTGGCCTCACCTTGACAGCATAGGCACTCCAGGAGGAAGTTTGGGCATGTTCACATATCTCGAGGTAGTTTAAAAATGGTAAAAATGGCTACTGAAGGATTTGATTTGGGCTACTGAGGCAAGGGATTGGCATGGGATGACTTGTGATGATGAGTGGGATGTCTTCCACACCTTCTCCAGCATTTTCATATTTCAGTGGGACCCACACCCATCACATTTGGCATTTTATATGATTTTCTGGAGCCTCCAAAGGATCACGACTTTCCCGGAGAGGCACGATTTTGTGTCTAGCTTGATTATTTTTGGATATTGTGCCATGGGGATTGACCAAGGGTGTTAGAAATTATCCCTTGGACCCACCATGATCTATATCTGATGTTTTATCATTCACTTTTGGTGGGACCCCCTCTCCTAGGGAGATTTGGTCCATTGATGTATTATTTTATTAGTGATCCATGTATTGTATTGTTGAGCTCATCTCAACCATTGAGTAGATATTTTCATCTTTTAATCTTAGCCACTCATTCAAAAATTGGTTAGGATTATGGCCTCTCTCCATCCTATTTAAAGGAGAGAGCTTCTCATTGTAAAGGGGCCTTTGGCTCTTGGAATCTCGATATAGAAAAACTCTTCTATGGAAATTCTTGTGGTCTCCTTTGCATATGGTGTTCTTAGATGGTGATTGGAAATTCTATTGTATCCTAGCATTTGGGCATTTGTGGTAAGATCTATATTTTTTGGAAACTTTTGTCTTGTCTACAAGAGGGTGACTTCACTTGGGTGTTGTTATCACCAATATTGTAGTTGCCCCTAAAGATGGATCCAAGGTGGATGGTAGAGGGGATAGGAAACCAAAGTGGTGAACCAAGAGGGCCTTGGTTCCCAATTGGATGGTTGTCACGCCAACCAAGGCACTCTTCGCTTTAGCTATCAAATCCAAGATAGCAAGGGGGAGACCCAAATCTACTTCCCGATAGGAGAGATCAACCAAATCACCAGATCAAATCAATCTAATGAAGTACGTAGGGTGATAGGTATGGAACCCTAGAAATGAGGAATTAGGACCACTGTGGAAGCTTAAGAAAGGTATGCTATGATTGTGAAAGATGAAACATAGTGATTCAAGGGTGAAGTATGATTCTAGGATTCAAAGCTAGTTTCAAAGGTCAAAATCAACTACCTTGGGAAACGTGACTCTTAAAACAGGGAAAGTGTCCCAAATCAGAGATTTGACAGTTAGGTATTTCTAGTTGTGCTTGATGAGTGGCTATGACAATGTCTAGGTAATCAAGCAATAAGACAAAGATCAAACTACAAGCTAACTCAACAGTCCAAGAAAGTCAATTTGGCTTAGAGAAGATTAGTGCCTTGGGAAATGGGCCAAATGGAGTTGGATGTCCACTAAATTGTAGATCAAGGATGTTGAGGTGTAAATCTAGGTGGGTCTTGAAATTTAAGATCATCCAATGGCTAGATCTCAGTAGATCTGAGATTTAAATGTATCATAAAGTGACCCAAGTGGGGCTCAACCCTCAAAATGAGGAATGGGACCCATAAGGTGAAAATCACTAAAATGACACACTATGGGTAGGTTATCAAATATGGAGATTATGGATCAAGTGGCATCTCACCTACCCAGGTGCTAGTTCTTAGCAAACTCACCCTCCTAGGAAGTGCAACCTCCCTTGGGAAAGCTAATTTGTCTTCGAAAATGGGTCGGATGAAGGCCAATCCACACAAAACTATAGATCTGAATCACCATGGATGCTATAGAGGTGGGTTTCAAATTTTATACCCAAAAGCCAAGTAGATCTTGCTAGATCTGAAAAATTGTAAAATGAGGGTTTGAAATATGAGGGTTTTATCAATGAAGTAGTTGTGCCAATGGATTGGAACCAAGAAAAGAAGAACTAACTTGTGGATCTTACCTGGATAACCTTGTAGATGCCTTTATGATGATGATCTATGAAAACTCGATCAATTTGAAGAGATTTGAGGTAGTTTTCTATGAAGTTGATTTGCCCAAGGAAGCCAATGCGCTCTCTCTCCTACACAATAAACGTCAGTAATATCATATTTACTGCCAACAAGAGATAAGACTAATGCCACAAGGGAAATAACAAAAAGATAGCATAGATCACAATGATAATAATGATAACCCCCTGATACAAGCGAATGCCAAGTGGAGCGAGTTGAAGAAGCCTTGCAAAAATGCCCAAGTGAAGTCGCCCTCCTGTAGACAAGACAAAAGTTTCCAAAAAAGATAGATCTTACCACAAATATCCAAATGCTAGGATGCCATAGAATTTATAATCACCATCGAAGAACACCAGATTCAAAGGAGACCACAAGAATTTCCACAAAAAAGTTTTTCTATATCGAGATTCCAAGAGCCAAAGACCCCCTTTTACAATGAGAAGCTCTCTCCTTTAAATAGACTGGAGAGAGGCCACAATCCTAACCACTTTTTGAATGAGTGGTTAATATTAAAATATCAAAATATCTAATCAATGGTTGAGGTGAGCTCAACAATACAATACATGGATCAATAATAAAATATAACAATATGTGGACAAACTCGCCCTAGGAGAGGGGATCCCACCAAATCATAATGATAAAATATAAAAAATAGCTCATGGTGGGTCCAAGGGATAATTTATAACACCCTTGGTCAATCCCCATAGCACAATAATAATAAAATAATCATCTAAGCACCAAATCGTGCCTCTATGGGAAAATCGTGAGCCTTGGAAGGCTCCAAAAATCATCAAAAAATGCCATAAGTGATGGAGGTGGGTCCCAATGAAGCTAAAAATACTGGATAAGGTGTGGAAGACATCCCACTCATCATCACAAATCATCCCATGCCATAACCTTGCCTCAGTATCCCAAATCGAATTCCTCTGTAGCAATTTTTACCATTTCTGAACTGCCTCGAGAAGTGTGAAACTGCGGCCCAAACTGCCTCCTGGAGTGCATGGCTCCAAAAAGTAAGATCAATAGGCTATCTGGGAGGGGGGGTAATATGTTAATAACAAGTGGCTGGACCACCCCCTCCATCAATATCGCTCTAAGTGAACCAATCATATCTCTGCTCTGCTCTGACAGGGCCTCCAACAAGCCAAAACTGCACTAGGATAGCCAACTGAGGCTAAAAATCCCCATAACTACCCGAAACTGAAAACATATTGTCTCATTAGATTCATAAGGTCCAAATCCATCTAAAGTGTGTACTCATACGCCATATAGACCTCTGCATGGTCAAAAATAAATGCTGATCATATCCAGCAGGCCAAATAATAATAATCTATAAAAGTGCTGAAAAGCACAAATCATCATCATATGCCCGAAACCACTGCATAATCCCACCATGTTAACCTGTACCAGACCATGTATCATCTAAGTTCTACCACCTCATGTCCTGTGGTTGACTTTTGGTCAAACTGAGTTTGACCAAGTCAACATGACCAAAATATAACTCAAACTGTCATCAAGCTGCTGCAAGGTATCAAAGGTTAAACATGCTTTACAATCCATTCAAATAGAAATTATAACAAAAAGTAATCATTACTGGCGATCTAAATCCAAATATAATAAGTCATTAATTATTATTTATTACTTAGACAAGACTTTCAAGGTCATACTCACTTCATAGTCGTGATCAATTTGCTAGTGAAGGGTGAAGGCCAAGAATAACATGGCTAGGTCAAAGGATGACTTACTGACTTAACACTATGACACTTTGGAAATGGATAAGGGAATACACACCATAGCATATAGTGGACAAGAAATAACACAGGGAATGGCGGTGTCTCACAAATGGGTAAGTTGTTCAAAGAGTGTTTATTCACCTTCACAGATGCGCACACTCCATAATACAAATGAAGCCAACAATATTTTTGATATAGAGTTTAAGGTCCATTGCTTTTTGGGCCTAAAGTTTCCATATCCTTTGATCTATGTGTGTTTATAAACACATTGCATAGATTTACATTTCATGAGGCTTCTTGCTGCATGTGTGTTTTTAAGGCACTTGTTTACCTAAGCACTTCTAGGTGTGTCACAGACAGCTTGTTTACCTAGGTATTTACATTTCACAATAGATATAACATTTGATACTTCATAGCCATTTTCATTTGGCTTGCCTTTCATTCATGTGTGTTGAGAAACACATTGCATGAATGGGATTTTCATACAAGATACAACATTTCATTTCCATACTTTGCATTAATGGTAGCACTAAAAGTTTCAAGTTTATCCAACAACATCTTTAGTGTCTAGGGGGACTTCTCAAGGAAATCCAACTCACCAAAGGTAAGTTTTGTCACCAACTCAGAGCCGAGACACAATAAACAAGGAAGCTTATCCAATACAGAGGCTACAGTGGGGAAAGGTCCACCATGCCACTAGTCAAGTAGTAATTCAAGGTAGTGAACAAACTAGATAAGTCATGGATGGATGAAGACAGTGAATAATGAAACCAACACTAGCAAGCCAAATTATGGCAGGAATGATCACCTCTATTCTCCCTAGGGAGGGTAAAACCAATGCGTATAGGCCAAGAACTTATAAGTCTGAGTGGGGACAAATATGATATATATATAGTACAACCAGGTCCACATATCTATATGATCGCCAAATCATGATACTAGCTGCTAAGACATGCTACTAGAATGGAAATAAAAGCAATATAACCACAACACCATAATATACTTGCTAAGTCATATACCTGAATGCTCATCATCTGAACCATCATCTGTCCTCTAAAACTGCTGTTGTAACTTTGGGCACTACTGACTGCTCTGTGCAAATGGATAAATAGCTACATCGGTCATCTCTCTGAGTGTCCTGAGACTCAGTTATGGCATGGGGAATAAAAATATTGTCCATAATCCAATAGTGATCCATAGTAGATGCTCATCTCAGCATCTCAATGCAAGGGAACTGGATGAATAGTGTACTAGAATTAGAAAAATAATGTATGGTAGCCCGGCTACTATATATGTGATAACATCTGGCTCTGGATGGGACAAGTGATCTGCTGAAAAAAGCACTTGAGAACCTCAGAATCTTTGGTCCTCGAACTTTGCTACTCAAATCCTCGATCCAACACTCTACCTTTTTGCTTTCAGCTTTCTTCCTTTTTTTATTTATTATGCACCTATATCTATGCTCACAAACATCAAAATACCTTATCCAGCATGTATGAGAAAAATGTAAAATCAAACTAAAATAAAATCTATTCTATAACAGAGATTTAAAATGCATAAAAGAGAACTAATATACTAACATAACTTGCAAAGTTTGAAATTTTATTGTACAAGTAAAGAAAAATGACAAGTACTCATTTAAACTATGAGCTTCAAAAGGAGCTTGCGAAAAAGACAAAATGTGCCAGACTCAATGGATGAAAAGACTAACTACTGCCCAAGCAGGCTTATTCGGTTCCTACCTACCCTAAACTAACTAGTTAGCACAAATGCTAGGTAAAATCATAGATCCAGTGCAACCATTCATCAAACAAGCTAATGACATTTCTTCGACTTTGTTTATAAAACAAGCCAGGATTGGGTTAAAGATTAAAGAATTTGATAGGACAATCTTCCTGGTTTGTTCAAAAATTGCAAAAGGGCTTGTATGTTGCAACAAGAAACTATGCCAAGGAGAAGAATGATTGATGAAAACATCCTCCATCAAAGAGCTGATGGGATCATAAAAATTTTGTGAGTTATTATTTAGAATTGATGGAGGGAAATTACATGGCACTTGATTCAATTTCTCCTTGCACAAATTATTGTCCTTATTCACTTATCTCACATATTCAATTTGCTTATCCCTGGGACTAATGATCAAATAAAGACCAAGTGGGGAAAAATTAAGGTTTAAAAGACTAAAAATCAAAGTCAGACCCATTTGATGCTCAAAAATGGAGAAAAGATGGAATTGATCTTTAAATACCTTTTCTAGCCACCAAATTGATAACTTGACAAAAAGCATTATGGTTCCAAAGTAACTGAAAAGGGAAATGTAGTGTTTCTTCTCCAAACATGTAATCATGATTATACTTCCAATTGAAAATTTCAAGAACAAAAGATTCACTAGACCTCCAAATCCAAAAAGATTGAAAAGGATGTGTAGGGAGGGTGAATGCATTTTCTCCCAGGTGGATAGAAAAATTTGGCCTTGGAATTTGACAAAAGGAAAGGCCTTTTAAGGTAATATTATTTATTCTAGGAATGATAAACTTTAAATCAAGTCTAATATTTACAAACTAAGGATAAGATTCTAATTCTAAGAAATGGATGAAGCTATCTTGACTAAGGATGGAAAAATCTAAAGACTCATTATAAGAAGTGGAACAAAGATTAGAGCATCTAGTGTGATTCACTATTTCATCCTCATCTTGAGATTGACTTTCTATTGATTCATCATTAAATTCATATGAAGATAAGTGATCATTTTTATTTAATTTTTTAGGGAGAAAATTTAAAACATCCTCATTATCTGCACAATGATCATGTGAAATCACCACTAAAGGATATTGGTTAATGTCCCCACTTTCTTATTCTTCTAAAAGCTCATCCTCAGAAATTTCCTCAGGATCAGGACTAGGGCTACCTAAAAAGAAATTTGAAAACATACGATTCATATTAGTTATTTGACTTTCAATTGACTCAAAAGTGGAAAACTTATCCTCAAAGGAAATTGGGCAAGAGGGGTCATCTCTGGATGTTGACAAATCACTTGATATTTGATTGTTAAATGATTCAATAATAGGATCAGAAAGGGGAAGGTTTTGATCTTGGATTTGATTTGAAAAATACATATCATCGAATTCACTTCCCCATTCTTCTAAGAATTTATTTTCAAACATATCATATCTGGAAATGTTATTCGGTTTCAAATTCGAAATCCAGAGCCCAGCTCTTTCTTTGAAAGACGTGTCCGGGTACACAGGGTACTCCCAAAAGACCGAACACCTAGAGAAACCATTTCACACAAACAGATCACAGATCGATACACTGATGTTTTGACATGGTTTAAAACCTCGAGAGGGAAACACTCCACGGCCCCGGCCAAATAGCTTCTACGGAGCAATTTATTATGCAAGGAAAGAAAGTTACAAATGAGCTTCTCATAATCTATCAACTAGACAATGACCCTCCATGCTTTTTAAATAGAGATCATGGACCAATCGAGTGTTAAGACACGGATCAAGGTTAGGTATGATCTAAGAGAAGTTGAACCGTCGGATCACTCTATGTCTAAAACATATTGTGACAGTCGGATTAAATATTTACAAATGCATACTAAAGAAACACAATTTTCCTAACAGATATATTACACAAGTTGATCTTAACTAACTCCTAAGTGTCTAAATATCCTAACATCCCCCCTTAAGAACAAGTTGGGATAGGATTAAAGGATTTACAAAAGTGACACTATTTGGAGAAGGAAGGAGGCATTAGAGCCTATCCCCCCTTACTGACAAATTCTTGAACTCCTAACATAGATCGAAGTTTAGAAACCTTCGCTTCTGTAAGAGACTTGGTGAAGATGTCTGCAACTTGATCATCTATGGGACAAAAGAGCACTTCAAGAACACTATCATGAACAAGATTTCTAATGAAGTGCATATGTAGCTCAATGTGTTTGTTGCGTTGATGTCGGACTGGATCTTTGGCAAGCTTGATGGCACTTTGATTGTCACACCAAAGTGGAGTAGGCTGCTGCTGCTCGAATCCAAACTCTAAAAGGATCTGTCGAAGCCATAAAGCTTCCTGACTTGCATTAACTACGGCTCGATATTCTGCCTCTGCTGAAGAAAGAGCAAGAGCTTGTTGTTTCTTACAAGCCCAAGTGACAGGTCCAGATCCTAGACTGAAAACATAACTTGCTATAGACTTTCAATCATCAGGATCATTGGCCCAATCTGAGTCAGTGAAACCAACCAACAAAGGTTTCCCCCCTGTACTGTAATGAATCCCAAACTGAATTGTACCTCGAATATATCGAAGTATTCTTTTAGCTGCTTTCTAGTGACTTTCATGAGGTGTTTGCATACAACACGACCAACGGAAAAGGAAAGATCAGGACGGGAATGAGTCAAGTATAAGAGACTACCAACAAGCTGACGATACAAGGTGGCATCTAATTCAGGTGAATTACAAGTGGGAGAAAGTTTGACTCTAGATTGGAAGGGAGAAGGGGCAGGTGTACAATATTCCATGTGAAAGCAACGAAGAAGATCACAAGCATACTTAGACTGAGAAAGAAAGATTCCTTCTTTGGTTTGCAGGACTTGGAGAGCAAGAAAATAATGAAAATGTCCTAAGTCTGACATTTCAGAATTTTTCTTAAGATTGGATTTCACATGGATTATAAGCTTAGAGTCACTACCAGTAAGAATAAGGTCATCAACATATAGAACAACTATGCTGAGATGGTTTCCTACTTTCTTGGTATAGATAATGGGGTCAGAATGGCATCTATAAAAACTAGTGTCAAGGAGAAAGCTATCCATTTTGGCATACCAAGCTCTAGGAGCTTGCTTAAGGCCATATAAGGATTTCTTAAGGCGACAGACAAGGCTAGAGTTATTCTAAACATATCCAGGAGGTTGTTTCATTTAAATTTCCTCCTGTAAATCACCATGTAAGAAGGCAGACTTGACATCCATTTGATGGACTTCCTAGTTATGTAAGGCTGCAAGGGAAAGAACAAGGTGGATGGAGTTCATTTTTGTGACAGGGGCAAAGGATTCATTGTAGTCAATCCCTTCAACTTGGGAAAAACCTTTGGCAACTAACCTTGCCTTAAGTCTTTCAACACTTCCCTCTGATGCATACTTAGTTCTGTAGACCCATTTACATCTGATAAGTTTTCTTCCTTTTGGAAGAGCTACAAGATCCCAAGTATCGTTCGCCATTAAGGAACAATATTCTTCATCCATAGCTGCATCCAAATCTGGATTTCCTGAAGCTTTTGCAAATTTTTTTGGATCATGATTCTCGGAAACGTGAGCCAAAAGAGAAGAGGCTCATTGAAACTGAGAACGTATTCGACATTGATCTCTAGGATCACCGGCAAGATCACCAGCTGCTTCACATGTTGAATGGACCCATCGAGGAAGCACTTGTGTTGGTGCAACTGGAGGAACATGGGCAGGTGGAGGTGGATTTTCATCCTCGCTGTTATCATCAAAAACTAGAGTTGCAAACCTGTCAAGGAAGCTGGAAGAAGAAGAAGGCACAATCGTTGAATCAGGATCGTAGGCCAAATATGGCACAATCGTCGAGTTGTGCTCGCAGGCCAAGAGATTTTACTCAAATTTAACGTTTCTTCTAATGATTACATCATGAGAATGTGGTTGAAGAAGTCTATAACCTTTTACATCTTTAGAATATCCAACAAATATGCACTTTTCACTTTTAGGATACAATGCTTTCCGTTTTTCATCCGAAATGTGAGCCCATGATTCACAAGCAAACGCACGGAAGTGACTTACATCTGGTTTAATTTTACTCCATGCTTCTTCCAGTGTGATACCTTGTAAATTTTTAGTGGGGGTGCGATTAAATATGTAATTTGCACAATTTATGGCTTCAGCCCAAAATTGAAGACTTAGTCCCTCAGATTGGATCATACAATTAGCCATTTCTTTTAAAGTGTGGTTCTTCCATTCAGCTACACCATTTTTTTGTGTTGTATATGGAACAGTGTGTTGTTGTTGGATTCCTTGTTCAATGTAGAAAGTAGTGAAATTTTTTTTAACATATTCTCCTCCATTGTCAGATCTTAACTTAATAATTTGATGACCAAATTGTTTTTCAACAAGGGACTTGTAGGCCAAGAAAATGTTAAATACTTCGCTCATAAGTTTTAGGAAATAAACCCAAGTGCGTCTGGTGTAATCATCAATGAAAGTTAAGAAATATTTGAAACCAAAAAAGGAAGCAAATGGAAGAGGACCACACAAGTCACTATGCACAAGCTCCAAGGGAACCGAGGCGTGCTAAGAGGCACGTTTGTCAAAACTATCCCGATGATGTTTTTCGAGTATACAACCAGAACAGACACCATCCCTACAAGATACCATCGGAAGACCTGTCACCATATTGTCTTTACATAGTTGTTGCAATGAGCAATGATTTAAGTGACCAAATCGCTCATGCCAAAGTTTGATCAAGTTATCACTATGAGCAACAAAAACTGAAGGAAAAGGTGATGACCCAAAGTTGTTAAATTTGTACAACCTGGTAATATCATCAACAATTTCGATAGCTAGGACCTATTGAGGATCTTTAAAATCCTTGATTACAACTTGGTGAGGTGTAAATGTCACAATTTTACCTTCACTAGAATGAGTGATTTGATAGACTGATAACAAATTGCAAGAAATTCTTGGAACACATAGTACATCACTGAAATGACCATTATCTACTGGAATTGTTCCAGCTCCTACAACACTTAGAGATCTATCATCACCAACAAATATTTGTTTGGTGTTACATTCATGCATAGTAGAAAAGATGGCTTGATCCTTAGCCATATGATAAGATGCTCTAGAATCAATGAGCCATTCATTTGAGGTATAAGAAGAAGATGCATTATAAGAATAACCAGAAGCACAAAGTGCATGTCCATGAGAGGTAGATTCTGAAGGCGAATCTAGGCTGATGTGGTGCTTCTTCATTGTTTTTTCCAAGGCTACCATCTTCTTGAAACACTTAGATTCATCATGATTATCTTTCTCGCAATAGTTGCAATGATGCTCAGTCTTCTTGCCTTTTGGCTTGGATCCTTTGTCATTTTTTAAAGAAGGAGATGACTGAGAGGGTTTGGGAACCTTGTTTGACTTATTATTGGGAAAATTTTGTTTCTTAGGAGGCTTGGACTTTTCTTTCAGTTGGGACAATAAGGCTTTCCCAGATGTATCTACATTGTTAATTATTCCAAGATGGATGAGTTTATCTTGCTCTCTCATCAAGGAATCACAAAAGTAGTCAAGACTAGGCTCTTGATAGCTAGTTGCATTCAATGATTCTTTCATGGTGTAAAATGTAGATACAAAAACAGAATATGCAAGTCCAAGTTTGGAAAGAATATGATAAATGCCTTGTTTGTCTTCCCTCTTAATCTTGCATTCTTCACATAAGAGTTTAAGAGTTTTGTACTTAGATAAATAATCTTGTATGCATGGAAAATCACTTGGATTTAAAGAAATCAACTCATTTTCGAGTTGGTGACCTCGAATTTCATTGTGTTTACCAAACATAGATTCCAACTTTTCCCAAGCAGCATCAGGTTCATCAATTCTAGATATGTGGAATCGCAAATCAGTTGAGATTGACATCCCAATCAATCCACAAGCTTTGTCACATCTATTTGCCCATTTGATTTTATTATCATCATGAGTGGGTTCTGTTTCTTTCCCTGGGGTAATTCTGAAAAGTCCTCTACTTCATAGAACATCCTCCATACGAGATTTCCATGAGAAATAATTGGAACTGGTAAGTAGAATATCACAAGGGGCGGCCATATTTGTAAATTAATAGATGTAAAAGCATAAACCAATAGTCTTGATGCGAAGAGCTCGAAAAAATAAGCAGTTTAAAAAAAAAACGGCACTGAAAACTGACTCTGTATGATGAAGTTATGCTTGATCAAAGAAAATGTTGAAGATGTTCCCAATAGTGACGTGGCAGATAGAGAATGACCAGCTACAAAAAAAGGACCCCCCTCTTCCCAAGATGAATCTTTGACAATCACTTTACAAGAAAGTTTCTTTAAGTGAATCACTTTTGTCAAAATAAGTGATTTCACTTTTACAATGATGTGACTTTAAATAGGGCAGCAATAAAAATGAACTTAAGTGACTCACTTTTTATTTTCATTTTTTAAGTGAGATGCACTTTTACAATAAAGTAACTTGAAAATAGAAATTGCATGCACTTTTTCTTTTAACAGTAACTTCCTAAGACTTGAACTCAAGACCTATTAAGGAATAAAGCAACTTTGAACCAAGTGAGCTAGATTAAAAGGTATGCAAAATATGGGAAGGAGGAAGGGGGCTTCTTTTTTTTTTTTTTTATTCTTCTTGCTCGGTTTCCATGCTTGCCTTTTTTTTTCCTGCAAATCACACCATAAACCAAAACAAAAAAAAAAATTCCACACTTGTGGGGTTAGATCTCGTTAGCTTTCCCGGAAAGTCTGCGTTTTCTCTCTGTTTCTGATTTACCAAGATCGCACAAGGTGCACAACAAAGAGCATACGAAGCCAAGAAAAAACCCTTTTAAGTTTCGGCAACAACAATTCAAGATCTAGATCATAACCGGAAGTGGCCTTCATAAAAGCTCTAACCGAACACAGGGTACACAGGGTACTCCCAAAAGACCGAACACCTAGAGAAACCACTTCACACAAACAGATCATAGATCGATACACCGATGTTTTGACGTGGTTTAAACCCTCGAGAGGGAAACACTCCACGGCCCCGGCCAAATAGCTTCTACGGAGCAATTTATTATGCAAAGAAATAAAGTTACAAATGAGCTTCTCATAATCGATCAACTAGACAATGACCCTCCATGCTCTTTAAATAGAGATCATGGACCAATCGGGTGTTAAGCCACGAATCAAGGTTAGGTATGATCTAAGAGAAGTTGAGCCGTCGGATCACTCTATGTCTAAAACATATCGTGACCGACGGATTAAATATTTACAAATGCATACTATTGCATACTAAAGAAACACAATTTTCCTAACGGATATATTACACAAGTTGATCTTAACTAACTCCTAAGTGTCTAAATATCCTAACAAGACGAAGCCAATAGTTTCATACACACATCCTCATGGGTTATGGATAACTCGTTAAGAACTTCCTTAAATCTTTGAAGGTGCCTTTTGGCAGATATTTCATAACTTCCATCGAAAATAGGCAACCTTTCACAAGCTTTATGAGGAATACGATGAGGATACCCAACAATTTTTTAGAAGTCAAAAACTTTTAAACGACCGAAAGTTCTAGGCCGCTATGAAGCAGCCATGGATGGCAAATTTTATTTTTTAATTTAGCTAATTTTAATTTTTTTTTTTGTAAAATCAAGAACCTAAATACAAAACGATGCACCCCATGGGTTATAGATAATGATAGGATCGATCACTAGTGGAGTCGCTTATGTGCAGTCACCAGGTAGATTTTAAAACTCTTCTGCCAAGATGTATGTCGTTAATATGCAGGGAGAGAGTGAGCGACAAATAGATGGCTATGTTTAAGTTAAGTATTGAAATGATAACCATCTAAATTAATCCGGATGCGATAAGATATGAGTTATGCATGGATACTCGCAGACACCGAAGGTAAGCCTCTACCTCCACGGCAACGACACCAAAATGTTATCACCAATCTTTTAGTTGCCCCTAAAGATGGATCCAAGGTGGATGGTAGAGGGGATAGGCAACCAAAGTGGTGAACCAAGAGGGCCTTGGTTCCCAAATGGATGGTTGTCACGCCAACCAAGGCACTCTTCGCTTTATCTATCAAAGCCAAGATATCAAGGGGGAGACCCAGATCTACTTCCCGATAAAAGAGATCAACCAAATCACCAGATCAAATCAATCTAATGAAGTACGTAGGATGATAGGTATGGAACCCTAGAAATGAGGAATTAGGACCACTGTGGAAGCTTAAGAAAGGTATGCTATGATTGTGAAAGATGACACATAGTGATTCAAGGGTTAAGTATGATTCCAAGATTCAAATCTAGTTTCAAAGGTCAAAATCAATTGCCTTGGGAAATGTGACCCTTAAAATAGGGAAAGTGTCCCAAATCAGAGATCTGATAATTAGGGATTTCTAGCTGTACTTGATGAGTGAATATGACAATGTCTAGGTAATCAAGCAATAAGACAAAGATCAAACTACAAGCTAACTCAACAGTTCAAGAAAGTCGATTTGGCTTAGAGAAGATCAATGCCTTGGGAAATGGGCCAAATGGAGTCGGATGTCCACCAAATTGTAGATCATAGATGTTGAGGTGTAAATCTAGGTGGGCCTTGAAATTTAGGATCATCCAATGGCTAGATCTCATTAGATATGAGATTTAAAATTAATCATAAAGTGACCCAAGTGGGGCTCAACCCTCAAAATGAGGAATGGGGCCCACAAGGTGAAAATCACTGAAATGAAAAGAGAGCCTGGGGGACTTTCTAAGCCATCTCAATAGTAGATCAGACCATATTAAATTAACCATGGAAGTCAAAGAAGACAACAAAATCCCATTCTTAGATGTACTCATCACAAAAAGGAATGATGGCTCCCTAGGTCATCAAGTTTATAGGAAAAAGACCCATATGGATAAGTACCTTCATGCGGATTCACGCCATCTTCCTACGCAAAAGATAGGGGTGTCAAAAACCCTCGTAACAAGGGCTATTAGAATTTCGGATAAAGACCACCTTGAACAAGAATTAAACCACCTATCTAATGTTTTCCAAATGAATGGTTATAGCATAGAGAAAATTCGGAAGGTCATCGAGAAAGCACGTAGAAAATCCAAAAAACAAAAAGCAAACATCGACGGAACAAAATTACTTTTCCTTATATCAAAGGAACAACAGATGTCATAGCCAAGATCCTTAGTAAAAGGGACATTAGGGTTACCTTCTCTCCTCTAAACTCAATAGGAAGAATGCTAGACTCCTCCAAAGACCCGGTTGAACCATTAAAACAAAAAGGTGTCTACAGTGTCCCCTGCTCATGTGAGATACCCTATATTGGGGAAATTGGACGCTCCATTCAAGTTAGGCTCAAGGAACATTGTGCAGACATCAATCACGATAGACATCATAAATCAGCACTAGCCAGCCATGCCCACCACTCAAAACACCACATATGCATTGAAAGTGCAAAACTTATCGCTAGGGAAGAACATTACAAAAGAAGAAAAATTAGAGAGGCCATAGAAATAGAGAAGGCTCCAACAAATCTCAATCGAGATGATGGCCTTAAACTTAGCAAGAGCTAGCACCCAATAATCCACCATCTTAAGAACAATAACCCTCATATCACGAGTAATTTAGGGAACCTTTAAACACCTTAACCTTTCTTTCAAAACCAATTTTACTATTAAATCAACAACTTGTTGGAAATGTATAATATTATAAATAACAAATTTGGAAAATTGTAAAAAAAATTTAAGTCTTAATTGGTCAAATTCATGGTTTGACAAGTCTTGCCGTATTTTGGCTTATAATACATAATGATTAAATTCATATAATCTTTCTCTAAATGCTATATTCTATCTATATTATATTATTGTTAAAAGTTAATATTTATTAATTATTATTATGATCTAAATCATATTTAATATAATTTGGATACAATATTGATCATATTAATATTAACTTTTGATTTAATATTTAAAGATACACTATTAGTCTTAATCATTCTATGCCACCCTAAGAATGATCCTATGATCATAAGCTCTTTTATATGGTTTGAATTATAATTGACACTTTTTCCATACTCATCAACATGATATATTTACAAACTTTATTAAAGTTATATTCATTTCCCAAAATTCCATATTTTTATTTGTGAATATTTCCTTGAAATTATTGTGAAGCCACGTTAAATTATGAAAGGACTTTTAGAAGCATTATTATTTATCTTATAAACTCTCCTTCAAGGTTTCTTGAATGTAGTGATTTCAATTATGCTTTCATGGAAAGATTATTTTAATATTTGTTTTGGGAAATACCTTTTGAATAATGCTTTATTTTGTCATTTGTTTTGCAGAGAAATAATTAAAGTTACAATACGTTGTAGAAGGATTGGAATTTATTTAGAGATGCACGCTTTCACCTTTGAAAAATTACTTCACCTACCAATTGGCCGAGAAAGGGAACCATTTTCTTTTCTTTTTTTCTATAGAAAAATTCAACTTACTATTAATATGCGAAATAGTAAATATATCCAGCTGTTATATAAGTACATAGGTAAACAATCCCTGTCAATAGAAAGATCAGGGAAAACTTGTCGTATAGACAGCAAAGTATCAACAACTAGTTCAGATAAGTCCCATAAAAATAGTGTCACAAGTCACTAAAGTATCCAATATACAAAACAGGAAAACATCCTGTAGATGAACAGCAAAATAGGCCTCAGCAACTAATATGTAAAAACATAATATAAATAAGTCCCGAGACCAGCTTGCCGAATATACCATGGCCCATCCAAAGCCAATGACGACAGAAGAGTAACGGTCTTTCCATGCAAGTCACAACAGCATATAGCTAAGTTTTTTAAAAACATTTATACATCCGATTCAAAAAATACAAATAGCTACAGAAGGAGGCTGTAATATATAAGCCGCAAAAAGTTTGTGAAGATAGAACGCCCAACAAGGAGTTGGAACCTGTGCAATTTAAGAATCTGTACATAGTATTATTAGTCATAAAAATATATATCGTTGCCGCATAAAACTGAAATGATATCAAAATGAGTAAGAAAATAGTAAAATAAAAGTATCATGTCCAATGTAAATGATAAGAACCATGGGTAAAGAGAAGATCCTCCCGCCATTCCTGCCACATGATGACCCCCGCCTGAGAGTAAAGAGCCCACTTGGAGAGCATATCAGCCTTCGTATTTACCTCTCTGAAGATATGAGCGAAATAAGTATGCTCAAATTCAAGGATTAGCTTCCGAGCCGCTTCCATCCAGTGAGTGAGTAGCAGAACATTGAGAGGTGAAATGCCTCTAGCCCAAGAAATAATAGATAACGAGTCACCCATGATCACCAGTGAGGAAATCTGCTGGGAGCGAGCAAAAAATAGCAAGAACCATAGGGCGCATAATTCACTGCGTGTATTGGATCCAATACCCAGATTTAGCCAGATATGGAAAAAAACAGTGTTGGTAATGTGAAGAATTGCACCCGCCCCTCCCACCCCAAGTCCACCCACAGCTGCCCCATCAAAGAAGCCACATTGGTACACCATAAAAGAGAACCATTTTCTGCTAGAGCACAAATGATTGACAAGTCCACCATCATAAAAGAGAAGATCGTTGGCAATAAACTTATAAAGATGGCATTTCCATGTTGAATTACATTAGATTAAAGTAATATATGCCAGCTCGTAACAAAGGAGGTTTGCTCATTAATTCTATCAGTTCAACGCTCCAAAGAAAAAAATAAACCATTCCATCTCATGAAAATTATGCCAAGCATTGATTACATTATTAAATATTCATGTTATAGTTTACGCCACGAATTCATTCAACGTGGACTCCATGAAATCATAGTAATGTTTTACATTGACGACGTATTAATAAAATGAGATCGCAGCTGATTTTCTTTGATAAATATCTCTTATTTTTAGGACTTGCTGTAACAGTCTCCAACATATGTCTCACGTATCAAGTTCCACTTGACTGTGCTGGTTAAGATGTTATTTTATGACGGATGTCGGCTGCCATATCAATGAAGAAGAACACGCTTAATCAAACACTAATTTGTTACTCATGCCACGCATAGATACCAAGACATTGGATTTAACAAATTAGAAGGACATCTGTGCCGCAAAATCATCAACCACATTTTAAAATATTAGTAAGGCTAAGATAATCTCACGTAGTTTCGGGTGAGTATTTATAATTATACCAAATCGTCCAGAATCATAGCCTTGATTTTAGTCCCAGGGTGTTGATCATGATAGATTCGCCGAATAGCACATGTCGGTTGCACCATCACTTCAGTCCGGAGAGGTTAACTTATCACTCATTCTGTCAATGGAAATGCCTAGACCATAGGAGGAAATACAGTTACTCCAAAATGACTAAGCACGCAGGGTTATAACTCCAGATTCTCTACAATTCTATTGTGCTATCAGGACAATGTATTAAAGGATCGGCACGTCTAGAAGATCTCGATAAAGGAGGATGCAGTTACAATGGATCACCCTTTGATCGCAGAAGTTGCAGCATGATCGCATACATAATTTTCAAATCAGCATATTACTACTGGAGTTGTGGAGTCATCAAACAAACCTCGCAATTACCTGGGCGCAAGCGCAGTAAAATTATGGCAAGCAGGTTTATTACCAGCAGTGCATTACGGCAACGTTTACTCAGAGATAGAAGATGGATGGTCAATCTATGAAGTAAAAGGGAAGATTCTTTTCCTATTTAGATAAATCTTCTTCTCGTTTGCTATATTTGTTAATTCGTCTTTATCTTCTCTTGATAAATAAGTTTTCACACATTGTTAATTGGTTTCACTCCTATATGCAGGTATAATGTTGCGCAAGGTTTGATGTAACTATTTCAGAAGGTAGTCCACCATACGACCAGTTCTCGGGAGATCATTACTTTAAGGCGGATTTGCTTCTATCCATGGAGGAGGTTTGTTCCAGATCGAACGGGTTTGTTGTAACAAAGGGAAGAAGATTCTATGAGATATTGGAATCGATTCCGTCAAACTTAAATTGCTAGCACACTTCACCAAATCAATCGACGATTTAAAAGTTGAAGATCCTAAACGTGTCAAGCAAAGACAACCTCAGCGAATGAACAGGAAAAAGAAGCTGTCAGATAATTTGTCCAAGTTCTAGAATCAGTTTTGGAGGCTGCTTATTTAAAGAGGAACGATTCGATGAAGAAGGGGGGTCGGTCTCAGCAGAATAGAGAGTACTTTGTTATTCTCAAGTTCTGTTTCTGTTTATAAATCTTTATGTTTATAGATAGGAGGGGAGACGCTGCCAGAGGGGAGAGAGCTCTGCAGTTTTTGAAGGTCTTTAAGTGGGAACTGTAGGATATTCATTTTTCTGTAATGTTTATTTCAGAAGAAGAATCAGTAATCTTCTCTGCTACTGTTTCTGGATATCGATAGAAGCTTTGTGTTGTTTCTACCAAGGCATAATTTGAGACCAGAGATTAGTGATTGTGCAATCATCTTCGTACTTGATTGGGATATGTAAGATTTTATTTTTTACAGTTGAATAGAAGTTTGCTGAGAGATTTTATGCTCTTTTATAAATTAATATTCTAGATGACTGCAAATTTGATGTGTAAACAATATGTACAAGGTTATTGTTAATCTTATGATATTGATGTACTTCAAATGTTTAATTGTTTATTTAAACTTTGTTTTAAATAAATCAGTAAAATTATTCTTTTACATGTCAAAACTTTCAAGCTTGCTCTTGATCAAGATAGTCAGGATAGAATAGATTAGTTAGAGTTTTTTATTTTATTTTGTAGTTGAACCTTATGGGATTTTTAGGAGCTACTAAATTTCCCGTTTTTCACTTTTTTTAATTGCATCATAGATTAGATTAATTTGCATCTTAAGATTTCATTAGCAGTTTTAGGCATTCAGATAGGTGATTGGGAGACTCTCTATTTTGAGAGCACAACAGGGCCTTTATTCCTGTGAGAGTTAGCTATTTCAAACACATCGGAAGCTGTTGTAAGCAACCTTTGTGGCTCCTTCGTTGGCCTCGGTCACAAAATCAGGCCAACAAGTAATTAATTAAGATTCACATAATTATTTATAACATTTTTTATTATTAAAACTAAACTAATTATTTAGTAAAATCCAAACTAATTATTAATTTTTATTATAAATCGAAAACTAATTATTAATTTTTACGCTCTGGTTCGATGTTTTCAGGGTTTAGGCTTTTGCTGGGCTTGTTGGTGGTAAGCCCTATTGGGCTTATACCATGGTTGGACTATATCTGTTTTCTAGGGTAATCGTAATGGTTCCAATCTGGTGATGGTGAAGTGGAAAGTACTGGCTCGGCCGGTGAAGTTTGGTGGATGGGGTATTATTGATATTAATGTTTTCAGCAAAGCTCTCAGACTTAAGAGTTTATGGCGTGGTTTATTCAGTAATTCACTTTGGTTGCAGGTTCTCCATCACAAATATATTAAATCTTATTTTATCAGCTGGTTGAGGAAACCCAAGAGGATCTCTGGGTTGATGTCTCGAGTCTGGAGAGGTTTTCTAAAAGTTTATGAATGGATTGCAAATGATATTTGTTGGAAGGTAGGTAATGGCTGCAGCATTCTTATAGGGGTGGATCATGTGCTTGGTTTGGAGGAATGTTTCAGACTGTCAGATAGTCTGGTATCTAGGTTGAATATTATGGGGTTTAAATCCTTAAATGATATTTTTGATGCTGATCGGTTTATTGGTTTTGGTAATGGATGGTTGGGCTCTTTAGAGTGGGAGAATCCAGAACACGAGTTGGAATGGGATCGCTTTATTCGGGCCATTAGATCGGCTGGCATCGCGCTATCGGGATCCCCTGACATGTTAATTTGGGCAGGTAATTCAAAAGATGGTACTGTTACTGCAAATTTAGCTTATAAAAGGATTATTCAAACTCATTGTATTTATCCTAGTCAGTGGTGGTATTCGAAAATCTGGAAGTGGTCTATCCCATTGAAAGTGAAATGTTTCCTTTGGCATGCGCTTAATGGTAGTCTTAAGACTTGGGAAAACATAATTAAACGTGGATGGGCAGGTCCTAGCTGGTGCTGTTTATGTAATTTATGTTCAGAATCTGCTGATCATCTGTTTGTGAGGTGTTCGTTTATGCAAAATATTTGGTTTTTGTGCTGTAAAGAACTCAATTTGCAGTATGTTTGGGATGATATGGATTTTGGCGCTGGTCTGCTTAATTGGGTTAGGGAAAACAAGAAGCCAATCTTCCTCCCTATATTTATATCTTGGGCCATCTGGTATACAAGGAATGAGGTGCTTTTTTAGAACAAAAAACCTGATCCTATGCAGTGTGTAAAGTCTGTTTGCACGATGTTACAGAATTATCCTGAAGTGGAAACTGGTAAGAATGTTGTGAGTGAGAGTTATTTTTCCTATGTAGTCTCGCAGCCAATTTTATTCTTTGATGGGGCTGCTCAGGATGGTTTGTGCGCGACTGGTGGGGTTATCTATATCAATGAAAACCATTACTTTCTCTTCGTCTTAATGGAGGCAGAGGTTCCAATATGAAAGCTGAGGTAATGGCTCTATGGGTTGGTCTAAAGGTGGCAAATTCTTTTGGATTGGTGAATCTCAAAGTCTTTGGAGACTCTCGAGTTACGATAAAGTGGGCTTTACAGGAATTCAATCTCAATGTTATTGATCTAAAATATTGGTGTGATCGTACCCGCCAAGATATTTCTATGATGAGCCAGATTTCTTTTGAACACATCTACATGTCTCACAATTCACAAGCTGATCAACTATCAAAAGATGCTTTTGCTGGTCCAGAAGGGGTTCTTTTTTGGGAAGAATGGTTAGATGCCTGTCTGCTTGACAGGGGTAATTTATACTTCTTTTAAGATATTTTGATTACTTTTTGGGATGGCAACTCTTTTTTTTATGTAAATTCCTTATGATGGGAGATTATAATTATGTATAACAGCTATGCTGATGACCTCTTGAGAACAGGTTAAGGGTTGGACATCTTGATCTATGATACTCATACTATCTTTGTACTATTTGATTCAATGGAATAGCAATAGTATGATTTTTTTCTGCTCGAAAAAATCCAAAACCAATTTTTATTAGTTCAAACCAAACTAATTATTAATTGTTAATCTAATTTTTAATTATTACTAAACTAATTATTAATTTCTAAACTATGATCAAATAAACATTAATCTAGAAATAATAAAAAATTTGAAATAACAAAAAAAATAAAAAATTAAATAACTATTAACTCAACAAATTGTAACACAATTTCTAAAATATGTAATAAATAATATCATTAATCAAAATGTCGGCTAAAAACCCTTAAAAAATTAATTAATTAAATATCCTTACATCTATTAATTGGCTAAATTCATACCTAAACTAACCTGGGATAATTTTTTTCATGATGATGAGCCCTACTTTGTGGCTCGAAACATCGAGAAGTTTAACTACCTAACGCAGTCTCCTTCTGATCTTCAACTACCACTGCGTAGAAACCATGAACAGCTTAATAGATATAACATTTGATATTTCATAGCCATTTTAATTTGTTTTGCCTTTCATTCATGTGTGTTGACAAACACATTGCATGAATGGTCTTTTCATACAAGATACAACATTTCATTTCCATACTTTGCATTAATGGCAACACTAAAAGTTTTAGGTTTAGCCAACAACATATTTAGTGACTAGGGGGACTTCTCAAGGAAATCCAACTCACCAAAGGTAAGTTTTGTCACCAACTCAGAGCCAAGACACAATAAACAGGGAAGCTTATCCAATACAAAGGCTACAGTGGGGAAAGGTCCTCCATGCCACTAGTCAAGCAGTAAGTCAAGGTAGTGAACAAACTAGGTAAGTCATGGATGGATGAAGATAGCGAATAATGAAACCAACACTAGCAAGCCAAAGTATGGCGGGAATGATCGCCTCTATTCTCCCGAGGGAGGGTAAAACCAATGAGTATAGGCCAAGAACTTCTAAGTCTGAGTGGGGACAAATATGATATATATATATAGTACAACTGTAGTGCTCTGGTTTTTACAGCAGAGCACCAAGTAAAATTTCAGAGTTAATTTTCTACGTATTAAACTTTATCAAGTGTATGGGAGTAAATTTCTAACAATTACTATGCATCTAAATGATATTCACTGTACTGTCGTGTTTTTATCAACCTTACATTCGTAATTTAAAATAAACAAACATATCAATATTTTCCTTTCAATAATCATGTTCCAGCCTAAGAATATGTTCCACAACTTAGTAAATCAGTAAATAGCAAGTTATGCATGTTTACAGTAAGTTTTAGCATAATAATCAAATAACGTAAATAACAAGGAAATTACCTGATGCTGATGCTAACCGTAGGTTGTAGCAGGTTGTATAACCTCTTAGACAGCCAAAATGAAGTGTCCACCCTACCGACCAGCTATTATCTTGCTGGCCCTTGGAAATCAAAGGATTTCCAAGCCCCCGAGCCCACAATCTGATAATCTCGAGAGCAGTGTTTTCTTCTGTTCTCAAAACCTTTCTGTTCTCCAAACTTTCTGTTCTTCAAACTTCTTTCTTCCCCAAACAAAAACCTCCCCCTTTACTCCAAGCTCTCCCCCTCTATATACTTTCCCTTCCTCGAGAAGATCTTGGGCTTACTCCACCGCCCCAAAATACCCCTCTCGAGCCCCTCAACATTTACTCCTATCACCAGTTCATTCATACACGGTTCTTTATAAAAATGTATAATTAATTACTCTCATGGAAAATTTATTTGGTTTTGGATTGACGGTCGTAAGTATTTATTACGGTGGGAATTATCACCCAAAGGTTATCCATTCGGGACAAGGTTTATTAATTACAAGTCTATTCACCAAACCTTGTATTTATTGTCATTAAGGTAATTAATAAAATATTATATAAATAGTGGACCTCTTTCAACTTGGACATGGCGTGTCTTAAGGGTCTACCTTATCCGTCGAGATCACTTATCTTGAGATTTAAATTCTACGATTCATATTGAATAATTAAATAGTAATAACCCATTTTCCATCACATCACGTTCATTCCAAAAATTGTTATCCTATTATGTCTAATTTTTAGAAATGTAAAATAATCACATTCTAATCATTCATTAATCAATATTTACATTTTATCTATTTTGCAATTGTTATGACATGGGTGTAATATTTAAAATAAATTTTAAGTAATAATATTAATTAAATCCCCATAAGGTAATAATAATGGTGAATTTAATAAAGATGTCTTTTACATCATTTGTTTATCACATGAGTACCCTAACATCTATATAGTACCGTCATTCTTCTAAACAAAGCACCCTTAAGTGCTTAAATAACCTTGCTAATTAATTAGACAGTACCATTACCTTATTTACAACAATTCTCAGACGACAATGTTAACTGATGACACTTGTCTCAATTGTATATCACAATGTTTACCAACGAGTAATGCATAGCTTAATTGACTTGTTTTACACATCTTAGATAACTTTATATCCATTATCTGAATTCAGTCAATGCATGATTAACTTAATTACTTATGACAACTTATACATGTATTCAATATGTTAAGTGTTTGTATATCGATACTAGTGTACATGTGCAAGGTGTGCATGCGTGGCCAGCGTATGCACAGATCATAAATGTACTATAGACAAACCCCATCCCGCCTATGCATACCTACTAACTAATAGTAGTATTTACCCCTATGTAGAAGAACAAACATAATATATATAGTACAATTACTTCAACATTCTCAGTTATTTAACAATTAGTTCTTTTCGATTTCACATCATTATCTTTATCTTTACATTAGTTTAATCAATCATGTACAAGGAAGGGTGCCTACTACCACTAACTCGGAATCAAGGAATACTAAACCCCCAAGAGTACTAACTAACACATCCTCCCATAATAACCTACGTCCAGCATCCTCCCTATCCTTCCTCTGCTAGTACAACAGTGGATGTCGGACTCACCGATCTGACCACATAGAACTTGAGAGCAATAGCGTCGGCTGAACAGCGGACCTATCCTCCCCTAGCAGGCATCCGACCATCGTCATCACAACAACATGGGGAGCGTGTCTCAGCACGGCCCTCCCACGACCTCGGGTCTCATGGAAACATAGGGTGGGAAACACATCCATCCCTCTCAACATACTGGGCCTACGCCCTTATCAACTCATACTTTGCTGCTATCGGGATTATCAGTTTGTGTTATCGTATCATCATTTTGGCTGCTAAGGTTTACTGTATGAACATGTTTTTCCTTTCCAATATATATCAGATCAAGTAACTGGCTATCCCATAGCCCTTGTGTCCTGTAGGTTAGTATTTTGCAAAATACAAATTTATAGAAAGCATTTCCCATTGATCGCCAATTGATCCATGTTATCAAAAAAATCATTTTATTTCATGTAACCTTTTTAGCTCATCACAGATGCGTATGACATATAACACTTCAATAATTCATATAAGAAGATGGTATCCACGTACCGAATCATATATTTCACATTTCATTAATGAAAACATATAAACATATACTGTAATCATAAAATAACGAAATCATATGATAATCATGACATTATAACTGCATAACATAGTACATCATAATCATGGTGAAATCATAAAACAGAGTAACATCATATAATGAGGTCCAATATAGTTTACTCAGTCGAGTTGAGTTCAACAGAATATATAAGAAATAAAGTATGGTGTGTCTAACTAATAAATATGCCGAATCAAAAATATGGGCATTACATACACCCACCCTTCGGGAAACTTTGTCCCGAAGTTTGGTCAAATTGATGCGGGAAAATTTTCGATGCATAGTCTCTGCATTCTTGTAAGTAGCAAGTCGTGGCCATACTTGTCCTACTTTAAGCTTTAACTTAACCAAATATGTCGATGTTATCTTATGGTTTCACTTCTTTAATCCCATGATATGTGTTCTAATAGTTAAAGAACATTTAGATTAATCCTTTCATCAAATCTCAATATTATATCTAGAATGCCTAAGGTTATAATATAGTGTTATCCACCTTAGCATCCTACTTCTTACCTTTTAACAATACCCTTTAATTTACACCATCCAGACATGTTTACTCATCACACGACTAGGTTTTCTTCATAAGCGTATATCGATCCAATTTAGCAAGAAAATAATCGATGTTTAAAAATGGAGAGTTGAGAGCTCATAATCTATAATTATTCATCAAGCAACTACAAAGGATATTTAAGGTTTGCATACCTCTCCTAGGAGAAAATATCCTTGTTATTCCATCCTAAGGTCAGACATTATTATTACCTTAGTGTTAATGAGGAATCTGTATCCTTGATAACCATAAGTAATGCAACACATATTAAATTAGGAGAACTGCTATTCATTAGAATGTCTTTAGTAACTATATCTTATCAGAATGCAAATGTTTTCAAGTCATTTATTGTACCCTACTTTCAATCTAATATAATTCAAAGGGAAACCATTATGTACTCATTTTAAGAAATTTATAACTAATTTTGTTCTTCCTCTCAAAATCGTAAGGGTGCTTTACCAGTGTTTATCGCAGTATTCATACACTTATTATGGGTTTAATTGTACTTTTTAAAGTTAAATTGTTGCTTGGTGGTTTAGAGGCTGGAAATATTCAGCTTAGTCCTTTAAATATAGAGGTGACTGTAAAATTGCTTAAATGGGGTATACATACACTTATTATTCTACGTGAAACCCATAGATACTTACACCCATTATGCACTATGACCACCTCACAAGGTACTAATATGAACCCAATACATTCACATGGAATCAAGCATTGTTCTCGATTTATGAGATGTTGATATGAAAACAAACATATCTACCTTTCTTCATCCTATTCCACTTCTTATTTGTCTCACTCTCTCAAAAGTAACAACAATTTTATCTCTAATGTGACTATCAGTTTCTTCCATCCTATAATAAGGATTTAAACATCATAACTTTATTCATTGCAATGCACATTGGTCCTCGTTTTGCATTTATTACTATTACATTTATTTATATTAGTATTTTACTTAACCTCTTTGGAATTTCATATGTGATCATTAAATGTTAGCTCATTAGTTCCTCAACAATTTCCATACTTTTATATTTTATTGCTCGATTTCATCTTGATTAAGTCCTAGTGTTGAAATCGTCATGCTGATCTCAATGGTGTCTTTTTTTTTTTTTTTTTTGATTCTTTATTCATTTCATATTTTCGACTATAAGTCGAAGTTTCGGTAAGGGGTCTTCTTAGAACAAGGAATAAACTAACTAGTGTCGAATTTTAATTGAGCTAACTATGAACGTTATGTATGGTTAAGTAGTTACTTTATTTTAACATTTTAACATTTAATATTAACCTAGTTTATTTATTTATCTTAATACTAAATTTCAAAATATCAATTTGAGATGTTTAATACTCAAATTTGAAAATTAAGTACTTCTAAATTTAATACCTAGTCAACTTCGATATTCCAAACTATTTATATAACCCAACTTAATTCAACATCCTTCCACATTTAATTCAACCTTAATATGAAATTTTACTTTTAGCATAATCCAAATTCTCTATTCAATTTTTAATCAAATCACCATAATCAAAACCTTAATATACTCAACAATTTTAAAATGCTGTAAAAGTCATTCACTATACCACGAATTTATTATTACTTAATATATTTGTATATTTAATCTCTTTTTTTTTTTTTTCACTCCCCATTTGTGATATCTTCACGTTTTTATCTTTTCCAACGTGCATTATATTATGAACCAAGCCTGCAACCTATGGAGTTCACGTCACACTTACGATGTTTAACATATCAAATCCTAAATGTGCACAAATGCGAATTTGATCTAGTTTTATCCCTTATATTTTTAAAGTTAACTTATAAGAGTGAATCAAAATTTAAAATGAAAGAAAATATTTCATTTGATCTTTTCATTTGTCACACCCCTTTTTTTTTTTTTTTTTAATATTGCTCTTAAAGCATTTCATATATATATATATATATATATATATATTTTCTCAAACTTAAATAATGAAATTCAATTTTATGCACTTCCTTAATACGTTATGGTGTAATTTAAAAGTGAGTATTTATTTATTTTTTTATTATATCAACCTCACTAATTTCCTATAATTAAATTCCGTTTATACTAAAACATAATATATCGACAAGAACGAAATTGAATGAGCATTTTGTTAAAATAAGGAGAGACTTAAAACTTTTATGGACTTTCGCTCTTTTTTTTTTTTTTTGACCTGCCACTCCATGGATTGCATCAACTTTAAGGATTATTATAATAAAATATATGGACGTTAAAACTAGATATTTGAACCCAACAAAACAATGTGTCCATAATCTCCCGTATGAATTGATTAAAGTGATTTTGTTCGCACACATGCTTGGACTTTCGTAAATCGAACGCTTGGAATGAATAACTAAAATAAGTGACTATTTTTCTTTTCTACCAGCCTTTTGTTTAAACTTCAATTCATCTTTGTGGTGAGCTTCCATTGGAAGGCTCGACAATAATATTAATATTATCTATCCTGGGAAGTAAGTATGAAGCACCTAGAATAGTGTCAAAGTACGATAGCAGAGGCTCGACAATTTTAATCTCGAAAACATGTGGTGAAACCATCTACTGGAAAGGTAATTTTTCTCACTTGTTGCACTGATTTTACTTTTATCCCTTTTTACTAGATTCATTTCAACTTCACATAATACTTTCTGTTTAATGTAAATTTTCGTGTGCAGAATAGGAATTTTCACTGTCATCCACCCCTATCCATCTTCTCCACCTGGCAGCTCCCCGCCGCTTGGTTTCCCATGCTCCTCCACGCGCAGCCTCACTTCTCCGCCTACCTCTCTTCCTTATCCTCCGTGTGGCTATCTCCCACCGCCAGCCATCCCATGCCGCTCTTCCACGTTTCCCTTGGCTCCCACTCAGCCCCTCCCTACGTCCACTCTTCCTGGCCATCATCCCCGCGAGCTGTACAACGGCCATGCTCCCTCTCTATGCGCAAGAAGCCACCTACCTGCCACCGCTTGCTCCCCCTATTGACTCCGACTGCCATGCATACCTCTACCGCTTGCCAGCCCAACTGGCTCAAGGAAGCCACGAGAAGGCCTGGACTGCATGCCAGCCACGCGGGTTGCATGCACGCCCCTCCCCATTAACCACCGTGGGGTGCCTCCCTCTTCTAAACCGTGCTTCGTCTCCCGTGCGCGAGCCTGGTAATATTCCTAGGTTTCTCTTCCCTTTAGGCTCTGTAACTCTGTAGAGTGATTCTCTGAGAGGTAATATGGGTCATAGCTCCGAATCACCTGAGAGAAGGAGCATATGGGAAGCTCGACCGCCATGGTCGGCCTGTGAGAGGTCTGTGGGAGGTCTACGTATGGTCCCGCGATATGAGAGAATGTTGTCAATTCTGAGTTCTATATGAAATGCAGGTATACTCTCAACGTTTTGTTCACGCCACCATCTGCTAATATTGAAGGCTTTCGTTTTTCTGCGTAGTTGTCCCCTACTTGGTTAATAATTTCTCAAGAATTTCGACAATGTCGGCTCCTGCGGACAAGTTTTACGAGGCCATGTAAGTTTCCCTTGTCCAACAGGTTTTTTTTTTTGAAAGATGTAGTTGGCGCAGAGCATCAGCATCCTCCAGCGATGGCAATTCATAAATCTGGGTAGAGGTGTTTAAAGGGATAGTAGAACGAATTCGGGTTGTCACGACGGTTTTAAAACCCTCTCCATCAAACAACAATTTTTCCAAACCTGCTCTGGACCGGACATCATCCAACATCACCAGAGTTGGCTTGGATTGTCTTCGCTGCAGCTGCTCCTGCAGCTGTCGATGTGCATCCTCAACACTCTGAAATTTAGGTCTCTTCCTGCGAACAATCTTCTCCCACATGGACTCTAAAATTTCCTTCAGGTTTGGGGACTCTTGAGACCGTGATGAAAATGATGTTGTTTCGGAAAAATCCTTTAATTTCGTGATCGTCGGAGAGGGCCAATGCCATAGTTGTTTTGCCAACGCCCCCTATTACCTTGTACCCCGACAACGGACACCTCTCTCTGAAGCAGAATCCCCTTCAGATTCAAAATATTTTTCTCCAACCCCACTAAATACTCAGACTTTACTGAGCCATTATAATTACAAGGAGGAGCTTCATCAAACCTCCATTAAACATATTATCTGGAGCCATTTGTTGTAGCATCTTCGCATTCTGATTGGAATTATTGGCTAGCTTCTGCACGATTATTTCATTCACCTTTCTCTCATCCTCTCCCAAATCGTATAGTTGGCGAAGGCTCTAGACAAGAGCGTGGAGAACAACTCTAACTAATTGAGTTGGAACTTTCGTTGGAACTAATGCAATTAATTTATAAGCTTCTGTTATAACAACAACTTTGGACTAACCCATTGATTTACATAACTGCATATCTAAGTTAGTTTAAATATCTGATACTGGCATATCTAAGTTTCAAGTTGCTGTTGAATTTAATATCCATGAGTCCAACTAGTTATAATTAGCTTCCGGGCCCACTCTGAGTCCCAATGGAACCTACTCAATGGACTAAGGCAAGTTGTGCCGTGCCGCTAATTGGAACTACCTTGCAAGCTTTGTTACTTCCCTTTTATCCTAATGGCCTCTACCTGTCATCTCGTAAAGTTTATATCTAGTCTCCTCTCTGCTGGATGTCTCTCTGTGTATGGCGTGCAATATATATTTCTGTATTGCGTGTATAGGGGGATATATATGTCACAGTTATGGGCGAACTGTCTATGACCTTATGGCTATTACTGTTGACATAAAGACTAGACTTCTAGACTGACCAGAGCTTCTATCAAAGGCTAAAACTTATAGCAAAGACTTATGAGATGCTTAACATCGAGACTTAATGGGACAGGCATCCAGTCCTTAGCGAAGTGAAGGATCACCCTTTCCAGCTGGTGGATTTGAGAAACATATCTACGGTTCTGGAAAATATTAGAACGGCTGGTCTTCTCGCACCTTTTTACCAATGCAACGCCATTATTGAGGATGTTCAGGAACTGTTCATAGATGGGATTTTGCTCTTTATGGGGCTTTCCCAGATCCGCCTAATAGAGCGCCTGAACCATTTCAATAGAGCCTGCGAGCAGCCCCTCCAATCTACTACACGACTTCTTACAATTTAAACATATCCATACAGTAAACGGTGTGGTCTCCTCCATTGAATGGCAGTAAGGATAATCATTATTAAGCAAACAATATATCTTCCAGTAGTATTCCCTCGAGTTATTCAGAACTTCAAGATCTGCTTACTGCTCTCTGTAAATTTTTCCACAGTGAACTCTGGTTTCGCTTTAAAATCTTTTGCAATTCTGCTTCCTTCGGCGCGCTCTGTATATTTTTCTGGTTGAACTCTGCTTTTGCTTTTAAAATCTTTAGCAATTAAATGACATTCAATATCTTTATAGAATCTCTGCCACAGAAATTCGATGTTCCTTCGTGCGAAACGGAAGAAACGAGCAGGACAAACCAGCCAACTTTTAGTAGTGCTAGTCTCATTTAAAAAAAAACACAACTAATATGCGCTTGTACTCAGGATATTGAACACTATTGATTTGTTTTGCAATTTCATAGTAATTTGGGAATTGAACGCAGATATAACAAACAGTCATTTTGAAATCTAAGTTAGAACAAACAATCATTTTGAAATGAATGTAATTTCTATTTTAATTTGCGATACCCTTGGATCATCTAGTTAGACTTTTATTCAATCTTAATTCTGATAGATTCGTTATAGTGAGACTAGGCGTTGATGTGGAGCTGAATTGGGAGAGTGAAGCTGTAAATTGTTATGGCTATCGTAGGATTTAATGTTTAACCGACTGATTGAATTTAAATTTGTCTACTTGTTTACGACTTACTGGTATTCATTTTCTGGTTTTTGCATGTTTCATGTTTAAAAGTATTAAGATGTTTTCTTTTGTTTGTTTAGAACTCTCTTTGCTATATGTATTAAAAAACTAAATATATCTTTGTTTCATTCTTTGAGTGTAGGTAGTTTTCAAGTGGTTACATCTATTGGAAAGACGAATTAGTGTAATTCTCTTTCTTTTCTTTTTTTTTTGCAAAAATTAGAACCTATAATTTGCAGGATATATATATATATATATATTGTGTTAGAACTCTTTTGTTTATATGCATTATATACCAAAAAAAAAAAAACTAATTATATCTTGGTTTTCTATGCGTGCAGGTAGTTAGTTTCCTGGTGCTTACAACTATTGGAAAGAAGGATTTTGTGTAACTTTCTCTGTGTGTGTTTTGCACGTAAATTTTTTTTTTGTTTTTGCTAAGTTCGGCAAGAGCTCGAATCTAGGTAACTAATTGAATTTTCTAGTGTAGATCCAATTTCTTAGACTAGTTTTTTTTTTTTTAGTGAGTAGGCCCTTAAGGTCTGAGTTTCCGAGTCTGGAGCTCTGATACCATCTGTAGTGCTCTGGTTTTTACAGCAGAGCACCAAGTAAAATTTCAGAGTTAATTTTCTACGTATTAAACTTTATCAAGTGTATGGGAGTAAATTTCTAACAATTACTATGCATCTAAATGATATTCACTGTACTGTCGTGTTTTTATTAACCTTACATTCGTAATTTAAAATAAACAAACATATCAATATTTTCTTTTCAATAATCATGTTCCAGCCTAAGAATATGTTCCACAACTTAGTAAATCAGTAAATAGCAAGTTATGCATGTTTACAGTAAGTTTTAGCATAATAATCAAATAACGAAAATAACAAGGAAATTACCTGATGCTGATGCTAACCGTAGGTTGTAGCAGGTTGTATAAACTCTTAGACAGCCAAAATGAAGTGTCCACCCTACCGACCAACTATTATCTTGCTGGCCCTTGGAAATCAAAGGATTTCCAAGCCCCCGAGCCCACAATCTGATAATCCCGAGAGCAGTGTTTTCTTCTGTTCTCAAAACCTTTCTGTTCTCCAAACTTTCTGTTCTTCAAACTTCTTTCTTCCCCAAACAAAAACCTCCCCCTTTACTCCAAGCTCTCCCCCTCTATATACTTTCCCTTCCTCGAGAAGATCTTGGGCTTACTCCACCGCCCCAAAATACCCCTCTCGAGCCCCTCAACATTTACTCCTATCACCAGTTCATTCATACACGGTTCTTTATAAAAATGTATAATTAATTACTCTCATGGAAAATTTATTTGGTTTTGGATTGACGGTCGTAAGTATTTATTACGGTGGGAATTATCACCCAAAGGTTATCCATTCGGGACAAGGTTTATTAATTACAAGTCTATTCACCAAACCTTGTATTTATTGTCATTAAGGTAATTAATAAAATATTATATAAATAGTGGACCTCTTTCAACTTGGACATGGCGTGTCTTAAGGGTCTACCTTATCCGTCGAGATCACTTATCTTGAGATTTAAATTCTACGATTCATATTGAATAATTAAATAGTAATAACCCATTTTCCATCACATCACGTTCATTCCAAAAATTGTTATCCTATTATGTCTAATTTTTAGAAATGTAAAATAATCACATTCTAATCATTCATTAATCAATATTTACATTTTATCTATTTTGCAATTGTTATGACATGGGTGTAATATTTAAAATAAATTTTAAGTAATAATATTAATTAAATCCCCATAAGGTAATAATAATGGTGAATTTAATAAATATGTCTTTTACATCATTTGTTTATCACATGAGTACCCTAACATCTATATAGTACCGTCATTCTTCTAAACAAAGCACCCTTAAGTGCTTAAATAACCTTGCTAATTAATTAGACAGTACCATTACCTTATTTACAACAATTCTCAGACGACAATGTTAACTGATGACACTTGTCTCAATTGTATATCACAATGTTTACCAACGAGTAATGCATAGCTTAATTGACTGTTTTACACATCTTAGATAACTTTATATCCATTATCTGAATTCAGTCAATGCATGATTAACTTAATTACTTATGACAACTTATACATGTATTCAATATGTTAAGTGTTTGTATATCGATACTAGTGTACATGTGCAAGGTGTGCATGCGTGGCCAGCGTATGCACAGATCATAAATGTACTATAGAAAAACCCCATCCCGCCTATGCATACCTACTAACTAATAGTAGTATTTACCCCTATGTAGAAGAACAAACATAATATATATAGTACAATTACTTCAACATTCTCAGTTATTTAACAGTTAGTTCTTTTCGATTTCACATCATTATCTTTATCTTTACATTAGTTTAATCAATCATGTACAAGGAAGGGTGCCTACTACCACTAACTCGGAATCAAGGAATACTAAACCCCCAAGAGTACTAACTAACACATCCTCCCATCATAACCTACGTCCAACATCCTCCCTATCCTTCCTCTGCTAGTACAACAGTGGATGTCGGACTCACCGATCTGACCACATAGAACTTGAGAGCGATAGCGTCGGCTGAACAGCGGACCTATCCTCCCCTAGCAGGCATCCGACCATCGTCATCACAACAACATGGGGAGCGTGTCTCAGCACGGCCCTCCCACGACCTCGGGTCTCATGGAAACATAGGGTGGGAAACACATCCATCCCTCTCAACATACTGGGCCTACGCCCTTATCAACTCATACTTTGCTGCTATCGGGATTATCAGTTTGTGTTATCGTATCATCATTTTGGCTGCTAAGGTTTACTGTATGAACATGTTTTTCCTTTCCAATATATATCAGATCAAGTAACTGGCTATCCCATAGCCCTTGTGTCCTGTAGGTTAGTATTTTGCAAAATACAAATTTATAGAAAGCATTTCCCATTGATCGCCAATTGATCCATGTTATCAAAAAAATCATTTTATTTCATGTAACCTTTTTAGCTCATCACAGATGCGTATGACATATAACACTTCAATAATTCATATAAGAAGATGGTATCCACGTACCGAATTATATTTCACATTTCATTAATGAAAACATATAAACATATACTGTAATCGTAAAATAACAAAATCATATGATAATCATGACATTATAACTGCATAACATAGTACATCATAATCATGGTGAAATCATAAAACAGAGTAACATCATATAATGAGGTCCAATATAGTTTACTCAGTCGAGCTGAGTTCAACAGAATATATAAGAAATAAAGTATGGTGTGTCTAACTAATAAATATGCCGAATCAAAAATAGTAGATGCTCATCTAAGCATCTCAATGCAAGGGAACTAGCTAAATAGTGTACTGGAATCAGAAAAATAATGTATGGTAGCTCGGCTACTATATATGTGATAACAGGTGTTTTTGCAAGGCTTCTTCAACTCGCTCCACTTGGCATTCGCTTGTATCAGGGGGTTATCATTAGTATCATTGTGATCTATGCTATATTTCTTTTATTTCTCTTATGGCATTAGCATTATCTCTTGTTTGCAGCAAATCTAATATGGTTGACGTTTGTTGTGCAGGAGAGAGGGCGCATTGGCTTCCTTCGACTAAATCGATCTCATAGAAAACTACTTCATATCGCTCCAAATCGATCGGGTTTGCATAGATCATCATCATCAAGGCATCTACAAGGTTATCCAGTTAAGATCCACGGGTTTGTTCTTCTTGTCTTGGTTCCAATCTATTAGCATAGCTACTTCATTATTAAAACCCTCATTTTACATTTTCTCAGATCTACTAAGATCTACTTGGCTTTTTGGTAAAATATTTAAAACCCACCTCTATAGCATCCATGGCAATTCAAATCTATAGTTTGGTGTGGATTGGCCTTCATCTAACCCAATTCCCAAGGAAAATTAGCCTCTCCAAGTGACGTCTCACTTCTTATATGGGTGAGTTTTGCTAGATCTAGCACCTGGGTAGGTGTGATCCCACTTGATCCTTAATATCCATAGTTGATAACCTACACCTAGTGCTTCATTTTGTTGATTTTTTCCTTGTGGGCCCCAATCCTCATTTTGAGGGTTGAGCCCCACTTGGGTCACTTGGTGATGCATTTTAATCTCAGATCTACTAAGATCTAGCCATTGGATGATCCTAATTTTCAAGACCCACCTAGCTTTACACCTCAACATCCCTGATCTACAATTTGGTGGACATCCGACTCCGTTTGTCGCATTTTCCAAGGCATTGATCCTTCTCCAAGCCCTCACAACTTTTCTGGATTGTTGAGTTTGCTTGTGGTTGGGTCTTTGTCTTACTACTTGAGCACCTAGAGATTGTCCTATCCACTCATCAAGCCTATCTTTGGTACTAGTTAGCCCCAACTCTGTCCCTAACTACCCTGCATTGGACACGGTTGCCAAGGCAGTCGATTTTCTCATCTTTGACTAGTACCCTGATCTTAGATCTAGTTTTAAACCTCATAAGTCACTGACATAACCAAATTGGACCAAATTTATATTTCTTAAGCCTCTTGATCCAATCCATTACTCATCTTGTGACTTCATCCATAGATCTAGGGTTTACGATGCACCTTATGTACTTCATCCATACTTGATTTGATCTGGTGTCTTGGTCTGGTCTTTCCTATCGAAAGTAGATCTGGGTCTCCCCCTTTGTTGTCTTGGGATAGATAACATAAAGTGAATATTACCTTGATTAGCGTGACAACCATCCATTGGGAGTCGGGGCTATCTTGGTCGCACCTCATTGGTTTCCCATCCCCTCTGCCTTCCACCTTGGATCCATCTCTAGGGGCAACTACAAGTTCGGTGATAACATGACCATCCATCATGTTGGGGAATGATTCTGAGGTCTCCTTTGAGGGGATTAGAGGAATCAAACTTGATCATGGGTACCTCCCAGATGTGCTCTATGTCCCCACACTCAGTGCAAATATACTTTCAGTCTACCATATGACCCATACTGGAGAGCCCAAGAAGGTGATCATCTCTCTAAATGAGGTCAAAATTCAAAACATGGTATCAGGATCTACAATTGCAAAAGGTGTTGCAAACCACAAGACAAAACTCTATGAGTTCTCACACTTTATACCTTTCTCAAAGCAGTCTTCTCTTCACACCCATGCAAATGAAGAGAGTAGGCTATGTCATGGAAGATTTGGGCATCTCAACTACAAGCATTTGCAGAGCATGGAAACTCAAAAGTTAGTTGAAGATCTACTCAATCTCAGATTTTTCCAAGGCACCTATAAAAGTTGCTTGAATGGAAAAAATCCAACAAGGAAGGTTGAGGAAATGAAGAATCAGAGAGTAGAACAAAAGCTAGATCCAGATCCACAAGAACCTAGAGATCTAGCACCTATTGGTTCAACTCCTATTGCAAAGTGGGCCACCACCACTGTTGCATACACTAGTGATCTTGTTGAAGATCCACCATCATCATGTCATAGTTCATTTGGTAAAAATATGACCTATGTTGGTTCAAAGGAGATATCAAAGAACTACATGCACATTCATGGAGCTGATCCTACCTCAGATGGTGTGGATCACATGTTTCATAATGATATTCAAATTTTTGGATTTGTTCCCACCATGTTTGGTCAAAAGAGCAAGTTCACGAAGCCTCCAAATTCGCTTGCTTCCACTGAAGGAAAAGTCAAGCACATTGTTTTGGAACATGAGACTTCAGATTCAGAGTTTGGAAGTGATGACAAGAAAGAGAGCAAAGCTTCATCACATAAGAGTTTAGATTCATAGTTTGGAAGTGTTGAGCAGCAAGAGAGTGAAGCTTCATCACATGACAATTCAGATTCAGAGTATGAGAGTGAAGATGATGAAGAGTGAATGCTAGATACAGATCCACAAGAACCTGAAGATCTAGCACCTATTAGTGAAGATGAGCGAATGGAAGAGCAAGGTACAGATCTTGCACCTGATGATCCTCCTCTTCCTAGATGGGAAGCCACTACTCTGAGATCTGTCGGAGATCTTGTTGGAGATCCACTTGATCCAAGGAGAACCAGATCTAATTTTCAGAATGGAAGGTTTCATCATTCTCACATTATAGATCCATTTCTTGCCGATAGATCTTCCTTCGGTGGATAAGTGCACTTACCATTTGGGGTGATTGATGTACATGATTGATTATCCTACCACAGTCTATCTTGAGGGGGGGATTTCTTCCCACTGGGTTTTCCCTCTTTCCTCATTTTATTTATTTAGATTGTTGTACGGGGTGACCTTTGGTCTTAGTTACCAGGGCCCTACCATTATTTCCTTTAGTTTTTCCTCATAGTTTGGCTTGCGGGGATTTTGGAATATTCTCACCATCATTTTTTATATTTGCATGCATCCAATTATCAGTATGGTAGTCTCCCAGCACCTAGTCCCCGGTTTTTCATCACCAAGAGCATGCTTCTACTCAATTCTAGCCCTCCTAGCCACATATGCTCCCTTGTTTTCATCATTGGAGTACAAGTGTGCCCTCTTCCACCTATTTAGGAGATTCTTCAGTTAGTTCCATGATTAGTGGATCTATTCCTTGATTTGAGGACTGATTACTAGTTTAACTGACTAAACCACTTAGATAGACCTCCAGAGAGACTAGATCAGCTATAATGACTACTAACAACTCCTCATGTGCCCACATTGGAGTCTCCTTCCCTAGATTTGTGCCACATGCACTAGTTAGACTCAGTTAGACTCATTTGATTGATGTTTGACCACTTGTGATCACTATTACTAATTGTATGATGTCTCCAATGTCACCCAAGCCACACATTGAGGAGAATTCGAATGAACTTAGGAGGCATTCGAATTCATTTGATTGTATTCAGTTATTATTCACTATTCAGAGTGTCAGCTTATAGCTGATGTATGATACAATAGTTTTTTTCATTTCTTGTGTATGAGTGATTATTGAATCAGCATTTCTTCTTCTTCCTTATGCACTTCTTAAGTGAGTTTTAGTGAGGTCTGCTACAGCTGAGTGATCATAGTTCTAAAATATCACACTCCTTAATCCTCACTTGATGGTATCTAGACCTCAATTCAATCTTGGAAAACACTTTAGCTTCCTTCATTTGATCAAATAAGTCATCAATCCTTAGAAATGGACACTTGTTCTTGATTGTCACTTTATTAAGCTACCTGTAATCAATACACAACCTTAAAGTCCCATCCTTCTTCTTAACAAATAGCACAAGTGCTCCCCAAGGAGATACACTTGGCATGATATACCTCTTGTCAATCAAATCTTGTAGCTGCATCTTTAGCTCTACCAATTCCAGCGTACTCATTCTTTAGCTCTACCAATTCCAGCGTACTCATTGAATCCTGATATATGAACAACATATAATTGACAACCATTCTTATCAAACATTTTCAGCTGCAAGGCTGAAATCTATCTTACTGAAACTTACTTGGGAATTCCTCTTACTAATCTTGGTCTCCCCTCTTCATCAATGCATTCAAGTTCTTTCTCATAACAATCCAACTTGGATCTATGTCTTTCCAACCAATACATACCGATTAGAGCATCATAATATCCTAATGGTAGGACATTCAAATCCACTTTTGTGAGGAATCCATTCAACTCCATGGGGCACTCCCTCACTACTTCGCTCACTTTTCTCTTGGTCCTTGTGGCTAATTGAACTAGCCAAGACTTATTATGCTTCACTTTTCTAAGAGAACAACCTTCAACTATATTATAAGACACATAACTATGAGTAGATCCTGGATCAATCAAAACAAAAATAGATTGCTTAGCCATCTTACCTTCAACTTCTACCACTGTTAATTGATGGTTTGCTTGATGATTATCCAAAGCTGCATAGATTGTAGGTGTTGCCCTTGCCATATCTTCCACTGTAGTTGTTGCTTCAAGGTTGTGCAAGCTCCTGGGATTCTCCCTTTTAGTTGGAAAATCCTTTAGCATGTGGTTTCCTCCACAACCCCAACACTGAAGTGGTCATTTTGATGCTTTATCTGCTGCTACTACTAGCTTGAATCCACTCCTTGCTTGATGCCCCTATAGAAAGGTTCTGGGCTAATTTTTTAATGGTGGCTTGAAGCCACTTTTCTTTTGATCAAGCCTTCCTCTTGGATTTCCTTTCCAGGTTGGGTGAACCTCTGATTTTCCTTTATTCTTCTCATAGCAATGCATTGTCATCCTATTGGCTTCATCAATCCTTGGTGGGTTAACAAACTCACTCCTATCTCTGAAACTTTGAGGTAGACTCCCAAGGAAGCATTGGATATTTACCCTCTCATCTTTTATATAGTCCACATACCTCAACAATTCCAAGAATTTATAGACATGTTCTTCCATAGTTTTATGTCCCAACTTGAGTTCATTGAATTCTTTCCTCTTACTATCATAATACCTAGCAGAAGGGTATTTTTTCCTTGAAATACTTCTTAAATCGCTCCCAGCTGATCCTCCTTTCACCGATCCCTTTTACTTCCAAAAGGTGATCCCACCAAATTGAAGCTCTTCCATTTAGATTGTAAATGCAAATTCCGGCCTTTTCATTTCCTGAGTAATCATGAATCCTAAAATATTTTTTCATCCCAAGAATTCATGCCTCTACCTCTTGTCCAGTCTTGTCTTCTCCATCAAACGTGGGAGGCCTTGCCTTCCTGAATTCTCCCTGTGGAATTACTTTGAATTTCTTTCTTCCATCAAGTCTGCTAGAAGTATGTCTTGGACTTATCTAGAAACTCTAGAGTCACAAGACCTGCTAGAAGAAGATACTGAGGAGTATGTTTTATGCTTTTTTATCACAGAACTCTTTCTTGGGTTTGGAGTCCTCCTCCTAGAACGACCTCTAAAGCGACTCCCCCCGCATATCTCCCTTCTTCACTTACATTGCTTCGGTTTGACCCAAGGTTCATCCTTTGCTGCATATCAGTGAGGCTCTGCAAAATAGCAGCATTGAGCTAGTTTTTTTCTTCATGATCCTTCATCAATCTTTCATTAAAGCTTAGCATGGTCTCAACCAAATTCTAAGGAGTTATTTGCTCCATTCTCCCATTAGATTCAATTTTAGTATTTTGTTCTTGCACATTTTGATCTCCTAGAACATCTTCATCATGCTCATAAGGATCCTAAGAATCATTTATGGTCACCATTTTCCTTTGGAGACCCTTTTCCCTGTATGCTGCCCTCTGCTACAACTATTTAAATCTTATCAACTGCAAACACTGTGCATTATAAAATATTTATTAGACATCTTAGGAATGTATATAGAAACATAAAACATCAATATTTTAAAAGAATTAAACTCATGGAATAATTCTCAGAGCTATTATGCCTTCATTTCTCATTTGCCCATTCATGCAATTCTAGAAATTGCCCATATTGACAACAATTTGTCAAAACAGCCACTACCACTTTTCTGCTCTACATATCTATGATGCATGATAACCTCATTAAAATTATGGGTATGCACAATTTCCCCCTGCTGGATAAGCTTTCCAATGCCTATCCACGTGCTTCATTCTGAATTTGGGTGTGGAAATCACATTACTACTCCAAAAATGACAATTTTTACCAAAATTCTGCACTTTTACACAGCTGTATTTTGGTCTGAAATGCCAACTTTAGCCACTTGTAGGAACAAATCTAGAAAGAATCACATTCTATCGGAAGAATCTATTCCATATAACAAGGAACACTCAACAACCTTCGGATCCTTGTTCCTATGTACCATCCATCTTCTATAAATTTATGGGTTTGACTATTTCTAACGTTCCACTTTTTCACAAATTTCAAAACTTTGGGCCAAAAATGGTTATCTTCCAAACTGAGCATTTATGGAAAATCTATGTCTAACGTGATTTGTCTGTCTTAATAAGAATATGAAATGTTGAGTTCAATAAATTTCTTGAATCCTAAATATAGGGTCACTTTCATCCATTGCAAGCATTTCAAAATTCTCAAAAGGTATCTCGGAATAGTGCTTTTTCGGCCTTCTTGCTCACCCTGTCTCCACATCCTTTGGAGTTTTGATCCAAGCTTCCAAACTTAACACTGCCCCTTCTCCATGGCCACTCCATATCGATTTCAGCTCAATCTGACCTCCTACCAAGCTTCGGGACACCCCAATTTGTAAAAGCCATTAATTCCAATTTTGTGCCAAATTGGAGCATAATGGACTCAAGACCCTCTCTGGTTCTTTCATGGCCTTCGTTAATGGCCTCATAAAATCACAAGAATCATCCAATTCTGATCCCCGCATGCTCCTTCTATCCAAAAATCAAGTTTTTTTTTGTTTGCTTCCATAATCCGCAACCTACAATCCGCAACTTTCGCAACCCGCAATGCAGAAGTCGAAAAATGTGGAACGCCAATTTTTCAACTCTAGAAAATACCCTTTCTGCAATCTGCAATCTGTGCTACGGAACTCGGAAATGCAGAATGCCAAATTTCTAACCTTCGAAAATGTCACTTCCGAAATCCGCAATCCACAATTCGTACTACGGAAGTCGGAAATGCGGAAAGCCAAATTTTCAACATCCGAAAATTTCACTTCCACAATCCGCAATCCGCAATCCATACTGCGGAAGTCAGAAATGCGAAAAGCCAAATTTTGGACATCCGAGAATGTCACTTCTGCAATCCGCAATCTGCAATATGTACTGCAGAACTCGGAAATGTGGAATGACAAAACATAAATTTTGAAAATTTTACATTTCCGCAATCCGCAATCCACAATTGCGGAAACACCTCTACTCCAACAAACCTTCAGAGATGAGATCTCCCTCATCCTTTAACCAAATAAGGCAAGTCTGGTATCGTTGGAAAGCTCTTGGAGAGCTCTATGCAACTGTGTGATCCTATACCACACCTGAGAACTATGTTCCTATCATTTTTCCAATCAAAATGTCGACCAAACTTCATCAATATCTCTTTAAACATTTTGATATATGCCTGTAAACTCACAGTTTGGCTCGAGCAACCCCAGTGCTGCAACATGGGCTCTGATACCAATCTGTCATGTTCCATACCGTTATCCTAACCCGCAAAGGGAACATGACCGCAACCTAGGGGTATGTCTAATTCTTCCCCAAGCCATATGATGAAATTACAATTAATAAAATGAATAATTAAATTATACACGGCGGAAATAAACATCATCTACACACAACCCATCATGCATTCAACATATCAATAACAGTCATCAAATTAACACATTGCAGAACACATAATGGACATAATTTTAACCACAGATAATACTCATCTTTAACATGAAGTTGTCCAAGCAACTGGCTATGTGAGAGCAACATTCTACCCAACCATAGGTCTATGTCCAGCTTGTATTCTTTCAGTTGAGAGACCACCCCCAAGATGGGTTGTTTATCCACTAAGGAGGAACTAAACAGGCTCACTCACAGCCATGGTTTCACACAAACAGTCATGATAAGCCAACTCACAGTTGGGTTTATCAAGCATGCAAGAGACAAAGGAGGAGGATGCTAAGCCACTGAGCTCAACCACAGAGCTATAGGCATCTCAATTGAACTCAAACAGTCATGGCACCCACAATACCTACCACACCCAACACAAGGAAGGTCCCCTTCTCTGTTGCACAGTCCCTCAAGTGTTCCTTCCCTCCAGTGCTATTAGGGGTGAGCATAAAAAGCTCTAGATGACAATTCCTTGAGATTCTAGCCTTCATTGGGTTTAACCACTTATACTATGAAACGAGAACTCGACACAGTTCTCGTTTTTCTCTCTCCTAATTTTAGTAGCTATTTTTACCTCCGTTTCAAAAAGGGTTGATACCAGTATCACACATTTTCATTTTGAGGCATTTTTTTGGGCCTTTGACACATCTTTATTGTAAAGTATTTTTAATTTCTATTTTCAAGTGTGTTTTTTAGAAATTTAACAAAAAACATACATTTAGAAGCTAGCTATAATGAAAAACACATAGATTTTCGAAAATTATCTTTAAAATTTAATTATAAATAATATATTTTTATGGAAAAAATAGTAAACAAATCGAGAAAAAGAAGACATTTAAACCCATTTTTAACATATTTTTAGTCATTTTGTATAAAAATGATACTATTTCACATTATTTTTCATAATATTTAACCACCTAACCAATTATTATTAAAATTTAAAAAGAAAATATTTAAAAAAATTACATTGCCCCCTTCTACCCTAACCTTATCCCTACCCCCCCACAAACTATTACAAAAGTTAAAAAAATAATTATAATGCGTCCCTTCTACCCTAACCCCCTAACAAACTATTAATAATTTTTTTAAAAAATTACATTTAAAAAAATAATTACATATCCTACACCCTAACCCCTCAACCAACCATTAATAAACATTTAAAAAAACAAAGTACATTTCCTAATGCCCTAGCCCCCTACATTACCCCCTACCTTAGCCCCCCGAAAATTACATTTCCTAATGCCCTACCCACTACCCCCATTACCCCTCACACATCGTTTTAACTAAAAACAATTTAAAACCCAACTTAAAAAAATTAAAAAAATAAAATAAAAAACCTAAACTTAAAAAATAAAAATAAAACCTAAACTTTACAAAAAAAAAAAAAACAAAAAACAAACTAGACTTTACAAATTAAAAATTAAAAAAAAAACTTTGCAAAAAAAATTAAAAATTAAAAAAAACTAAACTTTACAAAAAAAAAAAAAATCAAAATCAAAATTAAACGAAACCAAACTTAAAAAAAAAAAAAAAATTAAAAATTAAACAAAACAAAAATTAAAAATAAAAATAAAAATACAAACAGGAGCCCCCTTGGGCGGCCCTTTGGCACCCAAGGGGGTGGAGCCAACATCCGCCGGCCATTTTGATTTTTTTTTTTTGAAGTTTAGTTTTTTTTTAATTTTAATTTTTTTTTTGTAAAGTTTTTTTTTTAATTTTTTAATTTATTTTTTTGTATAGTTTTTCTTTTTTCTTTTTAATTTGTTTTTTTTTTTTTTAATTTTTAATTTGTGTTTTTTTTGTAAAGTCTAGTTTGTTTTTTGTTATTTTTTTTTTTGTAAAGTTTAGGTTTTATTTTTTATTTTTTAAGTTTAGGTTTTTATTTTAATTGTTTAATTTTTTTTAAGTTGGGTTTTATTCTTTTTTAGTTAAAACAATGTGTGAGGGGCAATGGGGTAACATTGGGGGGTTAACGTAGTGGGTAGGGCATTAGGAAATGTAATTTTTGGGGTGGTTAAGGTAGGGGGTAATGTAGAGGGCTAGGGAATTAGGAAATGTAATTTGTTTTTTAAAATGTAATTTTTTCAAATATTTATTGATGGTTTGTTGGGGGGTTAGGGTCAAATATGTAATTATTTTTTTAAATGTAAATTTTTAAAAAAATTATTAATAGTTTGTTAGGGGGGTTAAGGTAGGAGGGGCGCATTATAATTTTTTTTTTAACTTTTGTAATAGTTTGTTGGGGGTTAGGGTTAGGAATTTATTTGTTGAAAACAGAAAATTTCAATTTAGGGGTTGATTTCAAGGCTTTCGTAAACAACAGTATGAGATTTTTAAGCCATGGCTATATTTTTAACCCAGAGAAAAAAAACGTTGATACTAGTATCAACACTTTTCGATTTGGGGGTAGTTTTTGGTGTTTTTTATGAAAACATGATACTGGCATCAACACTTTTTGATTTGGGGGGTTGTTTTTGGTGTTTTTTTATGAAAACATGCTACTCGGCATCAACACTTTTTGATTTGGGGGTTGTTTTCAGTGTTTTTATATGCAAAAATGTGAGTTTTTGTGGCTAGAGTTCTCGTTCTTAGTATATAGTTCTCGTTTCATAGTATAAGTGGTTGTTTATGAAACAATCCCAACCTCTATTCTATCCTTTGTTCTGTCATTCACAATGGGATTCTCAAAATTCAGTGACCAAATGACTCAATCCCATAATTGGATTTTCGAGCTACCAAAACTCGGGGTTTTCCCATGGATTTATGGGCACCTAACACTCTCAAATTCACCACAAGGTTAATTTCTATGGGATCCCCCATTGGATTTCACTGTCCACACGGAATTCTGGGCATTTATGGCACTTCAAAATGTGGGTTCATGCAAAGTTGTGATTTCTGGTTTTTCTCATTATTGGCAATGTGTAATGGATGAAAACTTAAGCTTAGATGATCAAAAATGGAATGGGAAAGAGGAAGAACGAGTTCCCATGAAGTGGAGTGACATGTGGGTCAAGAAAACAGATCCCACACCTGCCATATGAATTTTTGGGTTGCTCGTGCTCCATTGAAGGCATGGACTGATTTCTTCAACTACTTCCTTACAATAGAATTAAATGTCAGCAAGGAAAGTCAAATGGGTTCTCAAGATGACATTTGGCAGCATATGGTTCAACCCCACAATCCCGTTCACCACTCCCCTAGTGGAATACACATGGCCCCCTCTGATTAGTTGCTCCCATAGTCAATTTTGGTATTTTATTGAAATATTAATATTTACATCAATTTACAATATTCCATGGCTTAATAGAACATGGATAACAAAATATCAAATACTTGTCCATTTTAAATAAAATCCAAACATACACTAGCAGGGCCTTAGCCTTGAGCTCCATGTTAGGGAAACATACATCGCATGTATACAATATTTACATTAAAAGTCAATATTTCCTAAGGGTCAAAATGGGGGTATTACAATTGGCCTGCCAAAACAACCATTCAATTTGTTTTGCACCTAAAACTAGCCTAAATGGCTTTAGGAAAATGCCCACCATTTCTCACTAGTGAGGAATAAAATTATTCTGAAAACATAAGCTTGCAAGTAGATGATTTATGCACTTTAACATTGACTCATTTTTTAAAATAAGTCTCTGGTCAAGAAAATATTGGCCTACCAAAATAGCCACTTAGCCTGTTTTGCACCCTGCCAGAAAATTCCCGCGAAAGGAAAAATTTGGCAAGTATTGAAAAACTAGCTTAAATGACCTTATGAAAATGATCGTCATTTCTCATCTGTGAGTGATAAAAAATTTCATAAAGCATCAGCTTGCAGATGGATGGTTTATGCACTTGACCATTGGCTTAGTTTTGAAAACAAATCTATGGTCACGAAAATATTGGCCTTCCAAAACAATCACTCAACATATTTTCTTCCGCCTAGAACTGGCCTAACTGGCCTTAGGCAAATGTCTGCCATTTCTCACATGTGAGGGGTAAAAAATTTCTGAGAGCATCAGTTTGTAGGTAGATGATTTAGTCACTTGACCATTGACTTATTTTTTAAAACAAGTTTCTGGTCAAAGAGATATTTGTCTTCCAAAACAACCATTCATCCCGTTTTGCACCCTGCCAGAAAAATGCTCGTCATTGGAAAAATTGGTGAAGTATTGAAAAATGGGCTTAAGTAGCCTTGGAAAAAATGCCCACCATTTCTCACCTGTGAGGAATAAAAAATTTCTGAAAGCATAATCTTGCAAGTGGATGATTTATGCAGTTGACCATTGGCTCATTTTTTTTTTTAAATCTATGGTTAAGAAAAAATTGGCCTGCCAAAACAACCACTCAACCTGTTTTGCACCTAAAAATGGCCTAAATGGCCTTAGGAAAATGTCGGTCATTTCTCACCTGTGAGGGATAAAAAAATTCTGAGACCATATGTTTGTAGGTGGATGATTTATTCACTTGACCACTGACTCATTTTTTAAAACATGTCTCTGGTAAAGGAGATGTTTTCCTACCAAAACAATCATTCAACTTGTTATGCACCCCTGCCAGAAAAATGCTCGGCATTGGCAAAATTGGTCAAGTATTAAAAAACGGGCTTAAGTAGCATTGGAAAATGCCCACCATTTCTTACCTGTGAGGGATAAAAAAATTCTAAAAAGCATCAACTTGTAGGTGGATGATTTGTGCACTTGGCCATTGCCTCCATTTTGAAAAAACATCTATGGTCAAAAAAATATTGACCTTCCAAAATAGTCACTCAGTCTGTTTTGCACCTAAAACTGGCCTAAATAGCATTAGGAAAATGCCCTCCATTTCTTACTTGTGAGGGATAAAATGTTTCTAAGAGAATCCATTTGTAGGTGGATGATTTATTCACTTGACCATTGACTCATTTTTGAAACAAAATCTCTATCTAAGGAGATATTGGCCTACCAAAACAGCCATTCAGTCTGTTTTTTCACCCTGCCAAAAAAATGCTTGCCATTGGAAAAAATTGGTCAAGTACTGAAAAATAGGCTTAAGTAGCCTTAAGAAAATGCCCACCATTTCTCAGCTGTGAAGGATAAAAAAATTCTAAAAGCATTAGCTTGCATGTGTACGATTTATGCACTTGATCGTTGGATCAGTTTTTAAAAAAGGTCTATAGTCAATAAAATATCGGCCTGCCAAAATAGCCACTTAGTCTGTTTTGCACCAAAAACTGGCCTAAATGGCCTTAGACAAATGCATGTCATTTCTCACATGTGAGGGATAAAAAATTTATGAGAGCATAAGTTTGTAGGTGGATGATTTATTCACTTAACCATTGAGTTAATTTTTAACACAAGTCTCTGGTCAAGGAGATATTTTCCTTCCAAAACAGTCATTCAGTCTGTTTTGCACGCTGCTAGAAAAATGCTCATCATTGAAAAAATTGGTGAAGTATTGAAAAACGGGCTTAAGTATCCTTGGGAAAATGCCCACCATTTCTCAACTGTGAGGGATAAAAAAAATCTGAAAGCATCAGCTTGCAGGTGGATGATTTATGGTTTTTTACCATTAACTCATTTTTGAAAAAAGACTCTGGTCAATGAGATATTGTCCTGCCAAAACAACCATTCATCATGTTTTGCATTTTGCTAGAAAATTCCCGCAAAAGGCAAAATTTGGCTAAGTATTGAAAAACTGGCTTAAATGACCTTACACCTAAAACTGACCTAAATGGCCTAAATGGACTTAGGAAAATGATTGCCATTTCTCAGCACTAAGGGATAATTTTTTTTCTGAAAACATCATATTGCAGGTGGATTTTTTATGCACTTGACCATTTACTCAGTTTTTAAAAGAAGTCTCTAGTCAATAAAATATCGGTCTACCAAAACGACCATTCATCCTATTTTACACTCTAGAAAATGCCCACCAAAGGAAAATTTTGGTTAAATATTGTAAAACTGGCTTAAACGACATTATTAAAATGCCCACCATTTCTCACCTATGAGGGATAAAAAATTCTAAAAGCATCATCTTGCAGGTGGATGATTTGTGCACTTGACCATTGACTAGGTTTTAAAACAAAATCACTGATAAAGAAAAAAATGGTCTGCCAAAACAACCACTCAGCATGTTTTGCACCTAAAACTGGCATAAATGGCCTTAGGAAAGTGCCCTCTATTTCTCACCTGTGAAGGATAAAAAAAATTTGAAAGCATCAATTTGCAGGTGGATGATTTATGCACTTGACCATTGACACAATTTTGAAAAACAGTCTCTGGTAAAGAAGATATTGGCCCATCAAAACAACCATAACAATCAGCATTGCATTTCATAAAAACATCATTTCCATAAATTTAGAGACTCAACCAATCATTTTAGATAATTATTGTTAAATTCAGAATTCAGATATAAAATAAATTTTCATGGAAATTGTTTATCATTCCTCAAATTTTTATTGCAAGGAAATAAAAACATCATTTCCAGAAATTTAAAAACTTATATGCAAAATGTATGAAATTGGGCAATTTCCTGTGTGTGAGGCACGCTCCACCCAACCACATGCAATTTTGCTTGTAAATATATCAACAAAATTCCATCATCGAGTTGAGACTCAACCATTCACTAGTCAAACATCTCACCAGCTCTCTCAATATACATGTTTTACACTTGACAACCAAGAAAATTGGATTTTAAACCAATTCCATGCCAAATAGTGCTCTTAACTTCCTCGGTTTCCTTGTCAGCACAACAGTGAGATAAATCACTACCAACATTGCTAAGAATTCCATCGATCTAGATGCCCTTAACACCATTTGTCATTTCACTGGAATCAACCAGAGGCAACAATGAACAGAGTTTTCAACTGTAGATTCAACCAAGGAAATTAATAGGTTGAGGAAATAGGGTTTATGGTTCTACATCTACTTGTACTCACCTCTGCAAAATATTTCATCTATAGTGAAATCCAAGACTACTAGATTAACAGTTGATAGGGTTTTACAATTTTTCATGTCTAGCACAAAAATGCACATGTGGCCAATCCAAGTACACCCCATGTATGAAATCTGGTCTGAGGCATAATTACACATATATGAAAATGCTTATACATGAATCACCTATCATGTCCCAAATTTGGCATTGGGTCACAATGGCCTAAGAAAATTGGCCCTATTCATTAGAGTTTGTCAAATTGATGCTAAAGGTCAAATAATTGTCAAGGAGGAAAATTACTAGTTTCCTAGGTTTGGGGTGGAAGCTTTGGGATTTGGAATAAAGGGGATAATAAATGATGTTGGAACACTAGGATGGCATTAATATTTAATAAAGGAAATAAATAAATATATACAAGTGATAATCAAAGTGGCATTTGATCACGAAGACACATGGAGGAAGTGGGACCCACACAAGCTACAATTTATGTGCCACATGGCATCCTCTTCTTGCAATTTCGAATCCAATCCATGGGAAGCCTAATTTTCTTGGGATGATTTATGAGGTCAATAATACTTGGCATGAGTCAATGAGGTCGAAATATAGAGGAATATTAACTCCCATGGAAGAGGAAGAGGCAATTTGGAGCTAGTGAGACACTTGGGCTAGATTCCCTAGCTCTATGACAACAATGATGAAGATGCTATGACACCTGTGACACAAATCAGACCTAAAGGTTGACATATGACATATATGACATGTTATAGCTAAAAATATACTCCAAGAGGGCACTCAAGGGTGTTAGGGCAGCTAAGATGCTTCCACATGTGATTTGGTGGAAGTGGGAGACTAGGAATTGTTCTACAAGTGGCGTTCTTTCGAATCTCTTCCCAACTTTAGTTGGCATGAGTCTCTTGGAAGGAATTAGACCCATGGAGGACATTATAACTTTATAAATGTCAAGAAAAAAGAATTAAACCAGATTTTGATCATTTGTAGAATTTGCAATTGCATTTGTGAAGAGGGAGAGCTAGTGGATGACTAGTTTCTTGCCTTAGCCAATTTCGAGGGTGAAAGATTCCCATCCAAGTTGGTAATTGGAAAGGCCATTCAGACATTTCATTTGAAGATTTAATGGAGTATTTATTTGCAGGTGTAAGCTATAGGGAAGCTCATGGTTTCTTCTATTGCAGCTCACTCCTTCAACCATTTCCAGTTTTGGTGGCATATTCTTGATCCTTGAGGGAGGGCATTTTTGGTGAGCTACTGTACTATTTGGGGGAGATTATAATGCCCCATTTATTTTTTAATATGAATTAAATACTATGTTATTCATATCCATAAAGATTCAGGTCTAAATTCCAATTAGAAATGTATAAATCTCATTTTTAATGAAAGAACAGTGCCATTTCCCCACTACCTTGTTTTGAACCAATGTAATGTTGATGGATTCGAACGGATAAGTAAACTAATGATGTTTTATTGATGAATGGAATTTTATTGATGTATTGTACAAGTTTCATGTTCAGTGCTCAAGCATTTGAAGTCATTTTACTCAGTTTATTTACATTTGGAGAAGATTTGGTGCCATTTCCCCAAGGGTCGAACTAGTGATTTTTGTTGTTGTTTGGGAGAGATTTGGAACAGAATTAATAACTAATTAATGGTGCATTTTCAACCTTAATAACATCCTTGATACATCCCCTATCTCTGTTCAGAAATTTGAGTGGGTTTGGAGGCATTTGGGAAGCCATTTTTAGTACTTACTCCAGGGGGATTTGAACACCAAATTACTAGTAAAATTGCGTACTTGGTCCAGAATCTTAAGATATTTTGCAGAGGTCTTTTGGTGGCCATATATCATCCATAAATATCATATTCAATTCCTAATATCATTCATACACCTTCCTCGAAGATTTTAAGGCATTTGGAATCAATTTGAGACCTAGAGACCAATACTAATCAAAGGGAAATTACTAGTAAAATTCCCTACATTGGCCAGAATTGAAAGAGGATTTGCAGAAGTATTTTAAAGGTCCAAAAGAATCCATGAAACACATATTTATGCTCTAATATCATCCATATACCTTCTTAGAATATTTGGGAGCAATTGGAGCAATTTGGGGACCTAGAGCTCAAAACTAGTCAAAAGTCTAACTAGGGAAAAAAAGTGAAAAATTGTCATTTTTATAAAATTCCTAACAATGAAAATTACAGTGGTATCAAAGCATGGTCCTTGCACCTATGAAATAATATCATACATTGATGAATAAGTTGCATCCATGTCTTACTATTATGATGAACCCTATCAGTACTATTCTTATGAGGAATATGTTGATGCTTATGAGCAATATGAAGTAGAATGTAAATGGTACGAGGAAGAGGTGCCATCATGCAACACTTATTACAATTTCAAGAGGAATGAAGATTATGATTATGACCCTATGTATGATAAATATGAGTATGTCACACCACCAAAGGATAGTGCTATGGATGAGTTACAAAGATGGAGAGCAAAATATAAAACTATGCCCCAACAATATCAAGAATATCTTGCTTTGAGTAAAAATACAAAAAAGGCCATGTCTTTTGAAGACTATGCTAATTGGGTGTTGGGAAATAGACCCAAAAATGAATATGTGGAGTTAGTGAAGAAATTTTTATGCCCTTCTTGTAAAATACCTTGGAGAGAAAATCATGTGTGTGTGAATGAAAAGAGCAGTGAAATATCCGAACCTTCAAAGAATGGATCTCTTTCCTACTCGATGAGAGGCTTGGGATTTTATTCAAAAAGAGATTCCAAAGATATTGATCCTATGGAAAACAAGGGGCAAAATGCATCAGCTTGCTTGAAGGAGCAAAAGGAAGAGACATCACAAGAGCATGAAGAAAATTCTATTGAAAATATTGAAGATCAATTCAAGACACATTCTACCTTGGACATGAATCAAGGAGGATCTACTGATGGATGCTTGAACTATGAAGGAGTACCTACTGATAGGTACTCACACCTCTATGTTGGTGACATAGAGATCACTTTTGACAACATTGTTGTAAGAAAAAATTCCCCTAAGCATGAAAATGAAGACCTTGTAGCAGTTGAAGAAGAAACAAGATCAACTTCCCCATCACCACTTGAGCTTCATGAAGTTGGTCCAAGTAAGAAGGAAAAAGATGAGGAGGTTCACTTGCAAGAACCTCATTTTCTTGAAGGATCCTTAAATATGAATGAAAAGAAGATCCAAGAGTCCCTCAGCATTCTCCATGGCACTCAAGCATTGGTGTCAAATTCTTGTTGGAGAGCTACTTCATTGGAAGAAACATCATTCCCTGAAGACATGGAGAAGATTCAAAGAGCAATGTGCCATATCAAAGGTAATTTCATGTCTTTGCTTTTTGATAGAAACCATTTGTTTGAGCTTAATGAATTGTTACATGATGCATACTTGAAGAATAATGAGGATATTCATAAGCTCACAATTCAAAATGAGCAACTTCTTGAAAAGTTGCAAGATACTTGTTTTTCCTCCTATGTTTCAGATTGTCAAATGGTAGATTGTTTGGAGGATTCTCATGACATGGTGGATCATGAGAAATGTGAAAATTTGAATGTGCTTTAAGTTTTTGAAGATTAACTTGAAGAGATCTAAACACTTGATGTGGTGGAAGAGGAACTTGAACTATCTCTTGATGAAGGTTACGCAATTTTTAAAGAAGAGCATGATTCCTCTACATTGGAACCAATCTATGACAAAGGTTTCACACTTTTGAAGGAGCTGCATAATACTACCCATATGGATCCTTCCCATGATGAAAATTCTGCACCTTTTGATCATTTGGGGTGAGTTATTTCATTCTCCTACATCCTACAATTCCATGTTTTGCAGCATTAGTCTCAATGAAGTATGGGTGAAAGGGTTTTTTTTATGGTGCCACATGAGGAGTGTGGAAATCCTAGATTTACCTTTTATGATGACATGGTTGGAGCACATTCTTATTCACATTTGCAGCAGCATCCTTTATTACTTTATGATGATGCACAACTACATGGATGCACCTATGATATGCATTTGAGTCACTTGAAGACTCGTGGTTTTTCTTGCTCAACACTTGGTTCATTTGATGTTGGAGGAACTTCATCCAAAACTAGGGTGAATAGATTTATGATTGGAGAATATTTTTGTTTGCAGCCACATACTTTGTTATATATTCATGATTCTCACATTCATGGATGTATGGGTGAGACTTCTTTGAGTCATTTGAAGTCTCCTTGTTTTTTCTACTCATTAGTTGGTTCATATTTTATTGGTGATTCTTCATTCACATATTGGATGAAAGAATACATGGCTGAATATTTTGAGGCACATCATATCCTTTTGGAGCAGCATTATAGGACATGGGATACTCACCTATGTCATTGGAGCAGATTTGATTGGTTATTTGTTGATTGTATGCACTTGGAAAATGGTGGTCTACTTGCTTGGAGGTATAAACACTTTCATGACTCTTTGATGAAGCATTTCCTTGATGTACATTTTCATTATGTTGTTATGTACTTTGATGATATATATTTTGTACTCATGATGTTTGGAATAATGCATACAAGAAAATGGGATCCATGAATCCTCTTATTTGATGGTATGGGTTGGAGAGCACTCTTAATAGTTGGGGTGCAATACAAGCAATGGGACCTTGGGATCATTTTTGTCTCATTGGTTTCAAATTTTTTGGGAAACAAGTAGTATGGGGGATGGATTACCCACTTAAAAAAGTGATTCTAATCATAGTAGTGTAGCATCAAGCATGGTGGTTTCTCTCTAAAATCTTCATGGAAACTAAAATACTTAAGGTTGGGCAATTCAATGGCAACTTCAAAAAATTATACAGAAAGCGGGTTCTTCAACACCCATGTTTGAAATTGCTTGAGGATAAGCAATATTGGGAAGGGAGGATTTTCATGTCCCAAATTTTGCATTGGGTCACAATGGCCTAAGAAAATTGGCCCTATTCATTAGAGTTTGTCAAATTGATGCTAAAGGTCAAATAATTTCCGAGGAAAATTACAAGTTTCCTAGGTTTGGGGTGAAAGCTTTGGGATTTGGAATAAAGGGGATAATAAATGATGTTGGAACATTAGGATGGCATAAATATTTAATAAAGGAGATAAATAATATATACAATTGAAAATCAAAGTGGCATTTGATCATGAAGGCACATGGAGGAAGTGGGACCCACACAAGCTAGAATTTATGTGCCACATGGCATCGTCTTCTTGCAATTTCGAATCCATGGGAAGCCTAATGTTCTTGGGATGAGTTATAAGGTCAATAATACTTGAAATGAGTCAATTACGTCGAAATATAAAGGAAGAGTAACTCCCATGGAAGAGGAAGAGGTAATTTGGAGCTAGTGAGACACTTGGGCTAGATTCCCTAGCTCTATGACAACAATGATGAAGATGCTATGAAACCTATGACACAAATCAGAACTGAAGGATGACATATAACATATATGAAATGCCAAGGCTAAAAATAGACTCCAAGAGGGTGCTCAAGGGTGTTAGGGAAGTTAAGATGCTTCCACATGTGATTTGGTGGAAGTGGGAGACTAGGAATTGTTGTACAAGTGGCGTTCTTTAGAATCTCTTCCCAACTTTAGTTGGAATGAGTCTCTTGGAAGGAATTCGACCCATGGAGGAAATTAGAACTCTATAAATGTCAAGAAAAAATAATGAAACCATCTTTTGATCATTTGTAGAATTTGCAATTGCATTTGTGAAGAGGGAGAGCTAGTGGATGACTAGTTTCTTTCCTTAGCCAATTTCGAGGGTGAAAGATTCCCGTCCAAGTTGGTAATTGGAAAGGCCATTCAAAACTTTAATTTGGAGCTTTAATGGAGTCTTTATTTGCAGGTGTAAGCTACAGGCCATCTCATGGTTTCTTCTATTGCAGCTCACTCCTTCAACCATTTCCAATTTTGGTGGCATATTCTTGATCCTTGAGGGAGGGCGTTTTTGGCAAGCTATTGTACTCTTTGGGGAAGATTCTAATGCCCCATTTATTTTTTAATATGAATTAAATACTTTGTTATTCATCTCCATAAAGTTTCAGGTCTAAATGTATAAATCTCATTTTTAATGAAAGAACAGTGTGATTTCACCACTACCTTGTTGTGAACCAATGTAATGTTGATGGATTTGAATGGATAAGTAAACTACTGATGGTATATTGATTAATGTAATTTTATTGATGTATTATACAATTTTCATGTTCATTTCTCAAGAATTTGAAATCATTTTACTCAGTTTATTTACATTTGGAGAAGATTTGATGCCATTTCCCCAACGGTCGAACTAGTGATTTTTGTTGTTGTTTGGGAGAGGTTTGGAACAGACTTAATAACTAATTAATGGTGCATTTTGGACCTTGATAAAATCCTTGAGACATCACCTACCTCTGTTCAGAAATTTGAGTGGGTCTGGAGGCATTTGGGAAGCCATTTTCAGTACTTACCCCAGGGGGATTTGAACCCCAAATTACTTGTAAAATTGCATACTTGGTCCAGAATCTTAAGAGAGTTTGCAGAGGTCTTTTGGTAAACATATCTCATCATTGAAAATAATATTCAAGTCATAATATCATTCATACACCTTCATTGAATATTTGAAGGCATTTGGAGTCAATTTGAGACCTAGAGACCAATACTAATCAAAGAGAAATTACTAGTAAAGTTCCCTACACTGGCCAGAATTGAAATAGGATTTGAAGAAGTATTTTAAAGGTCCAAAAGAATCCTTGAAACACATATTTATGTTATAACATCATCCATATACCTTATCAGAAGATTTGGGAGCAATTGGAGCAATTTGGGGACCTAGAGCTCAAACCTAGTCAAAGGTCTAACTAGGGGAAAAAGTGAAACTTTGTCATTTTAATAAAATTCCTAACAAGGGACATTGCATCACCTATGCCAAATTGTATATATACACATATCTAAGCCTACTTATACATGATTTGGTATCAAAGCCAATTTTTTCATGATTAGCACAAAAATGCACACTTCCTTAACCAATCAACCAATGATTTTTCTTACTATCATCTCAGAATATCATGTGAATGGGATACACATAAAAGAAATGATTTAAAAAATTCTATAAACATCAATAAGTCCATGCTCTTATTACTCATATTTCTTGTTTTTTATTTATCAATGGTAACAAGCAAGTACATTTTTATTTCCTATTGAGATTACAATGTCTTGATAGAATGGTTTATTTCTATCTTGCACGACGTACCTTCAACACAATAAAATTATCAAAAGAAATTTTTGCTTGGATGACTTTTCAGGAATTGTCTTTGGTGTAAGTCGCATTGATGGCCAAAGGTAAGGACAAATACACTGGCATGTTTTCATGACCATGCCAAATATCACCACCAAAATAAGAATTTTTTTAAAACATTCTCGTATTAATTTCTTCCATGAAATTTTTTGAAGTTTCCCACCAGATCAGTGATCAGGAATTGATGCTCAACCACTTTGATTTTCGAAAAATATTATCACTTTAATTTCTTCTCTGAATTTTTTTTAAGTTTCCCGCTAGATGGGTGATCATGAATCAATGCTCTACCACTTTCATTTTCGAAAAGGTTTCTCAATTTATTACCCCTCAGATCGTGATCGGGAATGGATGCTCTACCACTTCTATCACATAATTGCGCCACCATTTTCTTAAATACGTAGAAATTGTTGAAAATAGCAGCATCAGAAGTCATTCTCTGGTGAGAGGCCTTAAATGGCCACCCTAAGGCTAGCCGGGAATATTTGGAGAATCAACAAATCCTGTGAGTCATGGAAAAATTCAAGGTGAAAGTAAGAGCCTTGTGAGCCTTGACAAGAGTCAGGATGAACGAGTTGTTGATTAAATGTATGGTGAGCCATGTGCAAAATCCAAGGATGGTGAGCCATGAGCAAAATTCAAGGCAAAGCCTTGTGAGATTTATAGCAGCAGTCAAGGCACATTCTAGCAAGAGTTAGGGCAAAAGTAAAAGTCTTGTGAGTTAGACTGGTATGTATGATGACCTCCTTGTATTACTATGATGTGATCTCCTAGGACGTGACCCCTCCTAGCTTGATTTACTCCACTAATTGAACAAGTTGTAGAGCCAAATGACCACATAGGAAAGACCTTCTTCTTATTGATGTATTGAATGTAAATTATATGATGTAAAAGCAGGTATCTGTACCACATAGGTTGAGAGAGTGATAAGATGTCCTTGTAAGAGTCTTGTGGAGCCTTTGTTGAGTCTTGTCAAGTGTTGTCATGTGATGTTCTTAGTCCTAGAGACTAGTTGAAATGTAATGATGTATTATTAAGGCTAAAATCCTAAGTTGAGCCTAAGTTTATTAAGGCATTAATGTATTAAAGTGTCAATGAGTAATTAGAACTAGGGGGGCAAATCTCCTAGCCTAGACAAGTTAAAAACTTGAGGTAATGACCCCTTGAGGGTTCTAGAAGATTGACTAAGCCAAAAGAAGATAAGGATTGGAGCATTCTAGAAGATTGACTAAGCCAAAATAAGATAAGGATTGGAGCATTATAGAAGATTGACTGAGCCAAAAGAAGATAAGGATTGGAGCCTTCTAGAAGATATGGGCCAAAAGCATAAAAAGACAAAAGAAGAACATTTCACATCATCAGTTCTATTTATGCAGCAGATTTTCTAGCACAAATATTTCTACAACAAGATCTTTGTGAGATCATAACTCCTCCATCCCGTATCCAAATCAAGTGATTCCAGTACCATTTAGTGCGCCTCTCTTAGGCACATCATTCTCTCTAGAACGCTTAGTGATCTGAGCAAAAGATTATCATGCTGAAATTCTACAGAAAATTGCAGTAAAGTTCAGATCTAGCCTCCTTCAGGTCCATATCATTCAAGCACTCATTAGATCTATGTTCTTGAGCTCAAGGTGCTTCAGATCCAACTCCGAGCAATTGCATGCAGTCAAGTTTCAATCAATATCAAGGATCCTTGTCCCCAGTCATCCTCTCTCCCTGGTATTTTTGTACTGTAGCACCTTGTCAAGGGTTTATACCTGGATATCAGTTCATACACAATAAAGAAGAAGGTCTTTTGCTAGGGTTTTCTCCCTATTTGGGTTTCCCCACGATAAATCTTGTGTGCTTGTGTTATTTTTTGTTCTACTACACTCGCTATTGTTCTGTTGCATTCTATTTCAGTATTAGTGATTGAATAATTTCATATCTAAGTTAAATAAAAGAAAAAGGAGTTAAAATAGCACTAATATGCATTAAGTTTCAATTTTTCACATGGTATCAAAGTTGTAGGGTGTGAAGAGCTCAGATTTGCAACATGTAGAGTCCACACAGATCTAGTTGCATATTTACACAAGAATGGATTCATCCTCCTTCTCAGTTCAAAAAGAGGACAGGTTGGAAGGCTCATCAAACTTCCATGTTTGGAAGATGAGGGTATTTAACATATTGCAGGAACATGAGCTTCTCCACTTTGTCAATTCAAATCCTGAAGAACCCACTTCAAATGCAGGGCGAGCAGACTTTAACAAAAAATAGGCAAGAGCAAGAAGGATTATATTTGATTCTATGAAGGAGAGTGTTATGAACGTACTGACTCCCTTGATGACACCTAAACAGTGCATGGATGCACTAACTAGTTTATATGAAAAGTCAGCCACCAGCCAGAAAAGATTTATGAAGCATAAACTAAAGTTCCTTAAGACGGAAATAGATGAGTCTGTGGGTGAATTTTTCTCAAATATCAAACACATACGAGATCAGCTCATGGTGTCAGGAGTAAAAATTGATGATGACAATTTGGTGCAGGCCATATATGATGGCCTTCCTCCATCATGGGGAACTTTCCTCTCTAGTATAAATGGCAGGAGCTCTCAACCTAGTTTCAAGAGTCTTTGGCATCATTGTGTTGAAGAGGAAAGTAGGATGTTGATATGAGAAGGATCTTCCAAAGAAGAGGCGCATGCACTTGCAGCCAAGACATTAAGGAGAGGGAGGGTACCTTTGTTAGGTTTTGTACCTACGGAAGTGTTCCCTAAGTTACTTTTGCCTAAAGTCACTTAGAAGGGGGGAAAAGGTGACCCTCACATTAAATGGCTTAGTAAAAGCATTTAATGAGACTTTATAAACTCAAAGTCACTTTTGATAAATTTAAGTGGGTGAGGGAAATTAATATTTATAAAAAGTAAATGGAGCATTTAATTTCCACCGTTGATCTCATTTAATCTCATCCATTGGATTTAGGGAAACCCTAGGGTTTGATCAAAAAGCATGAGGGAGGCATTTTCACTTCACTTTTGAGAGATTCAAGGTAGAAGCAAGAGCAAGAGAGAGAGAGAGCTAGAGCTTGAAACACATTTCGAGGCATCAGTTGGGAATTTAATGCACAGTATGGATTCCTAGCAGCAATTATTCTTCAGTTGGCACAAATCCCGAGGTGAACCATTTAGTAGTAGTTGGGCATGAGTTTCTAGATATTTTATGGGCACGAGTTTCAAGAAATCTACACACATTTTGAGGATATTTTTGGGCACAAATCCTGAGGACAAAGGCACTATTTTCGAGGAAGTATTTTGGCACAGAAACTGAGATTGTGGGCACTATTTTCAAGACAAGGATAGGCTACACAGAAACCGAGACTGTACAGTACAGTACTGTACCTTTCTGCACAGAAATTGAGGTACAGATAAGCACAAATATCGAGGCTAATATTTGGCACAGAAATCAAGATGTATTTCTGCACAGATCGATATATAGTACAGCACATAAATAGAGGTAAGGACAGCACAAAAATCGAGGGTACATATTTTTGTCCTTTCTCTCAACACATTTCAAGGTTATTAATTGCACAGTTTCCAAGATAGCTTCATCACACTTTACGAGGCACTCTTTGTTGGCACAGGAAAAATCCGCCGGAAGTGCGGAAGCTGACAGATGCGAAAGGGTCATCTCACAGAAAAATGACATTTCGCCATGTTTTGAGGATATATAAGAAGTATTAGATTAGTTGAGTCGGTCATGTGGACCAGATTGTAATAAGGGATAAACATATAAATAGAACAAGATTTTAAGCCCAAGGGTAGCTAAGTTCTGGAGATTAATGCCATCTTTTGGATTCTGTTGTATCTGCGATAGGAATGACTTGACTATTCTCTGTGAGGTTTGTTCCGCAGATGTTAATGAATGAATATGTTTGGTTATGAATTATGTTGTTATACAATGATGGGTTATTTAAATACTTTATGTTGATTTGTGTCGATACACTTTGTTGGTTAATGTGAATGTGCGATTAAGTATGCTTTGAAATATATATGTGAATGATGAATTAAGTAGATTGTGGTAAATATTGTGATCTCTAGGTAAATGTGCACATATCTTCTCCACAACTGCGGAAGCTTGGTTCCTACAACACCCTTATTCACTTCGGGTGAGACCTCGTCTGCATCGCAGACGTTGCTAGAAGGGTAACCCCTTTCCAGGCCAGTGCATAAGGGTTGTTGGCATTTGTTGACGACAGTGTGAACCCCTGTCGAGAAGAGTTGTGTCAACAAATGGTTTCGTTGTCGGGACCGTAAGTGAAAAGAAGGGGATATGCTATGGCACCCGACAAAACCAGAGATCCAAGAGTGGTTTGACAAAAGAGTAGAAGAATTCATAGGAAGTGAGAAGAGGGACCCTAAACAGACAACAACCGAGTGGTTACAAAAATACGTGTATTCAAATATCCACGAAATTTTCTTCTACGAATTCCCAGTTATATTGCACAAGTGGCTGGCACAGTTGAAATATCACAAAAACCACTACCAGAAGACTGCACCAGAGTGTTGGACCCCAGAATTGGTGCGAGAACTGAAGTAGGTTAGCAACAAGGTATCACGAGCTGTTGACTTTTGGTTAGACAACATCCTTGAAGGATATATAACTGAGTTCGCGGTAGATATGATTAAATCATACAGCGACGCTGAAAGAAAATTCTTCAGGGGACCAAGGGGAAGATTCTTGTCATCACTGAAATTGTGGATTAAAATGCTGGTCTACGAAAAATGAATATTAAGGATGTCTACTTATGGGTAGAAAACAAACCCGGTGTGCGAGGGTGAAGGTACTGCGTACAGGCGAGCCTGACGAAAAGATGTGGTAGATGGACATGAGCGACGACGAATTGGAAAGGAAAGATAATGAAAGGTGTTGTCTCCTGAGGAGTGGAGTAATATTCCGGTGTCCCTAGAAGAAGAGGAGGACTGAGAGAGAGTCTCCTGAGAGGACCGGAACAGGAAGTCATGAGGCAGGACCACAAGGAAGGAAGCGCCCTTATTGTGAGGAAGACATCGACCAGGCTACCCCAGAGGCAAAACAAGGTCAGGTCGTAAGTTACCACGTACCTTCGACCATGCACACTACTCCAAATTTTATAGACGAAACCAAAATTATTCATGAAGTTTCCCTACTTGTAGTGCTAAGAGTAGTGCTTCAGTAAACAACAATACTAGCAGTGTTAAGATGGCAGATGAGGAAAAGATGCCTACATTTTAAGGAAACGGGATGGAGGATCCTTAACAGTATTGGTTTGTATTGGAGGCAGTATGGACCATGAAGCAGGTTCAAATGAAGTGATAAAATTGGGACAACTAGCAACGACCCTGAGGGGCTGTGCGTTAGACTGGTACATGACATTTGTGGAAGTTCCAACAGGAATAGCAGCGAGAACGTTGGCCGATATTAGAGCTGCAATGATCGACGAGTTTAAAAAACCAAAATCGTAGTCGTAATATGTCATTGAACTTAAGGAAATTAAGCAATTTCTGAATGAATTAGTATGGGATTTCGATCAGCGTTATAAGACGCTGATAACGAAGGTGAGTTTTTCGGTAAATGAATTGCAACATAAAGAGTGTTTTATCGCGGGACTGGTACCGCACATACGAGGACCACTGATGCAGCAAAAGGTTGCGACACAAGTGGAGGCGCTAGAAATTGCAATGAGATTAGAGGCTTCATCGATTGGTGATGCAGGGATCGACACGGATAGAGTACAGGCACAGCTGTCCAATCTAACACTCTAATTAGAGGATATAAAGAAGGGCAAGGAGAATCACGGACACATATGGTGTACCAGATGTAGGACCGAGGGACACCACAAAGACAACTGCCCAAAGTTTCAGGAATATTTGCAGTCAAGGGCCCCAAACCCCCTTCAGCAAGAAGGAATTCCATGGTGTACTGTATGTCTGACCAGAGGGAACCAGCTTGAAGAGTGCATATACCTACAAAAGACGGTGTCGAAACCAGTGAACTTATACTGTAAGTACTGTCAATCGGTGGGACATGATGAGAAGAACTGCAGGGCCTATGACTTGCTGCAAGAACAAACGACTGACACATACTTTATGAAAGGGGAGGAACCGTCGGTGATGCAGCAGCACCCATAGTACAACCTGTGAAAATGCCCACATAAGATCCAAAGAGATGATGTAAACCTCACAATGAAAGAATTTAGCAATAATAGAAGAAGAGAGAAGCAATAGAACATAGATCCAAAGGAGCTGTGATAGAGGCAGAATAATTACACATGTTACATTAATATGAATAGTAAACTGGTAAATATACAATGCTGAGGATTCGAATTCACTAGGTGTAATTTGAATTGGCCTTCATGCATAGATCCATAATCAGTGGAGAGTCATCAAAGCATAACTAGGAGTCCACCTTCTCATCAGTGAATTCATCAATGCATAAGTAATGGTCAATCGGGAGTCAAACTGAGTCTAACTGAGTGTGGTTGGTGTAACTGGCACATGGAAGCACTAATGTAGTGAAGGAGGCTCAGTGTAGGGCACAGATGGAGCTAACTAGAGTCAGAACAGGCTATCTAGTCACACTGGAGGTCCATCGGAGTGATAAGATCAGTTAAGAGTGAGTTAAGCCTAAAACCAGAGAGTGAACTCATTTAACTGAACTAAACTAGACTGCTGGGTGAATAAAGGTGCCCTTCATATCCAGTAGGTGAAAGGAGGGTGCACAAAGCTCTAGGAGAGCTAAAACTGATCGGAAGGAAGCTCCGGGTGCTAGTTTGTTGAGGACTAGGTGCTGGTACTGATGACTAGGATGCATGCAAAATGCATGCAAACACTAATTTTGCATGCATGACTGAAAATGAAAACGACATAAATGCAAGAAGGACTAGGATGGAGTATAGGAATATCCTAACACTCCCCCTTAATCCATCCTGGGCCCTGGTAACTAAGACGAAAGGTCACCCATACAATCAAAGAAATGATAGAAAAATAAAGAACTATCCATAAACCAGGGAAATGGGGAAAACCTCATGGGAAAAATACCCCCCCTCAAAAGAACAGTAAATAAATCAAGGAACCATCATACTATGTAGAAAAGAAAGAAGCTTTCATCAGTGAAAACTCTTGCAAAATACTTGGCAAGCTAATCCCCTGTAGGAAGCCAGAGTAGAAGCTAGATCTGGATCTAGTCTCTTGATATGCCTCCCATTGTGTGGAGAATGTGTTGGACAAAGCAAGTCTTTCAGGAACTCTTTCTGTAACTGGAGCGAATGGAACATGAGGAGTCTACCCAAGAGATGGAAGAGAGTACCCCATCATCATGCTGCATCTCTCATGGAGAGGTGGATGGAATAATGCAAGGTTGGCATGATGCTGAAGTCTAGTAGTTCTATGAACAGATAAATCATCAACTGTGTTCTCAGTGGTAGCAAGGACTGTGTGAGCCCATAATGACCTTGAATCTGGACGGAGAATAGGTGTTGGTTCTAGATCTGAATCTTCTTGAACTATGATCTCAACATCAAGATCTTGATCTTCTTCTTCATTAGAAGAGGAGTCACTATGATCTTCATCAGAATCTGAAGGAATAGTCGGAGAGAAAGGCATGAAGTGTGAGAACTCATATGCCTTTGAGGCATGATTATCAATCCCATTCGCTATAACCTTTCTAGTGGAGATTTCTGTAATCTCTACTATGTTTGGACCAAAAATTACTTGCTTTGGTGATCCTGTATGAGTCATTTGATATACTGAAAACAAATTAGCTGTTAGAGAAGGAACAAATAAAACATTTTTGAACTTACCATGCTCCAAATGAACTGTACCCAATACTTTGGTAGAAATCTGAGAGTTGTCTCCCATGTGAATGGTAGGCCCATCTTGGAGATCCAAAGAGGAAAAGGATTCTTCAGAGGCAACCATGTGGTTGGAGGCTCCAGAATCTATGAGGAGGGCTTTTGACTTTGAAAAACCAGCCATCAATGCATGGCAATCATCAGATCCACTTCCAGAATCAGACATATTTGCTTCTTTTGGAACAACAATTTTGTTTTGTTCAAGAAGCTTGGTTAGAAGATCAATTTTCTTGTGCATGCAAGCTTTCTCAGGATGGATTCCTCTCTTGCAGTAGGAACAATTTGGTCTCTTTTGTTTGTCATTCTTGGATTTTGATGGCTTCTTGTCTTTGTCTTTTTGCCTCCCTTTTGCATTCACTCCACTTGCTTCACCAGCTAGAAGAGCAAGATCTTTGGAGGTTTTTATGGCACCCATTTGAAACAATTTGTCCTCTTCTTGAATGAGGGCTTGAATGAAGACTTCTAAGGTAGGAAACTTCCGTCCAAGGATTGACATTCGCCCAGAATGGAAAGTAGATACAAAGAAATAAAATTGAGATCCAAGTTTGCTCAAAATGGAGAGCACCAATTGCTCATCACTTTTAGTGATGCCACAATGCTTGCATTGTAAAACAAAATTTCTAAATTTTGAGAAGAATGCTTGAATGCTCTCGAAATTGCTAGGTTGTAGGGCAACCAATTAATTTTCAAGAATATGGCCTCTTAGCCCATCTTGTTTTCCAAAAAGACTCTCCAATTTAGTCCATAAGTCATTTTGAGACTTCAATCCTTCAACATGGAACAATAGATCTTTGGACATATGAAGGCATATGAATCCAAAAGCTTCATCCAATTTGTTTAGATGCTTGACTCTCTCTACAGCTGTATGTGGTATGCCATCTCTTTCATAAACCAATCTTTGAAGCCCTTTATGCATCAAGTGAATTTTCATCTCACCCTTCCATTCGAAGTAATTGAAGGGAGTGAGGATCATAGGAGAAAGAGAAGAAGAAGCATTAGAATTGCTCATCTTGACTGCTGGAACAAGTGCAAATAGAAACTGTTGAATCTGCTGCTGCAACTACTAGAACTTCGAAATACCTGCAAAAAACTCTCAAGAATGGAGGTAGAATATACTCTCAAATGGCTCTGATACCATGTGAAAATTCCCACATAAGATCCAAAGAGATGATGTAAACCTCACAATGAAAGAATTTAGGAATAATAGAAGAAGAGAGAAGTAATAGAACATAGATCCAAAGGAGCTCTGATAGAGGTAGAATGATTACACATGTTACATTAATCTGAATAGTAAAGTGGTAAATATACAATGTTGAGGATTCGAATTCACTAGGTGTAATTCGAATTGGCCTTCATGCACAGATCCATAATCAGTGGAGAGTCATCAAAGCATAGCTAGGAGTCCACCTTCTCATCAGTGAAGTCATCAATGCACAAGTAATGGTCAACCGGGAGTCAAACTGAGTCTAACTGAGTGTGGTTGGTGTAACTGGAACATGGAAGCACTAATGTAGTGAAGGAGGCTCAGTCAAGGGCACAGATGGAGCTAACTAGAGTAAGAACACGTTATCTAGTCACACTGGAGGTCCATCGGAGTGATAAGATCAGTTAAGAGTGAGTTAAGCCTAAAATCAGGGAGTGAACTTAGTTAACTGAACTAAACTGGACTGGTAGGTGAAGAAAGACGCCCTTCCCATGCAGTAGGTGAAAGGAGGGCGCACTAAGCTCTAGGAGAGCTAAAACTTATCTGAAGGAAGCTCTAGGTGCTACTTTGCTGAGGGCTAGGTGCTGGTACTGATAACTAGGATGCATGCAAAATGCATGCAAACCTTAATTTTGCATGCATGACTGAAAATGAAAATGATAGAAATGCTAGAAGGACTAGGATGGAGTATAGGAATATCCTAACACAACCAGCAGTATTACCAGGAGAAATATAGGCACCCGCAGTATCCCCCACCACCATATGGACAATCGCGATACGAACCGCAGCAGTATCAACAATCGCAGTACAGGAAATAGCTGTATTAACAATATGGACCACCGCGTGGAGGCTATGGTGGAGGCTTCCGCGAAGGAAGAGGTTGAGGAGGAGCCACTGGCGAGGGACGAGGCCCACCTGTTATAATTATGGGCAGCAGGGACATTGTCAGAGAGACTATCCGAACCCTACACCACAATGTATGTATTGCAGCGCCGCGGAATATAGTATCGAGGATTTCCCTCAGCTTATAGAGAAATGGAAATTGAAGCAGAACCAGAATCCGAATACTCAAAAACCACCACCTACGGTAGAGATCATTTCGACAAAAGCCCGTAGTAATCATGCAACAGTAGGGATCGTAACACAGGGAGGAGTGGTAAAAGGAGCCAATAAACCCAACACCCACATCAAACCAACATAAACACGACAATGGCAGGGTAAGGATGGTGCGAATACGAAACAGGCCATCTTCTTGGAAGCGGAGAGTGAAACAAAGAATCGACGACAGTCGGCTATGGAAAAAGAATTCTACAACATGCCACCAACATTTGACCCAACAAGATCGCAAAAGAAGGCGACTACCCTCAAAGCCTTCTTAGGAAGTTGCCTCGAGTTGGCGAAAGATCCAGAAGTATTGGAGGACATAGCGGGCCTACTACAACAAAGGGGAAGTTCACGGCTGGAACAAAAAGTCAACCGTATACATAAGAGGAAGACGGGCAGAGAGATGCGGATGTCTGCGCAAATTGGAGAATTCGATGTCGACTCCATCATCATAGATTTAGGATCAGATGTAAATATTTTGACAAAACAGATGTGGGAGACGATGGGGAAGCCACGGATGACCTGGTCACCAGCATAGCGAACCAAAGCAAAGTCACTCTGCTTGGATGGGTATGTCAACTACTGGTTGAAATTGAAGGGCTCTGAACGTATGCAGATTTCGACGTCATTGAAATTGTGGATGACACCAGTCCCTACCCAGTACTGTTGGGTATAGACTGGGCTCTGGAGAATCAAGCCATCATTAACTTCAAGAAGAGAATAATGTATTTTGAAAACCATGAGCTAAGAGTTATCGCACCATTGGATCTAATGAAAGGCCAATGCTACACAAAGTCAACCAGAGATGAATTTACGGAAGGATGGGATAATCTGTTCAACATTTCGGAAGATCATGCGAACCCCACCATGGAGGGAGAATTAAAATGGTGCAACACCAGTTCTGCATCCTCCGACTTAGACGAGGCCTTGGAGAATTAGCAAAACCGATTACACAAAGTATCCTTTCGAAGATGTGCACGGATCACACAAGTCATATGAATGGTGACCTAGGAAGAGTATGTGTTACCAACCTATGAGGGCTTACCCAACTTGGGCACGTTTCTCACGAAATTTGAAAACAAAGTAGCAGAGCCACATCATTTTCTGGCCCTAGAAGCGGCCCTAAAGGCCACTCCCACGCGATGGTGGGCAACACATAAACCAAACATAACATCTTGGACATTATGTCGATGCCTCCTGGAGGTTCAGTTCAAGGAAACTACGGAAGATGACCAAGTCCAATATGATGGACGCGGAGACCCTAAAGCACATCTAAATGTCTGTCAACATCGATGGAATTCAAAAGCACGGCAAGAATGTGTACATGCATTTGTACACACACTAGATGAGATACCACGGAGTTGGTATGTCGCTGTGGAAGTGCAACATGGAACAAAATCCTGGGAACAACTTACCATTGGGTTCAATCAGACATTTTCATTCGCCGACAGCAATCCCCGGATTCATGCCACACTACAAGCAATCCAAGGAAAAATATTTGAAGAAGGATCGGTCGGGAAACCGATGACAAGGCCATGGACCGCCACACCAGGAATGTGAATGGAATGCTATAATACCATGGGGGAACCAGATGATGATGATGAACCCAGGACAACGGATATACCAGAATCTGAAGGTAGCCGCAGAGTTGGGGCACCAGAAATATCATTGGGAAAATTCCAGCAACCACTGAAGATAAAAAAAGGTGAACATTGGATCGGAGGAAAACCCGAAATTCGCAAACATTGGGGACTAATAGGATGAAACGACCATTGTGATAGTGACCGACATATTACATGAATTTCAGGATCTATTCCCAACGAAATTTTCACATATGAAGGGAATTTTCGGCGACTTGGGATAAATGCGGATCCCGCTGAAACCAGACACGAAACCAGTGAAACAGCGGCCATATAGATTGAACCCACGAGATAAGGAACGCGTACAAGCTGAGATAGAGCACATGTTGGAAGCCGGCATAATAGAACTAGTGGCAGAATCTAAGTGGATCAGTTCAATGGTTGTTCGGGACAAGAAAAATTGTGAAGTACGCATATGTGTCAATCTAAGGAAATTAAATGACGCTTGCCTACATGATCCGTTCCCAACTCCATTTACCGATGAGGTACTTGAAGGTGTATGCGGCCAGGAGATATACTCGTTCACAGACGGGTTTTCAGGGTACCACCAAGTTCGAATTGCGAAAGAAGATCGACACAAGACCACATTCGTCACGGAGTGGGGATGTTTCCAATATACAGTGATGTCATTCGGATTGAAAAATGCTCCTGTCGTATTTTCTATAATAGTGGTATCCGCTTTCAAAGATTATATTCATAAATTCCTGGCTATTTATATGGACGATTGGACAATATACGGGCTACTCAAGGACCAGGATGTGAGTCTGCGACTCATGCTCGAACGATGCCGACAACACCAAATTTCTTTGAACCTCAAGAAGTGCATTTTCTGCGCCCCATTCGGCATAATATTGGGCCACATTTTTTGCCGTGACGGTTTGTTGGTTGATCCAGCAAATATTTCTATCATCGTCGACCTCCCACCACCCACGACAGCTAAACAGCTACAGACCACTCTAGGACGCACGGGCTACTACAGAAAATTTAATCACAGATATGCAGCGATCACTGCACCCTTGGAGAATTTACTCAAGAAAGACGCTAAGTTTGAATGGACCGCAGAATGTCAGAAAAGCTTGGATATATTAAAACAAAAGATGGTTGAAGCACCAATCCTTGCTTTCCCCAATTGGACGAAAGAATTTTATGTCCATGTTGATGCGTCGTCATTTGCACTAGGGGTTATCCTGGATCAACCAGGTACTGGCGACATCGACCATCCGATAGCATTCGCAAGTAGGAAGCTATCCACCGCAGAAAAGAACTATACGACCACTGAGCGGGAAGGGTTGGCCATGGTCTATGCATTGCAGAAATTCTGGCATTACCTTCTAAGAGGTCACTCAAAATGTTCACTGATCACTCCGCACTAAAATACCTAGTGAACAAACCTGTGTTGGGGGGAAAGATCTGCTGCTTGCTGCTACTTTTCCACGAGTTCAACTTTGAAATCATCGTAAATCCAAGGCGATTGAACACAGGGCCCGACCATCTCTCACGAATAGAATCAGGAGAGGAACCATGAAACATTGATGAAGGGCTGCCTAATGCTCAATTCTTCTAGGTGGGTATGGTCGACAACCATTACGAAGAAATCATCCAGTTTTTGGTGACAGGGGAGGCACCAATCGGACTCACTACCACCCTACGAAAGCAATTGGTAGTCCGCGCTGCTGACTTCCAGCTAATTGTAGGGGAACTATATAAAATGGGCCCAGATGAGATTCTACGACGACGTGTTCTTCCACATGAACAGGAACAGATTCTGTCGGAAGCCCATGAAGGAATTGCGGGGGGACACTACTGTGGGCGAGCAACTTCCCGAAACATTCTTTGTGTAGGACTGTGGTGGCCAACCTTACACGGTGATGCAGCCGACTATGCCAGAAGCTGCGATGTGTGCCAAAGCACTGGGAAACCCTCGCAACGCGACAAAATGCCACTAGTACCACAAGTAACGTTGCAGGCCTTCAACAAATGGGTTGTTGACTTTGTTGGGCCAATCAAGCCACCAAGGAAAACGACAGGGTCGTGATATATTATCACAGCAACTGACTATCTGACATGTTGGGAAGAAGCAACACTAGTAAGAGACTGCTCAGGTACAACATCGGCCCAATTTCTATTCGACAATTTGGTTACTCGTTTCGGTTGCCCAAAGATTTTACTCAGTGATCAAGGAACACACTTCATCAACCAAATGATTGCAGCAATGATGGAGGAATTTCAGATCCAGGACAAAAAGAGCACACCTTACCATCCTCAGGCGAATGGCACCATTAAGACGTTTAATAAACTCTTGGAGAATGCACTCACTAAAGTGTGCAATGTGAATCGAGATGACTGGGACCTAGAAATCCCAACGGTCCTTTGGGCGTATCGCACCACCTGTAAGTAACTGATGGGCCAAACGCCATTTAAATTCATATATGGCCAGGAAGCTGTCATGCTGATCGAATACATAGTGCCCAGTTTAAGGATCGTCGTAGCAACAAACATGAACGACGATAGCGCACTCAACGAACGATTGACACAGTTAATACAATTAGACAAAGATTGGTTCATCAGAGGGTTTCACCAGAAAGTAGAAAAGGACTGCCAGAAGGCATGGCATGACAGCTACGTCAAGACGAAACACCTATAGAAGGGGGATACAGTGTTGTTGTATGATAGCAAATTCGCCAAACACCTTGGCAAATTACAAATGCACTGGTTAGGACCATACATTATCACTTTTATTACAGATAGAGGCGCAACACAATTACAAAGCTTGGATGGGGTACTGTTACCCAAATTAGTAAATGGGAGTAGGCTGAAGCCCTATCATCACGATCCGACACAGAGTGGATGAAGAAAACAAAAATGGATTGTTTTACAGCGGGATTGTTTTTAAGGAGTGTTTCACCACTTCAGATATGACATCGCAGCCGAACTATGACGATATCAAATCAGCACAAACGCAGCCTTTTTCGATGACAGGTCTGACAGACACGTATGATAATGATTAGCAGCAGCATGGCTGGCGGTAACAATGTGGACAGTTCACACAAATGACATTAGAAGCAAATGAGGGGGAAGGTATGTTCACCCATCTCGCATGCCGGAACCCAGTCGGCCACATAGATGAAATGATGACCGAATCGGCGTACCAAACCAAACAGATCCACCGCAGAGGTCTCGATGAACATCCCGAATGACAGAAATGCATAAATACAAGAAGTGCATTTATTGGTGGAGATAAGTTAACATTTTCATTGTATTGTTGTCCGATAATTTTAGTGAAGAAATAAAAACTCTCTCTCTCTTACTGGTTTTCCCCGTGGGGGTTTTTCCAGGGCACAGTTGTCGAAAATTCTGAGTCTAAAATTTTAATGGTGTGCATGTTAAAATTTATTTCTGTCTGTTAGAGTGATTTTACAGCGTGTTTAATTGTCTAGGAAATTTTCATAAGTAGTTTCTAGCCTATGCAAAACCGGTTGGAAATGAAAACCACTTAAATGTGACATAAACCAGCAAGCTGCAAAGCAAGAAAAATTTACATGGTATCAGAGTTTGGGGGAAGAAAAAAGTAGTATTTTGCAAACACAGAAAAATTTCCAGAACTCAGTAATTTCAGTGATTTTCTTCTGTTAGTGAACATCACTTTGTTGGGTTGAAGTAGAGATGGCTAGAGGACTTAGGTTGGAGGATAGGCTGGATGGGACAGGGAACTTTGTGCCATGGAAGGATAGTATTTTGCTGATTTTAGAGGAGAATGAACTATGGGAGGAGGTGGTTAGGAATACTACAGCAAACCCCGTTCAGATTCCTGCTGCTGCAGATGCAGCAACATTATTAGCCTTCAACAAGAAGGACTGTAAGGCTAGAAGAATAATCCTTGATGCAATTAAATACCATATCATCCCTCACATTTTAGGAAAAGCAAGGGCACATTTGATGTGGACTGCTTTGACCAGCTTGTATAAGAGTACCATTGAGAACCGGAAGATGGTTCTCAAGGAGAAACTCAAGAGTATAAAGATGAATGGAGGAGAGGGAGTGACAGCATACCTTACCAGGATATCTGCAATTAGAGATGAGATAGCAGCAGTTAGGGAGGTGGTTACTACTACTGAGCTTGTGCGTACAGCAGTGAATGGGGATTCAAAGCCCTGGGGTGCATTTGTGCAGGCTATAGTGGGCAGAGAGAACCTACCTTCTTGGGAGAGACTGTGGGATGAATTTTTGCAGGAGGATACCAAGAGAGGTCTCATATAGGGCAGGTCATCACAGGGTGGGGTAGATGAGGAGAATGTGGCTTTGACAAAAAAGGGGAAGAAGAAGAAGGGCCCCAAGAAGGGTGGGGCCAAGCAGCAGCAGCAGCAGCAGCATCAACATGGTGGGAAGAAGAAGGACTTCATTAAAATCAAGTGTTATGGTTGTCAGAATTTTGGGCACTATGCTTCATAGTGTCCAAACAAGAAGAAGAAGAAGGGATAGCAGACTACAGCTTCAGTGAAGGTTAATGATTTTGGAGACAGGTTTCAGAGGGAGTTTTCCCTATGTGTTGGACAGATTGAGAGAGAGAGAGCCTCTTTAGCCACCAGCACAGATGTGGATATGGAGATGGAGCATTCATTGTTGGCAGGCCATCAAATGAGTCCATCCACCACTAGTACTTGGTACATTGACAGCGGAGCTTCGAGCCACATGACTGGAGATCGAGAGATGTTCTCCGAGCTATCACAAATAGGTACAGATGTGGAGGTTGTACTAGGTGATGACACCATTGTTAGAGCATTTGGTCGGGGGAATATTACATTTCAGAGGGAGTCTATGAGTCCCATGACTCTGAGGGATGTGTTATATGTCCCTGGGCTGAACAAGAAACTTGTATCAGTTTCCACCATTGAGGACAAGGGTCTTGGGGTATGTTTCTCAGATGGGAGAGTATAGGTATTCCACTGGAATACAAGAGTATCTACCTCCATGGACATTGGGGTCAGATGTGGAAAGCTATACAAGCTCTTGTTTCAGCCGCAGCACGCTCTAGCACACAATAGTAGCAGTGAGCTATGTGAGCTATGGCATTGGAGGATGGCCCACTTACATCACCTAGCCCTGAGATTGTTGAGGAGCATGGTTACAGGTTTACCCGAGTTCAGCACTGAGCAGAGTGATGTGTGCAGGGTGTGTGCTTTGGGAAAGTACACCAAGGCTGTTTTTCCAAGTAGTGACACCAGAGCAGCAGGGGTGCTTGACTTGATCCATTCTAACATTTGCGATCCTATGTCATCAGTATCTTTGACTGGTTTTGAGTACTACATCATCTTCATTGATGACTAATCCAAGAATACCTAGATCTACTTCTTGAGGAGAAAGAAGTCACCCTTAGTATTGAGTGTCTTCCAAGGGTACAAAGCCCTTGTGGAGAAGCAGGCAGGGAGGAAGATTCAGATGTTGAGATCGGACAATGGGGGTGATTATACCTCCAAGGAGTTTGATTCTTTTTGTAGACAGGAGGGTATACAGAGACAACTGACAGTTCCCTACACTCCTCAGCAGAATGGAGTATCAGAGAGGAAGAACAGGTCGGTTATGGGAGCAACAAGAGTAATGATCCATGATCAGGGGTTACCGTTCTTTCTATGGGCAGAGGCATGCAGCACTGCATTTTATCTGCAGAACAGGAGTCCTCACCGTGCTTTGGGGAGGAAGACTCCTGAGGAGATGTACACAGGAAAGAAGCCTGAGGTGAGCCACTTCTGCATATTTGGTTCTTTGACTTACTCTCACGTCCCTTCTTAGAAGAGGACGAAGTTTGATCCCATAGCAGAGAGAGGTATCTTTGTGGGATATGATGAGACTTCGAAGGCTTATCGGCTTTATCTTCCTAGCCAGAAGAGAGTTGTAGTTAGGCGGGAGATGAATTTTGATGAGGAGAGAGCCTTCAGGAAGTCCAGAGAGTTGGATCAGAGGGAGCCACCAGCTCCCACACCTCAGTTGACACAGGCTTCTTCGATACAGGTTTCAGGTCCACAGGTTTCCAGAGTCAGTGGATCACAAAGTACAGGCACACCTCCTACAGGTTCAGTGGTTCTGGTGATAGGTACTTCAGGGACAGGTTCAGGTTCTAGTTCACAGGTTATAGGTTCTTTAGGGACTGGTTCATCAATCAATGGTCCTCGGGGTGTTGGACCTTCTGCTTTTGGGAGTTCCTCAGATGAGGATAGACCAGTATGGGAGGAGCCTTCAAGGAAGAGGAAGCCTAAATGGCTTCAAGACACCTTGAAGGAGGTAGAGGAATTTGGTAGACCCCAAAAGGAGATCAGGACAGTAGTGATGCCAGACAGACTTGGGATGGCTCTTGTTGCGAGTCTTCGTGACTTTCAGCCTTACACATTTGAGGAGGATTCTCAGGATCAGGTATGGAGAGATGCCATGATGGAAGAGTACCATTCCATCATGAAGAATGATGCCTGGGAGATAGTGCCAAGACCAGAGGGGAAGTTAGTTGTGACTTCCAAGTGGCTTTACAAGATAAAGCATGCTACAGATGGCAGTGTGGGGAAGTACAAGGCTTGGTTTGTGGCTCAAGGGTTTTCACAGGTTGAGGGAGTTGACTATGATGAGATTTTTGCGCCAGTTGCTCGGTATTATTCCATCAGAGCAATGATATATATAGCAGCAGAGATGGGTTGGAAGATCCACCAGATGGATGTGAAGACCGCATTTCTCAATGGTCTTCTGCAGGAGGAGGTGTACTTAGAGTAGCCACAGGAATTCGATATACATGGGAGAGATTCTCATGTGTGTAGGCTAAGGAAAGCCTTGTATGGACTAAAGCAAGCTCCTAGGGCTTGGTACTCCAGGATCGATACATACTTGACATCGATGGGTTTTCAGAAGAGTGAGGTTGATCCCAACCTATACTACATTGTTGTTCGTGGAGATCCTCTCATTCTTTTGTTATATGTTGATGACTTATTTATCACAGGGGATGAGCGTCTCATTGCACATTGCAAGAGAGACCTTGCTGCGAAGTACGATATGACTGAAATTGGGTTGATGGATTCCTATCTGGGGATGGAGGTTTGGCAGGAGCCTGGACATATTTTCCTAGGATAGGGGAAGTATGCAGTTGATATTCTGAGGATATTTCGGATGGAGGACTACAGACCAATGTCTACACCTATGACCATGAACTAGAAGCAACTTCATGCTTCTGAGGGTAAGTTGGTGGATCCTACACTTTACCGTCAGCTCATTCGATCATTGATGTATCTGGTCAACACCAGGCCGGACTTGTGTTTTGCGGTGAACACTCTTAGCCAGCTCATGGTGGAGCCTAGTAGTGTACACTAGACTACCGCAAAACATGTGCTGAGATACCTAGCATGTACAGTGGACTATGGTTTGGACTACAGGGATTCGGGTGGATTCAGCTTGGTTGGCTTCACAGATTCAGACTGGGAAGGTTGTGTGAGGGATCGGAAGAGCACTTTCGATTGTTGTTTCAATTTGGGCTGGGTAGCAGTGTCGTGGTTCAGTTGGAAACATAAGTCCATTGCATTGAGTTCTGTTAAGGTTGAGTATACGGCATCCAGTTAAGCTACTTGTGAGGCACTGCGGCTTCACAAGTTGTTGGTAGATTTATTTGATCAGGAGCTTAGACCTACGGTGATCTATTGTTACAATCAGAGTTGCATTCAGCTCTCTGAGAATCCGGTGTTCCATGATAGGTCAAAGCACATTGAGATCAGGTACCATTTCATCTGCGACTACGTCCAGAGAGGAGCAGTTGAGTTGCAGTATATTTCCATTGATAAGCAGGTTGCAAATATCTTGACAAAATATTTGGGGAGGGGGAAGTTTGTCTTCTTCAGAGACAAGTTGGGAGTGGTGCAGAACACCTTCCTCGGTAACAGGTAGTGTTAGTTTTTGTACCTAGGGAAGTGTTCCCCAAGTGACGTTTTCCTAAAATCACTTAGAAGGGGGAAAAAGGTGACCCTCACATTAAATGGCTTAGTAAAAGCATTTAATGAGACTTTATAAACTCAAAGTCACTTTTTGATAAATTTAAGTGGGTGAGGGAAATTAATATTTATAAAAAGTAAATGGAGCATTTAATTTCCATTGTTGATCTCATTCAATCTCATCCATTGGATTTAGGGAAACCTTAGGGTTTGATCAAAAATCATGAGGGGGGCATTTTCACTTCACTTTTGAGAGATTCAAGGTAGAAGCAAGAGCAAGAGAGAGAGCTAGAGCTTGGCATGCATTTTGAGGCATCAACTAGGCATTTAATGCACAGTACGGATTCCTAGCAGCAATTATTCTTCAGTTGGCACAAATCCCGAGGTGAACCATTTAGCAGCAGTTGGGCACAAGTTTCTAGATATTTTATGGGCACGAGTTTCAAGAAATATGCACACATTTTGAGGAGATTTTTGGGCACAAATCCTGAGGACAAAGGAACTATTTTCGAGGAAGTATTTTGGAACAGAAACCGAGATTGTGGGCACTATTTTCGAGATAAGGACAAGCTACACAGAAACCGAGACCATACAGTATAGTACGATCTTGTACCTTTTTGCATAGAAATCGAGGTACAGATAGGCACAGATATCGAGGCTGATATTTGGCACAAATATTGAGATATATTTCTGCACAGAAATTGAGATATAGTACAGCACAGAAATCGAGGTAAAGGACAACACAAAAATTGAGGGTACAGATTTATGTCCTTTCTCTTAGCACAGATTTCGAGGTTATTAATTGCACAGTTTCCAATGTAGCTTCAACACACTTTACGAGGCAGTCTTCAGGTGCATTTATTGGTGGAGATAAATTAACATTTTCATTTTATTGCTGTCCTATAATTTTACTGAAGAAATAAAAACTCTCTCTCTCTCTTACTGGATTTCCCCGTGGGGGTTTTTCCAGGGCACAGTTGCCAAAAATTCTGAAATTTTCTTGGTGTGCATGTTAAAATTTATTTATGTCTGTTAGAGTGATTTTACAGTGTGTTTAATTGTCGAAGAAATTTTCATAAGTAGTTTCCAGCCTATGCAAAACCGGCTGAAAATGAAAACCATTGAAATGTGACATAAACCAGCAAGCTGCAAAGCAAGAAAAATTTACAACCTTCCTCACAAAATACAAGCGCTTCAAGGAATTTTCAAAGAGAAAGTACCAAATATGCATACAAAGATAAACACTTCGATGTTTCAAAAATTAAGTGCTTTAACTGTAACAAAATGGGACATATGGCTAAGGATTGCAGGTCTAGGAAAAGAAGCAACTTCAATAAAGGAAAGCAATATGTATCTACAGCTGAGGAAGAAGAGTCCCAGAAGAGGTCTAGAGGCACCTTTCGTGAAAAGGCAAGAGAAAAGGAGTACCTGTTTGTCTCAGCCTTAACAGGATCCTTATCCACTAGGTGAGACACTTGTCTTATAGACAGTGGGGCTTCAACCCACATGACAGGTGACAAAATAATCTTGTCAAACTACAGGAAGAGATCCTTTGGGGTCCAAGTTGAATTGGGAGACAAATATAAACACGAGATAAAAGGTGTTAGATCCATCTCCTTTTGTTTGGAATCAGGATTTGTTATTCATATCAATGAGGTGCTCCATGTTTCAGATATGGCAAAGAACTTGCTATCAGTATATGCTTTAGAAACAAAGGGCTATAAGGTAGCTTTCATGGACGAAAAGGCTTACAGTTGTTCTAAGGATAAAGACTTCAAGGATGCATAAGTATTTGGCATAGGTGAAGGGGGTCTTTACGTACTCTCTAGTCTTCCATTTCAAGCGCTTGCACACAGCACTATTAGCAACAGCGAGTTGCAACATAAGAGGTTTGACCACTTGTTTCATAAGGAACTTCTAGATCTGCAAAATATGGTAAGAGGCATGCCCCCTTTCTCTATTTCTGAAAATGAAATATGTAAAGGATTTTTACTTGGAAAAAACACAAAAGAACCTTTTACTAGAAGTGACAGTAGATCTAGAGAAATTTTAAAGCTGGTACATTCAGATATTTGTGGCCCAATGTCTTGCCCCTCCTTGAATGGATTTCTATACTTTGTCACTTTCATTGATGACTTCTCTAGGAAATTTTGGGTATATTTTCTTAAAGCCAAGAATGAGACATTTGAAAATTTTAAAGAATTCAAATCCTTCATACACAACCAAACTGGAAATAAAATTAGGACCCTTAGGACTGACAATGGGGGAGTATGAATCTCATTCCTTTGAATATTATTGTAGGGAGTATGGGATAAAAAGACAATTGGCTATCCCCTACAATCCTTAGCAAAATGGATTGCTGAGCGAAAAAATAGAACAATCTATGAGTATGTTAAAGCCATGATGCATGATCAAGACCTCCCTATTTCCCTTTGGGTTGAAGCCTCAGGTATTGCTGTATATATTCAAAACGATTTCCTCATGCTATCCTAAAAGATAAAACGCCTGAAACCATTTACAAGCATAAAACCAAATGTAAGTCATCTTAGGGTGTTAGGTTGTCCATTTTATATCCATGTTCCCAAAGAGAAAAGAACAAAAATGGAACCCTCTGGAAAGAAAGGTGTCTTTGTTGGTTATAGCGAGTCATCCAAAGCCTATGGGATTTATGTCCCTGGTCAAAGGCACATTGAATTTAGTCATGATGTAACCATCCATGAAGAAGCTGCGTTCAGAAAATCTAAAGAACTCCAACTTGAAACAGAAACCGAGCCATCTTCTCCCACAGCCGAAAGTTCAAGTTCATATAGTCAGAGGGAGGAAAATCAAGATGATACAATGGATCATGATCTTCCTCTATAACCAGTAGAAACCTTGGAAAGGTCACTTGAGGAACCTCCAGCCAAAAGAAAGCTAGCCTAGTCTAAACAAACCCTCCAAGAAGCAGAAAGAGTTGATGCACCTACAGGGACCTTTAGAGAAAGTAAAAGACCTCATAGGTTTGGGGGGTATGTGGAACTTGTTAGCAATCTCAACAATTCTGAACCTTCTACTTTTGAAGAGGTGGATAATTTACAGGTTTGGAAGGATGCTATGCTTGAAGAATATAAGTCAATCATGAAAAATCATGTATGGGATATTGTACCAAGACCTACTAATAAATCCATTGTGTCTTCCATGTGGATATATAAAATAAAGCATGTTGTAGATGGAAGTATTGAAAAACACAAGGAAAGGTTTGTTTCCGGGGGCTTTAGACAGAAAGAAGGTATTGACTATGATGAGACATTCCCTCATGTGGCCAGGTATACTTCTATTCGCTCAGTTATATATTTAGCTTCCATATTTGGTTGGAAATTGCATCAAATGGATGTTAAGACTGCATTCTTAAATGGCAAAGTAGAACAAGAGGTTTATGTTGAGCAACCTGAAGGGTTTGTATTGCATAGCAGGGACTCACATGTTTGCAGGCTAAGAAAGGATTTGTATGGCCTTAAGCAGGCTCCCAGTGTATGGTATGACACCATAGATCATTGTGTGCAGGCCAAGAAAGGATTTGTACGGCCTTAAGCAGACTCTCAGAGTATGTTATGACACCATAGATCATTTTCTCAAATATTTTGGATTTCAAAAGAGTGGTGCTGACTCAAATTTATACCTAAGGATTATTAAGAATCAGCCCCTCCTTCTAGTTTTGTATTTTGATGATTATTTCCTCACTGGAGAAGATAATTTGATTGAATGGTGTAAAAAGGAGCTGACTGATAGATTTGAAATGAAGGATCTTGGACTTATGCATTACTTCCTAGGATTGGAAGTGTGGAAAAACAAAGATGGAATCTTCCTGACACAGGGTAAATACTCAGTTGATGTTTTGAAAAGGTTTGGCATGCTTGAATGTAAAACTATGACAATACTTATGATTACAAACCTTAGAAAGCTGCATGATTCAGATACAAGTCCAGATCCAGTTGACCCCACCATGTACAGGTAGCTCATTGGATCACTTTTGTACTTGGTTCATACTAGGCCTAACATATGTTATGCAATTAGCGCATTGATCGAAAGTATGGCTAAGCCTAGACAAAGGAATTGGGTAGCAACAAAGCACATACTAATATACATGAAGGGGACCATCACTTGTGCTCTAAGCTACTTATCTAGTGGTGGGATATTTCTGCATGGTTATGTAGATTCTGACTGGGTTGGAAGTCTAGTAGAAAGAAAGAGCACAATAGGTTACTGCTTCAGTCTTGGATCAGCTATGATCTCCTGGTCCAGTAGAAAACATGGATTCGTTTCCCATAGTACAGTAGAAGCTGAGTATATTGCAACAAGTGATGCATGCAGGGAAGCCATTTGGCTCAGAAAGTTAATTTCTAGGTTGTATGGAAATCAACTAGAGACCATAGTTATTCATTGTGATAAATCAAAGCTGCTTAAAGCTAGCATAAAATCTAGTTTTTCATGAAAGGACAAATCACATTGACATGAAGTATCATTATGTCAGAGAAATGGTCCAAAGAAATATTATCAAGCTACAGTGCATAGCAACAAAAGAGCATGTAGCAGACATCCTAACCAAGCCCTTACCACCCAAACAATTTGTGCACGTGAGAGGCAAGCTTGGAGTTGTTGAGAATGCCTTCCTCACTGAGAGGGAGTGTTGAAAATAGAAGCATCAGCAATCATTATCCAATGAGAGGCCTTAAATGGCCACCCTAAGGCTAGCCAGGAAGATTTGGAGAATCAACAAATCGTGTGAGTCATGGAAAAAGTCAAGGTGAAAGTAAAAGCCTTCTGAGCCTTGACAAGAGTCAGGATGAACGAGCTGTTGATTAAATGTCTGGTGAACCATGTGCAAAATCCAAGGATGGTGATCCATGAGCAAAATCCAAGGCAAAGACTTGTGAGCTTTATAGCAATAGTCAAGGCACAGTCTAGCAAGAGTTAAGACGAAAGTAAAAGTCTTGTGAGCTAGACTAGTATGTGTGATGGCCTCCTTGTCTTGTTGTGATGTTATCTCCTAGGACCTTGCCCCTCCTAGCTTGATTTACTCGAGTAATTGAAAAAGTTGAAGAGCCAAATGACCACATGGGAAAGACCTTCTTCTTAGTGATGTATTGAATGTAAAGTATATGATGTAAAAGCAGGTATGTGGACCATCCAGGTTGAGAGAGTGATAAGATGTCCTTGTAAGAGTCTTGTGGAGCCTTTGCTGAGTCTTGTCAAGTGTTGTGATGTGATGTTCTTAGTCCTAGAGACTAGTTGAAATGTAATGATGTATTATTAAGGCTAAATTCCTAAGTTGAGCCTAATTTTATAAAGGCATTAATGTATTAAAGTGTCAATGAGTAATTAGAACTAGGGGGACGAATCTACTAGCCTAGACAAGTTAGCAACTTGAGGTAATGACCCCTTGATGATTCTATAAGATTGACTAAGCCAAGAGAATATAAGGATTGGATCCTTCTAGAATATTGACTAAGCCAAAAGAAGATAAGGATTGGAGCCTTCTACAAGATATGGACCAAAAGCATAAAAAGACAAAAGAAGAACATTTCACATCATCAGTTCTATTTCTGCAGCAGATTTTCCAGCACAAATGTTTCTACAGCAATATCTTTGTGAGTTCATAACTCCTCCATCCCGTATCCAAATGAAGTGATTCCAGTACGATTCAGTGCACCTCTCCTGGGTGCATAATTCTCTCAAGAACGCTCAGTGATCTGAGCACATATCTACAGGGATCTAGCAAAAGATTATCATGTTAGAATTCTGCAAAAAATTGCAGTAAAGTTTAGATCTAGCCTCCTTCAGGTCCATATCAGTCAAGCGCTCATTAGATCTATGTTCTTCAGCTCAAGGCACTTCATATACAACTCCTAGCAATTGCATGTAGTCAAGTTTCAATCAGTATCAAGGCTCCTTGTTCCCTGCCATCCTCTCGCCCTGGTATTTTTGTACTGTAGCACCTTGTCAAGCCTGTTTATACCTGGATATCAGTTCATACACAATACAAAAGAAGGTCTTTTGTTGTGGTTTTCTCCCTATTTGGGTTTCCTCGGGATAAATTTTCTGTGCTTGTGTTATTTTGTGTTCTACTGCACTCGCTATTGTTCTGTTGCATTCTATTTCAGTATTTGTGATTGAAGAATGTCATATCTACGTTTTGTTTTTAAAAAGGAGTTAAAAGAACACTAACCTGCATTAAGTTTCAATTTTTCACATAAATTAAAAATGAAATTACTTGCAGGTTTCACTCCTGGAATACGCTAGTTATTTAATGCAATTTAGGAATTCAAGATAGTTAACCTACTCTTAAACCCACCTTAGCTTTGACATATCACTTCCTAACTCATGTTGAACATGCGGTAACTCCTTTTTTTGCCAGAAATTGTCCCTATTTGCCCGAAAATTGTCCCCATTAAAAACATTTTGGCCAAATTCTTTTCTGATTTCAATTATTTAGTTGACTCACTCACTATCTTCACAATAAAAAATATTATTTCCTCAACCATGTGGACAATTTTAACCAATCAAAAAAAGCATCTTTTGGCATTATTTTTAATGTAATAGGATACATGCTAGACTTGGATAGAATGTTATGATTGTCTTTGTTTTACTTTCTATGTCGAGCATGCTAGGGTTTTTGAAGGAAAACCCCTTCTTAGTCTTCACAGAGTGGATCATGACCACAACCTTCTCTCATATGTATCCATAAGGTGGTAGAGAGCATAATGTGGTTGTGTGAATACTGGATTTCGGATTTGGATTTCAACGTATTTTGAAGACCATAGGTTATGTTTATTATTGGTGCACAACCATCATTTTTTCTCTCTGTGCATGGGGTTCCCTTCAAAAGTAAGGACCATTAGTTTTTTTATACGGGTGAGGTTCTCTTTAGAAGGCACAGACATCAAATTTTCTATGTGAGTGAGGTTCCCTTCAAAAGGCATGACCATCAATTTTTCTCTGCCGATGACGTTCCCTTCAGAAGGCATGGCCATCAAATTTTGGCTCATTATTCTTTTCCTTTGGTTTCTCTGCTCACGACGTCTCCTCTCTCCATCATTATTTCTACGCAGTCTTGGAGGTGTAGTGTTTCCTCTCATTCTTCTTACTATAAGTGGGTAGGGTTTTAATCATAACATTTATTGCAAGGGTTTTGTGTAATGCGGGGTTTTACATATCTTTTTTAATATAAATTTATATATTGGTTTATGGTATTTGTATACATAAATTGAGAAGGGTTTCATTTAGTTGTTCTTCTTACCTTCATTCCCATTCTTCCCTTGAAACAAAGTTTAATATTGAACCTGCATTCATGTTGTTGTACTCCCTAGATTTATGGTGCATTTCCATTGCAGATCCAAGCTATTGGAATTGAGAGATGTGTATGATTGTGAGCCCCAAGTCTCATTGTATTTTTCTCTTCATGCTCTTGTGATAATTGTGTTGAGAAAATCAGACATTAACTTGAAAATTGGTACCGACAAGCCTTTTTAATAAGATTCAATCATCTCTTCTTTTATGGCTAGACGAATAGTTTTTATTGTCTAAATAATTCTTATGATTGTTTGGTCTCATTTATTTTCAGAAATTTTGATCTTAAAATCCTTGCTTGTGGTGCTTTAAACATCCGGCTTATAATATTTTTCCCTTTCCATCCATTCTTCTAATCATGATTGTATTTTTTATTATCGCGGGTAAGGGAAAAGGAAAATGAAGTTTATGCATTAAACAAAGAAAAATGGTGGGGTATTCTCCTTAGTTCATGTACCTTGGAGGTCTACTTTTTTTTTAGTTCACTAAGAACCTATTTATACTCATTGCTACATCACAATTGCCATAATTGCACCCTGCTATGGATGATGTCAGGGGGACAAATGGTAAAAATAATCCCCCCACTTTTACCTTAGGATTGCATCATCATTTTTCAACCGCTGAAAAAAAATCGCATAAATAAAATCAAATTTAAAATGTTGATCTTTAGGTTGATAATAAACATTTCAAACCGAGCCCAAACTAATGCCTCGATGCGAATACTATATGTTGAGGACATGGGTACCCGCATGAAGTTGGTACCCAAAAGGGTCACAATAACAACGCGCAAGCGGAAAAAGAAAGTGACGCGCACGGGCTTCCAAACGCATGCACATGTCCCAGCTTCGGCAATGCCGAACATCCATGTGGTTGAGTCAACGTGGACAAAAGGTGCGCGCACACGTCATTAACACGTGCGCGCAAAAGTGCGCGCACGTGTTAATGACACATGCGCACTCCTATTTTTTTTATAAAATAAAAACAGAGCACGGGTTTGTCATTTTCGACAAACCCGCGAGCGCAGAGCAACCATCAAGCACCCCGCGAGCGCGTTGTGGAGCACCAAACGACCTCCTCAATGCCAACACTTCGAACCTCCACCACGATGCCGACGTTGCCTCCAAGTAGGTGGTCAACCAATCATCTATTTGTTGTTTTTTTGTTTTTTTTCATTTTCCATTTCAATTTTAATTTTAAAAAAAAATTACAATCCATTAAAAAACCAAAAAAAAATGAGTGCAAATTAAGTACACCTAACAAGATGACAAACACACCTAAACCATCAAATGAAACCAATGAAACCGCACCATCAGAAGACAACATTGGAACGGACAATGAACCGAATGAAAACCCCGAAGATCAATTACACAAAGATTTAAATGAATTAAGGGTATTAAGAGATTAATTGAAGAGCACCAAGGAACCCTCTGGGGTTTCCTTGGCTTTATCATTGCAAAACATCATTGAATCCATCAACATTGCCCACAGTGAGATCACAAATTTGAGCCAATACAGAACTCGAATGAGGGAACACTACTTCACTCGGATGTCCAAAGAACAGATTAAAGACCTCAACATCACCAAAGCCCAATTGTACAGCAGATTCATAGTTCCCTCGACGGGATAGCCTCCAAATGTGAGGAAGAGACGGGTTTGCATGGACTGGTGTATTTACTAGCCATGGAGAGATAACTAGAGAAATAGATGGTTTATGGTGTTTGACAATCCCCCATGCAATAATTTAGAGGTCCCACAGTATTTCCTTCGGAAATTGCAGGCTGAGTTTGAGCTAGGATACCATGTCAACTATTTTGACATCACTGAGTTTCAGGGTGTCAGTCTTGGCTCTACCCAAGATCGACCTCAGGCCCACCACAACCCACTTAGAGGAACTCCTGCACCCAGGAGAGAGCCAAACCCCCCTCCTCAGCCAACTGGGTTTGGTAGCGGCCTAGAAGAGATTGATGACTCAGTTAGACGTGCCACACATCATTTGCTTAGATATACCACATTTGTGGCTATGTCTTCACAGAGCCGGGAGGACATTGATCAAACACACACAGTTGCATGATCTATGGATGGTGGCCGGGACATGACAGGTACAGGTGGAACCCAGGATGGGCCTTCTAGTTCTACTAGAACAACGACACATCATTGTTCTCACTGTGGTCATTCTTGCCATGGTCCTACGTAGCAACATGCCACAGAGAGCTGCGTGGAACAGGTTAGCTATTGTTTTATTTAATGTTCAAGTATTTGTTGTATTTTATTTGAGAGCGTATTGTTTAATATATTTAACTTTGAATTACACATTGTTGACTTTATTTGTTTTAATGTACAATTATTCAGGGCCGAGTCTCCATTCTCCAGGTGGGAGGACATCGGTTCCTTTGACCTAGACCGAGCCATGGTAGCAGCAGAGGAGATTGCGGCATCATACACACATGTAACTTCTTTACTTTGAATAATTAGATCCTATTACGAGTAATTTGTGTTCAGTAATTACAAATTAATTAGCACTGTGTAATTACCATATTATCATCATATTTTACAGTTGTGTTTATCATATTGTCTAAATTATTTGAGAGCTATAAATTCATATAATCCAACCAAACAAAAATGAAACCTTATAAAACATGAAAACCTAAGAAAACTAGAAACATCTATTCATTTTCACTTTAGGCATCCTAGACCTCTTTATGATTATAGAAATGGGAGAGAAATTTCCAAAATATGTCATTCTTACTTGACCAATGATGAGAGAAATTTCCATCATCAATTTGTCATAGGTGACATTGTCATCATTCTGTCCATCAGCAATATGTCCATAAGATGATCATCTTCATTCTGTTTGATAGCATGTCCTCATTCTATCCCAAACATGTCTTCATTTATCCATGGTCATGCTGTCATTAATCTACCACTGTTGTTGCCTTAGTGAAGCCCAAAAGATGCCCGCACTACCCTTTCTGTATGCCCTCACTTGTCCTCAGTTCTTATCATCAATCCCACAGATGTGCTGAGAAGTATGCTTGCAAGGGCTTGCAAACTTCTCCATGTCCTGTTTCCCACACCAGCTTCCAAGATGCCTGCATATCCCTTATGAAGCATGCCCGCAAGCTCATGCTTGCTTGGCATGTCTTCTCAATCCATGTTGTCCATCCATTCATTGTCCCATGATCTTTATGACCATGCTCGTCCTTGTCATTTTCCTCAATACTTGTGCTCTGCATGTCAATTCCATCTTCTTGTCATTTGCATTGACCCTTCAAGCCATCCAATCCTTGCTTGCTCTTCATGTGCTTGACCAATGCTATGTGTGTTATTGATGCTTTGTCATTTTTCACCATGTCATCCAAGTTATCTTTTCCATGTATTCTCCTTGTCCAAATCATCTTCAAATGACCACAGTATGGTTCATTTGACTCTTGGCTCAATAGGTGTGCCAATGGCTCCAATGCCCATCACTTTGTCCACCAAATCAACCTTTGTTTCCATGCCCTTATGCCATGCTTTCTTAAGGTTTAAACTTTGTCATTAATGTTGCCATCAGTGACAATAATAGACAACCATACTCATCAAGCTCTCCTCAATCTCCCGAAATCTTCACACATTGCTTTAAAATGAAACTTATCTTCTATTTATACTCTTGTCTTCTATGAAACTTGTCTTATATTTATAGTTTTATCATTGAGATGATTAAATCAATCAAATATGATTTATTTAATTATGGTCATGCCATGTCACCTTATTTAATTTTAATTTCATACCATGTCACTTTCTATCCTTTCATAATATTAAATGTGAGACACACATAAGCCCTTAACATGCCCACAATGCACTCTTAAAAATGCCCGCAGCGGGCTCCACTTTGATGCCCGCAAGGACCATCAACACATGCCTGTAATGGTCTTGGATTATGCACGCAATGGTCTCATGTAAATCCCCACAGGCCCTTATCAATATGCCCGCAATACACCACAAATGCCCGCAGTGGGTGCTTCAAAGAATGCCCACATGGTCCTTTTGATTATGCCCGCAGTGGTGCTTTGAAATGCCCGCAAGGGGCTTCCAAATGCCCACACATCTTCCTTGTCCACCTCATCATCTTGTCTTTGTCCTCTACTCTTATGTTTTCCAATTCATCGTACTCCATGCCACCAAGTTATCAATCCTTCTTGTCACCAAGCATGTCCTCCTTGTCATGTTCCATGTCATCAAACACCATGCTTGACAAGTCATCAAGCTTGCTTGATTGTCACTTGTCTTTGTCTTGCCCTTAGCTTTCCATGTCCTTCTTCCATGCTTGTCATAAACACTTGTCATGCTTTCCATGTTTGTCATACTTGTCATATTTTCCATTCCTCAATCCATGTCACCATCCCCACTATGCTTGACATAATGTGTATGCTCCATGTTCTTAACTCTTCCATGTCTTTGTCATTAATGTATTGTCCAATGTCATTATCAAGTCCTTGTCATCAATCGTTTGTCATGTCTCCACTTTGTCAAGTCTTCTACACTTCTCATGCTTACTTGCCACTTGTCAAGTCATCAAAGCTTGTCATGTTTACCATTTTTCCATTCAAGTCTTTGCCATGTCATCACTTTGACCTTTGTCATTAACGTGTTGTCATCAATGACAACTTTGGCCATCAAACACTTCAAGCATAAATTGTCAACCTTCTTTGCCACATTATCTTCAATGAATGACCATAGAATGGGTCATTTGTTCCTATCATGGGCCCGATCCATTGTGGGTCAAAGGACACGATCCACACAACCATGTTCTTTACCAAGTCTTGAACAAATGGACTGCACCAATACAATAAAAACTTTATATAATATCCAAAGCCCATCAAACCACTATCATCTAACTTGAATCTAAATTAATTGCAGTCATGTTTTTTAAGTACTATCATTGTCATTCTCATTGGCATTGTGTTTAATATTGTTAATATTGTTTTTATAAATTCAATCTAAAATTGTAGTGTTTGCACAGGTGTCCGCAAGCTCCAACGACCAGCCATCGCCCCCAGGGATCAGCAGATCTCCACATGTGCAGGTATCGTGTGTATTAAAGCATAAATTTAATTTCAAATATGATTACTTGTCTATGTATATTTATATTTTTCTATATTAAACTATGAGGTTATAAATGTGTATGCAGGTGCGAGCACCTCGACCTGGCAGTGTCAATTTTCCTCCCTCCCTGGCCTTTCAGCCACCGTATATTCTAGTTGTATCCCCTAGAATACATGCCCCATTCCATGCATCCCTCCCCACCCCCTTCCATCCATCCCCCCCCCTCCTATCCAGCACCACAGTTCCATCCATCTCCCCCTTCGGTTTTATATCCTGCATCCCATCACCCCATCCCAACCTTTCCACCACCTCCGTATCAGTTTCCCATGTTCCCACCCTCCCCCATCCAACCACGACACACCACCCATACACAGCCACCCATCCCACCACCGTAACACAGACCTCTCCCCCTCCCACATTCCCCCACCACACTTGCTTCCCATTCCACGACGCCCCCATCCATACTACAACCAGTTAGGGTTTATCACCCTAAACATGCATCTCCACTTCGCCCACCCCAGTCCATGCCTCCTTCTTCCACCTATCCTTCTTCCACTATGCCCCCCAGTGGTGTAGCCATCATCGATGTGGCTACATCCTCCCCTATACCATCCACCCTAGCATCAGAGTAGGTTGTCCAGCCGACTACTCCACCCGCCAGCCCTGAAGACCAGCCGATTGTGTTCACGGTGAGATTGAATAGTTTATGAAAATCTCATTCAATTTTAACAAAAAATTACTATATGCATCTAATTTCATCATTTATCTGATTGTTCTAAATGTTGCAGGGTGGCATTGCTGAGAGACTAGGATCACGAAGGAGGGACACCCCCTCACGACTTATAGTCTCTCATGCGGTGAGTTATCTAATATTTGAAAACTATTTTTATTTTTAAATTATGTTTTATACTTGTATAATTGCCAGGAAAAGTTGACATATTATTGTTGTCATTTCAGGGCTCAGGGGGATGTGGTCCAAGTCGCCCGAAGGACCCAACTTCCTCTAGCACGAAGAAGAGGAAGATCGATTTTGGAGATGCACCTGGGATATCTGATGGTGGGCAGGAGGATTGAGAGACCCTCCTATGTACACCAGCCACTGGTGAGCTCTTAGAATGGATGCCTAATGACGGCAGCTAAACCAGGAGCCTACTTGAATTATCAATCGGGGGGACGTACAAACTTCATAGGTGATGGCACTATATGTGCTCTTATAGGATAGTCTTTGTCGTGGTTGCGTGTCAGTATCAATGTTTAAAGTTTTTCCTAAAAGGAAATTGAATAAGCTATGAAATCATTTCCTAACCTATGGATGAGAAATACCTATGCTAAGAAGTTTTGAATGTTGAAGACAGTAAATCTACGTTAAGAAATTAAATGTTGAAAATAGTAAATATACCTTAAGGATTAATCTTGCGGAAAACAGTAAATCTATATTATGAATTTGAATGCTGAAAACTTGGCAGATCTATTCTAAAATACCGAAAGTTGGATTTCTAATGTAAGAAGTAAATACTGTAATTCAAATACATAAACTGGAAATCTGATCTAAAATATTCAAAGGTCAAAAACTAAATTCAGAATGCAATTATCCAATGCTACGAAGTAATCATCAATTAACCAAAGTGCTGAAAGTAATCAATCTTCATAAGCAACTATAATAATGGAAAATTGCATGAGCTTCAAGATCTGGATCACGGTTTCATAAGTAATGCAAGCACACAGGAAAATAAGTGTCGAAATATGTCTTGGAAGAATGCTGCTACAGGACTACAGAAACAGCGTTACCGAACTACAGAATGCGCTATAACCTACTACGGAATCAGAATGGTCACTTTACTACGGAAAGCAAATCGTGCTATTTTAAATGCCTTCAAAAATACTTTCACATGCGATATAGATTGAATCAATACAAAGCACATAATGAAAAATACCTGAACAGTAAAATCTCCTGACTTACGTGTTGGAGGGGCCCTCTCCAACCCGTACTCAGGAGTGAAGAAAATGTATAGATGCCTAATTGAAAGAAACATCAATCTCTTTATTCAAAATAGTAACTTCATGGTTTATAAAAGGTCTGTAAAACGAATTGTCTCAGCAGTATAAAAACGTAAAACAATAGTTCTCAAAAATGGTAGCAAGATCCCCTCGCTACCCGAGAGCTCCATATATATATGCCTCTAATGCTTAACCTAACTATATGTATAATTTTCGATCCTGCTGAATAGGAGTTCTCTCTATAAATCAGGGGAAAAGGCGTAGAGCTTTGTATGATCTTTCAGTCCTTCACTTGATTTGCGTGTTTGTCCCTTGGTGTACCTATACCTGCTCAATCATACTCGTTTTTCATATAATTAGTTTATTGAACACGCTTTCAACATAAAAAGGATAATATTTAAAACAACTTCATTAAATAATCAAGGCAAATCATTTCTCCCACAAAACAAGTGTATTTCTTCACCCTTTCTTGTGCTTTACTGTGGGAAAAAGGCTATTAGGATACCTATTATTCAGGCTTATCATCTCCCCATGCTTGAAGGATTCACCCATCCTTGGGTGACATATTCAGTTCTTCAACAGCTTCTCTGATATCACATGCGACTACCCTGGGGGTTCCTGCCTGCCTGTAGTAACCCATGCTCTGGCCATCCTTAACCCAAGCTCTTTTTTCTTCTTCCTCATTAATATGCTCCTTAATAAATAGGGGAAGGAAAATGGGGGATTTAGCCTCATCCCAATCCATCTGAGTTGATTCTTTATCAAGGATTCCCTGTATAGTTTAGTTTTGAAGAGAGCAACTTCAAGTCGGAGAGGGGAGTGAAGCTCTTTTCTTTTTAGATCACTTGCTATTATGCGCCATCTGTCATTAATAGACTCATGAACCTCTTTGTGTGTGCTCTGGAGAGTAACATCAAAGTGTGCCACATCCTCCTGCTTCTTTCCAAGGAGAATGGGGATCAGCTCCTCATCCTGGGTGATGTTCCTATGGTGGTAAATTATTCTTTTAGGGTGAGTCAACTCTTCCCTGACCCATAATGGATTTTTCCATTTTGCTGCAACGTAAATTTGGTAATCCTGAGCTCGTTCAATTTTGTGATTCATCCATGAACACAGTGCCCTCAACTGGAAATCGCCCATGTAAGGGTTTGGCGACCAGTTGGGCAAGCTAGGAACTACAAAATTATGCAAGAAAAATTCACTTAGCTAGTCCTTCTCCAACTCTGTGGAGTTTAGAGATGTATCCACAAATTCCTTGGGGGATTTTATCTCTATCAAGAGTCCCTTTTTTAACCTTTGGAGTTGGAATTTGCCCCACTTTTCTTGTAGATAAACTGCATAAATGGCTGATGGCGACCTGAGCTCCAGTAGTTTATCACATATTTTAGTGGCAGTAACCAAGACGTCCCTCAATTGAACAATCTGCTGGACCTTTTTGGTTAACTCCTCTTGTGCCTTATCCAATTTCTCTTTAAGTGCTGAATTTTTCTACTCAGCTAGTTTTAGCTCCCTTGCATGATGCGTTTTCAAAATTTGTGTCTTTTTAGGTGAAAATAGTGGAGACATTGGTTAGCTTTTCTGCATTCTGGATTCAACTTTCAATGTTGCCAGCTCCTCACTGAGCTTTTCTAGTTTTTCCCGTGCCTCAGCGAGTTGGTCCACGACCCCAGGGTTTTCATTGTGGTCAGGAGGGTTCCCCTGGAAGTCATCTTGCTCTTCTTGTGCATTCTATTCTTCTTCTGCATCCTATTCTTCTTCTGCATCCTGCCCTTCCTGTTCATCCTCTTATGGTGTAGTGGGATCCTCCTGATCCACCCCAATATCATCATCATCATCAGACACATTTTGAACTAGGGGGCTGGGTTCCCTTTTCACCTCCTTGGTGATTTTGATTCTGGATTCCTGTGTGAATCTTTTACTTCGTCTCTTCGACCCTTGATCACTGTTGAAATCCCTAGTTCCGTTTTGGGGGAGTCATCTTGTGAATGCTTTATCTTCGTCAGGGTATCAGCCACGCTGTCTAGGTCGATTTTCCTCTTATTCCCTGATGTAGAGGCGGTCTTTCCCTTTGATCCAGGAGGTAGGGGTATGCCGACTGTGGGTGTACCCTTCATTCTTTGAACATCCTCAGCCGTTACCAACACGAATTCTTCCCAAGAAAGTTCTGGGATTTGCATTTTTAGTTCCTCACAAATGATCAATTTGATCAGCCCATGGTGGGCTAACGCATCCTCTTTTCCTTGAATCACTTTCCTACTCATTTCTCCCAGGGATAGGAGAAGATAATGTGGAATGCTAATGTTGTTGTTTGGTGGAAGATGGCCCCTGTGCCTTAGCATCTCTAGAATTCGAAAATGAAAAATAGGGACATAACTTAGCCTACCAGTGCATGTAATGTATTTTTGGACGATTGCGGCCATTTCATCCCATGGTGCCTGTAATCACATATATAGTAGCCGGGATACCATATATTATTTTTCTGATTCCAGTACACTATTCAGCCAGTTACATTGCATTGAGATGTTGAGATGAGCATCTACTATGGATCACTATCAGATTTTGGACAACAGATTTATTCCCCATGCCATGACTGAGTCTCAGGACACTCAGAGAGATGACCGATGTAGCTATTTAGCCATTTACAAAGAGCAGTTAGTATTGCCCAGAGTTACGGTAGTAGTTTCAAAGTTTAGATGATGAGCATTTAGGTATATGACTCAGCAGTTATATTATGGTGTTGTGGTTATGTTGCTTTTATTTCCATTCTCTTAGCATGTCTTAGCATTTAGTATCATGATCTTGCGATCATATAGATACGTGGACCTAGTTGTACTATATATATATCATATTTGTCCCTACTCAGACTTAGAAGTTCTTGGCCTATACTCATTGGTTTTACCCTCCCTAGGGAGAATATAGGTGGTCATTCCCGCCATATTGTGGCTTGCTAGTGTTGGTTTCATTATTCATTGCCTTCATCAATCCATGACTTACCCAGTTTGTTAATTACCTTGACTTACTACTTGACTAGTGGCATGGAGGACCTTCCCCCACTGTAGCCTCTATATTGGATAATCTTCCCTGTTTATTGTGTCTTGGCTCTGAGTTGGTAACAAAACTTACCTTTGGTGAGTTGGATTTCCTTGAGAAGTCCCCCTAGTCACTAAAGATGTTGTTGGCTAAACCTAAAACTTTTAGTGCTGCCATGAATACAAAATATGAAAATGAAATGTTATATCTTATATGAAAAATCCCATTCATGCAATGTGTTTCTAAACACACATGAATGAAAGGCAAGCCAAATGAAAATGGCTATGAAATATCAAATATTATATCTTTTGTGAAATGTAAATACCTAGGTAAACAAGCTGTCTGTGACACACCTAGAAGTGCTCGGGTAAACAAGTGCCTTAAAAACACACCTGCCGCAAGAAGCCTAAATAAATGTAAATCTATGCAATGTGTTTGTAAACACACATAGATCAAAGGCTATGGAAACACTAGGCCCAAAAAAACAATGAAACTTAAATGCTATATCAAAAAGATTGCTGACCTCATCTGTATTATGGATTGTGCGCATTTATGTAAGGTGAATAAACCCTCTTTGAACAACTTATCCATTTGTGAGACACCGCCATTCCCTATGTTGTTGCTTTTCCACTATATGCTATGGTGTGTATTCCCTTTTCCATTTCCAAAGTGTCATAGTGTTAAGTAAGTAAGTCATCCTTTGACCTAGCCAATTGTTTCTTAGCCTTCACCCTTCACTAGCAAATTGATCACAACTATGAAGTGAGTATGACCTTGAAAGTCTTGTCTGAGTAATAAATAATAATTATGACTTATTATATTTGGATTTAGATCGCCATTAATGATTACTTCTTGTTATAATTGCTAATTGAATGGATTGTAAAGCATGTCTTAACCTTGGACACCTTGCAGCAGCTTGATGATAGTTTGAGTCATATTTTGGTCATGTTGACTTGGTCAAACCTCAGTTTAACCAAAAGTCAACCACAGGACATGAGGTGGCAGACCTCAGATGTTACAGATAGATGATATATGGTCTGGTACAGGTCACGATGGTGGGCTTATGCAGTGGTCTCAGGCTTATGATGATGATTTGTGCTTTTCAGCACTTTTACAGATTATTATTATTTGGTCTACTGGATATGATGAGTATTCATTTTGGACCATGCACAGGTTTATATGGTGTATGAGTACACATCTTAGATGGATTTGGACCTTCTGAGTCCAATGAGACAGTTTTTTTCAGTTTCGGGCAGTTACAGTGATGATTGAGCCTCAGTTGGCTATCCTAGTGCAGTTTTGGTCTGTCGGAGGCCCTGTCAGAGCAGTGATGAGAATTACTTAGTTCACCTAGGGCACTATGCATGGAGGGAGTGGTCCAGCCACTTGTTAGTACCATATTACCCCCCTCCCAGACTCATTGGTGAGATCACCTTGACAGCGCAGGCACTCCAGGAGGCAGTTTAGGCAATTTCACGTTTCCCGAGGCAGTTCAGAAATGGTAAAAATGGCTACAGAGGAATTTGATTTGGGCTACTGAGGCAAGGTTATGGCATGGAATGATCAGTGATGATGAGTGGGATGTCTTCCACACCTTCTCCAACAATTTCATCTTCATCGGGACCCACATCCATCACTTATGGCACTTTTTGATGATTTCTAGAGCCTCCTAAGGCTCACAACTTTCCCAGAGAGGCATGATTTGGTGTCTAAATCATTTATTCTTGGATATTGTGCAATGGGGATTGACCAAGGGTGTTAGAAATTACCCCTTGGACCCACCATGAGCTATTTTATATGTTTTATCATCATGATTTGGTGGGATCCCCTCTTCTAGGGTGAATTTGTCCACATATTGTATTATTTTATTAGTGATCCATGTATTGTATTGTTGAGCTCATCTCAACCATTGATTAGATATTTTGATCTTTTAATCTTAGCCACGCATTCAAAAAGTGGTTAGATTGTGGACTCTTTCCCTCCTATTTAAAGGAGAGAGCTTCTCATTGTAAAGGGGACTCTTGGCTCTGGATTATTGGAATAGAGAATTATTATTGCATCTATCTGTTGTGTTGTGGTGAATGCTTTTGGAGTTCGTTCATTGATTCTTCCTTTGCACTAGGTTCTTGGAGATTTGTCTTGCTATATTTTTGTACCACGATTTTGCATCTACAGGTGGAGACCGATTTGATTTGAGGAGGATGTATTGATCGGGGACGACCCTCCCTACTTCTTCTTTGGATCTCTTCATTGGTAACAGGGAGTATTACTGTCCCAGGACCTTCTATTTCATGTTATCATTGCATTTTACTTGTATTTCCTCCATACTTGATCTCACTGATTGAATCGCTTTGCTTGGTTTGACAGGTAGAGGAGGTCGCACTTGTGGGATAGGGCATCATTTTGGCAAGAAAATTCAACAATTTCTCATTTGATCTCTGCGGGAGTCTTCCTCAACAACAAGGCATCTCATCTCATCACTCAGGTATGATCTCAAGGTAATCTCTCTTTCCATGATCTATCCATTCGTCTAAATGCTTCAAACCCTTACTATTTCAAAACCCTCATTTTTCAATTTTTCAGATCTAGCTTGATCCACTTGGCTTTTGGGTATAAAATTTAAAACCCACCTATATAGCATCCACGACAATTCAGATCTATAGTTTGGTGAGGATTGGCCTTCATTTGACCCACTTCCCAAGGCAAAGAAGCTTCTCCAAGGGAGGTCGCACTTCCTGGGAGGGGTGAGTTTGCTAGGATCTAGCACCTGGGTAGGTGAGATTCCACTTGATCTGTAATCTACACATTCAATAACCTACCCCTAGTGTGTCACTTCGGTGAGTTTGACCTTGTGGGCCCCATTCCTCATTTTGAGGGTTGTGCCCCACTTGGGTCACTTTGTGGCATACTTCAATCTTATATCTACTGAGATCCAGCCATTGGATGACCTTAATCTTTTAGATCCACCTACCTCAATACCTCAACATTCCAGATCTGTAATTTGGTGGACATATGACTCCATTTGGCCCATTTCCCAAGGCACTAATCTTTCTCCAAGCCCATTCGACTTTCCTGGATTGTTGGGTTAGATTGTGGTTTGATCCTTGTTTTGGTTGCTTGAACCCCTTGACATTGTCATATCACTCAATCAAGCTCATCTTTGGTACTGGTTAGCCCTGATTCAATCCTTAACTACCCTGCATTGGACACAATTCCCAAGGCAGGGGATTCTCTCATAATTGACTAGTACCCTAATCCTGGATATTATTTCAAACATCATAAGTCACTCTTCCACCCATATTGGACCAAAGCTACACTGTTTAAACCCCTTGATCCAAACTATTATTCATCTTGTGACTTCTTCCATAAATCTAGGGTCCACCATACACCTTACGTACTTCAACTATACTTGACTTGATCTAGTGTTTTGGTTTTATCTCTCCTGTTAGGAGTAGATCTAGGTCTCCCCCTTTGTTGTCTTGGGAGAGATAACATAAAGTAAAAATTGCCTCGATTGGCGTGACAACCATCCATTAGGAGTCGAGGCCATCTTGGTTGCACCTCTTGGGTTGCCCATCCCTTCTTCTATCCATCTTGGATCCACCTCTAGGGGAACCTACAAGTTTGCCGATAACATTTTGGCGCCGTTGCCGGGGAGGGAAGAAGCCTACCCAGGTTCGACATATTATTTGTCACTTACTCTCTCCCTGCATTTTAAACGACATACATCTTGGTAGAAGAGTTTTAAAGTCTACCTGGAGTCTCTGAATCATGACTCCGCTGAGGAGTGAGCTCATTTGCATCCTTACAATACATTTCATTTCGGTGAATTACTTGTGTGGTTCACCTGGAGACTCCACCCCATGACTCTACTAAGAATCAAACCCATGTATATAATCCACTAAGAATCTTAATAATTCATAATGGAACAGGATCTTCTTCAATATCTTAAAGAACAATTAAAAATTATAACAGAGATTAATGATAGAAACTTGAAATTTGTGTATGAGGATGATTATCGAAATAATTATGGGCATGAACCTGCATATCAAGATTCTTATGATACCCATCATTCACCTCATCGATCTAATAATTTTTCCCCAAATATACCAAGTGAACCAATTAGAAAATATCAAACTCAGTCAAGGCTTTTGGTAAATGATCCTCGCCCAGCCCAAGCAACTAGAACTTTTAGGAAATCCAAGCCATCTCCTTTTGATTTTTCAGAAATATATGGATCACCTCATCTTATGCCAGATGGATACATCAGGAGGATGCCTCGTTTTGATGGAAATAATAGAACATCTATTGAAAGTCATTTGGATATCCTATGGGACTGTATGGAATCTCTAGGTGTTGATGCTGAGGATGTCTATATGCGGGCCCTTGGTGCATCCCTCGAAGGGGATGCCCGTTTATGGTTTGATCATTTGACCCCAGGATCTATCACTGGGTATGACATGTTCATGGATTTGTTAATAAGTGAGTGGGGAGAAAATATTAATGAAGCTATGGAAGAACAGTCAGAAAATGAGTCTCTTGATGAAAATCAACTTGATAATGATGATCAAGGTACTGATAATAAATTAACTAATGATTATCCTTATCAAATTGATTCCTCTTTTCCTGAGCCAATTGAGTCTCGTGAAAATGTAATGAGTGACAATGAGCAAATTTCAATCCCTCGGGATTATTGCCTTAATATTGATATAAGAGGGAAACTTATGAGAGTCATGTCATCATTACCTGAAGAAGTCTCAGATGAAGAGGATGATACAAATGATTTCCATCAAGAAGCATCTATGGTTGAGTCTTCCATTAGTGAATCTTTTGAAAATATTTTTGAGATCCCTTTTCATAATCCTTGCGTAATTAATGATTTTTCTGACCATGACATTGAGGAAGAAGAAAGTAGGGACAACAACCAAGTTTCTTTAGAAACCAATGATCATCCTATTTTTAGAGATCAATTTTATGAAAATGATCAAATGGTTGTTAATCAATTTGTCGATGCGATTCCTGATAAATTATCATCATATGAATTTAGTGATAAATCAGTTGAAGAGAAATCTCATGATGAGGATGGGTTGGTAAATAAAACTACTCAAGAGTTTTCCTTAATCAAGTCCTCAAACCAATATCTAAATGTTTATGGCCCGAAGCTCGAAAATAATCCTTCACTTAACTCATCCAATGTTTATAATTTTTCCAATTCAATTTTTAATCAAGATGGCTTATTTTGATTTTTGGGGTTGGGTGCTTGCAATAAGTTCTTTCCTTTTTGGCAACATTCAAGGTCAATAAATCTTCAATCCACCCTCCCATCCCAGCTTTTCGAATCTTCTGTAGGTTTGTGGTCTAATCAATCTTTGACTACTAATATTTTCAATCAAGAGTCTAAATATTGTCGCATGAATGGAGATAAAGTGTTTCATTTTCCCTTTCAGTCATCTTTAATAAATAACATTCTTAAATATTCTTGGTGGCTAGAAGGGGTATATAAAGATCAATTTCATCATTTCTCCATCCTTAAACAACAAGTGGGGCTAATCTCGATCTTAATTTTATTTCACAATTTATCCCTACTTTGTTTGTGTATCATTCCTGAAGTTGTCAGAATTGAGTGTCATAGTTAGGTAGATGAGTAAAGTAATTTGAAGCAAGGGGAGTTGAATTTGTTATCACATCTTTTCCCTCCATACATTTTGAATAATAACTTGCATAATTTTTATGATCCGATTAATATTCTGATAGAGTATGTTTACATTAATCAAGCTCCCCCTTTGCATGTTTTCATCTTGCACCATTCCAATGCTTTCTCAAATTTTGAACAAGTCAAGAATGTATTGATTTTCATTTCACTAAGCTTTAATCTAATCCTGATTTATTCTGCTAAAAAACATCAAGGAATAGTTATTAGTCAAATTGATGAATGGTTGCATGATATTTATGCTTTTACTTAGTACTTTGCTTGCCTGGTAGATTAGAGTAGGTAGGAACTGAATAAGCCTACTTGGACAGTAGTTAGTCTTTTTCAGCCATTGAGTCTGGCGCCTTTTGTTTGTCTTTCCCTAAGCTCCTTTTGAAGCTTTTAGTTTAACTGAGTACCTGTCATTTTTCTTTTCCTGCACAATAAAATTTCAAACTTTGCAAGTTATGTTAGTAAGATTATTTTTTCTTTTACGCATTTTAAATTTTTGTTATAGAATAGATTTTATTTTAGTTTGATTTATATTTTTTCCATACATGCTACATGAGGTATTTTGATGGTTGTGAGCACAGATACAGGTGCAGAAAAAAAATGCAAAATAATAAAATGCTGAAAGCAAAATGGTAGAGTGCTAGATCGAGGATTTGAGTAGCAGAGTTCGAGGACTAGAGATTCTAAGGTTCTTAAGCACTCTTTTTAGCAGAGCACTTGTCCCAGCCAGAGCCAGATGTTATCACATATATAGTAGTCGGGCTACCATACATTATTTTTATGATTCGAGTACACTATTCAGCCAGTTCCTTTGCATTGAGATGATGAGATGAGCATCTACTATGGATCACTATCAGATTTTGGACAGCAGTTTTATTCCCCATGCCATGACTGAGTCTCAGAACACTTAGAGAGATGACCGATGTAGCTATTTAGCCATTTCCATAGAGCAGTTAGTATTGCCCAGAGTTACAGCAGCAGTTTCAAAGGTCAGATATTGGTTCAGATGATGAGCATTCAGGTATATGAATCTGCAGGTATATTATGGTGTTGTGGTTATGTTGCTTTTATTTCTATTCTCTTACCATGTCTGAGCATTTAGTGTCATGATCTAGGGATCATATAGATATGTGGACCTAGTTGTACTATATATATATATCATATTTGTCCCTACTCAGACTTAGAAGTTCTTGGCCTATACTCATTGGTTTTACCCTCCCTAGGGAGAATAGAGGTGGTCATTCCCGCCATATTGTGGCTTGCTAGTGTTGGTTTCATTATTCATTGCCTTCATCCATCCATGAATTACCCAGTTTGTTCATTACCTTGACTTACTACTTGACTAGTGGCATAGAGGACCTTCCCCCATTGTAGCCTCTATATTGGATAAGCTTCCCTGTTTATTGTGTCTCAGCTCTGAGTTGGTAACAAAACTTACCTTTGGTGAGTTGGATTTCCTTGAGAAGTCCCCTTAGTCACTAAAGATGTTGTTGGCTAAACCTGAAACTTTAATGCTGCCATGAATGCAAAATATGAAAATGAAATGTTATATCTTATATGAAAAATCCCATTCATGCAATGTGTTTCTAAACACACATGAATGAAAGGCAAGCCAAATGAAAATGGCTATGAAATATCAAATGTTATATCTTTTGTGAAATGTAAATACCTAGGTAAACAAGCTGTCTGTGACACACCTAGAAGTGCTCGGGTAAACAAGTGCCTTAAAAACCCACCTACAGCAAGAAGCCTAAATAAATGTAAATCTATGCAATGTGTTTGTAAACACACATAGATCAAAGGCTATGGAAACTCTAGGCCCAAAAAAGCAATGAAACATAAATGCTATATCAAAAATATTGCTGGCCTCATCTGTATTATGGATTGTGCTCATCTGTGTAAGGTGAATAAACACTCTTTGAAAAACTTATCCATTTGTGAGACACCGCCATTCCCTATGTTGTTGCTTGTCCACTATATGCTATGGTGTGTATTCCCTTTTCCATTTCCAAAGTGTCACAGTGTTAAGTCAGTAAGTCATCCTTTGACCTAGCCAATTGTTTCTTAGCCTTCACCCTTCACTAGCAAATTGATCACAACTATGAAGTGAGTATGACCTTGAAAGTTTTGTCTAAGTAATAAATAATAATTATGACTTATTATATTTGGATTTAGATCACCAGTAATGATTACTTCTTGTTATAATTGCTAATTGAATGGATTTTGAAGCATGTATTAACCTTGGACACGTTGCAGCAGCTTGATGATAGTTTGAGTCATATTTTGGTCATGTTGACTTGGTCAAACCTCAGTTTGACCAAAAGTCAACCACAGGACATGAGGTGGAAGACCTCATATGTTACAGATAGATGATATATGGTCTGGTACAGGTCACCATGGTGGGCTTATGCAGTGGTTTCAGGCTTATGATGATGATTTGTGCTTTTCAGCACTTTTACATATTATTATTATTTAGTCTGTCGGAGATGATGAGTATTTATTTTGGACCATGCAAAGGTTTATATGGTGTATGATTACACATCTTAGATGGATTTGGACCTTCTGAGTCCAATGAGACAGTTAGTTTTCAGTTCCGAGTAGTTACAGTGATGATTGAGCCTCAGTTGGCTATCCTAGTGTAGTTTTGGTCTGTCGGAGGCCCTGTCAGAGCAGTGATGAGATTTACTTGGTTCACCTAGGGCGTTGTGCATGGAGGAGGTGGTCTAGACACTTTTTATTACCATATTAACCCCCTCCCAAACTCATTGATGCGCTCAACTTGACAGCGAAGGAACTCCAGGAGGCAGTTTGGGCAGTTTCACATTTCCCAAGGTAGTTCAAAAATGGTAAAAATGGCTACAGAGGAATTCTATTTGGGATACTAAGGCAAGGTTATGGCATGGAATGATCAGTGATGATGAGTGGGATGTCTTCCACACCTTCTCCAGCAATTTCAGCTTCATTGGGACCCACATCCATCACTTATGGCACTTTTTGATGATTTATGGAGCCTCCTAAGGCTCACGACTTTCCCAGAGAGGCACGATTTGGTGTCTAGATCATTTATTCTTGGATATTGTGCCATGGGGATTGACCAAGGGTGTTAGAAATTACCCCTTGGACCCACCATGAGATATTTTATATGTTTTATCATCATGATTTGGTGGGATCCCCTCTTCTAGGGTGAATTTGTCCACATATTGTATTATTTTATTAGTGATCCATGTATTGTATTGTTGAGCTCATCTCAACCATTGATTAGATCTTTTGATCTTTTAATATTAGCCACTCATTCAAAAAGTGCTTAGATTGTGGACTCTCTCCCTCCTATTTAAAGGAGATAACTTCTCATTGTAAAGGGGACTCTTGGCTCTGGATTATTGGAATAGAGAATTATTATTGCATCTATCTACTGTGTTGTGGTGAATGCTTTTGGAGTTCATTCGTTGATTCTACCTTTGCACTGGGTTCTTGGAGATTTTGTCTTGCTATATTTTTGTACCACGTTTTTGCATCTACAGGTGGAGGCCGATTTGGTTTGAGGAGGATGTATTGGTAGGGGAGGACCCTCCCTACTTCTTCTTTGGATCTCTTCGTTGATAAAAGGGAGTATTACTGTCCCAGGATTTTCTATTTCATGTTATCATTGCATTTTACTTGTGTTTCCTCCATACTTGATCTCACTGATTGAATCGCTTTCCTTGGTTTGACAGGTAGAGGAGGTCGCACTTATGGGCTAGGGCATCATTTTGGCAAGCAAATTCAACAATTTCTCATTTGATATCTGCAGGAGTCTTTCTCAACAACAAGGCATCTCATCTCATCACTCAGGTATGATCTCAAGGTAATCTCTCTTTCCATGATCTATCCATTTGTCTAAATGCTTCAAACCCTTACTATGTCAAAACCCTCATTTTACAATTTTTCAGATCTAGCTTGATCCACTTGGCTTTTGTGTACAAAATTTAAAACCCACCTCTATAGCATCCACGGAAATTCGGATCTATAGTTTGGTGAGGATTGAGCTTCATTTGACCCACTTCCCAAGGCAAAGAAGCTTCTCCAAGGGAGGTCGCACTTCCTGGGAGGGGTGATTTTGCTAGGATCTAGCACCTAGGTAGGTGAGATTCCACTTGATCTGTAATCTACACATTCAATAACCTACCCCTAGTGTGTCACTTCAGTGAGTTTGACCTTGTGGGCCCCATTCCTCATTTGGAGGGTTGTGCCCCACTTGGGTCACTTTGTGGCATACTTCAATCTCAGATCTACTGAGATCCAGCCATTGGATGACCTTAATCTTTTAGATCCACCTACCTCAATACCTCAACATTCCAGATCTGTAATTTGGTGGACATCTGACTCCCTTTGGCCCATTTCCCAAGGCACTGATCTTTCTCCAATCCCATTCGACTTTCCTGGATTGTTGGGTTAGATTGTGGTTTGATCCTTGTTTTGGTTGCTTGAACCCCTTGACATTGTCATATCACTCAATCAAGCTCATCTTTGGTATTGGTTAACCCTGATTCAGTCCTTAACTACCCTGCATTGGACATGGTTCCCAAGGCAGTGGATTCTCCCATAATTGACTAGTACCCTAATCCTGGATCTTATTTCAAACATCATAAGTCACTCTTACACCCATATTGGACCAAAAATACATTGTTTAAACCCCTTGATCCAAACTATTATTCATCTTGTGACTTCTTCCATAGATCTAGGGTCCACCATACACCTTACGTACTTCAACTATACTTGACTTGATCTGGTGTTTTGGTTTGATCTCTCCTGTCAGGAGTAGATCTGGGTCTCCCCCTTTGTTGTCTTGGGCTAGATAACATAAAGTGAAGATTGACTCGATTGTCATGACAACCATCCATTGGGATTCGAGGCCATCTTGGTTGCACCTCTTGGGTTTCCCATCCCTTCTACCATCCATCTTGGATCCACCTCTAGGGGCACCTACAAGTCTGGTGATAACAGTGCCGGTATGGAGAGTCTTTTGACTCCATTTTTATCTTCGTTGTAGACCTCTCCTCGTTTGAAAAATGATTCCTTTGCTTCATGGTTTGCCTCCCGGTCATCTCTGCTCTATGCAGACCCATTTTTAGACCAATGAATTTGGCAATTGCTTCATCATCCAACCTTATATGTAATTCCTTCATTCAGGTGACATACTGTTCATCCTTGATATGCTTTAAATTTCTTGCAAATTCTAGAGCTACCCATGTATTGTATCCTTTCAATCCTAAGATGAAAGGAATCCAACCTGCATTGCGGATGATTGTTAAGATTCATGGGTTCTGATAAATAGCGTTATGTTCCTCTGGTTCACTCTTTTTGAAACCTTTTGTCATCCTGAAATCCTTTACTACAACAATAAACCAACACTTGGAGCGTGGCTATCTTACCTCAAATTGTCGAGGTTTATTACAGGTTCGAGGGATGGATTGCTGGCTGCATGACCACACTAACTTCCAGTTCCTTGCTTCTGGAGAGTTCTGAGAGGTTTCGTATATGCAAAAATGGCTTTTTGAAAGATTATGCTGCCTTACTTTACTGCCTTTCCGCACTTATCTTCATCAACGTTCCTTGCACTTGCTGATTTATCCACTTCTTTCCATGATCGAACCCTGTACTTTGTTTTATCATTCTACATTGTGCTTCTGCACCGATTATTGGGAAATATGGTGGCTAGATGCGGGTTTATCATTTGCTGACATGACGAAGGTGGCTAATCATGATTTCGTGAGGTAGTCTGAACCTTGCCGCCGACTTAATTTAAAAGTTGTCCTCAACTTTAGAAATAACCGTCTTGCGGGATAATGATTTGACCTTAAAAATAAAACAAATATGTTTAGAGATTACCTCGTTATGTTGTAGCGTACCTGAGTTCATGATCTGGCCCAATTTTCTTGTGCGTTGGATTTTGTAGTAGATTTGGCATTGTCTGTAGTAAATTTTGGCATGTCAGTAGTTACGTGTTCTTGTTGCTTTTTCCTTTGGTTCGTTTTAATTTGTTGTATTACTTGCTTTTGATATTCGTGCCTTTTTTCTAATTTGATTTTGTGATGATGCTTTTGCATTGGGTTTGTGATTCTCTCCTATATTGCTGTAATCGATCCTGGCTCTCTTGAATAGATGGTAGGCTCGTGTGAAGTTTTGGCAGATGTGATTGAATAGTTTGTTTGCTATGAATGAATTATGTAGTGTTTGATACCTTCGATTTTTTCCCTTGAATATGTGGCTGGCTCGCTTGATTGCTGTAATGGTTGATAAGTTTTGGGCTCACCTAATTAGTTTGTTGGCTCGGTTGTATTCTGATGACTCGCTCGCTTGATTTTGCAATGTGCATTCTGATTCCTCATGGGGATGTATGATGCCCTACAATTTTACCTGTGATTACCTAATTGCATCATGTTGTATGTTTATTTCAGTAATGTCTTTTTTCTGCTCTTTTTTCGTTCATTTTTCTTTTTCTCTCTTTTTTGATATCTTTTTTTTCTTTTTTCATTTTTTCTTTTTCATCTTTTTTCTTTTTGTTTCTCTTTTTTCATTTTTTCTTTTTTCTTTTTCATTTTTCTTCTTTTTTTTTCTTTTTCTATGAACTGGATTTCAATGGTCTTCCATGTTCTCTATTAGCATTAGTTGTTGCTGGTAAAGCACCTATGTGAACTCCTCCTTTGACTGTGGCTTCTTGTAAAGTTTCAGCCTATGTCCATTTATTATCATGGGAAACTCTTCTTCATCAATTGTAATAATCTTCACAGCTCCATTTTCATAGATTGTTTCAATAATGTAAGGTCCAAGCCATATTGTTGTTAGTTTTCCCTTGAAAGTATGGAATCTGGAGTCATAGAGTAGTTCCCAATCACCCTCCTTGAACTTTATCTTTTATGTGTTTTTCATGCCACTTCTTCCTTTGCTATTGGATGATTTCAGTATGGGCAAGTGCTTGCTGGCATTGCTCATCCAGTTGATTTAACTGTAGCATGCATTCTTGTTGGATCTCTGATAGTTCCATATTTAACTTTGCTGCAATTCTTAATGTGTTTATTTAAAATTCAATTGGAAGCATGACTTGCATTCCATAGACTAACTCATAAGGTGTGAAGCCTGTTGTTGTCTTCCATGTGGTTTTGTAAGCCTAAACTGCCTCACTTAGCCTGTCTGCCCAATCTCTTTTGTGGAGTTGGACAGACTTTGTCAAAATCCTTTCCAATTCTTTGTTTGTTACCTCAGCTTGACCATTGGCTTGAGTGTGATAGGAGGAGGACTGTCTGTTCTTGACATTGTTTCTTTTAAGTAAGTCTTCTATTAGATTTGATGTAAATTGTGGGCCTTGATCAGAGACTAGTTCTCTTGGTACTCCAAACCTGTGAAAGATATGCTTAGTGAATAATTTTTCCACGTTGGTTTCATCTGCTGCAGCAAGTGCTGCTACCTCAGTCCACTTTGTAAGGTAGTCAATGCATACTAGGATGTAGCTTTTATGATTTGACTGTGGGTTTATTGGACCAACGAAATCAAATCCCCATTTTTCGAATGCTTCCAAGGAGATTTGTGGATGGAGTGACATTTCTTATTTTTGTGTTGGTTTTCCCATTCTTTGGCAGTCATCACAGTGTGAAACATATTCATAAGCATCCTTGTGGAGTGTTGGCCAATAATACCCTATTTGTAAAATTTTATAGGTTGTCCTCTTTGCAGCATAGTGTCCTCCACATGGTTCATTGTGAGTGGCATGCATTATGTCATGCACTTCATCTTCTCTAATGCACCTTCTGAGTATTTGATCAGGTCCTTGTTTCAAGAGCATACCTTATATCCATGTGTATGTGGCACTTTGCCTTATTACTTTATTCTTTTCTTTGTAGCTGTAGTGTGTTGGGAATTTTCCAGACACTAAATAGTTTCTATGTCAACAAACCATGGGCTCCTTGTAGAGATGGCAAAAAGGTGCTAGTCAGGAAAACTGTCATTCACCACTTCATTGTCTTGTCCATGGGTGAGTCTGGATAAAAAGTCAGCCACTACGTTGTGTTTGCCTGGCTTGTCCAAATTGTGATGTCAAACTCTTCTAGGAGGAGTAGCCACCTGATTATGCGATCACTTGTATTAGGTTTGTTTGTGAGATGCCTTATTGCTGAATGGTCTGTATGGACAAAAACTTGGTAACCTGTTATGTCGTGCTCGAACTTGTTAATGGCATGGATTATAGCCAAAAATTCCTTCTCTGTAACAGTATAATTTAATTCTGTCCCTGCCAAATTTTTACTGATATAATATATAGCATAGGGATTTTTGTCTCTTTCTTGTCCAAGGACAGATCCAATGGCCTTATATAATGCATCTGAGTGGATGTGGAATGGAAATTCCGAGTCTTTTCCTTGGAGTACTAGAGCTCTAATTTTTTCTCCTTAAGTTTATCAAATGTTGTCATGCAATGGTTTGTCCTTATGAACTCAGTGTCTTTTGTGAGAAGGGAAAACATTGGTGCAGCAATCCTGCTATAATTTTCAATAAATCTTCTGTAGTACCCTGTTTGTCCAAGGAAACTTCTCACATCCCTTTGTTTAACAGGTGGTGGCAGCATTCTGATTACTGAAACTTTTGCCTGATCAACCTCTATCCCCCTCTGTGATATATGGTGCCCTAGAAAGATGCCTTCTTCCATTAACATTCTGCATTTTTCATTGCTCAGACATAAGCTCATCTCAGTACATTTTTTCAATACTAATTCAAGATGGTTCAATGCCTGATCAAATTTTTGTCCATAGGGTGTGAAGTCATCCATGAATACTTCCATTTGATCATTTATGAAATCAGAGAATATACTTAGTATGGCTCTTTGGAATGTTGTTGGAGCATTACATAACCCAAAGGGTAGTACTCTATATGCATAAGTACCCCAAGGGCATGTAAACATTGTCTTATCTTGATCAGCTGGGTGTATTAAAATTTGGTTGTACCCACTGAAGCCATCCAAAAATGAGAAATACTTGTTCCCAACTAATCTGTCCAGCACCTGATCGATAAATGGGAGTGTAAAGTGATCTTTCTTGGTTTCTTTATTTATCTCTTTGTAGTCCACACAAATTCTACATTTGCCTCCTTTTTTAGGGACTATAACCAGTGGTGAGACCCATTCGCTATTAGAGATGGGATATATAAACCCTGCATCTAATAACTTTTGTAGTTCTGCTTTGACAATGTCCTTTAATGCTGGGTTCAGCCTCCTTTGTGGTTGCCTGGTATGAATAGAAACTTCTTTGATGTAAATGTAATGTTTGCAGATATCAGGATGTATACCCTTCATGTCTGCATATGTCCATGCAAAATATTTATTTTGTTCTGATAGTACTTTCATTAACTGTGTTTCTTGCTCTGGATTCAAATTGGAATTAATGTTGACTGTCTTTCCAGGCATAATTCCCACTGTCTTTGCTTTTTCTAATTGTTCTTCCAGAGATAGCACTTCTACCCACATTTTATTTAAGTTTTGGTTTGAACTTTCTCCTTCTTGTTGTTGTTCTGTGTCAAAAAATCTTTCAAGACCATCATTGTTAGAATATGCATTTTGTATAAACCTATCTATATGACCATATTCATCTATTGCTTTTAGTGACAATGCAGCATCAATTGTTAAGACAGGTCGTAGGTTTTGATTTGGTGTGTCGTTATAATCATCAATCCAATTTTGATATTCTAAGTCTGAAGATTTCCTTGCTGGTGGGTAAATCGTAATTTTCTTTCTGGCATGTCCACTGGTGATAGTCATGTTTCCTGATCTGAAACCTAGGTAAGCATCTACAGTTGCCAACCAAGGTCTGTCTAGTTTGATTAGATAACCACTAAGTTTACTTTTTACTTCAATGACAATGAAATCAGCTGGGTATTCCCAGGATTCAATATTGATAATAATGTCTTCGAGCATCCCTTCGAGTTTCACAATGGACGTGTCAGCTAGCTGGAGTGTTGTAGTTGTTGGTATGACCATTGATTGGAGTCCTAAGTGTATCATGGTATCTTTAGTCATCACACTGACAGCAGCTCCCAAATCGATTAAGCTTCTATTTATTTGTTTGTTATTGATGATGACGTTTACTATAGGACTTCCTGGACCAAGATATTTAGGGTTAATAATAATACCCAGCATTAAATCGACTAATTGTCCCACTACATTTATGGTTGGTGGGTCACGCTTCCTTCTACCAGGTTTCTTCAGACAATTTTCTCTAATAAATTTGTTACAGATGGGCACATCCCTTATGGCTTGCAAAATCAGAATTTGCATGTTTAAGTGCTTCAATTCGTTTAAAATTGCATTTTCTTCTTCCTCTTTTGTAGTTCATATAAGTTTCTCTGGAAATGGAGGGCTTCTGTTTCGTGTGAGTGGTTGCGTGTCTTCCTCATGAGGGTTTGGTTCATCTGGATGCTAAATATGGGGTTGTGTTGTTTGTTCGTGAGCCTCAGGTTCTTGGATATTCTGTGTGCATGTATTTTACAATGTTTTCCCAGACCTGAGGTATATTTTGTTTATTTCTATGGTGTCTACTACATAGGTAGGGAATTGTGTGATTTCAGCATTATAGGTATCTTGCTGTTGTGCAGGTGTGTTATTATTAGGGTTTGGGATGGGTTGGGTTGGAATTGGTGGGGGTTTGCGGGGTAGTTGATTCTGTGGGGGCGGCATAATAAGTGGTTGTTGTAATGGGGCTCTCCAATTTGATGGATGGGGGTACTGATTTGCATAATTCATGGCTGATGGAGGAAAAGGTGGGGGGTATGGAGGGTAAGACGGTGGGTAATAAGGTTGTTGATAAGATGGTTGATAAGTTTGCTGATTTTGTTGATAAGTCTGTTGCTTTTGCTGCCATTGGTTTGGATTTGGTTGTGCTTGCCATGGAGTTGGTGCAGAGTTCCAATTTTGTTGGACCTGATTATAGTAGGTTTGATTGCTAGGTTGGTATGGTCTAACAAAATTACTCCTCCTTTGATTTACAAAACAGAGTTGTTCTATTGCACCTTCTGTTGTGGGATCTTGAATGGCAGCTTTGCATGAGGGCAACAAAGGACATTTATCAGTGGAGTGTTCGTCGGTATAGAGACCACATATTTCTATGGTGTTCAGTGTGCACTGCCCTTTCTCATGTTTTTTTTTGCAGCGTGTACAAAAGACTGCTAAAGCTTGGTTAATTTCATCCTGCTTCTTCTTTATTTGGAGTGCATCAAGTTGCATGGCCAAGGATTGTAGGATGTCATTTTTCATGTCATCAAGGAGGTTCCCTAGATCAGATTTTGTAAGGTTTGGTCCTAAAGATGATGATTATCCTATGGATAGATGTGTATCTCTTGTCCCATTTTTGCTTTTCCTAGACCTAGAATGGTTTTTGAAGATTTGTAGTATCTGCTCATACGTTTTCTGGAATATGTCTCCATCTCCCAAGAGGTTTAAAATCTCAAAATTCTCTTCTTTGATCCCTCTAAGAAGGGAAAGTTTCAGCAATTCAGGGTCTATGGTGCAATGGTTAGCTCGTTTGTAGCTAAGATGAAAACGCTGGGCATAGTCTTCTAAGGATTCACAGTCTCCCTGCTGCATCCTAAATATTTCATCTCTTGTATCTTTTGCTTTGTAGTAGTCCCTATATTTTTCTAGGAATGCTTGTTTCATTTGGTCCCAGCTGAAAATACTATTTCCTTCTAAACTCATGAACCACCTAAGTGATAAATCTTTCAATGTGGAGGGAAAAAGCCTCAACTTTTGTGCATCTGTAGTGTAATCAAAGGATCTACAAACTACCTCAAACTCAAATGGGAATGTGCCAGGATCTTCTGAATTCAAACCATGGAAGTTTGGCATATTGTTAGGGTTGATATTCTTTATCCAGGCATCTCCAAGATGTATGCTAATGGGAAAGGTGAACAGCTCTCTAGGCTCCTCTTCTTCGTCTGCCATGGTGGTGTTTGAGCTGGAACTAGTAGAGAAGTTGTCTCTGTTTGGATCGTATGTAGAATCAATTTCATTTTTAGAGTTTAGGAACTGAAATTGAGAGTGGTCAGAACTATTGTTACCGTTGTTACTCATAGAACGCCTAGGAAGAAAGCATCCAAACCTATCCCTTTGCCAACGAGGCATTCATTGGTAAAATATTTATGTTTTTTTTTGTGTGTGTGTTTTTATGTATGTTCTTTTTTTTCTTTTTGTTTTTGTTTTTGAAGATGTCTCTTAAAATATTTTGGCACCTCCCCAACAACAGCGCCAAAAAGTGGTGAGATCTTAGAAGAGATGCCTAATGAGGGTAGCTAGACTAGGAGCCTACTTTAATTATAACCCTAGGGGACGTAGAAACTTCAGACGTGCTGGCACTATATGTGCTCTTATAGGATATTCTTTGTCGTGGTTGGGTATCGGTATCAATGTTTAAAGGTTTGCCTAAAAAGAAATTGAATAAGCTGTGAAAGGATTGCCTAACCTATGGATGAGAAATACCTATGCTAACAAGTTTTGAATGCTGAAGACAATAAATCTATGTTAAGAAATTAAATGCTGAAAACAGTAAATATACCTTAAGGATTAATCTTGCGGAAAACAGTAAATCTATATTATGAATTTGAATGCTGAAAAATTGGCAGATCTATTCTAAAATACCGAAAGTTGGATTTCTCATGTAAGAAGTAAATACTGTAATTCAAATACATAAACTGGAAATCTGATCTAAAATATTCAAAGGTCAAAAACTAAATTCAGAATGCAATTATCCAATGCTACGAATTAACCATCAATTAACCAAAGTGCTGAAAGTAATCAATCTTCATAAGCAACTATAATAGTGGAAAAGTGCATGAGCTTCAATATCTGGATCATTGTTTCATAAGTAATGCAAGCACACAGGAAAATAAGTGTCGAAATATGTCTTGGCAGAATGCTGCTACAGGACTATAGAAACAGCATTACCGAACTACAGAATGCACTATAACCTACTATGGAATTAGAATGGTCGCTTTACTACAGAAATCAAATTGTGCTATTTTAAATGCCTTCAAAAATACTTTCACATGCCATATAGATTGAGTCAATACAAAGCACATAATGAAAAATACTTGAACAATAAAATCTCCTGACTTACATGTATGAGGGGCCCTCTCCAACCCATACTCAGGAGTGAAGAAAAATTATCGACGCCAAATTGAAAGCAACATCAATCTCTTTATTCAAAATAGTAACTTCATAGTTTATAAAAGGTCTGTAACATGAATTGTCTCAACAGTATAAAAACGTAAAACAATAGTTCTCAAAAATGGCAGTAGGATCCCCTCGCTACCCGAGAGGTCCATATATATATGCATCTAATGCTTAACCTAACTATATGTCTAATTGTCGATCCTGTTGAACAGGAGTTCTCTCTATAAATCAGGGAAAAAGACACTGAGCTTTGTATGATCTTTCAGTCCTTCACTTGATTTGCGTGTTTGTCCCTTGGTGTACCTATACCTGCTCAATCATACTCATTTTTCATATAATTAGTTTATTGAACACACTTTCAACATAAAAAGGATAATCTTTAAAACAAATTCATTAAATAATCAAGGCAAATCATTTCTCCTACAAAAAAAGTGTATTTCTTCACCCTTTCTTGTGCTTTACTGTGGGAAAAAGGCTATTAGGATACCTATTATTTAGGCTTATCAGCCACGATGTGGCATTTTGGGCACGAGTTGCCATATTTTGTATAGGGAACCATGGGCCATATTTTGTATAGGGCATGCGTTGCCATATTCTGTACAGGGCACGAGTTGCCATTATATAGACGTTGGGAACGATGTTCCATTTTTCCAAAAAGTGTACATGATTGGATCATTTTTGCATATTAATAGATGGATCTGCGCTTGTCTATATGACTTTTTCTTTCATTACATTTTTGCGTACATGATTTTATCTTCAATAACAATGTTATGGAAAAGTTTTCACATACATATAGATGTTATTTCTAGACACCAAGTGACATCAATATGAGTCTCTTGTATTTGAATGGGTCTTGCATATTTTCCTTTCAGCAACAACATACCTAACCAAGCAAACTAAGAAGTGATATTTACATTACAAACTATTGTGACTTTAGGGATACAAAAAAATAAATAGGAGACGATGACTTCTCATATTTGTTTATCTCAAGTAATGCAGTTTCTTAGTGTCTTCATCTACATCTTCAACATTTGTGTTCAATCTTTGTCTTGGATCTTCCGTACTTAACCTTGTAATGGTTATAATAGTCAATTCTAACAAGCATTGCATCACATATTATATCAAATTAACCTAGATATATGAGAAGTTCATATGTGTGGTTGGATGGAAGGGTTAACCATATCACTTGAATTAGTTCAAACATGAGGGGTGTGCATAGGTGCATTTGGATTGAGCAATAAAAGAGAATTGTTAATGTAGTTGCATATGGATCGTTCTTTGTGTGTTAGTATGTGCCTTTAATAAAAGCATGGTTAATGTGTTGAACTATTGCTTGCACAAGTTGGCATAGACCCTTAGTGTTGATAATGTCTTCAATGTTTTGGTAATATTGATAATCACTCTTTGTAATTTAAGTGCCTTGGATTTTTTTATGTTAAGACACATATTGAACATAGTCAACTCAATGGTTCAAGACATCATTTTATCCCATGATCCATGGAAGATTCATTGGAGTCATATGAAACTCATTGTCATCACCTCAACCATGGCCAAGATGCCAAGATCCATCCTTAGTAGACAAAACCTTATGTTGGCACCCATATAACACTCAAAGATAAAAAAATTCTTTGAAAGGGCATGTTTGGGGGTTGATGGAATCTTGATGGATAATATCCTTAAAACATTTATATTTGATTTGAGGCCTCATATGTCCTCACCTTATCATTGTCAATACCTAAAGACCCATCCTTAGTGCACAAAACCTCAAAATGGAATCCATATCCAAAACAAAGGCCATGTATCCCGTCTAGAGAGCTTGTGTAGTGATTCAAGGACTTGTTCATGGCTCATGAGAATGCAAATATTCATTTAGGTCCTAATAACCTTTATATTTTTAAATCACCATGCTCAAGGTCTAGAGACCCATCTCTTGTGTTGAAAATCCTCTATTGGCATTGTTGTAGGAGCTTTATTCAACTAGTCAACTAGGATAAAGAGTTGACTGGAGGTATACATGTAAGATTCAACTAAGTAGTCATGTTGGTTGACTGACTGATAAATATAGTTACAATAGCTATAGTTACCTACCCTCTATGTAAATAGCATAAAGATGCATCATCCTATCATTGTAAAAATAAATATTTGTTAGGGATTAATAAAAGGCTAATTATTGATGGCTCTAAAGTTACATTCTCCCCTTTCTCACTTTCCATTTATGTGTATGAATATGTAGATATAACTTGGATAATGACACATATCGGTAATACTAATTACGACACATATTGTATAATGGATTCATACATGCATATATGTTGTGTGAGAAGGAGACTATTTAGTGGTGGGAAAGTAAATTGGAAAATTACATGAGAAATTATACAAGAAGTAATCAACTAACTATTGCACACGCTAGGGCATGATTTTTTATAATCACTCGTGAGAGGTTCTTAGAGTCAAATACATTGGATATAAATAAATTCCTCGAGATAAATAATACATGACCATAGAAGAAGATTGAAATTTGAGGTCAAAACTCATTAATGAAGGTAGAATGAACTTGGAGTGATAGATTGGAAAAATTTTAGATGAATGCCTAGAGCTCTACACACAAGTTAAAGAAGAAAAAAAACTCCTAACATTGGGAACAAATAGCCAAAACCAACAATGCAACTAGAACACAATGACCAAGGGAACTTCAAAATGCAACACCACTCCACAAAAGAAGTTCCTTTAGACCTACCTCATTTGGTATGAGAGAAGTTGCTTTAGAGACCTAGAGACCTACCTACCACTTCTCTCATTTGGTATGAGAGAAGTTTCTTTAAACCTACCTCACCCATGTCAATGCTTGAGTTTTTGGAGGCCAACCTCCCACCCTACATGTCCTCTTCAACATTTTTTGTTCTCTTTGTTTTTTTCCCACACAAACTTGTTTCATGCTTTGGGTACCTTGAGGTATATCCCCAACCCAAAAAACTCGTATATTATGTTGATTATGTTGGTTAATGGCTTCACCCAACAAAATTATATTTAACAATACACATATGGCTAGACTTGGTTCCCCATGCTCAATGCTCACTATATTTAACAATACACTTATCTTAAATTTAATTCATGTCTTGTTAAATATTTCATAATGAAATAGCTATTTGAGAGCACCACCTTAGACCAAGCCATACCATTAATATAAAATGTACATTAGAGAAATGACCTAATTCAATTTTCTTCTATAACTCTAACCCTGACCCTCACCCAAACCCTAGCACTAAACCCTCTGTACCCTTTAGATACTTCCTCCAATATGTCCTAACCTCCCTACAAGTAACACTACCTCTTCACCCTCTCCACAATGGTGCCACTATCATGAAACTCAAAAGCTTGATAAATTTACTGAGCAAAACTCTTCATCATCATTGTCATCTCTAGGTTCATCATCAACATCTCCATCATCATCATATCTTCATCATCATCATCATCTTCATCACCATCACCATCATCATCAACATCATCATCATCATCTTCTTCTTCATCACCATCACCATCACCATCATCATCAATGTCTTCATCATCATCACCATCTTTATCATCATTGTCATCTCTAGGTTCCTCATCAACATCCCCATCATCATCATCTTCTTCATCATCATCATCTTCATCACCATCACCATCACCATCATCATCATCACCATCATCATCATCATCATCATCAACATCTTCATCACCATTGTCGTCTCTAGGTTCCTCATCAACATCTCCATCATCATCATCATCTTCATCATCATCATCATCATCATCATCATCTTCATCACCATCACCATCATCATCAACATCTTCATCATCATCACCATCTTCATTGTCATTGTCATCTCTAGGTTCCTCATCAACATCCCCATCACCATCATCATCATCTTCATCACCATCACCATCACCATTGTTATAGGTCAAATCTGCACTTCTCCGTCTGTGATCACATTGCTCTGTTGATCACACAAAAGGACACCATGGATTGAACAGCTAGGTTGACCTAGATGATTTATTGATGGTAGTACACTCTTCATCTGAGGAATTTACTGTTTCTCTTGATTTCACCACATGTGCGCTACTATTGCTCTAGCAAACCAGTGCACACCTCAAAAGATGCGTTGCTTTCCTCAAGGAAAACCAGCGCACACTTTCCAAAAAGTTGCAAACGCTTGTTGCAAAGCATGAAAGTTTCTCTCTGTGCACTACTCTTGTTGTATGAATCTCACACACATCTTAAGATGAAATAAAAAAATATATTAAGATTACGAATTGGGATTAGTTGAAGTTGGTTCTGCAACTTCCCCAACCTCCCAATTCAACTACCTCTCAAATCTAACTGCCTACCTTGTCCCATAAATACAAGGAGGATCCATGAGAGAGGAACCTAGAAATAAGGCATTAAGTGTTGTTATGCAAAAGGAATTCCCAAGTCATTGTGAAGAGCAGGAGACCAGGACTCAGTTGTAGAAGCATCTTGACCAATCAGGTATATTTGTATTGATTCATGTTTCTTTGACAATAAAAAGGTGGAAATACCCTTCCTGTCCCAAATCGAATATCTATTGGATTGTATGTTCATTTGGTTTAGTATCTGATTGTTGTTGATGCTTGATTGCTTTCAATATTCATCATATTTATTAAAGTCAAGATACACTGAGGAAGGTTTCCTTTGTGTTGTAGGTTCATCATAGCGAAGGGATCAAGCGAAAGCTAGGACCAGCCGTCGATTAAAGGTACATCTTTCGATATCTTGATCTCTTTCATTTGTAGGAACTAAATGCAATATAATGAATGTATTTACCTATCAACCCCGCCCAAGTTGGTAGTGTCTCTCCTCACTATAACGTTTGAATCCTGAACAACATACTGGCGACTCCATTGGGGAGTAACCGTGTGTTTTTCTGCTCTAGGAGGCCTCTTTAGGTTTGTCTTCCAGACTTTTTCAATTTATTTGTTCTTTGAGAGGTCTTATAGGTCTTTGTCACCTGTTCTTTATTTCTTCATTCATCTCAGTTTGTTGTTGCAAAGCCTATTTTTGTCGTGACATGTGCGCTGGTTTACCCTACTTACAGTAGCGCATCTTTCCTGATGAGCGCTAGTTTGTACACTGAACAGTAGCACATCTTTTCTAGTGTGCACTGGTTTCTGCACTGCACAATAGTGCATTTTCCTGTATCTTCCAGTTTTTTGTTAGGGTTTGATTTCCAGTGGTTTGGTTCCACTTCCAGCCTGTTGCTTTGCTTCCCTGGATGACCCTTGAGACTTCTATGTCTCTTTTGACTCTTACTTTCCTCTCTGAGTCCTTTAGTTTGTCTTTGCTTGACTGAGTACTTGTTTAAAGTGTATCCACTGCTTTCTAGCCCTTTTTGAAGTTTGTGTACTACTCTCTTGTAGACATAGCTGCACACTTCTACCCTAGTTCCTTGTTGCAGTCATACAAACCTGCGTTCTTAATGTTTGTTGTTTGTGGAAACAATAGCACACTTTCACTGTATCTTATCCTTTCCATTGGGGTTTGACCACAAGTTTGAGTCCTTACGGTGCTTTTCAAAGGTTGCTTGGTTTAGATACTTTCTGATTGTCTTTTCAGTTCAGTCCAAGTGAATCAAAGCCTTCTACTTTTTCTTTTATTTTGCATTGGTGTGTTAGTAGGGTCACTTTCTGGTTCACTTACCTACTCCTTTGCTTGGCTTACTGTTTTCTTAGGGTTTTTGTGCTTAGGAGCAGCTTTTTAAGTTTTCCTTTCCGTTACAAGCATCTCTTTTTCCTTGTTTCTTTTACACTTTGTTTCCAAGCCCAAAGTTTTTTTCTTTCGAAACAAGTTGGTAGGTTGAGTCTTCCTCAAGTCTTTGGATTTGTTTGTTTGAACCATTTAGGTGTTTGTCTTACTCACACTTTACATTTAGGTCTTACTTGCTCTTTTACAAGTTCTTTTTCTTTTACAATTATCAGAAAAGACAAAAAGTGTTTTAAGTAGCTTAGTAGTAAGGTCTATCTTTGTTTTGAAGTAGCATAATTTGATTTTCTTTGAAATTTAAAAGAAAAATACAAAAAGAAATTTGATTTAGGATTTCCTAGTTTCAATTTTCGAAAGATTCATACAAACGAAAAGAAAAAGTGTCTTTTGTGAATTTGAAAGCTTTGCTTTACATGCACTTTATTTTCCTGTCGAAACCATTCCACACACCACACTACAACCCTTGAGTAAAAACTAGCCCTTAAAAATAAATCTTAATAAAATTAACTAGCAACATTTTTCTTTTTAGGTATACACATCATCAACTAGCTTAGGCTAGAGTTTCGTATTTAAATCACCTTAAACTATCCGAAACTGGCTTCATTGCTCAACAATCGTAGTACGACTATCTATTAGGTAAATCCATCTCTATCAAATAGTCTTGGGATGCTCTACTCAAACCAGAGTTAAGCATGAGGTCGTGGGCGATTGGAATTGCTGAGGATATCCCCTCACTTTCCTCTCAACCATAAACTAGAGTTGATTCGTGTACGGGGGTCCTTTCGGACTTCGGGATTTGCTACCCTGCCCATGCATTTCGACTAGGATGGTGACTTTCCCCCCAGGTTATTTCTTATTGGTGATAGACTTAGTATCATAACCTTGTAGGGCTCTACCCAGGTAGAGTGGGCGGTTATTCCCACTTCACATCGGACAGACGTGGAAGGTAACCCTTTGGTAGTAATCCCGTGAGGTTGGTTTGGTGAATCAAATGCTTGCACCCAGAGGACCTCCAATGGACACCACTTAACTAACTTTTAGTACTCTATTAGTCTGTTCTGGTCCCTAATCATCCCAAACTTAGATCTAAGAGTAGTTGCCATCTGATTGCTTGGTTTGATCACTTAGGAAATTTTTAGTGGTATGATGTTTGCTTCTTAGTTGTAGTGGCCACTAGGTTTTTACTTAGTTTATTTTTATAGTTGTGGAGGACCAACATCTTCGTCAGTCTCAGAGGTTGCAAAACCTTCCCCCACCCATTGTGGAGCCTCCACCGCCACCGCAACGCCGGAGGACAGACTCCCATGGTTCTTTTGAACTTATGGGTGAAACAGAGGTTCTTGGAGAACCACAACTCGGAACCCAAGATCGACAAGCCTTTGATACTGTCGAGGTTGAGGACCTAACTTCTAGAGAGTTCAATAATCCTTTCAACCCTCCTCTTACTGGACCCAATGATCTGCTTCTAGTACCTATAGGTTTTCAACAACCTAAGTATAGTGCTTACTTGTTCACACCTGGTTATACTATGACTAACCTAGGAGATGAGCAGGGAGTTCCTCAAACTCCCACAACTTCTATGGCTACAAGGATTGTTAATCCTTCTTTCACAAACACTGCCACACCGAGTTCGTCACAGACTGCTTCTGCCTCAACTCCGTCCTTTAGTTTTAATGCTGGTACTCTAGGCATGCCGAGCTCATTAGCTTCGACATCTGCCTCAGTTTCCACCCCTACTTTTGGACCAAATAATGTCCCTTTGTTAGGGATACTGCAGTGAATTTCACTCAGTGTTCTGCTAACCAACAGTTCCAGGGTGTAACTCAAGCTATTGCTTCCACTTCCATTGTAGGATCAATTCCCTCTACATCTATGCCTGTCATAAGTACCATGACTACATCGTCCGTTACAACCACACCTGGTTTCAACCCCTATGCAGGTTACAATGTGAATCCATTGAATATACCCGCAGGGAGTATGTCTTTCTCTTTGATTTCTGGAGGAGGGGGTAATATGTTTAACCAGTAGTATGGTGGGGCTAACACCCATCCACAATAGACAAACACATAGGGAATTAATCCGCTTTCTTTTGGGTGGAGCAATTTCAATCCTTTCCTTTCACAACCGATAGCTGGGGGCAACCCCAACCAACAGTACACGAATCAGGTAGTGGGAAATACCCAATACCAGGTTACCGTCTATCAAATGCCATCGGCATGACCGCGTTTACCATTTCTGGCAAATTAAAACTTTCCAGATCTTTCGAAACTCACAAATGACCCCATGCGCCATGATCCTGCATGGCCACCTGTTCCCACTAAGTTTCCGTCAGACATCCCGAAGTTTGAAGGTAAGACTGGTGAGAACCCCAGTGACCATGTCACAACTTTTCATCTCTAGTGCTCCTCGAATTCATTGAACAATGAATCCATTAGGTTAAGGCACTTTCAAAGAACCTTGACAAGTGTCGCATCCAAATGGTATATTAAACTACTGGCAGCTACTTATGGCACCTTTTGGGATCTAACCACTATTTTCTTGAACCACTTTCAACTTCCTGTCCGATACGATGTCGGCACATACCTTTTGTCGACATTTCGACAAAACAAGGCCACTCATCTATCTGATCATATTCAGGAGTGGCGAAGGAGAAAGAAGCTCATCAAAGCTAAAATCCCTCTTGCATTTTTGTTACATTGGTACCTTAAATCACTCCTTCCTTATATATCTAGGGAAGTCACAACTTCATGGGTGTCCTCCGAAGAGGAAGCCATTTTGAGAACCCAGCATCTTGACTTGGTTTATGCTGAGTCTGTGCTCTTGTGCGAGATTATTCCTGATGCGCTGAGGTCTAAAATTGACCTAGGTAAACCTAAACCTGGACCACATGTTGATTGCATTGTGGGTTCAGTCGACTCTGCAGCGTTTGATGCCTTAACAAAGCAGGTTCACACATTGTCAGTCAAACAGTCTGCTGCAGAAGCAACTGTTGTTACATCCTCCCCTTCTACAACTGAAACTGTACAACAAGTGCAGACAAGCCAAAAGGGATCTCGATATCCCAACAACAAAAGAAAGGTCAATAAAGGGGAGGGAAACCAACAAAATCCCAAGAACACGCAAAATGCCGAGGAGGGTAAAAAGGAAAAAAGGAAGGTTAAATTCCCTTGCAAACCGTTCCAAGAAGACCACCTTACCCATCAATGCCCTATAATGGAAGAAGCCCAGAAGCTGAACCATGAAAAGAAACCTGATGTCTTAAAAGACCCTTTCCCTCACGGATAGAGTTCAGCTTCTGGCAATGCCAACGCTGGGGGCACCACTCGTGCCACCTCTGTTGATCAGTGTTTCGTTAATGTGGTTAACTAATACGCTCTTCTGCAAACTCGAGCGCGTAATTATACCCCAGATCCACAGCAAAAGGATGTTCCTGAATCTTCCACTCCTCTCCACATACCAGTGGATTCGCTGCCCAAGATCCTGAAATGTGTCTTGAAATGAGCTGCGCACAATCCTAATGCGCGGGCTGCTACCAACTACAATGTTGTAGAAGATCTAGCCCAAACATCTTGTGCCATGTCCACCCTGGAAGTCTTGAAAAGTTGTCTGTTACAACATAATGCACTTCTGAAAGCGATTGGAAGTATGGAATCATCCAACTTAACTGCTCGATTTGATATGAACGATATCAAATACCGGTTGTTGTATCATGTTGCTCTCCAGATAGAGGTCGTCCATGGTCCTAAGACCATTCGACGAGCCGTCATAGATGAGGGCGCATCTACATGTGTAATGTCCATTTCCTGCTGGAAGGATTTGGGCGAACCTGAGCTAGCTCCCTCCAACACAATACTTACCGCCTTTGATGGAAGATCTTTCTGTCCACATGGAGTCTTATCGTCATTTGATGTTGAACTTGCGGGCAAACTAGTATCTGTAGAGGTTGAAGTTTTGGACACTCCGCTTGACTACAACTTGTTGTTAGGAAGGAGCTGGATGTATGCCATGAGAGCCATTCCATCAATCGCTTTCCGAGTTGTAATGTTCCCGCACAAAGGCAATATTGTCACGATCGATCAACTTTCGTTCACTCGGAAGAACAACCAGACTTTGTCAAATTCGACAATTCCATTTATTGATCAGTCTCACCCAGCTTGTGAAGATTTGGGAGTAGGACTTTATGGGTCACTTATGACCTGCCTTCTCCCACCCTATTTATTGGTTCTAAAGAATGTTCATATTCCAATATTTCCACTACCAGTTTAACGACATATTCGCGGACTCTCCTTACTCAATTAGAACCAGTCATGCCCCAACCTGTTGCAGAGATGACTTTCTCATAATCACAACAAGCTGCAACATAACATATCATGACTCCATTGGTCTTGGCTGAGACAGATATGGACCCTGCACCTGCACGGTCATTATATCTTACCCACTTTGTTGATGGTTTAAACACAGTTCTGCCTTCTGACGAAGCTATGTTGGACGCTATGACAGATCTGAATCACCCTTGGGAATGTTTGCACCCCAGGTCCTAATTAATTCCTGTTCTAAACCTGTTAGAGAGAATTGAGTTCTCTACGAGACCTGGTGAGTATGTTTATTTTTCATCTATCCCTTCTACTTCACAAGTTGTTCATGGAGAAGGGATTATGGCGAATAAATCAGGAACTATCCCGATCAATATTTCCACCGAACCGAGGATCACGGAAAACATTTTTATTAGAGCGGAATGCTATCTTGAAGATATCAATCTGTGTACTAGTCTTTTTAACGAATTTCATGACATCATTACCTGGCCTCACGAGGAGGATCCAGGCATCGACCCCACCTGAAGAAGTACTATGCTTAGGCATTTGTGCTTTTTCATGTATTATAGTTGTACATTTTTGTAGAGTTAGTTTTTGTTTACGGTTGTAGTTACATCTTATGCATCCATTGTTTTATGTTTCATATGTCGATTGAACACTTTATAGGGTTTGTTGGTGGCACTAGCCGCCACACCCGTCAGTTGGGCACAGATGCTTGGGTTATTTACTCACCAACTGGCCAACTAGTTTCTTCGGGAGGGACTTGTTTAGGTCCCACAATGAACAATGTGGCTGAATACAGTGCAGTCATAGAGCTTCTCCGAGATGCTCTGTTCCATGGAATTTCACATTTGGAGGTACGGCTCGACTCACAGTTAGTTGTTTTTCAATTACTAGGTGTTTATCAGGTTAGAGATCCTACTTTGCTACGTCAGGATCTGCGTGTTAAGTTGCTTGAGAGACAGTTTGATTATATCACATATCAACATATTCCAAGGAACTTGAATGCATTAGCTGATTCATTTGCAAACTACGTTTTAGATTACCATTTGCATCATTCACACACATAATAATTCATGCATAAAACACAATAACACACATGTAAATAACCGATACTGTATATATATATCCGTATCAAAAAATAGTATGAGTTTGGATCATAAGTCTGTCACAGAGTCATGTCATAAGATACAAAATTGGGATCGATGGCCTCAAAAATATACGTAGAATATTCTTCTCCTATGGATAAGGTGGGGCCTCATCTATCTCTACTGCCTCTCGGTAGCATATGACCAGCCTAGACACTTTCCGCAGTAGCCTAATCCAAGCTGGGGGCACACCAACCACATTCTCCTACATTTCGAGCGGCATCCGCTCGATCCTGTAAGTTGGAACATCATGAGTCAACCAACTCATCTTTCTCTCAATAGTTCCCAGCATGGCATCAGCTGCACCCACTTCCACTGGCCTCACGAAAGTGTGAGGGTGTCCCTCAGGATGCACTGGTCCAACATCTACACATGACACTTTGTTTCAGTACTTCAAACTCATCATAAAAATCATATATACAAAAATTATAAAAATTTAATAACTTTTCAAAAGCATAAACATACCTATCTCTCCCCGGGCTGCTTTTGGAGGAAGGATCAGCTCAGGATCGTTGCGGAAATCTATACCCGCATATGGAAACTGCTCAAGAGTTGGCACTTGTATTTCCCACCAACCCCAGAAATCATCCTCATGGTAACAGAAGTTGCTCTCGCCACCACCCTAGTGGAGGAAGATCTCACCCCAACGAGACAACATTGGCTCACGAGGGTTGACCGGGGGCAAAGGCATGCCCAAACTCATAGCAGGAACCCTTTCGAAGAAGAAGGTGCAAAGTATGCTTTCGTACCCAAAGTTCTTCATCCTCCCGGTCTTACAACCCGAGAGTTGAAGCCTCATGTTCGCCAAAAGACTTGAACACCAGTCATATACTCTGTCGTGAAAACATTCAGTACCTATGTGCATATAATGCCTCGAAGCAAGATGTTGCGTAGCACTCCCCCCCATCCGGTTAAGAAAACTTACAATGACTTTGAGGGGGAAGCTTGCAATAGTCGAGATCAGAATTTAACTACCAGATTTCTCAATTCCCGGTAGGCAGTAAGCATTCACATACTCTTGCACGAACAAGGCACCCACATTGCATGAAGACCCTTTCAAGATCACGATGTCTCCCCTCCGAGAGAGACCCGTGATAAAGTAGATGTCATCTACAGTGATTTCTAGTATTTCTCCTTGTATATTAAACACCAATGCCTTGACATCCCAGTATTGGACAAGCCTCTCAAGCAAGTGGTTTAGTGCCCGCATGTTGACCGTTCTATAAAATTTCAATAGTCCGCATCTTCGGAGCGCATGGAGGGTCGCAGGATCTTGTAATGCTTCTCGATCCATGTCCTCATGCTCCCTTGCACGCCAGACAAGAACCATCCTACAAGAAACAGTCAAATTTTTAGTCTTTTCCACTTTTTACCTCATGTTCAGAGGTGTGCGCTACTGTTTGCACTAGACAGTCACGTTTGAATGATGCTCTTCCTCAACAAAACCAGCGCACTTGGCTAGTATGCGCTTCTTTTGCTCACAAACAGTAGCACACATGCAGAAACACGTGATGAGCATTGCTAGAAAGTGAATTTGACCATGAAAATTGACAAAAAAATGCATCAAATAGCAAGTATGGGAGGAATAAACTTACTTGGCGGAAGCAGAAGGTTGATTGGTAGCCTGGTTTGATCGCAGCGAATGGAGGAAGATCAAGGTTTTGCTCCTCTTTTGCCCTAAAAACTCCAAATGTGATATTTGATTTTTCAATTTGAAATGATTTATATAAAATGAAGTTTAATTTTTACCCACTTTTTCCAAAAGTGTATAGTTTCAAATTGTTCCTAAAAGGTTCTATTTAATCACTAATACCTACAAGTTTTGGTGAGGTGATTTTAACCTAAGTATTTCAAATTTTCACTAGATTTTCAAAGTATTAAACCAGAAATGACTAATATAGGTACCATATTGTCATTATTATGTCATTGAGAAAATTTGTCGATAGTTACTAATGCGATTGTTGAGATCCTATTATTTGGCAGGTCATGAACTTACGATCCTAGAAGCTGTCTTTTAAGTCATTTTAAGCTCTTGTTTTGACTATTTAAAAACTAAACAAGATTGCCTAGCATATTTGTTTTCTTCAAGCTTGTTAAAGGAATTGAAGGTACATCCGCTTAGGTATAAGTTTAACCATTTTCCGGACTTTTGCGGATTACTTACGAAAAAGGAATACTCTAGTCATACATGGCTAGAAGAGTTCTTCTCTCGTTGTTTTAGACTTTTTCGATGGAGGAGACTAACTGTACGAAAAAAGGACTTTTGGAGCCTTCTTTAGGGTTTTCAGGCTCTCAAAATATGAAAATACCAAGCGAGCACTCACCTACTCAGGCTCGATGTGAAATCCACGAGAGGTTATATAGAGGATTGTTTAAGTTTTTCAGACTCTATAAACAGGAAAACACCAGCAAGCATATACCAACCCGGGCTCGATATTAAAATCCATGGGTAGGTGTATGGAGTTATTGCTTAAGTTTCTTAGACTCCTTAAAATTGAAAACACCGGTGAGCAAGAATAGATCTCGGCTCGATATTAAAATCCAGAGATTAGTATTATAGAGTATTCTTCTATCTCTTCTTCGAACACTGTAAACAGTGAAGAAGGTCCCGAATCTTCCTCCCATGGGCTCGTTAAACTTTTTACATGGTTGGGCTTATTGAGTCTTCTTTCTTGGACTCATTAAAACAACAAGAAGGACATTCTTTTACCAAAAAGAATAAGGGATAAGAAGGTTATATCAGATCTTTTCGGTTTCAAAGGCAGTTAAGTCTATCATGTCCTTGAACACAGCACCTACTTGAGTCTATCATTTCAATTGGGATTTAGTTTTTGACCTTAGGGTGAACCTGATCTCCGAGTTTTTACTCCCCCAATTGGTTATTCTTCCAACCATATGGAGGGTCTGCAAATGTCTCCTACATTGCAGGCTTATATCATTTCCCCTTCATGTTGAAAATTGCCTAAGTCACTTTGTGTCGTGCTCATTGTTCAAGGATATAGCCTATGTCGACCATTCTGTAGTTTAGCTTGACTTCATGTGTCGGCCATCCCGGTGTCATTTTGTTTCATCTTGTTACTTGTCCTACTCCACATCAGCTCATACCTGTTGAGTGTTCCCCATGTTGGATGATGGAGGATGCATTAAGGCCTCCCTTCCAGCAGACTTCTTCCCATTGACTTCAGCTCATTATGCTCTAGGAACGAATTTTAGAGTTTCGGTTAGTACCTTGGGGATTGTAGTCATCAGTGGCAGTTTCCCTCACTATTGAATAATGGGAATACATCAATGTCTCTTATTAGACAGGTTCCTCAAGTGTTCGACTTCAAGTCCATTTATTCACACTTGTTGGATCGTACTAGGTACCTTGGACCCCATTATCATTATCGATGGAAGTCCTCGCATTTGTTAACGATATACATCAATGACCGGTAATCAAACTATACCCCCCATGTTCGACCTCAACTCATTTATTCACATGGTTAGGGTTTGTACATTGGGTTGTTTGGATGAAGACCTTGGGACCTTGATAGCATCACCATATTTATGTTATCACCCAAGCTGCGCAAGACTGAGCCTCACTTATTTTGGCTCTTCATGAGACATAGATCTAGTTTGTTGTTATGGATAAGATCTCTCAGTTTGACATGGATCCACACTTGTATTTTAGTGGCCATGCTATATATATATATCTCCTAGTTATGTATTGGAGATCATGCTGCACATCTATATGATGTCAAGATTGTAATTGCTCACTGACCTTTGATCATTGTTTCAGGTACTTTTGTGACTTGGTTCTACGGTTTCGTGCTCCTCCTCTGACTTGGAATTACAATGTATTTCGGCCATTGTTTCCCTCTGACCTCACACATTAGGGGGCATCTTTTATAGTTCAAATATGCACTTCTTCGTCCGTGATCACATTGCTATATTGATCACACAAAAGGACACCATGGATTGAAGAGCTAGGTTGACCTAGATGATTTATTGATGGTAGTACACTCTTCAGTTGAGGAATTTACTGTTTCTCTTGATTTCACCAAATGTGCACTACTATTGCTCTAGCAAACTAGCGCACACCTCAAAAGATGCGTTGCTTTCCTCAAGGACAACCAGTGCACACTTTCTGAAAAGTTGCAAACGCTTGTTGCAAAGCATGAAAGTTGCTCTATGTACTACTCTTGTTGTATGAAACTCACGCACATCTTAAAGAGAAATCACAAAAATTATTAAGATTACGAATTGGGATTAGTTGAAGTTGGTTCTGCAACTTCCCCAACCTCCAAATTCAACTACCTCTCGAATCCAACTTCCTACCTTGTCCCATAAATACAAGGAGGATCCATTAGAGAGTAACCTAGAAATAATGCATTAAGTGTTGTTATGCTGGAGGAATTCCCAAGTCATTGTGAAGAGCAGGAGCCCAAGACTCGGTTGCAGAAGCATCTTAACCGATCAGGTATATTTGTACTGATTCATGTTTCTTTGACAATAAAAAGGTGGAAATACCCTTCCTGTCCCAAATCGAATATCTATTGGATTGTATGTTCATTTGGTTTAGTATTTGATTGGTGTTGATGTTTGATTGATTTCAATATTCATCATATTTATTACAGTCAAGATACGTTGAGGAAGGTTTTCTTTGTGTTGTAGGTTCATCATGGCGAAGGGATCAAATGGAAGACCAAGCGAAAGCTACGACCAGCCGTCAATTAAAGGTACATCTTTCGATATCTTGATATCTTTCATTTGTAGGAACTAAATGCAATATAATGAATGTATTTACCTGTCAACCCCGCCCAAGTTGGTAGTGCCTCTCCTCATTATAAGGTTTAAATCCTGAACAACAACCATCATCATCACCATCACCATCACCATCATCATCAACGTCTTCATCATCATCACCATCTTCATCATCATTGCCATCTCTAGGTTCCTCGTCAACATCCCATCATCATCATCTTCTTCATCATCATCATCTTCATCACCATCACCATCATCATCAACATCTTCATCATCATCTATAACATACCCTTTTTTGTTGAGGAACATTTTATGTTGGAAACATTATGTTAACTTTTATTGTAAAGTTTTATGTTGGACAAGTGTCCAAGGATGACTGTAATTTGCACAATATTTTATTATTTAATAAATTAAATAGGAGACAAACACCTAAGGGGACTGTTGAAAGAGTGGTTACTGACCCACTAGGTGGAATGGAATCTAGGGTAGAAGGCAATGGACAAGTGGCAGCATCATGATGCAACTAGCTAGTTGTTGGTATGGGACAACTCCCTAGAAATGTGGTCATAGTGCCCTGGAAGGTGGGACTGGAGCTTGAGGATCATTTATTCAAAACTGACCACTAAAGACCTAGGCAGTCTATATAAGAGCCATCAAATTATGAACTTAGGTTCATCACTTTTCCTGACGAGGAAATTTACCTTGGGGTTTTGATGTGCTTGCACCCAAGAGATTTGATGAGGGGATATGCTAAGTTTTTTATCATGTTGTGAGTCTGCCTATTACTATTGAGTGCAGAAGTTACATTGTTGAGTGCAGAAGGCATATTTTGAGTGCAAAAGTTATATTACTTAGTGCCTTGCTTCTACACAGATTCCATCTACTTAGTGGTTCAGTAAGTAGGCTCGGGGGTCCATAGGAAGCCAGCAATTTGGCTGCTTCTTCTGGAGAAGGTTGGGAGGAACAGGCCTCCTTGGGTGTTTGTCTGCCCTATGTTCAATTACAGGTTCTACTTGTTTTCCTAATTTCCAAGTAGTTAAAGTTTCTATCTGCAATTATTGGTTACTGTTTTTTTTAGAATATTATTAAAACAAATGCATTTATTTCGGTTTCAAATCTAATTAGGATTCTGTATAGAAATGATTATGCAAGATTAATTGAATAAAATAGTTCTCTGCATTTTTCCCCATGCTAATGGTTCTGCATCATACTCTAGTACAAAGAATAGATTAAGGTAGATAAATTGATAGGCATATTGCCAAACTGAATGAAAAGATTCATGTTGTTGTATTTCTTTTCTTACCCTTAAATACTCTGTAAAAGATAATGTAAATTCTATGTTTTCTCTTATCATTCCTTTTATTAGTCAATTGTTTACGGTTTACAGAAATTTCATTTCACTAGTTCTAGTTGAAATAATATATGCATTTTTTACGGCACTATTATCCAGTACTGCTAGCAAGCTTACATAATCATAAAAATAAACAGAACTTTGTCTATTTCCAACAACGCATGAATATTTAATACTAAATTTTTATGAGTAGTATTTCTAAAGTAAATATTATAGCAGTCCTGTTACAGAATACACATGATAGGTATGCTTAGATTAATTCCTCTCTCAGAAACAGTATATTATTACACTTCATCGTTATCTTCTTTTATTACTAATCACATTCTTTTATTTTCATTTCTACTTCTAATAGGAATAAATAAATCTAGCATCTTATGAATTATCAAAAGAATTCATATTTAATGTGTATCATACCCTAATTCAATAACAGAATAAGTATTGTCTTCTACTGTGTTTTTGACTAACATACCGTTATAGAAAACATAGCACGAGCCATCCAAACGATAGCTTATACATACACAAAAACCCTTTCAACATCATCATTTAATTCTTAGAATACAAAAATAGTTACAAACTCTTTACAAGACTGAAGATAGAAAACATTGACTCTCGGCTCTCGGCTCTCGGCCAACACATCTTTTCAACGGACTTAAAACACAAAATACATTTTCCATTGCTATTTATCTAGGCTCAAAAACATTTAACACATTCATTCCTGGAGTTTGATCTAAGAACACTTCGGCATCAATTTGAGATTTTATTATCACTTTTTTTAATCAAAAAAATTTAAGCAAAAATAACCATACGAGTAATCCGCTGAAAACACCCATTGCAGAAGCTAAACATTTTAATTTGAAATAGTAAATCCTCACCCCAAAACTACAGTTTAAGGTTTGATCATTTCAACATAGGGTCAAAACCCTAGCTCTCGAATTCTTCTTAGAAACACAGAAGTTGCAAAAACGACGAGCTTCATTTCCTACAAACTGGAGCAATGCCCTAAATTCTTCACATGTATCATAAACATAGAAAGAACAGTAATCTTCATTTAATAAGCTTCGTTTTTCTTTACACAAGGTAGAACAACACTCGTTTTATCATCTACACAAACGCAGGTCGAAGAGAAAACATAAACCCTTTCATTACCGAGAATAGTAGCAAGGAGAAACCCTTCCTAATCGTTTTCTTACGGATTTACAATGGAAAAACAAGCACTACTGAAAACAACGACGTATGGGTCAAGGGTTTCATGCTCCCCAACTGTCAAAACAATCTCACAAGTATTTCGACGAAGGTCACCCTCGGAGCCCAAGCAAACATAGAGTCTCAGCAAAGAGTACAGTGAATACCCATTAGTCATCTAACAGGAGAACGAGTAACCACCGAAGCTTACCAGTATTTTAAGCAGTTTCCAACTACCAAACACTTAAACTAAGAAGCCATCATCGAAACCTGCCATTCGAAATATAGTAGTGGTCAAAACAAGCATTACAAAGATTATTGTATACAAAATAACTGTAACTAAACCCTCAAAAATAGAATGGAGATACAGGGATTCGAATCGAGGAATGTTACCTTTAAAAGAATTGCACCGAAGCAGAACGCCAGAACTATGCCTACCAAAACCACTCTCCGCCATCGAATACAAATAAGTATGAAAACAACCCTGGAGAATCACCATTGATTAGGTATGGAAAGCCGACTGTCGAACCAACTACCACTAAGAGATCATCACACACCTTGAAAATGACATTACCAAACTGCTACTGTAAAAACACCTCAATGTCTCGGCTCTTAAACTACTAGAAGGTCACGGTTTTGAACCGTGGGCGCTACACCAAAAGACGGTTATCAACACCCTGAAGGCTCTCGGCCTATCGGCCTCTCCTCAGAGCCACAATGCCGAATGCCAAGACAAACAATAACTCTGTGAGCATAGTGGAGGTAGGGTTAGATCGCAACAACCCAAAACCCTTGCTAGATCAACGGTGGAGATCGTTGAAAGGTTCTTCACGTAAACCAAGCCAACAAACATATTAATTGATCCATCATTACCATAGCCACCGAGGAGCCAGCTCAAGCAACTCTCGAACCAAACACTTACAAATCAGCAAGAGACATGAAACATCAGCACACTATCACATGCTTAAGCACTATGACGAGATCCACGGAGGAAATCCACTGTCTCGGCAATGGTGAGTATTAAATGCCAAGGAATCCCAAGTTCCTGCCAACATGATACAATAATGGTAATAGTATCAAATATTTCATACATATCATCGTAAAACCTTGACATTCGACTTGGTATTAATACCGTGTGTTAAGTCGAGGTAGGGTCAAATGCATAGTTAGGAAAATTACAATATTAAATCGGGCACATAGATACACACACATCACCATATAGTTTTATTCATAGGATTTTGTATAGAATTTGGGCATATGCATATTTTAATATAGTATCAACACTTCAAAAGAATTGTTTATAGCACATAGGATAGCACTATAATATGACATGGATTTATAATAAATCCTAGAATAGCATTTAATCAATTCTTGCATATAATTCCTAGGCTTTACATCATATATAAGGAATTGCATTCAATTGTACTTAGCCATTTGTATAGACATTGGGCAATCGTCCTTTTTAAACATCAAACAGAAACTAACAATGATATTACATCGAGTTAAACTTGGTCCATGAACCCTCTTCTTTTGTCTGAGCGAATTAATAAAGATGAATATCGAGGTTTGATTATTAAAACTGATTTTTACAAGCTGGGCTAACTGAATATCTCACCAACAGCACTTACAACATTATGTCTCTTAAACCATTAACACTTGGGAGACACGAAAAACTGTTAGAACTCTTCGGTCACTTTTCGTAAACATTATACCTGTAATTTGCGAAAAGGGACGATTCAAATGCTTTAGCACGAATGCTAAGTAAGCTTCGGGGCATCCGTAGGACCCCTTCATCATCAACCAAAAAGAAACACTAGTTAACACATATAAATTTATATCGTTGGTACCGAAACAAAAGAATCTAAAAATACAGTTGCGTAAGTTTAACATCAAAGCGAAATTGTTAACTATCTAGTCGCAACATTTCACTTACGACTAACAAACAACATTTAGTACAGCAAGCCAACATTTAGACATTTTATGTTATTCTGCATAGTTAGATTTAGTATTAAAAGCTATATCAAAAAAAAAAAAAAATTGTAAATTTCGGGATGTTACATCATCACCATCTTCAAAATCATTGTCATCTCTAGGCTCCTCATCAACATCTCCATCATCATCATCTTCATCGTCATCATCATCATCATCTTCATCACCATCACTATCATCATCAACGTCTTCATCATCATCAACGTCTTCATCATCATCACCATCTTCATCATCGTTCTCATCTCTAGGCTCCTCATCAACATCTCCATCATCATCATATTCATCATCATCATCATCATCATATTCATCACCATCACCATCACCATCACCATCACCATCATCATCAACGTCTTCATCATCATCACCATCATCATCATCACCACCATAAGTGCCCGGTCGACGATTTTGCAAATTTGACCCCAATGTGCAAAAATTGCACACTCCCTTACTGAGCAAAACCCTAGTTTCCAAAATGGACCTACATTATGACACCTGGGCCACGGGACCGAAGGAGAGGGGCACCCCTAGAACTATCCTGTCGTCCTGAATCCAACGGAGTCGACGGTTTGTCGATCCAATCCACAGTCGTCATTCTACGGCCCGTTCCATCTCGCATCCAAAAGGCCTTCAAGGACACATGTTGGATACCTACCGGGGCCATAGAATTCCAACCATGCAACAAAACTAGGTTCCGGGGAGTCCTGCAAGTGTGTCTAGGAAGGTTCCAGCTAGGAACGCTAGCCATAAGTGCTCGGTTGACGATTTTGCAAATTTGAACCTAATGTGCAAAAAGTGCACACTCCCATACTGAGCAAAACCCTAGTTTCCAAAATGGACCTACAAGATGACACCTGGGCCACGGGACCGGAGGAGAGGGGAATCCATAGCAATATCCTGACGTCCTGAATCCAATGGAGTTGATGGTTTGTCGATCCAAGCCACGGTCGTCGTTCTATGGCTCATTCTGTCTCGCATCCAAAAGGCCTTCAGGGACACCTGCTGGATACCTACCGAGGGCTAACTGGCCCTCCTCTAACTGGGTTTTTTCAACAATTGCACGTTGGTCTACTGCAAGTGACACACGATCCCATTCATCAACCCAATCCATGCATTTGCATTCATCCCATTTGTCATTGCTGCAAGGGCTACAAAAGCTTGCGCGTCCATATTTCAAATAAGGGGTTGTTTGAGCTTCGAACTGAATGAAATCCACGTGTTCCTTGTACTGTACCGCGACTATAGGAACGCGATCGATCTATGTCAACCACTCGCCAAAAAATTCTTACCACACGTCCTTCCACTGATGATGTTTGTTGATCTCTTGCTCGGTCTGAAATTGTTGCAGAGCACCATTGAACTATGGATTATGCATCTCGGATATGAGGTTCCCTGTCAAACCTCATCTCTTCCCTTCGTAGTGCAGTCTTGATGCATGCACCGGCCCCATCATGCTCGCCTTTATCGTGCCCAGTCTCAAAATACTTCCAAATATGCGTCACATTATAAGTCTTATGTAAAATACTCATCCATTGGAATACTCAGGCATTTTTGAACTGGCCTGCACAACCATCCGACCATATCCAATGTTGATCCATCTGTATATCTCTCTCCTTCAACTAATCATAGAAAATTCGAAAACATTGTTGCACATAATGCAGATCATGGGTTCTATCATCACTTATGTAAAAGTTTGTCTCCTTCAGTATTATCCTATTATCATTGTTGCTCTTTGGCCCATGCCTATACATAATATGTACCATGATGTTGATTTGGTCTGAATGGTAGTATTGACTCTAGATTTCATTTTGTGGTTGAAGGGTGTAATTTTCTGCAAAATCCACAATTGACACTATGGTTCCAATAGGAAATGTGTCCCTGCATTTTCTGTACTGCTCATATTTCCATCGCGCTACATGCACATGTTGAACATACTGCTCTGTTTTCTCATAGAACTCCATCATGAAGTCACATACCCGTACCTGCTACCATGAAAACAAGGGAAATATTATAATGTGTCATTTGGAAAAATGTATATGTCATAAATTGAACGTGTAATATGAAAAATATGCAATATTCATTTGTACCTATGACTTCACTGATGCAATATGTTTACTTTCCTTGTCACTGTCTAATTGATAGATTACGTACTTGAAGCTCTACATCTCCACACCCATCCTGCCAAATTCATGCTCGTCACTTTCATGGATGCAACGGTTCAAAAGAGAAAACCCATTGCACCTAGAACATGTCCCATATAGACACGAATTTTCATAATATTTTTGTCCTTCGGGCCCTGGACACATGATGTTGTGGATAAAGTCTCTTGATGCATTCGGTGGTAGTATGGATTCATTACAGCCCTGCACAATGTTAGAATGCAAATCACAAAATATATGTTTATATGTGTCATAATAATATTCATATTCTACGTGGTATCTACAACAACAGGTGTTTCGATCAATGCATATACGAACGTACCATGGTTTGGATTTCTCAAAGAACCTTTGGCCAAGGTTCAATTGTGTGTGCTCATTCCTGAATCTCTCATAGAGTTCAGTCTGTGTGGTGTCAAGTGTTTAACATGGGGTTCACGTTCAGTAGAACATTTTCTCAGGTTTAGCACGTCTCTTTGGTTTGATGAGGGTCTACTATGATCATGCCAAAAATTTTGTACTAACTCCTTAACAATGTCAATTAGCTTCCTATCTGCACGAGGCAACCTACCAACCAAAGCCCAACAATCGCTTCCACCCGGAGTGTCAAGATTCTCTTATAACATAGTAATTTTTAATAGTTTTTCTATTTAATTTGAGTATGAGAAGTGTGTGATAGCAGGCGACGTTGCCTTGTGGACTTGCTTACAACTGATTCCGCTAAAACACGACGAGCCACACAAAGATCTTTTGTACAAGATGTCTTCCCGATCGCATTAAATGCAGATTGGATATTTCTAACAATATGACTGCTAGCCTCTAAACTTTTAACTATATTTATGCCCAAAATTCTCCTTGCAACAGCTAAACAATGTGACTTTAACAAACATAGCAATAATTGGCATTTACCTGCATCACCTTTGGATTCAAAATATTCCTTGACAATTTTGCTGCATTGCCATTCGATAGTGCGTTTTGGCAACTTACCTTCAAGCCCTGACATAGCACTTTCATCCACATGAATACATCTAGGAGTTCTTCTTCTTGCACTAGACAGTCGAGGTAGGGAGGGTGGACATGAGACATGAATACCAGAGCTTGTTTGTTGTGGTGCTTCGTTCACAGATTGGGCCATAATGGGAGTTTGGTCGACATGGTTGTGGTCTTCTTGGGCAGATTGCAAATTAAGCAAGGCTTGTATGTCCATCTCTACACATGCAGCATCTCCCAAAATTTCTGTGTCGTGAGGAACTTCAGCATGACTCGTTGATGGATTGTTGGTTGGAGATTGTGTTGATGTTGGAATTTGAGTTGGGTCCGTTGGATGCGGCCACTTTACCTGTGGTTCTGAACAAGAGGTTGTCATGTCAACAACTGTGTTAGGATACAGGGCAGGACCCGGGGCAATGATAGGACCATGTCTCACTCTTTCCATTCCCAACCTATCCTTTTGTCTTAAGTCATTGACCTTTTCAATGGGAAGATTCCTTCTATATTTTTTTGTTATATTACGTGAGTTTCTCATCTCCAAAAGTCTCATGAACAAAACTATCAGGCCTACCCCTGCAAAAGAAACAACAAATAAGATATTAGTTCCATTATACAATGAACTTGACATGTTCCAACATAACTTACCACTTTACAAATTAACACATACAACTACAGACTATGTTGGTTTATTTGTGTTCAAATAAACATCATTACCCCTTACAATTCCAATCAATATAGATGATGGTTGGTCAAGTGTAGAGTGGAGAAACTAGTGTCTTGCCTAGCCATGAATTCATAAAAATTATGGTAGTAACACCCTACAACAGAGATGGCTAGAGATGCATTGGGAATAGTCTGATAGTTTTTCTACATCAAATAAGGTAAAGAGAATAAGTTTACTAATTACACAATGAAGAGGTTGCAAATTCCCCCAAGGAAGGAGAATTCAATGAGGTAGAGGCAAGTAGTCAAGCTCAAAGACACGATATTAAAGAAACATTACGATAAACATAGCATAAAGATGAGCATGGACAAAATTTCATGAACTAATCAATATGGACCCTCTCCCATGATTGCTTCTTGGGATTTTATTCAAATTGAAGAGGCTCAAGAGAGAACCTCATCATAGATGGGAATGTGTGGGGGAGGAATAGTTTGATATTTTATGCTATAGGTTTTGCTATAGTGTACAATGTGTAAAAGATGGAGGTTTATTAAACCATTTAATTGTATTTTTTTCAAATGAAAAAGAGTTTATGCTAGAGATGCCTTGGGAATATTTTGATAGTTTTTCTACATCAAATAAACATAGCATGAATATGAGAGCATGGACAAAATTTCATAAACTAATCAATATGGACCCTCTCTCATGATTGCTTCTTAATATTTTATTCAAATTGAAGAGAGTCAAGAGAGAACCTCATCCATACCATCCTTGTGTGAAATCAAAATATATTCATGGTAATAATTATTGGTTTACATTGCATACTTCATCTTGTCTAGTGTTCATATGAGTTTTTTTAGATGTGAACTTGAGAATTCTTCTTGTCAAATTCATTGTTGTCTATGCATGGATATTGTTGTAGGCATATGATAAAAACAAAAAGGCATGGGAGAATCTCAAATCTTGTGAATGAAAAGAATTATTTACAATTCAGCATACCTATAGAAATGATCTCCACTTGCAATGGAAACTCGTAGCTTGAATATATCCACTAGATTCCAAGACCACTGAATATGTTTGTTAGATTCCAAGGGTGATTTTGTGTCCAATAGATCAATGAGTGTCCAAAATATCAATGAATGTGAGCCAATGAGCAACATGTAAGAGCTTGAAACCCGCGAAAGAAAGAAAACCTGTGTTTTTTGGTAGAGATCTCGGGAACACAGAACTCTATTTTTTTAAACTAGCAACAGGCACGTGCACGCGTGTTTGTAGTGCGTACACATCACTAGCACACACGCGTGTTTGTAACGCGTACACGTCACTAGCGCACATGCGCTAAAACACGCACACGCACCCCTGCATAACGTTTACACCATTTAATGTAAAACCTTCCCCCACTTCGAAAATATTTGCATAAATTGGACTTGGTGATGAAATTTGAAGGGTGGGTCTTAAATTTTATTGGAAGGGCATTTTCCCTTAGAGTCGTTCAAAGATGAAGGGCAATTTAAATAATTGTACTTCAATTGACCCGTATAAATTAACTAAACCCTTCCCCCAAAAAAATGCAAAAAACAAATATTGCCCATCCAAATTTTTACAATCTTAAATAATTGAGCACTCCTTAATATCTGCATGATAAAATGGTATCTTTTCAATAAAACCGACTTTGAACACATTAATTTGACATATATGTAACATTAATTTTACAATTCATTAAATTAACAATTGTTTTGTTGTATTTTTTTGGGTTAGACCACACTGCATTGTACAGAAAACTACTTAGACTACGCAATAACCATATTGCGTCATCTGCATGATCTTATGCATAGTGCAAGACGTTGTAACTAGATATAGTCTTAAAATAAAACTAGAACCATGAGAAAAATTACTTATTGTTAACTATGTACAAAAACAAGCCACTAAGCAAAACGAAGCTATAATAAACCTACAACCAAAATATACATATAAAACCAACCAAAACCTTAATTCAAACTGGAGAGAGGGAAATCATCCAAACTTAAGAGATGTAAGAATGATGGACATTAAGCGCCTAAAAAAAAAATAATACATAGCTCAAAAAACCGTTAAAAAAAATCCTCCATACCAAGCAAGTTAGCAACGCTAGCATCATAGGGGCATCGGCATCAAATTTTGTTGTTCAAGACTTGTCACGACAACATACAGGTATAGGATGGAGGGGGAATGGAATCAAGCCTAAGTCAACTGGAGCCTTGGGACTCGCTACATGTTTGAGTCTCGACAATCTACCTTTTAAATTGAACCAGAATAACAAAAGAAGTTTGTCAATGGATCAATTTGAAAAAATTCTAGATAGATGAGTAAGTAATAGCTCAAGGTTGTAAAATTCGATGTGTTTTTTACCAATCCATGATTCGGTGAATTCATAGTCACTGGCATGAAATTTAAGTTATTTAATGAAATAATTAATGTATCTACCTCTATGTCGAAATTGTTTTCCATGCTGATGTGGGCCACTGCCCTCCTTGTTGTCTTACCAAAAGGCATGAGAATGAGGAATAAGACTTAAAATTATGGACTTCACCATCAAAGAAGCCTTACAATCACATTAGTAAGGTGTGACAAGAAGATCACAACAATCCAACATGTCAAATCTAGGATGATAGTGTCAATTAAAGACTTATGTGGTAAATTTAATATAAGACTTAAACTTATAGTTGTCTCGAGAGCTTACTCTTAGCATCTTGACACATTTGATACTTTATGGTTGTCTATGCGCCTTGACCCAATTGATATTGTAAGGTGAGGATGTGCATGCATAATAACCCTTATTTATGACTATATGATGAGGATTTAAATGGAAGAGGATGTAAAGACATGTTATTTTTATACGTATTTTGTGGCGAGTGTCGAAGAAAAACGTGGTGATAAACCACATATGTTTGGAAGGACGGAGGGAGATTACATGATCATGATCATGCAACCCATCAAATTGAAGACAATTCTTGAGCCAAAAATTGTTTTTTTAAATTTTATTAATAACCATTAGGGTACTTTGGTCCAAATGTTTTTTCTAACTCATTGTTTCTCCATATTGTGTGCCTGCTGCCACCTCTCTATATCAATGCATAAATCAACCTCTGCTTGGTTTGTGGTTATAGTTGCATGCCATTATTTGTAGTTGCATGCAATTGAGTGTTGTTTAGAGTTTTCGTGAGTCTGTGACATTCATGCAATAAATGAAGTCTTGTAGAGGAGGACTCATCAAAGAGGCAATTTGAATTTCATTTTGACAAAATACATATTTTGTAAAGATCAAATGCCATGAATGCATCCCCAGACTACCATGAAATACCATGGATATGTTGCAAAGCATTGAACATCATCGAAGAATGAAAACAGGTTCCTCGAGATCTTATTGAAGCATGTTGAGCTCAATTGAATTCCACTTGAGCCTTAATTGAAAATTCTAGACCTCAAGCGTCATCAATAGCACACAGAATCCATGACACTATCCCTCTACAAGGAGTCTTTTGCATATGAATTGAATATTTTTTCCATTATAATGTCTTGGGCATCAAGGATTTATCTTGGCTCCTTAACCATGGCTAGTGGAGGGAAACAAGAGCCTCCAACACTATATCTTGCTTCTTAGGCACAAACACCATGAATGAGTCCCTGGACCACCACAATATGAAATCTATAGGGTATTAGTCAACTTCAAGTGTGTTATGTGTGCCATGACTAGGTTATTTGTGAACCAAAAATGGGTCTCGAGGTCTGACCAAGGTATATGGACAACAAGAAGCTCCTCATGCCTTAAATGAAGCTTCTCACGCTCAAGCACCGTGAACAACACCTACAACTCAAGAAGCTTCTTAGGATACAACGTTGAATGCATCTTCAAACCACCACACATAACCCTTGTGGGGTATCTCTAGCAAATGTAGAGGGATACATATACCATGATTAGGCTACATTGCATGCCTTAAACAAGATGATGATGATGATGATTATGATCATGACAAAGATGATGATCATGATGATCATGACGAAGATCGTTGTCATCATCAACATCTTCGTCGTCATATTCATCATCATCATCATCTTCATCGTCGTCGTCGTCATCTTCATCATCATCGTCGTCATCATTGATGATGACGATGATGACGAAAATGACGACGATGATGATGAAGATGGTGGATGATGAAGATAAGTACAAAGATGAAGATGATGATGATGATGATGATGATGATGATGACAATGATGATGATGAAGATGATGATGAAGATGGTGGATGACGATGATGAAGATGGTGGATAATGATGAAGATTAGTACGAAGATGAAGATGATGATGATGATGACGATGACGATGATGATGATGAAGATGATGATGAAGATGGTGGATGACGATGATTAAGATGGTGGATAATGATGAAGATTAGTACGAAGATGAAGATGATGATGATGACGATGACGAATATGATCACCATCATCATCATCATCACCCTCTTCCTCATCATCATCATTATCATCTTGGTCATCATCTCCATCGTCAACATCATCATCATCATCATCATATTCGTCATCATCATCATATTCATCATCATCAGCATGATTCATCACCATCATTGTCATCATACTCATCATCATCATTATCGTCGTCATCCTCATCATCATCATCATCGTTGTCGTCGTCGTCGTCATCGTCATCACCATCTTCCTCGTCATCATCATCATCCTTATCATCATCATCATCATATTCATCATCATCATCATCATATTTGTCATCATCATCATCATCATCATCATCGTCGTCAGCATCATCAACATCTTCGTCATCATCTTCATCATCAACATCATTATCATCATCATCATCATCATCGATGGAGATGATGATGATGATGATGATGATGATGGAGATTATGATGATGATGAGTACAAAGATGAAGATGATGATGATGATGATGACGTTCGTCATCATCATCCTCATCATCATCATCATCATCATCATCATCATAATCATCTTCGTCCTCATCATCATCCTCATCATCATCATCGTTATCACACACTTCCGCATCATCATCATCATCGTTATCACCCACTTCCTCATCATCATCGTCCTCATCATCATCGTCATCATCATCAAGAAGGGGGAATCAAGGTTTGACCTAGAGTGACCCCTTTTAATCATTCCTAGGGTTATGTTGTTGATTAACCAAAATTAAGCACTCCAACTAACTATGGGCCAAATCAAAAGGTTGGATCCCAAGACAAAACCTAGTAAATAGGAGGGTTCCCCAGAGAGTCTAGTAGAGTCAAACTAATGATTAAAGTTATAATATTGAAGAGGAAGCAATATCAAACCCTACTTAAGCACTAGACATCACAAGGAATTCATGCATATAGGGTAAGGTAAAATGACTCGATAGAAATTTCTCTAGCACATAACAATCTTTGTATGAAGAGAGAAAAATATCAATGTTAATAATGGGTAGGTCATGTATATCAAGGAAATGGAAGTAGGAAACACTCTAGTACCTCTAAGTAGGTAGGTGTATGTGAATATTAATAAATGCATACACTACAATCACTCTTGTGCCTATGTTTTCATTCATTCAATAGGATTTGTGTATGGATGCATATGTGCTTGAGCTATGGTTTGGTCTGATTTACTAAATAGCGTGTACGCACTAAATAACGTGTACGCTCTATTAGTGCGTGCATGCTATTTATGCGTACACGCATTTAAAATAGCACGCGCATGTCTTTTAAATTTTTAAGTTTTGGTGGGCAATTCCTTTCTCACCAATGTGGTGGATGACTTGGCCGCTATGGTTTTAGGTTCGGGTTGCCAAACCAAATGGCTTGGACTATGTTATAACAAAATACATCTGATTCTATAACTTCTTTTGTTTCAAGTATCATTCAGCGTATGCTACACTAGTCCACTGCTAATGAAATTGCACACACTTGTAGAACTATGTGTGCAGATTCTGAATATGTAATTTTTTATTAAATCTATTATTTGTTTCTATTTTTTAATTAATTTTAATTGCACTAACGTCAATCTTACACAAAAAGTAGGTTATTTCTTCCGTCTATAACTTTTGATTAGCTCACCTATTTTGAAAACGGAAAAGAACCCGCACAAGTACACACAAAGACCTACATTCTAAAAAAATTAAAAAAAAAAATCATTGATTATGTTAAGACCATGATGTTGGGGACTAACGCTCGACCTAGTCATTTTAGGAGTTGGATGACTTTCTTAATTTTAAAAAAAAAATTTAACATAAATAAATATGAAAAAATAGCGCTACACTAGAACGCCCTGTTATCTACGACTGTATATAATTTTTTTCACAAAATTCCACCATTTGCATACCAAACCAGGGCACTAACGCAAACATATTCATTATGTTTTCTTAAAAAAATAACATACCAACCTTAGGAGAACCCCATTTTTTGGAAGTTATACTTAATTTCCATAAATAATATTTACATATTCCGGAAGGTAATCCGATTGTCTACGTTTCATCTTCTTGCACCATATACCAAAAATTTGTATAGGTAGCTCTAATATTGTTTTTTGACGTTAAGATTTTTGTTTTTCCAGGAGTCCATTGTGACTAACGCGTCATGAGTGGCCAGCATTAGCTTGCACCAGCCCACATAATAATTATTAATTGATATTTTATTTATCATGCTTTTTGGTACAAATGATTTTTACTCAAAGATACGGTATGGGTTAATGGTTATAGGTATTAGAAAACAAAGGGGTATAGAGTTAGTTTCACTTATAAGGGCCAGTGGGCATACAAAGGTAGAGACAATAGGGTTTAGGGGTTATGTGTAACATTTTAAGGGTATGTGGTTATTAGTTTTATGGCTTTGGGTTGGAGGTTAGAGGGATTAATGGTTATGGCTATTATTGGTTTAGTTTTGATGAAAGGGGTTATAGGTTAATTGATGTTGGTTGTTATAGGTGTTGAAGCTTGACGTAGTGGTATTTGATGGATATGAGTTTGTTTTCTATTTAAGTGTTAGGTTTAAGGGCTTATTGTACCGAGAGTAGCGAGATGCTCTAGAACATAGTATGAGGGAATGTCATCATTAATGTACATGACAGCAACAAAAAAAAGTGTTATAGTTGTAAGGAGTTATAGTTTATAGGGGAGAGGCACGCCATGGGTTAGAGGGCTTGATTTTGGTAATATTTATTATGGAGATTACTTACTAGAGTTCTAAGTTATAGCCATTAATGGGGTTCAGAGATAAAAGGGGTAATGTGGTTAAGGATTATATTTGTGAGATGTTCATCTATTATATGGGTCAGGAGATGTTAAGGTGACAAGCATAAGGGGTTATATGGATTTATTAGTGGATATATGGTTTATTGTTAGTAGGCATATTGTTAGAATATTGTAAGAATCCCTTATGATTTACCATATAATGTTTCTCTATGTGAGTCTATCAATCTAAATTTAATGACTCAATGAGAACAGTTCTATATTGAATAAAAATAATAGTATAAATTTTAAATGATGTTTAAACGTATAATTATGCTTCAAAATAATTCATTAAAATTAATATTTTTTAAATTAATAACAAAAATTATAATTAATTAATAATTATTATAAATGATATGGATCCTTATAAGGGTCTCTCCTCTTGGGCCTCTGCTTGTGTTAAGAGCTCCCGAGAACACGCTAAAGATGAGGGATCAAGTTCCTAGCCTTGGAGGGACTTCTTTTGTGGGTTTTGAACATTTGGTTTTGGCACATAATGTGGTTAATAGTGTTGAAGCAAGTAAGAGCTATGATGTTTCCAGATGCATTGACTATTTTGTAGATGTTTGGTAAGCAATACCCTATTTTGAATTGGTGAGTGGGACTAGGGTTTTCATTTTGAATTGGTGAGTGGGACTAGGGTTTTCCTATTCAAGGGAAAAAGAAGTATTTGATAGTTACAAGGCTCAACTATCAACTAGACCTAGGGAACCTAGTTTTTTCTTTGAAAAGTTACCAATTCATTATCCTTCTTTGTTTTGGGTTTCCTATCCAAGGGAAGGAGGCCAATCTTCTAGTTCATTTCGTATTTCATTTTTTTTTCATATATTCTAGTTCATTTCGTATTTCATTTTTTGCATATCCTCTCATGAAAACAAGGGTTATGAGACTGCGATTCGTTTTGTTGGAAGATATTTAGACTTAGATTCTTTATGTGGTGGGGGACGGCATAGGTGACATTCTTCCTCAAGTTGAAGGTTTTTACAAAATGAAATTTTCATTGGTTACAAGAGGTTTAGCTGAGGAAGGTGGTGTTGGGTTAAGAAGGCCAGAAAACAATGTGTTGAGGAGATATATACCAATGGATTCAGTTTTAGGTGATAATATATCAAAACAAATGAGGTGAGGTGGTGGAAACTGTCAAACAAGTTATGGTGTTGCTTTTTTTAAAATTAGTTTTAGGAGATAATATATCAAAACAAATGAGGTGAGGTGGTGGAAACTCTCAAACAAGCATTGGTTTTGTCTTTTTTTAATAGAAAAAAAAATAACTTAATATTTCAGCCAAAATCAAAGTTACATTATTCATTCATTGTTGTCCCATCGTCACAACTCTTGTGCAATCTGGAATCAAGCACAACTGATTTGTTCCAAAATGAAGAAAACATATTCAGGCCTATCTTTTCCCACAAAGAGAGAAAAAGCGGCTCATCCTACTGTGTTCATAGCTACATTAGATTAACAAGCATTAATATGCCAAGTTCTCACAAGGATCACAAATAAAAATCCTAAAATAGTGCAAGTATAAATTAGTGGAGTTAGAATAGCATAATTATATCGATAGGTGTTTAGATATTATTTGAGATTTTGGACTTCCTTGAGTGGATCAACAAGATTAACCCAAGTGTAACAAGTGTACAGTGAGGATTCATTTCATGGTCATCGTATCTTGTTATGCTCAAAAGCATCTTGATTAAGATTTAAATAAGTTTTTAAGCGGTTGTTAAGAAAATGGGTATGTTTATTAAATAGTATTTGTTTTATGTTTATATTAATTAGTTTAATTTTTAGTCTTTGTTTAACAATTAGCCATCTCCACAACTAGTAAGTAGTTGGCTACACCTATCAGTGTTCACCAACCACTTTACTTGTGGCTGTGCTAGTACAAAATCCCTGAACTCCCCGATAACTAGCAGACCATTCGGTAACATGGCAGCATCTTATGACAAGCTGTCTGCTAGAGTGTTCGCTTCCCTGAAAATATGCTTGATGGAGAGCTGGTTGAATAAGGCAATGAGATTTTTTGTTCAGTAGCACCAGTGTTCCAAAAGAATGACCTTCAGAGAGGATGGCCCAATGACCAGTCCACAATTACTCGAGTCACCATATACCTGTAACTCCAGAATATACTTCATTGCATCAAACTTTAATAACCTCATAAGGCCAACAGCTCCGCTCTCGTTCTGGATACACTGCCCAATTTGAGTGGGAAGAAGTGATTCTCAACAATGTTGAGGACCATCCCACCTCCACACCGGTCCATTTTGGAGGCAGCATCAAAAAAACCATACGGAAATCCCGCTTTTAAAGCAAAGTCTGAAAGTATACGGGTTTTTTTGTGTGGCTGTGGCTGTGGAATTCTTTGAAGAGACCGAATTTTTTTTAGGCCAACCACAGTAGGAGGCAGCGTGCAATTGTTGTTGGCTATATGAGAGCCATTTCTAGGATATTGCCTACATAGGAGTTGCTCGAAGCCATGTGTCACAAGTATCTCAAGAATCAATACTTACTACATAATAGCAGTCATATTCACCTTATAATACATGATAAGCCTACAGAACAATGTGGCCTTCAAAAAATACTTCTATCAACCGAAAACAGGCATTTTGTACATTCCCGTTCTCCAGTCGCTGGACAATTTCAGGCCGAAACGCGTCGACGAATACAGGGAGAATTTGGATCCGAAAATCCATTTAACTAAGATTTATCTAAACTTGCGTCCAAAAGGGGATTTCAGGCGGTGAATGGCCCAAAAGACGAGGCATTCGCTTGCTACCCGGAATCCTCAGATTCAGTGCCTATTAACTGCCATTAACATTGATAAAACAATGACTGAATCTGGTAGGTGGGGTAGATTGAAATCAACTCCCAACATTTATGTAATTAGTACAGTGTTGTTGCACATTGCATTAGCATATTTATGTAATTAGTACAGTGTTGTTGGACATTGTTGCATTAGCATATTGATTAGTCTTATTTGTAGAGAACTCCATTTTAGTTTAGTAAGTATTCCTATTGATTAATTGTGTAAACTATAAATTTCTTAATTATGCATCAAATTTCAACAAAACATTACTAAAATGATTTGATTTTTTATCAGTTTTGTATTGAGGTATAAAAATAGACATAGAATTTTTATACACAACACTTGATATTCACTCTCGGAGGCAATGCTTTGAGACTGTATAACCTCCAAGTAAAATAAGGGCAAATAAATGTCAAATTTAACCGCTACTTAAACCTGAAAACAAACTGCAAAAACACTTCATGGTTTCAGTATCAGCGAACTAGCTGTTATTAACCAGATACAACCAAGCAAAAAATAAACTTAGGGTTTACCCTTCGGTTGTAAACCATGGTCAAAATCCTGAAAACGCATGCTAGTTTAAAATTAAATTAAATTTTAACCAACATTAATTGAAGGAATGGAAATTTAGGTGATGTAAAGGGGCACCACTTTGTTGTTTCAGCTCTTTGTGGATTCCCATGGGTAAAACAAAACAAAACTGTTTCTTTCTTTATGGATACTCCATAGTAATACGAATTTAAAATCACTAGATAGGATTGATAGCTATTAAATATAAACTACTAAAAGCAGAGCATAGATTTTCTTCATTATAGAATGAAACAAGGATGGCTTTTGACACACCAAAAGAAACTGCATATTATTCCAAACATTACTATTATTCCAAACATAGCAAGAATACATAGAGAGATACCAATATCCATTATTAATGATGGTAGAGTCTAAATGTTCATGCAAATAATGAAAAATACTATGTTCTCAAAATACATCTATTTTCACCAAATCTATACTTATGACACACCAAAAGAACTTGTATATTATTCCAAACATAAGAAGAATACATAGAGAGATACCAATATCTATTTTTAATGGTAGATTCTAAATGTTCATACAAATAAATGGTAGAGTCTAAATGTTCATACAAATAAATGGTAGAGTCTAAATGTTCATGCATATAAAGAAAAATACTATGTTCTCAAAATACATCTATTTTCACCAAATCTATACTTATGACACACCAAAAGAACTTGTATGTTATTCCAAACATAAGAAGAATACATAGAGATATACCAATATCTATTTTTAATGGTAGATTCTAAATGTTCATACAAATAAATGGTAAAATCTAAATGGTCATGCAAATAAAGAAAAATATTATGTTCCTGAAATACATCAATTTTCATTAAATTTTCACTAAATCTATACATGTTCCTAAAATACATCTTATACAATGTTCTTGAAATACATCTATTTTTATTAAATCTATATATGTTCCCAAAATACATCTATTTTCATCAAATCTAGTTCCCAAAATACATCTATTTTCACCAAATCTATACCTTTATTGTTGCAAGGAATATGTAACTCCTTCCATGCTCACCTTGGAGCTAACAGGTATCTTTTTAAAAAATAATAAAATATTATAAAAAATAAAATGTAGAATGTAGACTCAAATTAAATTTAAAATATTTAGGACAGCATATATATAAAACTACAGAAATTCTTAGATTTAAAACATTTAAAACAGCATATATGTAAAACTACAGAAATTAGATAAATTAAAACTATAAATATTGCATTAAATATGTAAAACTACAGAAATTAGATAAATTAAAACCATAAATATTGTATTAAATAATACTAAGAATACAAATATTGAGAAAGGATTTGCACCTGAAAAAGATTTGATTCCTGTAACCACTTGGTTGATCCCTTTTAAGATATAATGATTTGTAAATTGAACTCTCTGTACCTCTATTCAGTCATTCTCTGTACCTCTATTCGGTCATTCTGCTCATCTATCTTATATCATTAAATCAGAGGAAACTTTATAATTGCACCGGTCATTCTGCTCGTCTATCTTATATCATTAAATCAGAGAAAACTTTATAATTACACCAAAGCAAGCTTTTTAAATTATGTTACTAAATCCAAATTTAAAACTAAAACTATTGATAGTTTAGGTCATGCAGACGCTGGGAACCAAATAAATATGCACATAGAACCTAATTTACCATCATTTGAATCATCCCAATCAAAGGAGAAACCAGCAAAATGTCTCTTTAGCATAGCACCGAGACATTACAACGAGTCACCTACACATTCCTAACATAAGACACTGAAAACAAAAATTATAGTTCGATTCCACAACAAATTACGAAATCCCCAAAACTCCCACCATAGGACCTCTCTGGACATATAGTTCGATTCCACAACAAATTACGAAATCCCCAAAACTCCCACCATAGGACCTCTCTGGACCTTGCTACTTAGCAAACATGCGGTTCAGTACCAGAAATAAACAAGAAGCGTTAAATGCTTAAAGAGCGACATTACGGTCGCTCAAGCCATCGGAAGAAGAAGAGGATGCAGCACCGTCACTCTGATAATCAGAAGATTCTGTAGGTTTAATCCCATCGAGCAATCTGCCGTCGTCCACATTTTCCGCGGGAAACAATTGAGTCTTCTTAACCCGGAACTTGGCCTCCTCTACTCCGAATGATCTAATAGCCGTCACCCTTACTTTCTTCATTCTTTCCTTGAGAGGCAACCCTTTGTCGGTAGCGAGTTTACGAAGTTCCGGGTCCTCGCTGTGAGACCCGTACCCTGAAATGAGCTTCCGAATGGCAGCGGCGTAGGCTTGGTCCTCCGAATAATATACTCCCTCTATGGAATTCGTGGGTGCCTGATAGCTGTGAAATCCATCGGGGGCATAACCCTCGCTCTTCATCAACACATACACAGTGTTTGGCGCAGGTGGTGGAGCCGCTGGAAGAGATGGTGGAGCCGCTGCTTTCCTTTTCTTTCCTGCGGCAGAAGATTCATTACGTGTAGCGTCATTAACCTTTTTAGCGGCGGCGGATGGCCGTGGGGGCTTGGAGGAGGAGGAGGACGCGGCTGCTTTTCTGGGCGCCATTCCAAGCGATGACTGCAGCCTGCAGGTAATCCTAAACGGGAAGAGGGATTGACAGTTTCCGGACAGTCTATGACTATAACGGCAAGGAAATATATGGGCGAAGACGAGGAAACTTCAGGAAGAAGCTTCAAACCCTTCTTGCCATGAAACCGCCTTGTAACACGTGGACTCAAAACGTATCTATTTCGACTACGTCTTTTCTCAAGAGTAAGTCTATTTAGTAGAATTAATTGTCATAATTGAAGAGTTCCCCTCGTCTTTTTTGAAAGATTTTATCGGCGTGGGATAACTGGCGATTTGTCACACACCGAGTAAATCTAGTGAACACAATAAGTGGTCAAAATTGTAAGGGTTCCCCGGTTCAAGCAGGGGATAGAGGTAATGTTTTCAAGAACTCATCACTGTTGCTTCTAAGTTATGGTTATTGAGAGTCGAATGGTGATCAAGGGTTTAACACTTCAGATTTAGTTTTACTGTTACATAAAAATTATAAAAATTAACCATTTTTTCATTAATAATTATTGTGGAAATTTTACTCATTATTCTAGTTCTCTATTAAACACTATAGACACAATGTGGAAGTCCTTAATTATATTTTATTTTGGTTTTTTATAAATAGATTATTAATAATAACAACATTAATAAATTAATAAAAAATAATTAAGTTCATTGGATTAGTTTAAATGATTGTTCATGGCATAGAAGTCTAGAATAGACAATGAATGAGTATATTGTGAAGGCACCTTTTGTATTAGGTCAGATTGTTAGAGATAATGCTCACATTAGTGCAGCATACTAAGTTTGGGATTGGTTTGAGACTTTGTAGGAGACTGTTGAGATATTCTCTCAACCAACATCTCCATGTTTGGAGTTAGTTGGATCTCACTCCAACTATATATATATGTGATGTATGTGTGTATGATGGAGTAATACAAGTTATTATTGTGTGTTGTGTGCAAACTCTGTCTGCTATCTCCATTTTCTTAATATGGTATCAGAGCAAGGACAGCCTTGACTCTCTCACGAGAGGGGCTGGAATATGAGAGATTGAGAGCAGATATGATTCTCTGTACATAGGTGTGTGAGAGTAGATTTCTTTTGTGTGAAGTTTTTGTGTGACTGTGTGATTAGTTTGCCTGCGCTGCCTCTGTCTAGTGTGGATCCTGCCTAAATAAGAAGCTGTTGAACTCTGTTTGCATCTGTTCGCTAGAATTGCACGAGAGAGTTGTTGTAGAAAGGAGTTGCTGCCGTGGAGAGGAAATTGACTAGATCAAGGCTGATTCGATGTGCATGAGAGTTAACTGCTATGCTACAATGGATTCAACGCTGCCTCTTTGTGAAGAACTATTCCAGATCTGGAATTCATGATTCAATGTATCGCTGTTGCAGATTGTAGCTGACCAGATCGCTGCGTAGAAGGAACCACCAATTTGAAACCAGATCTGAAGGAGCCCAAATTGTTGAAGAGGAGGACTTAATGAAGTCGCTTCTAATCTGGAAGCCAGTATTCAGCGTGCAGATTTCTGGAGGCATCATCGAATATTTATTTCATGATGGGTTTGCGGTTCTGTGAAATTTGTTATATATATTTATTTTTATATTGTTTAAGTTGTAAAGTAGAACCAATTATTGAACAGACTACATAATTTAAGTTAGTTGTTCCTGACCCGTCGTGCTCCGGGAGAGAACAGATCGCTGATTTAATTATGTCTAATTTTGTTATACGCTGATGTGACCCGTCGTGCTCCGGGAGCATTAGTTACAGGTTATTTTATGTAAGGTCAAGTTGTGAAACTGACTACTGAAGACATTCAGTATCCGAATCATTCTCCTAGATAACTGCGGATAGCCGAAAGCGAAATATTCGCAAATGGAAGTGTATTCATAGGATGGTTCAGTATCAAGATTGTCCTTCGGGAGGTCGAGAAGCGTCAGTTGTACAAAGAACGTCAAAGATGGTCGGAAGCAGTTGTATCTGTGCTGTATGAAGTGGTAGCTCGAAGATGATGAGAGAGAAAGAGCGTGTCTATGAAGTTCAGAGATGGGTGTAAATGCGTATGAAGACCAGTGAGACAGACAATGACAAATTTTGTGTTTTCAATATTGTAAGTTTTGAAATGTAAGCATTAAAGGTGGGTGTTAGAGATAATGCTCACATTAGTGCAGCATACTAAGTTTGGGATTGGTTTGAGATTTTGTAGGAGACTGTTGAGATATTCTCTCAACCAACATCTCCATGTTTGGAGTTAGTTGGATCTCACTCCAACTATATATATATGTGATGTATGTGTGTATGATGGAGTAATACAAGTTATTATTGTGTGTTGTGTGCAAACTCTGTCTGCTATCTCCATTTTCTTAATACAGATTCCAAACTCCATCAATATTAGCTTTAAGAAAATTAATTAAATACTATGAATTAGAACTATTAAATAATATATCTAGATTAAAATATTAATTTTATCATTTTTTAAGTCATAGTCTAAATATTCTACTTTTTCAACTTTTTTTCGAGCATGTTTTTTGTTTAATTTTGTTCGTATTTCGGTTGGAAATCTTTAAAAAATCTTAATTACATATATTAGCTATAGACATTGCATAATTTTGGTGCCATGGGGGTATTTGAGGGTGTTGAATCTACTTATGGATTCAAAAATATTTGGATTTTACCGAAAAGAAATTACCCGAACCAAAATCTACCATAAAGTCAAAAACGTAGAATAAATAGACTACATTTTTATGGTAATTGTGAGAGTTCAGAATGACTGAGAATTTGTATCTTTGTCATGTGATTGAGAAATATGGAGTTAAGGTTCACATGGAAAAGATCCAAGCTATTTTAGATTGGCCAAGTCCTAAAAATATCACTAAACTGAGAGGTTTTATTGGGCTATGTACCTACTACCGGAAGTTTGTCAAAGGCTTTTCCAAGTTGACATCTCCTTTGACAGACCTCACTAAGAAAGGAGCTTTCCATTAGTCAGAAGAATATGAGCAAGTATTCAATAGAATGAATGAGGTAATGAGCAGTTGTCTCGCTCTTGCACTTCCATATCTTTCTCAACCTTTTGTTCTTGAGTGTGATGCTTCAGGGAATGGAATTGTAGTAGTCTTCATGAAAAATAAGCACCCATTGGCCTTTGAGAGCAAAAAGTTGCAGCCTCGTACAATATTATATTCAGTCTATGAAAAGAAGATTCTAGCCATCATGCATGCGGTAGTCAAGTTCAAACAATATTTGATAGGGGTTAAGTTCATTATCAAGACTGGTCACAATAGTTTGAGGCACTTATTAACCCAAAAAGAATTGAATGGTAGGAAACAGAAGTGGGTAAGCAAGGTCCAAGTATTTGACTTTTATATTGAATATAAGAAGGGTAAGATGAACATTGTAGTAGATGCTCTTTCTAGAAAACCAACATTTGCATTGCTCAAATCTTATGATAATTGGAAAGTACAGCTTGGGGCAGAGTACACAAAGAACCAGTTTGCTTGTGAATTGTTTGATGGATTAATTCATGATGATGCTTACAAGATTCTCAATGATATTATATATTATAAGGATAGGATATTTTTAGTTCCCGAACCCACATTAAAGAATAAGATCCTTGAGGCTTCCCATGATGTGCCTCTAGCAGGTCATCTAGGGTTTGTGAAGACTTACAAGAAAGTTAAGGAAAGGTTCACTTGGAAGGGGTTGAAGAAGAAGGTGATGGAGTATGTTAGATCATGTGTGGTATGTCAGCAAAATAAATTAGAGCAGACTCATCCAGCAGAGCTCTTACAACCACTTCCTATTCCTGAACAAAAATGGAAAAGTCTATTAATGGATTTCATCACCAGGCTCCCAAAAAGTCAAGGTAAAGACAATATTTTTGTTGTAGATGATAGATTGACTAAATATGCACATTTCTTTGCTGTCACAACTAATTTTGCAGCCATCCAAGCGGCTGAACTTTTCATCAAAGAAGTCTTCAAACTTCATGGCATACCCAAGTCCATCATCAGTGACAGGGATAGCAAGTTCAATACCAATTTTTGGCAAGAATTGTCCAAGTTAGTGAGGACAAGTTTGGACATGAGCACCAGCTACCATCCACAAAATGATGGCCAAACAGAAAGAGTGAACCAATGGCTGGAAGGGTACTTAAGAAACTATGTTACAGGCCAACAAAATTCATGGACTACTTGGCTCCATTTGGGGGAATTCTGTTACAATACTACTTTCCATCTCTCGATTGGTATCTCTCCTTTCAAAGATTTATATGGATATGATGCACTCACTTTTGCTGATATGATATTTGGTGATTGTAAGACACAGAAGGAAAATGATTGGCTCCAAGAGAGTCAAGATATACTTAGAAATCTCAAAGACAACTTGTGGGTAGCACAGAATAGGAAAAAGGAGCATGCAGACACGCATAGAATTGAGCGAGCTTTCCAAGTAGGAAATCTGGTATATTTGAGGTTGCATCCCTATAGACAGTCCTCATTGAAGTCTAAGGGGGATGATAAGTTGTATCCAAGGTTCTATGGCCCCTACCAAGTCTTGAGGAGGATCGGGGAAGTGGCTTATGAGCTAGATTTGCCTCCAGGCAACCGGATTCACAATTTTTTCCATGCGTCCTATTTGAAGAAGGCAATAGGGCAACAAGTCAAGGTTTCACAAGACTTGCCACCCCTTGATGGTGAAGGACATTTGGTGCTGACCCCTGAGAATATTTTGGAGGTCCAAGAAAATAAGCTAAGGAGTAGAATCCTTAAGGAATATTTGGTGCAATGGGAAGGACTGCCTAGTGAGGATGCTACTTGGGAAGGAGAACACATATTACATCATCCCAGTTTGAAATTGCGTGAGGATAAGCAAATCTTGTGTGGGGAGGACTGTCATGTCCCCTCAATAGTGAACATTGGATCAAGTTCATAGCCCAACCAATCCCTTGGGTTGAGGAGAAAACTTCATTTACTACGGGCTTAATTTTTAGTTCCAGGCATTTATTTAATTAGGAGTGTGAATTAATTTTTGTTTAAAGTTTATTCTGCACTTGGAAAAATTATTTTTCATGAATTTAATAATTTGATCATAAATAAATGAGAATAATGCTCCACTAGGGTGCATTAGTGGATGAGGTTGACTTGGAGATGACTTGAAGAAGAAGTTAAGAAGAAAGCATCCAAATCTAGAAAATCGGGAAAAATGAAAGAAAGATGGAGCAAATCAGAAAAGCAACAAAAACTCAGTAAAAGCATCATAAAGCATAAAGCAACACAAAAACAGAAAGCAGGATAAATCAGAAAATCCAGAAAAAGCAGAAAAATCCAAAATAAAAAGTAGAAAAGGAAAAAGGAGGAAAGCAAAGCAAAAAAGAAAAAGGAAGGAAAGCTAGTGTTCCTTAACCACTCATGAGGGTGCATTAACCAAGGAGACTTGCTCCTCAAGTCATTCTCCCTCTATAAATAAAGGAGTGTGCACCCCCTTCACATATTTTTTTAGTTTGAGTATTGGTATGAGAGCAATTGTGCCTCAGATACTTGGGAGATGTGCCCCTAGTCCAAGCTAGGTGATGTGCCCCTACCTCCTGTGAGAGGATGATGGTATTCAACCATTATCATTGATTTTTATTGCAGGTCATGTAGCTGATCAAGTCTAGTTCGAATTTCAGAAGAAGCATCGTGAATTCTATGGTTCGAACCTCCAAGCTTCCTGTGGATTTCTAGTGCTAGATTGTTGTGTTGAGAGGAGAGGATTTTTTCTGATATTTTGGGAAGCCTCTTGGCTCCTATATGATGTAATTACAATCATTATGATCCTATGATATCATACATAAACTTCCATATTGCAGAAGTCTGAAATATTCTGGGTTTTCTTCACTCCTTCTAGATTTGCATAGAATTTGACTAGTTTTCAGAATGCATTTGATAAATGAATGATTCTTGATCCAAATGAAGTGATTCTTGTTCCTGTAATTGCTTAAGTTGTCATATGTATGATTACTAGTCTCGGATCAGAATTTTGTGAGCCTTCATGGCCTATTTGGGAGTCATTAATTCTAATTAGTTGTGTAATCCTAGTAAGTAATTTTTGTCATAACTTTGTGAGAATTCATCAGAACTTTATGTAGCTTTATGGAATTTAACTCGACTATATATTGACTGTTAATTGATTTTATTTATCCTCCTAAATTCAGAATCCTTCACCAATAGCTTCCAGTCAATGAATGGTGATAACTAGCTTGCATATGTTAGGGTGCCCATGAGCATTGTAGTAGACTTCAGCCTTGCTAATTTTGAACAATCAATGGTCCCAGTGATTTTTGAAAAGGTATTATCAGCCATCATAGTCCTCCTCTCATCCAGAGTGTTTGATATTGCCAACCTCCAGTAAAACTAGCCTCTGAATCCATTGTTTTTAGCTGAGTCTGGTCAGAGTTGGAGTTAGTGTATCATCAGCCCTAGTTGGTACATTACACATAGCTACTATTGTGATATCTCCTTTTCGAAATTTGATTGTAAACTTGACCATAAGAATGATCAAAAGAGGCATCAATTTAGAAAATTTTCAAACTTTTTATCTATTAATGTAAAGTATTGTCTTTAAAACTCTAGTTCCCTTGTAAAATTTCTCGTAATTGCTTAAAAATGGTTGAACATATTCAAAATGAACTCCATGGCATGGCACAAAGGAATTAAAAACTTGTATGGATAAAAAGATTTTATTAAATAGTTTATGAGATCCTATTGAAAAAAAGGTAGAATCCAATCATTAAATCATTAATGTAATGGAAAAGCTATAACATCGATAATTTTCTCAATCAAGTTTATTATATTTTGCATTGAAATCTCGATACCATGTTTATTAAATACAAACTCTTACCCTTACCAAGTTTCTATTTCTTTATTTACACATTTTAAAATTTATCTTATATATGATAATATGTACATTCACTTAACTAAACACACATCTCACATGCACAATTATATATATATACATTCACTTAACTAAATACCCATCTCATATGCACAATTAAGTAAAGACATTTTCCTCCTCCGTGGTTTGATTGAGAGTATGATGTGCAATGTAAAATATCATAGTGTCGAGTTTCTGTTTCCTCGTATCCAAGTATTTGAAATAGCCCTTTCCTCTTACCAATATTTTAATGATATAGGCTAACCGGATCAAGTGTACAATGTTAATGATTATTTCCTTTGATTTGTTTGACCATCGATATTTACAAACTAATTCCAAGTGTTCCAAATTACAACTTGATTGTAGTATTACTAACAAAATTAATCATCAAATAGATAGAGAAGGGTATACAACGCAAAAGTTCCAAGCTCCTATTAGAAATTATGGAATTAACTGAATCAACATGTACACAATAAAGATCGTAATATGAGACTTTCATTGATAGCATACTTAGACATTATACTCTATTTGTTAACAAGTATATCTTAATGATGATGGATTTATTGGTTCCTAATTATATTGATAGATGTTTATATTTTAGAATTTGGGGTGGCTTATCATTTATGCTTTTTCTAAATTGAAGGATGATGAGACAAGTGTACTATCTAAATTGATTTTATGATCATTATTCAAAATTTCAAATAAACAATTATAAAATTATATATATATGTATATAAAATAACCGGTAGTTGATGCATGGATAAGTCATAGTTCATGCATGGATAACAAATAAACAACCCATTTAACTAAAAAAAGGTTACAGGTAGCCTGAGGCATAAAAAAAATAGGTGATTATAACTAAGCATGGAAAACAAATAAAAGATAACTTCTTCATGACACTTAACTTGTAATCTATGGGCATTCACCAACCACAAATTAAGTGATTGTGCTAATATTTACATCTCTTCTCTTGCAATTGAAAGATTATCAATGATGAGGACTTCTCATTCACAATCAACATTTGAACTACTTTGCTAGGACTATTCGCTTAGCACTATATAAAATTCTTTCCTCTCACGTCAAAAATCTAAATATTGAATCTACCTTAAGCAAATCATTATTATTGACCAACCATTTCCCAATTCCTATGATAAGGTAGTAGATGTTGATTCCTATGAGACTTAACATCCAATCGACCTTACATCAACCACCATCTGCCACACCATTAAGAACAATCATCGTTTAACTACACTTAATGAAACAATTGTATTTTCTAACTTAAAAGTCGTTCAAGCTTGGGATGTATTTTTGGCCGAGAATTCTTTTATTTTTTAATATGAAGGAGATTCTTGTAAATGAGGACGATGGATTAATACTAGATTATGTAGTAGTTTAAGGATTTATGAGTTATATATCCCCGTGAACACAACATATTTTATGAAAATATGTATTTTGATTTCAAATATTATCAGTTTGTTCACACAATAGGGTTCACGATGACTTTTGAGAGTCAATGGGGAAAACACTTTGGAAATGCTAGAACTAGATTGAAGACCATGGGTGTCTTTTTAGCGATGTGCATCAACCAATTAGAAATGAGATATACACGTTTGTGTATGCCGTATGGGGTAGTTATGATGTAGTTCAAATAGTTTTTACATATCATTCAAGGATACATATCGCTGAGCATCTCTGATACACACTATATTAATAAATTTTACTGGCCTTCTATTTTAAACATGCCATTTTGATAAGAACTACTGGCCCGGCCTAAAAAAAGTCTAATTGGCCCTTTAAACAACCTCAAATATTGTGTAAAATGACAATGTTTCTTTCCTACATGGATGAAATGACAATGTTTCTTTCCTACATGGATGAGTAGGAGAGCTTTTAAATTTGGCATTAAATTTCATGTATTTTGTTTCTCCTAAAGTCCACTTACTTTGGTTTCTTCATTTCCAGCTATTTTAAAATTTGTTTTATTTTTATTTTTACATTTAAATTGACTTGTTGGACACAAAACCAAGTTAAATTGATAAAATTGTAGTTTTGAAATTTTTATAGACCAAAATCAGATTTAGTCAACAATTTGTCTATACATAAAGTGGCAAACCAATTACTATGGCATAATGTGTTGGAGCAAGGGAACCAACCACTCACTAAGGTTTTTATTAACTATGTCCACTTTTGTATCTCAGATCCACTTTCTATGGACAGTTATGGTTAAATACTATTTATATGGTCTCATTATTGTTGTTTAGATCCCTTACTCAAACCTATTTATAGTTGATCCTTATGGATCGATTTATGATCAATATTATTAAGAAGGTGTATGTTAGCACCACCATTCCTTATTGGAAGTTTCTTTTCTTTTTTTATTGTTCATTATTTACTTATATTCCCAACATGGTATTAGAGCGCTTGGGTTCATGGTATGGAACTATGCAGAAGTTTAAGAGAGTTTTGGCCGTGATTAGGGTTTATGTAGAACTTTGAATCTGTGGCTTAGTGCATTCCTTAATATGAATTGTTCCTTGCATACTGGGACAAATAATTACCTAGCTCGTGGATTTCTCCTTTGACTTGTGATGTGGGTTATCAATGCATGATTGAAACACTACCTTTTGAAGACTATCAACTTGTTTCAACAACTATTTTGAGGCGCAGTATAAGTGCTAACCAAAACGCCCCCGACCCGTTGGAATCCGGCAAAACAATTGGGGTTGAAATCGCAATTTGGAGTGCTCAAATTGTAATTTTAGCAATCCGGTCATTTTAAAATCGGGCATTTAGTCTAGAACAGGAAAATACGATCGTTGAAATTGCAAAATTGTGGAAATAGCAATTTCCAAGAACAATTTTGGCCGGTTTTTATTAAAAATTCGCCGAAAAAGAGGGGCGTTTTAGTTGTCTTTTATCCTACTCGCTATTTTGATGATGTGAAGAGTGGATTTTCTTTGCATTCTTAACTTGTTAGTCATTGATTGGATAGCTTATGACATAGAAATTAACAATACCGCTTGAAGAATTAAGTGTGGTGACTAGATATGATAAGTATGTTGTGGTTTTGTTTGGATTAGAGGTCTAGTTTCTTGAAGGGACGATTGGCATCGATGGTACAACCTGCGAGTCGATCTATTATCTGCTTGATTGGTTGATTCGATCTGGTCTATGTGGGAGTGGTATAAGGGCTAACTAAAACGCCCCCGACTCGTCGGAATCCGGCAGAACAACTCTACCAAATTCACAATTTGGAGTGCTCAGATCGCAATTTCGGCGATCTGGGTAGTTTTTAAATTGGGCAATTAGTCTAAAACAAACAATCCCAACTGTTGAAATTAGAAAAATGCGAAAATAGCATTTTCCAACAAGAATTTTAACCGGTTTTTAAACCAAAATCACCGGAAGAGCGGGGCATTTTGGTTGTCTTTTATCCTACACGGTCTATGTGGACCCAACTAAGGGTGATTAAAGAAATGCCTTGAGTTTATTGAAGACTAAAGGTTTATTGATTGCGTGGAAGGTGTTGAGACCGTTGACTGCCACTTTTTTAGTTTGGGTTGTCAACTTAAAAGTTCAGCTTGAGGATCCTTTGGCTGTTAACCAAAAAAATTGTTTGCTTGAAACAATCTTTGCACCATCGAATGAAGTGCATGCTTGTTTTGGTCATCAACTATCTTAAGGCCTTTTACTGCATTTCAACTTAACTACTCTTTTACCCATCATTTTATTTGCAGGAAGCATCGACTAGCTAATGAATTGTGATAATCTATTGGAGGTGGCTTCATGGATCATTTATGAGAATAGAAGATTGAAGTGCAAAGATAAATTTGGATTATTGTTGAGATCAACACTCCTGCTCATTTGTCCCTCTTCTACCAATAGAAATAAGAGTTTGTTGACTATATTACATCACTTTTTTTGCAATTGAATAAATAATTTATCATTTTTCTATATATTGCTCAACGTACTATATTGTTGATTTTTCAACTTGAAGTTTGGAAACAATTTATTATTGTTTACTATTTCACTATTATTGAAGATCAATAAATAGGAGATAAATGATTTGGATCGTCTGCATTGAATATGGGTATGCTAGATGAAGATCATGAATCTTTGGATTTCCAAAAATTGCAAGAGATTCGAGAGAACACGTTGACCTTGTAAGAATCTCAGAATCGGCTTCACAGAGAAGTAGAAGCCTTGCATACTCTCGTTGTTGAATTGTAAGCATCAAAAGAAGGACTAAAGAATCAATTGAATACTTATCATTCATTTCTAGGAAATGAAGCTTCTATGTTTCAGACTTCATCTTGTGAAGAGTGGATGACAAATCTAGGAAGATTGTTGTCTTGGAGAGCACCATGGAAAATATTTTCCAAAATATTATGGATGAATTTGGGGACTATATAGATCTCATTGATGATCTGGTGGATATATTACAGCTCTTTCTCATGTTTAAAAGGTTACCTTGAAGGAGAAAATTTGCAAATCAGAAGAAACTAATACCTAGCTAGCTAATGAGGTTGCCCACTGCGGCAAGCCTCCATTGATGAGTTTCGTGAAGAAGCTTCTCTTCAAGATGATAATAATTGTATGTTTGATGAATATCAAGAAATATTGAAAGAAGATTATGATTCCTTTTTTTGCAGTTGGCAGAGAAAGATGAAACTATAATGGATTTGTAGGAGTCCAAGTAGAGTCTTGAACTGGAGATCATCTGACTGCAAGAAGCTGAGACGAAGGCTAGTGATCCTATTGAGATGCCAGGATCACCTATTACTTATTATACCTTTGATAATCTTGCTTGTATCCCAACTATTTATACACTAGCTTATATTATAATAAAGATGTTGATGATGTTTTTATTTTATCTTCTGATTTGTTGGATACTGACACTATTTATCCTAGTTTTGAGAAACACACTACAATTATAGGTTCTCGACTACTAAGAATGATAGAAAACACTAGAGGACCTGGGAAGAATAGATAGGGTATTGTTACCCCTATTACTCCAGTTAGATGAAGTCACTTAGAGCATGTATTAGCTATGATGTTGTCGTTTCCTCCTTGTCTACACCTAGTTTTGTTAACATCGAAAAAGTGTTATTTGTTGGTAGACATGTTCATATAGAGTTGCTTGAAGAACAAACTGTTGATGATTATGATGCATAGATTGATGAATTAGATACCTTTGATGAGCTAGAAATTGACAATGTTGTTATAGATTACAATATTTCTTATATGAAGGGTTGTTCTGCTCTCGTCAATGAATTAGAACCCGATCCTTCATCATGTATTCTTCTAGAACAAAAATATGTTCCATATAGTCATTCTCATTAGAAGAATCAGAGGAATTTTACTAGGAACCAGGAATCTTGGAAAGATGGCAACTTTGTTTTCAGAGCTTTGTAGAAAAGACATGAAAGATAGAACCATGGACCAATGCTTCCCACTTGGATAGATTGGGGTTGCATTGATCAATGATGGAAGAATTTGAATAGATGCTTGAGCAATTCATACAAATGTGTACCATTGATTGTATAGATGTACAATGCTCCTCTTGCCTACTTTTGATTGCTTTGGAGTGGTCAATTGAGGCTCTACCATGGATGGAAATCGATTGGAGTATCAATTGGGATGTTTTTTGACACACACACACACACACACATGTTGGTCACTTTAATTGCTAAAATAATTCACAAACAAAGTGCTCAATATAAATTGTCAACCCAAGGAAGTCTGGTTATTTCAAAGGCAATCAAGAAAAATACATGCATAAACACTCAGTAACTGATTCAATCAACTAAGAAGTTAAATCCTAAATTTCCACTGCAAGAAATAAAAATTATATTCTATAGTTGTAGCATACAATCATAAGGATCATTCCTCTCGCTTAGACAGAGCCACACATAGTTCTACCAATTTCAGCAGTTCATAAAAGAAAACAAACAATAATGAAATTAAGTGACAGAGCACAGGTGTAACAACGATCATTCTACGGTCCAATAAAACACTTCAAAAAGGGAAATCACACACCATACAATCGATTGTTTTAGCAAGCCACACTTCTATCCGATCAACTGTTCAGCAAAATGATAAAAGCGGTAAAAGAAAAATCATGCCCTAAGTAATCACACTATTTCAGCAACTCAAATTTAAATTTAATTGCAATTCCACACCAAGGAAAATTAAAGAAATCAAATAAATACCTAATTGGGCAACTCAGAAAGAAGGTGGACCCTTGCCTCCTGACATAGATGCCTCTACACACTACATGGAACTAGTACTCAGAAGATCAGGAAAATACTGCCAATTTCATTAATATAGTAAAGTCAGATACAATATGCTTCCACTCCTGTTACATTTCTTCCTTTCCAATCATAAGCTTAAACCCCTCGTGGACAACCCAGTCCTCTTCTAAATACCAAGATGAAACATTTTAGATCATTCAAATTCGGACATCCATGAGGATCGAATATCCTTAGGCTGTCGAATCAATATCGAAAATAGAAACAGTGACGTACATTATTACAAAATAGAAATTGTTTCATAAACATCTCTGATCTCAATATATTAAACTGGTCCAGCACAAAATGAGTTTCATCCATCCACACAGATGAGTAATTTAAGTTCCTCTTGCAACGGCCCGAGATGGAGTCCCGAGAAGGTGAAACTGCTTGCCACGTACTCTTCCATCTATGTGTATCAGCAGGCTATACACTGTAATACCCCTATTTTGACCCTTATATTTTATTGGCTTAATGTAAATATTGTGTAAATACAGTGTGTATTTTCCCTAGTATGGAGCTCAAGGCCAAGGCCCCACTAGTGGATGTTCAGGTTTTAATTGCATAGGCAAGTATTTGACAATTTGATTATCCATGAGTTGTTAAGCCATGAATAAATGTAAATGATGTGATTATTAATTAATGCAATGAAAATACCCAAGAAGTTGGCTAAGGAGGCAACCAATGAGAAGGGGCCATGTGTATCCATTAGGGAGAGTGGAGAGGGTTATGGATTGTTACCCATGCTGCCACATGTCCAATTGTGAACCCATTTGACTCACCATGTTGACATTAATGCAACTGTAAGATGGTGGTTGAGGGAACCAAACCCATGAATTCGATGGAGTAGGGGCAACCTGCGGATCCGTATGGCAAGGTATGGACCTGTGCGTTTCTTGTCCCTTGAGCCACTCCATGTCTGGGAATTCGCCCATTTTGTTTGCTAACCATGGATTGACCAAGAACCCAATTCATACACACACCTGCAGAGTCAAGCCGGGAAGAAAATAAGTAAAAATTATGATTTCTTGTGTAAGCCAAATGGACAAAGCCGAGAACGCCCAAGGAAACCATGTGCAAGAATGCAATAGGTTGGTATAGCCATAGATTGGTCTGTGGGATAAATTGCAGAGCCGGAACGGCCTAGAAAACCCATGAGAATCACTTAGACCCTTTTTACAGAAGATCGAATTGAAAGGCAGAGTTTAGAGCGTGGCGATGTGAGTAATTTTCTTGCATATAATAGAGTTAAAGGTCAAAGTAGGGTTGGGTCTGATTGATAAACCTAGTGAAGGTTGTAATCTCATGAAGAACAACAACTGAATCTTTATATGGCCACCCTGAATAGAACTGGAGGGAGGGGGCCTTGAGGGACTATGCAGCAGAGAAGAGAGCCTTCCTTGTGTTAGGTGAGGTAGGTAATGTGGGTTTCATGCTTGTTGAGTGGTATGAGATGCTTGCAGCTCTGTGGTATAGCTCACTAGATTAGAAACATCCCCCCTTGTTCCCTGGATTGCTTGATAAACCCAAATATAGGTTGGCTTAGCACTCGGATGAGAGCTTGATTGTGAGTGAGTTCATTAGCCCTCCTTAGTGGATACACAGCCCAACTCGAGGGTGCTCTCTCAGCTGAAAGAGTACAATATGGACAGATGCCTAAGGTTGGGTAGAAAGTTGTCCTCACTTAGCCAGTTGCTTGGGGCAGCTTCAGTTCCAAAACATAAGTGTTTCTATGTGTTAAATGATGCAAATTCATGTGTTATAACTATTTGTTAATCCATGCTTGTCATGCTCTAGACTAATGAATGGATGGCTCCATGAACTTGCTCATTAGGAAGCCATATATAGGCTTGAATATAAGATTGAATGCATGTTGGAATACTTCATTGTTTACATGAATGATGTGCATGGCTAACCCCTGCAGGTTGTTGATATGATTAGCTAACTTAGTCCATTATATATGTTCATTATGCATTGTATTCAACCTTCCAAGGAATGGTTAGACTTCACCTGGACTTGGGGAAGAAAGGGGATAACCCCTGATGTGTTTCAGAGCCCCTCTATGGTCAGGTGAAGGGAGAATTCATGGCAGGAAGGAGGCAGAATCCATGGCAGAAGGATAAAGGCACTTAGGTGGGGTTATGCATAGAAATTCAGTTGTAAAATTATAGGGTTGAAGTGCTCAGATGGGGTGGGGATTGCACCATTGGATAGAGCTCTACAAAATATTTCCAACAGTACCAACCTTGTCCCATTTGGACCAAGGATGAAGGAGTTATGCCCCTCATAATTTTTCCCTAGAAAGTTTGCACGAGCAGAGGAGGTACTTCCGCAGTTCCCCATTTGAAATGTGGATTGCGGATTGCAGATGTTGGAAAAATAACATTGGATTGGACTTCCGCATTCCCGCATTCCGTAATGCAGATTGCAAAATGCGGAAGGAGAAATTTTACAAGGAATTGGAATTGGACTTCCACATTCCCGCATTCGCAATGCGGAAGGGAAATTTTCCGAAGGATTGAATTTGGGATTCCGCATTCCCACATTCTGCAATGTGGATTGCAGAACACGGAAAGAGAAATTGTCGGAAGGGTTATTTTTGGCACTCTGCATTCTGAATCGCGCAATGCGGATTGCGGATTGTGGAATGCGGACTGCAGATCGATGACCATTGCGGTTGTGTGTGGATTTTGAAGAATTTAGAGAAAAAAATTGAATTAGAGGGTCTCCCATGGCCTCTGAAGGCCACTTGGGAGGTTAGGGGACGTGACAAAGTGTTATCAGAGCTTCAGTTGTAGACTGGGAGATGTTAGGGCCAAGCCGTGCATGAAATTTCGGTTAAGAAATGCGCCCATGGCGTGGTTTTGATGAACTTATTTGATTAATTGATTGACCAATCACTAATTCTAGACTTGAATGGATATGTTAGAGTTTAAATTGCATGCTTGTAATGTCTAATAGATATCTCTGTTATGCACAGTGACAGAAGCAATAGTAAGTTGAGTTGTATAGCAGGACAGCGCACAGAAAAGGCGGAAAATGGTAACCTTCAACGATGCGCATGATCCGTTTGAGCCAAATGACGATGTGTTGGGTGAGCACTTGCAAGAAGCACATACAGGGGCTAAGTCTGACGGAATAAGGGCACAAGTAACGCCCCCAAACTTGGTCGATACCATGGTAAGCTTCAACGAGCAGTTGATGAAAGCACATGAAGAACAACACCAACTCAATGCGGCAATATTGCAGAGCCTCACAGACATGCATCACAGGATAAATGGTGGTTCTAATCCAAGCAATGAAGGTCAAGAAGAACAGAATGCAGGAAGTCAGTCTAGGGGTCGTTCTAAGAGAAAGACTCAAGCCCTAGAAGGAGTTCTGTGAGTAGAAGGAATAGAACACCCTCTCCTAGGTCTTCATCTAATAGGTCATATGATCCTAAGGGTTCCCAAGGAATCCCAAGACACACTTCCAGTAAAAGAAAGAGCAGAAAGAATCACAGAGGTAGTCCACAGGGTCAATTTAAGAAGGCAAGGCCTCCCACTTTTGATGGTGGAAGCAAAGAAGGTCAAGCAGCATATCCATGGCTTCTTGGAATTAAAAAGTACTTCATAATGCACGGGTATTCATAGAATGAAAAGCCTAGGGTTTCCATCTATAACCTTAGTGGAAGAGCTTCAATCTGGTGGGAACACCTCATGCAAGTGAAGGGAATTAGTGAAAGAAGAATCAGCTCGGAAAGGTTTAAAAGATACTTCCAGGAGAAATACCTATCAGCTAGGTATTATGATAACAAAAGAAAAGAGTTCAATGAAATCATATTATGGTATAATACCATGGATGAGCATGTCCACAAGTTTCTAGAGTTGTTGAGGTATGTATACTACATCAAGGATGAAAGAGTGAAAATACAATGTTTCCTTGGTATTCTAGCATGGAATTACAAAGATAGGATAGAGTTTGTAAATCCACCAAGTTTGGATGAAGCCATCAGAATGGCAGAGCATTTCTATGAGCAGGGTAAAGGTAAATCAAATATGCAACCAGCATGGAAAGGTAAGCCCAGAGGAAGGTTTGAATAAAAGAAAATTGGATTCAAACCACCATTCAGAAATCAGCCCAGAAGTTCTCCACAGGACCAGCAAGCAAGAAGAGAATTTAAGCCAGTTGTAGCAGCAAAAAAGGCACCAAAAGGGCCACTCCAATGTTGGGGATGCAAAGGAAATCATATGCTTAAATATTTCCCACATCAGAGGGAAAATCGAAAGATCTTGCACAACATTGAAGGAGTAGCTACAGTGGGAGACATGGCAAGGCAAACACCTAGGATTTATGCAGCACTGGATGATCACCAAGCAGACCATCAATCAGTAGTGGTGGAGATTGAAGGTAAGATTGCTAAGAAATCTATTTATTTTTTGATTGATCCAGGGTCTACTCATAGTTATGTGTCTCCTGGGGTAGTTGAAAGTTGTTCTCTTGGTAAAGTAAATCATTGTAAGGCTTGGCTAGTTCAATTAGCCATAGGAACCAAGAGGAAGGTAAGTGAAATAGTGAAGGAGTGCCCCATAGAATTGAATGGGATCCTCACATATGCAAAATTAAATGTCTAACCATTGGGGTCGTATGATGCCTTAATTAGCATGGATTGGTTGGAAATACATAGAGCCAAGCTGGACTGTTATGAGAAATAACTTGAATGCATTGATGATGAAGGAAGGCCAAGGTTAGTGAAAGGAATTCCTAAGCATGTTTTAGTAAGGCATATTTCATCCTTACAGTTGAGAAAGTTCTACAAAAAGGGTTGCCAATTATATGTTGTGCATATATCAGATTCAGTAGAAGATAAAAGACTCAGGTTAGAATACTTTCAGCTGTTATAAGAGTTCCACAATGTATTCCTAGATGAAGTGCCAGGGCTGCCACCCAAGAGAGACATTGACTTTTCCATTAACCTTATTCCAGGGGAAACACCAATTTCCAAGGCTCCATATAGAATGAGCAAACTAGAATTGGTAGAATTGAAGATGCAACTGCAATAATTAATGGAAAAAGAATATATCAGACCTAGTTTATCTCCTTGGGGTGCACCTGTGTTATTTGTCAAGAAGAAAGATGGCACATTGAGGTTGTGTATTGATTACATGCAGCTTAATAAAGCGACAGTTAAGAACAAGTATCCATTTCCCATGATTGATTACTTGTTTGACTAAATGAAGGAAGCTAGAGTGTTTTCAAAGATTGACTTGAGTTCGTGGTACCATCAAGTGAGGATTAAGGAAGAAGACATTCATAAGACTACTTTCAGAACGAGGTATGGCCATTATGAATTCATAGTGGTGCCATTTGGTCTTACCAATGCACCTGCTACATTCATGTGTTTCATGAATAATGTCTTCAACAAATATTTGGATAAGTTTGTGATTGTATTCTTGGATGACATCCTTGTATATTCAAAAAATGAAGAAGAGCATAATAAGCATTTGAGAATAGTATTGCAAGTCCTTAAGGAGCACCAGTTGTATGCAAGGCTAAGTAAGTGTGACTTCTATCAGCAGAAAGTACAATATTTGGGTCATATTATATCAGCAAAAGGCATTGCAGTAGATCCAGAGAAAACTGAAGCCATCATGGATTGGCCTACTCCAAGGAATGCAACAGATGTTATATATTTTATGGGAATTGCAAGTTACTACAAAAGATTCATTGGAGGATTCTCCAAGATAGCTAACCCAATCACTTCATTGCAAATGAAAAATATCAAATTTATATGGTCTAAAAAATGTGAGAAGAGTTTTCAGTAGCCGAAGGAATTGCTTACTAGTGCCCATGTTCTTAAGATTGCACATACAAAGAAAGACTTTGTGGTATGCACAAATGCTTGCATTGAAGGGTTCAGTGGATTACTCATGCAAGAAGGGTTTGTAATCTGCTATGAGTCCAGAAAGTTAAAGGAGCATGAAAGGAACTATACCACACATGACTTAGAGCTGGAATCCATAGTGCATGCTCTCAAGAGATGGAGACATTATCTCTTGGGAAGAAGATTTGAACTTAGGACTGATCACATGAGTTTAAAATACTTGTTTGAACAGCCAAATCTGAATGCTACGAAAACCAGGTGGATGGAGTTTCTTTGTGAGTTGATTTGGAGATTAAGCATGTCAAAGGTAAGGAGAATAAGGTTGATGATGCACTCATCAAAAATTCCATACTGCAGCAGTGAGTGTGTGTAAATCAGATTTGAAGGCAAGGATTCTAGAAGCTCAAAACAATGATGAAGTCTACCTTCAAGTCAAGGAGAAATTGCAACAAGGTATTTTGGGTGAAAAGTATGCAAGATATCAGCTGGGTGAGGAGGATGTTCTCATTTATCAGGGTACCAGACTGTACATTCCAGATAGTGCAGATTTGAATAAGCTTGTGATGGATGAGATACATCAAAGGCCATATTCTAGACACCCAGGATATCAGAAAAATATAACAGCAGCAAGGAAACAATACCTTTGGCATGGTATGTATAAAGACATAGCTGAGTACATTGCTAGGTGTCAGAAGTTCCAACAAGTAAAGGCAAAGCATCAACACCCAACAGGATTGTTGCAACCATTTCTCATTCCAGAATGGAAGTGGGAAGTGATCTTTATGGATTTTATAACAAGTTTGCCAATGACAGTGAAGAAGCATGATTCAATCATGGGAGTGGTGGACAAGCTATCAAAGGTAGCTCATTTCATTCCATTCAAGTACACTCACAAGGCTAATGACATTGTAAATATTTTCACGAGAGAGATATTCAGATTGCATGGATTTCCCAAGGCAATAGTTTCAGATCATGATACAAAGTTCACATCTAATTTTTGGAAAGGATTGTTCCAGGAATTAGGAACTCAATTGAACTTTAGCAAAGCCTATCATCCTCAGAATGATGGTTAGAATGAGAGAGTAAATCAGATTTTTGAAGACATGTTGAGGATGTATGTGATGGACAAGCCATCTAAGTGGGAAGACTATCTACATTTGGTAGAGTTTGCATACAACAATGGACTTCAAGCATCATTGAATATGAGTCCTTTTGAAGTGTTGTATGGAAAATGATGCAGAACTCCAGTGAATTAGGATAGCCTAGTGAACAGGGTAGTACTTGGACCAGAAATGATTAAGAAAATGGAGCAAGAGATTATTAAGATCAGGTAGAATTTGAAGGCAGCACAGGACAGGCAGAAGAGTTATGCAGATCTGAAAAGAATGCATAAGGAATTTCAGATTGGGGATCATGTATACTTGATAGTGAAACCAAGGAATAGTTCCATGAAGTTGGGAAGTTGTGCCAAGTTGGCACCAAGATATTGTGGGTCATTTGAAGTGCTTGATAGGATAGGACCAGTTGCATATAAGATTGCATTTCCTGCTAACATGAAAGCTCATAATGTTTTCCATGTCTCTTTGCTTAAGAAATATGTACATGATCATAATCACATAATTGATTGGAATGTGATACAGGTGGAACCAGATGGAGAGTTCCAAGTGGATCCTATATGCATACTCGACAAGAAGGTCACTTTGCTCCGTAACAAGGCCATAGGGAAGGGAAAGGTGCAATGGAAGCACCTTAGTCCCAAAGAGGCCACATGTGAACTGAAGGATGCCATGAGAGAGGCATTCCCATTTTTGTTCAGTTTTGAGAACACTGAGGACAATGTTATTTAAGGGAGAGGGAGTTGTAATACCCGTATTTTGACCCTTATGGTTTATTGGCTTAATGTAAATATTGTGTAAATACAGTGTGTATTTTCCCTAGTGTGGAGCTTAATGCCAAGGCCCCACTAGTGGATGTTCAGGTTTTAATTGCATAGGCAAGTATTTGACAGTTTGATTATCCATGAGCTGTTAAACCATGAAGAAATGTAAATGATGTAATTATTAATTAATGCAATGAAAATACCCAAGAAGCTGGATAAGGAGGCAACCAATGAGAAGGGGCCATGTATATCCATTAGGGAGAGATGAGGGGGTTATGGGATTGTTACCCATGCTGCCACATGTCCAATTGTGAACCCATTTGACTCACCATGCTGACATGAATGCAACTGTAAGAGGGTGGTTGAGGGAACCAAACCCATGAATTCGATAGAGTATGGGCAACCTGCGGATCCGTATGGCGGGGTATGGCCATGTTCGTTTCTTGTCCCTTGAGCCACTCCACGTCTGGGAATTTGCCCATCCTGTTTGCTAACCATGGATTGACCAAGAACCCAATTCATACACACACCTGTAGAGTCAAGCCGGGAAGAAAACAAGTAAACATCGTGATTTCATGTGTAAGCCAAATGGACAGAGCCGAGAACTCCCAAGGAAACCCTATGCAAGAATGCAATCGGTTGGGACAGCCATAGATTGGCCTGTGGGATAAATTGCAGAGTTGGAATGACCTAGAAAACCCGTGAGAATCAATTAGACCCAGTTTGCAAAAGGCCGAATTGAAAGGCATAGTTTAGGGCATGGCACTGTGAGTAATTTGCTTGCATAACAGAGTTAAAGGTCAAAGTAGGGTTGGGTCTGCTTGATAAACCTACTGAATGTTGTAACCTCATGAAGAACAATAGCTGAATCTTTTTATTCCCACCCTTAATAGCACTGGAGGGAAGGGGCCTTGATGGACTGTGCAACAAATAAGAGGGCCTTCCTTATGTTGGGTGAGGTAGGTAATGTGGGTGTCATGCTTGTTGATTGGTCTGAGATGCTTGCAACTCTGTGGTCAAGCTCACTAGCTTAGGAGCATCCCCCCTTGTTCCATGGATTTCTTGATAAACCCAGCTATAGGTTGGCGTAGCACTGCGATGAGACCTTGACTGTGAGTGAGTTCATTAGCCCTCCTTAGTGGATACACAACCCAACTTGGGGGTGGTCTCTCAGCTGAAAGATTACAAGTTGGATAGATGCCTAAGGTTGGGTGGAAAGTTGTCCTCACTTATCCAGTTGCTTGGGGTGGCTTCAGTTCCAAAAGATAAGTGCTTCTATGTGTTAAATGATGCAAATTCATGTGTTATAACTATTTGTTAAGTCATGCTTGTCATGCTCTAGACTAATGAATGGATGGCTCCATGAACTTGCTCATTAGGAAGCCATGTATAGGCTTGAATATAAGATTGAATGCATGTTGGAAGACTTCATTGTTTACATGAATGATGTGCATGGCTAATCCCTGCAGGTTGTTGATATGATTAGCTAACTTAGTCCATTATATATGTTCATTATGTGTATTCAAACTTCCAAGGGATGGTTAGACTTCACTTGGATTTGGGGAAGAAAGGGGATAACCCATGATGTGTTTCAGAGCCCCTATGTGGTTAGGTGAAGGGAGAATTCATGGCAGGAAGGAGGCAGAATCCCTAACAGAAGGATAAAGGCACTTAGGTGGGGTTATGCACAGATATTCAGTTGGAAAATTAGCAGGGTTGGAGTGCTCATATGGAGTGGGGATTGCACCATTGGATAGAGCTCTCCAATATCTTTCCAACAGTACCAACCTTGTCCCATTTGGACCAAGGATGAGGGATTTATGCCCCTTAGAAGTTTTCCCTGGAAAGTTTGCGGGAGCAGAGGAGGTGCTTTTGCAATTCCACGGATTGCGGATTGCGGACATTGGAAAAATAACATTGGATTGGACTTCCGCATTCCCGCATTCTGCAATGCGGAAGGAGAAATTTTTCGGGGAATTGGAATTGGACTTCTGCATTACCGCATTCTGCAATGATTGCAGAATGCAGAAGGGAAATTTTTCGAAGGATTGAATTTGGGCTTCCGTATTCCTGCATTCCGCAATGCGGATTGGGGAATGCGGAAAGAGAAACTCTTGGAAGGGTTATTTTTGGCATTCCGCATTATGAATCCCGCAATACGGATTGCGGATTCTGGAATGCAGACTAGGGATTGACGACCATTGCGGCTGTGTGTGGATTTGGAAGAATTTGGAGAAAAAAATGAATTAGAGGGTCTCTCATGGCCTTTGAAGGCCACCTGGGAGGTTAGGGGACGTGAAATACACCCGAATTCTTCGTGGTCTAGATTTCTTTCATTAATCCATCACAAGTTAGCTTAATTAGGAAACAAAATCCATAAACACAGGTAGACTATAAGCATTAATGTAACAAAGTAATAATGAATTATACATGCTCAAGATCATGCTTTTCTGTAAGGAGTATAACAACTGTGGCTATATTAATAAAGAAGAACAAGGTAAAAGTATCATAGGAAAAGAAGGCAAAAAAGGTCATTTTTGGCACCCAACAACACACACACATATATTATTGTTGTTGTTATTTTCTTAATCCCTCGGTTATGTTTAAGGGAGGGGGTAATGGAAGATCATTGATGTGTCAAAAACCAAACTGTTGTCTCCTTGTTGACTTGACTGTCATGTTGAATTGACAAAGACCTTGTTAATACTGACTAAATTATGTTCAACCGAGTTATGTATTATTTTGTATTACGGATGATTAGAATCCAATGACTGATGGATGGTGTTATCACTCCAGGAAGCTCTCTTAGCTTGTGTTCAGAGATGCCTAGTAACTTAAACTTATCTTGAATGATGGGGTTTGTTTGTATCAAATTGGGTGACTGAGATCAAAACTCACATGCTCAGAACACTCATAGGGACACTCAGGGAGACAAGGCCTTAACTACTGCTGTTCATAGGGTTGCTAAAAGGTTAATGAGAGTGGATCCTTATCATGTCAACAGACTCATACACAGAAATTTGTATATAAATGGCTAATCATAACAAAATAAATAACATGTATGTTCAGTTCTCAAATGCCAGAACAGGATAACAGCTATCTAGCATAGACAAATGAGCATACAGGAAATAAACCATCCACCGTAGATACAGAAACATAAGAAAGAGAAATCTAAAAGAAAATAGTAAAAGAAGCTTATATTAACTAAGAAGTCACTGAAGTCTGAAAATACAAATATAGATCAGTCTCTCCAAAATCGAACCCACATTCTACTTTAGTTCTAGGCTTTATAGCCATTACAAAGTTTTTTCAGATCCCAAAAGATGGATCGAATATACTAAAAATAACAACTAAGAATAGTTAATAAAAGATGTAACAGTGTGTCATGATCAAAATAACTGATCCTTGTTGGTACACCTACACTTGACAACTGAGATGAGCCTCTGGGAGTTGGAGGGCAAGTTTGAAACTGCTGTTCTGCAAAAAACCTGTAGGCGTCTTTCTAAAAATAGGCAGGAATATTCCACTGTCAATTCTACCAGCGCTCTCAGTTTGTGACCAGAGGTGATCATGGTGCAATTGAACGCTTATCGATCCCCTGGAAAACACCTTCAAGATTCTAGGACCAACACAAAGGGGTTTGATGCCCGAAGACAAACCTATGCATTTTTTAAGTTTTTGGTAGCTAACAAAACTAGGCTTGAAGGTGATAAGCAACCGAAAGCCTGGTATTCGATGATTAATGAATTAGATTAATGCTTCGCCTAAACCACCGAAACGCTTCAGAGTGCTGGAAAACTTTATTTCTTTTCGGTATCCGAGAGGGTACTGCCTGCATGTAGTAAACCACCAAAACGGGATCCGGCTGCTAATGAATAGCTCCTATGTTCTCCCAAGCTGCCGAAAACAATGTATGATCCATCCTGCAAAAATTTAGCAAAATTGTGTTTCTGTCCCCTTGCTACCTGGACTTTTCTTCCTCCTGGGCCAAAGCCGGAGGGTTGGCAAAGTTGATTGCAGCTGCTGCTAAGGTCTCAAGGTCCGAATGCACCATGGGCTAGGGACTCTGACTTTTTTCCTTACCCTCCAAAGCTTCGACCTTCCTCCTCAAACTGATGTTTTCCCTTATCAACCTAATGTTCCTCCCTCTCATTTTGCCATGTTTCCTGGTCAACCCCTGGAAAGAAACATACATATCATTATACCTTTCGGTCAGCCTCTGATTCTTTTCCTTGATGACTCTCTGGAGTACCTCGCATTCATATGTCTGCTGAGGAGTCGATTGATTTTTTGTGAGGCAGAAATCTTTGTGTTATGAATTGGCCTCTCAGCTACCTACTGACCTTGTTCCTCCACAGGTGTAGGAGAGGGAAAATTGACATAGGCATTCTCTTGTTCCATCATGGATGAGGCTACTTCCTGGGGCTCCTGTTCTGTTGCCACCTCCCCTTTTTCTGCTCCTGCTTCCTGTAATTCATCCTCCTCAAAATCGGTGTATGGGAGGTTTAAGAGATTAGAATTCCTTGAAGGGGTCTCTTCTGAAACAACTCCCTCTTCCTCAGCCTTATCTTTGAATGTCAGTTTCCTTTTGGCATTCATCACCTTTGGGTCTGAGGAAAGGGGTTCAGTTTGAATTAAGGGAATAGCCCTCCTCTTTCTTTTCCCACTTCCGGGGGTGGATGATTTCTTCCCATCCTCTGGTTGCAATTCTGTCTCAAACCCACTCCAGAACAAGAAGAAAGCCCATTTCGTGCTTTTTCTCTGCAATAACTCAGAGACCAAGAGTTTTATCAGGCCATGGTGGTACAATTTGCCTGCAATTTTGGTGGGCTGAGCTTTTACTTGATGTGCCATTTTGGTGAGGCTCTTGTGGAGGTAGAAAGGGAGGTTTAGGGAGCTCTTGCCAGTGAAGTGATCCAGTAGTTTAAAATGGTAAATTAGCACCCTGTTATACCTTCCCTCACAGGTTATATAGACCAGAATGGTCTTCAATAAAAGTTACCATTTATCCTCCAGATATGACATGGGAATGTCTTTTTTACAGACCAGGCCCCTATACTCCAATTTCAGGTATGATTGAAATTCGAAATCCTTTTTGACACTGGTCTTAAACCAGTTTTCTCCGGTTGTTGGAATTTCTGTCACCTGGGCTATAAGGGCCTCGTCCACCTGGAATTATTCCTTGCCTATCACAACCTTACTGCAATCAAATGTGAGGGAAAATGCTTCGGCCACCTGTTGATGAGAACCCTATATCTTTTTGCAGAAATTATAGCAGCCGACATTCTTAAAAAATTGACATACCTCGGGGTGTCCCTCCAGGCAGCAGATGTCACTCAATTCCTTTCTCAGGACCGCTCCTCCTCCTTTCTTCATCAGTAACCTGCTCGTTGGCGCCTGCTGCTCAAACTGGGACTGAGGGGGAGACAGGAAACAGGGAGAAAAAGAGCTCAATCGACGTGGTGTGGGAGAAAACAGAAAGGTGGTGTGGATTTTCGGGAGCTGACTCCAAGGGTATGAAAAGGTGGGTAATCATGAGGGAGTAATGATGGCCACTGCGGCATGATTGCACCGAGGGAACAAATTTCTAGAAATGTTGTTATGTGGATGGGAAACGAGGTTCGACTGGTCAGAGTTATGGCGATGGTGTCCGGCCTTCCCTCGGGGTAATCGTGTTTTCGCTGAAATGGCTCTTTCGGCGGCTAAGCCATGATGGGTTCCCTGAATTATGACCAAAACCCCCCAATTTGACGTTTCCACCAATCGACACCAACTCCCTTTTCAGCAGCCGATAATCTGCCCTTAATCCCGTTTTCCACCGGAAAATGATCTTAACCCGTGCTTTTGGATTTCAGTGGCCGTAGACGACCCAGCTTTTGGATGTTAAGCTACAGGAAGTATCCTCCTTTTCGATGGATAATGAACACCGTTGTGTTCATCCAAACCCCCGAAACGACCTCACGGATTACAAAAATGACTTTTTCTTTTCGGCGGCTAAGCAAGGTTCTGAACATGCACCGCGAACTGCCGAAAACACTTACCTTTCGGTGGCTAATGAACACTGTCGTGTTCACCCAAGCCACTGAAACTGCCCCACCACTTGCGCTGTGATTTTACCCTTTCGGTAGCTGGGGCGTATTTTCTTTCACATGATAAGCCACCAAAAACAGGGTTTTCTGTAGCTAATGAACCATTGCCAGGCCCACCTAAGCTACCGAAACCTGAAATTTTCTTTTTGAAGGACAGCTAACTTTAAACAGTTATTTCAGACTTAGTTACCTTCTTCAACCTATCAGAACGGACCTTAAACACACGTAAAAGAACAAAAATTAAAGACTTCCTATCACCTAGACACCATGACTAGTCTATGTTTATTGAGGAGATAACATCTGGCTCCTACTTAGGGATGGAAACCTCCCAGCGAGGTTTCAAGAACCGCAGACCAAACGCCTTTCCCTAAAAAAAAAAAAACTCTAACCCTAACCTCTAGTGTTCCATTGGGCATGGAGTTATTTGCAAACAAAACAAAAACAAAATGATATTTACAGTGACAAGGCTATGAAGCCTCAGACGAAATAAAGTTTCAGGAAACACCCATTGACTGGGACACCAAACATCTCTTGACCTTCCAGACTTTGTAGGTTGAAGGTATTGTTCTGCCTTTCCTGAGTTATCACATAAGGACCTGTCCAAAGAGAATCAAACTTGCCGTCCTTGCCTTTGTCTTGCCTGGGGGTATCCCATTTCAATACCCAGTCTCCCACCTGAAAAGTGTCCATCTTGGCCTTCTTGTCAAAAGTACCTTTTATTTTTTCTTGATGAGCTTCTGACCTTTCCACTAGTTGTTCTTTGGTCTGGTGCAGTTCAACCAAATCCAGCATTCTTCTCACCATATCATTTGGTTCGTCCTTCTCCTCCTGAATGAATTTAGTCACTGGCAGGATTAACTGGACTGGGAAAATGGAATCAGTGCCATAAACCAATTTGAAGGGAGAGGTCCCTATAGATTTCTTATTGGTCACCCTGTCAGCCCAGAGAGAAAAGTTTTGCTTAGAATCCCAACTCTTTTGATTTTTCTCCAATAGTTTTTTGATGATCTTGACCAGACTTTTATTGGAGGATTCAGCGAGGCCATTTCCTTGAGGGTAGTAGGGGGTGGAGTGAACTAACTGAATGCCCGTTGATTCACAAATATGGACTAACTCTTTATCTTTGAAAGCAAGTGCATTATCAGTTACCATCCTTTTCGGGAAACCGAATCTGGTGATGATGTTTTCATACAGAAATTTGATGATAACCTGATGGTTAGCATTCTTGGTGGGAATTGCCTCCATCCATTTGGTGAAATAGTCAGTGGCTACTAGGATCCATCTGTGCTGACCGCTGGAAGAAGGATTAATCTCCCTTATGAAGTCAAGGCCCCATTGCTGGAAAGGACCATTTACCACAATAGGCTTCAAGGGAAGGGATTTACCTGTTGTTTTCCCGTGAATCTTTGGCATTTGTCACAAGTTTTCACAAAAGTGTATACGTCAGAGAACAGACAAGGCCAATAGTACCCAGCCCTCAAAATATCGTGGGCAGTAGTTTTCCAGTAGTGATGCCCCCCACACATGCTTGAATGGAAGTGATGCATGACTTAACTTGATTCTTCTTTGTCCAAACACCTTAACAAAACTCCAGCGGGGTCTTTCCAGTACAGTAGATTTCCATTTATGCAGAATTTTGCAGATTTGAGCTTGAGAGATCATGCCTGAGTTGAACTAAGCCTGGGTGGAACTTCTAAATTTTGCAGGAAATGAATGATACCCGAATACCACTCGCATGAGAGCAGATTTTCAGCCACCTGTTGGCTCTTACACTGTTCTGCTGCAGCTGCTTCTGTTGGCAAATTTTCAAAATTGGTTCCGATGAAATTAATGTCTAACAGCTTGCAATTCTCTTCAACCATCAGTTTGGCCAGACCTTGGCCCTTTATTAACCTGGTGGGATTCACCTCTATGTCAAATTCGATCATCTTAGCGATCCATTTGGCCCTCTTACCGTCAATGTCAGGCTGAGTTAGAACATCCTTCACAGAAACTGAAGGGACATAGGCTATAACCTTTGCATGCAATATATAAATTCGGAATGCTTTTAATGATTTAATTAGAGCATAGGCCTGTTTCTCTATGGGATCATACTTCAATTCAGCATCCCTCAATGTTTTGCTGAAGAAAGCAATCGGCTGATCGAGCCCCTCTTCATCTTTCTACAGCAAGATCGCTGCCACTGTATCGTTGGAGGTGAAAGAGAAAATGTAGAACTCCTTAGTGTAATCTGGGCTGACCAGAGTAGGGGCCTCCATGATGGCCTGTTTGATGGCTTCAAAATAATGTCTCGCCTATTCTGTCCATTTGGTTTCAGCTCCCTTTTTTAGCATGGAGGTTATGTGCTTTACCAACTCAGAAAAATTCGGAATAAACCTCCTGACGAAATTTATCTTACCAAGGAAAGATTGGATATCCTTCTTCGACCTTGGTATAGATAACTTCTGAATCGCTTTGACCCAAACTGGATCAATCCTTACTCCTTGTGCTGAAACTATGTGGCCCAAGAGCTTCCCCTCCCCAAGACCAAACTGTGACTTCTTGGGGTTCAAAGAAATTCCAAACTGTCTGCATTTCAGGAAGACCTCTCTTAGGTGCTGCAAATTTTCCTCGTGACTGTTTGAGTAAACTGTGATGTCATCGAGGTATATGAGGACAAACTTATCCTTAATCCCCACAAATGTGATATCCATGGCCCTCTAAAAAGTGGCCCCGGCATTCATCAATCCAAACGGCATCTTGGCGTACATGAAGGTACCCTAGGGAGTGGTAAAGGTTGTCTTCTCCTGATCATCGTGGTGCACAAAAATGTGATTATAGCCCGAGAAACCATCTAGAAAAGAGATGACCCTATCTCTTGAGACTCTCTGCAGTAAGTGTTCCATCTTGGGCAGAGGGCAGTTATCTTTTTGGGAGCCCTTGTTTAGGTTCCTGAAATCGACACATAACCTGACTTTGCCATTCTTCTTCCTTACTATCACCAAATTTGCGACCCATTTAGAATACCTCAGCGGGATTATGATCTTAGCATTAGGGAGCTTTTTTATTTCCCTCTCGATCACAGGTAACAGGAGAGGGTTGATAGGCCTTAGCTTTTGTTTAAAAGGGGTGATGCCCTTTTCCAGTGGAATTCTATGTTTAATGGTGTCTTCATCATAAGTTTTCAGGTCACTGTATTCCCAAGCCAGGACATCTACAAAATTCTTTACCAGGTGGCAGTAATCTGACTGTTGATCAGCTGTCAATTCTGTGGACAGGTTTATGAATTTAGGGTGATCTTGGCTACCTATATTTTGTTCATGGACAGCTGGGTCTTTTTCCTCATTCATAGGTTTAAAGGGGATGTCATTATGGTCGAAAATCCTTTTGAGAGGTACTAGGCCCCTAGGTATATGATTTCCTGGCAATTGGACAACATCATGTTGGCTTATTTTCCCCTTCAATTTAGATGTCTGAGACTCCTCTATGTTCAGGTTTTCTTGGTCAATGTGCATCTCAAAAAATTCGTCAACAACCTGGAGGAACCTATTGAGCTCATCATCATTCTCAAAGACTTTCCAAAATTTGACATTGTCGGGTAGGGATGGGCTGTACTTGACTTGGATATCATAATTCAACTTGGGAGGCATGGGAGGAATGAATGTGCTGGCAGAGACAGCGAGGGAGTCGACTAAGTGTTTCATGGCTCGCGGGATATAAGAAATCTCAAAAAACATGAAGGAATCTCTGAGTTTCCATGCCTCATCTCTGTATGACTTTAGCCTGACGTTCTTTGCCTGATAATTTTCATTCACTTGTTGTATGATGAGCTCTGCATCCCCAAAAAATTTCAAGCACATGATTCCCATTTCTTTGGCAGCCTTGACTCCCAACAACAAAGCCTCGTACTCTGCTATATTATTTGTGGTTTTGAATTCCAGTTTATAAGACAAATGGGTAACATCCTTCAGAGGAGAGATCAAAACCACACCTGCACCTGCTGAAGCTTGGGTACTGGCACCGTAAAAAAACATACTCCACACAACAGTGGTTACTTCCTCAGGTGGCTGACCAGTGGGCTTGGTGAGCTGCAATGGGGATGGCTATTCATCATCTATTTGAAGGATACATGCCCCAAAATATGTATCCACTGCGTAAATGGGGTGGTTTACAAAATTCTTCTCATTGCTGATGACATACGCCAACCGGTTTTCCCTATAGAGCCTCTTAGTTCCTCCAAACATAGGAATGGTAGCATAAGTCAGATCCATCTGTAGGGTTCCCCCTAACTGCTTATTCCATGACTGAGACAATAGGATACTGAACTTCGGTGGGATGTCAGAAACCACTACATCCATGACCATACTTTTCAAAGGCAGCTGAGTCAGGTTTATGACAAGATCTTTTATGAGGCCCAGGCATCTAACTTTTCTGGAATCAAAAGAGAAGAGGTCATTGTAGGGTTTTGTGATGCTAAGCCCAAGTTCATCCATCATAGCTTTAGGCATAAGGTTGTGAGAGGCTCCTGAGTCGAGTAAGCAATTGTGAAGAATTTTGCCATGGATGTTTAAGAATATATAAAAAGGTGGGCAGGACCCATCCTGTTCTTCAACCATGGGACCTAAGGTCACTGTAGGCTTATCATCTTGTAAATTTACAAAGTCAGCATCTACGGGTGCTTTTGGCTAGAGGGATTTCAGTATCGATGACTTGAAAGAATAGTTTTTCATCAGCTCGATTAGTGGAAAAGGGATTTTTATTTTCTGAATCTCAGTTTCAAGACTGAAGGAGTAGGGAAACTTGTCAGGGAGTCTTGTCTCTTGGGCTGGAGCTGTAAGTTGGCCAGGATCTGAGGCAGCTAGCTGGGATGGTCTCTACTGCTATTCTGCAAGAGCAGTAACCTGTTTTGCAGTAGCAGCAGGCTGTTGTTTTGACAAAGTGATAGACTGTTTTGCAGGAGCAGTAGGCTGCTTCGTGGGGGCGGGAGTCTTCTTCCCAGGGGCAAGGGTTAAAGGTTTCTTTGCAACAGTCCTGGACCTCAAATCATAACTCCTTTGATCATCATCTTGATACAGTGATTTCTCGATGATTTGTTCATTCATGAGGGCTTCCTCATAATCGGATTGTGTCAGGAAGGCGAGGTCAACCTTATCCTCCATGCAGTTGACATTGTCTTCTTCTTCTGCTTCTCCCTAAATGAGTTCCTGTTCTTTTTCTAATACTACATGCTGGAAAGGGGCTTCAATCCTTTGTTCTTCAGCAGGATTCCTGTCTCTCTGGAGGGTCAGAACCTGTGGGCCATTTCTTCTATAAGGGGGAGCATTGGTGTTCCTGGGAACAAACTCATTTGGTCCTTTACTTCTCGCAGATGGCTGGCCTTGCAATTTCAGCTTGGACATTTCGGAGGTCAGGCTGTCCAGCATTTTAGCCATTTTTTTTAGGTTAGTTCCTGACGAGGAGGAGGAATCTGGGGTCTACCTTTTCTTGTCAATTTTCCCTTTGAGGATCTTAGATGCAACCATATTTGAATCAACTTCGAGTGTGGCATCCTGCATGAGCAGTAAAGAGGCAGCTCTTCTTTCTCGGAGATGAAGATAGAAATCAGGGTCAAAAGCGTTGGCATAAGTGATCCTGGCAGAGGTATCCATAGGTTTGATTTCAGCAGGGATTTTGCTGAACATTTTATTAAACCTCTTCGTAAAAGCTGACACAGACTCGCCACTTTTTCTCTTCTAGTTATCAAATTATGTGAGATAATAAAGGTGGTCTCTTCTTCCCCCCCAATGTTTGAAAAACAATTCATCCAGGGCCTCGATGTCATTTATTGATCCAGCGGGTAGTTCTTTAAACCACTTTCTTACCTGACCATCCAAACTTTGCACAAACACCCTAGTCCATACATCTTCATGTTCGATATTGATATTCTCAGCATAGCTATAAAATGCTTCCAAGTGCTCCTCGGCTGTAAAATCCCCCTCCCCGGTGAATTTAGGCATATACTTTTGGTAATCTCCGGCAGGCATAGCAGAAAGGGGATTAGGAAAATTTAGAGGGGTATACCTAGCAAGGAGGATCTTCTCCATTTTGGTTAGAGGGACAGTCATTGTGGGCGTGGATACTGAAGGGATGGCAGAAAGCAATTTGAGTGTGGACAGTAGCTGAGGAGGTATAGGAAACGATGAAAGTGGAGGTTTTGTTTCAATGGAGTCACCAAAAATGGGGGTGAAACAAATTAATGGTTGTTCTGGGCAATCAATTTTCTTACTGGACTGTGCAAGTAAAGAGGACAGCCTTTGCTCACGCTGGTCTAAAAGGTCCTGAAATATATTTTCTATGGAAAGTACATTGGTGTAAACAAAGGGGAACTTCTCTTCGGGTTCAGTCAATGAGGGCTGCAAGTAGGAGGAATAGCCTTCTTCTTTGACGGATTCAAGGATTTCTTTTCCTAGGTCAGCTTGGGTAGTAGAATCAGGGCTAGGGACTTGGGCAGCAGCAACGGATGAGGATACTTGGGCCCATGAATCTTCTGCTCTACTTATAGTTTCTTGTGAACCAGCTGCTTCAGAAAATGGAGATTCAAAAGGAATTTCATCTGATGAGACCGAAGAAATACCTCTGGTAAGGCTTGATGTAGTCCGCCTTATGGCTCTAGAAATCTGTCTCTGCATAGTCCTTCCTCTCCTTATAATCTGTTCTGGATCTGAAACAGGTGTGAGTGGTGGCCTTTGAGGATTTGATATAGTACTTGGTCTTCTCGAAGCCACTTCGTTCCAATGGAGTCGCCAAATAGATGATTACAATCGAAATAGTGCCCAGGCTTTGTCTATCATCAAAGTTGGAACTGTGTCGTCTCCCAGGGAAGCTGCTACTTCAATAATCTTTCCCCGGCAATGGCACCAAAATGTTATCACTCCAAGAAGCTCTCTTAGTTTGTGTTCAGAGATTCCTGGTAACTTAAACTTATCTTGAATGATGTGGTTTGTTTGGATCAAATTGGATGACTAAGATCAAAACTCACATGCTTAGAACACTTATAGGGACACTCAGGGAGACAAGGCCTTAACTACTGCTGTTCAGAGGGTTGCTAAAAGGTTAATGAGAGTGGATCCTTATCATGTCAGCAGACTCATACATAGAAATTTGTATATAAATGGCTAATCACAAAAAAATAAATAACATGTCTGTTCAATTCTCAAATGCTAGAACAGGATAACAGCTATCTAGCATAGACAAGTAAGCATACAGGAAATAAACCATCTACGGTAAATACAGAAACATAAGAAAGAGAAATCTGAAAGCAAATAGTAAAAGAAGCTTATATTAACTAAGAAGTCACTGAAGTCTGAAAATACAAATATAGATCAGTCTCTCCAAAATCGAACCCACGTTCTACTTTAGTTCTGGGCTTTATAGCCATTACAAAGTTTTTTCAAATCCCAAAAGATGGATCGAATATACTAAAAATAACAACTAAGAACAGTTAATGAAAGATGTAACAGTGTGTCATGATCAAAATAACTGATCCTTGCTGGTACACATATGCTTGACAGCTAAGACGAGCCTTTGGGAGTTGGAGGGCGAGTTTGAAACTATTGTTCTGCAAAAAACCTGTAGGCGTATTTCTAAAAATAGGCAGGAATATTCCACTGCCAATTTTGACAGCGCTCTCAGTCTGTGACCAGAGGTGATCATGGTGCACTTGAACGCTTATCAATCCCCTAGAAAATGCCTTCAAGATGCTAGGACCAACACAAAGGGGTTTGATGCCCGAAGACAAACCTGTGCGTTTTTTAAGTTTTCGCTAGCTAACAAAACTGGGCTTGAAGGTGATAAGCAACTGAAAGCCTGGTATTCGGTGATTAATGAATTAGATTAATGATTCGCCTAAACCAATGAAACGCTTCAGAGTGCTGGAAAACTTTATTTCTTTTTGGTATCCGGGAGGGCGCTGCCTGCACATAGTAAACAACCAAAACGGGATTCAGCAGCTAATGAACAACTCCTGTGTTCGCCCAAGCTACCAAAAACAATGTATGATCCATCTTGCAAAAATTTAGCAAAACTGTGTTTCTGTCCCCTTGCTACCTGGACTTTTCTTCCTCCTGGGCCAAAGCCGGAGGGTTGGCAAAGTTGATCGCAGCTGCTGCTAAGGTCTCTAGGTCCGAATGCACCATGGGCTGGGGACTCTAAGTTTTTTCCTTACCCTCCAAAGCTTCGACCTTCCTCCTCAAACTGATGTTTTCCCTGATCAGCGTAATGTTCCTCCCTCTCATTTTGCCATGTTTCCTAGTCAACCCATGGAAAGAAACATACAGCTCATTATACCTTTCGGACAGCCTCTGATTCTTTTCCTTGATGACTCTCTGGAGTACCTCGCGTTCATATGCCTGCTAGAGGAGTCGATTGATTTTCTATGAGGCAGAAATCTTGTGTTATGAATTATCCCCTCAGCTACCTGCTGACCTTGTTCCTCCACAGGTGTAGGAGATGGCAAATTGACATAGGCATTCTCTTGTTCCATCACAGATGGGGCTGCTTCCTAGGGTTTCTGTTCTGTTGCCACGTCCCCTTTTTCTGCTCCTGCTTCATGTAATTCATCCTCCTTAGAATCGGTGTATGGGAGGTTTAAGAGATTAACATTCCTTGAAGGGGTCTCTTCTGAAACAACTCCCTCTTCCTTGGCCTTATCTTTAAATGCCAGTTTCCTTTTGGCCTTCATCACCTTTGGGTCTTAGGAAAGGGGTTCAGTTTGAATTAAGGGAATAGCCCTCCTCTTTCTTTTCCCACTTCTAGGGGTGGATGATTTCTTCCCATCCTCTGGTTGCAATTCTGTCTCGAACCCACTCCAGAACAGGAAGAAAGCCCAGTTCGTGCTTTTTCTCTATAATAACTAAGAGACCAAGAGTTTTATTAGGCCATGGTGGTACAATCTGCCTGCAATTTTGGTGGGCTGAGATTTTACTTGATGTGCCATTTTGGTGAGGCTCTTGTGGAGGTAGAAAGGGAGGTTTAGGGAGCTCTTGCCAGTGAAGTGATCCAGTAGTTTAAAATGGTAAATTAGCACCCTGTTATACCTTCCCTCACAGGTTATATAGACCAGAATGGTCTTCAATAAAAGCTGTCATTTATCCTCCAGATATGACATGGGAATGTCTTTTTTCCAAACCAAGCCCCTATACTCCGATTCCAGGTATGATTGAAATTCGAAATCCTTTTTGACAGTGGTCTTAAAATAGTTTTCTCCGGTTGTTGGAATTTCTGTCACGTGGGCTATAAGGGCCTCGTCCACCTGGAATTCTTCTTTGCCTATCACAGCCTTACTGCAGTCAAACATGAGGGAAAATGCTTCAGCGACCTGTTGATGAGAAACCTGTAGCTTTTTGCAGAAATTATAGCAGCCGACATTCTTAAAAAATTGACATACCTCGGGGTGTCCCTCCAGGTGGCAGATGTCGCTCAATTCATTTCTCAGGACCACTCCTCCTCCTTTCTTCATCAGTAACCTGCTCGCTGGCGCCTGCTGCTCAAACCGGGACTGAGGGGGAGACGGGAAACAGGGAGAAAAGGAGCTCAATCGACGTGGTGAGGGCAAAAACAGAAAGGTGGTGTGGCTTTTCGGGAGCTGACTCTAAGGGTATGAAAAGGTGGGTAATCATGAGGGAGTAATGATGGCCACTGCGGCATGATTGCACCGGGGGAACGAATTTCTAGAAATGCTCTTATGTGGATGGGAAACGAGGTTCGACTGGTCAGATTTATGGCGATGGCATCCGTCCTCCCCTTAGGGTAATCGTGTTTTCGCTGAAATGGCCCTTTCGGCGGCTAAGCCATGATGGGTTCCCTGAATTATGAACAAAACCCCCCGATTTGACGTTTCCGCCGATCGACGCCAACTCCCTTTTCGACAGCCGATAATCCGCCCTTAATCCCGTTTGCCGCCGGAAAACGATCTTAACCCGTGCTTTTGGCTTTTGGTGGCCGTAGACGACCCAGCTTTTGGATGTTAAGCTACAGGAAGTATCGACCTTTTCGGTGGCTAATGAACACCGTTGTGTTCCCCCAAACCCCCAAAACGGCCTTTCGGATTGCGAAAATGACTTTTTCTTTTCGGCGGCTAAGGAAGGTTTTGAACATGCACCGCGAACTGCCGAAAACATTTACCTTTCGGTGGCTAATGAACACCGTCGTGTTCGCCCAAGCCACCGAAACTGCCCCACCACTCGTGCTGTGATTTTACCCTTTCGGTAGCTAGGGCGTATTTTCTTTCACATGATAAGCCACCGAAAACAGGGTTTTTGGTAGCTAACGAACCATTGCCAAGCCCGTCTAAGCTACCGAAACCTAAAATTTGCCTTTTGAAGGGGAGCTAACTTTAAACAGTTATTTCAGACTTAGTTACCTTCTTCAACCTATCAGAACGAACCTTAAACACACGTAAAAGAACAAAAATTAAAGACTTCCTATCAGCTAGATACCTTGACTAGTCTATGTTTATTGAGGAGATAACAGATGGACATATACTGTATTTCTAGACATAGACTACCTATACTTATTGCACTATTGGTTAGTCAATTGATCAATAGGATTGTGTTGTCTTGTTGTCTAGTCGTATGATTGATTGGGACCATTTGAATAGTAGTAGGGGAAATTGTATGATGTATTGGACAAATACATTGAGTTTGATGACGAAGGTGACAAAGTTTCATACTTCTTCCAGGAGTGTTACTGTACCATGTTTGATCAACGTTTGTAGGTCATAATCATTGAGTGAATGCTATGTAATTTTGTATTTCTTGCAAGACGTGCTTATGTGGAGGTGTTGGAACCATGTGTTATGGGGTAACCTCACCTTGTTGGAGCAAGGTAGTTTATTTTTCAAGCGAGCAGACCACTAACTAAACTTTGCATTGATCGTGCCCATTTTGGGATCTCATATCCACTTTCTATGAGCAATTATGATAAGTTAATATTTATGTCAAGAGAGCATACCACTAACTAAAGTTTGCATTGATTGTGTCCACTTTGGGATCTCATATCCATTATTGTCTATTTGAGACCCTACCCAAACCTATTTATAGATGATCCTTATGGATCTATCTATCATCATTAGATCATTGGAGATCATTATTAGTGAGAACCCTACTCTCCATTCTTAAGTGTTGCAAAGGTGTCTATTGACACCTGCCATTCCTAATACTAGAAATTTATCTCTTTTTCCTGTTGTTCATTGTTTACATATGTATTCCCAACATAATGAAATATAGTTCATACGTACTTTAATGGGTAGAAAGCATTGATGTTTGATTGAATCAACCCCTCTTTGATAGTGTAGTTAGGAGCCTAGCAATTGAAACATGATTACACTCTTTGCAAAATACAAGGATAGAGATTTTACATGATGGTATTAGAAAGAGAAATGAATGAAAATAATATATTATACGTTCTAATGAGCAACATATAAAACTATTTTAAACATTAGGTTTTTGTTGGGTTTACAATAAAAAGCTCAAAATATCATAGGTGATTTGCATGGTAGGAAACATTAGCTTTGAGGATTTGCATGGTAGGAAATATAATCCTACGATCAATATAGCCATGACCACTTTGTAATATAGCCATGACCACTTTGTAGAGACTTTGTAGAGGATCATACTTCTCACAAACCCCAGTGTTTTTCTACTTGTAGGTATCATTATCTTATTTGGCAAGCTCAAATAATAGTGTAGCCATAGATGAAGACAAAACATATGATGTGCAAGCATATATGTTTTAAAAATTTCAGTATATATTTTTTAGAATTTATTATTTTATTTTTGAAACATTTGATTCACTAGTGAAATGATGATGTCAACTTGTAGATGAGGTCTTGAAAATTTGAGTAAATTGTATTTATGAGTCATTAAAGCATATGATTATCTTTGTTCATGTTGTTTCATCAATTTCAAAAGGAAGTTTTAGGATATGAGTTGAAATATGCTTTATTACATGGTTCCCAAGGCCTCTAACAACATATTCTAGATTGAGGGGGGGAATTGATCACTGGGCATAGATTTGGCGTATGTTATTTAGAATATTTGATGACTTATGTGATCATTTAATCGGATATATTATGATAACCTAATAATTTAAATGTTGTTGTGTATAGAAGGCCTAAAAAACATACTCATAGGATATCATAGTGAGCATGAGTAATGGTAGAGATACATGATGAATTGTTTGTCGGACACAGAGAATCAATTGCCTTTCCAAAATATCAACAAGAAACTATCCTTGAATTCCAACAAAAACAAGATAAGGATAATGAGCATACCACATCCACAATTAAATTAGTGCCTTGTAGAAAAAGAACAAAAAGGAAGAAGATTGATAACAAACATGTATAAAAAAAAAATTATGATAAACACATTTCAATCATTTTATAACTCTTCCCTTTCAACTTTGTCATATTTTTTAACATTGAGTATATTCCTATCTATCCTTGACATTGTAAATTTTGGTAGAATTTTACAAGATAGTTGTTTGTCTTCATTTATATTAAATTATAAAATATAAATAAACTATAATATGTTATTCAATATACATATACATTAAATATATTGTTTTATTTATTTATAGATCCTCTTTTATTTTGTTGGTTGAAAGATAAACATGAAAACTATGATGTGCTTTGTTTAACGGTAAAGAATGAAAAACATTGATAAAAAATTGTATTGCAAATGATCATTGTTCAACGGTAAAGCATGAAAAATATTGATAAAAAATTTATTGCAAATGATCATTGTAGATATGACTTATTGAAAAACATTTCAACTCGAACTAATTGAAAGACGAAATTTCATATTTTCAATTTCCTACTTAAGTTATGGAGCATTCTTGTCATACTATTAAACTTGTTGAGGATGTAATGTAAATATTTAATAATGGTTATTCCATACCCATTGTATGTATTGTTTTCCATGAATAAACCATCTATTGGAAATTATTATAATAATATTGCCATGCTAATGAAGTATTGTGTTTATTTTCCTTCTTAAAGCATATTTTTCACATATAATTTGTATTAAATATGTTTATTATGGTGTATTATTTTTCTTTTTTAAAGTAGTTTTTCATATATCATAGAAATTAAAGTTTATTGGAAATATGTACAATTTAAGAAGGCTAAATGCTCTAAATCACATTTCATAAACATTTAACATAAATTGATTTTTTTATACACTTTTTCACATTGTTTCTAGAAAGCTAAAACTAAAATTGTTTCTATAAACACAATAATAATGATATTTTATAATGTTTCTATAAATATAATAAGATATGAGACAATAATTGAAAAGAAAATTGAGTAAACAAGCAAAATAGTTGCAAAGCAGCTAGTTCCTGCTTTAGAATTCTGAATTTTAAAGTCTCCTAGCAACCAATTTTTTTAATTATCAATGTATTTTTATAATGATTTACTATTACAAGATTGCAAAAGAGAATTTTGTGTCATTACTCATGGTTATATTTGTAAGAGTGGAGTTGTGATTAGAATAACAATTATTAGTTTTTGAGTAATTTTCAATATTATTTATAGAAATTGTTTGTAGTATTCACATTTTGGAGAGTTAATGCAAGTAATAGATAATAAGTTGAAATAAAACTTTTTTCATTATATTTTATAAAGAGCAAATATAGAATTAGAATAATAATATTTAAAATATTATTCATTATATTTGTTTGGACAAACTAATCATATATTTTTAGAAATATAAAATCTAATAAGGTCATACTAATTTTTATTTAAAAATGAAAAGTCAATCTTCATTTTTAGCATATTAAATATGAAAAATAAGCTTTGCTAATTGAATACCAAATCAAATATTTAGAAATTTTAGTTTATAAGTTTGATGTAATATCTCAATTTAGAAATTTAGAAGTTATATTAAAACCAATCTAAACTAATTCCATGAAAAATTATTATATGCTCGCTCAACTAATTACATAATCTAAAGATAGATTGATTTGGATTCTCATTAAAGTCTGCTGGGTGATTTTCCAAGGTTGCGTAGACAAGTTAATTTAGTATCTCTATCATGTCATGATCCACGGTGTTGGTGTTTAATGGATGGATCGATAAAGTTGGTGTCACTTCATTGGGAGAGGTCCTGGGTCTTATTTTTAACTTAATATAATTTTTTTTAAATTTATTATTAAATTAATTAATATTATTGATGATGATGATGATGGTTAATATCCTTGAAACCAATTTGGTTTATCTAAACTTAAGAGAAAAAAAATGAAAGGAATTATTTGGCTTATTGTAAAATATTATTTCTATGTTCAAAAAGTTTTGTCATAGTTTTGATATGTTAGAAGGTTAGGAGAAAAGTGACTTCTATCCTTTTTTTCACAACTTAAAAGTGACTTCTATCCTAAACGCTCATAGATGACAAATCTTTTCCACCCATGGTGTTTTAGGAATTGTCCAATAAAGTGTCAAGTGAATATGCCATCTAGTAAAATATCAAATATAGAAATTGAGAAAGTAATAAACACTTAATTAAATATAGAATTTAAAAAAATGAATGAAAAAACATAAAAATATATGTAATATTGTTCACTTATGTTAATAAAAATATATAAAATTGGTGATATCAAAATCAAATTATAACTTTTTTTTTAATGTTATAGTAATGATGAGATGTGTAAGTTATGTGTTTGTGACTAGTAATATCTTTAATTAATCAAAATGAAATTAACTCAATTTAATAAATTGTATTTTTGAAAATATTAAAAACTTTAGAAAAAAAATATAAAATTAAATTAATATAAAATAAAAAACATAAAAAAAAATATTTACTTTAAATGAACTTAAAATAAATTAAAAATAAATTAAAAAAACACAACAAACTTCTAAAACAACAACTCAAAAAAATTATAAAAGAACAAAAATAAAATATAATCTTAATTAAATTACAAAATCACAAAATCTATAATAAAACAACAAACTCTTAAATTAATATCTATGAGATGTAAAGCAATTGTTAATGGATAGATACTAAAATGCAATCATGGTAAGGGTTGGTGTGATCCCTCAATGATTTTGATATAAAATTTTTTACCATTTTACCTTGGTGGACGACTCGTCACTTTCATATACTTCTAAATAAAAGATAACTATTTAAAATTTAAACATAAAAAAATCCTAAAACATACTTCCAACATTTTATTATTAAAAACATTTCAGCCAAGTGCAAGTTGCCATTTATGACATCGACATCCAACGAACGTACATTTAAGCCCAGTGCAAGTTGCCATCTAACCGATCAACATCCAACGAACGTACATTTAAAGCCAAGTGCAAGTTGCCATTCAAGCCAGCGAACGTTCCAGTGTTGTTGAAAACATTTAAGCCCATTTGCAAGTTGCCACTGAATCAGATAAAGATGGTACGATTTTCAAGGTGCAATCCTTTAAGTATTATGCTTTTGTCTTTTCATTTAACACGAGGGTTTAGATGGTCTTATACGATAATGTAAACCGTTTCTCTTGGGATCTAGTCTTTTTATCGTCTTTTCTTTATATTTTATTTGCTTCTTTTCACTAATTCCATTTGCTTGATTGCATTTATTGCCTTTTACAAATGTCAATTTGAGAAATTTTTTTAAATAAAATATTTTTTTAAAACTAATTGTTACTTTCAGGTGGGAGTATTTAGTCATATCAACCTTTACAATCAATAATAAAATAGTATTTCTTAATTTGAAAAATAAAAAAATACATTTTATTATTTAAAAAAATTAAAATTAATAATTTTTTTTGCATAACATTATAAAATTAAATTAAAAAATTTGTAAAATGCACACTAATTGCTATAATCCCTGCAGGGACTAATAATAATTATATTTTATATTGATTTTAGAAAGAAAAAAATCCAATATAATAATGACCACAAACAAAAAACAATCATTATATACATTCCCGAATTAGTAAACAAAAACAAGTAAAACAAGTTTTTTATACATTCCCCAACAAGGATCAAATTTGAAGGGTGGGGTCCCATTTCACTTTGAAGGGCTATGAGATTGAACCCTTCAATGCTGCCATGTAAAAATAAGTTATTCTTTTCATTTGAAAATGTAATAGTACATCAAAATTTCAATGTTTACTGATGTAGTAAAGTCGAGAGGCTTTATTTTGCAGTGGATATAGCAGCATTGAACATTATATGTCATATAACACAACCATATTTTGCCCCGATCTAGCAGCTCAGTCTCTAGGCCACTATGCCACCTTTGCCATCTTAGAAGTTTCCCAAAATGAGCAAAGAGAACTATCCGGCTCCAGACAACTTTTGTTCTGATCAATAGCTAATTATGGACCTTGTATGCTTCTTCTTTATAGCCCCCCCCAGATCTCGTTATACATACTAAATATGTGGTATGATGGAGTAGAGGATGGGTTGTGAAGCAATATAAGTAAAACGTAGGTAGACCAAGTAGAGAGGAGATGCATCGATGGTTGAAGTTCGTGTTTTTTTCGATAAGGGAAACAAAATCAAAAGGTAAAGTAGCACTGTCATTCTAAAAATAAATATTACAAAAACATTTTTGTCCCAGTTCATACAGTCGAACGTGGATTGTAAGTGTAGTAGCATCGGTGGTCTTCATATTAATAAATACCAAGAATCTTAAACCGTGTACTAGAGGAAGGTGTCGATTCGATCACTGAGCAATATTTGGGGAAAATAGCTCATGTAATGCAGTTTTAGATACAAAGTATGGATTCTTGATTTGACTTATTAACTAGATGCATGGAGGTTGGCAGAGTGTGAACTTCCCCAAATCCCCGGGCTTTTTGGTAAAGTTGGGGGGCGCATTGTGCACACCTGTTTCTCGTAGGGATGCAACCGTGTCCAGTGGAAGATGAACGGGGAAGCACTCGGTTTCACAGTGAAAACAATGGTCCTCCTTGTCCCCTCCATTTCACGAAAGTTAAAGGGTAGCTAAATTCTCAAGAGCTTCAATTGGGCGACAATGGAAAATAGGGAAAGGCAAGGAGCACATGGAATCATATATATGCGTATACACAGGACATATGAAGAAATAAGCATTTGTTGTTGTTGCTACAATTGGGAATTGATAAATGCTGTTTGTGACGTCCCCAGCTTAACCCTATTGCATTAACATTGTAAATGATGTAAATATTGTCATTTAGTCATGGTGAGGAGCTCAAGGCCAAGGCCCCGCCACTGACTTATCGTTTTATGTATCGGCAATTAGAATAGATGCACATGGTCCTTGTGCTAGCAGTGCACAATGTAAAATCGGATATCATGTAAATATGCAATTTTAATGAGAAAACCCACAACCAGCTATGCAATGCAACAAAAGAGATGGGGGCATGATCTTTACAAGGAAGAGGGAGGGAAATTATCCAAACCCTTGAGCCAATGGTATTAATCCATGTGTCAATGGGGAAACCCATAAACCACCAACTACCCATTTTGTCTCATGCACCCAATCATTTACTCCTTCCAAAGATTGGTTGAGACAATAAATGCCTTGGGATGGGAGAGGTATGGCTGTCAATTTTCGTGCATGGGCAAGCCATCAACTTGAAAAATCGTGTTTTTGCTTGTAGGGCAAGAAAACACCCACGAAATTGGCCCAAAGCCATTCTTCACCCATGGCCATTCTTCCTCTCATGCAGTCTGAGCTCCCTGAAGTTTATCCTCACGTTTCTTGGCCATAACCCTGCGTTTTTCCATGCCCAGAAACTCGTTTTGGTATTTTGGGATAGCTGGGGAAGGAGGGATGCGATTTTGGACTGAGGGAGAAGTCGTTTTTGCCCTTGGGGCGTTTTTCTGAAATGGGTTGCTCTCCTAGTCGATTTTCCTAGTTAAAAATTCGTTTTGAGTCTACCCACGTTTTTCTGGAACTGGTAGAAACCCACTGTTGGAAACTTCACTGTATAGGCGTTTTTCTCATGCCCAACACTTATGCTTTTGATGATGCATGCACCCATCTCTTAACAGCCTGAGAAACCTAATTGCTGATTGGCTTGGCTGATTTTGATATACCTTTGGCTATGTGAGAGCCCGTTTTCCCCTTTTCCTTGTGGAGATCATGCCCAGCTCGGGGGTGGCAGTGGTGCTGAGAGATTGAGGAGCACACTGGCCTACGGTTGGGTGGAACGTTGCAGAAGTGTAGCTGGTTGTTGGGACTACTTTCGCATAAGATAAGTATTCTCTTGTGTATTACCTTGCAATTACTCATTTGATGAATATGGGAATGAATGATGAATGTGCTATCGACTTTAATTCCGCTGTGATTTTCTTAAAATCATATATTTCCATATGTCTCTGCTATATTATGTGAATGCTGATGGTTGAAAGTTTCATGGGGCTAGACGCCCAATTCAGCATCACGTCTGTTATGCACTTGCATGTCTATAATTACATTTTTAATTCGAATGTTTATTTGATATGTATGGGGCTGGATGCCCGATTTAACCTCATGATCCTCTCCATCTAGCTATGGAATGGGAGGGGACGTGACAGAATGGTATCAGAGCTGCGTTGCAGCATTGGGCCTCTATGGGCCAAACTTGATAGCAGTTAGAAGGGAAGATTTTAAATTCTTCCTTAAGAGTATTGAAAAATTTTGTTTTAACTCTGTTTCTGGAAATTTTTGTTTTAAAACTATTTCGGGAAGTCGTCCCGAAATTGCGGAAAGGTTCCGCGAACCTTCCCGCAATTGCGGAAGAGTTCCGCGAACCTTCCCGCAATTGCGGAAGCGTTCGGCGAACCTTCCCGCAATTGCGGAAGAATTCAGCCAACGGCTCCGAAACAATGGAGAAAATGTTTTGAGTGAAAAAATTTTCTAAGTATCGGAATTTTTCGGAAAGAATTCTCTTCCGAAGTTGCAGAAGGAATTCTCTTCCGAAATTTCGGAAGGATTCCGCGAATCATTCCGCAAAGCGGAAGAGTTCGGCGAGTCATTCCGAAGTTGCGGAAGACTTCGGCGAATCGTTCCGCAATTGCATAAGACTTCGCCGAATCGTTCCGCAACTGCGGAAGACTTCGGCGAATCGTTCCGCCATTGCAGAAGACTTTGCCGAATCGTTCCGCAACTACGGAAGACTTCGGCGAATCGTTCCGAAATCACGGAAGCATTCCGCAAGTCGTTCCGAAATCACGGAAGCATTCCGCAAGTCGTTCCGCAAAAATATTTTCGCAAAAATCACCCGAAATTTCGGAAGCGTCTGGCGAACCGCCCCGCAACGGAGGCGAGCCGAGAATCACCCTGAAACCGCGGGAGGCTTCGCCGAAGGGCTCCGCAACTGCGGGAGCCTTCGCCGAATGGTCCCGCAATTGCGGAAGGCTTCGGCCAAGCGCCCCGCAATTGCGGAAGGCTTTGGCCAAGCGCCCCGCAATTGCGGAAGGCTTCGGCCAAGCGCCCCGCAATTGCGGAAGCCGTCGCCAAACTACCCCGCAGTTGCGGGAGTAATCAACCAACCGCCCATCGTGGCAGGATTCAGCGAACTTCCCTTTGTGGCAGGATTTCGCGAACCGCCCGATGCGGCGTGATTCCTAAAAAAAAAAAAAAAAAAAAAAAACGAGGGCGCTGCTCTCGACCCGCCAGCCACAAGGGGGCAAGCCCCCTTGACCCCCTTTCTTTTTCCCCCTCATGTGTCTTTGTTTGCGATTTGACGAATTGTCAGTATGGCATTCTTCCCACATGCATGAAGCAATTTGTGAATTTCTGAGAATATAATGCAACTGTGTAAAATGTGCAGAATGGGAGTGAAAGTTGTCATTTTTGAAAGGATGCAGTTTCCGCACCTGATGTCAGAATGGAGCATGAAGACAGGCATTGGAAAGCTTGTCCAGCAGGGAACAATGATGCATGACCAGAGTTTGAAGGAGGTCTACATATCTCATAGATATTTAGTGCAGAAGAGTGCCAACGTCTGTTTTGACAAACAAATCTTGTTGTCGATATGGGTAATTTCTACAATTGCATGATATGGAAGAGGAATTCCATGTTACAAAAAGGGACCGAAAAGGAAGGAATTCCTTAAACCCCTATTTTGTTATTATACTTATAATTACGAAATTGTCATATGGCATAAAAATGTTAAAAATGTAAAGGATTACATAGACGTATATGCACTAGATGGCATCTTAACAAATTGCATAGTGCATATGAGAAATGATTGTGCATAAATGGGATATTGCACATTGGTAGAATAATGAAGTTGGCATATGCAATAAACCACTAATGTAGAATATTGTGGTTGATAATCACTATTGACGTTGGTATTGGTTGAAGGACCAAAGATAACAAAGAGCATGGCTAAACGTTCTAAGGATGTTGTTGCATGAAGCCAACAACCTTATGCAGAAAGGATGGCGCAACAAATCTATGATCATAAAGTTGGAAAAAGACTGAGCAGCCTTGGTAAGAGGCCAACTGATCAGGTGACATCAGACGATGTTAATGGTAACCATGCAGGTAATGATTATTGGTGCCAAATTGCATGAATGTTGAAAAGGGATTTGGTAAGATCTCTTCAACTATGTTTGAACTATGTTGAATTAATTTGCATGTAATATTGAATATCGACTGGGGCTGTTAACCTACCAAGCTTGGTGAGGTGTGGGTAAGTGAAGGAAATTATCCTTACACCCTATGACTGTTTAGAAATCTCAATGCATTCATAAGAATTTGTATCATGCCATGTGTATGATTGTTATGTGCTTGATAACCAAAGCAAGTGAGGACTGGTGGTCCTGATTATGGAAATGCAAGATATATGAGATAGTCATGTTTCGATCATAATATGCTTGAATGCATAGTACTCATGAAACAATGCAAAGTAGCATTGAGTAGATGTGCATTAAGAGATTTTATAAATCTTGTGATGCATTGTATGAATGCATAGGGATGATACATATGTCGTTGCAAAATAAATAATGAATGAAATGATGAATTGATGATAATTCTAGGACCATTTCATGGGCTGTTATGTATGCAGAATAGTAAGTGCAGGAAGATCCCTATCATGATCGATGGGATGCTAGAATGCTCTGTGAAAGGACAGGATTGTATGAATGATATGACTGTGAAATTTGATCTAGAGCTTATGAGAAGGAATCTCATGGTTGAGAGCTCTAAGTTCTGTTAGTAAGAACAGTTGTAAATCTCAGATTGGTAAATATTTCGGATTTGAAATTTTGCTAATAATTGCTAATGACTGTTTGGCTTATATGAAAATGTGTCAGGAGGACATGCTGTAAGTGGATGCTCATGTAGGGCAGCAAGCATAAGACCATAACGAGCAGAGTGGTGTCCCTTACAGGAGCCAAACAATATGAGGATAGCCTCATGGATAAGAAAACTAATTTCTGTAGGAGACAGAATTGTAAATTCATATTGAATTTATTTGTGAATGCTATTGATTGGTTATGGAACGATCGTATTTGAAGCTTATTGCTAAATGTTGCTGACGGTTTGGCTATTTGATAAAGTGTTCCAGGATGACACATTGCAGGAAGATCATGTGTGATGGCTTGCAGAAGCCAAACCAGATGGGAAAGACCCCATGCTTGGAAATGGGCTTCGGGTGAAGCGCCATTAATACTGTGTCCGCCAAACTGCATGTCGGTAAACCATGAAAGTGAAATGGTAAAGCTATGCCCAGAAGGCATGTGAGACACATCGGCGAAATGAATGAGTATTCTGTGACCCTAGACAAGAACATTCATGTCTAAATTATTAGGGTTAATATGCAGGGCATGCTCTATGTTATTTATATCATTGCAGACTGCTTGAGTATGATTAGGGCCTACATGGCGCACATCGGAGAGGGGGTGCACACCTTTTCTGGTGCTGGGTCATGTTAGGGTTTTCAATATTGACTACACCCTAAGGGAATGGACGCATTCCTGGTGTTTCAATACTTGATAGTGAATGATATGAAATATGATTACGATTTTTTTTTTTTTTTTGGAGCAACAATACTGATGAGTCTGCTTATCCTTCTTGTGCTATCAGCTTAGACAGATGCAATTTGGTGTTGCACATAAGAGGCAAAGTGAAGAAAGGGTGCTCAAAGAGGACTGTATGGGCAGTGGTAACCTTTCTACGCTCACACTAAAGGACACTAGAAGGGATGGATAGGCCCGGGGAGCTGTGTGGCAGAAAAGGGGTATCATCCTTGTGTAGTGTGAGTGGGTATTGTGGGGCCATGCTAGCCTGCAGTCAAGTGAGTCACCTATGGAGTTCCTGGAGGGAACCACCGGTTGCACAAAGAGAAGGAGGCACGTAATCATATTATGTTGTTCATATTGCCTGATAAACCCAGTCGATGTACTGGCTTGGCAATGGTTGTTGTATGCCTGATAAACCCAGTCGGCGTACTGGCTTAGCATTGGTTATTTGGGAGTTGTGACGAATGGTTGTTGTATGCCTGATAAACCCAGTCGGCGTACTGGCTTGGCATTGGTTATTTGGGAGTTGTGGTGAAAGGTTGCTGGATGCCTGATAAACCCAGTCAGTGTACTGGGTTGGCATTGGTTACTTGCAGGATGTGGAGATATTGGTGAAGGATGTTATTTCCTGACAAACCCAGTCGGAGAACTGGCTTGGAAATGGTTTTTGAAATGCTTGATAAACCTAGTCGGCGTACTGGCTTAGCATACTGATCCTTGAAATGCTTGATAAACCAGGTCGGCGTACTGGCTTAGCATACTGATCCTTGAAATGCTTGATAAACCCAGTCGGCGTACTGGCTTAGCATACTGATTTTGAAATGCTTGATAAACCCAGTCGGCGTACTGGCTTAGCATACTGATTTTGAAATGCTTGATAAACCCAGTCAGCGTACTGGCTTAGCATACTGATTTTAGGGATGCCTGATAAACCCAGTCGGCGTACTGGCTTGGCATTGCCTATTCGGATGATGTTGTGGAGCAGCATGTGTGCTGGCCAAGCATCCACCCCACAGGTGATCCAAGGCTTGTAAAGCAGAGAAGGAAACCTGTGGAGTAGCGAGGAAATGCACAATACAGATAAGTACTCAATATCATTCATTTCTTATTTGAAAAAAAAAAAAAAAACTGAAATTTTCAAGCATAAATATTGCAACAGTGAGCTGATGCATTATTGCTTCTTTGTTGGAAACCTTGGTCAATGCAGGAAGCAAGGACCCTGAAAGAACTGAAAGATGCTTGGTAAATCCAGAAAGTGGTTGGTTGAGCATTGATTAATTGATGTTGAGGAGTAGCCTGCGTGCTATCCCAACATTCGTTATTATACCCATAGGAGATCCAAGGCTTGTAAAGCACAGAAGGGCCCTATGGAATAAAGCGAAGACATCCAACGCAGGTATTGTTGGAAGCAAGAACCTTGAAGCATCTTAAGGACGCATGTGGACATGTAACCACCCTAAAGAGCTCAGCATGAGCAGTAATGAAAGATGGGGCTAGTGGAGCTGTGTTAGTCCTAGCAACCAAGAGTTAGACCAACCAAGTGGAGAAACTCCATGGTTGAGAGGTCTAGAATAGACCATAGACACTGCGTGTCATCGCTAAGAAGGGAAGGTCAAGCATTCACGTTGAAGTGAAAGAGGACAGGAGCATGAAAACCACCGTGGTGGTGTGGGTTCCAGAATGGAACAAGACTAAGAAGAGAAACTCTTACTGCTCTCTCTCTTTCCCTTTTTATTGATGCAATTATAGAATTAGAAAAATGCTGAATGCATGCATGACTGAAAGTAAAAGTGTGTTTATTTGATTAAAGTGAATTGTGAATGCTAAATAATGAATTTCCTGTGAATGGATGAACATAAAGGAATTCATGTGTATGTTAGGCAAGCATAAAAAGTGTGAGAGTCTCATGAGTAAATCCTGGACTATCCATGTCAACTGGGGAAAAAAAAAAAAAACCATTGACTGATTTTTAATGTTTGGGTTATGCTGGGCCTAACGAGAATTGTAATGACGAATTTCACAGGTGAAAATTGAACCAATTGGTTGTAGCCGGTGCAGGCAAGTGTGCTAGTGAGAAAAGTGTGGTCAATTGTTTCCATTGACCATGGCGGCAGACCAAGGGCTATTAGGATTGGCTGGAAGTCTTCTTCAAACAATTGCCAAGACCCAAGAAAATCTTGAAGAGATGCTCAAGATGCAAAAGCAGCAAAACAAGATGAACCACAAGGTCTTGCAGGACTCTATTCGTCTGCAGAAAGAGGTAAAAAGCATTATGAAAGCAATCAGCAGGGGAAAGAAAAGTGGAGCAGTGAAGAAGCATTCATCCAAACGTCTGATTAAGGAATGCTCCAGGTGGGAAGACTCAAAGGAAATTGAGCAGGTAAAGATGAAGCAACCCGTGAGGTGTTGGAAATGTGGGGGGGAGCATTACCTCCGCAACTGCCCAACAAGAGAACCTCAAGAGGGTAGCAGCCATAAAGTTTTCAGACGTATGGATGAGCTAGAAGATCCGAATCAGCAGGAGCAGCTCGTGAAGATCAAAGGACTTGGTCCTAAAGTTCAAGGTAAAGAACAGAATGCAGGGTAGATCTGCAAAGTTTTTGTGAATTTTGGACATATGTAAAGCGGGTATTTATTTCCAATGTGTTGGAACACCGAGGACGGTGTTATTCCAAGGGGAGGGGAATGTAACGTCCCCAGCTTAACCCTATTGCATTAACATTGTAAATGATTTAAATATTGTCATTTAGTCATGGTGAAGAGCTCAAGGCCAAGGCCCCGCCACTGACTTATCGTTTTATGTATCGGCAATTAGAATAGATGCACATGGTCCTTGTGCTAGCAGTGCACAATGTAAAATCGGATATCATGTAAATATGCAATTTTAATGAGAAAACCCACAACCAGCTATGCAATGCAACAAAAGAGATGGGGGCATGATCTTTACAAGGAAGAGGGAGGGAAATTATCCAAACCCTTGAGCCAATGGTATTAATCCATGTGTCAATGGGGAAACCCATAAACCACCAACTACCCATTTTGTCTCATGCACCCAATCATTTACTCCTTCCAAAGATTGGTTGAGACAATAAATGCCTTGGGATGGGAGAGGTATGGCTGTCAAGTTTTGTGCATGGGCAAGCCATCAACTTGGAAAATCGTGTTTTTGCTTGTAGGGCAAGAAAACACCCACGAAATTGGCCCAAAGCCATTCTTCACCCATGGCCATTCTTCCTCTGATGCAGTCTGAGCTCCCTGAAGTTTATCCTCACGTTTCTTGGCCATAACCCTGCGTTTTTCCATGCCCAGAAACTCGTTTTGGTATTTTGGGATAGCTGGGGAAGGAGGGATGCGATTTTGGACTGAGGGAGAAGTCGTTTTTGCCCTTGGGGCGTTTTTCTGAAATGGGTTGCTCTCCTAGTCGATTTTCCTAGTTACAAATTCGTTTTGAGTCTACCCACGTTTTTCTGGAACTGGTAGAAACCCACTGTTGGAAACTTCACTGTATAGGCGTTTTTCTCATGCCCAACACTTATGCTTTTGATGATGCATGCACCCATCTCTTAACAGCCTGAGAAACCTAATTGCTGATTGGCTTGGCTGATTTTGATATACCTTTGGCTATGTGAGAGCCCGTTTTCCCCTTTTCCTTGTGGAGATAATGCCCAGCTCGGGGGTGGCAGTGGTGCTGAGAGATTGAGGAGCACACTGGCCTACGGTTGGGTGGAACGTTGCAGAAGTGTAGCTGGTTGTTGGGACTACTTTCGCATAAGATAAGTATTCTCTTGTGTATTACCTTGCAATTACTCATTTGATGAATATGGGAATGAATGATGAATGTGCTATCGACTTTAATTCCGCTGTGATTTTCTTAAAATCATATATTTCCATATGTCTCTGCTATATTATGTGAATGCTGATGGTTGAAAGTTTCATGGGGCTAGACGCCCAATTCAGCATCACGTCTGTTATGCACTTGCATGTCTATAATTACATTTTTAATTCGAATGTTTATTTGATATGTATGGGGCTGGATGCCCTATTTAACCTCATGATCCTCTCCATCTAGCTATGGAATGGGAGGGGACGTGACAGAATGGTATCAGAGCTGCGTTGCAGCATTGGGCCTCTATGGGCCAAACTTGATAGCAATTAGAAGGGAAGATTTTAAATTCTTCCTTAAGAGTATTGAAAAATTTTGTTTTAACTCTGTTTCTGGAAATTTTTGTTTTAAAACTGTTTCGGGAAGTCGTCCCGAAACTCCGGAAAGGTTCCGCGAACCTTCCCGCAATTGCGGAAGAGTTCCGCGAACCTTCCCGCAATTGCGGAAGCGTTCCGCGAACCTTCCCGCAATTGCGGAAGAATTCAGCCAACGGATCCGAAACAGCGGAGAAAATGTTTTGAGTGAAAAAATTTTCTAAGTATCGGAATTTTTCGGAAAGAATTCTCTTCCGAAGTTGCGGAAGGAATTCTCTTCCGAAATTTCGGAAGGATTCCGCGAATCATTCCGCAAAGCGGAAGAGTTCGGCGAGTCGTTCCGAAGTTGCGAAAGACTTCGCCGAATCGTTCCGCAACTGCGGAAGACTTCGGCGAATCGTTCCACCATTGCGGAAGACATCGCCGAATCGTTCCGCAACTGCGGAAGACTTCGGCGAATCGTTCCGAAATCACGGAAGCATTCCGCAAGTCGTTCCGCAAAAATATTTTCGCAAAAATCACCCGAAATTTCGGAAGCGTCTGGCGAACCGCCTCGCAACGGAGGCGAGCCGAGAATCACCCTGAAACCGCGGGAGGCTTCGCCGAAGGGCTCCGCAACTGCGGGAGCCTTCGCCAAATGGTCCCGCAATTGCGGAAGGCTTCGGCCAAGCGCCCCGCAATTGCGGAAGGCTTCGGCCAAGCGCCCCGCAATTGCGGAAGGCTTCGGCCAAGCGCCCCGCAATTGTGGAAGCCGTCGCCAAACTGCCCGGCAGTTGCGGGAGTAATCAGCCAACCGCCCATCGCGGCAGGTTTCAGCGAACTGCCCGTTGCGGCAGGATTTCGCGAACCGCCCGATGCGGCGTGATTCCTAAAAAAGCAAAAAAAACAAAAAAAAAACGAGGGCGCTGCCCTCGACCCGCCAGCCACAAGGGGGCAAGCCCCCTTGACCCCCTTTCTTTTTCCCCCTCATGTGTCTTTGTTTGCGATTTGACGAATTGTCAGTATGGCATTCTTCCCACATGCATGAAGCAATTTGTGAATTTCTGAGAATATAATGCAACTGTGTAAAATGTGCAGAATGGGAGTGAAAGTTGTCATTTTTGAAAGGATGCAGTTTCTGCACCTGATGTCAGAATGGAGCATGAAGATAGGCATTGGAAAGCTTGTCCAGCAGGGAACAATGATGCATGAGCAGAGTTTGAAGGAGGTCTACATATCTCATAGATATTTAGTGTAGAAGAGTGCCAGCGGCTGTTTTGACAAACAAATCTTGTTGTCGATATGGGTAATTTCTACAATTGCATGATATTGAAGAGGAATTCCGTGTTACGAAAAGGGACCGAAAAGGAAAGAATTCCTTAAACCCCTATTTTGTTATTATACTTATAATTACGAAATTGTCATATGGCATAAAAATGTTAAAAATGTAAAGGATTACATAGACGTATATGCACTAGATGGCATCTTAACAAATTGCATAGTGCATATGAGAAATGATTGTGCATAAATGGGATATTGCACATTGGTAGAATAATGAAGTTGGCATATGCAATAAACCACTAATGTAGAATATTGTGGTTGATAATCACTATTGACGTTGGTATTGGTTGAAGGACCAAAGATAACAAAGAGCATGGCTAAACGTTCTAAGGATGTTGTTGCATGAAGCCAACAACCTTATGCAGAAAGGATGGCGCAACAAATCTATGATCATAAAGTTGGAAAAAGACTGAGCAGCCTTGGTAAGAGGCCAACTGATCAGGTGACATCAGACGATGTTAATGGTAACCATGCAGGTAATGATTATTGGTGCCAAATTGCATGAATGTTGAAAAGGGATTTGGTAAGATCTCTTCAACTATGTTTGAACTATGTTGAACTAATTTGCATGTAATATTGAATATCGACTGGGGCTGTTAACCTACCAAGCTTGGTGAGGTGTGGGTAAGTGAAGGAAATTATCCTTACACCCTATGACTGTTTAGAAATCTCAATGCATTCATAAGAATTTGTATCATGCCATGTGTATGATTGTTATGTGCTTGATAACCAAAGCAAGTGAGGACTGGTGGTCCTGATTATGGAAATGCAAGATATATGAGATAGTCATGTTTCGATCATAATATGCTTGAATGCATAGTACTCATGAAACAATGCAAAGTAGCATTGAGTAGATGTGCATTAAGAGATTTTATAAATCTTGTGATGCATTGTATGAATGCATAGGGATGATACATATGTCGTTGCAAAATAAATAATGAATGAAATGATGAATTGATGATAATTCTAGGACCATTTCATGGGCTGTTATGTATGCAGAATAGTAAGTGCAGGAAGATCCCTATCATGATCGATGGGATGCTAGAATGCTCTGTGAAAGGACAGGATTGTATGAATGATATGACTGTGAAATTTGATCTAGAGCTTATGAGAAGGAATCTCATGGTTGAGAGCTCTAAGTTCTGTTAGTAAGAACAGTTGTAAATCTCAGATTGGTAAATATTTCGGATTTGAAATTTTGCTAATAATTGCTAATGACTGTTTGGCTTATATGAAAATGTGTCAGGAGGACATGCTGTAAGTGGATGCTCATGTAGGGCAGCAAGCATAAGTCCATAACGGGCAGAGTGGTGTCCCTTACAGGAGCCAAACAATATGAGGATAGCCTCATGGATAAGAAAACTAATTTCTGTAGGAGACAGAATTGTAAATTCATATTGAATTTATTTGTGAATGCTATTGATTGGTTATGGAACAATCGTATTTGAAGCTTATTGCTAAATGTTGCTGACGGTTTGGCTATTTGATAAAGTGTTCCAGGATGACACATTGCAGGAAGATCATGTGTGATGGCCTGCAGAAGCCAAACCAGATGGGAAAGACCCCATGCTTGGAAATGGGCTTCGGGTGAAGCGCCATTAATACTGTCTCCGCCAAACTGCATGTCGGTAAACCATGAAAGTGAAATGGTAAAGCTATGCCCAGAAGGCATGTGAGACACATCGGCGAAATGAATGAGTATTCTGTGACCCTAGACAAGAACATTCATGTCTAAATTATTAGGGTTAATATGCAGGGCATGCTCTATGTTATTTATATCATTGCAGACTGCTTGAGTATGATTAGGGCCTACATGGCGCACATCGGAGAGGGGGTGCACACCTTTTCTGGTGCTGGGTCATGTTAGGGTTTTCAATATTGACTACACCCTAAGGGAATGGACGCATTCCTGGTGTTTCAATACTTGATAGTGAATGATATGAAATATGATTACGATTTTTTATTTTTTTTGAGCAACAATACTGATGAGTCTGCTTATCCTTCTTGTGCTATCAGCTTACACAGATGCAATTTGGTGTTGCACATAAGAGGCAAAGTGAAGAAAGGGTGCTCAAAGAGGACTGTATGGGCAGTGGTAACCTTTCTACGCTCACACTAAAGGACACTAGAAGGGATGGATAGGCCCGGGGAGCTGTGTGGCAGAAAAGGGGTATCATCCTTGTGTAGTGTGAGTGGGTATTGTGGGGCCATGCTAGCCCGCAGTCAAGTGAGTCACCTATGGAGTTCCTGGAGGGAACCACCGGTTGCACAAAGAGAAGGAGGCACGTAATCATATTATGTTGTTCATATTGCCTGATAAACCCAGTCGATGTATTGGCTTGGCAATGGTTGTTGTATGCCTGATAAACCCAGTCGGTGTACTGGCTTAGCATTGGTTATTTGGGAGTTGTTACGAATGGTTGTTGTATGCCTGATAAACCCAGTTGGCGTACTGGCTTGGCATTGGTTATTTGGGAGTTGTGGTGAAAGGTTGCTGGATGCCTGATAAACCCAGTCAGTGTACTGGCTTGGCATTGGTTACTTGCAGGATGTGGAGATATTCGTGAAGGATGTTATTTCCTGACAAACCCAGTTGGAGAACTGGCTTGGAAATGGTTTTTGAAATGCTTGATAAACCCAGTCGGCGTACTGGCTTCGCATACTGATCCTTGAAATGCTTGATAAACCCAGTCGGCGTACTGGCTTAGCATACTGATCCTTGAAATGCTTGATAAACCCAGTCGGCGTACTGGCTTAGCATACTGATTTTGAAATGCTTGATAAACCCAGTCGGCGTACTGGCTTAGCATACTGATTTTGAAATGCTTGATAAACCCAGTCAACGTACTGGCTTAGCATACTGATTTTAGGGATGCCTGATAAACCCAGTCGACGTACTGGCTTGGCATTGCCTATTCGGATGATGTAGTGGAGCAGCATGTGTGCTGGCCAAGCATCCACCCCACAGGTGATCCAAGGCTTGTAAAGCAGAGAAGGAAACCTGTGGAGTAGCGAGGAAATGCACAATACAGATAAGTACTCAATATCATTCATTTCTTATTTGAAAAAAAAAAAAAAAAACTGAAATTTTCAAGCATAAATATTGCAACAGTGAGCTGATGCATTATTGCTTCTTTGTTGGAAACCTTGGTCAATGCAGGAAGCAAGGACCCTGAAAGAACTGAAAGATGATTGGTAAATCCAGAAAGTGGTTGGTTGAGCATTGATTAATTGATGTTGAGGAGTAGCCTGCGTGCTATCCCAACATTCGTTATTATACCCATAGGAGATCCAAGGCTTGTAAAGCACAGAAGGGCCCTATGGAATAAAGCGAAGACATCCAACGCAGGTATTGTTGGAAGCAAGAACCTTGAAGCATCTTAAGGACGCATGTGGACATGTAACTACCCTAAAGAGCTCAGCATGAGCAGTAATGAAAGATGGGGCTAGTGGAGCTGTGTTAGTCCTAGCAGCCAAGAGTTAGACCAACCAAGTGGAGAAAATCCATGGTTGAGAGGTCTAGAATAGACCATAGACACTGCGTGTCATCGCTAAGAAGGGAAGGTCAAGCATTCACGTTGAAGTGAAAGAGGACAGGAGCATGAAAACCACCGTGGTGGTGTGGGTTCCAGAATGGAACAAGACTAAGAAGAGAAACTCTTACTGCTCTCTCTCTTTCCCTTTTTATTGATGCAATTATAGAATTAGAAAAATGCTGAATGCATGCATGACTGAAAGTAAAAGTGTGTTTATTTGATTAAAGTGAATTGTGAATGCTAAATAATGAATTTCCTGTGAATGGATGAACATAAAGGAATTCATGTGTATGTTAGGCAAGCATAAAAAGTGTGAGAGTCTCATGAGTAAATCCTGGACTATCCATGTCAACTGGGGAAAAAAAAAAAACCATTGACTGATTTTTAATGTTTGGGTTATGCTGGGCCTAACGAGAATTGTAATGACGAATTTCACAGGTGAAAATTGAACCAATTGGTTGTAGCCGGTGCAGGCAAGTGTGCTAGTGAGCAAAGTGTGGTCAATTGTTTCCATTGACCATGGCGGCAGACCAAGGGCTATTAGGATTGGCTGGAAGTCTTCTTCAAACAATTGCCAAGACCCAAGAAAATCTTGAAGAGATGCTCAAGATGCAAAAGCAGCAAAACAAGATGAACCACGAGGTCTTGCAGGACTCTATTCGTCTGCAGAAAGAGGTAAAAAGCATTATGAAAGCAATCAGCAGGGGAAAGAAAAGTGGAGCAGTGAAGAAGCATTCATCCAAACGTCTGATTAAGGAACGCTCCAGGTGGGAAGACTCAAAGGAAATTGAGCAGGTAAAGATGAAGCAACCCGTGAGGTGTTGGAAATGTGGGGGGGAGCATTACCTCCGCAACTGCCCAACAAGAGAACCTCAAGAGGGTAGCAGCCATAAAGTTTTCAGACGTATGGATGAGCTAGAAGATCCGAATCAGCAGGAGCAGCTCGTGAAGATCAAAGGACTTGGTCCTAAAGTTCAAGGTAAAGAACAGAATGCAGGGTAGATCTGCAAAGTTTTTGTGAATTTTGGACATATGTAAAGCGGGTATTTATTTCCAATGTGTTGGAACACCGAGGACGGTGTTATTCCAAGGGGAGGGGAATGTAACGTCCCCAGCTTAACCCTATTGCATTAACATTGTAAATGATGTAAATATTGTCATTTAGTCATGGTGAGGAGCTCAAGGCCAAGGCCCCGCCACTGACTTATCGTTTTATGTATCGGCAATTAGAATAGATGCACATGGTCCTTGTGTTAGCAGTGCACAATGTAAAATCGGATATCATGTAAATATGCAATTTTAATGAGAAAACCCACAACCAGCTATGCAATGCAACAAAAGAGATGGGGGCATGATCTTTACAAGGAAGAGGGAGGGAAATTATCCAAACCCTTGAGCCAATGGTATTAATCCATGTGTCAATGGGGAAACCCATAAACCACCAACTACCCATTTTGTCTCATGCACCCAATCATTTACTCCTTCCAAAGATTGGTTGAGACAATAAATGCCTTGGGATGGGAGAGGTATGGCTGTCAATTTTCGTGCATGGGCAAGCCATCAACTTGGAAAATCGTGTTTTTGCTTGTAGGGAAAGAAAACACCCACAAAATTGGCCCAAAGCCATTCTTCACCCATGGCCATTCTTCCTCTCATGCAGTCTGAGCTCCCTGAAGTTTATCCTCACGTTTCTTGGCCATAACCCTGCGTTTTTCCATGCCCAGAAACTCGTTTTGGTATTTTGGTATAGCTGGGGAAGGAGGGATGCGATTTTGGACTGAGGGAGAAGTCGTTTTTGCCCTTGGGGCGTTTTTCTGAAATGGGTTGCTCTCCTAGTCGATTATCCTAGTTACAAATTCGTTTTGAGTCTACCCACGTTTTTCTGGAACTGGTAGAAACCCACTGTTGGAAACTTCACTGTATAGGCGTTTTTCTCATGCCCAACACTTATGCTTTTGATGATGCATGCACCCATCTCTTAACAGCTTGAGAAACCTAATTGCTGATTGGCTTGGCTGATTTTGATATACCTTTGGCTATGTGAGAGCCCGTTTTCCCCTTTTCCTTGTGGAGATCATGCCCAGCTCGGGGGTGGCAGTGGTGCTGAGAGATTGAGGAGCACACTGGCCTACGGTTGGGTGGAACGTTGCAGAAGTGTAGCTGGTTGTTGGGACTACTTTCGCATAAGATAAGTATTCTCTTGTGTATTACCTTGCAATTACTCATTTGATGAATATGGGAATGAATGATGAATGTGCTATCGACTTTAATTCCGCTGTGATTTTCTTAAAATCATATATTTCCATATGTCTCTGCTATATTATGTGAATGCTGATGGTTGAAAGTTTCATGGGGCTAGACGCCCAATTGAGCATCACGTCTGTTATGCACTTGCATGTCTATAATTACATTTTTAATTCGAATGTTTATTTGATATGTATGGGGCTGGATGCCCGATTTAACCTCATGATCCTCTCCATCTAGCTATGGAATGGGAGGGGACGTGACACCGTTCTAAACAGCCTTTGATGGAGATTTGTGACAAACCCACTCTCGGGTCCAGGCTTCAAATTTGAAGCCTTCAAGGCCCATTTAAAGTAACAAAATTTCATTCAAATAATAATATTGTGTTTGAACTTTGAAGTTACAGAATTTTAATCAAATAACAAAATTTTTAAATAATTGATGGGATCATGAATGGATAAAATTATGTACATACCTATAAATTCATAGGATGTCAATAATCTAGTCAACCTTGAAGTTGAGATCGTCAAAGAAAACGAATTTCTTTAAATATGTTTATGGCAGGATGGCATTGCCAGCTTCGCTCCGCAAACTCTCTTGGAGGACTGGAGGAGATAGGGTAGGTGGAACTTGGAAGTAGCTCAACCATAGTAGAGTAGGGGTATAAGAAAAAGCTTGTTTGTATTCCTGTAATATTATATATATTGATGGTCGGAGCCATGGAAGCATGGAATTCGAGCATTGACTTGATACAACAAAGAAAACACAAGGTGGGACTCGGGAGCTGCAGGATTGACTTGATACAACAAAGAAAACACAGGTGTGAGGCTGAGAGCTATAGACGATAGGATTAACTTGATACAACAAAGAAAAAATAGGGCTATAGGTAGGGGCCACGGGCGGGACCAATAACCTGCAACATTACAAGAAGTTTCTGGATTGTGGATTTTGTCTGAAATGCCAAATTCGCGAGGGCACATTAACATAATATATTATACATTGAATACTCAATTAATTCACGGAGTCAACATTCACGAATTGGTATGTGATAACTGGTAACTTGGTAAGCCCACTGCCAACAACACGTATGAGCCACCAACCAAGTTTAATAAATTCGTTGATGCCATTAAATGTGTTAAACACATAAGCGCTCGCTACAAACACGAGAACTTGGAAGCGTTCAAGCCATGGGCTGCTCAGTGTAAGCCCGTCCATGTAAGTTGGTCAATGATATTATTAGAGGCCCAATGGTCCATGATTCATGGATGATCAAACACATGGATATTGGAGAGTAACTGAGTCCCACTTCCAAGTCACCTAGCTAGTAGCCGCATTCCCAATTTCCCACTGAAAACTGTTGATGGGTGAAATTTGAAGCTACCCTTCTATTGCAATTTTAAACAATAGTGGTTAATTTAATTATTGAAGGGCTTACCATGAAATTAAATTTTTTTTGCATGGTAAAATTTGAAGTGGCCTTCTATGACGTGTAAAATGGCCTCTGAAGGGCCCTAAAGGCTTCAAATTTGAAGCCTGTTCCCCAATCACGCCGATTGACTGACAGGGATAATTTGGATCCAAAAATCCATTCAACGGAGATTTTTTTATCATAAACTTGCGTCTAAAAGGGGATTTCTGGTGGTGAGTAGCTAAAAAGACGAGGCATTCGCTTCCCACCAGAAATTCTCAAATTCGGTGCCTATTAATTGCCATTTTTTCACAAAAAAATATAACTTACTATTAATATACGAAATAGTAAATAACACCAGCTGTCAGAAATATACAAACTGCTCACAATCCAACCCTAAAGAGCATATGTGTCATGTCAGTCAGATAGGCAGATGTGCCAACATCAAACTCAGAAAAGGTCCAAAATAAAATGTCATATGTCCACAAAATAAATCATGAATCCCTCCCGAGGGAGAAACGGATCCATTAATCACCAGAAACATCATAGAGTCCAACCAAAATAAAAAGGATCACAAGTACAGACAGCCACAGCTGCCAAGCACCAAAAATAACATATAAAATATCCCAACAGTGCTAAATATATCAAAGAGCAACCAACATCATCTGACTATAGTGCCGCAAAAGATGGAAGTCTACAAAAACGTCCAACAAGGCGTTGGAGCCAGCCCCTATGTGAGATCTGCACATAGAGCTAACAGAGCATGTAAGTATAACAACTCACATAATAAGGTACAAAAAAGCATCATAATAACATATAAAGGAAAAAATAAGAAACATAAAAGTATCAAGTCCAGTGTAGATGATAAGATCCCTGTGAATACAGAATATCCTCCCGCCATTCTTGCCACATGATGACCCAACCTCAGAGTTAAGTGCCTTCTTAGATAGCATGTCCGCCTCCATATTAGCTTCCCGGTATACATGTTCAAAATGGATGTGTTGGAAATCTTTGATAAGCATCTGGGCCGCATCCATCCAGTGTTTAAGAAGCTATTAACTGCCATTTACATTGACAAGACAATGACTACATGGGGTAGTTGGGGATACATTGAAATTAACTCCCAACATTTATGCAATTAGTAAACCTTTATATATATTGCATATTGATTAGTTTTATGTGTAGAAAATCGTAAACCTTTCATATATATTGTATATTGATTAGTTTTATTGGTAGAAAACTAACTTTAGAACATTTAAACTTTTATATATTGCATATTGATTAGTTTTATTTTGTAGAGAACTCAATTTTAGCTTAATAAAGATTTCTATGAATTAATTGTGTGAATTATAAATTTCTTAATTATTTATCAAATTTAGACGAAATATATTTTATTTAAAATATTACCAACTAGGTTTGATTTTTACCAGTTTTATATTAATGTCTAAAATCAAACCGACTTTTTTTATAAAATTTTCATGTGTTACACTTATCTTGACACTAAGACGCAATGCTTTGACACTGTATAGTAAAATATCACTAACCAGGTTTGATTTTTTACCAGTTTTATATTAATGTCTAAAATCAAACCGACTTTTTTTATAAAATTTTCATGTGTTACACTTATCTTGACCGTAAAAGGCAATGTTCTGACACGGGTATAGCTGCTAAGTAAAATAAAAATAAAAGTAAATAAAAACAATCAAATAAAAGTAAATAAAAACAATCATGGTTCCAAATTTAACTACTAGTTGAACCTGAAAACAAACTGAAAAAAAAAACAATGATGGTTTCAATATCAGGGAAGCAGCTGTTATTAACCAGATACAACCAAGCTACACTTAAATTATTATCCTAAGCCAAATTTGTTACAAATTTTACAAATATGGTTTCAATATCAGGGAAGCAGCTGTTATTAACCAGATACAACCAAGCTACACTTAAATTATTATCCTAAGCCAAATTTGTTACAAATTTTACAAATTTGCTAACAGTGATGGATTAAGGGTTTACCGTCTGGTTCTAAAATATAGCCAATAATCATCAAAAACCACGTTAACACAATCAATGAATGCGTAGGAAGGAAGGAAGTGAAGGAAGGAAGTTGATTAAAGATTTGACTAGTGTTTTAATCAGTGTTTTGAAGGTATAAATGGATTTAGCACTCATTTAGCACTGTGTATCTAAAGTCTGTAGTTTGACCGCTATAACAACGATTTTGCAAAATTTTTGCTTTATTTTCTGAAAATCAGGCCAAAATAAATCATCTGATTTCTATGAAAATTGTCACAATTTTAGATTACGGTTTGACAGCTATAAACGATTTTGCAAAATTTCTACCTGATTTTCTGAAAATCCTACCAAAATAAATCATCTGATTTCGATGAAAATCGTCACAGTTTTAGACTACGATACGATTTTATTTTAGGAAATATGGAAATTTGGGTGATGTAAAGGGGCACCACTTTGTTGACTCAGCTCTTTGTGGATTCTAATGAATAAAACACAAAACAAAACAGTTACTTTATCATTTTTAATTGCTACTCCAGAGTCCGGAGTAATACTAATTCAAAATCCCTGAATAGGATGAATACCAATGAAATATAAAATACTAAAAGCAGAGCATAGATTTTCTTCATAATCTAATGAAACAGAGATAGCTTATGACACACCAAAAGAACTTGCATATATACATAGAGATAGTCAGACAATACAAGATACCAGTATCCATTATTAACAGTAGATCTAAGTGTTCATGCAAACAAAGAAAAATACTGTGTTGCCAAAATACATCCATTTGAACCAAATTTATACCTTCTCTGTACCTCTATCTTTGGGTCATTCTGCTCTTCTATCATTAAATCAGAAGAAATCTTATAATTACACCAAAGCAAGCTTTTTACATAAAGTTACTAAATCCAAATCTAAAAGCATTGATATTTTAGGTCATGCACAGGCTGGGAAACAAATAAATATGCACATTGAAGTTAATTCACCATATAATTAAATCATCCCGGTCAAAGGGCAAACCGGCAAAATGTCTCTTTAGCAAAGCACGGAGAAATTCTAGCGGAGCAACGAGTCACCAACATATTCATAAAGTAAGACACTGCAAACAAAAATATAGTTCGAATCCACAACAAATTACGAAATCACCAAAACCGTAAATAGACTAAATCATGAAAGCCTAAATCGACCACTACTCGACTAATTAATGAACCAATAATAATGACCAGTAGTGAACCACGGAGATTACACCCAGCCCCACCAGCTATCAGAAGAAGAGGAGGACACAGCATCGTCCCAGTCATCAGGAGAAGAGGGGGCCGCAGCATGGTCAGTCTGATAATCAGAATCACTTGGGTGGGGTACAAGGCCATCTAGCAATCTGCCGTCATCCACATTTTCCGCGGGAAACAACTGAGTCTTCTTAACCCGGAACGTGATAGAGAGGTTACGAGCTTCCGCGTCGTCGCTTCGTCGCAATGATCCAATAGCCGCCGCCCTTGTTTTCTTCATTCTCTCCTTCAGAGGCAACCCTTTGCTGGTAGCGATGTCACGAAGTCCCGGCTCCTCGCCCTGAGTCTCGTACGCTGAAATTAGCTTCCGAATGGCAGCGGCGTAGGCTTGGTCCTCCAAATAATATACTCCCTCGACTATGGAATACATTCGCGTATCGTCGCTGTCAAATCCACAGTTGACATAACCCTCGCTCTTCATCAACACATACATGGTGGTTGGCGCAGGTGCTGCAGGCGCCGGAAGAGGTGGTGGAGCCGCTGCTTTCCTTTTCTTTCCTGCGGCAGAAGATTCATTACGTGGAGGGGGATTCTTTCTAGCGGCGGCGTATAACAGTGGGGGCTTTGAGGAGACGGAGGATTCGGCTTCTTTTCTTGGCGCCATTCCAAGCGATGACTGCAGCGTGCAGGTAACCCTAAACGGGAAGAGGGATTAACAGTCTCCGGGCAGTCTTCGATTATAACATTAAGGATATATATGGGCGAAGACGGGGAAACTTCACGAATAATTCTTCCACGCTCGCTCAGCATAGATGGAAAATTCTTTTAGCACAACACGTTTTAGGGGTTATCCAATGCTCAGTTTCATTATAAAGCTCATGAGAGTTCGTTTTAATCTTAGCAATATTAATTTTTTTCTTTGAGCTTGTTAAGATAGAAAGATAGTTTTGATCCTCAAGATTAGGGTTAATGATCTCTTTGTAATACCGAAGTTTTTCTTTTTATCTCTAATTCTTCTTTGCATTACATTTTTTCTTTGAAGGTAGAAGTAATAATGTAATTAATGTTGTCAATATTTTGTAGAGTGGTAGTTTCATTAATCCTCCAATAATTTAACCAAGCCGTGACATCTTTAAGCCATCTCCGCTTGAGGCTAAAGTGCTTTTGGCTGGAGTTACTGAGCAATTTTAGGAAATCGGTCGTCTCCTATATTGTTTAATTTATTCTTGTACATTAAATATCTAATCATAGCCATGCTTTCAATGGGGGAGAGCCCTGCTTCTAAGAGGAGAATAGGATAGGGCGTGTTGTTCTTAATTTTAAGATTATAAGTAATAAATCGTTTCTTGATTTGCTCAATTCTTCTCCAAAACTCTTTGGAAATGTTGCATCCCCAAGCTTCACAACCATATAAAATAACGAGAGTGATGAGCATTTTAAAGAGAGATTTCTTTTTGTCCCACATCACAAGCTTTGACGATTTACAGTTTTTTTCAAGGATGAAGTAGGATTTCCACCCTCCATTTATCCTCTTCTCAATGCTATAGTTCTAGTTGAGCTTGCGATGAAAGTCAATTCCTAAGTACTTGTAGGAGGTTGCTTCCTCTAAGATTCTATTGTCATAAGTACCTTTATTGGACTTTATAATCATGACTTTTGTTTTGTCAGTGTTAACAGTCATGCCCATATTGGTGCAAAAACCTTTGAGAATTCGTAATTGCTTCTCAAGGTCATAAGGGAACCTCGCCATAAGAACGATATCGTCAGCATAGAGAAGTAGCATGATAATTATTCCTGCCAAGGTTGTGCCTGCGCAACCTGCCTCTTCTAAACATTCTTCAAGCTTATCGATGTAAATGCCAAAAAGGGTAGAAGAAAGGTGGCACCCTTGCTTAACTGCAATATTACAATTAATATCTTGCGACCATCCTTTAATGTTTTTGAATTTGGAAATGGCATTCTCATATAACCTTATAGTCGCAATCCTCAACTCGAGAGTAACTTTTATCTCTTTTAATCTATTCCAAAGGTTATATCTAGGAATTGTATCAAAAGCTTTATGAAAGTCCACGAAGCAACAAAAAATATTGGGTTTATTATTATGAAACTCCTCTGTGATGATCCTAAGCGTGATGAGGATCTTGCTTCAGCTGTGTTTATTTGAATTATACACTTGCACACGTGTTTTTGTTTATATGAATTTGATGAAATGGGTTGAGTTTAAGTAAAAGGCCCCAGAAGTGTAGTCATGTTCCCTTCCTTGCGTTGGGTCTATGGGAGGGGACATGACAAGCCATTACACCCCATGTCTATCTGCTCCTAACTAGTGACACATTCTAAATTTTCTAAAGAAACAAAGCCTTCAAGTTCCTCTGTTCTTAACTTAGTGGCACACTGCAATTTTTCTGAAGAACGAAAGCATTGAAGCTCCTTTATTCTTAACTCGTACACACAGGTTTGAATCATCTGCTAGTGGTTTAGTTTTGAAGGCCTATATTACCGTGGGATGGACACTAGAGAGACCTAGGTAGGTTTATCCAATGTAGATTACACCTTCTCCGATCATGGGTAGGTTTCAACTGGTGTGCTTCTTCATCCATTGACCGTCAGATTGGGCTTCAAAATGGGTTACTAATGCTCAGGAAGGTGATATCTGTGTAACAAATTGATGGACCATTTCTACATTATTATCTTCATGGAATCCTCAATCCGAAAAATTCAAGGAGGCAATATCCATGTAACTAATTAATGTCATGTTCTATATTATTATATTCATGGAATTTATAATTGATTATATATGTAATGGCATAATTATCAAATTCGAGTTCGAATATGCATATAGATTTGAATTCGATACTGTAAGAAAAATCGAGAGATAAATATTTTATTCTTTTATGTATATACTTTTTAAATTATTGAAAATGAGTTTATATATACATATTACAAATAGATTTATTCAATATACAAAACAATTTCAACTTTAGCAGATCCTCCCATTTCACATTTCCTGCCAGAAAGACCTCTCGAAAAGCTCTCAACATTGGCCAAATAGAACAATTAGCATTGAACCCATTTCAATGAATACCGATATTGATACTGATATTGGTATGGTAGAACATTCCACCTTTCTTCCCAATCTTTTCTATTCTCTTGTCCCCTAATCCCAATCCTGGTCCCATCAAAAGTGACCTCCTACCCATAGATAGAGAGGATTGAGAAACCCATACCAATGAAAGGGAAGGGAAAGGAAATGGAAACACTCTGATGCTTGCTCTTTCAATGAAGTAGAAGTTCCTTTCTGTTTATTTGGGGTTTACCTGCTCTTGGGTAAGGTACTTAGGCATATAATTAACTCAATGTTGATACTAATATTTAGTAAGGGTATACAAAAGGAGATACAACATAATTAAACATAAATCTCTGTGTATTATGTGTCAATGATGTCTTGTGACCTCTATTTTACTTTTAAAACTTTGTATAATTTGCTTCTCCACATAAATTTAAAACTTACAACAAATCTAATTTGGTAATTATATATAATGGAGTTTGAAGCCTATACCCATTCTTTTGAAAGAATGGTGTCCATCATACAAAGGCTCCACCTTACAGAGCATGTTGCATTGGTATGTTGAAGTTGTAAGAAATTTATATAGTGTGAGTAAGATCATTTTTTAAAAATGATATATCAAATGGTATGTCAAGGTAGATAGATGTTTTCAATTTATATAAAAAATAATATATATAAACATATATGTAGTTTTATAACATTTTATATATAATAAATTATGTGTATTCTCGCCTTATATAATATAAAATATAAAAATTAAAATATTAAACACATGCTTTAGGGTATTTGAACTTTAAAATCTCTTTTCTTATTCATAACAGGGAACTCCATCTTCTTATAATAGGGGAGAAGAAGTCCATTTGGAATTAAACAAGAAAGATCTGACAAGAAATTCAAAGCCCTTGCACATTTTTATCCATTTTCCTTGCGATAAATATGTTGGAAAGCACCTGGAAACCCCATATAATAAACCCATTTGGAATTAGCATACAAATGTATGTGTGGAGATTCATGGTTCTTCCTCTTCTTGTTTGTTATGTTCGTCTATTCTAAGTAAGTGACTGTGCGAGAGTGTTGTGTAGTAAATGTGTGGGGTATTCATTCTACCATTTAAATTTTAAAATTTAAATCGGTGTGACTGTGCGACTGTGCAAGAGCATTGTGTAGTGAATGGGTGAGGTATCCATTTTACCATTTCAATTTTAAATTTTAAATCCAAATCTTTGAGTTGGTCATCCATCCACATCAACCAAAGTTGTACTACTTAGAAGTGGGACATGTTAACCGCTATTAATATCCAGTTTGTTGCATGCTATTTAATGTTGCGGCAACAACGATGTTGGCTGTTAAATCCAATTTTCAACACCGTTGCTAGAGAAACATTAAATCCTGCATAGCATGTTAGATAATTTTAGTCGTGATTAATGGCGTTTGGTTAAAGGAGGTCGTAGGAAGATAGAGCGTTGTCGCCAAAGAATGTATCTGCTGGATTCTGAATGGGGCGATTTGTGTGCCCCATGCCCTTATGGACGGAATGCTGATGAGCTCTCAGAATCCAAATGGGACAATTTGTGTGCCCCATGCCCTTATGGACGACTTGTTGATGAGATAAACTATCAAATACGTTGATTATCCACATACCTTGGAGGCTTGGACGGCTAGTTGATGAGCTAATATTGTCGGTAGTGGATCAACTATTGAAAGATGGGTCCATCAATCACACCGTACTAGAGAAAAACTAAAAAACAATTGAAAGTTGGGTCCATCATCACCACGCTTGAAATGTTAGACCTTTGTGAAAAACTAGAGTCATTTCCTCCCAAGTCACACATCATCGGTCTCTGAAATTTTTGAAATTAGGTGAGAGAGTTTAGAAACCCTTGTTTCCTCTAAAGAGTTTCTTGATCAAATCTTGTGAGCTAACCCCAACCCTCAACCCTTGTTCTGTGTGTGCTCAGCGAGTGGAATTTCACAATTTTGCCAGTCAAGAGCCATGGTTGTTGTCCTTGCTTGTGTGATTTGAGGGTTTGTTGTGTGATTTGAGGGTTTTTTGTTTTTTTAGTCAAAGTACCAACAAAAATGGTGAAAATTGTACTATTTGAGGTTCGATCCTGCAGGATAATGTAGAAAAATTCTTTTGCATTGAGTTCTTCTTGCATTTTTGAGTTTGATCCTTTCTATCATGCCGTAGTTTTGTAGTGGATGCATGGTTCTAGTCCTTTGCATGCATTTCTTTAGCGATTTTTCTTCTATATTTAGTCCTTTTATTTTTCTACTAAAGGAGAATGGATTGTGCGATCCTTTTTCTACTAAGTGTGGAGCCAACAAGAAAACATAGTGGAGATTTGCGCGCAAAGTAAGCAGGAAGAACTTTGTGCCGCGACAGTTAGAGAGCGAGCCGAGGGAAGGCAAACAAGTGCTTTTCCATGACCAGGATAGGGTGACAACAAAGATGCTCCGAGAGGTTTGAACTTGAGAAGAGAAGAAAGAGGAGTAAGGGGGTGTTTGTGTTGTTGGAAAAAAAGTTAAAGATATCATGGGTTTGACATTGTGAGAGGCCCTCAAGAGTTTGTGCTCCAATAGTGACTGGAGCTATATGCGGTTTTCTAGAATCACATGTAAGTTGACTACATTTATAATCATTTCTTTCTCCTTTTGTTGTTTCTTTAAACTCTAAAGGGTTGTGCAAGCATGTAAGCTTGTTCAAGAGCTCGGGTGTCTGGAAGAGCAGGCTCGAGTTAAAATTGTAAATTATTCTAGTAACATTTTTCTCTGAAGTAGCAATAGCCATGCAAGTGTGCTATTTTTTTTTCGTTTCAGTTTTACCAGAAATGAAAACCTAGCGTTATTTTCACTTCTTAATACGAAGCATGGAAAATACTACATGTTTGTTTTCTTATGTTTGTTTTATTGTGTAAGCTTATTCTGGAAAACATGAAACTTGTTTCTCATGGATAATGTGCTTGTGCTTGTTCCCTTTGTTCACTGCAAGGAGTAATGGTATATTTTTTCAAACATTTACTACACTTTTATTATATTTTAAGGAAAATCGATTCTAATTTCGTCATCCTTAGTAGGAACCTAATATAGGACTTAGATTTATTTTGTTCTCAAGGAAAAAATGTTGTTTAAATTTTCCTCCCCTTCATTCATTGTGGTTCACTAGAAATGTATAATTTTTATATTTTATGTTTTAATCCTTTCTCCCTAAAGATAAACATAAAATGCCAGTTGGTTACACAAACCCAGTTGACAGGGGTTCCTCACACTGTCGATACACCAACCACCATGATCTCCTTGAGCACTAGCCCAGACAAGTTTTACCCTCTCCAGCAACACCTGCAGAGCAGATGAAGTCTTACCCGAGATGTTCAAGGGAAAGATGACAGAACCACGTTTACGCCGAATGAAGGAGGAATTTGTGCATTAACTCATCGACTTATCGCAACATTGCATAACATATCTAACAATTCAACTCAGACATTAACATAATTACAACATCATTCAACAGATCTCATCATTGACAGAACCGCCAATGCACAATAGATATAACAATAAAACATTAATTGCAGCAGAGAACATCGCATCATTCACATATTCATATCGCATAATGCATTTATCACAAGGAAACAGGAAAGACACAATGATTTTTCTCAAAATTATGTCATATCATATTCATCTTCACAACAAAACACAGATACAGCAAGATAATCCTTCTGTCACATACCCAAGCAAACAGAATCAGATCAATATCCAAAACATTCCGCAATAGCAATTCTCCGAATAAAGATAAGATCTTTGATGATATCCTACACTTACAATCAACATCTATTTATAGACTTACGCCTTTACATTCATTGTCCACTTAACCGACTACCTAACTACTTCTTAACAAACTCTACCAAAAAAATGACCCAATACCCACATATTGCGGTCCAAATGACCCAAAACCCACATAATGCGGTCCAAATGACCCAAAACCCACATAATGCGGTCTAAAATATATAAACTATTATCGACTTGTGTGTTGTTTTCCTTCTTGTGCGACATCGCATCATTCGTGATGCTTCACAGCTGACTCATCAAACTGCTTGCCAACAGGCCCCCAACACAATCTTGTGGCTCGCCCTCAAGCCACGTTAGCTGGACATGGTGTACTCAGTGATCTTCAGCCTGAAGTCCTCTTATTGTTGATCGATCTCCCTGACCTGCTCCTTTACTGCCACAGCCACCGCCTGACTCTCTGTTACGTCCTTCTCGGATGGATGCTCACTTAGCTTACCAGCAACTTGTCGGTGACCCTCCTGCACAGCCTGCAGTGTAGAAACTGCCTTGAGCGAAAACTGATCTCCAATCTCTTGGAAATCATCCAGCTATATGTTGCGCTTCTTCGGATGTTCTTCTACCTTTCGACACACTGCTTCAACTCTTTCAGCTCCGTCAATTTGGTGACCTGGACAACTGGTGGCAGCGTTCTCATCGATATCTTCAATGTTGCCAGCTTCCCTTCCACCTCTTGTCGCAGCTTGGTCAACTGTTCTAATTGCTCGTCCTGGATTATGCTGCCCCAAAACTGCGCAGTCTCTGCAGTGATTTTTGTCGCTGCTTGCTTCAGCTCTCCCAACTGGGTCGCCAACTCCTCGATGGCGCATTTTTGTTCAGCTACTTGCTCTTGCGGTGTGCCTGGGTGTATTAGAGCTATTAAGTCCACATTATCGCACTTCAATTGGGAGATGATAGCCCCAAGTTGCTGCGCTCGCTCTATCGGATCCAACTGCATAGTGGGCTCCGGTACATACCGAGATGCTTTAGAGACTGCCGCCTCCAACTGCACGCTGATGTCCCAGATGTGGGATTTTTCCACCATCAACCGATCCTGCTCCTTCTTCAACTCCTCAATTGCTCGAGCCTTCTCAGCAACGAGTTGCTCTAGCTTATCTTCCAATTCGTTGACCACCTCCCTTGCTGCAACTACTTTTCCCTTTAATTCGTTTACTTCTTTCTAAGCCACTGCCTCGTTCTCCTGCGATCGTGACAATTGAACGTTGTCATCTTATTCCCTATTGGCCAGCTCCTCGCTAGCAACCACCTGCATCTACACCAATGTCTGCAAGGGCAGCGCATTGTTGTCGATCGATAGAACTTGTAAGTACTACAATGAGGACTGGAGGGCCTCATTATCAGTCGCAATTGCATTCGGGGGAATTTGCACATTTTGAACCCACAGCGTAGTGCTAATTGCGCCAACTACCTACACAAGTGCTACCTCCGGTGCCTTCTTCGAAATGATAGTAACTAAGGAATCAAGGCGAGCTTTTACCTCATTGAAGCCTACTGCTTCCTGCGCCGTCATTGCATTAGCTGTCGCATTCATTGCATTTGTCAAGGCGGCAATAAGCCGATCCAACTGCGCTTCCATTACTGGGGTGGTACCACTGGGCATACCTTGCTCATAGCGCACCTTCATTCTGCCCTCCTTAAGACATGGTCTATATCATCGTCTGTGGGCATCTACGACGACTCTTGATCTGAATCCTGGTTACCCTATGAGTCCATCTCAGGTGCATCCGACGGCAGCCCCGTCAATTCCTCTTCCTGACTAACCAGTTCTCGCCATTCTACAGTCCAGTCTTCGATGATCGCATCCAACTCCTCATTGAACAATTTGTATGAGGTCTGCAACCACTGCTTCCCTGTATCACGCTGCGCTTGCACGTAAATGCTTTGTGGCCCAATCATAAACCGGGAAATCCCTTTATACTTCGCGACAGTTTCCTGAGACAACCGTGGAACAGGCTCAGCTTCCACCCGCAACGTTTCCCAATAGAGCTAGAACTATGTGGCGCAATCCTTCAGTCGCTCAGGTTCCTGTACCCACCAAAGGTTTTGGTAACGGGCTCCTTTGCAAACTTGTATCGCGTCTACGTCCATCCCTTGATAGTCGTCGGCTTCCATCCAATCGACAAGCGCGACTAAAATCAATAACCAGCTCTATGCAAATGGACGCTTTCCTACCTAGGCCGTCAGCGCATCCTCCGTCAACTAGTTCAGCATAAAGAGCGACTAGTTCATCTGCACACCTTTTGCACATAGCTCAGCGCATGCAACAACCCCTAAGTTACCTTTGTTGGGTCGGTTGTTCCTGACTATTTTAGTAGACAGGATCCTTGCCCTGATGCGAACCGTTGGATCATTGATGCTAGTAAGGCGATAAGCCCATTCGTTGCGCTTCAATTTGTAGCGCATCCTCAACCTTGCCGCAAGCTTCTTGTCATTGTTTTTTCCCTGAAAATACTGCGCAGGGTCTGTCCTGTCCTTTGGAAACCCCGTGATCTCGAAAATCAAGTCGACCTTGAAAGTGACCAGTCTGTCCAACCATAAAGTTCTACCATGAAAGCAGGCCAAAAGTTGCTTAACGCAGGAATTTTCCTCTATCAACCGCCCAAAGTGCGGCATGTTAATCAAGCCCAACAATCCGACTTTGTCCAATCCCTTCGCCCAAGCATGTGGAATCCATGGTGTCAGGCCAACTTCTCTGACTTCTCTCGGTAGAAAAGGTTCCATCATAACGTCCGACAACGCCATCAAATCGTGGTCGTCGTATTTCATGTGCATCAAAGTAGGCACAATATCTGTGCTACAAACCATTCCGGGTGGGAGCACCAACATTCTGACTTGGTATCTCCAGTTCTTGGTCATCTTGCAGAGTGGCGCACCAGGTCGACATGGAGGTATATACCCGAGGATATCTGCGGTGGATACCCCTGCTCGAGCTGTGGATTCCATGACACCTAAGCTCAACGGACTCGCCTCAGGGACCTCTTCTACCACTTGGGTAGATGATCAGGTATGCCTCTTCCCTGGCGGCGAGGAGCTTTTCCAGCCCCCCTCCTCTTCTTCGGGATCACCGACGACCCGACTGGCATGCTGGCGACTTCCTCCTCAATAGTGACAGGGATGACAGGTGACTCTACTTCTCTCAAAATATCAACCATATCCGGTTCACCCAGCATTCCGCACTCGACCCCTGTAACACTAAATTGTTGCTTACCCCCGCGCTCAACACAGTGCAACTCGTCTCTGCAACTCTACTCAACCCTGCACAATTCGACTCCAACACTATTTGGCTTCCGACCAACCTCAGCCCATTCTTATAGCGCCGAATTGATCCCTTCCTCATTATGACCAAATCAAACCACTCATCATGACCAAATCTTGCCTTAATTACCCGAATCTGTCATCGATCCTATTAATGCCGATCATTTCAACAAGCACCGCTAATTAACTGTCTTTAAAATTTCTGCATTTATTGCTGATTTGACCAAGTCGTGGCCATCGCAGTATCGCTCCCAACTGTGATACCATCGCTCTTTCCTATGCATCTTGGTCCTGCTGGTCCGCCATCCTGCCACTTATCCTTCTGCATTTTTTTTCCCAATGCGATTAGTCATTACGTGGCTCCGATCCCGTCCTATAGGGCTTCAGCCTGCTACCATTCACCATCTTTGGTAGCAGCACTCCATCTAGCTATCGCAGCTGTACTGCGCATCTGTAGTTTGTCGGGATGCTTCATGAACTTGCTTTCATATAATAGCACCAAGTCGCCCTGCTGAAACTGTTTATTTTTTATATGGCGATCATGCCAAGCTTTTTGTCGATCCTTCTCCACACGCTAGTGAAAACCTGCAATAAAGTGGTCTTCCTCAAGCTGCACCAGCTGCTCCAGTCATTCTGCTAATGTTGCCTCATCATTCATGCCTGTCGTTGCCGCTATGCGTAGACTCGGAACAATGTACTCCATAGGCATAACTACCTCTTGCCCATACACTAATTTGAACGGTGTCTGTCTCGTCAACCTTTTGCAAGTGGTGCGATATGCCCACAAGACTGCTGGAATCTTCAAATCCCAGTCATCGCAGTTCGCATTACAAACCTTGGTAAGTGCATGCTCCAACACTTTGTTGAAGGCCTCCACCTTGCCATTTTCCTGCGGATGATACAACGTACTCTTCTTATGCTGTATCTGAAGCTCTCTCGTCAATGCGTTGACTATGCGATTAATGAAGTGACTCCCTTGATCACTCATCAATAACTTTGGGCATCCAAACCGAGTGACAATATTGTCGAACAGGAATCACGCTGTTGTCGCAGCGGTGCAATCTGCAACTGGTGCAGCCTCCGCCCATCTTGTCAAATAATCTATTGTTGTGATTATGTATTGTGCACCAGTGTGCTTCACAGGTGTGTTGATAGGTCCCACGAAATCCATAGCCCATTTATCAAATGGTTGCAATGTTACTTGAGGTATTAGCGGCATCTCATCCCTCCTGGAGGGTTTTCCAGTTCTTTGACAGACATCGCAAGTCCACGCATAATCCGTTGCATCATTGTGAAGAGTGGGCCACTAAATCCCTGCACGAAGCACCTTCCTGGCAGTAGCATGACCGCCATAATGTCCACCCGCCACTCCTACATGTGCTTCTGACAATATCTTCCCTTGCTCATGAGGCAGCACATAACGCCTCAAAATCTTGTCTAGTCCTAGCTTATATAGCTATCTAGAAATCAACTAGAAATCAACAGCCTTAACCACCAACTGCTTCTTCTTACTGGTGGTAAACTCCTCTTGTGCGGTTCCAGTCGCCAAAAACTGAATTATGTCTTCGTAGTAGTCATCAACTACGTCAACCCTGAATAGTTGCGCATCTGGAAACCCATCTTCAATGTTGGTTGGTTCCTCCCCTGTCTCAATCCGCGACAAGTGATCTGGCCCTGTGTTCAAGTGACTGGGATTCATAATTACCTCAAAATCAAACTCATGAAAGAGAAGTAACCAGTGACATATCTTCCCCCCCCAACACAGGCTTATTGACCAAATATTTCAAAGCAGAGTGGTCTGTGAACATTTTAAAGTGACCTGCCAACAAGTAGTGCCTAAACTTCTGCAACGCATATACCATTGCCAAGCCTTCCCTCTCTATAGTGGTATAATTTTTCTCTGCATACGACAACTTCCTACTCGCAAAAGCAATTGGGTGATCCAGATCTCCTTCCCCTGGTTGTGCGAGCACTACTCCCAGCAAAATTGATGACACATCCACATGGACATGGAATTCCTTGCTCCAGTCAAGGAATACTAATATCGGAGCAGAAGTCATCTTAGCCTTCAACATCTCGAAATTGACTTGACATTCTGGACTACAAACGAATGTTGCATCCTTCTTTAGCAACTTTTCCATAGGAATCGTGATCGCAGCATAACCCCGGATGAACTTGCGATAATACCCTGTGTGCCCTAGCGTTGCTCGCAACTGCTTGACATTGGTAGGCGGTGTTAAGCTCAGAATGAGTTCAATATTTGCTGGTTCAACCAACAATCCCTGCTTGCAAACAATGTGACCCAACAATATCCCAAATGGTGCACAAAAAATGCACTTCTTCAAGTTCAGCGATATCTGATGTTGTCCACATCGCTCCAACATCAATCGCAGGTTTTCCAAATGATCGCTAATCAGTCCATAAACTATCCAGTCATCCATATAAACTTGCAGAAACTTCTGAATAAAATCTTTGAAGGCAACAACAACAAATCGAGAGAATATCGCAGGTGCGTTCTTTAGCCCAAACGGCATGATGGTGTACTGGAAACACCCCCATTCAGTCACAAACGTTGTCTTTTGGTGGTCCTCTTTCGCAATCCTGATCTGGTGATAACCAGAAAATTCATCCGTGAAGGAATACATATCTTGTCCACCCACGCCCTCCAGTACTACATCAGTGAACGGTGTCGAAAATGGATCATGCATACATGCGTCATTTAGCTTCCTCAGGTTGACACAAATCCGTACCTCATCTGTCTTTTTTTCTTGCACCACCATAGGACTAATCCATTCCAATTCTTCAACTGGTTTAATGATGCCAACATCCAACATGCACTCAAGTTCAACTTTGACCCTTTCCTTATGTCGCGGATTCAATCGATATGGTTGCTGCCTAATTGGTTTTGCATCTGGTTTCAACGGAATCTTCATCTCCCCTAGACCCCCCATGATTCCATTCATCTCGGAAAACTTTGTAGGGAACAAATCTTGGAACTCATGTAATAGGTCGGTGGCCTTCGCCATCATGTCTTCATCCCAGTAGTCACCAACATTTGCAAACTTTAGGTTCTCTTCTATCCCAATGTTGACCTTCCTTTGCTTCAGCAGCTAACTGATCGGATCTGTCGGTGCATCAGGTGCTACAACGTTGCGACTGCCTTCTGATTCTGGAATATTGACATTCCGTGGTTCATCACCATCCTCTGGTTCTCCAGTGATATTATAACATTCCATCATCGACTGCATCTGACAATGCGCATGTGAATCCACAGGATATGCCACTGGAACTACCTTTAGAACAACGTCGCGGATGAGGTGCAAAGCATTATGAACATCTGGGTTGGCATCCATGAAATTGAAGGTATGAGTAAAGCAAACTGTCAACTCTAACCAAGTGCTAATCTCCCCTCGCAACTCAGCTGAAGCATACCATGATCGCAACATTTCATCCAAAGTATGGATAAAAGCATGGATCCATTCATCCCTTGGTCGCGAGGCCCACAGAGTTTGACATTCCATCGGATGACTGCCAGGGTCATTCTGCCCATCGTACCTTCCGGTGTGGTATATTTTTGTGTCGCCGAAGCGAACCGTCATCAACCTTCGACACTACAACCACTTGGTAATTGACTTCTTATGAGTTTCCCACCAACGTGATGGAGTAGCCTTCAGTGCCTCCTCCAATGCCAGCAACCGCTGTAGTTCTGACACCTTGTCTTCAAATGCTACTAAGAATGCAGATAAACCAAGCAGTCCTTCATATGCTGGCAATTTAACAGTTTTAGTTGCGACATGACATAGTGACTTCATAAGAAAACCACACTTCCTTAACGACACCTCATGTAGGCAGTTCTGCCAGTTCTCTAAAGCATCATCCGAGTCGGAAGACGTAGAGCTAGAGCTACGCCAACCAAGTTCTCCACCAGTCATCGGATGAATGTAGTATTCTAAAATGTTATATGCATGATCCCATCCTCTTACAACTTCATCCTTGACAGGTTCAACATACCATCGCCCTTCATTTGGATCCAACGGAGCGATGATGCAGAGGTCCTGAATTTCAAAGGTCATCACCCGCTTCTTAAAATTGATTACTGCCATACTGTCATTAGCCCATCCAATCCCCAGCAGCGTGGGATAGGATCTCCCACCATCAACGAATCTGATAACAACAAAATCAGCATAAGTTTTCATTCCTTCAATATCCACAACAAGTCGCGGAACGTGCCCAATTGATGTTACCTTGGCCTGATTAGCCAATCGCAGTTGTATGGGAGACCAGCTCAACATTGGGCTCCCCGTCTATTGTCATGCTTGCTTTGTCAATATATTGACATCAGAGCCCAGATCCAGAATAACTGAATCAACCTTGTAATCCCCAATCTGGACATTCATGCACATTTCATTTCCTATCTTCTTCCTCTGTAAGGAATTCACTGCGGACTCCCTCTGTCCCTTGGTCGGTCGATGCAACAAACTCTCAATCTCGACAAGTGCATCAGGATCGCATGCCAACGATAAACAACTTTGAAAAAAAATTTGCAAAGTACCATACTGTCGCGATGGGCCTGCTTCTGAAGTTGAGTAAAAAACAAGGGGCATGTCGCAAATAATTATCTTACCAAGATTCTTGCCCATCGCATTTCGTGCTTCAAAGAACGTGTTTCACTCGGCATTAATGTCGAACTGCACCTTCTTCTTTCCAGCCAACCGAATGAGTGGATACGAACCATCTTCTCCTGTCATCGCACCTCTGCGAGTGATAACAACAATAGCAACATCTTGTGTCCTCGGCTCTGCTGAGATCATCGCGAAAATGGGTCCTTGATTCTGGTTCGGCAAGGGGTTCACAGGTTGATTCACATTTTGATTGGCATTCTGATTCTGACATTGGTTCTGGTTCTGCGGCTGATTCTAATTTGGAAACTGGTTCTGATTCTGCAAATGCGGTACATTTCCTTCCTGCTATCGCGCAATCAACTGCGGACAGTTTTCAACAGTGTGATCAGCATCAAAATAATATGTACATTGTGTCTGCAACTGCGGGCAATATCTCTAGTAGTGTCCCAACACTCCGCAATTATAAAATTGGACAGGTCTGTGACCTCGTCCTCCTCCGCGACCAAACTCCACCTCGTCCTCCCTAGAATCCCCCTTGCTGTTGATATTGAGGTTGATTAAATTGTTGCTATATGGGATTCGGTTGCAGCTGAACACACTGCCCTAGCTGAACACACAGTGCTGGTTGAACGTACTGTGGTTGTTGTGGAGCCATCTACATTTGATTATATTGTGGCACAAACTATTTTTGTCGTTGTTGAACGTACTGTGGCTATTGTGGAGCCATCTGCATCTGATTATATTGTGGCACAAATTGTTGTTGTGGTTGTGGCTGCGGTACAAACTACATCTGCGGTTGAGGTAGCAGTTGGTCCACCTATGGCTGCGGTTGCGGTTGTTGTACTACACGCTGGTCATCCTTCACATAGTAGGAGTCGTACATTCTTTCCTGAAGGAGGCCATATGCGCGGCAATCCTTATCTTCATGCCCAATTGACTTGTAGAATGTACAATATAAATTCATTGGCTTTGTGACCATCTTTTGCATGTATTGACACTCCTCATGTCGATTCCCATATACTTGACAGATGCGACACCATGGCATACCTCCGCTACTTAATGGATTCAACGCTCCTGATACAAGGTAGTTGTGGAAATCTGGGCAGTTATCCCTTGTATGTGCCTCCACGTGACATCGAGTACACCAGACCTCCTCACGGTGCTCTTTTCCCTTCTTAAGATCTTTCAACTGAATGGTCAGGTTTGCAAATTGTGTATGGATCTGAGACGTGCTAGCTGCGTTCTTACCAATCGGCGAAGCTTCTAACCGCATCGCAATTTCCAAAGCTTTGCTCGGTGTTGTAATGTTCTGTTGAATCAACAGGAGTCGAATATGAGGTAGCAGTGCCGCGATGAACCATTCTTTGTGATAGACATCGCTCATGTCGAAGCTAACTCTTGCCATCAGCGTTTTGAACCTTTGGTGGAAATCCCAAACAGTTTCATTAGGATACTGCTTAATCTCCTTCAGTTTTGTAATATATTGTGCCTCAAATTTTGGTTTTCTGAACTCTGCAATCAATCCTTTTCTAACTTCATCCAGCGTCTTCTCTGGAGTGCCTGTAGGAACTCGTACAAACTTCATAAACCACTCCAATGCGCAACCTTGAAGAGTTGTCGCCAATTGACCTTTCTTGGCGTCATCATCCGTAATTTGCTTAACAGTCCATACTGCTTCACATAAGAACTAGTATTGCTCTAGGTTATCAGTGCCATTCCCATGGAACAACCGTAACTTTGCATCTTCGCCCGCCATCCTGGGCTTCCTTCCTACAGGCGTTGATCTGCTAGCAATCAAGTTCTATTGACATGATGAACACGGTGGTGTCAAAGTTGTATTTCTTCCTGGTTGTGAGATAGTGAGAGGAGGTGTGGGTACGTTGTTGCTGGGGGTTGGTCCTGCCTCTATCCTGGGCATAGCCTGGTTGTCCTTGTTGGCACTGTGAGGTTGCTTCGTCCCATGTGGTCTTCCTTTGCAGCTTTGCGTTTCGACCGCAGCAGGACCTTCTCCTGTCCTCTGCCACTTTTCTTGTCGAAACCTTGCTCCTCCCCTCATAAGACCACTCTCTTCCTCCGCTTCCTTCACAGTCTCATAGTAACTTCCACCCATCTACCCCATATCATTCCATTCATCTCCTCCATTTTGCCATGGTATCCATAGCCTCCGCCCACTAGGGTTCTACTGATCGAGGTGCATCTTCAGTATGCCCTTTTCACATATGAGCATCTTAATGGACAACTGTAGCGACAACAAGAACTTACCTCTCGGTTCGTTGAAAAATTCCCTTTCAGCTTCGCTATAAGATTTTGTCATATCAACTGCAAACTCGATGATATATCCTTCTAGTATACTGTCGACCTAGACCTCAACAACCCATGATGCTTTGTTATCTACCTCTTGCAGCTCTTGGATCAGTTCTGGGGTCCAAAATGTAGGCTCACCGCCTTGGAAGTTTCACTTCTAAAAGGTCAATTTCGCTAACCATTCATACAAGATGATTGGGAATTCGTAGAAAAAATATTCGTGTGGACTGTCGTGAATGTACTTTTCCAACCACCAATCCGTCGACAACCCAGGGTTCTGATTTTCTTTCTCAGTGAACTCTCGCAACTTTAGGTCGAACCAATCTTGAATTTTCGGTCTCGTCAGATGCCACAACATGTACTCCCTCTACTTCATGCTAGGGTCCCGGCAACGGAACCATTTGTTGACACAAACCCAGTCGACAAGGGTTCCTCACACTGTCGACACCCCAACCGCCACAATCTCCCTGAGCACCGGCCCAGACGGGTCTTACCCTATCGAGCAACACCTGCGGAGCAGATGAAGTTGCACCCGAGATGTTCAAGGGAGAGCTGACAGAACCACGTTTACGCCGAATGAAGGAGGACTTTGTGCATTAACTCATCGACTTATCGCAGCATTGCATAACAGATCTAACCATTCAACTCGGGCATTACAATAATTACAGCATCATTCAACAAATATCATCATTGACAGAACCGCCAATGCGTAATAGATATAATAGTAAAACATTAATTGCAGCAGAGAACATCGCATCATTCACAGATTCATATCGCATAATGCATTTATCACAAGGAAACAAGAAAGACACAATGATTCTGCTCAAAATTATGTCATATCATATTCATCTTCTCAACAAAACACAGATACAACAAGATAATCCTTTTGTCGCATACCCAAGCAAACAGACTGAGATCAATATCCAAAACATTCTGCAATAACAATTCTCCAGATAAAGATAAGATCTTCGATGATATCCTACACTTACAATCAACATCTATTTATAGACTTATGCCTTTACATTCATTGTCCACTTAACCAACTGCCTAACTACTTTTTAACAAACTCTACCAAAAACAATGACCCACAACCCACATATTGCAATGCAAATGACCCAAAACCCACATAATGCAGTCCAAATGACCCAAAACCCAGATAATGTGGTCCAAAATATATAAACTATTATCAACTTGCGCACTGTTTTCCTTCTTGCACGACATCGTAGCATCCGCGATGTTGCGCAGCTGACTCATCAAACTGCCTGCCAACACCAATACTAAAAGGAGCAAATACTGCAAGCATAAAGCCAACTTTTCCATCTTGCATATTGGAAACCACTAAAATATACTAGAATAGGAGTATGCTAAACAATGGTTTAAGATTAGATTACATATTTTCCATGCCTTCATTTCAATTACCTTACAAATACTAATGTTGGAAACTAGAACCTTCAAGACTATGCTTACAAGTTGCATGATAGTACATTATGGAGTACAATCAACTTTATCTCAGAAGCTTTCCCATACAGATATCAATACTATTGAGAACTCCAAAGAATACAAAGATCTTGTGCCTTCCTCCCTGAGGAGCAACAGAAAATTCGACTCCTAAAAGAAATAGATATTATTGAAGCTTTTCCATCTTGCATATTGGAAACCATTAAAACATACTAGAATAGGAGTATGATACAACAATGATTTCAAATTAGACTAAAGAAAGAATAGGTTCCAAAACAATTTACACTAAAGGCATGGCTTGCCAAGAATTGGAAATGGAATAGACAAAACATCACATTTCTTGAGCCCATTTCTAAATCACAAAAATGACATTAAAATGTAGTTGAAATTGAGGACAAAATTAACAAACTTTTGAACACTACAGCTATGGAAATAAAGGAAACTAAATTATATTATAAATATTTTTTAAATATTACTATAAATATGTCTAATAATATTATTATACGTATGAGATATATTATAAATATTATTATAAATATGTATAATAATATTACCTCATACATTCATTAATATTATTTAAATATGTATGACATATACACTAATATAATCCCTTACTAACTTTACAAATATTTTCAAACTTCTAAAATATGCTCAAAATATCCTATTTCTAGTCAAATTTCCTTATCTTACTCGTTAAAAGTCTTGAAGCCCCAAATTTGGAGTCTCATTTAACAAGGTGTAATTGTTAGTTTGTAACCACTATAAAATCGAGTTCCAAGGTACCATTACACGAAGATTGTGTTTTTGACACTTTTGTTTTATTTGGCAGTGGGATATCTCATTCAGAAGAAATATTACACTACTAATGAAGACATACAATCAAAAAATTCAATGAATTTTATTTCAGACTATGTGGATTTTATTTTCAACTAACTTTCCTGTAAAAAATTTAGTGAATTTTGTTTCCAATTAACTTTTTGATCTAAAGTTTTGAAATAGTATATCACATTGCCTTGCAAGCTTGAAATATTATTTAAATATTTCAATAATATAATTAGTTGAAATATTATTTCCTTGCAAGCTTGAAATGATTTGGGAAAAAGAATGTTGGCCTCGATGAGGCTAGTTGATGCATCAACTTCTTGATAGTGAAAATTTTGGATACAAACTTTGTGTAGGACATTTCTCACCATAAAAAATATTAATTCGTGCTCTGTGTTTGGTAGGCCACATAATTGAATATTCTATAATATTATAATAATTAATTGTTGTTGTATGATGGTGTAAATACACCTAGAATTGATAATCACCATCTTTTGTTGTTTCTTTCACTCATATGCGTGCCTAGAAACTCCTTAAAACTACACAAATTTGCTCCAAGTCTATTTAGCCCTAAGAGAAAGACTCCTCGTGCTTGGTAAATTGGGTCCTAGGCAATAGACAAAAATAAATGAGTGTGGCTTTGACAACCAATACCTTTTCAAAGCCCTCATAAGTCAAATCGTTATTTAGAAGGATAATTGCTTTAAATCACATTCCATAAATATTTAAAATAAATTGATTTTTTTATACATTTTTTACATTGTTTCTAGAAAGCCAAACTAAAATTCTCTATAAAGACAATAATAATGACATTTTATAATGTTTCTATAAATACAATACGATATGAGATATGAAAAGAAAATTGAGTGAATAATAATTATATTTTATATTGTTTTTAGAAAAAAAAACAATATAATTATAACAAAAACAAAAAACAATCATTATATACATTCCCGAATTAGTGGAAAAAACAAGTTTTTTATACCTTCCCAAATCGCGCCGACTGACAGGGAGAATTTGCATCCAAAAATCCATTCAACTGAGTTTTTTTATCATAAACTTACGTCTCAAAGGGGATTTCTGGCAGTGAGTAGCCAAAAAGATGAGGCATTTGCTTCCCACCCCGAAATTCTCAAATTCAGTGCCTATTAACTGCCATTTACATTGACAAGACAATGACTGCATGGGGTAGTTGGGGGATACATTGAAATTAACGCCCAAAATTATGTAGGGAGTAGTCTAACCAATCGATGATTTCGCTCGTCCGGCGACCATCGAATGGTTAAATTCCATTGATCCCGATCTTTGATATTCTTTGTTGAAGTGGGCTATTCTCTCGACCGAATGCACCCGGGGCCCACCAGGTGTCGTCGAAGGAGCCCTCACGCCGTTAGCAAACATCGTCCACTCTCCCACCGGTCGTCCCACTTCTCCACTCCGGTGACGGCAACCTCCGGCAATTTCCCCAATCAATGCGGGTCCCCACGTCGGCGAGATTCTGACAGAATCCAAGAATGAATCAGACTTTAGGATGGTCCTTCGACGTCACCTCTATGCATTAACTGCATACCAACATTCGAATGAACTCCTTTGCGCGACAAACTCTGCAATTCGAATGAACTCCTTCACGCGACGAACTCTGCACCTAGCCCACTTCTTCACGCTACGAACTCTGCTCCTGCACCCAACAACATCTATGAACTCCCTCCTGCGCGACGAAGGCTGCACCACTCTGCACCCCGATCCTGCGCGACGAAGGCTGCACCACTCTGCACCCAACAACTATCAAATAGGTAAGCCATATCGAATAACCAAACTTGAGTTTATATGGGTATACGATCATTAAAAATTGGGCGATTACATGGCTTGTGTGCGTGAAGACCATCCTTATTCATTGTGGAATTCGTGATCTTCTTAGAAGTTTCACTCTAATATATTCAGTGGCCCGGATGCAGATGAATGGGAGCAGGCCCAAACTCAAAATAGAGATATATCATTACCTAGGAATATTGATCAAGATTACAATACATTGACAGGCCTAAGGCCCGGATTCCCTCTTTTCTTAATAAGTCCTTCACAAGTGTTATTGTTACAATGCTTATAACAATACTCAAACAGGGCAGATTCAGGGCCAACTACACAGCTTCAGTAATGGTACGCAGGTTACTCAAATTAGCGTCTAGCAAACTCAGAACATCCTCTGGCATTCAATGGGATACTTTCAGGCCTAGCATGGCTCCTCTGGGTGTACTTGTCTGGATTCTCTAAGTATTTTCCCCTCTGTTACACTCAGTTGTTTTCTGTTGCTCCTCCTGAGTGTTCATAGCACCACCAAAACCCTCACAATTTCATAAATTAAATTTTTTATTAGTTAAATCCTTATGTGACTGGTTACTCAAATTAGCGTCTAGCAAACTTAGAACATCCTCTGGCATTCAATGGGATACTTTCAGGCCTAGCATGGCTCCTCTGGGTGTACTTGTCTGGATTCTCTAAGTATTTTCCCCTCTGTTACACTCAGTTGTTTTTTGTTGCTCCTCATGAGTGTTCATAGCACCACCAAAACCCTCACAATTTCATAAATAAAATTTTTTATTAGTTGAATCCTTATGTGACTTAAAATTGAAAGCTTGTCTTTTCAAAGAATTGTATTATTATATATATTTTTTTGCAAACAGTGCAAACATTGATGTTTAGGGTTTGGAATGGTACAGAAAACATTCAATGTTTATCTGACAGTGCTTATTAGTTCTTGCTAACAACTATACCCTTCGCTCAAGGTGGCCAATTTTCCATTAGAAATCTTTATTAAACCCTCTCACATGTGATATAGGGATAACTTCTCTAAGCTTCAACCTCTGTATCTTCCGATTCTTGCATTTGTGGCACTTGCCACTGCAGATTAATGGTAAGGAGCATATTGCATTCGCCATACCTTACCTTACCGCCATCAATTGTTTATATTTCCCCATTTCTTTGTCTTTGTTGAAAGTCCTGCAATGAAGAAAGTTTTAGCTCATGATTATAAGTTTGACTTACAGAGATATGAGTAAAAACATAAAATCTGACATAGAAGCATTAGTGAGACAGATCTACTTGATTATCTTCTCCCTCCAACCTCCACTTTTGCTCTATTTGCTTCGTAAAGGACTCTCACATTAAATGTCCCACCAAAAAATCCCATGATAGCATCGAATGGATGGCTCACCATTACTTCTGAAAGGCCGCATAGGTGCTTTATCCGCTTGGTTTTGATTAAGAGCATAAACCTATTTCTGTGTACTAAATTAAATTTATGGGACGGGTATACCCTGCTCTATGAATATGACACACTTAAATTTGTATGCGTTGTGCTACCCCTCTAGCTTATATGGTAGGTGTCAACAAATAACTTGATGCCTACATTTTTTTTACCAATGTTTGGTTATCGATGTTTTACAGTCATGTTTACTGAGATTTTACATCACAGAATTCAGTAAATTTTTCTACTACTAGGATTTTGACATAACTTAAGGGTTCTAATATGTCAAATCGCAATGTAATGTTTTATACAATATTTTGTTTAGGTGTCCTTGTAACAAAGAAACAAGTTTCATTTCTTTATGTTTAGATGAGACCTGCACTATGCCAATAAACAATGATTACTCTTATATCTTGCATACAATGTTGTATTTGTAGCTCTAGCTTGTAAAGATCCATGCTAGGTCGTGCCCCTTTGTTCATGATTAGATTCTTGTCATGTACCCTTTTTAGTGTGGGATTGGAATTGTGTTAGTTGAGGGCATAGCCACAACACCCATTTTGATTGCCCCTGCATATCCATTCATTGAGTCTATCTTCATGGATTTGGCTAGAGCCCCCTGTTGCATGGTCCACTTCTGTTGCATCAACAGCACTCTGGTTTTGTTAGAACTAGAAGTAGGAGATACTGAATAAACCACTCCTTGTGCTATGTAAGATATCATGTTGATCAATTTATGGAAGCACTGATTATATCCCATGCACTCTTGCCAATAATTTTCTTAATCCCTTTCATCTCGGTGCAACTCTATTGCTCCGAGTTCAACTCCTGAAACTAGGATACAAATCCTGCTTTCACCTCATTTAGGGTCTTAGATGCACCATGGGTGTCCGTTTGTATAAACTTATGTACCATAGTATAATGGTTAACCCTCCCCTATAATATGTCTGGAATCCTACCAATTTTTCGTTTGGAGCTATGATCCTCTTCGATCTCCAGATTGATTCAAATAAGAACCAATGTTACTTTGCATCACTATTATCATAGGAAGGTGAATTGTTGTACTGTCTACCGCTCCAGCCATACCACTACTGTGGTTGTTCACTAAAATGAAACCTTATATGCTTGGTTGATTAACTAGATCCATTCCTCCACTTAGCTATCCACCACTACTATTCTTCAAACTACTTAATAGGAGGTGCTTTTACATTAGAACTAGAAGATATTTCTCCTTCCCCCCCTTCTTTCCATGATATTTCTCCTTTGAAATCTCAACCTCGTCATAGTCACTTACCTTCCTTTCCTTCTCTTCGTTACTATAATAATATAATACAATTATAATCTATTTTTAAGGAATCCAACATGTCTCTTCGTTACTATAATGCTTCTCTGGAACCACCCACATACATACCAATAGGAGAATTTATCAAAATAAAAATTGCCCTAATAAAACGGCTGTAAACGGATTCAAAGGCTTGGAAGTTTTTTCTGTGACAAAAGTGGAAATGAGATTCACATCCAGAATGTAGAAGAATAGGAAAAGGTTTTCCTAACATGTAGTTTTTTGTCATATAGGTTGTGAGTTTTATCGGTTGGTATTTCATAAATTCATATGCATAAGCCTCACCATTTAATTTATTCAGGATCTGAATTTATTATCGATACCAAGGTGCCCTCAATTGAATATAAAATTTAGTGTTGAACCTGAGTTCTTCTGTTGTAAAGGAATTTGCGCGGGCATTGGGGAGGCATATATATAATCTTGAACAGTGCAGCTGCCCCTAGTGGTATGTTTTTAGCTGAGTTTGATGTTCAATATGGGCATGGTCAATGCTGGTCCTTATGCTAGGCAACTTTATTTTGTGGATGCTAGTGTGTGAGAGAACATGTTTATCAGATTATACATTTATTGTCAGATCAAAGGAATGAAATGTGAGAAATGGACAGGGTTGTCTCCTCTACAGTTATGAATGGTTATCAACTTGCATTGTTAAGTATATTGTTGGCTTTCTTAAAAATTGGTTTATTTATAAAACTGTGTTCAACTTCAAACTGCCGGTTTTAATTTTCTAGCAGAGTTAAGGGGCAGCCATTTGACATGATAAGATTGTATTGCAGCTGATATTTTAATGTTGGGCACAAATCTGAAAATAGATAAAGCATATCAAAGTTTTTCATCCATGTTGAAATGAAAATTACAAAAAATGAGGTGGTGAGTTGACATCTGGGGCAACAAACTGCCCAATGAAAATAGGTGTTCAATCATTTCAAAGTTTATATTCATTTAACCTGAGTCCATTAGCACCCAGAATATCTCCACTCCCAAGTTTAATTTAGTCTTTAGTAACTCCCAGAATCTCCACTGCACGTTTAAATGTAGCCTGAGTTCAGTGTATTTTTAAAAATCTCTATTAAAAGTTAGAAGGTGAAACACTTTCTAGAATTTGGATCTCAGAAGGTGAAACACTTTCTAGAATTTGGATCTCAATTTGAGTTGAGAATGCTTTAATGTCAAATCTTGTAGAGGTAATTAGCAGAGGTTTGAATTTTCTTTTCAATTGCATAAATCTCAGTGAGACATGCATGGTTATTTGTAGGTGGTTTAGTGATATCTGTTGCATTCTATTTAACATTATTATACTCTAATTGTAGCATATGTGTGGATGGCTTTCTATTTAACATGAATGTGGTAAAATGTTTTGCATATTTTAGTCAAGTTCTCAATATCCTCATCCTTTATTTAGCTTATTGGATTGGTTATTGGAATGGTTAATTCTTCCTTTATAGTCAATATTGTTTGGTATAGGATGATATTTCTTTTTCTTTTTCACCACTTTTCAATCTCTTATCTTTGAAAGAGATTCCACTTCTTTGAGAGGCCCTCATCTTTTATAATCCAGGGCAGCTTGACAAGCTACACTTAGTTTAAACTTTATCCTCTACACTTAGTTGACAGGCCCTTCACATTCTTAGATGCCCATTAATTGTACATATTACCATCATGTTTATTTAAGAGCTTCAATCTTTGTCTTGAAATCCTTAATGGTGGCCTCCAAGGTATTGATATTTTCGCTTTTCTCCAACAATATGTTTCTAGGCTTAGTCAATCTAATTATTCATCCTCAATATCTAGGCCTCATATCTCACACAACCTGCCTATCATTCCAGTGGAAGTTATTACTGTTTTCATAGGGATGGAGGAACCAACTCTATTTTAGGCCTCTCATCCTTATCTTGTTCCATCTTCTAAACAAAAACAGTTGCAAAACTTCATCTTCTTAGTCCCTCGGTCTCCTTTTCTATTTTGGTCCTTATCTTTATAATGGTCTTGTTTATTTTAACTATCCCGCTTGTGAACGAGACTCCTAGGCAAATTATGTTGAGCTATAATCGTGTCAAACTTCGCATTCAAAATCAAGATCCCATTTAAATTAATGTAGAAATCAAGTGATTGTTTCAATGCGGGGATTTTCCAAATATAAGTTCACATAGATTCTAGTAGAAGTTGTGAGAAAACCTTGTACCGAGTCAATTTCAAAACGTGTAAGTAATGCATAAAACAAGGAAACAACGTTGTTGGATTGATAGTTGTGAAGAAGTTGAATGGATTTTTACTTATTGTATTTTTTCATAAAATCATAATTTCATTAATAAAAACAAAATTACAATCTTAATACTTTCTTCAAAGTTCCTTTATCATAATTCCCAAATTCAGAAAACAGAGTAATCCCACAGGAATTACCCCTCCCAAAAAGCCATAACATGATATAATCCAGGATGGCGTCACCATATCTCAGGAAATCTCCCTACTGGTTCAAAAATATCTCCCTACAGAATGTCGTCACCATATCTAAGTAAATCTCCCTACGGGTTCAAAAATTCCAGTAACACGATACAGTCTAGAGTGTCATCACTACAAGTTACACACACAAATTTGGGGAAGTATGAGAGTGTTCATCAACATAAAGTTGTGTTTTTTTTGTCAACATTGATTATCGTTACTTTCAGCTAATTGTTACATTTTTTAAGCATGCTTTTTTATTATGCCATTGACATCTCATCAAAAATTGTTTTAATTGTTTTGTTCCTGTAGCTCATTCGAACAGACAAGATGGCGCAGACATGGACGCTCTGTATTCAAGTGTCTTGTTACCCCAACCGTGGACAATGAAACTTTGAATATGTCTTGAAGGATAATGCTTTGAATAAGGTTGTCCAAAAAAGGAGAGAAATACGTGGGGTGACAACTAACAACGAAGCATACTACCTTGCCCTTATTGAAGGGCTGAAAACAGCGAAAATCTATGGGGCTAACAACGTTTCTGTTAGGATATTTAGACACTTAGGAGTTAGTTAAGATCAACTTGTGTAATATATCCATTAGGGATAGTGTGTTTCTTTAGTATGCATTAGTATGCATTTGTAAATACTTAATCCGACGGTCACGATATGTTTCCGACATAGAGTGATCCGACGGCTCAACTTCTCTTAGATCAAACCTAACCTTGATCCGTGGCTTAACACCCGATTGGTCCATGATCTCTATTTAAAGAGCATGGAGGGTCATTGTTTAGTTGATCGATTATGAGAAGCTCATTTGTAACATTCTTTCTTTGCATAATAAATTGTCCCGTAGAAGCTATTTGGCCAGGGCCGTGGAGTGTTTCCCTCAAGAGGGTTTAAACCACGTCAAAACATCGGTGTGTTGATCTGTGATCTGTTTGTGTGAAGTGGTTGCTCTTGCATGTTCGGTCCTTTGGTAGTACCCTGTGTACCCGAACATGGTATCAGAGCTTTTATGAAGTGCCGCTTCTGGTTATGATCTAGATCTTGAACTGCTGTTGCTGAAACTTGAAAGGCTTTCTATTTCTGGTATTTTTGTGCATTTCTGGGCTGTGGGAGGTGTTCCATTGCGTCCGGAGCGTCGTTTCCATTGGGAAATAGTTTTCGTTTGAGCGAAAACGGTTCCCGGTTGCTCCAAAAACGCGTATTTCATCAGATCTGAAGGTATAATGTTACAGTGACGCATTTTTTTTATTTCGTTTTTAATAAGAAAAAAATCTCATATTTCATTTTTTTTTACTGTTAGATTTTTTTTGGGTTCGGATTGTTGCTTTCCCGTCTGTGTATGCTCTTTGCCGTGCACCTTGAGCGATCTCAGCAAATCAGAAACAGAAAGGGAAAGGGTTTTTCTCGGCTGCGTATGCTCTTTGCCGTGCACCTTGCGCGATCTCGGAAAATTAGAAACAGAGAGAAAACGTAGACTTTCCAGGCAAGCTAACAAGATCTAACTCCACAAGTGTGGAAAAGTTTTTTTTGTTTCGTTTTGTGGTCTGTTTTGCAGGAAAAAGGGCAAGCATGCAAACCGAGCAAGAAGAGTAAAAAAAAAAAAAAGCTCCCTTCCTCATTCTCATATTTTACATACCTTTTAATCTAGCTCACTTGGTTCAAAGTTGCTTTATTCTTTAATAGGTCTTGAGTTCAAGTCTTAGGAAGTTACTTTTAAAAAGAAAAGTGCATGCAATTTCTATTTTCAAGTTACTTTATTGTAAAAGTGCATCTCACTTAAATAATAAAAAATAAAAATACGAGTCACTTAAGCTTTTTATTTATTGTTGCACTATTTAAAAGTAATATCATTGTAAAAGTGAAATCACTTATTTTACAAAAGTGATTCACTTAAAAGCAACTTTTTTGTAAAGTGATTGTCAAAAGGTTCATCTTGGGAAGAGGGGGGTTCTTTTTTTTTGTTGGACATTCTCTAGCTGCCACGTCACTATTGGGGACATCTTCAACAGTTTCTTTGTTCAAGCATAACTTCATCATACAGAGTCAGTTTTCAGTGCCGTTTTTTTTGAAACCGCCTATTTTTTCGAACTCTTCACATCCAAACTATTGGTTTCTGCTTTTACAGCCATTAATTTACAAATATGGCCGCCCCTTGTGATATTCTACTTAATAGTTCCAACTATTTCTCATGGAAATCTTGTATGGAGGATGTTCTACGAAGTAGGGGACTTTTCAGAATTACAACAGGGAAAGAAAAAGAACCCACTGATGATGATAAGAAAATAAAATGGGCAAATAGATGTGATGAAGCTCGTGGATTGATTGGGATGTCAATCTCTACTGATTTGCGATTCCACATATCTGGAATTGATGAACCTAATGCTGCTTGGGACAAGTTGGAAACTGTGTTTGGTAAACACAATGAAATTCGAGGTCACCAACTCAAAAATGAGTTGATTTCTTTAAATCCAAGTGACTTTTCATGCATTCAAGATTATTTATCTAAGTACAAAACTCTCAAGCTCTTATGTGCAGAATGTAAGATTGAGAGGGAAGACAAACAATGCATTTATCATATTCTTTCCAAACTTGGACCTGCATATTCTGTTTTTGTATCTACATTTTACTCCATGAAAGCGTCATTGAATGCAGCTAGCTATCAAGAGCCTAGTCTTGAATCCTTTTGTGATTCCTTGATTAGGGAACAAGATAAACTCATTCATCTTGGAATAATCAACAATGCAGATACATCTGGGAAAACCTTATTGTCCCAACAGAAAGAAAAGTCCAAGCCTCCCAAGAAACAAAATTTTCGTAATAATAAGTCAAACAAGGGTCCAAAACCCTCTCAGTCAACTCTTTCTTTAAAAAATGACAAAGGATCCAAGCCAAAAGGAAAGAAGACTGAGCGTCATTGCAACTATTGCGGGAAAGATAATCATGATGAATCCAAGTGTTTCAAGAAGATGGCAGCCTTGGAAGCAGCAATGAAGAAGCACCACATCAGCCTAGATTCGCCTTCAGAATCTGCCTCTCATGGACATGCACTTTGTGCTTCTGGTTATTCTTATAATGCATCTTCTTCTTCTACTTCAAATGAATGGCTCATTGATTCTGGAGCATCTTATCATATGGCTAAGGATCAAGCCATCTTTTCTACTATGCATGAATGTAACACCAAACAAATATTTGTTGGTGATGATAGATCTCTAAGTGTTGTAGGAGCTGGAACAGTTCCAGTAGATAATGGTCATTTTAGTGATGTACTATGTGTTCCAAGAATTTCCTGCAATTTGTTATCAGTCTATCAGATCACTCATTCTGGTGAAGGTAAAACTGTGACCTTTACACCTCACCAAGTTGTAATCCAGGATTTTAAAGATCCTCAACAGGTCCTAGCTACCGGAATTGTTGATGATATTACCAGGTTGTACAAGTTTAACAACTTTGGGTCATCACCTTTCCCTTCAGTTTTTGTTGCTCATAGTGATAACTTGAGCAAACTTTGGCATGAGCGATTTTGTCACTTAAATTATCACTCATTGCAACAACTATGTAAAGAAAATATGGTGACAGGTCTTCCGATGGTATCTTGCAGAGATGGTGTTTGCTCCGGTTGTGTACTCGGAAAACATCATCGGGACAGTTTTGACAAACGTGCCTCTTGGCACGCCTCGGTTCCCTTGGAGCTTGTGCATAGTGACTTGTGTGGTCCTCTTCCATCTGCTTCCTTTTCTGGTTTCAAATATTTCTTAACTTTCTTTGATGATTACACCAGACGCACTTGGGTTTATTTCCTAAAACTTAAGAGCGAAGTATTTAACATGTTCTTGGCCTACAAGGCCCTTGTTGAAAAACAATCTGGTCATCAAATTATCAAGTTAAGATCTGACAATGGAGGAGAATATGTTAACAAACAGTTCACTACTTTTTGCACTGAACAAGGCATCCAACAAAAGCACACTGTTCCATATACACCACAACAAAATGGTGTAGCTGAGCGGAAGAACCGCATTTTAAAAGAAATGGCTAATTGTATGATCCAATCTAAGGGACTAAGTCTTCAATTTTGGGCTGAAGCCATAAATTGTGCAAATTACATAGTTAATAGCACCCCCACAAAAGCATTACAAGGTATAACACCGGAAGAAGCATGGAGTAAAATTAAACCTGATGTAAGTCACTTTCGTGTGTTTGGTAGTGAAGCATGGACTCACATTCCGGATGAAAAACGGAAAGCATTGCAGCCTAAAAGTGAAAAGTGCATATTTGTTGGATATTCTGAAGATGTAAAAGGTTATAGACTTCTTCAACCACATTCTCATGCTATAATCATTAGAAGAGATGTTAAATTTGATGAAAATATCTTGGCCTGCGAGCCTAACTCGGCGAGTGTGCCATCTTTGGCCTGCGAGCCTGATTCGGCATTTGTGCCTTCTTCTTCTTCTTCCAACTTCCTTGACAGGTTTCCAACTCCAGTTTCTGATGATGACAGTGAGGATGAAAATATACCTCCGCCTGCTCATGTTCCTCCAATTGCACCAGAACAAGTGCTTCCTCGATGGGTCCGTTCAACATGTGAAGCAGCTGGTGATCTTGCCGGTGATCCTAGAGATCAACGTCGAACACGTTCTCAGTTTCAGTGAGCCTCTTCTCTTTTGGCTCAAGTTTCCGAGAATCATGATCCAGAAAATTTTGCAGAAGCTTCAGGGAATCCAGATTGGGATGCATCCATGGATGAAGAATATCGTTCCTTAATGGCGAACGATACTTGGGATCTTGTACCTCTTCCAAAAGGAAGAAAACTTGTCAGATGTAAATGGGTCTACAGAACTAAGTATGCATCAGATGGAAGTGTTGAAAGACTTAAGGCAAGGTTAGTTGCCAAAGGTTTTTCCCAAGTTGAAGGGATTGACTACAATGAAACCTTTGCTCCCGTCGCCAAAATGAACTCCATCCGCCTTGTTCTTTCCCTTGCAGCCTTACACAACTGGGAATTCCATCAAATGGATGTCAAGTCTGCCTTCTTACATGGTGATTTACAGGAGAAAATTTACGTGGAACAACCTCCTGGCTATGTTTAGAATAACTCTAGCCTTGTCTGCCGCCTTAAGAAATCCTTATATGGCCTTAAGCAAGCTCCTAGAGCTTGGTATGCCAAAATGGATAGCTTTCTCCTTGACACTGGTTTTTCTAGATGCCATTTTGACCCCAATGTCTATACCAAGAAAGTAGGAAACCATCTCATCATACTTGTTCTCTATGTTGATGACCTTATTCTTACTGGTAGTGACCCTAAGCTTATAACCCATGTGAAATCTAGTCTTAAACAAACTTTTGAAATGTCAGACTTAGGACATTTGCATTATTTTCTTGGTCTCCAAGTTCTGCAAACCAAAGAAGGAATCTTTCTTTCTCAGTCTAAGTATGCTTGTGACCTTCTTCGTCGCTTTCACACGGAAGATTGTACACCAGCCCCTTCTCCCTTCCAATCTGGAGTCAAACTTTCTGCCACTTGTACTTCACCTGAAGTAGATGCCACCTTGTATCGTCAGCTTGTTGGTAGTCTTTTATACTTGACTCATTCCCGTCCTGACCTTTCCTTTACCGTTGGTCGAGTTGCCCGTTATATGCAGACACCTCATGAAAGTCACTGGAAAGCATCTAAAAGAATACTTCGATATATTCGAGGTACAGTTCAGTTTGGGATTCATTACAGTACAGGGGGGAAACCATTGTTGGTTGGTTTCACTGATTCAGAATGGGCCGGTGATCCTGATGATCGAAAGTCTACTGCAGGTTATGTTTTCAGTCTGGGATCTGGACCTATTACTTGGGCTTGTAAGAAACAACAAGCTCTTGCTCTTTCTTCAGCAGATGCAGAATATCGAGCAGCAGTTAATGCCAGTCAGGAAGCTTTATGGCTTCGAAAGATCCTTTCAGAGTTTGGATTCGAGCAGCAGCAGCTTACTCCACTTTGGTGCAACAATCAAAGTGCCATCAAGCTTTCCAAAGATCCAGTTCTACATCAACGCAGCAAACACATTGAGCTACATATGCACTTCATCAGAAATCTTGTTCATGATCGTGTTCTTGAAGTGCTCTTTTGCCCTACAGATGATCAAGTTGCAGACATCTTCACCAAGTCTCTTACAGAAGCGAAGTTTTCTAAACTTCGATCTATGTTAGGAGTTCAGGAACTTGTCATTAAGGGGGGATAGGCTCTAATGCCTCCTTCCTTCTCCTAATAGTGTCACTTTTGTAAATCCTTCAATCCTATCCCAAGTTGTTCTTAAGGGGGGATGTTAGGATATTTAGACACTTAGGAGTTAGTTAAGATCAACTTGTGTAATATATCCGTTAGGGATAGTGTGTTTCTTTAGTATGCATTAGTATGCATTTGTAAATACTTAATCCGACGGTCACGATATGTTTCCGACATAGAGTGATCCGACGGCTCAACTTCTCTTAGATCAAACCTAACCTTGATCCGTGGCTTAACACCCGATTGGTCCATGATCTCTATTTAAAGAGCATGGAGGGTCATTGTTTAGTTGATCGATTATGAGAAGCTCATTTGTAACATTCTTTCTTTGCATAATAAATTGTCCCGTAGAAGCTATTTGGCCGGGGCCGTAGAGTGTTTCCCTCAAGAGGGTTTAAACCACGTCAAAACATCGGTGTGTTGATCTGTGATCTGTTTGTGTGAAGTGGTTTCTCTTGGTGTTCGGTCCTTTGGTAGTACCCTGTGTACCCGAATAGTTTATGTCTTCACCAACTCAGAACTTCTTTGTAACCAGATGAAGGGAGTGTACCAAGTTAGAAAATCCAATCTAAAACCACTTCATAGAGAAGCAAGAGCCATTGTTAGTCAATTTCATTTCTTTACGATATCTCACCATTCAGATATTAAGAGAATGTCCAATGGTCTATTGTGTGGGAAAATCTCAAGTCTAGGCGAAGGTGTGAAAACTGAAATGGCGTCAACATATGTTCCTTCAAAAATGATTGATGGACGCTGTTACACATCTTTGTTATGTGTATGTTTTTTTCTTATAATTGTTTTGGTGTCCCTCATGGTGTGGGACTTTCTATAAAGAAGAACCCAATACTATAGTGCGTGTGATTGGGCCACCATGTAATGGATGGGGTGTCATGTCTGGGTGACAAGTTCAAGAATGCCTTGTATAGAATGGTGGTGCCTACGACATCTTTTGTCTAAACTTTGTGGCACAAAAAATATTGAGTATATATTTATGGAGTTATTTTTGTCTATTTTTGGTTACCACATATATCTAAAATTTCATGATTTTTCTTGCTTAATTCACTGCTGTAAAAACCTTGAGAAAGCAAGCTAATAATTCTGGAATTTTTTGAGTTTGTTGCTATTTTTAGTAACAGTGAGTGTTTCATTACAGCAAGATGCTTCGAGAGTTTTTATTTAGTGAATGTTGGTTATTCTTTCTATTGCACAAGCTCTTGATGTTGTCATTTATCTTATGGATCATTAATGTATGAGGCAATGCCATTTTAATTATTTAACTTCAAGTATTGGCATATCAACTAATAATAAGATCTATGTTCAGCACTTGGAGAAGTGATTTTGATGCAAACACGTCTGGTTGCTACAATAACAGATCTGCACAAACCTGCAAAACTCACGCTTGTAAACTGAAACAAACACTGACTACTAAAAATATCCAAATACACAGCTCTACGCATTCGTTTCTCATGATACTCTGTTTTTTTTTTGTCCTTTTCTTATTTCATAAAACCACAACAAAACCCCAGAACAGAGTATCACAAGCATATTCTTTTAAAGATGCATGGTAAATATTGTCAACTCTACAGATATTTGATACTGGGAATGTATATCTTTCCATCAAGAATATTAAACGCAGAGATCCTCTCGATCATCAAAATAGAAAGTACCATTAAAAGGTTATATAGATTTTGTTCAGTAAGTTAAAACAAAACCATATCAAGCGAGAATCATTTCAACTCCATCACAAGAAAGTAGCTCGACTGCCTAATAGTTTAAGAAAGTTGGGCATATGAATATTAATGAATATGCTTTCAAAGTAGAATCTTATATAGGATCCTTAGAATAACAACATATATTTACCAAGCAAATGCCCAATTTTCCAAGACTAGTTGAAGAATAGTTTTTTCAACAGTTTTTGCAAAAATTTGATTCAAACTCATAAGACTCATCCAGCAAAAAAATGGCAAATGAAGAACTCGATAATCAAAGTCCCAAAGAGCAAAGTGTTGCAAATCACTTGAACTCAAAAGTAAGCACCAAAGTGCTTGGCTGGTCAAAACTCTCCAGAACCGTAGTGTTACCACCACTACTATATTGTGATTTTTCCTTTTTATCCTCAAAAAGCCCTCTCAATCCTCCAAACCAAGAACTACTTTGCCCAGGGCCTTGAGCAGGCTCAGCCATAGCACCCCTGTATTGGTAGGAATAGGTCCATAGCCTGGAAACCATGGAATAGGACACTCCATATTACTGACTGTAAAAGTTGGTTGATGAAAAGCCATGCAGGAAAACAATTATCCACCCTGCACTCTATAAACATATTCAGTAATTTAATGATGAGAAAGAGCTGATTGTGGCTGGATTTGCACTCTGTACACCATCCTTTTGATGAATCTTCGTAATTTAATGATGAATCTTTGAATAGTGCGAGAATCGAAGATAAATTTGGCGTCTTCCCTCTACTCCATCACAAAAACATCATCGAATCTCTGGCATTAGAACAAACTTAGATCCCAAATGAAATAAATGAAGTGAAATGTACTCCATGATCTGAAATGAGAGTGATTTCTATGCATCATATCCATTTTCAAACTAAGGTAGGTGTACTTTATAGAGTAAAGTGAGAGATTTCTGTGTATCCATATTACCATACCTAAATAAATGAACTTATCCTCCGAATTTGTGAAAAACATACCACCACATGTTCTTTCCTTTCTTATGTATGGGTTGGAGTGATGAAAACGTGAAGAAAAAAAAGTAAAACAAAAGAATTAACAAAATAACCAAGTTGTTAATTATTAGATGATTTTATTTTTTCAGCATTAGATGGAATCCAACAATTTGAAAATGGTTACATCTCAATTTTAACACCTTATATCTGCAATTCAAAAAAATTCAACCAAATTTTGAGAAAAAATATCGAAAATAAGCCAGAAAAGTCAAAATAGTATGCTCTTCATAATATGGGCAAAATAACAACCTAGGCACTCACTCAGAAAAACCTAATCACCAATGCAATAGTGCGACACTTGCAACAAAATAACATCTAGATTCCAAACCACAAGTATAGCACTGAACCTCCAGATGTGGAAGTTTAACATCCGAGTTTTTGTCAGTCACTGCACCAATGAAATTTTCCAGAACATCAAAATCCCACCAACAAAAACTTTCCAGAACAGCAAAATCCCTGTAGAGAAACTTTCCCAAACCCCAAAACCCCTCTAAATAATTTTTCCAAAACACCAAAATCATGGCAGAATGGTAGCTTTGTCATTAGCTGTCAAAAGGGCCCTACTTTGATATCTTGGACTTTTTCAACTCCGTAAATATCACTACATCTCCAAGGATAGGGTGCAATTTAGAAGATTTCCCAATTGCAAGCAACCTCAAAGACTTCAGTTTAAGATATGTAAGTAAATACAGACTTGAACATAAATTTTCGAAAAGAATCATCCCTCTAATGTTTCCTACAAAAATGATGCCACTAAATAAGGCACCGAACAGGAGTTCCATATCTACTTGGAAACAAAACAAAAATTGCCAAGCCAAATCGCTGGCTCATGAAACCAGTGATTTCATTTATAAAGCTTGTTTCTGAAAATGTATCACTTGCACAAAATGTTTAGCGGTCTTCATAATGTCAAATTATCAATTGCCACTTGGATGAAAATTAGCTATCATAAATAAGTTAGTTGAATCCTGCCCTTCACAGTGTCTGCAAGTGTGTCAACTACCCATTCAATTTCAATCTACCCTTTCACTGTTCCTAAGTGTTTGTCAACGCCAAATTGACAATTATTAAGAGTTTGCACAGCCCTTTTGTTGCGATAAAAATGATGCCGCGTGTCAGTTTTTCATAGTAACAATAATCATGAAAATTTCATTGAGGTACATGTTACATTGCAATCCCAAAAGCAGATACGAAACTGATAAAATTAACACCATGAGGAAAAATAAAGTAAATTAAATAATTATAATTAACACCATTTTATTAACAAATATATATATATATAATGGTGTTTAATTTGATGTTTTTTTTTTCTCGGAAAAAATCGTAATTTTATTTCAAATAGATGAACAAAATTACATTCTGCACATGTAGTAGAATCACTGAGATCCCTACATTGTCACATATTTTCTGTCCCATATTATCATCATATCTGATATCCCATACATACAACTAAAACAATACTACTGTTGTCCATACAACCCGCATATATCCTATTACATAAAATCTGTAACAGAAATGGAAGAACGTAACCATCATTGGTCAACAAAATCTGAGCTTGCTCAATGCTGTGCCTCAATATCATCATGAAAAGGTCTGTGATAATAGCTGAAAGTGCCCTCCGGTGAATGAATAGTAATCCTCCAAGTGCCGAGTGCTAGATCCTGCTGCGTCGCTTCCTTGGAGAGCTGATCGGCCAACCCATTCCTCTCCCTGTAAACATGTGTAAATGTAATGTGGTTAAAGGACTGCTTTAACCAGATCACCTCCTCGAGGATAGGTAATAGTACCATCACATGACAATGTGTGATCTCCTTTGCCCAGTCGATGACTAACATGGAGTCGCCAAAAATCTGTAGAGATAGACATCCTTGTTCAAGTGCAAATAACATCAGCAGTTTAAGAGACATAAGTTCAGCATAGTTATTTGACCCTCTCCCCAAACCAGCCACAAGATGGAAGGAATGGAACTCCGTTTTGTAAAGGACTCCCTCCCCTCCACACACTGATTGAGGGTCTAATGAGGCTCCATCAAAAAATTCCCACGGCATGGATTTGTCAATCTTGTGTTTAATTTGATGTTATTAATTAAATTAAATAATATAATTAATACCATTTTATTAACAGATAATTATATATTCCCATGATTCGTGATAAAAAACCAAGGGTTATCTTGAGCACAAGAATTAATATTAAAAGCATTTAAATATAAAAATCTACTTTAAACCTTAAATCAAGCATGGACCATGGAGACTGTCCTGAAAGCTGCAATTTCAGCCAAATAGGTCAGACAAACATACACACAGCTTGCAAACATTCAACATGTGGACTGGCTTAATAATAAATAATTAATATAAAAATCTACTTTAAACCTTAAATCAAGCATGGACCATGGAGACTGTCCTGAAACCTGCAATTTCAGCCAAATAGGTCAGACAAACATACATATAGCTTGCAGACATTCAATATGTGAACTGGCTTAATAATAAATAATTAATATGCTTCTACTTGAAGCTAAAAAAACTTAAATCAAAATGGAACGTGGATAGCCCGTCCTGAAACCTTGCAATTTGAATCATTCTTGTATTTTAAAGCAGAGGTGAGATAAACCTACATAATACATACAGCTTGAAAATGCTCATACTTGAAAGAAAACCACCAAGTATAGCTACATAAAAGGCTGAGAGGCTCACGGTTGTTACATAACCTATAAACTTCACATGCTTGCTTTTGAAATTGATCTCACCTATGCATCCCATGAACTGATTAGATGAAACTCCAGATGATACTCTGCCAAACCAATGTCCTTTGTATTTTAAAACAGAGATGCATCAATTTTACTGTACAACTACTTTTGATGTCTCCACACAAACCTTATATAGCCTCTAAAGATTTGTGAAAATGATACATATTAGGTTTTCACCTACAGAAAATTTATTTGATTTTGTCCACATATATCCATCCTAGGATCTCACACTTTATGATTCATTTCTCTATAGCTAAATTTACAATACCGGTACCCATAGTTCAAAATTTTACCAGAAAAAAATCTATTCAAGAGCTATAAACATTTGCAATAGATAGAAAAAACGGAACTGAAAAGGAGGCCATAACTTTGAACCAAATTTTAAGCTTCATTTGTAAATTCAACTATAGACTTTAAGACGTCAAAGTAAACAACTTATCTATTCTCTCAGTATTAAAAATCCTTGAGAAATTTAGTCAAGGAATAAAAAAATTCACAACCACTATCCACTTAAAATTTTTTGCAAGGCTCACTAGCACCATGGGCTGATGATAGGTCTGAAAACTGCCACCACATGTAATAGCATTAACAAAGACAAGGTAGGCATGGTTTTGATTCTTGAAATAGTATTACTACATAAATTATCACAAACCTGAAGTCCAGGGTTGAAATAAAAAAGCCAGGTCTCATTCTTTACAGTAATATATTTAGAGTAATAATGTTTGACTTATTCCTCCCTCCAAAAAAAAGTCGACCCTGCTGCTGAGATGAAGAAAAACTTCCAATCCTTTGCATGTAAATCGCCTGAGTTTTTTACTGCTATTTTATTTTTAGGCTTTTTCTTTGCTAATTTTTTCCTTACCTTATGCTGCTTTCTCATCACCTCTAGAATGCCATTAGACAACCTTTCATTTTGATGTTTTGACCATCTTTTATGATGGAATAAAAACTGTTGTTTAATAAGATTTGTTGTTCTTGAGAAAACAATATATATATATATATATATATCTGTGTGTGGGGCATCTCTCTCTGAGTCTGGTCACCACGAATTTCTGTAGAATAAGAGAAGTTCCAGAGAAACAGTAACTCTGACCATCCCTTAATTTCTGCCAGATTGTTATCAGATGTGTAGCAAAAGCGAAAATCTTTACTAAAAAAACTGTGTATCATCTGCTGTGTAGTAAGAGAAATCTGTGTATCGTCTATATAGCAGGTCAGGTCAGTTCAATGACCACTTTCTCAAAATTGTTGCTTTTATAAGCAGTAAAACATAGAGAGATACATATGTGTTACACTACAAAGTGTAGAGAACAAAGACTGTAAATTCAAAATAAGTCTTTGGATTTTGAGGCCTGGTGAAGATCACATCCTCAAGTTCGAGGAGTCTGTTTCGGATCTTTAATGTTGCCTATAGCGAGGATACCTGTAGAAAAATGCCCAACAACAATTTAATCAATACAAATATTGGAATTTCATAGTTTGTATGTGTTTTTTCTTACTCAGCCATGAAACTACACCTTTAATGAGGTTGAAAACATACCCTGTGACAATTAGATTTCCTTGAAAATTAGTTTGATGGTGCAGTAATCCCGTTGTCATGATGTTGTAGTTGGGCAAGTCCTTCATTTGAATGATCCATAGAAGTGGCCTCTGTAAACATGCATGCACCGTAATTTAAAAAAAAAAGGCCATCTAAATACACTATTTTAAGCACATGCATTGTCCTATTCTATGAAACTCACCTAGGTCAATAGAGGATGCTTTTTTGGATTGAGTACGCCCCCGCTTCTTGAGGTACTGAAACTGATATGGTTCATATTCTGAGGCATGCACATTTAGATCGATATCCAAGCCGCTATTTTGTTTTCTTACTTTGTTTTTCTTTTTGGGGCTAAGAAAACTCTTCTTTCTCTTCAAAGAGGACTCATATGCACCCAATCCAAGGGGGAAGTCATAATCGAAAACAGAATGATTGTTGGCCTCATTCAACATTCTTTTAGTAAGACGAATCAGTTCTTCAGTTTTTTCCAAAGTGACAGGAGGACTGTTTTGAATCAGCTGATAATAACCGAACAACTCCTGTCTAGCTAATTGTAGTGCATCCACATCATTAACATCTCTATTAGTAGCCATAATAGTGTTTTCAGCATCCACATCATGGCTTGGTCCATCAATACTTATCTCAGGAGGAGCATTGCATGAGGAAGGTGTTGCATCATTATCCAAGGAGCAATACAACCAATCAACCTTTATAGTGTGCTTGCAAATATTTCCATGGATAGACCATGGGCAAGTACACGTCATAAAAGTTGGACGATACGAAGTGACAAGGTACCGCTTGCCAGGAGTGGTTTGACTCCTCACCCAATATGCATGAGATATGCTCTCATGAGGGCAGCAATCACTATCTGGAATCTTTTTGGCTCTGTCAGTTGATGATTTAAGTTGCTTCTCTTTCTTATAGTTGTTCAAATAGCCTTCTTTTTTCAAAATTTCTTTGAACCGATAAAATGGTTCAACATTTATGAGGAGTATATACAACAACCAGTCCATTCTATGGGTACACTTCTTCCTTCTATCAGAAAGAAACTTTGTCTTCAAAAAGCAATGGTATGACTCCACTACATTATTGGTCTCTTGATTTGCATGTGGAAAATCTCGGCAACCTTTTACCCACATCCCTACAAGTAGAAAACTAATTTAGTGCATATATCCCATCTTCATGATATACAAAAGAAAATATACAAGGAAGAGTATGTACACTCACAAAGTTTGTCACCTTGTTGTTGCAGCAACCCCCCCCCCAAAAAAATTTTTGTACATATTGGGGCCCCTCCTCTCAAATTTGTAGAAAGTTTGCCTTGAGAAGTCATCCCAGCTGTTATCTGTGTTTTTCAGCATGAAATCTTGTTTCCCAACGAAAATTCTGGCCATAAACCTTTCTTTTTCCCCCCAAGGAACTTAAAGGGGACTTAGATTTTTTTTCCCGACGTTTTGGAGTCTCTCGGGTTATCTCCCCGCAGTTGCGGAAGCAACTCGCATGAGCTTCTCAAAGGAAGGCTTAGAAAATTTTTGTTGGAAGAATGCGGGAACCATTGGGCAACGCGTCGCGAAACGGCGGGAGAACTTGGGAAAGACGCCCGAAAGGATTTGGAATATTTTGTTAAAATCGTGGAAGCCTCTGATGAAAGCCGCCCGAAACGGCGGAAGAATTCAGCGAAGTTGTCCGAAACGACGGAGGCCGTTCGTATAAACTTTCCGAAGAGAGAATTAAAAAAACTTTTGAAAATTCGCAAAAACCTTCGGGTTTTCCTTCCGAAACGGCGGAAGCCATTCACAAAAGCTTTCCGAAATACCATGGAGAAATTCACGAACTTCTTCCGAAACTGTGAAAAGAACTTAGATTATTTTTTGAAAAGTTGCGGAGCACCCCAGGGAAACTGTGCGGAATCATTCAGCTTATGTTCCTGACACCGCGGAAGCTCTTGGGCTATCGTTCGGAAACGGCGGAGGCCAATCACATAAACCACCCGTCTAGGCTTTCCGAAATAAGACTTAGGAAACTTTTCGATTTTTTTTTTTTTGCGGAACAACTCAAGTTCGCATCCCAAAACGATTGTGATTGCAAAAAATTGCTTCCGAAACAGCGGAACCTTTCATCATTGTCTCCCGAAATGGCGGAAGCTTTTGCCATGTTGTCCCGCAGTAGCGGAAGCCGCTTGCTTAAAACTCGTGAAAAGAACTCGGAAACTTTTCCAAAAATATCGCGGAAGAACTCGAAGAAGCTACCCGAAACGTGCAGGAGCCATCCGTTTACCTTCCCGGGAGCCGCTGAGCGTCTAAGTTTTGAAAAAACTCATGAAGTCTCGAAAGTCGCGGAAGCCATTCGCCAAAGCCTTCCCCAACCGCGGAAGCCTTCACAGAACCATCCCGAAACAGCAGAGGCTGAGGGCGTAAGCTTTCCGAAATTACTTGCCGAAACCCCGCGAGAGTTAGAAAATTTCTGATTTGCGGGAGCTATTGGCGAGTTGCTCCCGAAACGGCGGAAGCCTTGGCGTTATTCGTCCGCGACACGGGTTTCTTTTACGGAACGTTGTGAGTTTTCCTTCCGCGACACGCCCGGAATGGCGGAAACTTTCGCTTTATCTTTCCGCAACGGCGGATAAGATTCACCAATTTGTCTCGCAGAAGGCGGTCGCACGCGGATCGAGATATGTTGACATGACCGCCGACGTACCAGCATTTAAACCACGATTAATTGCGCCACCCACCAAACTAAATGTCGCACGTGCCGGTTCTATATAAATAAGTGGTGGGGGTACGAGCCAACGCATTGTTAATTCTCCAATTGGACGATTTGTTGGACGCCGCGCAAACTGCTCCAGCTCGGATTGCTCAACCACGTTCACGGCCACCTCAGTTAGCATTTCTCGTCAGTGACAGGTAGGATCTTAACCGTAAATTTTGTCCCCCTACACGTCGCATTGCTTTTGGGTTACCTTTCTTTTGAAAATGATGGGCATCGGTGGGGTTTTGACAGGCAAAACGCCCGTCATGGGCAATTTTTTCCCGTCAAATACGGTTTGAATTGAGTTCTCGTCATATAAAACAGACAATGGATAAAACGTTTTTTTTCCTGGGTAGAGACGGTTAGTGCCGGCGGTTAAACTTGTTCTATTTTAATCCCCGGGCCGCGTGCCTCGTTATGTAAAAAAAATGTCGAAGCCCCATCGGCTTTTCATGTCCCCAGCCGAAATCCAAGACGTAAAATCCCGAGCCTCTTCGTAAACCTCAGTTCCATGAAGACACCGTTACCCTATTCAAGAAAAGAAACTGGTGCCATTGCCCCTGTTAAAACCCCGTGAGCTATCTTGTATCGAGCCGAAATCCGAAACTATGGCCACCGGCGCCAGCATGTCACCGACGCCATTGCCCTCGCTCGAACTAAGAATTCCCATAGAACACATTGGCAAGTGCCGTAAATAACAATAGCATTCGCCGGGTCATAAATACGAAAAGGGATTCCTTTTTCGTCACAGAGTCCTTCCAACTGAGCTTACCCACAATTAGCCTTTCAAACCGCAGCGGTGACGAAAGTTACCCTCTTCCCCAGAGCTAAACCGAAAGCACGTTGCTTCCGCAACGCGCTTATCTTCACAGGGGCATCCCAAACCTACCCCTTTAAAGAATGAGGATGGCTAATTTTTATAATCATGTCCCTACTGAAACGAAGATCATCATTTCTCCCAGGGCAACCCGAGAGAAGATTGCTCCGCGACACACCTCTCCTCTCGGGAGCATTCCAAATTCTTCCCGTTTAAAGATTCAAATGTTTAAATTTGTTTTTCATATTGGAATGGTGTATTCTGCTTCCTAAACATACAGCTCCCCATTGTTTTTTTTTTTTAATTTTAATTTTCATTCACATATCAAAACAATGGTGCTCTCTGTCAAAACCTCACAGTATGTTGCTCAATATCATGATGACTTGTATATGGGTGTTATCAGGGATAAGTCAAGATGCCGAAAACCGGTAAGAAGAAGGCTAAGATGACAGAAAAGAAGCCGGCGCCACTTAAAACTGAAACTTCACTCCAGGATACTAGGTGCACCACCAGTGTCCCTCCTGAAATCAGATGGGGTGATATCTACAGAATGATCCGGGACCAAGAGATCCCAGATATGTTGCTAGAGGAAGGGCCGATTTATCTTAATATCAGAGCCTCAGGCATAACTAGAGCCGCTACCCACCCTGAGCTGTTCCCCTGTGCTGAAGTAATCGGATGGATACTCCAACATGCCGATGCTGAAGGGAGAGTGATAAATGATAGCGGGAAAGTGGCTATTGCCTCATTTCAACCCGCGTATATTGCGGCAGCCTACAAATTTCCCCGTGTCCAACAAGCTCTAACTGATGAATGGCTGAGCCAGATGAACAACGTCGAGATGGCCAAGAAGTTACTGATGGCAGGCAAACATTTGAGAAAGAAAGGAAGTGATGAATATGACGTACAGAATCTGAGAGCTCCTTTCAGATTGATCGCTTTAATGCTGTGCAGAATCTTCGGCATGCCCGATGGCACGGTATATAAGATTCAGTGGATCCCTATCATCCACTACGTGGCATTCCAGGGAACTGTGTTTGACTGGGCCACTATCCTGTCAGATAGTCTGGCCTCGATGATAGTTGCTGCTAAAGAAGGGCTAGCCTTGAAGAAGGCTGAATTTTTCATGTCTTCATATCTGATTGATTGTATTTTGGCCAAGATTGACTTCCCCAAATTGGGCTACACATTGGATAGGGCCACCGCCCCGGTCTATATCGCATTCAAGATGTTGTGGGCTCAGAATTAAAAGCCCAGCTACAAACTCATCTGTGAGGGGTTCATCATGCCCCTATATGAGAAAATGTTCAAGGAAGAACCAAACTGCCTGTCAGAGAATGCTTTGGAAGTCCTTGAGGATTATGGGGATTTTTACTTTTCGGAGCAAGGTACCTACTTGAGAATGTTTGGAGGGACTAAGCCCCCATACATCTTGCCGCAGTATGCCACAGACTATGTGGTTCTCAAAGAAGCAGTGAGACAACTCTTCCTGGATGGGATTGGAGCAATGCTCCACAAACAGCATAAGGCTTCCTTTCCCCCCCTACCTTTCTGCATAGGTGCTTACAAGTTTTCAGGGGTTGCCTCGGCCGACGAATTTGTTCAAGAGCTGAAAGCCTTCCACTTCGGTGAGGTAATCTTCCACAGCAATGACAGAAAGGGAAGAGTTGCTGAGCACTGTAAAGATATCTATGCTCACTTCGAGTACTCCCACTATCCTGATGCCGAGGAAGAGGAGTTCAGAGGCATCAGCAACATGGCTGAGCTACGGGTCTGTCGCCAAAGCACTAGAGCAAGCTCTAGCTCAACCAAGGCCCAGAAGACCAGCCAGCAAAGGGAGAAAGAAGCTGAGGATGCCCGAGCTCAGGAAGAGCTCAGATTAAGAGAAGAAGCTAGGTTACAGCAGGAAGCTGAGGAAGCAAGAAAGCGGCAGGAAGCTGAAGTGGCGAGAATGCAGCAAGAAGCTGAAAATGAAAGACTGCGGAAAGAGGCTGAGGAAGCCCAAAAGCAGAAAGAGGCTGAAGCTGAGCAGGCTGAGGCAGAGAGGAAGGCGGAAGAAGAATTGAGAGCAAGGGAAGATGCTCAAGCCAGTGGGTCCGGTGCCCAAGACATGGATATAGACACATCTCAAGCAGGAGGCTCTGGTACTCAAAAGAAGGGCATGGATCCAGCTCAGGAAGTCCGGACCCCACCTGCTGAAGAGGACATAGAAATCATAAACCGACCAACTATCCCGTACACGTCATCGGGAAAGCGTACAGTGTCCAAGTGGAATGAGTTTGTCTACGATAAGAAAAGGAAGGCTATGGTCCTCAAATCAGAAGAGAGGATAAAAAGTCCCTTCTATGAGGACATCGTTACCCACCGAGAGGTCACTGTAATGAAAAACACGGATCAAGATCCCTTTGCTATGGCATCCGCAGCGGTAGCAACAACAAAGGCATCATTTGCCAATGTAGGGGTTATAGTTAAAGAAAATCTATTGACGAAGAAGAGAGCTCGTATGCTACAACAGACTGTGGCTAATGAGCAAGCCCAAAGAGATCTGGCAGTGAACAAGTATAATTGCTTGTATGCTGAGCATAAGGAGCTGTCAAACAAGTACAGGCAGCTGGAGGAGGAAAAGGACCAGCTAACACTCCAAATAATGATTGTAGAAGCGGAGAAGAATGGAGCAGAAGAAAAGGCATCTCAGCTAGAAGCAGACAAGCAGGCATTAGCTGAGTGGTTAGAGCAAGCGGAGAGCAGAACAATGGACATATCTCCCTTCCATGAGCTGTCATGCAGCATCCTGAAGCAAGTGTATGAAACTCAGGAGCTAATCACTGATGAGGTTTGCAAGCTCAAGGCCATGGTGGTTAGGTTAAAAGAAATCAATGCAGAAGCCCATAGGCTCAAAGCAAAGAATACCCATGTTAAGGCCAATCTCATCAGTCAGATGGCATGGAGAGAAGGAAAAGGGGGTTTCCCTGCGCACCTCCCATTTAAATCTGTGGACTGTTTTAATGAGGACGTAGCACTGTTGGAGTTTGGCAGGAACTGTGCCAGTAAGCTGATGGCCAGTGTGGAAAGAACAATAGATAAAATTAACAGTCTATACCAAAGGCTCCAAGAGGCACATGAAAAATGCACATTGAGCTTCCCTCAGACCCTGGAGGACTTTCCGGAAAAGGAGCAGCGGTTGTCTCAGCTAAAGGAAGAGCTAGGCGTTCAAATGGAGTATGTGAAAAGGATTGATGTCCTGGCTATTGATGACCTCCAGCATTATATTGGCTCATCATCACTCCACAACCATCTGCTGAAGGAAGTGCATCAAGCTGCAGTGGCAGAGGTTCAAAGCATTAAAGCAGAGCTCGGGAAGAATGTGACTTCTCAGAAAATCTTGTTCCCTGCTGCAGCAAACATAGTCATAAGGGACACAGGTGTGTGGTACAGCTACATAGCAGAGGAGGAAAGGAAAGCTGCAGCAGCAGTAGGAGCATCAGCAGATCCAGGATCTTCTCTCCCAGCAACCATTCCAGCTACAGCAGTGGGCTCGATTCCCTCTTCCCCAGCAATGGCAGAAAGTCTAGCCAGCTCAATCCCTCCTTCCCAATTAGAAGCAGCATCAGCAATAGGCTCGAGTGTCTCTTCCCAGGCAGCATCAGCAGCAATTAACTTGGGAGATCCTCTGCCAGCAGAAGCTCACGCACAGGAATGAAATAAATTGAATTCAGTTGAGCAACTCTCTTCAGCCAAACACGTGTCCAGCAGGGAAAGCGTTGGTGTTAGCATTATTTCTGCTATGTATATTTTGTTAAACTCTCGAATATGTAAGGCGTAAGCCATGGGACAGCTGTCCCTATTTTTTGTCAAAACAATTTTGTAAAAGAAATGGTCATTTTTGGGTGGTCAGTTATAGAAGAAATTCCTGTAATTGACAAGTGGAAGGTGCTAGGTAGTGTTAAATTTAAACCAAATAGACTAGCAGGATCACTGAAAGAAGCATAATCACAAGATAGACACAATATTTACCCTGGGAAACCCTCATGGGGTAGAAAACCCAGCAAAGCTTTCCTCAATAAGATGATTAACCAAAATACAAGATGTGCTCCCTCCTTCTATTCCTCCTTAGCAGATCTCCCAGACAAGTGCGCCTCTTTTCACAAGTGAGTGAGTGATCTAATGAGGAGTTCACCTCCTCTATTTATACACACTCCTGACCACCAAAAATACCTAATGGGGCCGACCTCTCCTGGAGAAGTCTAAGAACCCCTAAAACCCAACTTTAGGGTCGACCCCCACATGGTGGGTCTAACAACCCTAATTACCACAACTCTTCGGAGGAATAAACATCTCCGGATACATAATAAAATCACATCGGAGGGATGGAACATCTCCGGAATAAATAATGTACAAATATAATATTCTTAGAAGTTACAATATTCAACACTCCCCCTTAACGAGAAGGATATTATAACAACATCTGCAGGAGCAAGGAGTCATTTACTACATCATCTAAAAATCATCGGAAGCTTTATTCAATTCATCATCATCAGTAACTTGACCAGTTACTGGAATCATCAACATCGTCATAATAGCATCGTCAACACGCGATCAACAACATCGTCATCAGTATCATCATCGCACGATCATCAGCATCACCATCACACGATCATCAGGATCGTCATCATACGATCATCAGCATCATCATCGTCATCGCACGATCATCAGCATCGTCATCGCACGATCAGCATCGCCATCACACAATCACCAGCATCGCCATCACATGATCATCAGCATTGTCATTGTCATCGCACGATCATCAGCATTGTCATCGCATGATCATCAGCATCATCATCGCACGATCATCAGCAGTTCTCTATGTCCAATCATGTACCTTTTGAACCGAAGTCCAGGGACGATCCAATCCTATCATGTTCTCGGAGACCACGTGTCTACGGCTCAGTTTACAGGACCAAAGTCCAAGGATGATCCAATCCTTGCCGTACATTTAGGACAGCGTCCAAGGATGACTTAATCCTCAACCGTTCATTTAGGACCATGTCCAAGGATGACTTAATCTTCTACCGTACATTTAGGACCACGTCCTAGGATGACTTAATCCTCCACCGTACATTTAGGACCTACGTCCAAGGATGACTTAATCCTCCACCGTGCATTTAGGACCACGTCCAAGGATGACTTAATCCTCCACCGTGCATTTAGGATCTACGTCCAAGGATGACTTAATCCTCCACCGTGCATTTAGGACCACGTCCAAGGATGACTTAATCCTCCACCGTACATTTAGGACCACGTCCAAGGATGACTTAATCCTCCACCGTGCATTTAGGACCTACGTCCAAGGATGACTTAATCCTCCACCGTACATTTAGGACCACGTCTCAGGATGACTTAATCCTCCACTGTGCATTTAGGACCTACGTCCAAGGATGACTTAATCCTCCACCGTGCATTTAGGACCTACGTCCAAGGATGACTTAATCCTCCACCATACATTTAGGACCACGTCCAAGGATGACTTAATCCTCCACCGTGCATTTAGGACCTACGTCCAAGGATGACTTAATCCTCCACCGTACATTTAGGACCACGTCCAAGGATGACTTAATCCTCCATCGTCCATCAAGGACTTCATTCTCGAAGACTTACGTCTACGGCTCTTCTTTAGGACTGAAGTCCAGGAATGATCCAATCCCTTCACATGTTCACTAAGAACTTCATTTTCGAAGACATACGTCTACGGCTCTTCTTTCGGACTGAAGTCCAGGAATGATCCAATCCCTTCACATGTTCACCAAGAACTTCATTTTCGAAGACATACGTCTACGGATCTTCTTTCGGACTGAAGTCCAGGAATGATCCAATCCCTTCACATGTTCACCAAGAACTTCATTTTCGAAGACATACGTCTACGGCTCTTCTTTCGGACTGAAGTCCAGGAATGATCCAATCCCTTCACATGTTCACCAAGAACTTCATTTTCGAATACATACGTCTACGGCTCTTCTTTCAGACTGAAGTCCAGGAATGATCCAATCCCTTCACATGTTGTATACCAAAAACATGTATCCTCATCATCAAAACATGTATAACCATGACATGTATCATCATCATCAAAACATGTATAACCACAACATGTATCATCATCATCAAAACATGTATAATCACAACATGTATCATCATCAACAAAACATGTATAACCACAACATGTATCATCATCATCAAAACATGTATAACCACAACATGTATCATCATCATCAAAACATGTATAACCACAACATGTATCATCATCATCAAAACATGTATACATCTATCATCAAAATCATCAAAAGTATGTATACATCTATCATCAAAACTAACATCAAAAGCATGTATACATCTATCATCAAAACTAACATCAAACGCATGTATACATCTATCATCAAAAATAACATCAAAAGCATGTATACATCTATCATCAAAACTAACATCAAAAGCATGTATACATCTATCATCAAAAGAAAGAATATAAGAGTCCTAAATCTAAATAATTCTAGGTAACTAAGTGCAGTAAATAGGTAACCTCATCATTGATGAGATAGACTTGTTGTCGGATACTGTGCTACTCCCCCTTTCGAGGAAGGTCCTTTTGAACTACACCAAGCTTGTCTCGGAAGTGTTCAAACTTTACTTGAGATAGAGGTTTCATCAGGATATCAGCAATTTGATCCTCAGTGCTTATATACTCGAGCTTGATAGCTCCTCTCTGCACCATATCTCGTATGTAAAAGTATCGGATCTCTATGTGTTTTGACTTATCGTGAAATACAGGATTTTCAGTCATCTTGATGCAGCTTTGATTATCACACATGATCACAGTGGGGTCCATTTCTAAGTCAAACACTCCAGATAAAAGTTTCCGAAGCCATACTACTTCACAGCTGGCAGAGCAGACAGCTATATATTCTGCTTCAGCAGTACTGAGGGCCACACTAGATTGTTTCTTGCTGAACCATGAGATCATGGCAGATCCAAGACCATAACATCCGCCTGAAGTACTTTTTCTATCTGAGACATTACCTGCCCAATCAGAATCTGAGTAACCATGTAGTTTGAGTTCATGACCTCCAAGATAAAATAGGCCAAAATCTAATGTACCTTTTAGGTACCTCATTATATGCTTTGCAGCTATTAGGTGAACCTTTCTGGGTTCTACTAGAAATTGACTTAGGGTATTTACAACAAAGCATATATCAGGCCTAGTATTGGTTAAGTACAATAATGATCCAATGATTTGTCTATATAGAGTTATGTCCACTAATTCTGATGAATCATTAACTAATAACTTTAAGTTAGAGTCCATGGGAGTGGCCTTGGCTTTACACTCCAACATATCAAATCTTTTGAGAATCTCCACAATATACTTACCTTGATTTAGAAAGATTCCTTTTGGTTCTTGCCATACTTCTAAGCCTAAGAAGTAATGCATTAATCCGAGATCTTTCATCTCGAATTCTGAAGAAAGCTTCTTCTTGCTTTCAATAATTTGTTTCTCATCTCCAGTTAGAAATAGATCATCTACGTATAACAGCAATATAACTGGTTCATCATCCATCACTTTGAGATAAAGATTTGGGTCAGCTTTACTTTTGGTAAAGCCCATGCTAGTTAGGAAATTGTCAATCCTTCCGTACCAAGCCCTGGGAGCTTGTTTCAACCCATATAATGCCTTCTTCAATTTGCATACATGAGTTCTTCCATCATTAACCTCAAACCCTTGAGGTTTCCCTATGTATACTTCTTCTTCAATTACACCATTCAGAAAAGCTGTCTTAACATCCATTTGGTGTAATTTCCACTTCATCATGGATGCAAGTGCCATGATAGTTCTAATTGAAGTATACCTAGCAACTGGTGCAAATGTTTCTTCATAGTCAATTCCCTCCTTCTGAGAGAATCCTCTGGCTACAAATCTTGCTTTATATTTTTCGATGCTTCCATCCGCGGCATGTTTTATTTTGAAAATCCATTTGGAGGAAACCACACTCTTATCTTTTGGTTTGGGAACTATATCCCAAACATCATTTTTCATTATTGACTGATATTCTTCTGTCATTGCTTCTACCCATTCTTTCTTCTGAGCTGCCTCTTCATAGCTAGTAGGTAGTTGATCCACAAGATCACACATCAAGGCCATATAGTTGGACACTAGCTTTGGTTTCTTTCTTTCTCTAGTGGAGCCTTCAGGAGCTCCATATCTTTCAGCCCCTTGAATAATATCTCTATCCCATGCTGGCCTTCTTTTCTTGGATAAGTCTGTAATAGGAGGCTCTTGTGGTTCCAACATGTCATGATCCTCTGGAGAATCATCTTCAGGCATGGGAACAACCTCTGTGATTCTGGGAGAAGTATCTTCTTCATAGATTTCATCAAGTTGGCACTTCTTGGATTTCTTGAGAGCTGCTTCTTCATCAAAAGTTACATCTCTACTTATTTCTATATGATGAAAGCCTGGAATGTAAATTCTGAATGCTTTGGATGATTCACAATAACCAACAAATATTCCCTTCTTACCAGAAGGGTCCAACTTGGTTCTATTTTCTTTTGGAATGTGGATGTACACAGGACACCCAAATATTTTAAGATGACTTACCTCAGGCTTCTTACCTGTAAACACTTCTTCTGGAGTTTTGAACTCAAGAGCACTATGAGATAATCTATTTTGCACATATACTGCTGTCTTAGCTGCCTCAGCCCATAGATACATGGGAAGATCTTGATCATGTATCATGGTCTTCACAGCTTCCATGATTGTTCTATTTTTCTTTTCAGCCACCCCATTTTGTTGGGGATTATAAGGAGTAGTTAGTTCCCTTTTGATTCCAGCTTCTTTACAAAAGTCTTCAAATTCCTTTGAGGTAAATTCTCCGCCATTATCTGTTCTGAGAATATTGATTCTCTTTTCTGATAGATTTTCTATTAGAGCCTTGAACTCTTTAAATTTTCCAAAGACTTCATTCTTACCTTTCAGGAAGTATATCCAAGTTTTCCTTGAATGGTCATCAATGAATGAAAGATAGTATTCAAACCCACTTAGAGAAGTGGTGGGCATTGGTCCACATACATCCGAGTGTATTAGTTCTAAAATGTTCTTAGTCTTTGTTTCACTCTTTGGAAAGGGGTTCTTGATATTTTTCCCTTTCTTACACCCTTTACATGAGCCATCATGATCAGCTTTCAAATCTGGTAATCCTATGACTACCTTGCTTACATAGGGTAAAGCTTTAAAGTTGATGTGAGCTAATCTTCTGTGCCATAGCTCACTGGGGCTATAGATCTCATGTGCAAGGGCAGCTTCTGGATGGCCCTTGAGTTTATAGAGACCTCCTTCTTCTTCACCAATAACAACTGCATCTTTAATTGTCTTTCCTTTGGACCACATGAGTACTTGTCCATCTATGAAGGCTACTCTAAAACATTTCTTATCTAGTGCTGAAATAGAGAGAAGGTTTTTCTTTAATCCTGGTACATATAAAATGTTTTTCATCTTCAAGGGTGTTCCAGAATCTAGCTTATAGCTAGCTTCACCAATTCCTTTGATGGGATATTGGTAGTCATCTCCTAGAGATACTTTCTGTGAAGAAGTCTTTTCTTCAAGATTTGAGAATATCTTCCTTTGACCTGTCATGTGCTTGGAAGCACCACTGTCAATGAGCCATGTATCTTCTCCAGGAGATATGGATCCAGAGAGTGCAGAGAATAGAACATATTCTTCTGGATCTTCTTTCTTCACCTTACATCTTTTCCTTTTAGGCTTTACCTCTACTTCTTCTTCTTCTTCATCTTCTTCCTCTTCTTCTTCTTCACTATCATTTTCTGCCATATGTGCATGATGTCTTTTGTGGAAGAACTTCTTCTTTTGAGAAGGACAGAATCTGGAGATGTGTCCTAATTTATGACAATTGTAGCATTCTACTGTGGAAAGATCTCTTGCTGAATTGGGTCCTCTTCTCTTGTTAGATCTAGAGAAGTGTTGAGATCCTTTGTGGTCAACTCTCTTGAGATGACTCATTCTTCTTCTTTTGGTATGAGTGGCCAAAGCTTGGTCATCCTCTTTGAGAAGAGCTTCTCTGTTTCCAACCCTAGCTTCTTCTTGAACACAATCCTCCCATACTACATCAAACTTCATGCTCTCTTTCCTGGCACACATGGTTTGTATAAATGACTCCCAAGATCTAGTGAGACCATTGAGAGCAGTCATCACAAGTTCATCCTCATCAAGGGTATCACCAATTGCATCTAGTTGTTCCTTGATTTGTGAAACCCTTGAGAAGTAGTCTTGAATGGATTCTCCTTTGTGCATCTTGGTACTCTTCAATTGAGTCCTCAGGTTCATCTTTCTATTGATGTTCTTTCCTTCATACATTCTTCCTAGGGCATCATACATTTCCTTTGGAGTCTTCTTGGAGGCCACTTGGGGAATCAAGTGGTCTTTAATGGAATCAGCTATGATTCTCTTTTCCCTAATCAAATCCTTCCTATGCTTTTCTTTGGCTTCATCTCCTTCTGGTTCTGCAACTTCTTCCTTGATATACTGAGCAAGATCATTCTCCTCAAGAATGAAGACCAATTCTGTATTTCCACGCCCGGAAATTTTCTATACCTTCTAGCTTGTCTTCAAGCTTAGTGTTTGGAGCCATCTTCTCTTGGGGGAGTCCAAGAGACAGAGCAGACTTACCTGAAAAGTTATTTTTCACTTTTCCGGAATCTGGAAAAGAATTTTATCGCACTTTTGGTAGAATTAGGGTTTGACTTTCCCGGAGTTCTACTCAAACAAAAAGTTCGATCTATAGCTCAAAAGAATGCTCTTGAGAAGGGCTATCCAGCCATGTAATCAGAATTCAAAAATGCCAAATTTTTTTTTAAACCAAAATCTGACGTATCGCACTTTTGGTAGAATTAGGGTTTGGATTTCCCGGAGTTCTACCCAACCAAAAAGTTCGATCTAGGGCTTAAAAGAAAGGTATTGAAAAGGGCTATCCAGCCATGCAACCAAAATTCAATAATACCAACTTTGGGCTGAAACCCTAACTTCACTTGGAGAGAGAGAGAGAGGTATTCTTACCTTGTGAAAGATGTCCTATTCAGTATGGCTCTGATACCATGTTAAATTTAAACCAAATAGACTAGCAGGATCACTGAAAGAAGCATAATCACAAGATAGACACAATATTTACCCTGGGAAACCCTCATGGGGTAGAAAACCCAGCAAAGCTTTCCTCAATAAGATGATTAACCAAAATACAAGATGTGCTCCCTCCTTCTATTCCTCCTTAGCAGATCTCCCAGACAAGTGCGCCTCTTTTCACAAGTGAGTGAGTGATCTAATGAGGAGTTCACCTCCTCTATTTATACACATTCCTGACCACCAAAAATACCTAATGGGGCCGACCTCTCCTGGAGAAGTCTAATAACCCCTAAAACCCAACTTTAGGGCCGACCCCCATGGTGGGTCTAACAACCCTAATTACCATAATTCTTCGGAGGAATAAACATCTCTGGATACATAATAAAATCACATTGGAGGGATGGAACATCTCCGGAATAAATAATGTACAAATATAATATTCTTAGAAGTTACAATATTCAACAGGTGGCAGCCCAAACGGTAGATTTGTAATTATAAATAGAAGCTAGGAAGAATAGAAGAGGACTTTTTGGGAGGGAAGGAAATTTTGAAACCCATACGAGCTATCTTGTATCGGGCTTGTAAAATTGAATCTTCTAATAAAAGCCATGGGAGATGGACGTTTTGCATGGGATGTTGGACAGATGTATGTTGGACTATTCTAATGACTGTTGTTCTGTAATGTGAGATCATTCTTACCATCTGAACTATTTCTTTGTATCAATGATTTTTGCTTCTTCCTGTGCATGCGATTTTCTCTATTCTGTGAACAATGAATGCGTTTCATAGGGAATCAGGAGCTACCTGCTGGTATATTTACCATTGCTGTAGAATTCTCTTTTAGATTAAAACAGCTAACTGTTCTTTCTTCAAGATAATTCGTATGGCTCATTGTTCATGCCTTTAATGTGCTCTTTGCAGGGATCTTTAAATTTAATTTCAATCTATTACATCTAGATCTGTTTCTGTGTTCTTGCTATTTAGATTAAGATATTTTTTGTTTCTTTCTCTGTTTCATGAGCAATAGATGCGTTTTACATTAAACTAGAAGCTATCTTCTAAGATCCTTCCATCTGGCTGTAGCTTTACCTATGAGAATTGACAGCTACCTGTTCTTTCTTTATGTTGTCTGTTACAAACCATTGCTCATCCTTAAAACGTGTTCCCTGCAAGGATAGGTAGGTTTATTTCACTCTCTAGACTTAGATCTGTTTTAATTGCATCTAGATCAGATATAATTTAGGCACTTGCATCTCATTTAAAAGACATAAAACCCAAAAGAAAGGTGGATCGGGCCATAACCGGTAGAATCGGAATTAAACTCCAAACCCACGGTTGCCGGAACCGCTAACCGGAAGGATTCCCTACACCAAATGGGAGATAGTCTAATTGGGACCATCTCTCGGGGAGAATCCCTTTCTGATTGATGCTGCAATATCCGAGGCATCAACAGTTTTTGGCGCTAGAAGGAGGGCCAAAAGTGCATGGCTGATAGAGGAAAACCTTCCACGGTCATAGATAACACTGAAAACCCGCTTAAAGAAAGCATTTCAAACAGCCCAGATCTTGAATTAACAGATCAAGAACGCCTCATTTCTGACCCTGAGCCTCAAGAAGTTTTATACGCTGTTCCTTTTACAGAAATAGAGGATTTGAGAAGACATACCAGATCCTACGTTAGACAGCTAGGTTGTTTAAACGCTGTCAACTTCCTCCCTAAGAAAATTACACCTAGAAAGGAGCCACAATACACCCGTGATTCAATTCTCGTTCAAATTTTTGAAGAGCTGGTAAATCTGACTTTGGAAGAAATTTCAGACACTCTTAACAAGGCAGATCCTGAAAACTCAGAAAAGATTTCAGACCAAGAAAATTTTGAAGAAATTACCACTCCCAAAAGTACTCCATAGGATTCACCCTACAATTCTCCACCAGGGTCTCCACATCCAAACCCAAACATGGCTGTACCTGCTTGGAGAGCAAGGGGAGCGCTGAACCTAGCTAGACCATTCCATAATCTTCCTAAAACCCCAGAAATGGTCTTGCCTAAGTACGATCCAGGGAAGGCCATTTCGACAGAAGATCACCTCAAGAGTTTTTACCTAGCTCTGAACCTTTTGAACGTACAACATGAAGACGTAGTCTGCAGGTTGTTTCCATATACATTCGAGCCAAAAGTATCATCATGGTACTTTAGCCTGCAACCCAGCTCAATCTCTAGTTGGGATGAATTCGAAAAATGTTTTCTAAAGAAATACGGAAACCAAAAGACTGTGGCCACACTTATGAAAGAACTCTTATCCATGAGGATGGAAAAGAAAGAAAAGGTTCAAGATTTCAATCAAAGATTCACAACGCTGTTAAATAACTTCAGTGAAGCTAATAAACCAGTCGAGGAATCTCTAATTGAATACTATACAACCGCTCTTGATGGACCCATAGCAATGTTCGTAAAGAGGTCCAAGAAAACTACCCTGATAGAAAACTTTGAGGAAGCTAGAAAGGTAGAAGAAGAGGCTGATAGCATTGCTAAACATGCCTTAGATGTAGAACCAAAACCAACAGCTAGCAAAAAACCTTTGCTGCTCACTAGAGCTAAAGAAGAGCCATCTACGGACATGGAAAATGTAGTCAAAATGATGCAGAAATTATCTAACAAAATCGTAGATCTCGAGAAAGACAAGGCTACTAGCACATCTAGGAAACCTTTCAAGCCATTTTATAAAAGAAGGGAAGACGGGGAACAGACTCATCCACCAATGAACGCTGCCCCTGTTTTGAACTTGAATGAGATTGGGATGGAAAATTTCTGCACTTTTCACCAAGAAACACATTCAAAAAAGAGCTGCCCGCAATGGATCAATTCCATGAGCTTAGTCATGAACCAGATGTTAGATTCTCAGATCCCAGACCAGGATGATCCTCCAGAGGAATCAAGCCCTGAGCTAGAGGAACCAACCCCGGACACTACTATGGTGTTGTGGGATTGGGTACCTATGACTGAATTATTAGAAGAAGATCACATAGATAGCTCTCCCTCTACCATAAATGTTGCTACTCGCAGCAAGGGCCCAATTGCGGATCCTGTGCCAGTCACCGTTCCCCATAAGCCTAAAATTTCAAAAGATCTGCCTAGGAGGCATATACAAATCATCCCACCGCAGCCCAAAGTTAACCAAACAGCGGCCAAACAGCCAAGCGCTGACAACATAGTTCAGCCACCTAAGGTCACAATGAGCAAAACAGATCAGCCAAGTCGCATTGGGAACGAATCTGATATAGGATACGATATTATTGAAGATATCAAGAAGGTTAAGGAAAATGTATCAATATTTGACATGTGCAGCCTGCCTCATCAACGAGACAAACTGCTGCATGTTTTACAACCCCAGATCAGCACTCCATTGACGGATTCTCAAGATAATCCCGAAAGTAATAAGGCTAGCATCGGTGGAAAGTCTAAATCCCAAACATTGCCATTCTTATTGACTTTTGAAATTTTCAACCATAATGTTCACAACTGTTTGGTAGACTCTGGAGCATCCTCAAACATTATGCCACTGTCAATTTGTGGGAAAATTAATGGGCAGCCCGTGCCATCTCCAGCTCAAATTATCCAATTAGATAGGACTGCTGTCAAGGTTATTGGGGAAATGAAAGATGTTCTAATTAGACTGTCAGCTGACCCTAGAGTCTGTCAATTCATTGACATAATGGTGGTTGATATTCCTGAAGCCTATGGGCTGATTTTGAGTAGGGATTGGTCTACCAAGCTGAGTGGTTATTTTGCTACTGATTGGTCCCACTTGTGGCTTCCCTATCAGAATAGACAGAATCAGATTAAAGTTCTTAGGGAACCTCATATGAAGCAAAAAGTCACTCAGTTAGAAGAAAAAAATGAGGCCGTGACTTTCTCTTCCTCGGTCCTGGGAAATTACTTCTTAGAAATGGATCTGGGTAATTATCAATCTGAAACCATTAGCCACGAATCAGATAAACAATCCGATCTCCTTCATTTCTCTCGGACTGATGATGTTGATTGTAACATAGTCAATTTAGTTACGGACATAGATTACAAAGAAACTAACTTAGCTGAATCCAAAGATACCTTTTGGACATTATACTTTGATGGTTCTAAAACTCTTGAAGGATCCGGGGCCGGTTGTGTTCTAATGGATCCAAAAGGAAACAAGTATTTTTTGTCTTGTAGATTAGAATTCAATTGTACTAATAACACTGCTGAGTATGAAGCTTTGGTGCATGGATTAAAGAAGGCCATTGGCTTAAATGTCAAATACCTGAAGGTTTTTGGTGACTCCGAGATAGTTGTAAGGCAGGTAAGAGACACCATTCATTGTCTCTCACCTCACTTGAAAGGTTATCAGGCTGAGGTATGGGATTTAATCATGCATTTTGATGCTTTCAATATAAAATCAATTCCTAGATTGCAAAATTCTGCTGCTGATTTGTTAGCAACATCTGCTTCCAGATTGATGCCATCAAATAATAAATGCTCAATTGAATTGATTTTCAGGCCTTCCGTTCCCGATAACATCACAAACTTCAGAGTCTTCGATGATGATGAACAAATTATCAGTTTCCTAACAAACGAAAATAGCTTTCAAGGAGCTGCAATAGATGAGGAAGAACATGATGTTGATTTGATGAAGAAGGAAGAGGAGAAAGGAAATTTCATGCCCAAGGGAGTAAGGTCCCTCGAAATGTTGTTCGATCTTCAAAATAAGTTCAAAAGACCAGCTAATACCAAAACTAACAGCTCATCAATGCAACATGAGTTGGTTAATTTGGGTACCGAGGCAGAACCAAAATTTGTCAACCTTGGCAAATGTTGTTCACCAAGAGAAAGAAACAGGTTCATTAAATTGTTTAAACAATATAAAGATGTTTTTGCATGGCCTATGAAGATCTGAAAACATATGACGTCCGCATCATTCAGCATGTTATACCAATGAAAGCGGGTGTCAAGCCATTTCAGCAGCAGTTAAGAAGGATGCATCCGACTCTTGAACCGCTGATCCAAAAGGAATTAAAGAAGCTCCTGGACGCTAAGATAATCTTCAAAGTTCAGCATTCTGAATGGGTTGCAAACTTGGTTCCCGTAAAGAAGAAGTCGGGAGAGATAAGGCTATGTGTGGATTTAAGAAATTTAAACAAAGCCTCGGATAAAGACAACTACCCCATACCTTATTCAATGGAGCAAATCCTACAAATGGTGTCGGGATCCGAATTGTTTTCTCTCCTCGATGGTTTCTCTGGCTACAATCACGTGTTAGTAGCCGAAGAAGATCGTCTCAAGACTAATTTCCGAACCAAGTGGGGAACTTTCGCATACCGAAGGATGCCATTTGGTCTGATAAATGCAGGAGCTACATTCTAAAGGGCGATGGATATTGCCTTCCGGGGATTGGGTGGGCAATGTGTTGTTTTTTACTTAGATGATGTGACAGTCTTTTCGAAGAAAAGGGAAGATCATGTTGTTCATCTAAGGCATATCTTTGATCGTTGCCGGAAGTATGGTATTTCCTTGAATCCCAAGAAGAGCGTGTTTGCTATTCCCGAAGGTAAGCTCTTGGGTCATATCATCTCCAAAGGGGGAGTGTCAATTGATCAAGAAAGAGTCCAAGCCATTGATAAGATTCCAATGCCTCACAACAAGAAGTCTATGCAGTCGTTTATGGGCACCATCAATTTTGTCCGCAGATTTGTTCCGGGTTTCTCACAAATTGTTAAGCCATTGCAACAGATGGTTAAACAAAGCATACAATTCAAGTGGACAGATTTAGAGAAGGACGCATTTAGAGATATCAAGGCAGCTGTAGCTAAAGCTCCTTCCTTAAGAAGCCCAGATTTTGATAAAGATTTCATCTTGTATACCTTCGCTTCGGATGACTCTCTCGCAGCTGTACTCACGCAAAAGGTGGAGTTGGGGGACGAATACCCAATTTCGTTTATGAGCACTGGTCTGCAGGGAGCTGAGATGAACTATCCCGTAGTGGACAAGCATGCGTATGCGGTCTTCAAAGCAGTCAAGCAGTTTAGGCCATACATTCTGAAGAACAGAACTAAAGTCATAGTTCCCCATCCAGCGGTTAGATCCCTTTTCGTTCAAAAGGAATTGGGAGAAAGAAGAGGGAACTGGGTCACAACTCTGCAAGAATATGATTTGGAATTTAAACCGGCTACAATCATCAAAGGGCAAGGCCTGTGCAAATTACTTGCGAGAAACTCAACTGATGAAGAACAACATTGGAAGAATGAAGCTGAGTTAAATTCGGTTGAAGTGTGTCATATCACACAGCCCCGCAGTCATGGTATAGAGATCTGGTGCACTACTTACAACAGGGATATCTACCTGAGCATTGGAACTCCAAGCAAAGAAGGGCCCTCTGTTTGAAATCAGCCCCCTATCAAATCATTGATGGGATATTATTCAGAAAGAATTATGATGGAGTTCTCCTTAGATGTTTGGAAAAGGAAGATGCAAACAAAGTTGTCAAATAATTACATGATGGCCCCGCAGGCGGACACTATTCAGGTGAGACAACAGCGCACAAGATACTGAGGGCTGGGTATTACTGGCCCACTCTGTTCCGAGATGCCCACACATACGCGTGGAATTGTGATGTATGTCAAAGAAGCGCTCGGAAGTTACCTAAGGCAGCAGGACCATTGCAGTCGGTCATCATCTCTGAGCCTTTTGAGCAATGGGGCATCGATGTTATCAGAGAAATAAATCCAAATTCTTCATTGCAACATTGATACATCCTGACAGCTACCGACTACTTCACTAGGTGGATGGAGGCCATCCCATTGCGCAAGATCAATGAAGACGCAGTCATCAGCTTCTTGAAAGAGAACATCATAACCAGGTTTGGGGTTCCAATTTCCCTTGTTTTTGATAATGCTACTTATTTTTCGTCTTGCGAGATAAATGAATTTGTTTATGAATGTGGAATTAAGTTGCATTATTCAACCAATTACTACCCTCAGGGGAACGGATTAGCTGAATCCTCAAACAAGAATCTGATTCGAATTCTTAAGAAGACTGTGATAGAAAACCAGAGAAGTTGGCATGTGGCTCTCCCAAATGCCTTATGGGAAGATAGGGTAACCCCGAAGAACGCTTTAGGTGTCTCCCCTTTCACTCTTGTCTATGGCAAGGAAGCCATCCTTCCCCCAAACATCTTACTACCATCCTTGCAATTGTCCCAAGCCTCTCGGGGCTCTGGTAACCAAGCCTTACAATCCAGGATCAACACCCTGCTTCAACTTGAAGAAGCCTGACACAAAGCCAAAGATCGATTCCATCAACACCAGGGCATAGTTAAGAAATGGTTCGACAAGAGGAAATCCGGTAAAAGAGATTTTGAAGTTGGGGATTTAGTCCTGAAATGGGACCATAATCATGAAGGCAAAGGAATGCATACGAAATTTCAACATCTATGGGTAGGCCCATACCAAATTTCTGCAAAATTAGGCCCATCTACTTATAAATTGACAAATCTCGAGGGAGAAGAAGTAACCCTTCCTCTCAATGGCCTCGCTCTGAAACAATACTTCGCATAGTCTCTTCGAGACTTCCTGTACATAAATAAAGTTTTCTTTTTGCTTTAGCCTTTAGTTGCTTTATTTTTTCGGCCATGTTGTTTATCTCTTTATTGAAACTTTTGCAACAAGTTTTGTTTTCTGAACGCCCTTTTGGTTGAGATCCCCATTGAAGATAACTCTCTCAAAGAAAACTTGCGACCCATGAGTCTGGAACTTTGCTCAAGTAAATCCGGTCTGTTGCGTGTTGATGTATATGTAACTTCGGAATGTATTTCATCAGTGTATTATATATATATTTATTGTACCCTTATAAGAGATGTGTTATTCCTCTATAAGGAAGTGTCGTCATGTGGATTGACAAGTGTCGCAAGTGTGTGTACTTGCCGATGGGTTATTAGACCACCTTATGGGGTCGACCCTATTTAATATATAATATAATGTGGATGTACTCAAGTAGACAAGTCGGCCCCAGTAGGTCACTGGGCAAAAAGGTGAGTATAAATAGAGATAGGAGATCTCTATTTTACTCACTCGGAAAAGTATCTATCTCTCTCTCTGAAAAGTGGCGCACTAGTGAGGAGGAGGAGGATCATCTGCTAGGAGACTATCTCTGTATTATTTGGTTGTATTTTGGTTGAGCCATTGCTCTCTCTATCTCTGAGGAAGTTATGGGGTTTTTCACCTTAGGGTTTTCCCCACGGAAACTCTGTGTCTCTTGTCTCTATGCTTTTGATTCTTGTGATGCTTGTGATGCTTGTCATATTATGATTGTCATGCATTGATATATTGTAGATGTTATTCTCTCAGCAAAGATCCTATAGTATTGTGATTTAATACTGAAAATTTAACATGGTATCAGAGCTTAACTGAGAAGAAGACATTTTGCAGTGACGGAAGCTTGTATTCCTTGTTTATTGAGTTTCTCTCCACAGATTTTTGAAATTCAGTATAGTAGATTGGATCTACTCATCAAGGCGCATCTTTCTGTCCAATCAGATTTCAGTTCCGAGCATTTTCAGTTTTGGCCCTAAAAATTAGGGTTTCCACAAAAATAGGAATTTCTGGAAACTGAAGGTACAGTTGGAAGCTCCTTGCAAAAATCGAAGGTTTGAGCTTTGGATCGAGATTTTTGGCTGGGTAGATCTCCGGGAAACTCAAACCCTAATTCAGGGCTCTCCCTAGTGAACCCGGGAGGAAAAAAAGGCAATTTTGAAGGGCAAGACTTTGTTGATCTCAAATTCTGAATGTACTAGGCTGATCAGCTCTCCAAGGCGCATCTTTCTATCCTTTCGGAATTTTGAAATTCACATTTTGAATTTTTAGGGTTTCTCTGATAAACCCTAATCTGGGACCAGATCCAGTTTTCAGCACTTCAAGTGGTAAGTTCTAAATCTTTTCTATTTCCATTTGAAGTACTCTTAAAGATGTCTCTTCACACCAAGCTTGAGGATAAGATTGAAGGGGCTGATAACTTCCGAGCCTGGAAGTATAGGATTGGGCTAATCCTGGAAGAGAATGAGTTGGACTCATATGTGAAAGAAGACATCCCTATCCCAGAGGATGAAGAGGCCAAGGTATTGCACAAGAAGAACTTGGTCAAGGCAAAGAGAATCATTGCTGATTCTATCAAAGACCATCTCATACCCCATGTGTCTTCTCTCAAGACACCCAAAGAGATGTTTGAATCTTTGACCAAGCTATTTGAAGGAAAAAACATAAATCGGAAGATGACCCTGCGGAACCAATTGAAAGTAGTGAAGTTTCAGAATGGAGAAACCATTCAATATTACTTTTCAAGGGTCTCTCAGATCAAGGAACAATTAGAAGCAGTAGATGAAATGGTGGAGAATGGTGAGGTGGTGATGACTACTCTAAATGGCCTACCTAGGTCATGGGATTCCTTTATTCAAGGAATTTGTGCAAGGAAGAAATTGATATCTTCAACAGATTGAGGGAAGAATGCTCTCAATAAGAAGCTAGACTTATAGCTCGTGAGGAAAAGATGGGAGGAGAAGATCAAGCTCTTGCAGCCCACACCAAAAGAAGCAAAACCAAGAAGGATCACCCTCACCCCAAAAGATTCCATCAAAAGAGTAAGAAGGACCTGAGATGCTTCACATGCAATGAGAAGGGTCACTTTGCTTCAGATTGTCCCAAGAACAAGAGGGATAATAAGAACAACTCCAGTAAGAAGAAGAAAGGCAGCAAAAGAAGGTTTCATGCTCATGCTGCCGAAGATGATGAACCTCCAAAGAAGAAGGCTAGGGCAGAAAGTAGTAGTGATGATGACTCATCAAGTGAAGAAGAATATGTTCTAATTTCCGCTCTTACAGGTACCATCTCCCATAGATGTAATGATTGGTTGATTGATAGTGGGGCTTCCAAACACATGACTGGGTTCAAGGAATCATTTGTGAACCTTTCTGAACATGAATCACCCCATAAGGTGAAACTTGGGGATGATTATCAATATCCAATCAAAGGAAGTGGTGAAGCCTCTTACAACTTAGATTCTGGAAAATCTCTGAAGATGAAGGAAGTCCTCTATGTACCTGGGCTCAAGAAGAACTTACTCTCCATCTCTGCTCTAGATGCAAAAGGTATGAGGGTTGCATTTGTTGATGGCCAAGTACTAATGTGGCCAAAGGGAAAAACTATAGATGATGCAGTAGTGATTGGAGAGCAAGAGGGAGGATTGTATAAATTAAAGGGTCAACCTGAACATGCCATGGTACATGAATCCATGGAGCCAAGTGAACTATGGCATAGGAGACTTGCTCACATGCACTATAGAGCACTTCCAATTGCAAGCAAGGCTGTAGAAGGTCTTCCTGAAATCAAGACCAAACATGAAGGGGTTTGCAAAGGATGTGCAAAAGGTAAGAACATTAAGAAGGCTTTCCCAAGCAGTGAAAGCAAGGCAAAAGACATCCTGGAAATCATCCACTCAGATGTATTTGGCCCCATGTCATCCTATTCCCTAAGTGGGTATGTTTACTATGTATCATTTATTGATGACTTCTCCAGGAAGACTTGGGTATACTTCTTGAAGGGCAAAGATGAAGTGCTTGATAAATTCAAGGAATTCAAAACCTTGATGGAGAATCAAACTGACAAGAAAATCAAGACATTCAGATCTGACAATGGTGGAGAATTCACCTCAAATGACTTCAAGAAGCTTTGCAGTGATTCAGGGATTAAGAGGGAGTTGACTGCTCCTTATAATCCTCAACAGAATGGAGTTGCAGAAAGGAAGAACAGAACTATCATGGAAGCAGCAAGGGCAATGTTGCATGACCAGGATCTTCCTATGCATCTATGGGCAGAAGCAACTAGAACAGCTGTATATGTGCAGAATAGAACACCCCACGAGATATTGGACAACAAGACACCAGAAGAAGTCTTTTCTGGTAAGAAACCTGAAGTCAGCCATCTCAGAATATTTGGTTGTCCAGTATACACTCATGTCCCAAAAGAGAAGAGGACTAAACTAGATCCTTCAGGAAAGAAGGGCATCTTTGTGGGTTATAGTGAAAGCTCGAAGGCTTACAGAATATATTTTCCAGGGTTCAAGAAGATTGATGTCAGCAGGGATGTAACATTCGATGAGAATTCAGCATTCATCAAATCAAGAAAGGCACCTACCAAAGTTTATGAAGAACCTAAGGAAACAAGATTTCAGGACACTACCATGACTGAAGCAGTTCCAGAAACTGCTCGTGAGTTTGAAGATCCATAAGAACCTGTAGATCCACCCCGTGAGGATAACTCTCACAAGAGGAAACCTGTATGGGCTAGAGAGCTCATTCATGATGTAGAAAGATTTGGCATTCCAGAAGAAGAACACAGAGCAAAGAAGAGAACCAGATCACACACCAGTTATGTTGCTTTACTCTGTGACATCATGAACAAAGAGCCTTCCAGTTATGAAGAGGCAGCAGAAAAGAAAGAATGGAAGGATGCTATGGTTGAGGAATATCAATCAATTATGAAGAATGATGTTTGGGATGTTGTCCCAAGACCTAAAGGGAAGTCTGTTGTGACTTCCAAGTGTATCTACAAAATCAAGCATGCTGCAGATGGCAGTGTGGAAAAATATAAAGCAAGATTCGTAGCTCGTGGTTTCTCTCAGAAGGAAGGAATAGATTATGAAGAAACCTTTGCACCTGTATCCAGATATACTTCCATCAGAACAGTACTTGCCCTGGCTGCAGCAATGAAATGGAAGATACACCAGATGGATGTCAAGACTGCTTTCCTGAACGGTGTAGTAGAAGAGGAAGTATATGTGGAATAGCCACTCGGCTTTGAAATACATGACAGGGAATCTTATGTATACAGATTGAAGAAAGCCTTGTATGGCTTGAAGCAAGCTCCCAGAACCTGGTATGGTAGGATGGATAGTTTTCTATCTAGTTTGGGATTTACCAAGAGTAAAGCGGATTCCAACCTTTACTACAAGGTTGAGGAAGGGAATCCTGTGATTCTACTACTATATGTGGATGACCTATTTGTGACAGGAGATGACAGAATGATTGCAGATACCAAGAGGAAGTTTGCAGCTGAATTCGATATGAAAGATTTGGGAATGATGCACTATTTCCTAGGTATGGAGGTGTGGCAGAATGCAGGTGGGATCTTCCTTGGTCAAGGGAAGTACACAGTAGATATCCTGAAGAGATTTGGGATGATGGATTGCAAAGCCATGGCCACACCTATGGCATCGAATCTGAAGCTTCTTTGTGATGCTTCATCTGAGCCAGTTGATGTTTCTATGTATCGTCAGATTATTGGGTCCTTGATGTACCTGACGAACACGAGACCAGATATTTGCTTTGCTGTGAACACATTGAGCCAGTTCCTGACGGATCCGAGGAGTGTTCACCTGGTTGCTGTAAAGCATGTTCTGAGGTACCTGAAGGGTACAGTGGATTATGGGCTCAGATATGAGGCGAATCAAAAGTTTAACCTGCTGGGTTATGTTGATTCAGATTGGGCTGGCAATGCTGCAGATAGGAAGAGCACATCTGGGTGTTGCTTTAGTATGGGATCAGGTGTGATCTCTTGGTTTAGCAGGAAGCAGTCCTGCGTAGCACTGAGTACAGCTGAGGCAGAGTATGTTGCAGCCTGTTCAGCTAGTTGTGAGGCAATATGGCTACGGAAGCTACTGTCTGAGTTATTTGATCTCCCGTTGGAGGCTACTGGTATCTTCTGTGATAACCAGAGTTGTGTGAAGCTGTCCGAGAACCCAGTGTTTCATGATAGGTCGAAACACATAGAGATCAAATATCACTACATCAGGGATATGGTGCAGAGAGGAGCTGTGAAGCTCCTGTATGTTGCGACGGACGAGCAGATTGCAGATGTGTTGACGAAGCCACTAGCCAGGGTGAAGTTCGAGTACTTCAGAGAGAGGCTTGGCGTTCTTCAGATCGAGGACACTTCGAGGAAGAAGTGATGGACACATTTGCTGAAGCCATTCCAAGCATGTTGGAAGGAGGATCCTTCACATGGCTGTGGATGTAAGCGCTGGATGATGAGCATCAGGATGATGTTCTAGTTTCTGCTTGATATGATCAGTTGGATCATTTTATGTATGTATGTACGCATCATGTTGGATGCTGGATATGATCAGTTGGATCATTTTATGTATGTATGTACGCATCATGTTGGATGCTGGATATGATCAGTTGGATCATTTTTATGTATGTATGTACGCATCATGTTGGATGCTGGATATGATCAGTTGGATCATGTGTATGTATTTTTGTATATGCATCATGTTGGATGCTTGGACCATGTATCTGTATATGTATCAGGTGGATACATTGTATGATCAGGTAGATCATGTATGGTGATATGTATCATGTATTTGTATTTGTATCAGGTGGATACATTAAATGATCAGGAGGATCATGTATGATGATATGTATCAGGTAGATACTTGGTGTGCATCAGGTAGATGCAGTGATGATCAGGATGATCATAGATGACGAGCTTCAGGATGTTGCTCCAGATGACATGCAGCAGGATGTTGCATTGATCAGGATGGTCATAGATGACGAGCTTCAGGATGTTGCTCCAGATGACATGCAGCAGGATGTTGCATTGATCAGGATGATCATAGATGACGAGCTTCAGGATGTTGCTCCAGATGACATGCAGCAGGACGTTGCAGTGATGATGATCAGGACGATCATGAGTACATCAGGATGATGTATGGTGAGTGTCAGGTTGATACTTTGTGGCCGTGGATCAGGTTGTGCAGATGAGCATGTCTGGGAGATCCTATAGGTCGGAGTTGTGTACCCGTAACAGCCTGGGATGTTCTTTCGAGACATTGCTCTGGGAGGACATGTAATTTGTGCCCTGGGAGATTTCAGGTCGGAGCTGTGTACCCGTAACATCCTGAGCTGCTCTTGCGAGGTTTTGTCCTATGGCATGTAATGTGGGCCCTGGGAGATTTCAGGTCGGAGTTGTGTACCCGTAACATCCTGAGATGCTCTTGCGAGGTTTTGCCATGACCACATGTAATTTGTGCCCTGGGAGATTTCAGGTCGGAGTTGTGTACCCATAACATCCTGAGATGCTCTTGCTAGGTTTTGTCGTGGACCACATGTAATTTGTGCCCTGGGAGATTTCAGGTCGGAGTTGTGTACCCGTAACATCCTGAGATGCTCTTTCGAGGTTTTGTGGTGGGGTCACATGTAATAGCGCCCTGGGAGATCCTACAGGTTGGAGTTGTGTACCCGTAATATCCTGGGATGCTCTTTCGAGGTTTTGTGACGCACGTAATAAGTCCTGAGGATTCCACAGTATGGCCAGTGATGACGAAGACCTGCAGGTGGTGGGCCTACATCCAGTATGAAAAAGGACTGGCTCTGTAGAACTTCCTATGACGAGTAGAGACAGAGATTGGAGGAGATAGCAGCAGCAGTGACGATGCATCGATGACGATGATCCAGAGAAGAAGACTTGTCTAGCAGATCTGTGTCGAGAAATACCTTCCTAGTTAAGAGGGAGTGTTGATGTATATGTAACTTCGGAATGTATTTCATCAGTGTATTATATATATATTTATTGTACCCTTATAAGAGATGTGTTATTCCTCTATAAGGAAGTGTCTTCATGTGGATTGACAAGTGTCGCAAGTGTGTGTACTTGCCGATGGGTTATTAGACCACCTTATGGGGTCGACCCTATTTAATATATAATATAATGTGGATGTACTCAAGTAGACAAGTCGGCCCCAGTAGGTCACTGGGCAAAAAGGTGAGTATAAATAGAGATAGGAGATCTCTATTTTACTCACTCGGAAAAGTATCTATCTCTCTCTCTGAAAAGTGGCGCATTAGTGAGGAGGAGGAGGATCATCTGCTAGGAGACTATCTCTGTATTATTTGGTTGTATTTTGGTTGAGCCATTGCTCTCTCTATCTCTGAGGAAGTTGTGGGGTTTTTCACCTTAGGGTTTTCCCCACGGAAACTCTGTGTCTCTTGTCTCTATGCTTTTGATTCTTGTGATGCTTGTGATGCTTGTCATATTATGATTGTCATGCATTGATATACTGTAGATGTTATTCTCTCAGCAAAGATCCTATAGTATTGTGATTTAATACTGAAAATTTAACATTGCGCTCTCGCTGAAATGTTTAGAAGGGAGGAATCCTACCCTGCTAGTCATACTAATCCTGTTTAATAGCAGAGACCTATGACCATCTTCGCTACTATCGTTAGGCTCCACCCACTCTCACACTTTAAAGGCATCTCAAGAAGGTCATTAGAGTTGGACCCATGGAAAGTAGCACGCCTCGAGGGCATACGGTATTGAAATGACTCCATGCTGCAAATCTAACAGCCAAAATGGCATGTACTCCAGAGTTTGTTTTCCAGAGATTCTCACCTCAATTAAAGCACGGCTGAGACAAGAGCAAAAGACATGTGAAATCAAGAAGGTTGTCCAAAAGGCCCAGCCCAAAATGGGCTCCTCTCCGTCCGTGAAGTTTGATAAAATCAATAAAATCTCTAACTCACACAAAAGGGCACTATGGATTGAGGAGCCTAAATCAAAGATCATGTCCAAAAGAAAATATCCCTGGAAGGCTCAAACAGCTAAGATGTCCAAAATACAAACATACCAAAGGATGCAAGAAGCATGGGAATGAGGAACAAGAGCAATAATGTCCATGAGAAAGTGTTGCAAATCCTGTGGAGTCCGGCAGCAGTGACCATCTGAAAGATGACCCTCCTAAAATGAATCTCATATATTGGCCCTTTGAGAGTGGTGAAGATATCTCGGTCGAAGCTCCCCTTTTCCCCAATGGCTGGCAGGTAAAGGGCTTTCTTCCCCTCATATGACAATAAAGCGCTCAGCTGAGTAGTGCAACCAAGATGGATGTCTTTGATGAGGTTTCGGACCATGAAGAGAAATTTTTCAGAGATCTGTGTTCCCCAGCGACTCGCCATTGTTGTTGCAGCAACCCCCCCCAAAAAAATTTTGTACATATTGGGGCCCCTCCTCTCAATTCTGTAGAAAGTTTGCCTTAAGAAGTCATCCCAGCTGTTATCTGTGTTTTTCAGCATGAAATCTTGTTTCCCAATGAAAATTCTGGCCATAAACCTTTCTTTTTTCCCCCAAGGAACCTAAAGGGGACTTAGATTTTTTTTCCCGACGTTTTGGAGTCTCTCGGGTTATCTCCCCGCAGTTGCGGAAGCAACTCGCATGAGCTTCTCAAAGAAAGGCTTAGAAAATTTTTGTTGGAAGAATGCGAAAACCATTGGGCAACGCGTCCTGAAACGGCGGGAGAACTTGGGAAAGACGCCCGAAAGGATTTGGAATATTTTGTTAAAATCGCGGAAGCTTCTGATGAAAGCCTCCCGAAACGGCGGAAGAATTTAGCGAAGTTGTCCGAAACGACGGAGGCCGTTCATATAAACTTTCCGAAGAGAGACTTAAAAAAACTTTCGAAAATTCGCGAAAACCTTCGGGTTTTCCTTCCGAAACGGCAGAAGCCATTCACAAAAGCTTTCCGAAATACCACGCAGAAATTCACGAACTTCTTCCGAAACTGTGAAAAGAACTTAGATTATTTTTTGAAAAGTTGCGGAGCACCCTAGGGAAACTGTGCGGAATCATTCAGCTTATGTTCCCGACACCGCGGAAGCTCTCGGGCTATCCTTCCGAAATAGCGGAGGCCAATCACATAAACCACCCGTCTAGGATTTCCGAAATAAGACTTAGGAAACTTTTCAATTTTTTGTTTTTTGTGGAACAACTCAAGTTCACGTCCCGAAACGATTGTGATTGCAAAAAATTGCTTCCGAAACAGCGGAACCTTTCATCATTGTCTCCTGAAATGGCAGAAGCTTTCGCCATGTTGTCCTGCAGTAGCGGAAGCCGCTTGCTTAAAACTCGTGAAAAGAACTCGGAAACTTTTCCAAAAATATCGCGGAAGAACTCGAAGAAGCTACCCGAAACGTGCGAGAGCCATCCGTTTACCTTCCCGAGAGCCGCTGAGCGTCTAAGTTTTGAAAAAACTCGTGAAGTCTCGAAAGTCGCGGAAGGCATTCGCCAAAGCCTTCCGCAACCACGGAAGCCTTCACAGAACCATCCCGAAACAGCGGAGGCTGAGGGCGTAAGCTTTCCGAAATTACTTGCCGAAACCCCACGAGAGTTAGAAAATTTCCGATTTGCGGGAGCTATTGGCGAGTTGCTCCCGAAACGGCGGAAGCCTTGGCGTTATCCGTCCACGATGCGGGTTTCTTTTACGGAACGTTGTGAGTTTTCCTTCCGCGGCACACCTAGAACGGCGGAAACTTTCGCTTTATCTTTCCGCAACGGCGGATAAGATTCACCAATTTGTCCCGCAGAAGGCGGTCGCACGTGGATCGAGATATGTTGACATGACCGCCGACGTACCAGCATTTAAACCACGATTAATTGCGCCACCCACCAAACTAAATGCCGCACGTGCCGGTTCTATATAAATAAGTGGTGGGGGTACGAGCCAACGCATTGTTAATTCTCCAATTGGACAATTTGTTGGACGCCGCGCAAACTCCTCCAGCTCGGATTGCTCAACCACGTTCACGGCCACCTCAGTTAGCGTTTCTCGTCGGTGACAGGTAGGATCTTAACCGTAAATTTTGTCCCCCTACACGTCGCATTGCTTTTGGGTTACCTTTCTTTTGAAAATGATGGGCATCGGTGGGGTTTTGATGGGAAAAACGCCCGTCATGGGCGATTTTTGCCCGTCAAATACGGTTTGAATTGAGTTCTCGTCATATAAAACAGACAATGGATAAAACGTTTTTTTCCTGGGTAGAGACGGTTAGTGCCGACGGTTAAACTTGTTCTATTTTAATCCCCGGGCCGCGTGCCTCGTTATGTGAAAAAACTGTCGAAGCCCCATGGGCTTTTCATGTCCCCGACCGAAAGCCAAGACGTAAAATCCCGAGCCTCTTCGTAAACCTCAGTTCCATGAAGACACCGTTACCCTATTCAAGAAAAGAAACCGGCGCCATTGCCCCTGTTCAAACCCCGCGAGCTATCTTGTATCGAGCCGAAACCCGAAACTATGGCCACCCGAGCCGTTTCGTCAGCATGTCACCGGCGCCATTTCCCTCGCTCGAACTAAGACTTCCCATAGAACACATCGGCAAGTGCCGTAAATAACAATAGCATTTGCCGGGTCATAAATACGAAAAGGGCTTCCTTTTTCGTCACAGAGTCCTTCCAACCTGAGCTTACCCGCAATTAGCCTTTCAAACCGCAGCGGTGACGAAAGTTACCCTCTTCCCCGGAGCTAAACCGAAAGCACGTTGCTTCCGCAACGCGCTTATCTTCACAGGGGCATCCCAAACCTGCCCCTTTAAAGAATGAGGATGGCTAATTTTTATAATCATGTCCCTGCTGAAACGAAGATCATCATTTCTCCCAGGGAAACCCGAGAGCGGATTGTTTCGTGACACACCTCTCCTCTCGGGAGCATTCCAAATTCTTCCCATTTAAATATTCAAATGTTTAAATTTGTTTTTCATATTGGAATGGTGTATTCTGCTTCCTAAACATACAGCTCCCCATTGTTTTTTTTTTTTTTTAATTTTCATTTTCATTCACATATCAAAACAATGGTGTTCTCTGTCAAAAACTCACAGTATGTTGCTCAATATCATGATGACTTGTATATGGGTGTTATCAGGGATAAGTCAAGATGCCGAAAACCGGTAAGAAGAAGGCTAAGATGACAGAAAAGAAGCCGGCGCCACTTAAAACTGAAACTTCACTCCAGGATACTAGGTGCACCACCGGTGTCCCTCCTGAAATCAGATGGGGTGATATCTACAGAATGATCCGGGACCAAGAGATCCCAGATATGTTGCTAGAGGAAGGGCCGATTTATCTTAATATCAGAGCCTCATGCATAACTAGAGCCGCTACTCGCCCTGAGCTGTTCCCCTGTGCTGAAGTAATCGGATGGATACTCCAACATGCCGATGCTGAAGGGAGAGTGATAAATGATAGCGGGAAAGTGGATATTGCCTCATTTCAACCCACGTATATTGCGGCAGCCTACAAATTTCCCCGTGTCCAACAAGCTCTGACTGATGAATGGCTGAGCCAGATGAACAACGTCGAGATGGCCAAGAAGTTACTGATGGCAGGCAAACATTTGAGAAAGAAAGGAAGTGATGAATATGAAGTACAGAATCTGAGAGCTCCTTTCAGATTGATCGCTTTAATGTTGTGCAGAATCTTCGGCATGCCCGATGGCACAGTATATAAGATTCAATGGATCCCTATCATCCATTACGTGGCATTCCAGGGAAATGTGTTTGACTGGGCCACTATCCTGTCAGATAGTCTGGCCTCGATGATAGTTGCTGCTAAAGAAGGGCTAGCCTTGAAGAAGGCTGAATTTTTCATGTCTTCATATCTGATTGATTGTATTTTGGCCAAGATTGACTTCCCCAAATTGGGCTGCACATGGGATAGGGCCACCGCCCCGGTCTATATCGCATTCAAGATGTTGTGGGCTCAGAATTACAGGCCCAGCTACAAACTCATCTGTGAGGGGTTCATCATGCCCCTATATGAGAAAATGTTTAAGGAAGAACCAAACTACCTGTCAGAGAATGCTTTGGAATTCCTTGAGGATTATGGGGATTTTTACTTTTCGGAGCAAGGTACCTACTTGAGAATGTTTGGAGGGACTAAGCCCCCATACATCTTGCCGCAATATGCCACAGACTATGTGGTTCTCAAAGAAGCAGTGAGACAGCTCTTCCTGGATGGGATTGGAGCAATGCTCCACAAACAGCATAAGGCTTCCTTTCCCCCCTACCTTTCTGCATAGGTGCTTACAAGTTTTCAGGGGTTGCCTCGGCCGATGAATTTGTTCAAGAGCTGAAAGCCTTCCACTTCGGTGAGGTAATCTTCCACAGGAATGACAGAAAGGGAAGAGTTGTTGAGCACTGTAAAGATATCTATGCTCACTTCGAGTACTCCCACTATCCTGATGCCGAGGAAGAGGCATTCAGAGGCATCAGCAACATGGCTGAGCTATGGGTCTGTCGCCAAAGCACTGGAGCAAGCTCTAGCTCAACCAAGGCCCAGAAGACCAGCCAGCAAAGGGAGAAAGAAGCTGAGGATGCCCGAGCTCAGGAAGAGCTCATATTAAGAGAAGAAGCGAGGTTACAGCGGGAAGCTGAGGAAGCAAGAAAGCGGCAGGAAGCTGAAGTGGCGAGAATGCAACAAGAAGCTGAAAATGAAAGACTGCGGAAAGAGGCTGAGGAAGCCCAAAAGCAGAAAGAGGCTGAAGCTGAGCAGGCTGAGGTAGAGAGGAAGGCGGAAGAAGAATTGAGAGCAAGGGAAGATGCTCAAGCCAGTGGGTCTGGTGCCCAAGACATGGATATAGACACATCTCAAGCAGGAGGCTCTGGTACTCAAAAGAAGGGCATGGATCCAGCTCAGGAAGTCCGGACCCCACCTGCTGAAGAGGACATAGACATCATAAACCGACCAATTGTCCCGTACACGCCATCGGGAAAGTGTACAGTGTCCAAGTGGAATGAGTTTGTCTACGATAAGAAAAGGAAGGCTATGGTCCTCAAATCAAAAGAGAGGATAAAAAGTCCCTTCCATGAGGACATCGTTACCCACCGAGAGGTCACTGTAATGAAAAACACGGATCAAGATCCCTTTGCTATGGCATCCGCAGCTGTAGCAACAGCAAAGGCATCATTTGCCAATGTAGGGGTTATAGTTAAAGAAAATCTATTGACGAAGAAGAGAGCTCGTACGCTACAACAGACTGTGGCTAATGAGCAAGCCCAAAGAGATCTGGTAGTGAACAAGTATAATTGCTTGTATGCTGAGCATAAGGAGCTGTCAAACAAGTACAGGCAGCTGGAGGAGGAAAAGGACCAGCTAACACTCCAAATAATGATTGTAGAAGCGGAGAAGAATGGAGCAGAAGAAAAGGCATCTCAGCTAGAAGCAGACAAGCAGGCATTAGCTGAGCGGTTAGAGCAAGCGGAGAGCAGAACAATGGACATATCTCCCTTCCATGAGCTGTCATGCAGCATCCTGAAGCAAGTGTATGACACTCAGGAGCTAATCACTGATGAGGTTTGCAAGCTCAAGGCCATGGTGGTTAGGTTAAAAGAAATCAATGTAGAAGCCCATAGGCTCAAAGCAAAGAATACCCGTGTTAAGGCCAATCTCATCAGTCAGATGGCATGGAGAGAAGGAAAAGGGGGTTTCCCTGTGCACCTCCCATTTAAATCTGTGGACAGTTTTAATGAGGACGTAGCACTGTTGGAGTTTGGCAGGAACTGCGCCAGTAAGCTGATGGCCAGTGTGCAAAGAACAATAGATAAAATTAACAGTCTATACCAAAGGCTCCAAGAGGCACATGACAAATGCACATTGAGTTTCCCTCAGACCCTGGAGGACTTTCCGGAAAAGGAGCAGCGGTTGTCTCAGCTAAAGGAAGAGCTAGGCGTTCAAATGGAGTATGTGAAAAGGATTGATGTCCTGGCTATTGATGACCTCCAGCATTATATTGGATCATCATCACTCCACAACCATCTGCTGAAGGAAGTGCATCAAGCTGCAGTGGCAGAGGTTCAAAGCATTAAAGCAGAGCTCGGGAAGAATGTGACTTCTCAGAAAATCTTGTTCCCTGCTGCAGCAAACATAGTCATAAGGGACACAGGTGTGTGGTACAGCTACATAGCAGAGGAGGAAAGGAAAGCTACAGCAGCAGCAGGAGCATCAGCAGATCCAGGATCTTCTCTCCCAGCAGCCATTCCAGGTACAGCAGTGGGCTCGATTCCCTCTTCCCCTGCAATGGCAGAAAGTCTGGCCAGCTCAATCCCTCCTTCCCAATTAGAAGCAGCATCAGCAATAGGCTCGAGTGTCTCTTCCCAGGCAGCATCAGCAGCAATTAACTTGGGCGATCCTCTGCCAGCAGAAGCTCACGCACGGGAATGAAATAAACTGAATTCAGTTGAGCAACTCTCTTCAGCCAAACACGTGTCCAGTAGGGAAAGCATTGGTGTTAGCATTATTTCTGCTATGTATATTTTGTTAAACTCTCGAATATGTAAGGCGTAAGCCATGGGACAGCTGTCCCTATTTTTTGTCAAAACAATTTTGTAAAAGAAATGGTCATTTTTGGGTGGTTGGTTATAGAAGAAATTCCTGTAATTGACAAGTGGAAGGTGCTAGGTGGCAGCCCAAACGGAAAATTTGTAATTATAAATAGAAGCTAGGAAGAATAGAAGAGGACTTTTTGGCAGGGAAGGAAATTTTGAAACCCATACGAGCTATCTTGTATCGGGCCTGTAAAATTAAATTTTCTAATAAAAGCCACGGGAGATGGACATTTTGCGTGGGATGTTGGACAGATGTATGTTGGACTATTCTAATGACTGTTGTTCTGTAATGTGAGATCATTCTTACCATCTGAACTATTTCTTTGTATCAATGATTTTTGCTTCTTCCTGTGCATGCGATTTTCTCTATTCTGTGAACAATGAATGCGTTTCATAGGGAATCAGGAGCTACCTGCTGGTATATTTACCATTGTTGTAGAATTCTCTTTTAGATTAAAACAGCTAACTGTTCTTTCTTCAAGATAATTCGTATGGCTCATTGTTCATGCCTTTAATGTGCTCTTTGCAGGGATCTTTAAATTTAATTTCAGTCTGTTACATCTAGATCTATTTCTGTGTTCTTGTTGTTTAGATTAAGATATTTTTTGTTTCTTTCTCTATTTCATGAGCAATAGATGCGTTTTACATTAAACTAGAAGCTATCTTCTAAGATCCTTCCATTTGGCTGTAGCTTTACCTATGAGAATTGACAGCTACCTGTTCTTTCTTTATGTTGTCTGTTACAGACCATTGCTCATCCTTAAAACGTGTTCCCTGCAAGGATGGTAGGTTTATTTCACTCTCTAGACTTAGATCTGTTTTAATTGCATCTAGATCAGATATAATTTAGGCACTTGCATCTCATTTAAAAGACATAAAACCCAAAAGAAAGGTGGATCAGGCCATAACCGGTAGAATCGGAATTAAACTCCAAACCCACGGTTGCCAGAACCGCTAACCGGACGGATTCCCTACACCAAACGGGAGATAGTCTAATTGGGACCATCTCTCGGGGAGAATCCCTTTCTAATTGATGCTGCGATATCCGAGGCATCAACACACCCGAAACCCAATTCTTGCGGAAATAGTCCAAGAACTTTTCCTCATCAGCATATTTTTTTAAAAAGGCATCAATTGCATCAATGACATCGTCATTGGAGCAATGTTTCATGATATGGCCAAGTCTTTCAACATTTCACTCGCTCTTTCTTCAGTTGTGGCCAACCAGCTCGCGTTTTTTGACCATGCCCTTTGTACATGCCAAACACATAAGAGAACTTTGCAACGTGTGATCCTCCTGCCATGTGTAATTTTTTTAAATATGGAATTCAATAAATAAGTACAAGTTACATTGGAAAATAACAACATTGGAATTACCTCAGGGCTGCTATTTCAGCCAACGCGTCGTCTACCATGAAGGCATTTACTTTCCAATCTGGACGAGCTTGGTAACACCTTTGTATGAGTCGATCCAACCATACTTAAATGTCCTGCGTTGTATTCCTTTCGGATACAACCACCGCAACTGGTACCCCACTTTGCTACTCATCGAATGCGACAAGGGTGTATAGTTGATACTGCCATATCCATAGAACATATTGCAGTCAAACTTAAGTCATCAATATCATTGAATGGCTACAACTAAAATGATCATGCTAAATCAATCATTGACATCACGCTTACCCCATATTTATTGGTACTGAATGTAGAATCCATTGCTATTAAGCTGTTATGAGATAGCTTCACCATTGTCTCTAGCATCCACTTTGTTTGGATTCCCATTATAAACGGGACATCTCTACCATTGGGCTTTTGATAGAAAAAAACATCATCTTTATGTTTTTGGTGCCAAAGATTCACACTTATCGAGTCTTTTTTGTCCAACTGATACTTTCCCTTGCCCAAGCGATTGTATATGTTTACAACATCTTTCCTCTTCAAGAAGAAATCTCTATCCCGATCTGCCGCATCTATGTCAACATGTTTCTTGATGTGCATTTTACACACCGAATCAATTGCCACATCCCAAGAAAAGCAACTTTCTACATAAGAAATGATGTCCTTTGACAACTTTGGCTTACGCATGGATCTAGGCTCACTCGAAGCATCATGCTTTCCATGACAAGGCCATCCTCTCATGTCTTCATGCTCGTACATGTTATAAGTTAGTATTGCTACCTCAGGATCTTTCGCCATGACCTTAACAATGAAATGGCATTGGCAACCCCTTTTTTTCATAAATGAATTGACCCTTCGTTTAGCCGGTTTGTCTCCCCTTTTATCAGTTGGGCCATATGAACAATTATATCTGCATAAAATATTGTCAAATGTTAATACATATGACAGGTGATAAATGTAGTATGATTGCTAACATCCAAACAATTAAATTTTGAAATACTTACACTTCATATTTCAAGGCTGCAGTATCCCTCTTTTTGGGGGATTTGTTTTGGCTACGATAGAAAGTACAAGGAGCATCAAGATCATTTTCCTCCCCTTCAATAAAGTGGGGGACTCGATGTAACGGGATTTTGGCAACTCGATCAATTCCATTCTTTCGATGTACATCAGACCAAACAAGATCTTTACCAGAAAAGATGGTTATGTCTTTGGGATCTTGCAACTCTAAGCCCACTAAAGTCTCCCATTTGTTCTTCCTGCCCATTTTGTATTGAAGCCTACAAAAATGAGCGAAAACTTGAGATTAGAAGACAAAAAGTAATGCTTATTCTCCTTTGATACACAAAATCAAAGTATGTTAGTTTTGTATGAAAAAATCAGGAAAGTTAGGATAATTGCAACAAAAAATATAGGGTAATTGAAAGAACAGATTACGCATAAGGTTTGCAACTATGAACATGAAGCTCTGTCTTCAAATAATAAAATACGTGTATCTTCTCTTTACAATTCCGGCATTCTTCATTTCTTATGCTTCCATACTTGTCCTCTTATGTTTTACATGTATGTGAGTATTTTTCCATTGCTGGTATTGTGTTCATTTCAAACATTTCAGCAGAGTGGATTTACAGCAATTTTTTCTGAATACCATACCTGCTGTTTGTTTCATACGAAGGGAAGCAGTGGGAGTGGTAACTGCAGTAGGACCGGGACTAACAGGAAGACAGGTGGGGGATTTAGTTGCCTATGCAGGGAATCCTATGGGTTCATATGCTGAAGAGCAAATTCTTCCTGCAAATCAGGTTGTACCATTCTGCAAATTCTCAGCAAAAGTTTACATTATCTGCGTCAAATTAAAATAAGGTAAACAGCTAAAGAAGGCACAGCATAACAGATGAGTTCAACGAGATAATTCCTAGCCAAACATTCCAATGAAGAGAAGAAAGTAGGTAAAAGAACAAAACAAAAAATAATGATACAATTAAGAACAAAGATGCATCTTTTACAAAATAATTAGTAATTACTCGCTACACTCATGTCATGCATCATTTAAATGCCACTAACAAAGTCCACACCTAATAAACAAAAATAGTGTATATGAAATTTGAATAATAATTAATAATACTTATATTTGGTTGTAATCCTAATTGATAGGTCAAAGTCTCCAGGATAAGATTCATATAATGTGATCAAACTACTATGCCCCTTAACCAACTTAGAACTGAAGAGAAAAATGACATGCCAAAAAAAGCTTTTACTATTAGAGATAGTCATTAATAATTATGAGTTACTCATGTTTCCTTTCAGTGTTAATAATGATCCATAAACTTTTGTGCAGCTAATTAATAATATTTCCAAGAATTGCCTGCAGATATTTGTAACTGCATTTTGAATGACAGCTTGGTGTGGCAAGAAAGAAGAGAATAATAAATCAGTTTCAGAGATTGTGTTCACAATTCAAATATTTGAGACATAAAAGGGAAGAGGATATTTTTGGAACATAGTTTCAAAAGCAGACATAACAATTGATCACCAAAAGATAAAAAGTAGTTAGAAACTTAGAATAGAGGGCACCAGTCAATTTTCATGAAATAATTTACATGATTTGGCCAGTTTTTACAAGAGTTGTTTTATCATTTTTTCACAGATAGTAGCACCTTTGATTGAATATTTTAAAACGGTAAAGGAGGTTTTGTGGACCCAATCACAACACTCTGGATTTAAAACATTAAAGAGAGTTGAATCAGCTACCAGCCTACCACCAGTGTTAACTCTTCTTGACCAATCCAAAACTTGTGTTAGTCGTGCAAACGCTAAAGCTGTAGCTATTGGAATACCTATGTCAAAATAATAAGGTGATTACATTTGAGAGCAGAAAAAAAATAGAATTGAACAAGAGTGTGCTATCTTCAATGAATGTACACATAAGATGACTAATAATGGTAATGGAGTTGCCAATGCATTATCACAGTTGTCTTCAGTGCATGAAATTTCTCATCCAAAGAAACCTCCAACAAGGGAAAGAACCATAGGAACAGGATACATTATGCCAACAAACAATAGAGACTTTGCAGCAAGGTACCATCTTCCCAGCTATAAAATAGAAGATGGTGTATTCAGTGCGTTAGTCCTGATGTATTTAGTTTTAATAAAGTAATTCATTCTTTCTCTAGCGAAGGGAGATTAGATGAAGCCATTGGATTATTGTCTAGAATGGATCAAATGGGTTGCAAGCCTGGTACCTTTACTTACAATGTGATCATCCATGGTCTCTGCAAAAGGAGGCGGATGGCATAAGCAGGGAAGCTATTTAACGAGTTGTTAAGCAGAAGGTTGGTTCCTAATCACATCACTTATAATACTTTGATTGATGGTTATTGTAAAACTAGGAGTCTAGAAGAGGCTTTTAAGATTCGGGGCCGCATGTTGGCACAAGGCGTGGTGCCCAATTTAGTCACTTACAATTCCTTGATCAATGGGCTCTGCAAGAGTGGTAAGGTGGAGCAAACAAAAGGGCTCTTGAATGAAATGCAGGAGCGGAGATTAGTGCCAGACAATGTCACCTATAGTATATTGATTGATGGGCATTCGAGGCTCGGAGACATTCATGGTGCTTTGGAGCTGCACAGCCAAATGGTAAGGGATGGTTTTGCAATTAGTATTTTTACATACAGTGTTTTGCTCAATGCAATCTGTAAACACGGTAAAATGAAGGAAGCAGAAGAGCTTTTCGATGAAATGACTAGAAGGGGCTTGGCTCCTGATGAGGTTGTTTATAATACCCTTAGTATGAGTTGATATAATCATAAAATACCATGTACTTGAGCTAATAGAAGAAAATATATTTTTGTTGATAAAATTGACTTTCTGTGCTTGCATGCTTTTCTTCATTTTTCATATATCATGAACTTGTCTACCTATCAATTGGTGTGGATGCTGCAGTTGGATGACCTGAGCTCTACAGATTGTAGCAGTAGGCGCAGTTCATATTCCTCCTTGACTGATGGACAACACACTTTCGAAGTTTCAGTTAACACACAAAGTGGAGTCCATTCTGCACAATATACGTGGATTGTTGGTGAGGATTCATATCTGATGAGGCTATTTAAATCCCGGATACCACTAAATTCCATATTTAAGAAATTTTTTAGTGATTATGCTGATCTAACATGTAAACATGTTTCAGACACAGTCCCCCCTACAGCTTCTGTCATAGCAGGGCCAGCTTTCATAAATGCTTTAAATGTTTCTGTAAATATTTCCTTTAGTGAGCCATGCACAGGGGAACGTGGCTTCAGGTGTTCTACTGGATCTAACTATAATGGCATAAACGAAGAGCTAGACAAGATCTTGTCTTTGAGTTTTGATTTTCTTGTAATGTGTTTATCATATAAGGAATTATGCAGTTTATATGTGGAAGTAGTCAATCCATTTTTTGTGTGGATCAATTCGTATTGGAAGTGGATCGATTCTTCTTTTTAATGTGCTTGGATCATTTTAATTAACTGATCTAGATCTTAGTACATTCTAAGTAGCTCAAGAGCTTACCTGTTCGGGGTCCAGAGTACCACTGAGTTCGTCGTGCAGGAGCGAAGGAAGTGTTGTAGGGTACAGGAGCAGGATCCGGGTGCAGAGTGCAGAGGTCGTCGCGCGAGAGCAGAGTTGTGCTGTTGGGTGCAGGAGCAGTTCGCAGGATCGGGGTGCAGAGTGCAGAGTGCAGAATTCGTCGCGCAGGAGGAACTCGTCATTCGAATTTTGGCTCCGAATTTTGGCTCCATCAAAGGTGGTTGGATGCATTAACTGCATGGAGGTGACGACCATCCTGAAGTCTGATTCGTTCCAGGATTCTGTCAGGCACCTGGGACCCGCAGTGAACGAGAGAAGAGCCCACCGGAAGGTGAAGTCGGATGCCGGGAGAGGTTCACGGTGTTTGGTAACGACGTGAGGGTCTATCAACGGCACCCAGTGGGCCCGGGTGCATTCGGTCGAGAGAATAGCCCACGCCTTCTTTGTTTTGTAGACTGTCAACAGCTCTGACAGCTCTGCATGCCGAGTGTAGTCTAGAGTACACAGGCAGTGGATTAGACCGCACTCGATCATACCTCCACTGTTTGAATTTAATGCACCCTCGATCCATCACCTGGCTCCACGGTTTGAATTTAATGCACCCTCGATCCATCACCAGGCGCCATACCATCAAAATTTGAAATTTGAATTATAACCCGCGCCTGTAATTTTCAATTTTAGTGCGGTTGTTTAAGATTTGTCGTTGCTTTCATAGAAATAGAGCACAAAGATTAATTGTAATACACCGCAAAATCATTGTTGATTCCAACATTTCATTGTTGTTTTTGCAGGAAGCAATTGTGAACAAGCCACGAGTGTTTGGAGACAAGAATACAGCCGCCGTAAGATTATACTTAATCGATTCAGCTCGATTGGAGTATCCTGAAAAGCCTATTTACCTTCATTCTCAAGTGTTGAAAAAAGCCGAGTTTTTTGAAACCAAGCTGTCCCAAAGCTCATCTTCACATAAGCAACCGTTTGAAATCAAGGTAACATGCTGTAATTACCATCCTACATGAAATGTATACAGCTCATGTTTTCTTATGATACATACGAGTGCTTTAATTTCTCCAATGTGGACGAAGTATTGACCATTTTACCAGTTTGTTCATAAGTGATGTATCTTGATTGTATGGAATCATGTATGAGATATCTATGTGCTGTTCGCTGGAGTCCGCTGAAAGAAGCCCAGCTTTGAGTTCTGTTAGCTTCTTTGCAGATTAATGTATTGCCCGATTTAGCTGCCCGACTAGGTATGAGCCAAAGCAAGCCTGACTGTGGGCATTTAGAGATAGTGAAAGAGTCTCTACAAGAATTGTTGTGTCTGACTTCCAATGGATTACAATACCGTGGAACAGTGGAGAGACATATGGTAGACTAATTTGAATCAAATACATCGCCAGCTATTAAAGATGCGTGCAGGTCTGCTATTTTGAAAGAGTTTAACGCCAACATGGAAAAAAATAAATCTAAATCTGATACTGATGTGGCTTGTTCTACGTTGTCGTGGCTAGTGGGCGTCATTCAGAGCCGTCATGCAAAATTGTTGGAAACAGTGGTCAAAGTGTTTCGTGAAGATGCCCATCTTCGTATTGTAATCGCTCGTCGAGCGAAAGAATATGAACCTTCACGTGATCTGCTTACCATTTAATTTATCAGGTTTTGAAGGCTCTGGGGAATGGAGAAGTGATTACTCCAATGTCATTCCGTCTTGATATTCTTACAAATTGGGCTCCTATTATCGACAAGCTCATGGAGAATCTTGATAAGTCTCCCAATTGCACCAATGACACATTCCAGAAATTTCATAGTGCATTGGAGAAGGGGATTATCTACGTAGGGGAAACAGTGCCTTTCGTTGAGCAAAAACATATCTACAATATCTGCAAAGACACTTTCACAAAAATTCCCAGGGTCAAAAGTGGTGTCTTAAATTGGTGGGCTCAAAAACTGCAAGATGTCGTCATCGTTCATAAGATTATTTGATATAAGTGCTGGAAGGCGCGATGAGGAGGAGTATTTGGTAGTGACAAAGTAACAATGCCATTTTGGGCTGTACTCAGACTTTAGATTTTGTTTTTTGTTATTTTGTTCTTTTGATAGTATACTCAAACTTTCGTTTGTGTTTTGATAGTTTTTTTTTGTGGGTTTTATTTGATAATTGGAAATTTCGACATGGAATTTTGTTTCAAAAGAGTTAAATTATTTTAAAACATTAATGGTTAGTGATATTGTAGATTAGGGTTCTAACGTTCAAGTAAGGATGATATCATGTGTATGTATTTCTATAACACTTATCTATGAAGATTGTAGAAATAAATACAATAGAAACATTTTTTGTTTATTTTATTTGTGTATACAATTGCACTAAAATATTTACGAAAAAAAGAAAATGTTAATTTCTAATATAAGCGACTTTGGAATTAAAGTGGAATGAGGATATTCTCACATCTCGATTGAGATCTTGTTTGATTCAATAGAGAAAGTGACATTTATTTATCTTTATAGAATGAATATCTGGCTTGAATTTTTCTTAGAAAAAGGGGTGTTTGTTGCGATTAAAAAATCTATTGCAAGGTAAATTAATTAAAATTTATCTCAAGCTAAGAGATGTTGCACAACCCAAAGGGAAGTATAAATATATAGTTCACCATGTATTTATTGTTAGTCATTTGGAGTGATCATTAAAGATAAAAAGACCATCGTCTATCTATTAAAAGTGTTTTGCCACATATCATTTTCCCCTACAACATCTGGTCAAAATTCCTTCCCACGGAATATGTATCCTTCGCCATTATATCCTTCTATATGCTTTCCACTAAATCTCCACCACTATTCGTGTTTCATTTCTCAAGAATTGGAGGATTATGGAAATTTATAGGTTGACCCGATGAGAAAGAATGTAGATAGATCAAGGGATGGAGACAATGGTCAATATAGTTTTTATTGAACTATTAACATATATGGATTGGTATATTATAGTATTTGTTACCTATTTTAATACATTGATAGGTGATAGGTGCTTAGAAAGATTAAACAAATGTATTGTCAAAATTTATTTTATAGTAATCATTCCAAAATCTAAATAAATAATTATAATATATATATATATATATATTCAATTTACATGTGGTAACTAATAGGTGAGGCATTGATAATAAGTAGTTCATGGAACTTAACTTATGGCCTATCTATATTCACCAACCACAAATTAAGTGGTTGTGCTAGTTATATGCAAGAGACCTCACATTGGGGGCTTTCATGTATTGAAAATTTAAGATATCCATAAATAATAACAAATTTCCTACAATGATGATTTTCCTTATGTTCCTTCTATGATTATAGATTAAAATCTCATTTTGTTGGAGGTGTTTTTTTCTAAATTGCCATCCATGAAACCCACGAGCTATTATACTAATAGAGATGTGTTTTGTGTCATTTGAAACTAATCTTTATATGTCTTTGGACATCTTATGAGATGATTGCGGCATAATTAGATAATACAATTAAGTCATCAAGGTTCGCAATATATGGATGGAATTCCACCGATGTTGCCACAAGTGTTGGATTTGTTCGGGCTTTACACTACAAGGAAACGAACCTGTAGTGGAGGTCATAACAGAGGGTTTTAGTGTTACAAGATAGGAAAAAATTGTCAAAAAAAACCTTTGCTACAATCTCCGCCAATGGTAGCGGAATTTTTAACGGAGGTTATTACAGATATATTTTATAACTAAAAAAACTTAACGGTTGGATGTTTTAGCGGATATGTTTTTATTGGTGTGTTTTTTTAAACTATGTGCACCGGTGTGTATTAACACAATGCACCGTTGTTGTACGATGTAAAAATATGCATCAACGCACTCAAATAGAACAAGCACTGGAAAGAACCAAATTTCTTGACTCCGTACTTGTGCTTGCATTTAGATTTCACGCACCGATGTTTACGCACAAAATAAACACAGCGATGCATTATGTTACATCATATGCATTGGACAATTTCTAATATTTTTAAATTTTACCGGTCCTATCCATTTATAAGACAACACCATTGCATTCCATTGTAAAATGCATCGGTGCTTACAAACTATCAAAATAACCCCGTACATTTAAATAACTAAAATGCACCGGAACGCTTAAACACAAAAAAACACCAGTTCGTATAAAGCTCTGATACTTCTATGTGCATATAAACCATTGACATGCACTAGTGCTATAAAAAAACTACAACGCACCGGATAAGTCGTATGGCACATGGACATTCTTATTTTTAAAATTTAACGGTGCGTTTAATTTACTTTGGAGTGTCGGGCCCATCGTTGACATAAATGCACCGGTACGTATAGTTCAAGTAGGCGCACCAGTGTGACATCAATTATCAAAAGCACCACATATGATTCTTTGAACATTGGCTACTGACATTGTAGTCAAATATATATATTATTTTTTTATTTTTTTTATTCCATTATTCATCTGAAATTGAAATATTTTTTTATAGTACTATTCATTTCAATTTTAATTATTGGATTTGTTTGGATTAATTTCTTATATCATAGATGCAAGCATCTATTGTAATATTTAATCATCCATACATTTAATTACCAATGTATCATTTCACAAGTAACATTTGACAATAACATTGAAGAATGTGATAGAATAAATTTTTTATTTTATTATATATCAATAAGAGTGCATTTGTCATAGAAAGTATAATAATATAGAGATAACAATAATCAAAATGTCAACATGAATGTAATTGTTACACTTATTGGTAAGCCATTGTTTTTCAACTATATGTCCATTACATTATTATACAAAATGTCTAATTTTCACAGACAATTCTTCCAAAACATACAACAAGCTACAACAGCTTGCATTAACATCAAAATTAAATATGTATCATCATTCTTTGTTGGAACTATTATTGGTGTTTGAGTCACTTGCATCATTTTGGTTATTTGGATGAAAGTTTTGTTGATTGGATCGATTGTTTTCCCCGTCTTCAACTTCCATCCGCAAACATAAAAATAAAGTGTAATAAGTGTATCTACATTGTCGGGAATAATAAAAAATAAAATAGATAGTATACATGAATGTAAAATGAAAGGCGACGTACCATAGAAATAATTGATTCATAAATGATACACGTTATTTCAAAACCAAATCTCATGCCCTCTATCAACAAGTCTTGTATTGGATCCACTCCATACTTTATTTCCTGCAAGTTTTATGCACCGTCACAAATCATAGACTTTTTTTTTTGTAAGCTAGAGATAGAACCTTATATTTCCTTCACCAAAATATACAGTAATAGAGTGGTACGGGGCCCTCTCTTAATCAAGAAAATAGACCCCCAAATATAGTTTGAAACAGAGTTTATAAATGTCATCCTCCTGAGGAAACCAAAGTTTTGTTGAAAAAAGGAGATTAATAGAACTACTGACAAGCAAGAGGGATCTAAGATCGTATAAAAAAAAGTCTAAACTGAGCTAAAAAAGCAAACATAGCTAATTACTAGTGTAATCCTTCTGTCCAACCTGGGTGGGATGGGTAGTCAGTTCTTTAGCAAGGGTGATCCCGAAGTGTTGAGCGAACTGCTACTGGTTGAACAGTATCTGCTTCAGGAAATCAAGCATTTTGTCCTGCTGGAGGAGTATTTCGGCTTCGGCTTCGTTTCTATCAGTAAGTGCTTTGCTGAGAAACAATTTCTGGGACCAATGATAATCAAGCATTTTCTGGTATGGGGTGGTCTGACCCCTAGTATTCCTTGGGTCAAGAACTAGGGCTTCAAACTCACTGTGAATTTCCTCATCGGTAAGGCACCCGCGAGATATCCTGGCATCTTCCTCAGCGTCCTAGATTTCATTATGAGCCTGCATCGAAATATCTTTTTGGAACTTGCGGGCTTTCCCTACTACGTTGCGCATCAAGCGCATTGGTGGATTGGAGTAGGAGCTGCCCTGCTACGTAGAGTGATGGGTGCAAACCATTATGGTGGGCGGCATGTCCGCGTCCTCTTCCAAAGGACCTGAGAGTCGAGGAAGACGTAAACCGGAGAGCCGAGGAAAATGGGGGAGTCGAGAACACCGAGCACCTGGAAGATGAGAGTGCTGAGGACCACGGGGCGAGAAAGCCGAGGAATGGAGGGCTACGAGCGCTGCAAAACAAGAAACTGAGGACCCGAGAGCAGAAATTCCAGGAGCAGAGAAGTGGAAAACAAAACTTCAAGGAGTAGAGAACCCGGGAGTCGAACTTCAAGGAGTAGAGAACCCGGGAGTCGAACTTCAAGGAGTAGAGAACCCACAAGCTGAAAGTTCAGGAGCCAATCCCAGTAGAGCGGAGTGGGAGTGGAGCCTTTGCGCAGTAAATCTTGAAGGCGAGCATCTGCAGTGCTAATGCATCTCTGATTGAAGTGTGGGTGAACCCAAATCTCTTCACTTGAGCTTCCAGCAATTGTCATGAAGGCGAGAGGACAACCCCATTCATCATACTTCGTGGGAGCCATAATAGCCAGAACACTGAGTAGGGAGGGAGCAGCAGACAGGACGTCGCGCACGCAGGAGTGGTCAAGCAGCAGACGGGAGAACGATCATTGGATGAGGAGCCTGCAGGGGGAGTTATGAGTTTGTGTGGGGCACGTGGAAGGAGGAGGTCGGCACGTGTTCAACATCGAAATTGGAGCAAGCAGGCAGGTGGGCGTGCATGTGGGCAGGCGGGTGGATTGTCATGCTAGCAAGCGCACGGTAGGTCATGTTGGCGGGTAGTTGGTTGTTGCTACTGGCGGGCACGTGGCTGGGCCTGGCACCCGTCACATCCTTCTGCACCCGTAGTGGGGGGGCCTGATCATGACATGAAATGTCCGTGAGCTGAGTCTTGAGAGGTTTCTCCCTAAAATTTAGCCAAGAGGAGTCAATTCTATCCTTGGAGGAGTCGGCTCCATGATTATCTAGATGGTCAGCGAGCTTGTTGGTCATGCGGCAGACATGGCTCGTACCGAAAACTATGAAGATCCAGCTAGAAGAAAAAGAGAAGACCATGGACCTACTCAAGACAAGCTTACATGGTGAACCAAATGATCAAAATCTTAAGGAGATTTGTGAAGATCCTAACGAACTTGAAGAGACAAGAAGAAATAATATTGGATTGAAGACTCAACTAGAAGAAGCCAATAAGATAGAAGAAGTGTTGAAAAATCACTTGGATGAAAAGGAGAAGGAAATTTAGAAGCTTCAAATGGAGGTAGTTGAATTGAGAAGGAAAAATAAAAAGTTTGATGCATATGGCAAGTTCCAACACAGCTCAGCTATCCTAGATAAAATTTTAGATTTCCAAAGGTCTCCCCTTGACAAATATGGCCTTGGGTACAAGAAAGAAGAGAAATCTGAAGATGATTTATTGTCTCCCGAGACTTCAGAAGATTGTCCTAAATGACCAAGGATGCATCCCATACACCTGCACATGACAACAAAGAAGTTGAAGGTTCAAGAATGCATCAAGAAACTAGGCCCCGTTTCCAAGGCAAGCCAAGAAAAGAAACAACAGGTATGAAAATAAATTTAATGGTTACTGTTTTGCTTGTTCTAATTTTGGTCATAAAGCTGTTGATTGTAGAAAAAGTGTTGGAAGTCCACCTAAAAAAATAAGATGTTGGACATGTGACCGAATTAGACATTTGGCTGCCAATTGTCACACATTGATATGCTTTAATTGTGGTAGTGCTGGGCATAAATCCCAAGCATGCACAAGTCCTAGAAGTAAACTATTGAAGAGCCCATCATATACTTCAGCAAAGAGATCCAATGAATCTTGGAAGAAGAATGACACCATCAGAATTGAAGATTAGAAGACAAGTTCACATAGCCAAGTACATTCTAAGATGTGGGTGAAGAAAAACATTTTGATAGATCTAAATGAAGTAGATGATAAATGCACAAGTGACGATGGTTGCCATATGGCAAGCCAAATTTAAGGTCTCTTGAAGACCTTAGCAAACCATGAGTCCATGGAGTTGGAGAATGGACTCATATGGTAAATAATGGCTCTCCGAGAATCAAATCAGGTCCAAAGATCATGGCTTAAATATAAATCAAGATCAGTGACACTTTCAAACAGGGATCATGAACAGTGGCTAATGGCAGCAGTAAACTTGATTTTGGGCAAGTAATGATTGGATATAGTGACAAAGTGAATGAAAGCACTCAAGCAAAGAATCAAGTCCAAGGGACATGGCATGATGTTAGGGGGATCGGAAGTATACCTTTTCTTGAAATAAAAAGCTACCGGTGTTACAACTTGAGTCAAGATTAAGAGCAGGAAATCTGAGATCAGGCATCGAAGGAAGAATTTATGGCATAAAGAACAGTGAGAGTATTTCGGGCTAAGTCTAATGCAAAGAAGTTTCTTCATTGATGTAAAGTTCTTCTGAGTTGAGCACAAAACTAAGGCAGTCCTGAAATTTTCTTGAGTATAATCCCTTGATGATGATAGCTTGTCTTGACAGTAGATCAGATTGACATAACATAAATTACATCAGAGAGATGACAAGTGACATTTTGACAACAAGATTGATGACATACTTGTGTACTATGATAATGAACTTGATGGTGACTTTAGTATCCTGAAGACATATCCAGGTTGACAAACTTTTTGATTGTTATGGGGAGCTTGAAAAGGTTAAAACTACTACAGTAGTAAGACTTGAAGGAAATTGATATATGTCTATGAATTAAGAAGAAAAGCAATAAGTGCAGGAAGGATGATCTCAACAGCCATGGGTGAGATAAATCTGAAAGAAAGGAAGGATGAATTTCAAAGCTATGAGTGTGACATGTTGAGAATATAATGAGTCAAAAAGACTAAGTTTGGACTCTCCTAGAGCATTAAAAACCAACAGTAAAATTTTGATGAAGATGGCAAAGGGAAACTACATGTTAGGGGGAGTTTGTTGTTGAAAAAATTCTAGATGAGCAGTAAGATGACAAGCCAGTGGACAAGTTAAAAGCTTGAAGTATGGAATGTTGTTGTATGCTTACCTTTTATGAATTTAATCATTCATTGGAAAAATGGTCTCAAATAACACTTGTTATTGGTAGTTGATAGCATGAAAAAAATAAAGTGTGGCAGAAGTAAAAGCAGATTGATGAGACCAGCTAGATGATGTAATGGAGCAGCTTGATAGCAATGTGACATATTTCAGTCTTGTAAATCAAAGGAATTGGAAATATCAATAAGTATCTTCAACATACTTAATAAAGTGGATGTCTTGCTGCATGTTTACCATTTTTTTTACCCGATGAGAAGCCAAAGAAGAAGAATGCAAATTTGAATCAACATATCAGTTAGGGGGAACATTCATGAAGATGGTAAGCTTAGAAAAATTTTCAAACAGTGTGAGCTTAGCTTAAAAGGGGGAGTATATATGAAGATGCCAATTAATGATCTCATGAAAGCATTCAATTTTTTTGGGCATTGTGAAGCCTTGGATGGCTACTCAACCCTTTGTCATTAATGTCAAAGGGGGAGAAGAAGAAGCTAATTGGTTGCCATCAATGAAAAAGGGGGAGATTGATGAATATGGTTGTCTATGGTTGTCATTGATGACACACCATTAATGACAAAGGTTTAAATGCATGATGACAAGCAAACAAGGTGATGGGCATTGGCACACCTAATAAGCCAAATGACCCATACTGTGGTCATTTGGAATTGGCCCTAATACCCTAGATAATGTGGTTGGTTTGAAGAAGTGACAAGACAAGTGGCAAGCATGGCAAAGACAATAAAGGTGAATATGGTAACATGGCAAAGCTGGAAACAAGCAAGGGGTTGAAGACATTGAATGGAAAGCACATAGCACACTTGGCATGAAGTTGATGAGACAAGGACATTAGATGTGAGTATTGGACCCTATTGGACCCATTGGAACCTAATGAGTCAAATGAAGGTGATATGGATGGCACACAAGGAACATTTGGAGGAACATGGCATGCATGGGCCAATTGACCAAGTGGACAAGCAAAGATGACATGTTAATATAATATGCCAAGCAAGCATAAGCTTGTAGGCATGAAAATGGCAAGTGGATATTGGATGGCTGCGGCCATGATGATATAGTGGAACCTTTGGATAAATACTCAGTACAATGAAGAAGCACATGAAGCTTAAAGTCCTTGAAATATGAAACAAGTCGGCCATCCTTTATAAATTGCAATATAAATATTAAAGTGGCATAATAGGTCGGCTCAGTAAATTGATCTTTGAAGAATATAAAAGAAAAATTAATTTAAAAATGTTATCTAAGGTCGACCAGCTCTTATGGATTAAAATTTATTTGAAGCCCCTTCATGACCTATATAAATATACCTTCAAACTTCTTTTAAACATCAACATATAGCTTTGATTTTCGGACACCCTCTGAGGAAATTTTTGGGTTTACTGTAGCAGCTCTGAAATTCGTCCACTGTAGCAGTCGTAGTGTTTTGGAAGTATTTTTTTATGTGCCTAGATTTTCTAGTATCATCATTGAGGAAATTTCGGTGGTTTTAAAGAGAAATTCGGACTGTACAGGAGACTGATTTTTGATAGTAGGCAGCAGTGAATTTGAAGTTTTTATGCTGGTTATATCTCTCTACTGTAACTGATGCAAGTTGTTGATATGTTTGATGATGAAGATTTGATGACTGGTTGATTATGACATAATGTTGTGCAACATGAGGATATTCTTTTCTGGGGTAAACTAATATGATGATGGACAATGATTGACAAAATTATTCTAGAGCTACAACATGTTGATGAATGCAGAATATGATGATGTCTCATGAATGATGATGATGGACTATGCTTGATGAAGATCTGATGACCTGGGGCAGTTAAAAATGCATGGACAGAATTTTGATGGACAGTGTTCACATAATTCTTCTAGGGTTACAGTATGATGAAGAATTGATGAAGATGATGATGGACAGAATGCTAATTTGCATTTGAACATGATAATCTAGGGCAGCTTGATATGCATGAAATGATGTTGAACTGAATGATGGTCTAGGGAAGAAAGATTGTTGATAGAAGATGTGAATTCTGGTGATATATAGCTCTGATCATTTCGGTGAAGGAGAAAGCTCTGAGATTTGTGGTGTGAATTTGGTAAGTGGTGGAGTAAGCTCTGAACTCAGGTGGAGTTAGAGTGCTCAGAGATGGAGGTTTGAGTTTTTTGGATCAGCATGAACAGCAGGAGCAACAACAGAAGCAAAAATTTTATCTTTTTTGCTTGAGTTTTTTCGGTCAGATGATATGGGCAGAATGAAGAAGAACCTATAAGTTGAATGATGACTTGATGCTTGAATTATGGGCAGCAACATTTTTATGAAGAGTATGTTGAGAATGATGTTGATGCTGATATGATTTGATGCCAAACTTTTGATGCTAAACATTCTAATATGGTGGTATGATGCATGATTTTCTGGGTTGATTAGGGAAGCTGGTTTTGATGAACAAAATGATGATTTTGTGAGCAAGAAGACAATGATGTTAGGACAACATAATACTGAGATGATGATGGACAGTTAGACGACTTCTGTGGATAATGCTGACAAATATAATGAGCAAGGACAAAGTGAAGTACAAGATGTAATATGTACATGCAGTACATGCAGGGTCTTGTTATGAATTGTAGTTGAATACATGCAGGGTCTTGTATCTCTTTCTTAGTAGCATCTAAGAAAACCTAGGTTGGGTCCTAGATGATGAGTTGGTGCTCATTGTATCAGTTGGTGTTGAATTGCTTCACGGTTGTAGCCGTTGAATCAAATACAAAAACATTACAATTATATCGTGTCTCTCTTGTGCATTGTGTTGATGATGATGTGTTTTATTTGATGAATGACATATGGATTGATAGTTATTTTATTGATGAATATGATATGCTGATATAAGAGTTGGTAATTGAAGTTGAATTTGAATAAAGTATAGGCTCACTGATTCACCCCCCCCTTCTCAGTGAGCACTATGTCTAACAAATCATATCCATTTTTTTTATGAAAACTGTTGGTGTTTGACTCTCTCACACTTGGTGGAAGTCTCAGCATGTGTTATTGTGTCATGCTAGCTAAAAGACTGTCAATTTCTCGGCATTTGGTAAATTTTCCCAATGCACTTGTTGGATGTTTTTCTCACTCCATCTAAGCCCTAGATAGTGAAAATTTCCCCACCCCTTTACTACATACTCTTCAAAAATATTTATATCAAAGAATATATCCTCTCTCTTCAAAACATTTCTCTCAAAGATTGTAATTGAGGATGTATTTTGTGTAGTACGCCAACGCCTCTAATGCCAAATGTTATCATCTACTAGATATCTTTTAACAAATAAAGACAAACAATGTTTTAACTATAGACTAATTGTAAGGATGAGCCTTGGCCATGCTCATGTGAATCTTCTAAGGAACATTTTGTGCAAAAGAATTTTATTAAACCTTTAAAGTTCATAATATATATAAATTCATACAAAACATGGAATACTTCTTAATCAAGCATATAGACATTCCATTAAGAGTAAAAGTTGCGGAATCATTATTTTCCAAAATTCACTAACACACTTCGTGACCATCTAACATCTTTCTAAGGAATCTTAAAATACCACAAAGTCTTCTTTTTTTCCTTTTAAAAATTAAATTCATACATAAAGGTGTCCATCCAAGTAGTGCTCCCAAAAGGCTAGGCCACTTTATAAAGTATTGCTTCAACATCAAATAATATGAGAATACTAAATAATGTCTAACACTCACTCTCCATTCGTGAGATATAACCAATTCACAATAAAATAATGGGTGTCTCATAAGAGAAGTGTATAGGTACAAGAAGTGGTAGCTAAATGTAAGTGCGTTCCACTCAATTTATAGATGTGCTAATCAACTACCTTACATAAATAAATTAATTTGACATTTCCAAAAATAAAAATAAAAATTATATTTTTAATGTAATATCGAAGTAATCACTTTTATTTATATTTAAAAAGAAAAACAAATCTATTTATGCTAAATAATCCATAGGTTTTCTCAACACTTAGGTGTAAGATATTACTTTTCCCATGTGATAAAAATACATAAGCCATAACTTATATGAGTAATACAAGGAACTCACCACTTTATAGAGATGTCACACACTTATAGCTTTAGTTCCTAGTTAATAGAAACCTATAATTTAAATGTTTATTTCATAGAGCTTACAACTCGATAATCATTTCATGGTAATTGGATAGTGTTTCGTTCTCTTGGTGTGAAATATTCGTTTGGTCCTATACTTTTTTTTCAACTAAAAAAAAAACGTACTATTGTTATTCATCGAATCAAATAGTACAAAGATATTCACCTTTTGTAACCAAGGTACAATCTGGAATTGTATGATAGTGGTCTATCAATCTTCTCAAAAATTACATTACAGTCCATACAAAATTTACATCCAGGAAGGACTATATCCTAACAAAATTAGAGCCACCAAAAAAATGTCATAGACAATCTAGAAAAAGAAAATATCACCAGAATCCAGCATTCTGGATTCCATCCATTCCTCCCATATCAATAAACCTTCTGATCCTTTTAATTAATATGAAAGTTCACTTATGTGTGATTATAATATTATGTGTATATCACATAAAGTCGTGATAATTAATGGATTGTTCCTCCCATGGAATTCGGTTTGTGTTGTCAAGGAGAAGGGCATGCTAAAGCAATACCGTTGTCTTATGGATTCAATGCAATTATCACAAGCTTTGACCTTTCTATTGTCATCGAGTCTTATGATATCAATAAGATGGAGTTAGCAATATAATGTATATTGTGATTTAATACCACTAACTACATACATAGTTCAACAGCATTATATATTTTCAATAGTTTATAAGTTATTTTCATACACGACATATGTGGTTATTCCACAAGCCTAGACTAGATTACACGTGTATTTTATTGTTTGCTATCTTATTGTAAAAGTGTTAATGTAATCTTAAAGTAAAAGTGTGATGGTGCCATTGCATCCTCGGATCATGGATGAGTTATCCGATTACCATGTATTCTATCAGTAGATTTGAATGATAAACCAGCATAGATCCATCTTAAACCTAGATCTATTAAGCATCTAGAGAGATCCAATTTCTTGAGGTGTAATTTTTTTTTATCTTAAATGTTTTAATTTTTTTTTTTTTTTTGATAAGGTATAAGCCGACATGGAAACAATGTGACAAACATGACAAACGTGACAAAAGCCACACATGTGACAACATCTCCCCCATACTGGATTGTAAGCACCTAGCTACTCTGCATGCAATCAAAATTTTGAGTAACTACCTATCGATACACTTCTTCCAACCAACTTTTAATTCTTGAATTAGACACGATCTCCAATTTGCATGTGTATTCAAGAATTCATCCCAGATTCCCAAGGAGGAATATCGCATGCACCCATGAATACATCGATTCTTGCATGGTGAGAAACATGTGGCACTCTTGCACTATGATGCAAGTTACTCTTTAACTTTAACTGTGATATGCGCATGGCCCTTTGGGTGCTCTTCCATATTTGCTACAGAGAATTTGTCCTGCAAGCCTCCTAAATTGTGAAAGGGATTTTCCTTTCACGTGATGCCATGGATCTTTCCATACCCAGCACAACTCTTCCCTCATATCTACACTGCACGTTGTCAGGCTTACTTTAAATTGTCTATCTATAACAATTTTCTGGGTTTGATTGCGAGGTAGCTCTAGATCCCAAACAGTTTGAAAACATAGCAGAAAGTAATGATCTCTCAAATCATCCTTTCAAAATTTAAAGGTAATGATCTATGACTCCTCGATCGCTGCACCATTTCTATTGTTCCGATACCCTAATTCTATGAAGATCACGCGAACTAAATAGTTCCATCGCGCAGTAACACCAGGTTGATTAGTTTGACATGGGTGACGACGTAGTTAAAAAAAAACACAATGCCTTTGTTGCTCGATAGTAACACAGTCAACCATCATTCTTTTAGCATTCAATCGATTTATATTGTTGCATAGACAACGATATTGGACAGTGATCGGGTAGTTTCATTCTACAACAATCATTGGTTAAACAATTCGGAATTATTAATAGCACAATAAACTAGATTAAAAATGATTTAATTAACAATTATTTTAAAGTCATTTCTGGCACCGGATCTGAAACAAAAGTGGATGGTAACCTTGCAGTAAAAACAATTCATGGTAACTTTTTAAAAGCGGTTTGGACTACTAGATCTAAAAAAATTATACAGTCATTTGATTGCTTATTCATTGCTTTCCAAAACAATTCAAATATAGACAGGAAACGATTGAATCGCTTCATTGGAAATATCTATACCAAAGGAAAAAATAAAATCTACAAACTAAGAAGGAAAAAAAAATACCAATAACTTTATTTCTCTTTTTGCACATCTGAGATGGAACAACAATAACAATGATCCAAGATTTCACAGGCTCTAAAACTGAATTTAAGCCCCTGATTATCAATAACGACGAGAACAACAAACCCAACGCTACAACTTTCTTCTCCACTTCATTTTCTCTGATTCTGTTATTGTGTATGTTGTATATGTTGATTCCAGTGAAACTCTTCCTGGAATGACAAGCGTGGTGTTCTTTTTTATACTGAATGCTCTCCTCACCACGAAAGCGACATCAGAATTGCCCATGGAAACAGTTCTTAGCGTCGGGGCTCAAATTTTTCGTCAAATAAATCAAAGAGAATAACCAGAGCTGATAGAAGCGTCGGTTGCCACTTTTTAATGGAGTAAGACTTGTTCAAACAGCCGCACTAAAATTGAAAATTAAAGGCGCGGGTTATAATTCAAATTTCAAATTTGATGGAATGGCACCTGGTGATGGATCGAGGGTGCATTAAATTCAAACAGTGGAGGTCTGATCGAGTACGGTCTAGGGGATGGACACCAATTGTGGTGCGGGGTCCATGCGAGCACGCCAACGCACACCCGGCAGTCCACATTTGTTGTATGACAGGTGCCCATTCCCTTCCGACACGTGTCCAGCACATGAGTTGGGAATTTTTTAGGATTTACATGAGGTTTAGGGTTGGCATTTTCGCGTTTTGCCCGGGCTGCTCTACCACCCTATGCAATGTTGTTCGGGACCGGTGTGTGGCCGTTTTGGCACCCCGGTAGTGGTCTGTCGGGGCTCCATTTCCCGCGCAGGCCTGCGTCCATGGTTATCCACCTCGGTGTTGTTGACGAAGCTCATGTGAACCCTTCGATGCGCGCCCTTGTCCCCATTTTGGTTGGCATTCCTCCTACTCCAGTTCGGTTCGCGTGGTTTGTAGAGTTGTTCGGTTGGTGGTTTTGTTCGGTGGGCATTCTCCTTGGTGCACCACTCTCCGTGTTGGCGATCCTTCGCATGGCAATGTTCGCATCCTCCTGTGCTGGCTGCGGGGTCATGAAGGTTGGCGACGACGGTTTCTTCCTTCGGCAGGCATACAGGTAGGGTTTCCTACCAACTTCTGAACAGTGTTTATAAACACGCCACCTCGCTTCAAGGATGTCGTTAACTCTTTGGCTCGTTTTCTCGGTGGTTGGATGTGTTTGCTTGTCTATTTTGTGTTTGTCCCTCGGCTCAACGTATTCGATGGCCTTCGGGGTTTCCTACAAGCTTCTCCACAGTGTTTTTTAACACTTCCACAATGTTTTTTTAACACTTCACATCTCGTCATGGAAGTTTTCGTTAACACTTTGGCTCGGGTAGGGTTGTCTCGGCTTTTCTGTGGTTTCTTGGGTTTGTCTTGCAGTTTGCAAGTGCAATTATGGGTTAGTGTTGATTAGTTTTTCGGACCCTGTCTGGTTACTGTTTTTATACGGTGGTGAAGCCCTGGAAAAATTGCAAATGGTGTGTTGAACCGCCTGCGATTGTGTAATGTGGTTCTGGTTGCTACTAAACTAAACACTTTTTTCAAACCCCCGTTGGGTGTCTCTGGTTCTAAGGAAGCTGCTACAGTTCTGGCTCTGCATGCATGGTTGTAACTTGGGACAGGGTCCGAAAAACTGGTATAAAAAGCTTGCCTGAATTGGCGTCCACCGGTTTCTCTTTGGGTAATTATACGGTTGTTTACTTGTTCGTTGTTTAGGGTTGGCCTTGTAGGGTTTCGTATGGGATTCTTTGTTTTTCTGCAGCTTATATTGGTCATTTTTGGGCACATATTTGGCGTTTTTAAGTTGCAGCTTATATCTGGTGTTTTTGGGCATATGCGTTTTTGCAAATGTGGTGGTTGAGGGGTTTTTGGTTTTGGCATGGTATGCACAATTGGGTGGATGAATGATGTTTGCGTTTGGTTTTGGCAGACAAATATTGGGTGGATAAATGAATTTGATTCTGTTAATTTAGGTCATTTTGCTGCAGTAGGTTTCTGAATGATGTGGAAATGAAAATGTTGCCGATATGAAATTCATTGTGTAAGTTTGCTGGTTGAATTATGGATATGCTTACTGTAGATTGGTGGTAACTGGGAGCAATTTTGCAATAAGATTTTGAAAAATTTGTAGTGTAGGTTTTAGGTTTTGATATTCATCTTTATTTCCCTTTACTGTTTGAGGCTGCAAAAGAGGTAAAGGCTGCAATAAGACTTAAGCAACCTTGCATATTTCCCTTGCTTTTGTTGTATTCTTATTTATGAATGAGTTGTTTACATTAAGGTTGATAGTTGGCTACATTGAGACATATTTTTTATTCAGTTTTGGTTATAAGGGTCATTATGAATTTATTGGATACAAGGGTTGAATTGTGCTTCAATTTGCAAAGTTTCCCTTGGAATTAGGACCACCATAGATTCAAGAATAGGTTTTGGCCCAACCATTGGGAATTATGGGAACTGTAGGAAACCACACTCATCTTAGTCGATGTCCTTTATGTAGGCTTATGCTCGAGAGGAAATTGCAATGGTTGGTTGGTTGAACGTTGGTTCAATTATGGTTATGCTCACTATAATATATAGTGTGAATGTTTGTTGGTTGAATGTTGGTTCAATTATGGTTCAATTATGATTTTGGTTATGTTTCTGGTAATTTTGCAGCAGTATGTTTTTGAACTTGATATTCATCTTTATATTATTGTTTGAGGCTGCAAAATAAGTAGATGATGTGGATATTCGGTTTGGCATGGCCCCTCGTGGATATGAAAATGTTGTGGATTTGAAATATAGTGTGAATGTTGGTTGAAAGCTGGTTCAATTATGGTTATGCTTGTTGCAATATATAGTGTGAATGTTTGTTGGTTGAATGCTGGTTCAATTATGATTTTAGTTATGTTTCTGGTAATTTTACAGCAGTATGTTTTTGAACTTGATATTCATCTTTATATTACTGTTTGAGGCTGCAAAATAAGCAGATGATGTGGATATTCGGGTTGGCATGGCCCCTCGTGGATATGAAAATGTTGTGGATTTGAAATATAGTGTGAATCTTGGTTTAAAGCTGGTTCAATTATGGTTATGCTCGCTGTAATATATAGTGTGAATGTTTGTTGGTTGAATGCTGGTTCAATTATGGTTCAATTATGATTTTGGTTATGTTTCTGGGAATTAGGCAGCAGTATGTTTTTGAACTTGACATTCATCTTTATATTACTGTTTGAGGCTGCAAAATAAGCAGATGATGTGGATATTCGGTTTGGCATGGCCCCTCGTGGATATGAAAATATTGTGGATTTGAAATATAAAATGAATGTTGGTTTAAAGCTGGTTCAATTATGGTTATGCTCGCTGTAATATATAGTGTGAATGTTTGTTGGTTGAATGCTGGTTCAATTATGGCTCAATTATGATTTTGGTTATGTTTCTGGGAATTAGGCAGCAGTATGTTTTTGAACTTGACATGCATCTTTATATTACTGTTTGAGGATGCAAAATAAGCAGATGATGTGGATATTCGGTTTGGCATGGCCCCTCGTGGATATGAAAATGTTGTGGATTTGAAATATAAAGTGAATGTTGGTTTAAAGCTGGTTCAATTATGGTTATGCTTGCTGTAATATATAGTGTGAATGTTTGTTGGTTGAATGCTGGTTCAATTATGGCTCAATTATGATTTTGGTTATGTTTCTGGGAATTAGGCAACAGTATGTTTTTGAACTTGACATTCATCTTTATATTACTGTTTGAGGCTTCAAAATAAGTAGATATTTTAGTGAATATTTATGATTTTTGAGTGACTGTTAGGGGATGGACACCAATTGTGGTGCGGGGTCCACGCAAGCACGCCAACGGATACCCCGCAGCCCACGTTCGTTGTACGACAGGTGCCCATTCCCTTCCGACGCGTGTCCAACACATGAGTTGGGAACTTTTTAGGGTTTACATGAGGTTTAGGGTTGGCATTTTCACGTTTTTCCCGGGCTGCTCTACCACCCTGTGCAATGTTGTTCGGCACCTCGGTGTTGTTGACGAAGCTCATGGTTATCCACCTCGGTGCTGGTTATCCATAGTAAGTAGAATGGCATTATTAGAGCATATACGACTACTATTTTGGCATTATTAGACTTGAATCTACAATGAAATTTTTTTAGACAAAGTAGAATGATGTATGCTCATGTTGTATACTTACTTAAATGGTATATGAGTATAGAGAATTTGACCCAACTTCTCCATTAGACCTTACTTTGTGCTCTCCACAATGTCAAGTTGTGTGTAACACCAACCTCAATGCTTATGGTTAACTTCCTTGTTTATGGAAACAAACATAAATAAATAAGAACTACTCATTTATAATTAAACAACTGCACTTTATAGCAATAGTACTGAAATACAAATACAATAACTCTATCTGAAGTAGATGTCAAAACAATGCCTCTATCTGAAGTAGAAGTCAAAACAATGCCTTTGCTTGCAGTAGATGTCAATGACTGGGATTTAGGTTATATCAAGCCCTCACCATGCTTGATTGGGGCTGCACAAAAAGAAAATTCCTTGATCACAAAATACCATTTCGTTGGTCTATACACCGCCTCTGTCTGAAGTAGAAGTCAAAACAATGCCTCTGCTTGCAGTAGATGTCAATGACTGGAATTTAGGTTATATCAAGCCCTCGCCATGCCTGATTAGGGCTGCACAAAAAGAAAATTCCTTGATCATAGAATACCATTTGGTTGGTCCATACACATGCTACCCTATTCTTCAAGAGGTTCGTCACCTCCCACATCATTTCTTGTAGGGTTTCCAGCTTGAGACAAGTGGGGTGATCTTACCGAGCATGTTTGATTAGGAAGGGTGGGGTTGGTGGAAACAGATTGAGGCCAAGTTACTCCTTGCAACCAAGGAGGAATTGAATAGCCATAGGCCTGACTTGTGCATGGGACCCCTGGAATATTTGCTGGTGTTGGATAAGCTAACATAGGATGGGACCCTGCAGTAGTAGGAATAGAGGTGGGGTGTAAACCTGCAGGATTATAGCGGGGTGTCTGAATGTTAATAAGATCCTGGTAGAATCGTGCACTGCTTGCAAACGCTTCTAATGATCCTTCCATCATGTTCCTTTCACTGGTTGTTCTTGGAGTATCAACCATCACATTCCTTTCCTCCATTTGTGATGCACTATTTTGGTTCATCTGTTGCACCTTCCTCGCTTCCTTTGCTTGCCTTGCCAACTGCTTCTGGTGCGCTTTTTCTTGTCGATTAGCCTCTCTTGCAATCCTTTCCTGTGCCCGCTGTCCAGCTGCAATCATCCTTGATTCCTTCTTTTCCTTTGCAAGATCTTTCTTCCTTTGTTTTAATTCCTGCAAATCATGTTTCTTTCATTTAGATTCAACCAAGAGGCTCATGTACTCTTCTGAAGTGAGCAGTTGTGAACTCTAGCCCAATCGGAGAATGTCTTTTTGTCCTTCCCTTCCTTGCGTTGACACTCTCTCCATTGGCAACTTTAGGAATCTGACAAGCCTTGGTGTGTTCCGTGGAAGTGGTTCTTCAGCATGAGAGGTTCTTCTGCTGCGGTATATTCTTCAGCTGCATCCTCGTTGCCTATGCTAGGATCTGCTACCAACCCACCATCAACATAAAAATGGACAATCTCATCTGGCTGCGAAGGCATGTTCATGCTTTCATCGCTGGTGGAACCACCAATGTGTCTGTTCAAGTTCATCATGGCCTCTACCATCCATGATGGTTGAGATACTTGGGTTGGCACTGACAATGTGTCATTGTTGCTGCCTGGACCACGACAACCATCGACCACATTTATATTTTCCCCAGAATCCACTTGTGTGTCGGCTGGACCACCTAAACCCATGTTATCTTCTGTTGCATCGTCATTGAATTGTGTAGCATAGACCTGTTTATCGTGGTCAGAAGTACCAACTCCTTCACAGTTTCCTTGAGAAAGGGACATGATGTTGTCCACAGCATCTGCCTCTTGCTGGCCATCCAATTGGTCTTCGACATCCTCAAGATCTTCGCCAGCTTCTTGGCCATCCACATCAAATGCTTGGCTACACTGAGTGTCATGCATAAGAGCATCGTAATTCAATGGCTAGATACCTGTTCGCCTAAAGCCAGCCTTGATATTGGAGGGGGTGAGAGCCCTTTTGAAAGCCTTGCTTGCAAGATCAGCTAGCTCAAACCTCTTTACCTCTACCCCTGGATTCTGAGCCATCCATGCAGCACGTTCCGACCTGAAATAAGCCTTGAAAGGCCCAAACACACTCACATCCAGGGGTTGCAACCTGTGAGTGGTGTGAGCAGGAAGTGTTAACAAGTCAATGCCCAACCTGTTTGCCTCCTCGATGGTTTGCATAGCAATGTGGCTGCCATGGCCATCTAAAACCAACAGGTGTCTGTTTTCAGGCGAGACACCGCCTGGTACGGATGTTGAAAAGTGGCAAAGCCAATTCAGGAAAAGTTCTTTAGTCATCCATGCATGGGGATGTGCAGCCATGCACACCCCAGGTTCACAGTTTTGGATATAGTTTTGCAGCTGAGTTTTTCCCTTGAACAAATAAAACCTCGGGATTGCTGAGCCAATTGCATTCACACATGATAGAATGGTTATCCACTCCCTGCTCTTGGGCAGAATCTTCGGCACATTCCTGCTCCCTCTCTTTGCAATGACCTGCATGCCACAATTCCTTCCTGCTTGTAACCCTGTCTCGTCGCAGTTCCAAATATGGTCTGGACTGTAAGAGTGTTTCTCATATGCAGAAGAAAGAGTGTCATAGAACTTGGAAACAACCGTGGGGCGTAGATTCAATGCCCTATCTCTGTCCAAACCATCTGCAGTTTGTAGCACTGGCTTTGGATGCCTTTTTTTGAAACCAACCCACCAAGACTTACCTGGGAACCCATCTTTGAATGGGTTTGGCCTCCCCTGACAAATTTGAGCAACAGTTGATTTCAATTGTATCAACTCTAGCCCATGTCCCAATTCGGCCATCTCCTTGCACCACACCACTACCTCCTCCTCCTCTTGTTCAGTCATGACTGTAAGAGGGCCTCTCCTCTTGGTATGGGTCAGGCCATTTATCTAGTAATGGATTGACGTGGGTGCAATCCCATGTTTTTTGACCGCTGCTCTAACAGAAAACCCCTTAAATTCAACATCGTCAATTGCAGCCAGCATGTCTTCTTTGGTCCATCCTCTAATTGCATTGATTTTCTTCGTTGAAATGGCACCTTGCACTGTGGAAGATGGTGGGAGAATGGATGATGCTGGAACTGTGGGTGGCGATGGATCTGTCATTGATGGTGGAACCACACCATCTACATCTTCCACAGGACCATTCTCAGAATTTGATGTAACAATGTTGTCATTTGGAACACGGGCCCTTTCGTCATCCGATGATGTGCATTGTATCTGGGTACCCCGCTTCCTTGTGTTCCTTGTGCGACGTGCAATATTGACTCTTGGCATGGCTATGAGAATCTGCAACATCCAGATAAATAACCTGTGAGTATTATAGATCCTTATGCAATGGAATTACAAACAAATCCACAAAATTGCTCATGTTTAAGATTTCAATGCTAAATGAAATTCTTGCACTTATCTGGGGATTCCATTTTTTTAGGGAAGCATGCTTTGAAAGATTGGAGAAATGTAATTGATAAAATGAGAACAAAGATGGAATATTGAGTAACGCAATGGTTGAGTCTGGTATGGAGTTTTGGTGGTTTTAATAATTTTCACTTTGTTAATTGCTTAACAATAGAGGTTTGAAAATTGAGAAAATGTGGACTTGTTAAAGAGGAGTAACACTACTATCACATTGCTATCATGTCGGTATGTTGATTGTGGCCATTTTAATGTTTGCTTGGCTGGTATTGAAATGTTCATATGAATATAGCTTCTCCCAGTGTTAAATCACCCCTGCTCTGCTCGCCTGAGGCTCTTAATATACTGCCCGTGATCTCATTTTTTAACTATTGAACTATTCATAGATGTCACTGAACTATTAATTATAAGAAGTTTGATCATCAATTGCTCTGATGCTTTCACTCTTTCCATAGTCTATTTTGGTTTTATTGCACTTATTGCCATGATACTATTGTTGACAAAAGCATAGAGATTATGTAAATAATTTTTCATATTGTTATGGATATTAAAATTAATTGAAATAGTTTTCAAGATAGTTTTCAAATTGTTATGGATATTAAGCAAAGTTGAAAGAAGTGATAACCATTATATACTTGTTGTTTTTATCATTCTCATTTTCCTACTTGCTTATTTCAATAGATGGTTAATCGAATACAACAACTAGGTTACTGTACATACCTGTCACGCAGTGCACACACTGCTGGGTTGTTGATGTATGGCTGACACTGTGCACACAACCTTGGGGCTGTTGATGGATGGTTGAGTCCTGGCTGATAAATGCACTGCTTGGCTGATAAACGCACTGCTTGGCTGAATCCTGGCTAATAAATGCATGCACTGCTTGGTTGTTGATGAATTGAATGGATGCAAATGGGTTCAATTGTGTGCAAAGAGGTTGGTTTATTTTTATGTTGAAAAAGATTGCATAGGGGAAATGACATGGATTGAAGGGTTAATTCTGGGAATGGGAGGCTAGGATTGATTTGGCACCGATCCAATGGCTGGAGATTTGGGTTTGCATGATCCATGTGCTCTTTGCTGCTGGCCAGCTGCTTGGGTTGAGTTCAATGCTTGATTTGATGTTCAGTTTAATGGATGAAATGAATTTTTTTTATTTGCAGAGTTTATGGCATTCGTAGAGGATGGCAGTTCGAATTCTGTGAGGGCATTCGTAGAGGACATCAGTTCGAATTATGTTTGTTGATTTAATGGTTTAATGGATTTTTAAGATTTTTTTATTTGTAGAGTTTAATGCATTTTTTCTTTTCGGCATTCGTAGAGGTTGGCAGCTCCTTTGGATTTCATGAATTTTAATGGGTGATTTGATTTTTTCAGTGGGTTGGGGCATTTATTGAGGTTGCATGTGTGAGTTGTTGAATAACTCTATACCAGATGCTGACCCTCCTTTCCACTTGCAGTGTGCAGGTGGTAATGGGTGATGAAACACTGGATCCTGCTGCTTGATTGTTGCTTCTCCAGTTGTGGTTCATGAGGGCTAATGTTTAATTTGTAATTAATGACAAGACAGAGTGGATTCTCAATTGGACTGGAATATTTTTAATGTTGGCATTAAATGGACTGAATACTGTCAGCTAGGTCCCAATCAGTTTTTACTCCTATTTTGGACTTAATATAATATATATCTATGCAAAAATATGTTGTTTAATGTTTTTTAATCTGCTTTGTCATGTGCAAGATTTGGGTGGTTGATGTGACGGGAACCATGACCACTAGTGGTTCCCGCACAACAATAGGAGCCTCTCCCCTAATCCACCGCCTGTGTCTTTTAGAATAGACTGAAGAGCTATCAGAACGGTTGACAATACGAAACAAAGAATGTCGGAGATCGGGATCACCGAAGTAATGGAGTTTAACGATTGGAATGGTTAGATTACTCCTTTATGTAATTAGTAAACCTTCGTTATGTAATTAGTAAATTTTTATATATTGCATATTGATGAGTTTTATTTGTAGAAAACTCAATTTTAGAATATTTATGTAAATAGTAAACCTTTATATATTGCATATTGATTAGATACTCACTTTTAGCTAAGTAAGGATTCTTATTATGTGGATTATAAATTTCTTAATTAACTTTCAAATTTAGATAGGAACATATTATTAAAAGTATCACTAACCCAGTATGAAATCGGCTAAATTGTGTTTTCAAAATTTGAATCCAATAGTGTTTTAATCAGTGTTTTGAAGGTATAAATGGATTTTAGCAGAATCAAAAATAGCTGGGTACCTAAAATCTATAAGTTAAATTTAAATCAAGTAATGTTTTAATCGGTGTTTTGAAAGTTAAATGAATTTAGCACAGTCAAAAACCCCTAGGTACCTAAAACCCGTAAGTTTAACAACTATAACAACGATTTTACAAAATTTCTACCTGATTTTCTGAAAATCCTACCAAATAAATCATCTTATTCCAATAAAAATCGTCACAGTTTTAGCCTAGGGTTCTTTATGGAAATTTAATTGATGTAAAGGGAACCCATTTTGTTGGCTCAGCTGGCTCAGCTCCCCTCTTTGTGGATTCTCATGAATAAAACAAAATAAAAGTGGATTCTCATGAATAAAACAAAATAAAACCGTTTCGTTTTTTAGCATTTTTAATGGCTACTCCGGAGTATACTAATTCAACATCACTGAATAGAATAAATAGCAATTAAATATAAAATACTAAAAGCAGAGCATAGATTTTCTTCATAATATAATGAAACAAAGATGGCTTATGACACACCAAAAGAACCTGCATATATGCAATAGAAATAGTCAGACAATACAAGATACCAGTATCCATTATTAACAATAGATCTAAGTGTCCATGCATACGAAGAAAAATACTGTGTTCCCACAATACATCCATTTGAATCAAATCTATACCTTCTATGTACCTCTATCTTTTGGGTCATTCTGCTCCTATCATTAGATCAGAAGAAACCTTATAATTACACCAAAGCAAGCTTTTTACATAAAGTTACTAAATCCAAATTTAAAAGCATTGATATTATAGGTCATGCAAAAGCTGGGAACCAAATAAATATGCACATAGAAGCTAACTCACCATATAATTAAATCATCCCGGTCAAAGGGCAAACTTGCAAAATGTCTCTTTAGCAAAGCACAGAGGAATTCTAGCGGAGCAAACAAAAATATAGTTCGATACCACAACAAATTACGAGATCACCAAAACCCTAACCATAAGCTCTCTCTGTACGTTGTACTGTAACAATAAAATGGTAAATACTTAAAGAGAGACATTATGAGCGTCGTTGATAAAGTTAACGAACGGACGAAAGGACAGAAAACACACAGAAAACAGAAAACACAGTTAGGCATATTCAAAGACAGAAAACACACAGAAAACGGAAAACACAGTTAGGCATATTCAAAGACAGAAAACACAGCTGAGCATATTCATTGCCCCTTCTGCAAATATTTATAGATAAACCAATACAATATAGTTGGTTGTAGTGATCAAACAGCTAGCCAACAACCATAAATGCTTACTAATGGAATTGATCAAAATAGTGAACCAAAATAGAGAAGGACTAAATCAACTACTACTCAACTAATTAATGAACCGATAATAATGACTGGTAAGATTACATCCACTAGCAGTCGTCCCACGAGTCATCAGAAGAAGAGGAGCCATCAGAATTAGAAGAGGAGGACACAGCATCGTCCCAGTCATCAGGAGAAGAGGGGGCCGCAGCATGGTCAGTCTGATAATCAGAATCACTTGGGTGGGGTACAAGGCCATCTAGCAATCTGCCGTCATCCACATTTTCCGCGGGAAACAACTGAGTCTTCTTAACCCGGAACGTGATAGAGAGGTTACGAGCTTCCGCGTCGTCGCTTCGTCGCAATGATCTAATAGCCGCCGCCCTTGTTTTCTTCATTCTCTCCTTCAGAGGCAACCCTTTGCTGGTAGCGATGTCACGAAGTCCCGGCTCCTCGCCCTGAGTCTCGTACCCGGAAATGAGCTTCCGAATGGCAGCGGCGTAGGCTTGGTCCTCCGAATAATATACTCCCTCGACTATGGAATACATGCGCGTATCGTCGCTGTCAAATCCACAGTTGACATAACCCTTGCTCTTCATCAACACATACACGGTGGTTGGCGCAGGTGCTGCAGGCGAGGGAAGAGGTGGTGGAGCCGCTGCTTTCCTTTTCTTTCCTGCGGCAGAAGATTCATTACGTGGAGGGGCATTCTTTCTAGCGGCGGCGTATGGCAGTGGGGGCTTTGAGGAGACGGAGGATTCGGCTTCTTTTCTTGGCGCCATTCCAAGCGATGACTGCAGCCTGCAGGTAACCCTAAACGGGAAGAGGGATTAACAGTCTCCGGGCAGTCTTCGATTATAACATTAAGGACATATATGGGCCAAGACGGGGAAACTTCACGAAGAACCTTCAAACCCTTCACGATCGCCTTTAAACAGCCTTGTGACACGTGGACCGACAGCGTGTCGATTTGGACCACGTCTTTTCTCAAGAGTAAGTTTATTTAATAGAATCAGTTGTCAAAATTGAAGAGTTCCCCCTCGTCTTTTTTGAAAGAGTAAATCCACTGGTCAAAATTGTAAGGGTTCCCCGGTTCAAGCCGGGGATATAGGTAATGTTTTCAACAACTCATCACTCTGGTTAGTTCTAGCCTTCTAGGTCATGGTTACCTAATGGTTACTGAGAGTCGAATGGTGATCAAGGAGTTAACACTTGAGATTTAGTTTTACTGTTAGATTAAAATTAAAAAAAAAAAACTAATCATTTTTTCATTAAAATTTTAAATATAAATATTGTGTAAATCTTACTCATCAGTGTAGTGAGTGTAGTGACCCTATGTGGAAAGTGTTTCCAAAAGTTTCGGTAATTATGTTTTATTTTATAACTTTTTATTAAAAATAATAATAATAATAATTAACTTTAGTGGATTATTTTAAATGAATAATTGTTATAATGATGATGATGATTGTCTTTAACGTCCATTAAGACCAATCTAGGTCTATCAGACTTTAAGAAGATAGAGATTAATTGGTTTTCTTTAAAATATGATTTCTATGCTCAAAAAGCTTATAAAGGAGTGCCCCTAGTTTTGGGGATCTAGAAGGTTAGAAAGGTTAGTGCCGGGAGCATTCTAAGAGAAAGTGATTTTCATCTTCCACACTGAGCATAGATGGAAAATTATTTTGGCCCAACGGGTTTTAGTGGTTGTCCAATGCCCAGTTTCATTATGAAGCTCATGAGAGTTAGTTCTAATCTTAGCAATATTAATTTTTTTCTTTGAGCTTGTTAAGATAGAAAGATAGTTTTGATCCTCAAGATTAGGGTTAATGATCTCTTTGTAATACTGAAGTTTTCTTTTTATCTCTAATTCTTCTTTGCACCACATTTTCTCTTTGAAGGTAGAAGTAATAATGTAATTAATGTTATCAATATTTTGTAGAGTGGTAGTTTGATTAATTCTCCAATAATTTAACCAAGTCGTGGCATCTTTAAGCAATCCCCGGTGAAAGTGCTTTTGGCTGGAGTTAAGAGCAATTTTAGGAAGTCTGTCCTCTCCTATATTGTTTAATTTGTTCTTGTACATTAAATATCTAATCATGGCCATGCTTTCAATATTACTTATGATTCACCACATAATGTTTCTCTTCAATCTATTAATCAATGTCAAGATCTAAATTTAATGAATCAATAAGAACTAGATTCTTTATAATAAAAATGTCAAGCCACAAAGTTGTGTAAATTCTAAATGTTGTTTAAACATATAATTATGCTTCAAGAATATATAAATAATAATGAAATTTTGTTTAATTAATAAAAATAATTATAATTAATTAATAATAATAATATTATAAATGATGATGATTGATTAACATATCTTTGAGCCTAACTTATAGAATGATCTACAGTTAACTTGAAGATAAATCAACCTTATTATACTATGGATCCTTATAAGGGTCTCTCCACTTGGGTGTCTCCTTCTGTTAAGGGCTCTCTGTGACATGCCAAGGATGGGGATCAAGTTCTTAGCCTTAGAGGAACTTTTTCTTTTCGTATGGAACCTTTGGTTTTGGCACATAATGTGGTTAAAAGTGTTGAAGTGAGTATGTGTGCATTGAATCTTATGTATATGTTTTTGTAAGCAATATTTAATTTTGGATTGGTGAATACCTAATTTTGGATTGGTGGGTGGGACTAGGGTTTCCTATTCAAGGGAAGGAGAAGTATGTGATAGTTATAAGGTTGAGTTATCACTTTGAGCTTAGGAGCCATGAAATCAAAGGTTATGAGACTGGTATTGGTTTTGTGAGAAGATATTTAGACTATTCTTTTTCCAGTGGGAGGTGTTATAGGTGAAACTTTTCCTCGTGTTGAAGGCTTTTATAAAAGGAAATATTCATTGGCTGTAAGAGGTTTATCTAAGGAAGGTGGTGTTAGGGTTAAGAAGGAGACAAAACAATGTGTTAAGAAGAGGTATATATGGGTGGATTTGGTTTTAGGAGAATATATCAATATTAATGAAGGTGAAAATTGTCAAAACAGGATATGGTGGGATTTTTTCTTGATCATCGTATGGTCGATAAGAATTTGAAGGCTTGGTTATTAGCTAGATGGGAGCCATTTATAAGCTATTTCCTAGATGGGATTTGCTCAAAGCCATGTCTCCTACTCAACAACTTAGCTTCTATCAATTTCTACTTCTTCTCAACTTTTGTAGCTTTCCCTTTATAAAGAATCATTTCTTCTTCATATATATATATATATATATATCCGACTGGGTTGAGCCTGGGCCCGGGCCAAGCCCAATGTTGGATGGAAGAACGATTTTACCACCATGAGAGGTACTTGAAACCAGGTTTGTGTGAAGACGAGGTACGCCTTGGACTCCCCATAGCCAACCCTGTTTCATAATGACTCCCATCCTCAACCCCTCCTCATGAGGTTTTGAACCCATGACCTAATGAGGACTAAACCCCACACAAACTATGTGAGCTACACCTCATAAGTATATATATAAAAGAAAATTCAAAGGATAATTCATGGCAACGCAAGTATCTTAAGTATTAATACTTCAAAACGACAATCATATTCACCTTATAACACATGATTATCCTAGAAAACCAATATCCAAATATTACCTAGTTACCAATTAGTCTAAAATGACAACCTGGCTAGGATAATAAGGTTGTAAAACTTGGAATTCTTGATTCTCCACTCAACGAGTTAACTTCTTACAAATTAAAGGCTACATCAACAACTACCCATTACAAGTAATTATTCATGAGTTATCATTCATCATTCGATATTGTTGGTTGATTAGTCGTGGCCTCCAGCAACTTTGTTATCTTGTAAGTATATAAAATTAAGGGTTGTTTAACAATAATTAATTAACATAACTAAACAAAATTTTAAATGACGGTTTAAATGTATAAAAAACACTTCAAAAATATTTAAGTAATAATAACTGATTCATAATATTGTTGATTATAATTACTTATTCAAAGTAATTGATAGGTGCATAAGAATTGTTGCTTTTTGCATGGATATAAGAGTAATTGATAGGTGCATACGAATTGTTGTTTTTTGCGTGGATATAGGAATGGTTGCTTAGTAATTATTCAGTGTTATAATAGAAATGAATAAATAAAAATACTTTAAAAGATTATCCATAAGGGTTTAGCTCAATCATTTCGTGGCATTTTACACTTCTAGAGAATTAATTTTGAAGGAAAAAAATACATTCAAAGAATAATTAAGTATTAATTGTTTTGTTTTAATGATAATTTTTTAGCAAATGATATTTGTGTGAAGCTACTATGATGCAAATTATTGTGTGGGTTATGGGCACTAGGAATTAAAGGGTCACATGTAGTTGTTGAATTCATGGATCTAATTTAAATATTAGATTATAGTTTGAATAATAGAATAGAATATCAAGGCTAGATGAGGTATATCAAAATTTGGGGGAAAATCATAGATTGCAAACTAATCGATGAATGGAATATCCCTACAAAATTTCATGGTTTTGAATGCCTATATGACATTTTTAGAAACATCATGAGAGCCGGTGTAAAAAATAAACTAAAAGAAAATGAGAAAAATTTGATTTTGAAAGTTTTGGCAAAATTCAAGCCACTATAAAAAACACTTGCTCTGTTAACTAACGAAAAAAAAACCTCCTTGTATGTAGAAGGGCTATGTGTGATTTCGTGGTACCAACTATTGTGGGGAATAAAATTTATAAATTTGAAAAATTGATGTGGGTTCCATGAATCCAATGTGGATGAGAGGTATGATGTGAAGGAATCACATGGAATGGGTGTATAGGTGGTAGTTCCAGGTGAGGTCAAATTCATGGATGGACTCCACATATGAAGGGAATAATATAGGTTATGTCATGGATGGTTGAGATTAAATCATGTTGCTCACAGTCACACCGTCAGACCATGGTCATTCATTTAGACATTACCAGATTTGAACCAAAAATCCATTGGCTGTTTGTCCATATTTCGATAGTTGTGTGTCTATAATCCGACAAAAAATATATTTTCAAAATATCGGACTCATAACGTTAGTTTTCCTATAAATAAATACGTCATCGGTTCTCCGACACAATTTTGCATCGAAGATCCAATAGTTGTGATTGCCAAATGGTGTTGGATCTTCCACGCACCAATGTCGGATATTCGACACATTTATTTTTTGAAAGTGTCGGAACCTCGGCACCCACATATTGGATATATGGCGAACTCAATTTTCAAAGTCTAGGATCTTTGGTGCCCCTATGTATAAAATCTGACATGAATTATTTTTGAGGCGTCTGATATTCGCTTCCCACATGCCAAATATTCAACAAAGTAGATTTTACAAACCATGGATGGTGTTAGATCTTTCGCACCTAGCCCGTGGATATACGATGTCCTTATTTTCAAATGTGTCAGATCTTCGACGTCCCTATGTCTAAAATCCGACAGAGACTATTTTCGAGGTGTCGGATCTTCGCCGCCCACAAGCCAAAGATCCAATAGAGCAGATTGTACAAACTGGCGGAGTTGCAACTCCTTTTTGCCGGAGATCCGATAATTACCATTTCAGCAATTGTCGGATATCCGACAAACAGGAGCTCAAGATCCAACGACATACATTCAGAAAACGTCGGAAAGCTGGCAATTATTGTCGTCGAAGGTACAATAGTGTCGTCGGTGAGAAAGTAATTCTCATAAGAGATCCGATATATATGATTTAAAATAAAATAAAATCAATTTACCCTCCTTTTTATCCTAATGCTCAACCTAGTTATAATCATATGCCTCCATATCATAACTTAGTACATATTAACTGTTACAACCTTTTACATAAAGAAAAGGAGTTCCATAGCCTGGGTGAAAAATATCCACATGTTTATGAAATGAGCAACTACATTAGCATATATCTAAGATCTATTAAATTAGCATAACTCCATTTTACCCTGGAATCTATCCAATGTTAACATTGGATCTATCAACCATTAGCAACATAAAAAAAACAATGTAAACAACCATCAGTTTGGCATAAATTCACTTTCGAATCACCAGTTAGCATGACCTCACCCCACTTCAAAGTTTGGTATGGTCATTCAACTATCTTCACAAAGTAGCATTGATGGTTGCGCTTGGGCACTGAAGGAGTAGAGAGAAACCAAGCCATTTCAATGTTATAGTCCAAAGCAACCATGGGAGGAAGACATAATAGGAGAAAGCATGCAAACGCGGAGTGACTAAGTAGTGACCCTAAGGTTTCAATAATATACTCTAAGGGTTTTATGATGATGTTGCAATGTAATTTTACCATAACTTCAGAGCAGACATCTTAGTGGAATGGTGCGAAGGTTGTATCTCCATATTTAAGGGTTTAGATATTAAGGTAAATGAATAAATCATCTCAAGGGTTGAAGGATTACTAGTTCAACGAAAATGGGAAAGGATGGGAAATGGGCATACAAAGTTAGAGAGTAGTGTTTTGAACTTTTGGTGCTAGGTATTAGTTCTTACATTTTAAGGGTCTATGGTTATAGGAGTTATATGGGATATGTGCTTCACTAGTTATATGGGTTGGAGGTCACAGAGGTTAGTGATTATGTGTGTTATAGGTTAAGTTTGTATCAAACGGGTTATATGTTAATTTCAAGATGTTAATGGTTATAGGTGTTGAGGGTATGGAAAATTTTAGCCAAACATTTTATTGTTGGAAATTTAAGAATGAGTAATATTCATTAAATTTTAGTGGTATTCGATGGATATGAGTTAGTTTACTATTTAGGTGTTAGGCATAAGGCTGAGAGTAGCAAGGTACTCTACAACCCAGTATGAGGGAGATGTTGTCACTTAATGTACATGTAAACAACAAAAAATTAAATAATTTTTTCTAGATAGCATGTGGGATCAATTATAAATTTTACACAAAAGCTATAAAAAATTAAAACCATCATAGATCCATCTTAAATCCATATCTCTCAAACACCAAGATGGATCAAATTTATTTGATTTGTACATTTTTTATCTTAATTCTTTTATACATCAAGAAAAAAAAATGCAAAGATATTTGATGCCTCTAGGCGCTTGGTATAAATGGATTTAAGATGAATCTATGTTGGTATAAGTAATAGAATATAAGGGTTATAGTTGTAAGGAGTTATCGTTTATAGGGGTGAGGCATGGCATGTGTTCTAGGTTTGATTTTGGTAATATTTATTATGAAAGTTGCCTACTAGGGTTCTATGTTATAAGGGTTAGGGATTATATTTGTTAGACGTTAATCTATTATATGGGTTAGGGGTTAAATCAATTATAGGCGTCAAAGTTAAGTGTTAGGGTGACAAGCATTAAGGGTGATATGGATTAAGGTTTTATGGATATATTAGAAGATATATGGTTTATTGTTAATAGGCATATTGTTCGAATGGTGTAAGAATATCTTATGACACCACATAATGTTTCTCTCCAATCTATCAATCAATGTCGAGGTATGAATTTAATGAATCAATGAGAACTAGATTGCTTTTACAAAAAAAATGTCAAGGCCACAGAGTTGTGTAGATTCTAAATGTAGTTTAAACATATAAATATGCTTCATGAATATATCAATAATATTAAGATATTTTTAATTAATAATAATAATATTATTATTATAAATGATGATGATGATGATTGATTAACATAACTTTGAGACTAACTTATAGAATGACCTAGGGTTAGCTTGAGGAGATACATCAACCTTATTATACTATGAATCCTTATCAAGGTCTCTCCATTTGGGCCTCTCCTTGTGTTATGGGATCCCTAGGACATGCTAAGGATGGGGATCAAGTTCCTAGCTATAGAGGGATGTCTTCTTTGGCTATGGAACCTTTGGTTTTGGCACGTAATGTGGTTAAAAGTGTTGAAATGAGTATGAGCGCATTGAATCTTATGTATATGTTTTGTAAGCAATACCTATTTTGGATTGGTGGGAGGGACTAGGGTTGTTTAATTAAGGGAAGGAGATGTATGTGATAGTTACAAGGTTGAGTTATCAGCTTGACCTGAGAAGCCATGAAAACAAGTTTTATGAGACTATTATTGGTTTTGTTGGAAGATATTTAGACTTTAGATTCATTTATGTAGTGGGGTGGTATAGGAAATATTTTTCCTCATGTCGAAGGCTTTTATAAAAGGAAATATTCACTAGTTGCAAGAGGGTTAGTTGAGGAAGGTGGTTTTAGGGTTAAGAAGACGAGAAAAAAATGTGTTAAGAAGAGATATATATACGTGTGGATTTGGATCTAGGAGAATAAATCAAGATTAATGAGGGTGAAAATTATCAGACGAGCAATGGTGGGATTTTCTCTTGATCGTTGTAAGGCAGATAAGACTTTGAAGTCTTGGTTGTTGGCTAGATGGGATCCATTTCTAGGCTATTTCCTAGATGGGAGTTGCTCAAAGCCATGTCTCCTACTCAACAACTAAGCTTCTATCAATTTCTACTTCTTATCAACTTATGTAGCTTTCCCTTTATAGAGAATCACTTCTTTTTTTCTTTTTTCAATTAATACTCTCTCTCTCTCTCTCTCTCTCTCTCTCTCTCTCTCTCTCTCTCTCTCTATATATATATATATATATATATATATATATATAAAGAAAATTTGAAGGAAAATTCATGGCAACACGAGTATCTTAATAATTAATACTACATAACAACAGTCATATTCACCTTATAACATGTATGATTATCCTACAGAACCAAGATTCAAATATTATTACCAAGTTGCCAATTAGTCTAAAATGAAAACTTGGATAGGATATTAAGGTTGAAAAACTTGGAATTCTCCATGTTATATCATCTTTTGCCACATTTTTCCCATAGATGTTATGATGCTCAATATTATCCATTCACCTATTTTACAGACTCCCTTTGTCCCTATTATTTTATCAACAACAACTATCTTTGGAAAAACCTCTTGAAAAAACTTTATTTTCCAAGATGTACGCGATCTATATGTATCTAGCCCACATCCACACGACTTGCCTCTGGCTAGCCCGCATAAATGCCTATTCGAGGGTAAAAAATAAAAAGAAGTTACTTTATAGGAAAAGTTGTGGTTTTGGTCATTCCCAACTGTCCCAATCTCGTAAGTAAGTACTCATAACCTCCCTAATTGCCTCCCCATCAGTATGAAATAGGAATAGGAGAAGGAATATGAGCACCCAATCATTGGAGAGTACCCTCATGCTGTTGAATTACATTTAGAGCTAAAATACCCATTGTCCCTAGTCTGGAAAAGCCCCTTTCCTCTATCTGAAACCTATTTTTTCATGCATTCTTGAGAGTCTCTATTATGCTAAAGAATTGAAGCGATTCTTTCGAGCATATCTCTAGTACTGAACCGGATTGAGTGTGTGAAAGGCCTAGGTGGAAGGACTCCAATCTCAGTTTTAGAATAGTACCACAACGAGATTTAGGTGAAATGTGTCTGTAACTTCTTGTTTATGTTATAAAAGAACTCTCTTTTCTGTCCAATTTGAGCATAAATTAGTTTCAGTTTTTAAGTTCTTGAATTTGGATGAGTTATTTAGCAAGTTGTTTATGAAACCATATTTTTGCACTAGTGACTAATTTCTTGTCAATCTTTGCTCATTTCCAGGTGAGTTATAATTCTTAACTTCTTTGTTTTTCCAAGAAAGTTTGCATGCAAAGGATTTAAATCTATTTTATTTGAATAATTTGAGTTTTTTGTTGGGTATCGCTCTGTGGTGGTTTATCCCAAAGAGCACTAGGGTAGGTTAATTCCCAAAACACTCCATTCTTCACTCAACAAGTTAACTTATTACAAATTAAATGCCACATTAACAACTACCCATTACAAGTAATTCTTCGTGAGTTATCACTCATCGTTCGATATTCTTTGTTGTTTAGACATGGCCTCCTTTACACAGGCACAATGAATGAATCACTTTCCTTACCCAGGAAAGACAATCATTTCTAGTTGTTTTGGTTGGAATCCTAGAGAGGTTATTGTAAATACTTATGTGATTAATATTTTAGTTTTAATTAGGGAAGATAAAAGTCTTGGAGACTCTAACGGATCTATTGGAATCTAAAAACCAAGAGACACACAACAAATGTATGAATAAAGTGTTTGGTAAATGAACTGAAATAACTCGAGAGTTAAACCTACAGTGGTATCAGAGTTTCCTGCCATAGCTCATGTTCTGCTATTGTTGTGTCTCTCAGATTGCTTAATTTGGCTCTGAGTTCTTCCTCACGCTTTCAGGCCTGCCCGTTGAGCCCTCTCAGTCCTATGTTCTACCATATGCTCTCTGCTCTCTACGTCCTTTCATCATTGTTCTGAGAGCTGTCTAATTTGCATATCAACGTTTATCCTTCTGAACCGTAACCCTAATTTTGAATTAAAGGTTATTTGCATTGATGTGTGTGTTAAAAATTACCCATTGTAACAATCTATGTTGAATGATGAATCATCTATCATGTTCTGAATTTTGAAACTACACCCTTCTCCTTAGTGCTAGGTATTGGATCCACACTTACAACCTTCCTTCACTCTAACATAGAGCTGTGACCAGTTCCTTGGAGATCATGTTTTTGTTGTTGTATCCATATTTTGAAGTGCTGTGAGATCATGGAGATATGAAGCTATTGTGCATTTCTCTTTGAAGCTGTGTGGAAACGAGCTTGCAGAGATCATAGAGCTATGACTTGACCTGACCTGCATTGACTTTTGTGGAAGGCTGCGTCCACCTTCTTTGTTGTTTATGCCTTCGTGGAGTCTGTGTGGATATTGAGGGGCAGTTATACTATGAAGACCTCATGCTGCGAGCTGGGTAAATATGGAGGCTATGAATGCTCTAAATTATGGCTCGACCTGCCGGATTGTGGAGACCATTGCGTGAGTGACATATCTCTGTGTGGAGACTTCTCAAAATTATGAGCGTAAAGTAAATTGTTGCTGTGACCTCGAGCTGTCATGCGTCGATGGATTCGACCCCAAGCTGATATGCATGCAGTCATATTGATGAAGAGAGCTGTGATATGCCACATTGAGAGCTGTTGCGACCAACCATATCATGGGTTGAAATTTTGTGGACCTGTGAGCTGTGTGGTTCTATGATATGCAAAACCCTAAATTTTTCATGAAAGTAATACTTTTGATAAAAAAAAATAATCATTTAAGGTGGATAAAGATTAGAATTATATGTGTAATTCAGTTGTCACCAAAATGTGGTAAATAATTCTGTAGTGGAGTGTTAGCTAAAGTCTGTTCGAAGACTAAAAATTTCTACCTCAACTGTAACGCACTCGTGTATGAAGATTGTATCATTGTAATTGGCTTGTGAGTGTGAGAATCAATTTGAGAATTATTGTATTTTGAGAGTGAGGACTATTGTAATTTCTTATTTTATAAAGAGTTGTGGAAGAAAATTTGTATGTAATGGTGATGTAGAATTGAATAAAGAGTTGTTCCAGAATTAAATATTGTAATCTGTAAACAAAGGAGCAGGAACTTAAACTTGCATCCCATATTTTCTTCAAGCATTGTGTAACTTGCAGGTTCCAGATTGAAGAAGATGCATTCTAGAGCATCTGTAGTTGGTGCTACCCTCACTGGAAAAGACACATTTACAGAATGGTGGAGGAAGATCAAAGCTACATACATCTACAACGACTTGTGGGATTGTGAAGGAAAGATCATTCACACCGATGAAGGCACTGCCATCACTTCAGCTCCAAAGCCTCCAACACCAGAGAAAGAGCTTGCTATTTGGCATTCCAAAGACAAGAACGCTTTAGCCATGATTTCTGCCACTGTCAGTGAAGAGGTGAGCCAGCATATATTTCCTACAAAGTCATGTTATGAAGCTTTAAAGACTCTAAAATATTTGTATGACTCACACTCTGAAATGGAAGTGATCTAATTAATGTTAAATCTATTTAGTTTGGAAGTAAAAGATAATGATCCCATGCTGGTTGCATCTGAGATCAGAGCAATCATGCACAAGATTCAAGCCTCTGGTATGAAACCAGACCTTCCACTTGTAGTATTTGTAAAGTCTCTTTATCCTACTCACCCAAACTGTCTTGAATCCTTGTAAGCAAGCGACAAGTTCAAAGACCTCACCTTTGACATCTTGGTAGAGAAGATTGCAGATAGAGATAAAGCATTTGGAAAGAAGACAAATGTGAATACTGGAGAATCTCTTTACTTTGCTCAGAAATCAAAGAGCAAGCATAAAGACCCCTCCAAGGAAGATAGCAACAAAAGAGGTAGGGGAAGAAGAAATTTCAGAGGAAGAGGAGGAAGAAACAACTCTAGTAGAAGATCAGATTTGAAATGCAATCGATGCAGAAAGACTGGAGATGAAGTAGATCAATGTTGAGAATCTTGGGATTCCGTCAAAGGAAATTAACATAATCAGAATAAAGAAAATAAGAATAAAAACCAAGAGGCTGGTAAAGCACCTGATTTTGCTCATTGTATTGTTGCACATTGTAATCGTGGATTTAATGAAATAACCTCTCTTTCATCTTACAAAGATTGTTGGTTGCTTGATACTGGTGCAACATCTCATATGACTTTTAGAAAGGATTGCTTTGAAGAACCGAATGACATTGCAAATGGCATAGTGTACCTTGCAGATAAATCTAACCTCAAACCATAGAGAATTGGCTCAATTAGTCTTAAGTTGCTTGGATTCCCTGATTTCATATTAAAGAATGTTCTCTATCTTCCAGAATTGCATAGAAGCTTGCTATTCTTAGTGCAGATTTGACAACAAGGCCATTCCATCCACATGTTTGATGGAATTGTAGAGATAAAAAAATACTCTAACAACAAGGTCATCATGACTGGTTATGAAGATAGACAGTTGTTGAAGTTGAGAGGTTCTTCTGCAAGAGTTCAAAACTTTTCCTAACCTCTTAGCATGAAGAAGGTAATATGTCATCCAGTTTACTTTGGAATGCTAGATTTGGTCATCTAAATTATAACAGTGTTAGTTTTTTAAGAAAGAATTGTGTATTTGGTTTTCCCACCATTCCTAAGCAAAAGAACAAATGTGATGCATGCATACTAGGAAAACATAGTAAACAATTATTTCAAGAGTCTAAATTCAGAGCATGTAGAAATTTAGAGTTGGTTCACTCGGACTTATGTGGTCCCATGCTAATTCCTTCTACAAATGGTAATAGGTACATTATGACATTTGTTGATGAATATAGTAGAATGTGTTGGGTATACTTGTTGAAGACAAAATATGAAGCATTTCAAACTTTCAAGAAGTTTCATGCATTGATAGAAAATCAAGCACAAACACGTATTGGTACATTTTGATTTGATAATGGTAAAGAATATACATCTAATGCATTTGAAGACTATCTTTAAAAACATGGAATTACACATCAAACTTCAATTCCATACAATCCCCAAAAAAACGGTGTAGCAGAAAGGATGAATAGAACCTTAATGAATACAACACGCTCAATGATGTTTTTCAAGAATGTGAAACTAATGTTTTCGGGTGATGCAGACATATGTGCATCATATTTGAGAAATAGAAGTCCATCTCATGTTCTTGAAGATAAGACTCCACATGAAATGTGGTTTGGCCACCTTCCTTCGGTTAGGCATCTCAGGATTTTTGGTTCCACTTGATATGCCTTAATACCAAAGTAGCAAAGAAACAAGTTTGGTGCCAGAAGGCGAAGATGCATTTTATTGGGGTACTCAGAAACTTCCAAGGCATATTGTCTTTATGATGAGGTAAACAAGAAGTTTGTTGTTTCCAGAGATGTCATTTTTGTTAAAACTAGTAAAAATGAACAGTCTATTGAAAGACAACTTGATAGTCTGGAGAGGTTTGCTCATCTAAAGACATATTATGAATTTGATAATGAAATTCCACATATTGAAGGGGGGTCCCTATCTTGGATCAATCTATGGAATTTCCTTTTGGAGTTGCACCAATTACACCCCCTCGTGAAGAAAATGATGAAGAAGAAGTTCTTGCCACTTCAATTGAACATGAGACTCAACTGGATCATGTGATCGAGAGTATTGGAAGATTGAACCTTGAAGAGAATGATGCACCACCAGTTGATCAACCTGGACCATTAAGGAATATTTTGAAATGGGCCACAAAGAGACTTGAAAGTGTCCATGCAAATGAAGTAGGAAAGACAAGAACAAGAAGCTCAACCAGACAAGAAGACAGAGGAAATGCAGATAACTTAGGTGATGACATGGATGTCTCATTTGATTGTGAATTTATTTTTTGCTAACTTTGAACCAACTTCTTTTGAAGAGGCTACTACTCGTGATGAGTGGAAAGAAGCCATGCATAATGAGTATGTTGCACTCATAAAGAATGGAACCTGGAAGTTGGTTGACCCTCCAATCGGAACCGAACAAATTGGAATCAAGTGGGTATACAAGAACAAATACAATTCAGATGTCTCACTTGGCAAACACAAAGAAAGGCTCATGACGAAATGCTATGCACAAAAAGACGGAATTGACTATAAAGAAACATTCTCTCCCACAACAAAATGGGGCACCGTATGCACTATACTTTCTTTGGCTGCACAAAATGGATGGAAAGTTCATCAAATGGATGTAAAGATAAAATTATTGAATGGAGACTTGAAAGAAAATTTCTTCATGTCTCAACCATAAGGTTTTGTTGTGAAGGGACAAGAACAAGGTATGCAAACTTGTTAAGTCCTTCTATGGCCTAAAATAAGTACCTCAAGCATGGTGTGAAAAGCTAATCGAGCATCTTCTAAAGTTGATTTTCAAACATTATAATCTTGATGATGCAACATTGTTTGTAAAGAAAGTTGGAATATCTTTTGTGTTTCTTGTATTATATGTGGATGATCTTTTGATGACAGGGAACAATGAAAGTTATTTAACATCCATAAATAAAGATTTAAAGAAATGATTTGAAATGACTGATCTGGTATATCTTCACTACTACTTAGGAATTGAACTTTAAGTCAACATCATAATTACATATTCATTTATCAGAAAAGGTATATTGGAGAACTGTTGAACAGATTTGGCATGACGGACTGCAACCTGTTCTCAACTCCAATGGAACAAAAGCTAAAGCTCACATCAAGTGAAGGAAACGAATTTGAGTATGCAACAAAGTACCAACAACTTGTAGGAATCCTTATCTACCTTACCACCATCAGACCAAATATTTATTATGTTGTTAGCATTCTTTCATGGTTCATGCACAAACCTTGTGAAGGACATTGGTCTGCAACAAAGAGAGTGTTCTAAGATAGTTGAAAGGCACTCAAGACTTTGGACTCAAGTACTCTAAGGTGGATGACTTCAAACTTATTGGGTACTCTGATTCACAATTCAATGGTGACAAAGAAACAAGAGTGTCCACTTATGGATAGACGATGAGTCTTACATTAGCAGTTGTCTCCTGGAGATCACACAAACGGTAATTTCTAGCATAGTTGACAACAAATGTAGACTATGTAGCCACCGCGGAAGCAACCAAAGAGATTATGTGGCTCAAGAAGACACTTGAATATTTGCAGGAGAAACAAGAGAACACTCCACTTTTGATTGACAATACTTTTGCAATCAAGTTGGCCAAGAATCCTAGATTCCATGATCGAACCAAACGCATCAACACAAAGTATCATCTGATTCGACACCATGTAGAGGCCAAGACAATTCATTTATGTCATTGTTCCACAAATGAGCAAATTGTAGATATCTTCAACAAAGCACTTGGACAAGAAAAGTTTGAAAGAATTAGAACCATACTCGGACTTACAAACACCCCTTCAGATTAAGGGGGGGAATGTTGGAATCCTACGGGAGTTATTGTAAATAATTATGTAATTAATATTTCAGTTTTAATTAGGGAAGATGAAGAGTCTTAGAGACTCTAATGGATCTCTTGGAATCTGAAAACCAAGAGACACATAACCAATGTATAAATAAAGTGTTTGGTGAATGAAATGAAATAATTTGGGAGTTAAACCTATAGTTTTCTTACTGCTAAAATGCATAATTATTTTGTTCTTTTTCGCTAGGGGAATTGACAATTGGCGTGGGGCTCGTACTAGAATGACAAGGGGTCAATTCTCGTCCACTAACACTATACCACTAGGTGCACCCACATTGCCCCTACATAGGTGTAGATGCTATTTGAGGTTTGAACCCATGATGTCACAAGGAATGCCTTAACAATGCACCCTATTGTCAACTAGTTTACACCCTTTGGGATATAAATATAATATTATTAATAAAATTTAAATTGACCATAGATAAAATCAAAATATATATCTTAACTTTGTTAGCCTTTATGTATATAAAATTAGGGGTTGTTTAACAACCAGCATAGATCCATCTTAAACCCGTATATCCAATTTCTTGAGGTGTATTTCTTTTTTAAATTTAAACTCAAGAAATTTGGTCTCTCTTGATTGATAGATCCGTGTTTAAGTATTAAGTTTTTTTTATAAACGAACATCTCTTTTTTAATTACTTTTCATAATATTTTATTTTATGAACCAACATAGATTTTTTTTAAATACTTTACATAATTTTTTATTTTATGAGCTGACGTGAATTTTTTTAATTATTTTGTTAGTAACAAACGTTACAACATCTCTTCCATACTTACTTTACTTTACTTTACTTCTTTTTACTTTAACTTTACAAACGTTACTAATGTCACATCACGTTACAATATTTCTCCCATAATATTCACTATAACTATTATTTTTGACCGGCATGTTACTAACGTTACATCACGTTACAAGATCTCTCCCATACATAGCCAAACAAAATTTTAATGAAAAATTAAATTGTTTAAATGTATAATAACACTTCAAAAATATTTAATTAATAATAATTGAATCATAGTATTATTTATTTTAATTAATTATTTATGGCAATTTATAGGTGCATAAGAATTGTTAGTTTTTGCGTGAATATAGGAATTGTTGCTTAGTAATTAATTCAATATTATAATATAAATGAATAAATAAAAATATTTTAAAAGATTGGTCATGAGGGTTAGCTTAATCGATCGGTGGCATTATCAAACACACCAAGTTTAAATTTTACAGCCCTAGGAAGTATTAATTGTTTTTTTTAATCATGATTTTTTGGTGCAAAGGATATTTGTGTGAAGCTACTATGATGCAAATTAGTGTAAGGATTAAGAGCTAGAGGCATTAGGAATTAAAGGGGCACATGACGGTAAAACTTTTCATACGAGTCGCCTGCTTTCAACTTTTGGCCTTTCATTGAATTCAGGTTTTTACAAACAACAATAATGTCATAAGCTCAGAGATATCAAGGGTGCAGCGCAAAAGCGCACTAATCTACCGCATTAAATGCTCTGCAACTTAATGCTTGGCTTTCACCATCAAGATATCATGTAATTTAATAGCATTTCAATAGATAAATACTACAACTAGACAGACAGATGTATATATGTAAAAGATTCATCGTAACCGTACAAACAGTATTAATGTGGACTGCAATCGAGAGTGTAAAGGTGAGGGAAGCACATATGGATGATCACAAAGGTACATTTGAGTATTAATGAATCTAAAGACTGGACTGGACATTTTCCAACTTGTTTTTAACACGAGTACAGAAAAAGCCCGCTCTCGGAGTCACAAGCCTCATCTCCTAAATGATCGCCGTGATCGGGGATGTTATACGTGGGATTATATAATGCTTTGACTTTTTCAGTTATTTCGCCGAAATCTCGCCACAACTTTTTTTTGAAATTTCATTTTTGAAATTACATTGTTTAATTTAGGGTTTCAAAAACTTTTAGTTACTCAAATTTTACAATTGTTTAGACAATTCCGTTAAGAAATGGAATGGAAACCCTAAGATTTTATGCTTTCACCAAATAATGGTGCATACTATGTGGCTAATCGAGAAGAAGGTTCACTTCGCGTATTCTAGTGTAGGAAACCAATCAAGTTTAAATAAATGCTTCGGAAACGGAATGGAGCCTATAAGGTTTTATGCTTTCACCCAATAATGATTGCGTCCACCCAATAATGATTGCGTCCATGTGAATGGAGGTGCTAAATGTAAATGTGGACAAGTCTTTATACATACAATGCATAAAGAACAAATCCTTAAAGACACGTCAAGCTTTTAAAATTTTAGAATTTAGAAATAGGAAGAAAAAAATATGCATTAGGTGTTTCTTTGATAAAGTAAAATCAAGTTCTTTGGGTGGTTGGGATGAATGATTGTTGCCCTCCCCACCTACATTTAATTTTTGTAATGACACGATGCTCTTGTTGAGTCCCTATTATACTGATTGTATTTCTGGACATACCTTGATTCTATTCCTGGAATAGCAGGTGTTGGAATTCTCCTAGTAGACTAGCCCTCTAATAAACTACCAACCACCATTAAGAAAATTAAGTTTGACTTTGTGTTATGTATGAAAAAACTTCATTTTAATCATTAATCTTTAGAAATATTATCCAACTTTTTTTCAAACCCCTTTTTTATGAGAACATTAATCTACGTGAAGGGTTAGTCAATTCTTTACCACTAGCATATCCACTTAACGTGTGGTTAGTTAACACCAATAGGTCACAAGTTAAATGCCACGAACAAATTATATGTTATTTTTTCTCTATGCATAGTTATAATCACTCGTTTGTTATCAATGTATCAACTACAAGTTATTCATGAATTAGCTACCAATTATTTTTTATATTCTTTTTTTAATATAGTTATTTATTTCGAATTTAGAATGATCACCATAAAATCAATCTAGATAGTATACTTGTTTCATCCTCGTGCAATCTAGGAAAAGCATATGCACTAGTCCACCCTAAATTCTAAGATATAAACACCTCTCGGTGTAGAGATCTTTTTCACGGAAATATTATGCTTAAGCAATGGTTTTCTAATCTTTCCCTTAACTATTTATTAATGAGAATATTAATCTTGAGGAAGGGCCAATCAACCCTTCTTTAGGCACTCCATATATGTGCATAATAAGTTCAAAGAAGGGTCATTTGACCCTTCGTCTAACTCTCCCTTAACACAAACACTAAAATTGAGGAAGGGTTGGTTAACCCTTAATCGACCCTTCCGCATGCTACCCTCTAAAAATAATACTATGCTTGAGGAAGGGTAATTCACCGCTTTCTCGAGCTCCTCAATAAGAATACTCTACCTTAGAAGGGGTTGGCTATCCCTTTCCATGGACCCCACTAAAAGTAAATGCTATGTTTGAGGAAGCATTGACCAATGATATGCCAATGAAAACACATATCTTGAAGAAGGGTCAGTTGAGCCATCCCTAGCCTCCCCATCAACAATAATACTAGTCAAGAAACAACTTTAATAAGGGTTGGTAAGTAGTCCTTCAAGCTTAGTGTTCACTTCGATTAGATGTTGGAAATGTGTTATATTCTTTGTGTGAGGGATACCCCAAGTGAAACTAGTCACTAGTTGCGGGGGGGAATTGTTGGTGGTGACTTTATCCTCCCCTTCCCCAGATGCTACCCCCAACATCCATGCAACAATTTATGGCAAGGTCGACTCAAGCCACTAGGGTCTAGGGAAGTGCCTCCAAAAAAAATTGGGTATGTTGCTAGTTGTTTTTATTTTTATTTTTAGCCAATGTTTTTTTAACCAATGTAATCGTATCCTAATAGAGGGATTAGGGCTATAATCTAATTCAAGATAATGAATTAATTTTTTGGATGATGTTGAATACCTTAATATTTTATTGTGAGTGGTCAGGTTAATATAATGAAGAAGATAGAGGTGTGACTCATGTTGGTTTCATCGATTAAGGGATTTTAGGGTAAATCTTTGTGTATTGTTTGTTTTCCATTGTTATTCCTATCATGCTTAAAATAAATATGCATTTCTTCACTTCGATAGGCTTAAAACTTATATTTGGTATTAGAGTGTCGTTATTAGCTTGAGAGGGACATCCTTGGTGCTAGGGTTTTTCTGCCTCATTCTTGATAGAGAAAGTTCATCTTAGGTCAGAGATAGACTTGGTTTTAGTGGGAGCTTCATGGTAATAATTATTAGGTGGGAGGGAATGGCAAGTAGTTCTATAATCAAGATCGGGAAATTTAACAGTCATATATTTGAGCTATGAAAGATAAATGTGGAAAATATTCTAATAGATAGAGAGTAGTGGATTGTTGTGGATGTGGGTACACAACCCACTCATATGTTGAAATAAAACTAGGAGAAGTAGGAGAGAAAGACAAGAAGTACTATCCAACTCTACCTCTCAAATTAAATGTTGTGTACTGTCTCCAAAGAAGACAACACAAACTTAAGTCATGGTATAAGTTAAGGATTTTGTATAAGTAAAAGTCCTTGGTAAACAAACTTTTCCTTAAAAAGGAAACTATAACTCTGGAGGATGAATGATGATGACTATATGACACAGCATCTTAATGGCCTCCACGTTATGGTAAATCGAGTGTTGTTTGTTGATATTAAATTTTTTTATGAAGAAAAGTGCATTAGTCTATTGTGTTCTTTTCCAGATTCATGGGATATCCTAATTGTAGCTATTAGGAGCAATACAACCACATTAAAGCTTACTGATTTGGTTGCATCCATGTTAGCAAAAGAGATGAGGTGGAACTGATGGAATATTAGAATAAAGGTGCTTTATTTGTATGAGGTCACCATGTAGATAGAAAGGATAAAAATAAGTATTCAGTTGGTAGCTCTAAATCTAGAGGAAATTCTAAATATTGAGGAAAATCAATAAGGAAATGATGGAAATGAGATAAATATGGGAATTATAAGAAAGATTATAGATAAAAAAAAATAATGATCGAATAAAGGGATCTCATTGTTTTCCTTCGATAGAAGGAAGTTCCTCAGAAGAAGGACATAATGTGTACTTAGAATCTACAAGTACGCATTCAGATCATGATGCATAGTTGATCGACTGAGGTGCATCTTTTCATATAAATCATCACAATGGGTGGTTTTGTGAATATGAAAAGTATAATGGAGGAAAGGTATTCCTTATAGATTACACAACAACTAAGATCATTTAACATGGAAAGGCCCAGTTGTTGGTTAAACATGGATAGGTTAGAACTCTTCTTGGTGTTCTACATATTCTATGTTTTGTTAGAAAATTGATATATGTGAGTAAAATGGGTGAAGCAAGTGTGCATACTATATTTGAAAATGATACAGGAAAGATGGTTCGAGGAGGAATAATGTTGTTGAGGGGACTTCAGATTGGAACTCTATACAAGTTATTAGGAATAACTATCACTAATGGGGGTTATATTACTCTTGTTCTGGGCAATGAAATTGATAAAACTCTTACTCTTCTAGTAGCAAAGACAATTCTCTGGCATTGAAGATTGGGACATATTGGAGAGAAGGGCCTTCATGCTTTGCATAGTAAATGTATGTTTAAAGATATCTTTTAGAAAATATAAAAACATTAGCAAACAAAAATAACAATAGGACACAAAATTTACATGAAAACCCTACTATGCGTAGGTAAAACTACAGAGCAATGGAAACTTTGATCTTTTATTATTACTTGGAAAAAACTTACAATGGTTTCTTCTCTTGTGTTATAATTATACGGGCACATGTTTTATACAATGCATATGAGGATTCAAGAAGGAACTGAAATATACTACAAGGGTCTAAAAATTTTCACCTCGGGGGCCCCATCCTTGCACCCCTAAAGGGGAGGCTTACAGTCCTCCCATGACCCCCTTCATGCTCGACACGTCCAAATTACTTGTGTCCCTAGTCATGAAATCTACAAGAAGAATATTGGTGATCTGGATATTGTCTTCATCTCCTAACAGTATCCCACTTGAAGTTGTTGATGCTTGAAACAACATCAAGCATTGATTTTGCAAAGTGTTGCGAAATTGTGCAAAAAATAACTTTTACCAATCGTTATGTACACAAAGATGTTTTGAAACCCTATTCTACCTATTCTACCTATTCTTTATGCACACTCTCATACTTTTGTGATCTAACAAGACGCCCCCCCCAACCTATGCGAAACACTGAGTACTAATTAAAGTCATTATGCATTTTCTTATGATTGATGTGGTCATGATAATTGGATGGAAAATAAAAATTTCAATAGGTTTTTCCCTCATGATGTTGTTAGTTTTGATCGACCAATGCTTGTATGTTGTTACATGCAATTTTAAGAAGGCTTGAAAGTGCAATTTGTTTTTGGTTCTACACTAATAGACCAACACATTTATATTGCATTGATATACACGTTTACACATACTCTATGCATCAAGGTCATGGGTGTATTATTTTTTTCGGGATTTGCTCATCTAAAGGGTGTTTTGCACTACCACTATGCATTCTTCTACCTTACCCTATGCTAATCAAGTCCTAAATATCATCATACTATAACGTCGAGCTCACATGCCTTATGCATGAACCCAACCCCTTGGTGTTACTTGGAATATGATATGGTAAACAAAAATTATAAATTGGAAAGGATTGGCACATATGCTATGTGTGGGATGAAACACTACAAGGAAAAGGCCCTGTAATGGAGGTTATAGCAGATGCTTCTCTCAAAAGAGGTCAAATATCCGTTTATAGAGGAGGTCACTAGCGGAGGCACGTAGCCAGAGGTTGTAGTAGATGTTCTTTTTGGTGCGTTTCTAACTTAAACGCCCCGGTACGTCTATAATCAGCATGCACCGGGACGACAAAAAAAAATGTCACACAACGAAAAAAATGAATGAAAATAATAATTCAAAACGACCATAAATTTTGTAAAACTATCACGGTGCGTTTTGGTACACCAAACGGACCGGTGTGTCGACACGACAAATGCATCAGGAATGCCAAAAAACAATGTCGCACTATGAAAAAAAAAATCAATTAAAATAAAATTTATGCAAATCGCACCGTAATTTTTGTGCAACCATAGCAGTATGTTTTTATAACAATAACGCTTTGGCATGTCTCCAAAACCAAAGCACCCTGACAACCAAAAACAATGTTGCCCCCCGATAAAAAACCATCAATTAAAAAAAAATTATGCGAAACACGCATAAATTTTCGAAATCCATCACAGTGTGTTTGTGTAATCTCAACGCACCAGTACGCCTAAGATAAATAAATTCCCTGGGTTTTTTTCATAAAAATAAAAATAAAAAAACCCTAAACATGACGCATCCATTATTAATAAACGCCTCGGTGCATGCCTAATATTAAAATGCAGCGGTTTAGGATTTGTTAAAAAATAAAAAACGATAAATATGGTTTAAAAACTTGCATGTGGTGTTGCATCAATACAACACATTGGTGTGTTACCTTGTCAGGCGCACCATAACAGGTTTTTATAAAAACAATTACCAAGGCGTAAAAATCATTTTAACCCCTCCACAATGATTGTGTGTTAGCCATCTACACCGGTGTTGTTCCTAACCCACCTAGATGCCCTACCAACGGTGCTCATTCCACCCCCTCCTAACACATTGCTCCTTTTTATTGGCTGGTGAATTGAGTTTGAATTTTGTCAAACGGTGGGAAAATTTTCAAATTCTCCATACATAGCCAGGATGCCTCCCCGACGCACAGTTCAACAGGTAAATTAAAGCTTAATTGATAATTTAAATTTTTGGCGATGATTTTTCCAATTAGGCCATAATTTCCCATTTAAAACAAAAATATAAAAACTTGCGTGGTGTGTTCAAGTCGTTCGGCTCACACCGACCATTAATACACTCTGTAGTTTGTTACAGTGTGCACTAACGGTGGGGCAAGCCGAACGGTTTGAGCACACCGCAGTTCCGATTCGCTACTCTTCGTAACACACGGCCATAACATAAAATTAATTTTTAAAACTATAAAATAATAATCGGTGTAGTCATTACATATAAGTGCATCGGAAATAGAGTACACTTACATCTGTAGAACGCACCCCTAAATACACCAATAAATTTCAAAAAACCAACCTATACAGTGCGTGATTGCACACCGGTGTTCGGTGCTATGGAATCCACTAGGAGCACCATATTTCAGTACATTGACATGTTATAGGCACACCGTTGAAACAAAACTTAACGCTTATAAAATGAAATAAATGACGATGCGTATAATGAACTTGGGCGCACCGGGTACGATGCGTTTGCTTGTTCGGGAAGCACCGTTTCATACACATTTAAAATTTAATATAATTAGTAAATCATAATTAAATAGTGCTGCTAGCATAGGTCAGCACATCGATTCTCGGTGCTCGAATTTGCGGTAGGTGCACCAGTAAAACAAATTTGATAACGCGCTGGTGTGTGTACATTATAGCTACCATCTTGGTAATAAAATTATAAATTTATAGAAATATATTACCGGTGCATTTGGATAGTATAACGCACCATTGGTGGTGCAGTACAAACTAAAGCGCACTACCCACAGTGCGTTATGTTTATAAAAGCACACCGTTTGTCAATTTTTTGCAAAAAATACAAATTTTTGTTTTAATACATATAATTCTCATATAATTTTTTTATATTTAGTTTGATGAGACTAGCTAATTAATGTTATATGTGAAAAAAATACGTGAGCGCCGTGAGGCAAGGCAGAAGTAGGAAGCTCAAGTTTACCATTACAACTTTCAGAGGGAGTGGGAGGATAAGGAGAGGGAGAGAGATTTATACCCTCGTCCCATTACTGCATAGACATGACACCTCTTGAGAGTTGTTGGAATCCTCAAGTTCTATGAGGAGGCCACATCTCTCAAGGGGAACACTACATTCCTCACCCAGTTGATCGCATGTTGGGATCATCATAGGCAGGTGTTTCGAGTTGGTCCCAATCAGTGGTTCCGACCCACTAAGGAGGACATATATTTTATCACAGGGCTCTCTAAGAGAGGTGAAGACTTTCCTCAATTCCCTGAGGTCCCAGTTGGAGATGTAGAATCGTATCAGCTAGTATATGTTTAGAGATATGTTGATCCCAACATTCTCAAGCCTTCTCAGTTTCAGCTAAGCAATGGGAAACTCTCCATTGCTGCTTTTGGAAGAGAGGATGTTAGGTGCCTCTCTTTTTTGTTGAAAACCATCGCGCATATCACTAGTGATGGGAAGCACATTAACTGCCCTCTATTATATTATGTCGATTCTTTAATGCAGGCACCTAGATGCGTTAGGAGGTCTGTTATTTTCTTAAAATAGTTTTTTTATTCTCTCAGTTGATGTTGTGCATGTATTGGCAAGAGGGAAAACTTTCCTTTCACTTCAGAGTTCTTTTGTTTATTTTTTGAGACATTTCCAACCACCAAGCCATTTTTTGATGAGCACCCTACTAGGTTAATGACAGATGTGCGTATGCGCATGTGGGGGTAGATGATGCCCAAGAGGGGGCATATTGACTTTTCGGTGAGGATCACCACAGATGTGATCAATATGCTAGGAAACAAGGACCTGCCTAGATTAGACATGGTTTAATATCCATATGCCGACTTGTATTGGAAAGGGTTTCCCAACATCTTATTCACTTAGGACGAGCCAATAGATGATAAAGATAAATTTAGCGTTATGTCTAAATTAATCTAGTTGCATTTTATTCTTTTTAAATTTAATGCAAAAGAAAAATATTTTAAATTGTTATATTAAATTCATGTTTATTGAAATTGTCTAATTATTATTGTGTACTATATATTTTATATATGTTGGGACATTTGATGGCGATATGCTGCCTCCTACCGTTCAAGATGTGGAGGATATGGATCTAGATGTGGGTGATCAGGCCGAGGCGCCCCATTTATCCAGACCTGGCCCTCAACGCAGGCCAGATGAGATGTTTGGGAAGGACATCGTAGATAGGCTATCTACGATGTTGGGAGATTGACGGGTTTGGCCTGTATGGGTGATGTACATTATGCGGGACCATTACCGTATAGAGGTTTGGAGGATGCTTCCTCATGATATGAGGATCTTGGCGCAACACATTTTTGGTGTGTTTGATATTTTAGATGGCATCAATGATAGTAGTTCATCCTCAAACGAGGGTAGAGATCCTTCGTCGACTAGTCCACCTCCTTCTTCACTAGCTGCTTTGACTAGTGGCGCGGCCTCCACATCCACTGCACCTTCTCCTCATCCCCCACATCCTCCCCCTACACCTTTGACATCTACTCCACCTCCTCCTCCTCCATCTTAGACGTCTCATCCACCTCCTCCTCCTCCACCTTTGACGTCTCCTCCACCTCATCCTCCACCATGTCCTCCTCCTCCACCTCCTTCATCATCTATTCCTCTACTCCTAGTCGACCTTCCTCCTAATTCTACATCATCATCTCCTCTAATGTTGCTAGACCGACCCTTCGATACTACTCATCGTCCTGACCATCCACTAGTTCCTACTTCACTCGTTTCTATTTCAGAGATGCTCAGAGAGGGTTGTACACTTCCTCTTGATGGACCTATCCCAATGTTGGGCACCGGTAATAGCATTTGATCCAAAAAACACAGAAAACTCTCTGAGATATCTAAATTTTAAATCTTGGTTAGGATACCCAGGAATAGCTGTGAAATCAAAAGCATCAAAATCCATATTAACTTGAATAGAAAGAAAAACTGAAAGCTTATGTATATCAAGTAGAGAGTCAAGCGTTTGTTGATCACTTACCAATTTTTCCTATAGACGATCTTTCCTTTTTAACAATATATAACTGAGATCGGGGAGAAGAGTACCTTTAAAATTAACCTTATCGAATACCTTTTTGAATTTTGTATAGGTGGAGTTGCCAGGAGAGACCTGTGAAGTTAGGCTATGAAAATCTCACCAAGATATGAACAAGGGACATACCTGAGATCTTAATGGAGTCGCCAGATAAACCTTCCAAGTTAGTCGAAATAAATTACAAGATTTCAAATATGAGGACGTACCTTGAGTTAATCAAGTGTCGTTATGCCAAGGATGCGTAGATGACTTCAGATAACTGACTTAAAATCTTTGAAACTCCCTGGCAACGGTGCCAAAAATGTTACTGGGCAAACTAGCAGGCCTAGTTCCCAGTAAGCAAATATAAGAAAAGTGATCCAATGTCACCTCGACCACGATTCTAACTTCTTCAGAGCGTTGGAACCTCCAAGGAGAAGTATCCTTAATGACCCTGTAAAACACTAGTGCAACCAAAGAACTATATAATCTACGCAACTTTTGGTTAGACCAGTTCCTAAATGGAGTCAATAACATAAGGATTAATCATTTAATGATAGCATATGCAAATTAGGCAAATCAACGTAGACCATTTAATGGAAGTGTTAGGTCAATCCAAGATCATCACATAAGTATGTATCATAACGATAGAAAATCAATGACGATATTTCAAGAGATACTGCCAACGCGTATCATTAATTAAGTATGAAATAGTTCAATGCCAAGTGTAGAACAGTAGTATTTAATATCATTCACCAATAATCATCAATAAGCAATATATATCATAAGAGATTATGTGATCAGATTCCAGTGTGCATTCAATGACTAAGTTCAAACGATTTTAAATAAACAAGATCAAAGAGTCCTAAAAAAGGGCTATGTTATTCTCCTCAACATTCAATAAGTATTACCATCACCAAATAGGTTCTCAATAGAAAACATATAATTTCCAGATCTGTAAATTAGCTAAAAAATGCACAGAAAACTCAGTAAACTAAATAAAAAATGACTAGCTTAAAAGAACCTAACTTCAAAAAAGGTAGACAAATCGGATCATGAATTTTCAAAATTTATTTTGGTTTTGTATTCTTTTGCAGATAAGGTGCGGCAAGGGAAACACACAGGGTCTGCGAATCTATTTTGTATACCTGTGTTACGAAGGATAAGGTTCAGTGGGGAGATGGAAGGAAACGTTGAAGGTGAAAGAGAAGAGATGGAGGAAGAGAGGGGAGATGAGAGGGAAATGGGAGAGAAGAATGGAGGATAGAGGAGAGGAGGATGAAGGGAGGATATCAAGAGAAGGATGGAGAGGTCGCGGCCTAGGGCAGCAGAAATGGAGGCTCAGATGAGGAGGAGGGCATCAAAATACAAGGAAATGGAGGGTGGAGGAAAAAGGAATAAGGGAAGAGGGAAGGTGGTAGAAAAGGAAGGGAGAGGGGAGTGATAAGGAAAAGGGACAAGAAAGTGGCAGCAGCAAAGAAGGAGTATTGCTGGCAGCAGAGGAAGGTAGATCCGAGGATAGTTGGAGCGGGCCGAAAAAGGAGCGGGATAGCAAGACTGAGGTTTAGCAGAAGGCCAGCGAAGGAAGGGGTGAGGTGACTAAGGGTGTGGGAGAGGAATAGGAGGGAGGCCGACTAACTTGGAAGCAAGGGAGAAGATAAGAGAGTAGGGAAGAATAAATCATAGTGTAGAATAGGTTTGTAGGTTAGGGATTTTTACACGGAAATTAGTGTTTAAACACAAAAATCAGACCTTTTCAATAACTTAAAATTTATAAAAAAGATGAAAAAAACTAATTAAGATAATATTTACAAAATTTACAACCTCGAAAATTTAGTTATGAGAAAAAATATCAACCTAGGGTTTGTTAGGTAATCCAATCTAATCGTAGGGCATCCAAGAGGATAGGCCTCTCCTTGAGATGGTACTTGCCAAGTTTGGGCAAGCCAAAGTCTCTTTCAACAACCTCTAGGGTTGGTTAAGAGATACTTGGCCAATACAAACCTTGGAGACCTAAATATCAAGCTTTCCTTGCTAGGGCAACAAAATATTGAAAATTTAACTTAGCTAGGTAAAAATGTAGCAAGACAACCACCATTCAACCTTAGACAAGCATAGATCCAACATTTAACAAAAAGACATCAAGAGAGAGAATATTAGCTCTGGAGAGAGAGCATTGGAGCTCTGGAGAGAGAGCATTGGAGCTCTGGAGAGAGAGAGCGTTGGAGCTCCCCCTCAACGCCCCCCCTCAGAGTAAGAATTGTGCAGCCAGAGGAAGAATGACATCATCCTTTGTAAAATCCAGGGAGAGAGAGAGTTGGAGCTCTGGAGCATCAAGAGGGTTCAGGAGAAGACCTGGGGTCAAGATATGGCCCCCAGTGCTGAAGAAGAGCATCCCACAGTGTAAGAATAATGGGGGCAGTCATGTGGTCCAATGACCCATCCCTGGGGGGCCCGGTCACCAACCTCAAGGCTTCAAGACCTTTTATGAGGCAGTCAACAGTGCCCTTAAGCCATAGTACCCTCGGGAATTAACCAGAGGATCTGGTCATAACCCCACCTATGAAATGTAGTTATGTCACACCCTCCAAGTCAAAAAAAATGTTTCCCTCTCCCTAGGGTGCATCTCGAACAATGTGTTGGTACTGGTACCATCGTAATCGAGACCACTAGTGTCATGGGGTCTAAAGCATGCTTTTAGGCCTCATGGGTCGTGCACATGGTTCCAAGCCAATACATATGCCTTGCAAATAAAATGTTTTTTCTATGGGTGTAATATGAGTTCCAGCAAGGTTTTACACGTGGAAAATACATATTGTAGTTCTAACAATGATATGAGATGAAAATGAACATTTTAGGGCCTTAAATATATGAATTTAGGTCTCATTAGCCATGAACAGGGTATCAAACTACCACATAATCCTTTTACTTCTATCATTTGTCCCATGGATGTAATATGGGCATGCCTTTAAGGTTTTGTACACTAAATATTAGCCTAGGACTCCTCCATGATTTGAGGATGAAAATGAGCATCTTAATATAGCCTAAAAGATGATTTTAAGGATAATGTTCCATGAATACAATCTCAATCACCACACAACCCATACAAAGTAAATATTTAGATGATGCACGTGTGTAATATGGGCACCATTATGAAATTTATCATCTAAGGGATGGGCCCTGGCTACAATATAATGATGAAAATGATTGTCTTATCCTTTAGGGCCTAAAATAAGCTTTTAGGTTCATGAGGCACACATAAGGTCCAAAAAATCAATGCAATCCCTATATAAGATTTTTTTTGCATGTGAGTATAATATCAACACCTTTATAACATGTTTTGCACCACAAATGGGTCATAGGGACTTGAATGTGGTTTGAGGTTAACATTAGCATTTAAAGGCCTAAAAGATTATTTTAGGGCCCATGGACAATGCAAAGATTCCTAAAAAAACATAGATGCCCTATAAAGGGAGTATTTGTCCCACCAATGAATATGGATTCCATGACGTGGTTTTGTGTACCAAGGATGAGTCCAAGGCCCTAGACATGTTCTAAATATGAAAATCAATGTCCTTTGACGTAGCATATACTAGGGACTATCGGCAATGATAATTTTCTCAAACCACCATATATGCCCTATAAAGAACATACTTGGCCTATGAATGTAATATGGGTGTCATTAGAAATTTTTATCACCACAAATTTTTCTTTGTGCCATAACTATGGTTCAAGGATGAAACCAACATATTTGGGCTTAAAAGTTTTGTGCACCACAAATATAGCTTGGGAGCTTAACTATGCCTCAAGGAGAATAGTAATGTCTTAGGCTGCAAACAGGACTTTTAGGGCTCATGGATCATGCACATGGTCTCAAACCACCACACGCACTTTATGAAGAGAATATTTAGACCATGGGTGTAATATCGGCACCATTACAAAGTTTTGTGCACTATATCTAGGTCTCTAAATTACCTTGAACATGGTCCAAGGATAAAAATGTATTAGGGAATAAAATATGTTTTTAGGGCTCATGAGACATGCATAAGGTCATAAATTAACACACATGCTTTGTAAAAGGAATTTTGGCTCATGGATACCCACGTGGGTACCATTGTTAGGTTTTGCACACCATATAGGAGATTGGGGCTCTGAGCATGGTTTGAGGATGAACATGAATTCCTTATAGCCTAAAACATGTCTAAGGGGTGTTGGCCATGCATAGGGTCCCAAACCACGGCATGTCCTATGGAAGGAATATTTTTCCCACAAGTATAAAATATGTGTCATTATGAGATTTTCTACACCATCGATTGGTCTTGGGTCATTTGTTGTGGTTGGGGCATCACCATCATTGGGTGCTAAGTGAAGGAAGATTTATAATTATCTAGTGTGCCATTATCGCCCTTGTGTGCTAAAATATCAAATCGAAACACTGAATACAAATGCAACATAGTTTTTACTTCAGTTTACCAATGTTGGCATTAGCTCGTCAAGGCTTTATTCTAGGCATCCTCGTAATCATGCATGAGTCCCGAGATTGTATTTGGAGACAATGTGTATTTTGGTTTTCTAATTATGTTACAAGACTATTAATTATGTATTTGAACTTGCTTCCATTTGTGATTTTGATCATGGAATCATTTTGCATTTGACTACTTTATTTTTTGCATACAAATATTAATTGCTTTATGTTGTATATTATCATAGTTTATGAAATGATGTTATGAATTTTTGCATAGAATGTGGTTCAATCCTAGTATGAACAATATTTTATTTACTTATTAGCAATAAGATCCAATTATATATAGAGGACCAATCATCATCAAGATAATCATAGTCATCATAATCATAATCATCATCATCATAATCACTCATCAAAACAAATAAACAAACACTTCGATCCATAAAGAACATGCGATGGAATTTACACACACACACACACACACACACACACACACATGCCAATCTTGCTCAAGGGGGTCATTTCTCATCGTAACGCTCCCGGGTGTGCGTGTCCATCGTGAACATATCCAAAATAGACATATGCACATGTGGGAGTTGAAAGAATCCAAGTCCGCTCGTCGGTTTGGGTTCTGTGCCCCTGGAGAAAATCCTCAAAGTGTCCCTGAAAGGCCACAGGGTGATTGGAAAAAATTCCCGTAGCACCAAAATCATGACTCCGGCCATGAATCTGTCGATTCTAATGGATTTGGGACCTTGGGTTTCAGCTAGGGGACCCCCCACACCGTGCCTCAAATGCTCGAAAACAGTGCTATTGTGGCATCTCAGGAACTAGGGTTTTGCTTAATGAAGGCCATGCCAATCTTGCTCAAGAGGATCATTTATCATCCAAAGGCTCCTGAGAGAGTGTGGCCATCCTGAACACATCCACAATGTACATAATCACGTGTGGAATCTAAAAGAATCCAAGTTCGCTCGCTGGTTTGGGTTCCATTCCCATGGAGCAAATCCTTAAAGTGTCCCTGAATGGCCACGAGGTGACTGGAAAAAATGCCCGTAGCACCAAAATAGTGACTCTGATTGTGAAGCTATCCATTCCGATGGATTCAGGACAACGATTTTCAGCTATGGAACCCCCCACACCGTGCCTCTAATGCTCGGAAATGGTGCTACTGTGCCATCTCGGGAACTAGGGTTTTGCTTAACGAAAGCCATTCCAATTTTGCAAAAGGGGGTCAATTCTCATCCGAACGCACCCGGGCGTGCATGGCCATCCTGAACACATCCACAATGGACATATGCACACGTGGGAGCTGAAATAATCCAAGTTCGCTCATCGGTTCGGATTCCGTGCCCCCATAGAAAATCCTCAAAGTGTCCGTGAATGGCCACGGGGTGCATGGCCAAAATTCCCATAGCACCAAAACCGTGTATCCGATCACAAATACTTCAATTCCGATGGATTCAGGACGTTAGGTTTCAGTTGGGGGACCCCCCACACCATGCCTCCAACACCCAGAAACGGTGTTATTGTGCCATCTTCGGAACTAGGGTTTTTCTAAGTGAAGGCCATTCCAATTTTGCTCAAGGAGGTAAATTCTCATCCGAATGCTCCCGGAATGTGTGGCCATCGTGAACACATCCAAAATGGCCATATGCATGTGTGGGAGCTGACAGAACCCAAATCCTCTCACCGGTTTGGGTTCCGTGCCCCTGGAGCAAATCCTCAAAGTGTCCCTGAATGGCCACGAGGTGCCTGAATAAAATTCCCGTATCACCAAAACCGTGACTATGATCGTGAATCCGTCGATTCTAGTATATTCGAGAGACCAGGATCTATTTGGTGGACCCCCCACACCTTTTCTCAAATGCCTAGAAATGGTGCTATTGTGCCATCTCCGGAACTAGGATTTTTCTCAGTGAAGGCCATTCCAATTTTGTTCAAGGGGGTCAATTCTCATCCGAAGGCTCCCGAGTGTGCATGGAAATCATGAACACAACCACAATTTCCATATGCATGTGTGGGAGCTGACGGAACCCAACTTCGCTCGCCGGTTTGGGCTTCGTTCCCCTAGAGGAAATCCTCAAAGTGTCCTTGAATGGCCACGGGGTGCCTGATCAAAATGCCCATAGCAAAAGAATCGTGAATCTGATCGTGAAGCCGTCGATTCTGGTGGATTCGGGATGTTGGTTTCTAGCTGGGGGATCCCCACACCGTGCCCAAAAGCTCGAAAATGGTTCTATTGTGCCATCTCCGGAACTAGGGTTTTGCTCATTGCAGGCCATCCCAATTTTTCTCAAGGGGGTCAATTCTCATATGAAGGCTCTCGTGCATGCATGGCCATTGTGAATATGTCCACAATGGCCATATGCACATGTGGTAGCTTACGGAACCCAGGTCCGATCATTAGTTTGGGTTCTGTACCCCCAGAGCAAATCCTCAAAGTGTTCATGAATGGCCACGGGGTGCCTGACCAAAATGCCCGTACCACCAAAACCGTGACTCTGATCGCAAAGCCGTTGATTTCAGTGGATTCCGGACACCGAGTTCTAGCTGGGGGACCCCCCACACCGTGCCTCAAATGCTAACAAGCGGTGCTATTGTGCCATCTCCGGAACTAGGGTTTTGCTCAATGAAGGCCATTCCAATTTTTCTCAAGGGGGCCAATTCTCATCCGAAGGCTCCTGGGCGTTCCTGGCCATCCTAAACACGTCCATAATGGCCATATGCACATGTGGGAGCTGATGGAACCTAACTTCACTCACCGGTTTGGGTTCCGTGCCCCCAGAGCAAATCCTCAAAGTGTCCCTGAATGGCCATGAGGTACCTGCCCAAAATTCCCGTATCACCAAAACCATGACTCCGATAGCGAAGCCGTCGATTCTGATGAATTATGGACGTCGGGTTATCGCTGGGGGACCCCCCACACCATGCCTCAAACGCTTGGAAACTGTGCTATTGTGCCATCTACAGAATTAGGGTTTTTCTCAGTGAAAGCCATTCCAATTTTGCTCAAGGGGGTCAATTCTCATCCGAAGGCTCCAGAGCATGTGTGGCCATCGTGAATACATCCAAAATGGCCATATGCACATGTGGGAGCTGAATGAACCCAACTTTGCTCGCCAATTTGGGTTCTGTTCCCCTAGAGCAAATCCTCAAAGTGTCCCTGAATGGCTACGGGGTGCCTGACCAAAATTCCTGTATAACCAAAACCATGACTTTGATCGCGAAGCCGTCGATTCCAATGGATTTGGGGCGCTGGGTTCTAGCTGGGTGTCCCCCCACACCATGCCTCAAACGCTCATAAACAGTGCTATTGTGCCATCTTTAGAACTAGAGTTTTGCTCAATGAAGGCCATTCCAATTTTTCTCAAGGGGTCAATTCTCACACAAAGGCTCCCAAACATGCATGGCCATCGTGAACACATCAAAAATGGCCATGTGCACGTGTGGGAGCTTACGGAACCCAACTCTGCTCGTCGGTTTGGGTTCCGTGCCCCTGGAGCAAATCCTCAAAGTGTCCCTAAATAACCACGGGGTGCCTAACCAAAAATCTCGTAGCACCAAAATCATGACTCCAATCGAGAAGCCATCGATTCCGATGGATTCGGTACGTCGGGTTTCAACTGGGGGACCCCCAACACCGTGCCTCAAACGCCCAGAAACGATGCTATTCTGCCATCTCCGGAAGTAGGTTTTTGCTCAGTGAAGGCAATGCCAATTTTGCTCAAATTGGCATCACTGGAGATACAAATGAGGATACTGGAAGAGTAGATGTCACAATAGTGGCGAAAAGTGGGGATGATATGGTGGGAGAAGACATGGTGGTATGGAGTGGAGGAGGACGTCATGGATGATGAACCCCTGTCGGTTGTACGATAGAGGGTATCAAACGAAAAGGACTAGGGGGGATGTTGAGGGATGGTGCATGGGAGGGCAATCCTGCATGGAGGGAGAATGATGGACGAATGGAAGGTTGTGGACGAAGAGGGGAAGGTGGAAGGAAGGGGGGGCGTGGACGAATGGGAGAGGATGGATAGACATGGGGGCGTGGATAAATTGAGGAGGATGTTTATATGGGGTGGCATGCACGAGTGGGGGAGGATGGATGGAGGGGGGAGTATGGCCAGGGAGGGGGGGCTGGATGGAAGGGAGGGGTTGGACGGAGGGAGGGGTCTAGCTAGAAGTGACGGGGGGGGACTCATGTGAGAGGGTGGAAACATAGGACTAAAATGGGGACCTGCAGCTGTTGGTGGCACCTACATATACATTTGTAATATCACAATTTAGTAAACAAACAATAAATTAAACCATAGTAAGTCGTAACAATTCAAATTAAAAGTGTGCTTTTAACTACACATTGTACCTGTGTATATGGTGATCTTCCAATCCCTGGCAGGGATGGTTGATCACCGTAGTCAGGGAACACCTGTGGACACCAAAATGCATGCTTGTTATGAACATGTTAAATAAGTCATTATTTAGGCAATCAAGATATTCAAAAACATTGTATGAACTATCAACGTGTATGCCATAAATATAAATACTTAAGTAATATAAATGACATAAGTAATAACAATATTGTGTGAAGTACTGAAAATACCTCTGTGTGAGGTGTCGCAATTTCAGTTGCAGCTGCCATTGCTGCATCTGGGTTGGGAGATCCTACGTTCTCCCATGTTGGTGTATCAGCTCTGAATAACTGTACATTGAAATAATAATTTAACTCAAACAAAAATACTTTAAAAATACTTTACAAGTTATCAAGTAATGATTGAAAACACATTAAAAAAATTGTTGACCTGATCCATATAACAGCCCTGAATCGGGCCAAGGAAAGTGTGCCCGCAATGGGGACAAAGATGTGGCACTGTCCCCGTCGAACTGGAATGCCCAGCATGGCTGCCATCGATCACGAATCTATCCTGGCCCTGTCGTGAAGGCCCTGCACTTGGATCTCTATCAAGGTCACCCGACCTCTCCACTGTAGTTGCTGCTACAAAGGAGGTGTGTCTTAGGAGTCCACGTGCAACATTCCTCATTGCCTCCTCGATCTAATCAAGCATTTGGGGTAATTGAGGTGGCTGGGGAGAGGGGTTGGGGTCGTGCCTAGGAGCTGGTGGCCCTCTCAGTGGGTTCCTCTTGGCAGCAGGTCGATCTTGGGCATAGCCACGCCCAACACCCCATAACTCGGTTATGTCAAAATAGTTGACATGTAAACCGAGGAAAAACTCAGGCCACAGCTGCCGAAGGAAGTACTGTGGAACATACCTATTATTGCAGGGAGGTTTATCGTACACCATGAACCACCTCTGCATCCAATTGTCCCTCCACGGTTGGTAATGACACCAATCCATGCAGACACGTGGCTTTCTAGTGTTCGATGGTTCGTTTGTTTTTGGATCGGTGAACATACTGTATAATTGAAATTTTGTAATGTTCAAATCTTTTATTGCTTCCTTGGAAATTCCCGTGGAGTAATACTCCCGCATCCTAGCTCTAAATTCAGTCATGTCGATCAATTGATGATGTGCATGGATGAGGGAGTCAATTGAGCTCTCAATTGACGTGGTAAGAGACAATCGAGATGGTTCCCCCGAGTTTCTTAGATCTCGAGTGTGCACTCTCATTTCATTTACATAATGGTTAAGGTCATCTTGTTCAAAATTTTGTTCGTCATTTGGGTTTTGTTCACGGTTTTCTTCGACATTGGGTCCAAGGTTTGGGTTTTCTTGTATTCCACCGGACTCGGGTTTAACATCTTGTTCACTCATTATCTTAGTTTACAATCTGCAATTGAAAATTGGTTCATTGTTTTAAAAATTTGGGAATTATTAACAATTAAATAAACAAAAAAAATGAAAAAATTGACACAGAATGAATAAAATGAAAAAAAAATCGATATTTACCTATCAATTGATGCATTGATGAGTTTGTGGGTGAATTTGGGGGGTTTTGGAATTGATTTGGCCTCCTTTGGTCGCTCAATTGACGCGCACGTGGGGGTGGAGGTCGCGCTCGGGTCGCTCTGGGGTCCAAATAGCATAATGGGGCATTCTGCTCTGTTTTTTTTAACAAGGACATGTGCGCACCACCGTAGCGTGCACGCTCCAATCACGCGCACGCGCTAGGAACACACACACGCCAGGCACGTGCACATGCCTCGGTTCGGTACCGTACCTAGCGGCGCGTGCGCGTTGTCTTAAGTGCGTACGCGTAGTTTTTTTTTGCCGCTAGCGCATTCCCGTTGCAACGGATTTGGGGACCATCTTTGTGTGCCCGCCCTAAATTTTCCTCCCCTTCATTCATTGTGGTTCACTAGAAATGCATAATTTTTATATTTTATGTTTTAATCCTTTCTCCGTAAAGAGAAACATAAAATGCCAATACTGAAAGGAGCAAATACTGCAAGCATAAAGCCATCTTTTCCATCTTGCATATTGGAAACCACTAAAATATACTAGAATAGAAGTATTCTAAACAATGGTTTAAGATTAGATTACATATTTTCCATGCCTTCATTTCAATTACCTTACAAATACTAATGTTGGCAACTAGAACCTTCAAGACTCTGCTTACAAGTTGCATGATAGTGCATTATGGAGTACAATCAACTTTATCTCAAAAGCTTGCCCACATGGTTATCAACATTATTGAGAACTCCAAAGAATACAAAGCTCTTGTGCCTTCCTCTCTGAGGAGCAACCGAAAATTCTACCCCTGAAAGAAATAGATATTATGCAAGCTTGTCCATCTTGCATATTGGAAACCATTAAAACATACTAGAATAGGAGTATGATACAACAATGGTTTCAAATTAGACTAAAGAAAGAATAGGTTTCAAATTAGACTAAAGAGAGAATAGGTTCCAAAACAATTTATGCGGAAGGCATGGCTTGCCAAGAATTGGAAATGGAATAGAAAAAACATCACATTTGTTGAGCCCATTTCTAAATCACAAAAATGACATTAAAATGTAGTCGAAATTGAGGACAAAATTAGCGAACTTTTGAACACTACAGTTATGCAAATAAAGAAAACTAAATTATATTATAAATATTATTATAAATATGTATAATAATATTATTATATGTATGAGATATATTATAAATATTATTTAAACAGTATTATAAATATGTATAATAATATTACCTCATACATTCATTAATATTATTTAAATATGTATGACATATACACTAATATAATCCCTTACTAACTTTACAAATATTTTCAAACTTCTAAAATATGCTCAAAATATCCTATTTCTAATCAAATTTCCTTTACTTACTCTTTTAAAGTCCTGAAGCCCCAAATTTGGAGTCTCATTTAACAAGGTGTAATTGTTAGTTTGTAACCACTATAAAACGAGTTCCAAGGTACCATTACATGAAGTTTGTGGTTTTCACACTTTTGTTTTGAGGTTTTATTTGGAAGGGGTAAATCTCATTCAAAAGAAATATGACACTATTATTGACGACATACACAATCAAAAAATTCAATGAATTATTCCTATAAAAAAATTAGTGAATCTTGTTTCCAATTAACTTTCCGATCTAAAGTTTTGAAATAGTATATCACATTTTGCCTTGCAAGCTTGAAATATTATTTAAATATTTAAATAATATAATTAATTGAATATTATTTCCTTGCAAGCTTGAAATGATTTGAAAAAAAGAATGTGGATCTCGATGAGACTAGTTGATGCATCAACTTCTTGATAGTGAAAATTTTGCATACAAACTTTGTGTAGAACATTTCTTACCATAAAAAATATTAATTCGTGCTCTCATAATTGAATATTCTATAATATTATAAAAATTAATTGTTGTTGTATGATGGTGTAAATACACTTAGAATTGATAATCACCATCTTTTGTTGTTGCTTTCACTCATATGCGTGCCTAAAACCTCCTTAAAACTACACAAATTTGCTCTAAGTCTATTTAGCCCTAAGAAAAAGACCCCTAGTACTGGTGAATTGGGTCCTAGGCAATATATAAAACTAAATGAGTGTGACTTTGATAACCAATACCTTTTCAAAGCCTTCATAGTTATTATGCTTTTAACGTTAATTTAAAACGCAAAAGCACGTAGCAATGGCAAATTAGAAATATGTACTATTTAAAACATTTAAAATAAATTGATTTTTTATACATTATTTCTAGAAAGCCCAAACTAAAATTTTCTTTATAAAGACAATAATAATGATATTTTATAATGTTTCTATAAATGCAATAAGATATGAGACCATAATTGAAAAACAATTGTGTGAATAATAATTATATTTTATATTGTTTTTAGAAAGATAAAAATAATAATGACCCAAAACAGAAAACAATCATTATATACATTCCCAAATCGCGCCGAATGACAGGGAGAATTTGGATCCAAAAATCCATTCTCGCAGTGAGTAGCCAAAAAGACGAGGCATTTGCTTCCCACCCGAAATTTTCGAATTCAGTGCCTATCAATTGCCATTTACATTGACAAGACAATGACTGCATGGGGTAGTTGGGGATATATTGAAATTAACTCCGAACATGTATGTAATTAGTAAACCTTTATATATTGCATACTAATTAGTGTTATTTGTACAATTTTAGAACATTTATGTAAATAGTAAACATTTATATATTGTATATTGATTAGTTTTATTTGTAGAGAACTCAAATTTAGCATACTAGTTAGTTTTATTGATTAATTGTGTGGATTATAAATTTTTTAATTATCTATTAAATTTAGATAGAAACATATTATTAAAAATATCACTAACCGGGTAGGAAGCGAGTTAAATTGTGTTTAAAATTTGAATTAAGTAGTGTTTTGAAGTGTTTTAATCAGTATTTTGAAGGTATAAATGGATTTAGCAGTCAAAAATCCATATGAAACCAGCTAAATTGTGTTTCAAAATTTGAATCAAGTAATGTTTTAATCAGTGTTTTGAAGGTATAAATGGATTTAGCAGAATCAAAAATAGCTGGATACCTAAAATCGGTAAGTTAAATTTGAATAAAGTAATGTTTTAATCAGTGTTTTGAAAGTATAAATGAAAGTCAAAAACCCCTTAGTACCTAAAACCCCTAAGTTAGACAACTATAACAACGATTTTACAAAATTTCTACCTGATTTTCTGAAAATCCTACCAAATAAATCATCTTATTCCAATAAAAATCGTCACAGTTTTAGACTAGGGTTCTTTATGGAAATTTGATTGATGTAAAGGGAAACCACAGTTTCAGACTAGGGTTCTTTATGGAAATTTAATTGATGTAAAGGGAAACCACAGTTTCAGACTAGGGTTCTTTATGGAAATTTAATTGATGTAAAGGGAAACCATTTTGTTGGCTCAGCTCCGCTCTTTGTGGATTCACATGAATAAAACAGACAAAACAGTTTCTTTCTTTATCATTTTTAATGGCTACACCAGAGTAATACTAAATCAAAATCACTGAATAGAATGAATAGCAATTAAATATAAAATACTAAAAGCAGAACATAGATTTTCTTCAATATAGAATGAAACAAAGAGGGCTTATGACACACCAAAAGAACCTGCATATATACATAGAGATAGTCAGACAATACAAGATACCGATATCCATTATTAATGGATATCTAAGTGTCCAAGAAAACGAAGAAAAATACTTTGTTCCCAAAATACATCCATTTGAATCAAATCTATACCTTCTATGTACCTCTATCATTTGGGTCATTCTGCTCTTCTATCAGTAGATCAGAAGAAACTTTATAATTACACCAAAGCAAGCTTTTTCCGTAAAGTTACTAAATCCGAATTTAAAAGCATTAATATTTTAGGTCATGCAAAAGCTGGGAACCAAATAAATATGCACATAGAAGCTAATTCACCATATAATTAAATCATCCCGGTCAAAGGGCAAACTGCAAAATGTCTCTTTAGCAAAGCTAATTCACCATATAATTAAATCATCCCGGTCAAAGGGCAAACTGCAAAATGTCTCTTTAGCAAAGCACAGAGAAATTCTAGCGGAGCAGACAAAAATATATATCGATTCCACAACAAATTACGAAATCACCAAAACCCTAACCATAAGAGCTCTCTGCACGTTATACGGTAACAAAAAAATGGTAAATACTTAAAGAGAGACATTATGAGCGTCGTTGATAAAAGTTAACGATAGGACGAAAGGACAGAAAACACACAGAAAACAAAAAACACAGTCAGGCATATTCAAAGACAGAAAACACACAGAAAACAAAAAACACAGTTAGGCATATTCAAAGACAGAAAACACAGCTGAGCATATTCATTGCCCCTTCTGCAAATATTTATAGATAAACCAATACAATATAGTTGGTTGTAGTGATCAAACAGCTAGCCATCAAACATAAATGTTTACTAATGGAATTGATCAAAATAGTGAACCAAAATAGAGAAGGACTAAATCAACTACTACTCAACTAATTAATATGAACCGATAATAATGACTGGTAAGATTACATCCACTAACAGTTGTCCCACGAGTAATCAGAAGAAGAGGAGGACACAGCATCGTCCCAGTCATCAGGAAAAGAGGGGGCCGCAGCATGGTCAGTCTGATAATCAGAATCACTTGGGTGGGGTACAAGGCCATCGAGCAATCTGCCGTCATCCACATTTTCCGCGGGAAACAACTGAGTCTTCTTAACCCGGAACGTGATAGAGAGGTTACGAGCTTCCGCGTCGTCGCTTCGTCGCAATGATCTAATAGCCGCCGCCCTTGTTTTCTTCATTCTCTCCTTCAGAGGCAACCCTTTGCTGGTAGCGATGTCACGAAGTCCCGGCTCCTCGCCCTGAGTCTCGTACCCTGAAATGAGCTTCCGAATGGCAGCGGCGTAGGCTTGGTCCTCCGAATAATATACTCCCTCGACTATGGAATACATTCGCGTGTCGTCACTGTCAAATCCACATTTGACAAAACCCTCGCTCTTCATCAATACATACACGGTGGTTGGCGCAGGTGCTGCAGGCGCCGGAAGAGGTGGTGGAGCCGCTGCTTTCCTTTTCTTTCCTGCGGCAGAAGATTCATTACGTGGAGGGGCATTCTTTCTAGCGGCGGCGTATGGCAGTGGGAGCTTTGAGGAGACGGAGGATTTGTCTTCTTTTCTTGGCGCCATTTCAAGCGATGACTGCAGCCTGCAGGTAACCCTAAACGGGAAGAGGAATTAACAGTCTCTAGACAGTCTTCGATTATAACATTAAGGATATATATGGGCGAAGACGGGGAAACTTCACGAAGAACCTTCAAACCCTTCACGATCGCCATTAAACCGCCTTGTAACACGTGGACCAACAGCGTGTCTATTTGGACCACGTCTTTTCTCAAGAGTAAGTTTATTTAATAGAATCAGTTGTCAAAATTGAAGAGTTCCCCTCGTCTTTTTTGAAAGAGTAAATCTAGTGAACAGTCAGTGGTCAAAATTGTAAGGGTTCCCCGGTTCAAGCCGGGGATATAGGTAATGTTTTCAACAACTCATCACTCTGGTTAGTTCTAGGTCATGGTTACCTACCTAATGGTTATTGAGAGTCGAATGGTGATTAAGGAGTTAACACCAATAGTTTACTATTAGATTAAAATTAAAAAAAAACTAATCATTTTTCATTAAAATTTTAAATATAATTACTGTGGAAATCTTACTCATTATTGTAGTGACCCAATGTGGAAAGTGTTTCCAAAAGTTTTGGTAATCATGTTTTATTTTATAATTTTTTATTAAAAAATAATAGTCATAATAATAATAATAATTAAGTTTAGTGGATTACTTTAAATGAATAATTGTTATGATGATGATGATGATTGCCTTTAATGTTCATTAAGACCAATCTAGGTCTATCATACCTTAAGAAGACAGAGATTATTTAGTTTTCTTTAAAATATGATTTCTATACTCAAAAAGTTTATAGAGGAGTGTCCCAAGCTAGCTATAGTTTTGGGGTTCTAGAAGGTTAGAAAGGTTAGTGCCACAACAAAGATTTTGAAACCGAGATCTAATGTGAGTAAAATCCGAGCATTCTAAGAGAAAGTGATTTTCATCTTCCACGCTAAGCATAGATGGAAAATTCTTTTAGCCCAACACGTTTTAGGGGTTGTCCAATGCCCACTTTCATTATGAAGCTCATGAGAGTTCGTTCTAATCTTAGCAATTATAATTTTTTTCTTTGAGCTTGTTAAGATAAAAAGATAGTTTTGATCCTCAAGATTAGGGTTAATGATCTCTTTGTAATACAAAAGTTTTCTTTTTATCTCTAACTCTTCTTTGCACCACATTTTCTCTTTGAAGGTAGAACTAATAATGTTATTAATGTTATCAATATTTTGTAGAGTGGTAGTTTCATTAATTCTCCAATGATTTAACCAATGCGTGGTATCTTTAAGCCATCGCCGCTTGAGGCGAAAGTGCTTTTGGCTGGAGTTAAGAGCAATTTTATGAAGTTGGTCGTCTCCTATATTGTTTAATTTGTTCTTGCACATTAAGTATCTAATCATAGCCATGCTTTCAATGGGGGAGAGCCCCGCTTCTAAGAGGAGAATATGAGAGGGCGTGTTGCTCTTAATTTTAAGATTATAAGTAATAAATCGTTTCTTGATTTGCTCAATTCTTCTCCGAGACTCTCCGGAAATGTTGCATCCCCAAGCTTCACAACCATATAAAATAACGGGAGCGATGGGCGTTTTAAAGAGGAATTTCTTTTTGTCTCACATCACAAGCTTTGTCAATTTATAGTTGTTTTCAAGGCCGAAGTAGGATTTCCACCCTCCATTTATCCTCTTCTTAATGCTATAGTTCTAGTTGAGCTTGTGATGAAAGTCAATTCCTAAGTACTTGTAGAAGGTTACTTCCTCTAAGATTCTATTGTCATAAGAAAAATTGTCATAAGTACCTTTATTGGACTTGATAATCATGACTTTTGTTTTGTCAGTGTTAACGGTTGTGCCCATATTAGTACAGAAACCTTTGAGAATTCGTAATTGCTTCTCAAGATCATAAGGGCACCTTGCCATAAGAACGATATCATCAACATAGAGAAGTAGCATGATAACTATTCCTGCCAAGGTCGTACCTGCACAACCTGCCTCTTCTAAACATTCTTCAAGCTTATCGTTGTAAATGCCTAAAAGGTTAGGGAAAGGGGGGCACCCTTGCTTAACTCCAATATTACAATTAATATCTTGCGGCCATCCTTTAGTGTTTTTTAATTTTGCAATGACATTCTCATATAACCTTATAGTTGCAGCCCTCAACTCGAGAGGAACTTTTAGCTCTTCTAATCTATTCTGAAGGTTATATCTAGGCACTGTATCAAAAGCTTTCAGAAAGTCCATGAAACAACAAAAAATGTTGGATTTATTATTACGACACTCTTATGTGATGATTCTAAGCATGATGAGGTGGTATGTGGTTGAATGACACATTCTAAATCATGCTTGGCCTTTAGCCCTCTTTCCTTCATTTTCTAACCATATGTTAATATTCTTTTCAAGGATAATGCCATATAACTTAGCTAAGAGAGGGTTAATCATAATTGTACGATTATTAGAGGAGTTATCTTTATTTATGCTTTTAAAGATAAGAACTATAAGGCTATGAATCCAAGGCTTAGGGAAATCATGCTTGACTGCTAAATTAAAGAGATTATGAATATAAGGGATGATAACATGTGCTCCGATTTTTAGGATTTCTGCTTGGTACCCTTCAATGTTTTGAGCTTTTCCATTAGTTAGGTGCTTAATCCCAAAGTCAATGTCTTGTAAGGAAAATACTTACTCTGTTGTAAGGAGGTTTTGAATGTTATCCACGACATCGGAGGATTCGTAAAGCTTTTTAAGATACGAGTTCTAATCCTCCATAGAAATCTTATTATTTTCTTTAGTTTTACAAGTTAAAATTTGTTTCCAAAATTTCTTAGGAGCCATCTTAGATAAGTGTAAAAGTTTTTCATGTCTTTTATTTACATAGCAAGTCTTTTTCCTTTAAATTAGAGCTTTGTACGTACTTATCTTGTCGGCTTTCAATGACTCATCAACAACTTCTTTAATTTCTCTATGTGCATGCTTACAATCGTTATCATACCAAGGGTTGGTTCTTATGTTATGCTTTTTGCTAGAGATTTCACAAGAAAACTTGTTAATGGCGGGGGAAAGGGAGGTAGTCAAATTATGATAGAGATCTTCGATATTGTTGTTGTTAGAAAGAGAGAACAAATTCTTCGTTAAATCATTAATAAAGCTATCGGTATTATTTCTATCAAAGATCACGTGCTTTTGGCTTTCAGAATTCTCCTCAATGGACTCATTATGTATGGTAAGAATGGGGGTTATAATTAAAGGCCTATGATCAGAGTCAGGCTCGTGGTCATTTAGGATGTCGAAATTTATTATTTCATTGTATAAATGGATATCGGATATGACATAATCAACTACACTACTTCCAAGACCATGAATGCAAGCCATCCTACCTGAATTTGGCCATTTCTTTAAGTCGTTACAGATTATGAGATCTTAAGCACTACAAAGCTTAACTAACTCAGAGACGAACAAGTTTTCGCTTAAATATTTAGACCTTCTGGTGTGTCTTCTAGCTGAAATAAGGTCTAGAAATATATCTAGATTAAAATGTATATCTTAATTTTGCTATTTTAAGAATTATTTAACAATAATTAATTATCATAATCAAATAAAATTTTAAATAAAAATCTAAATTATTAAATATATGGAGACTCTTCAAAAATTAATTAATAATAATTGATTCATAAATATATTGATTATAATTAATTATTTTTAATAACTAATCGTCCCATAGACATCGTTCTGGTTTGAGTGGATATAGGAATTGATCGTTGTGGTTTCAGTGGATATAGGAATTGTTGCTTAGTAATTAATTCATTATTATGTCCCGCACGGGATTACATATGAATCGGTCCTTCATATTAACATCCCCATATATGGACACATTTTTCTATTGGTTAAAGTTGTAGTTTTTTTATATTATTTTATTAATTTCCAAACGCGAGGGAAAAATACACATTCAAAGAATTAATTGATATAAGTATCAAATGATATTTTATGTATCGTGCTTTTTTAACAAAAGATCTTTGCTCAAAGCTAGGATATGGGTTAAATATTTTATTTAATAATTTTTTATAAAAAATATTATTAATAATAAGATCACTAATAAATTAAAAATAATTAAGTTTACTGGATTAATTTAAATGATTAAATGTTATGAATTAGAATTATTAACTAGCATTTGCTCCTTGAGGGGCAAAAGTGAACGTCCGTAGGAAAAGAGGAAAGTTAGAAGGAACAAAAGCAGCGAAAGGTATTGGTAGGAAAAGAGAAAAGTTTGTAATAATCTTAGAGCACAAAGACATAGGCAGTCAACCCATAACAAAAAATAATGTTAAGTTCATCAACACAGTGAGCCAACTACAATTGCTTTATTTCTTCATGTTTCTTTCTTCTCATTGAGGATTTCAAGTCCACAATAAAAACTTTACATCCTTCTCAACTATGTAAAGGCGAACAGACTTGTCACTACATGAACTAATCTCTGAAAATTACTAATAAACCAAGGAAAGTAACTGGTTATCAATGACTCTCACCGCATCAAGGATTCACATGCCTTCTGACAATATAGATAGTTCACAACAAAGCACAATAAAAATGCAGACTTACAACACAATAGGAGTGGTGAATCTTCGTTATGCTTGCTTCAAGAATGGAAGATACAGTGGGAAACCTAGATATGTTTCTTTCTTCTCATTGAGGATTTCAAGTCCACAATAAAAACTGTATATGCTTCTCAACTATGTAAATGCGAACAGACCTATCACTATATGAATTAATCTTTTGAAAATCACTAATAAACCAAGGAAAGTAATTGGTTATCAATGACTCTCACTGCATCAAGGATTCACACATCTTCTGACAATATAGATAGTTCACAACAAAGCACAATAAAATGCAGACTTGCAACACAATAGGAGTGGTTGTAACTCTCAATATAAAGGTTGTATTTATTCAACGTGGAGGTAGATGAGGAGAGGTCGCTTTGCTTGGTTGCTTTGTTTTTATGAATGTAAAAGAGAGTACACAGTTTACAAATCAGCTGAGATTAATATTTATATCACTACTGCTTGGGATAATCCATTATGAGCTTAGCTTGAAAAGCCATCGCCACCAATGAAACTGAAGAGTGTTGGAGGGGACCCTTCAGGTTCCTTAATTGTCATTAGTTACTTATGTGATAGTATAGTTAAAGAAGAAGTTGGAGCGGGTGCAACCGCTCCAACCACATGTAAGATGTATAAATATACCTATCAAAGATGAATAAGATAGTTGAATGCATTCTGCTCATCCCTTGTCTTGATTATATCTCTGTGTATGTACTTACTCTCTACTTGAATACAACATCTGGTGTCGTTACCGTCTTCTTCTGGTCTGGGTGACAGCAGCAACAGAGGGAGCCAGTTCGAACCTGCAAAAGATCGTGAGGAGAAAAAGGAGGAATTGTTGAAGAGTTTCCTGTGTGCAAGAGAAAGAAGCTGATGGGAGCGATCAAGAAACCTGCAAGAAATACTCAGAAATGATGATGCTGCGTGATCGAATATGAAGGAAATCGTGAAATATTCATTGAAGAATCCCTGCAAGAATAAAAGAAATCAAAATGTTCGTCCGATCAGTAATGTGTTGTCACCAAAGGTGAGTAAAGACTGCCATGTGTTCTGCAAAAAGAAAAGTGAGATACCCGCAAGAAATTGAGGACTGCTCCTGTGTGGATGCCTTGGCGAAAAGAAAGTTAAAGCCTGACTTCGTTTTAGTGTTTAAAGCATTGGTCAGATGAAGACTTCAACGGAGACAGTAAAGAAACCAATGAAGATCCGTTGATGTCGACGAAGAAAATGTTGATTCAAATCGTGTTATGCGGCCGCTTGGCATGAGGAAGATTTACACCAACCTGTCGACCTCAGAATCCTTCGACGATTGCAGTCTTCCCACTATTCCATCTAAGAAGAAATGACGTGAGCACATATCTTTGCTGCTTTCCATGAGATGAAGAACCTTCAATGATTATGTTCATGGAAACATCGTCTACAACAGTCCACTCCCCTACCGAACAAGAATAAAGCATGACCAATATGTCTTTCCAGCTGTCGAATTGAACAATAAATCGTATCGACCAGTTCCAACTCAACGGTACCTCACCCAAAACAAGTAGAGAACGTAGCCATTCCATACAAAAGGACAAAGCACCTGCCAGTTCATAATTTTATAAGAGAAGAGGCCGACAAATTAATGAACAAGCGTCGCCTTCGAGAGCTTGCTGCAAGAGGAAAGAGAGTCGATAAAAGATTGACTGTGCCTGGCTGTTCATGAAAGCTGACAATGGGAGAAACTGAAGCAATATGTGACGTGGATGGGTGATAGCTGTGCGATCATAAAGAATTGCAAGAATCTTTGAACACAGTCAACCACCGCTTGGACTAATTTTTCGTTGATTTTATTATCAATGATATCAATAATTTGAATAGTGATGAAGTATAATGACCATGCTGCACATTCTGTCGACATCAACTAACACTATATCGGCATCTGAAAGGCCTTATCATCCGCATATGCTAAAGCAGCCCACCGACGTTTGGAAGTTATACTCTACGGGCATCGCATAAGGCACACTGTCGACATTAAGCAACACTATTAAATCATTTTATTTTCGATCATATGTCATATTAGTAGTCGGTGGCTTAACATTCATGTTCAAGGATCACTACATTAGTGAAGCACCATTAAAGAGAATGGCCTATCAAACGCCGCCACCTTCGTGAAGTTTAACTTGTCGGAAGGTTTTCCAAATATACAATGATGGACTTACATTTTAATGGGTTCGACTCAAACATGTCGACATCATAATGGTCGACGTCAATCTTAAAGTATATGGTCGAGTCGACAAGTTCGTTATTTTAGTCGCCAAGTCATAAAAGTGATAACTTTGGTCAAGTCATTAACATTTTATATCTTGTAAAATATGGTCAAGTTAACATATGGTCAACATTAAGTTATGTAGTAGTTTTTTTTTGGATATAGCAAAAGTTGTCTATACTACATATTTTAAAATATGGTCGGGTTACCTTATTTGTAAAAAGTGGTCGAAACTCAAAATAGTCGAATCATTGGTTGATATTGTAAGTGGTCAAGTCTTTTTATGAAGTTGATGGTCAAGAGTCGACCTTTTTGTATTATAATTTTGTAATTCAGTCGGTTTCTAGCCGACTCAATAAATCATGTCGAGTCAAGTAAGTCATGTCAAGTCGAGTCAAGTCGACCAATATCAGTCGGTATCGATGACGAGCAGTAGCGACACATTCGAAACTTACAGGAAGCCTCATGACAGCTGAGTCTACGAAAAGCATGTACTCAAGCAGAAGGCATCTATACCACACAGAGAAAGCGCTTCACGTTTAATAATGACAAAAGAACACTTAAATTGATCAAGCCTCCCAGTACTGACACACATAAACATCTATTCAATGTCATTTCAGGCGTTTTTCAGGCAATTGGTGAGTTGGTGCAATGGCAGAGCGTGGAAGCCCAGATGCTCTTGGACCGTGGAAGAGAATCCGATAGGAAGGTGAAAGGGGTAAGCGGCTCGATTGGCCACTACCAGACTGCTGACAGAGACTAAAGGAATCATAGTTCATGGCTGTTCATGTTTTCTTCGGGACAAAGAAAGATTTTGAGGTGGGGGAGATGTTGGAGGGGACCCTTCGGGTTCCTTAATTGTCATTAGTTACTTATGTAATAGTATAGTTAAAGAAGCAGTTGGAGCGGGTGCAACCGCTCCAACCACATGTAAGATGTCTAAATATACCTATCAAAGATGAATAAGCTAGCTGAAAGCATTCCGCTCATCCCTTGTCTTGATTATATCTCTGTGTATGTACTTACTCTCTGCTTGAATACAACAAAGAGCATTGAACTAAAAAAGTAGTAAAATATAGCACTGTTACAAAAATATGAATAAGAATTTAGGTTTTTTAGAGAAAAGGAATCCCAATAATATCCATTGAAAAGTACACATTACATATAAACATTTCTACAATAGTTTCTCAAGAAGGGAAATTTGTTTTCATTGACATGAATTGTTTGATATTGTAGATTTGTTGAAAGAGTGTTTTTTGACAGTTTGAGACTTGCATGCTTGTGCCCAGAACAGTTCCATGAGTGATTCCTTATCTATCAACAACTTATCTACTTGAGTCTTTAATTCATTGGCCTTGTCGTATGGTGAATAATTTGATAGGATGTGGTATGGCAGTATAATGCTTTGTCATGTTATTTTGGAATATTGTTTAATAATGATAGCAATAGCACTTTGAATGAAATTTTGGCTTTCGAATGATATTAAAGTGATCACATTGATTTATAAGTTTGACTTGAAATCGCTTTAATTTAATGATTTTAAATTATTTTTGATTGGTTATGTCATGATGATCAAAATCCACAAACATTTAAGAAGACTGAAATCTATTTCTTTATCATTAAAATTCCTTTTGATTGGTTATGTCATTAAGATCAAAATCCACAAACATTTAAGAAGACTGAAATCTACTTCTTTATCTGTAGAATAGTAATAGTTTGAAATGTTCAAAAGTATTTAAATATGCTTGACTTAATCCTAATTATTATAAAAAAAATCATGCTTTGAAATTTCCAAAAATGATCTCCCAACGAGTATAATCGACCACTCGTTTCCACACAAATGCCACACTCGTCGTTCTGAGGCAGTTGGCATACCTTATACTCACTCTTTCTTCAGCGAAGTGCAACAAAGGAGGGGCATCAAGCAGCTAATTCATGCAAAATTGGACCCTATCCTCGGGACAATGAATAAAAGAGTGCAAGTGTAAGCCATTGGGACATTTATTTTTATTAGAGATTTTAAGAGATTTATGATATCAATAACTAAAAAATGCACATCAACAACAATTTGATGTTTTTTTTTAATATTTTAACGATGTTTCAGTTTGTAGTATACTAATTTATTGGTAGTATATACTAATTTATAGCTATAAATGACAGTGTATGCACCAAAAAAATCATTAACCTGAAGAATGAAATTTTGTCAACAAAATAATAATTTAGATAAACAATATTATTAAATTGGTTTATACAATATATTTTTATACATTTATTTATTCTTCCATTAAAGAAGAGTGACAGCATAGTATTAGGTGATACTCTTGAAAATTGGACATTTTCTTTATCATAAATAATAATTATTTGACTGAGCAATATCAATATAAAATATAAAATGCATTTATCCAATCAAGGTGAGATAGGAATTGCCGGGCACGAGTTGGAAGATGATTTTCCTGTGCAAATGAAAAACTTGGACCATCACGTAGGTTAGAAGGTTTATTTGTTATTTGGACCATCAATTAGTCTGCAAGGTTTATTGCTAAGCCAGAATGTTCTAATTTGTTCCTAATGATTATTTGCAAATGCGAGCCTATTTAATGTTCTGTTTGGTAGAATCCCGTGCATTTATAACTGGAAATCAAACTCGTCGGGAGTCACATTGGAAGACGAAACTTGTGTTTCCCACTTAAGATGGATGGCAGATGACTTGAATTTTTCATCTTCATTTGCCCCTTGAGGGACTCTAGTATTGAATGGTTACATAAAAATATTGAACTAAGACACCAATTGAAGCAAGGCATTAATTAATATGGGATTGGATGGATTTTTGCATCATATAAGGATAAACTTTCATATCCATAGCACTAATAACGAGGAAATATCCAAGGAACAATTCCATATCCATATAAGTCACTGTGGTGAGTGCCTCAACATATAAACTTGAACTCATCTTTGGGGGGTTTGCTCCTTGGTTTTATCATTCACTGCATTGAAAGGAAATTCCCATGCACATGGAACTTCCTACATCGAAAGGGTATATGTGCATAATCGATTGGTTGAATCCATTGTGAATCTTGGTGGCTTAGGCATATTGCTTCCAACAAGGCTCAAGAGATGTGCATATATATGTAAATATAAGCATATGTAGTGTATCTACCTAAGTTCGTGGCATCTAAGGCCTTGAAAAATATTCCCCGAGTTTTACCTATGCCTACCAGGGTGTCGTTTTCCCAGTACTCTAAAGGCAACGAGTCAAGCTTGACTAAGAACAATGCATAAGTAATGTCTTCTTTTTCAGGGTAAATTGTTTCAACCTAGTTTTTCAATATAATCCAGTTGAGTTGAAGAAGTATGAGTCATTATCAAAAGTTGAATTTTTGTCTTCCATATTTTAAAAAATTACAGTGAGAATCCCTTAGATCTAAGGCAGAGGTTATAATGCCCTCTGGGTTTCCATCTCGTATTGTTCTATCCCACAAGGGATCATTCCGAAGGCCATAGGCCCAATTTTTTTTCTATTAGAGCGTAATCCTTCATATATTGAATATTTTGGCTTAGACAAGTGGAAGTGATTTCATACCTTGGTACTATCGATGTTTTTGGTATGCACTTTCCTAGTCCTATGGTGGCTTTCCTATGATGAGAAGCTCTGAATTCCTTCATCATCGACTCTTTCCCATTGAGTATATTTCCTGCACCTACCACTCCTTCAATTAGTTGTGTCTGTTGGTTGTTTACCTCTTGTTGACGATTCAATTTTTCACCAGTTAAGGAGAGAAGCTATCTAGAAGCAACAACATCTCTAAAGGAGAGGGGCAGATCCATCCCTTTAATTGATTCCATGGCGATCACAACTTTGGCTACCTAAAAGGCATCAAAATAGAAACCCTAATCGCAAATCAAAACCCTAGCAAAGCATAACAATTTTTCACCTAACAAGAGCATTACTCGATTATGCTAAGTAATTTTAATTCTTATGTTTAGTCTATATCCAATATTATATTTTCACTATAAATCATTGTCAATGTTCATGTTTAAGATACAATGATTTTCATGGATACTAAACCATCAAGGGGTGGGAATAATGAAATTTATATATCCTTTCCAAGGCAAGGAAACACCCCATTTCAACAATACTTGAAGTATTGGAATTATCATAGAAGTTATAGCATTTGTTTCTAGTTTTGATATGATTTTTTATTTCCTGTTTAGTGACACCCATTATTTTCCAACTCGTAATAATATATAAAATAATTTTCAAACTTTACCTTAGTTGGAAACCTTCAAATATATGTTTAATAAATTTCTAGCTAAATGTATTGATGATTGTCACTTAGTGCATTTTTTAAATGATCCATTTCACTTATAATGAACTCTTGAAAGAAAATATTTAAATAAATATGCAATGGTGGTGAGTTCAAGTCCTTTTTACACATGAAATCACTACAGGGAATAATTTTTAATTGATGCAGGTGGATTTTTGAAATTAAGAAAATTTCATTGCCTTTGATACTTACGGAAGTAGAACAATTGCGAAGATCTCATCTAGATGTTTCCGACTATGTTTGAATTTTCTCATTTGGACTCCGTATGCAAAAGTTATGCAATTCTGATGTTTTCTCTCAATAGGCAAAAATTTGGCAAGAGTGCCACATTGCACCATTGAAAGGGTGAGACGTGGCAGTCGTACATGTCGCTAATGTGGAAGTACCTCAAGATGACATGTGGCATATAGTTTGTTGAGATGGAAAATCTTACAGCTGAGTTGTAATATGACATCATTCACATGTTGACTAATCCAACGAGGCCACGTGGTAATTCGATTGGCCTTTGATAGGTTCTCCTTACCAAGGAAAAATTGGAAGTTGCGGGAATTGAACCCACAACCTATTGTTCACAAGCCACACACCCTTTCTGGCCCACCTACGGTTTAGTTCTTACCATGATATGGCACAACTTCTATTTGAAGTTTGTTGGAGTTGCATTTGGTGGTTAAAAGGGGCCAAGGGCTTAACCCTCGACCCTAAACCGTGCCATATGGTTTTGGAGTAGTTAGGATGATATATCCATTATATGACTTGGCAAGGAAATTGGTTATGGTGTTGAACATGTTTGGGGCTCGGTCTTAGTGGAAGCACTATCTTTGGCGCTAGATTCAACAAATATTCGCCATTTGAATCATGCACATTAAAATGAATTTGGCGGTTGGCCACATTTAGTGGACGTTGAAACAACACTTCCGATGGGGTTGATCCCATGGTTATAGACCATATGTTATATTTGATGGCGATTTTCATGGTTGGCCACACTTAGCACCATTTGGTTGTTTATTACCGAGTATGCCAAAGTTTGATGGATGTTGGAACAATATACCATGGTGGTGGTTTTCAATGGACTTATTTAGGCCATGGTTATGTTTGTTTCCATGAGAAGTGGGGGTGGTTAGGACCACCATGGTGCTATATAAGCACGCTTACCAAGAGCCAACTCAACATGGAAGACAAGTCATAATGTAAGACACAAGTACAATGGGAAAAGTCACTCGAGGCGAAGTCACAGACAAGTCACTTGCAAAGCCGAAGCATTTGACACCAAGGAAAATCCATGTGGATTGAATAATAAAGGCTGAGGATCAAGGGTCCAAGCGCACCATGGAGATGGGTCGACAACTTGGATAAAGTATTGATATGCTTTGAAATCACGTGTCCCTTTTTAATTCCTTTTAGATGGGTATTTTATAGTTCTAAACTATTGGTAACCCATTATATTATAGTGCTTTATTTAATGGGCTCTCCATTATAGTTTTCTTGATATATAAAACTATTGAAACCTAGCACTTTTAAAGGATGCCAGATATATATATTTTTGTTAATGGTTTCCATATAATTATTAATGGTAACCAAGGGAAATAAGCATTTGGATTTATATGGTAGAGTGAAATCATCGATTCCACCACTTATGCATGGTTTATGGCACTGTAAGAAAGATAAATTTTTGGGAATTTTCATGTGCACTTGACTATAGCATCTTCCACTGAGTGCTTGTATTCGAAATTTTGACTTATCCATGTGCACACATGTTGTAGTGGTTTTGAGACCATAGATTCTACCACTTGTGCACATTTATTGTGACTTGAAGATGAATGTTTCCATGTTATAACGGCCTTTGTAGCCACTTATTTGTGAGAGGCATTGTTTTCTTAAAGCCTATTTGGAAACTTTGTAAACTTGTCCAAGTTTCATAATCTCTTTGGGACATGAGGAAGCCACTTATGCGTCATCATTGGGGACTCCATCTGCCCTATAGAGAAGGCACTGATCTTTAAGCAATTCGCCCTCCTAGGGTTTTGAGCATTTTCCTGTTCTGGGACTTTTTCTTTTTGCTTGTGGAATTAGACACTCTCATATCTCTCATCAAGCAAGTAATCTAAGGTGTTAGTAAATCTCTATCTTCGTCTAAATCATTATCTTGGGCATCTTTAAGTTTTCCCATTCAAATCATTTGTGTTACAACAAGGTGGACTTTATGCATCATCATATACATTTTCTTAGTGCTTATGAAATCTAATGTGCAGAAATGTGTGTCCTTCCTGCCAGAATTTCACAACCAGCATTCCTCCCCTTGGGAGCTGGAGAAGATTCTCCTAATGTGTGTCAAATGGACATAGCAACCAACATTCCTCCCCTTGGGAGCTGGAGAAGATTCTCCTAACCATGCACTCTAACATCCGTTGATTCTCAGGATCCACCTGTTGAGCAAGCCAATCCTTCCACCTTTAATCAATGAGTAAAATATGGCCTACATATATGAATTGAATGTGTGATACAAGGAATGTAATAGCATCCCTATTGAATTGGCATCATAGGAACACACACGCAACATAAACTCTGCTACCACATAGTTTGCATTCTACTTAACTGCGCATTATGCTATGAATCTCCAGGCTAAGGATGGATTTAGATGTATACAAAAGTCTAACTCTTTTAATTATATTCCTGAGAAAATATAAAAGTATAAAACAATACTAGGAGCTATCAATGGAAAGGTAGATATGGAGGTGATTGCATCTAAACCTGAGCTTGGTTTGCACCTCAGGTTGTTAAGCTAGAAAATGAATACTTAACTAATGTACAACACTTGAAGTTGTCAATGTAAAGATGGGGTGGGAGTGATTCCATCTGCAATGGAGTTTGATATGCACCTCATGTTGTTTTTTGAAAATGAATATATAAGGTGCTCTAAACCCTAGGGTGAGGCTGAGTCATTCTTAAAGTGGGGAGCTTGAATAAGTGGAGGAGCATTAGCTAGACATGTCCTTATATCCACTTACTCACTTGACGAATTAGGTAAGTGGAATACAAGGAAATATTTGTCTAATGTTGTAACTAACAAACTCATTTCCAGACATCCAATTACCTTTCCATAGCTAGGAAGATAATAAGAAGAAAACTACATATATTGTGTGTATTTTTATTGCCATAAAGCCAGGTGCAAGACCTTAGAAAGATTTGAAGTTTGCCCTTCAAGTTGTTGGATCTCAATCCCAAATAAATTAAAAATATATTATATTTGAATGCCCATAAACCTTGCAAGAATATTGATATGTTTATTTTTATTTTCTTATGACAGCAAATAAAATACAAAATTATTATTTTTATACTTAAAAATAAATCTCAAGATATCTTATGCTCAAATATCAACTTTGGATTCTCATACTTGGGGAAGCAATAGATAAAAAATACATAAATGAAAGTAATTTAAAAAAAAATTAAGTATATAAGGGACCAACCAAGATATGGCATATCGACCAATTTTGTACATACCCGACCCTACATATCAACTTCAACCAAAAAGCATTACAACTTGTATATGTCGAACTTCGACTAAAAACATCAACTGACCATTTTTTTTAAATTTTTGACCATATGAAGAATCGACCATAATATAATTTTACATGACGGTCGACCACTTTTTAGAAATAACGTTGGCTTGACCAAGAGGTGGTCCACCACAATTCACCATCGACTCAACAAATTTATGATATTAACCACTTCAAATATTCTGAAACGTCATGCATTTAGCACTCTATAGCTCGCATCAGTTTGTTAAATATACCATCTTGTCGACCAGACTTTGCAGCATGAGAAGACAGACGATCATAGATGTGCAACGATATTCAATAATCAAATGCATCTATCATCAACAGTTACATTATTTGATGACGCACATTTGGAGTCGGGCTTGACTATCTTGGTCGGGGTCTAAATCGACTCTCTCTATCAGAGTCTCACCCATCCACTAGTCGGAGTATGGCGTTGTTAGATAGTTGGTTCTGGCTGACAATGAATCCACGACCAACATCCATCATCCATTCTCGACCAGACTTGTCGGATGCTCCAGTTGCCAAGTCCACTGTCTACAGGATTTGCTTGCACAGTCAAGTGCTCTTTCCAACCGACCATACGCATCTCTCTTACCAGTCGACCACGCTCATTTTTCTTGATGTAAATAGTCTCTCTTGAAATGAGGTCTTCTGACAACAACAATTGTAGATTTGTCGAAGAGTATGTTGGAATTTGATGGTCAACTTCGATAGTCGTGATAGGTGAAGAACGACTCTCTTCTATCTTCAATGCTGACTATATTCTAATGGTCTCCTTCGGCGGTGAATCCTCTTGTACTTTGAATGGTCAAATAGAGGCATAATCAACAGGTTCCTTTAGTAAAGATGGTAGTATTTTCCATATGTCAACAAGCAAAATTTCTCCCAGACTTAAGCGTTTGGTCTTCGACATTGCTTGATGTGCGACATCTTCTCCGGGGTAAAGCAGTCTTCTTTGATTAATAGTATTTCTATCCACGGAGAGCTACTCCAAGCAACACTATATTCTTTTGTGGACTGGAATATTCAGACCATATGAACAATGAATCCTCGCTGGTAGTTACAGTTCACAAAACAACGCCATATCGACCAGGAATTCTAAATCAGTGGACTCAATTTCCCATAAAATAAGCACACCATTTTCTAGCGATTTAAGTATTTTTCTTCCACGGGCAGCAATATTCAGCAATGTCGATGCTATTTCTAGAAACCCAGCTCAAAGAAATGCCTTTCGATTGCTTATCCATATTGATCGTCGATGGGATATTTTCTCTAAATGATATGCTTTCAATTGTCTTTCCTATTCGACCATTGTGATAGCCCGTGTCAAACAACCTGTCATCAAGTCTGACCATATTATTGACTGGATGTTGATCAACGGAGACCTGATGTTATCGGTCAGAACTTAGTGATTTTGAAATTCTGGTAATGTTTTGAATATTCAAATCATTGACCACCAAGTTTGCTGACTATTGACTAGTTGCTTGACGTAACTATCTGCATTCATCTGTGTTATGATTCTACATGTTCTTATCGACATTGGCACTGTCTTGGAAAACTGATCATTCATAGCCACTGGTTGTTCATATCAAAGATATTAAGACATTCGATTTTATACCGACCAAGCATATATTGTTTGAGGGAGATAGCCTGTCGAGCAAGCTTTCCATGTGACAAGTGACACCATAATCAATCTATGGGTCTCGCTGCTCTGCTATATGACCTGCGTATTATTGCTTGCAAGGGGATATCAAATGATGCAACCAGTCGAATGGATTGGGAAAAAAAAAACTGTGTTTGAAAATGGAGGACTGTGCCAAAGCAATCAGCGTCCGACCACTTCAGTCGATACACAACATTTGAAATGTTAAAGATATTAAATGACTTTTATCCATGGCCTAAAGCACCGGAAAATATGCCAACTTTACAACTTGTCGACCTCAAGTCCATGTTATGCACTAAATCCGACCAGCATTTATATCAACCAATGTAATTTTTTGACTTGCTTTCTTCTACCATGTTGATTGCCGACTAAGAATATATTCGAAGTTTTATTATGAGTCGAACATCCAGCCAGTCGACCTTATCAGCATCGACCCACCGCATCGACCTATAAACATATGTGGAAGCCGACCAACTGTTTATTTGTGTGTTCAGTCGATCGACAGTTCGACCAAAGCAAGCTTCTGACTGGCAATCGACTATCTTCGACCAAAAGCACGCGGCGACTACACCATGCCGACTGCAACATTCCAAGAACCTGTTCAAGGAGCAAGTAAAGAAACCTGCAAAAAGAAAGGCATACGCTCTTCAAAATAGAGCAAGTCGGCTCTTGCCTTCAACCAAGCAAGCATGTGTCGACGGTCGACACGACCAACCTTACCATCATGCCAACGGTCGACGGGTATATATAAACACAAATATTTTTTGGAACAAAATTATAACTCCATACCTTGTAAAACAAGTCGTCGGGCAGTCTGCTAATAGTGAGAATATCTTGGCCAGAGTCGGCGATCAATGCTCCAAGGTTTCTAATTTCAACAATGTTGAATTGGCAGTCTATTGAATGGTCACAAAGGGGGGAAGGCACTTCTTCATGGCAGCCAACTCCCTCATCACGTGTTTCTCGACGACCAGCTTCTTCTTAGAAAGGTGGCTCTCACGAGGCCTCTTGCACAGTACCCTACATAATTTGCTCTTTTTTATGGCCACATATCTGGCTATTCTTCACCTCGCGGATATCCAATTCGACAAGTTTCAACTCGACCAACCCCAATAGGTTCTGGTTCGACAAGTCTCGACATGTTTCGAGTTTGGCACACATACAACATTTCGATGGATTCGACAACCTTCGACAGTTTCGTGACATCGACCTTCTGCGTCAAATGTTGTTGGGATGTCCAAGTTAGAAGAGCTGCTAGCAGTGACAAATGCAAGACCAGTACCGCGCGACGTGAAGGTGGAAAACATAATTCCTTACTCATCTATTCAGAACAACGAATTTCGCTTTTCGAGTCTCCAAACCAACTGAAAACCTGGAAGCCATACTTTGGACAAAGTTTTGTGTATTCAAATTTTAGAGGAATTGTTGTGTGGTGACTCCGTGTTTGATGCTGAAATTCCAATGGCTCCAATGGTTCCAATGGCCTGTCGGAGCTTCTGTTTAGTATAATTGATTTATAATTGATCTGGCATGCCAAGAATTTACAGAATCACGTTGTGGTAAGGAAGCATTTTCAGACTATTTGCAAGTAACATTAGTTCGGAAAATTTATGTTTCCGTTAATAAATTCTCCACCGAAAGCACCATCCACATGGCAGGATTTCATTCGCTCTATGAGCGAGGAATCTAGCCGACGTGGAAGGTTACGCTTCTCGTTGGTGAATGCCTACGACATAAATATTATATCTAGATTTAAATATATATTTTAATTTTATTATTTTTTTATATATAAAATTAAAAATTATTTAATAATAATTACTTAATATAATTAAACAAAATTTTAAATGAAAGTTTAAATTAATTATTCTAAATTAATTAAATATATGGAGACTGTTCAAAAATATTTAATTCATAATAATTAATTCATAAAATTATTGATTATAATTATTATTCTTAATAACTAATAGTTGCATATAAATCGTTCCTTTTTTAATGGAAACATTGCTTAGTAAAAACGCGGGAGTTTTTTTTGGTTCAGCGTAAAAAACGCTGGAGTTATTACCGAGGGAAAAAATGCATTCAAAGAATAATTAATATTAATTGACATAAGTATTAATTGATATTTTATGTATCACGTTTTTTAACCAAAGATCTTTGCTCAAAGCTACGGTATGGGTTAATGGCTATAGCCATTAAGAATTAAAGGGGCATATTGTTAGGTTCACTTCTAAGGGCCAATGGGCATACAAAGTTAGAGAGTATGGTTTTGAACTTTTGGTGCTAGGGGTTAGTTGTTACATTTTAGGGGTATAACGGTATATGGTTATAGTTATAGGAGTTATATGGGATATGTGTTTTACGGGTTGGAGGTTAGAGGGTTTAGTGATTATTGTTATGGGTTAAGTTTGTAGGAAAGAGGTTATATGTTAATTGATGTTGGTGGTTGTAGGTGTTGAGGGAATGGAAAATTTTAGCCAAACATTATATGTTTGGAAATTTAAGAATTAATAATATTCATCAAAGCTTAGTGGTATTCGATGGATATGAGTTAGTTTTCTATTTAGGTGTTCGGCATAAGGGAAGAGTATCGAGGTACTCTACAACCTAGTATGAGGGAGATGTTGTCACTTAATGTACATGACAGCAACAAAAAATAACAGTAAAAACTTTTGGATAGTATGTGGGGTCAATTATAAATTTTACGCAAAAGCTATAACAAATTAAAACCATCATAGATCCATCTTAAATCCAGATCTATCAAACACCAAGAGGGATCATATTTATTGACGTGTACATTTTTTTTATCTTAACTTTTTTAGACATCAATAAAAAAATTTACATATAAAGAGATTTGATCCCTCTAGGTGCTTGGCACATCCGGATTTAAGATGAATCTATGTTGGTATAAGCAATAGAAGATAAGGGTTAAAATTGTAAGGAGTTATGGTTTATAGGGGTGAGACATACCATGGGTTCTATGGTTTGATTTTGGTAATAGTTATTATGGAAGTTACCCACTAAGGTTCTATGTTATAAGGGTTAGGGATTATATTTGTTAGATGTTCATACTATATTATATATTATATGAGTTAGGGGTTGAATTAATTACGGGTGTCAAAGTTAGACGTTAAGGTGACACACATTAGGGGTTATATGGATTAAGGTTTTATGGATATATTAGCAGAGATATGGCTTATTGTTAGTAGGCATATTGGTTTTTTTTTGTTGGCAAGTGGTAGTACCCCCTGACTAGCAGGGTTCGCCATTGGATGAGAGACCACGAACCAGGGGCATCTAAGCCATCAAAATCACTCGGGGATCGCACCCGGCCTGGACCGCACCAACCCTTAACATGGTTGGATTTTAGTATCCGCGGGGTTTCGAACCGACAACCTTTCCGCTTAGGGGTGTCTTAACCATCACCCGCCACCGACTGTTCTACATATCACGGATATTAGTAGGCATATTGATAGAATGGTGTAAGAATCACTTATGATTCACCACATAATGTTTCTCTCCAATCTATCAATCAATGTCAAATCTAAATTTAATGAATCAATGAAAACTAGATTCTTTATAAAAAATGTCAAGGCCACAAAGTTGTGTAGATTCTAAATGTTGTTTAAACATATAATTATGCTTCAAGAATATATAAATAATAATGAGATTTTGTTTAATTAATAAAATAATTATAATTAATAATAATAATATTATAAATGATGATGATTGATTAAAATAGCTTTGAGCCTAACTTATAGAATGACCTACAGTTAACTTGAGGAGATACATCAACCTTATTATACTATGGATCCTTATAAGTGTCTCTCCATTTGGGCGTCTCCTTGTGTTAAGGGCTCCCTGTGACATGCTAAGGATGGGGATCGAGTTCCTAGCCTTAGAAGGACTTCTTCTTTTGGTATGGAACCTTTGGTTTTGGCACATAATGTGGTTAAAAGTGTTGAAGCGAGTATGCATGCATTGAATCTTATGTATATGTTTTGTAAGCAATACCTAATTTTGGATTGGTGGGTGGGACTAGGGTTTCCTCTTCAAGGGAAGGTGAAGTATGTGCTAGTTACAAGATTGAGCTATCAACTTGAGCTTAGGAGCCATGAAATCAAAGGTTATGAGACTAGTATTGGTTTTGTTAGAAGATATTTAGACTTTAGATTCTTTTTCTAGTGGGGGGTGTCATAGGTGAAACTTTTCCTCGTCTTGAAGGATTTTATGAAAGGAAATATTCATTGGTTGTAATAGGTTTAGCTAAGGAAGGTGGTTTTATGGTTCAGAAGGAGAGAAAACAATGTGTTAAGAAGACATATATATGGGTGGGTTTGGTTTTAGGAGAATATATCAATATTAATGAAGGTGAAAATTGTCAAAACAGACAATGGTGGGATTTTTTCTTGATCATCGTATGGTGGATAAGAACTTGAAGGCTTGGTTATTGGCTAGATGGGAGCCATTTATAGGCTATTTCCTAGATGGGTTTGCTCAAAGCCATGTCTCCTACTCAGCAACTTAGCTTCTATCAATTTCTACTTCTTATATATATATATATATATATATATATATCCGACTAGGCTCAGCCTAGGCCAAGGCCAGCCCCAATGCTGGATGGAAGAACGATTTTCCTACCATGAGAGGTACCCAAAACCAGGGTTGTGTGAAGACAAGGTCCGCCTTGGACTCCCCATAGCCGACCTTGTTTCATAGTGGCTCCCATCCCCAACCCCTCCCCATGAGGTTTTGAACCCATGACCTAATGGGGACTAAACCCCAGACAAACCATGTGAGCTACACCTCATGGGTATATATATATATATTCGAAGGATAATTCACGGCGACGCAAGTATCTTAAGTATTAATACTGCATAACATCAGTCATATTCACCTTATAACACATGATTATCGTAGAGAATGAATATCCAAATATTACCTACTTACCAATTAGTCTAAAATGACAACCTCGATACGATACTTAGGGTGTAAATCTTGGAATTCTCAATTCTCCACTCGAAGAGTTAACTTCTTACAAATTAAAGGCCACATCAACAACTACCCATTACAAGTAATTATTCATGAGTTATCATTCATCATTCGATATTGTTGGTTGTTTAGTCGTGGTCTCCGTTATTGTAATGCCAGGTTTTGACTTTATCACCTGAACTATCATTACTTGTTTGTATTTGATTGTTATTCGTTTGATGACACTATTGACATATGGATTTTTATTATTTTGCGGAATTTATATATATGTGTGTGATGTTAATATTATGATTTATGTTCATGTTTTGATTATGTCTCTAGCATGCAAATTTAATAAATGATGGGTATGTGGATACCAAGTTAAAGTTATATGTTGAATGGATGGATATGATACCAAGTGCATGGTACATAGAAAAATGATTTGCGCTATTGTTCATTAGTAAAGAAATATGTATACATGTCAATGATTGCAAGATATTCTCGATCTTGTGTTTGGAGACTAACCTACAGTTTAAAAGAGCTAAGTGGTAGCTGGGTCCTACAAGGTGGTAGTACCTCTGGGACATGAATTCCAAAAAGATAAATGGTATGCAAGTGATGCATTATTGTTTAGCATGAATATTGTGTTATTATCATGATGTGTGGGTAGGTGTTGGGTTTCAGGAAACTCAACTGCCCAAATTGGTTATTCCGTGACAAAACCTTAGTACAACAGTCGCAACGCATTCACTATGTCGATGTATATATAGTCCCTTGTTCCATAGGAGGGGTGGATGCATTACCCACCATTTATCCTCCGAAACCCGGAGTCATAGGAGGGATGCACTACGGTGCGCTCTCCAAGGTGTGTGATGATGACTAGTGGGTGCTTGCTGGGGAAGCTTGGTTGATGTAGTTAATACTTCCGCTTACAGGGTCTAACTAGAGTTAGGTGATGTAGTTTACGCTCCAGTGTTGATCCGGATGGATATCGGTGGCCACCCACCTATTCCGCTGGCTCAAAACAATTTCCCATTTCGGCAATTTTCTAGTAATTTTTCTACGGTTTTTCGGGTCCTAAACTTCTGAGACCATTTTGAGGCCCTAAATGATGTTTTTTTGCGATCCATTTTCTAAATGTTATATTAATGTTAAGATTTAGCCGGATATTTTGTATTGTATTTCTCGGATAGACCTTTCCAATGAGCTATCGAGCTCCCCAAACGGAGATCATATGTAAAAGTTATGACCCCGGGAAGTTGATTGTTCAACTAACCACCTTGGGGCCGCAAACTTTATGACGGTTCATCTTCTAGGGTTAGGTTTTTGGATGCTTGAGATTCTTTCCCTCATGCTTATGATAAATAGGACCTTTCGGCCTCTTTTTGTATTCATCTTGGCACGAATGAGCATAGCTGTGACATCTCTTCTCAGAGATAGCTACCGCCATTCTAGCTATTGTATTTTACAATCTGTTCTATTTCCACTATTTAATAGAATAGGTGTTTACTGTATCACTCTGTTCTTTGCAATATATCTCTGTATATGATTCTATATATGCTATCTAATTTCATTCCTGCATAAATTCGGATCAAGGGTATTCCAACAGAGGAAGGATAGGATGTGGAAGGTAATTGTGAATTAGGTAGAAGGAAGTAGGAAGATAGGAATGTTGTGGAAGTTTTAAAGGGAACCATAATTTACTATGTGTATTGAAAACCTTTGCTTGATTATTTTGTTGTAACTCAGTATATTATGTTTGTGTCATAGGTTATTATGATCTGAGTTAGTGGCTAGACATTGCAAATTCATGTTTAAGTATGCGTCGACACATATTAACTTGTGTGATTATGTGTGATGTGTGGTTGAGTAATATTGGTGTACGTACATGATGTATGTAAGTATTACCTACGCTTACACAACTCATCTACATATGTTGTATGAATTATCTATTATACTATTAGAATATGTAATGGATGCATTGTGGTTATTAATAGTCACGTTATAATTACTATTGCCTATTTAGTTATGAAATGATACTATTACATCAAGCTATTAAAGAATGGTTAATTAATGGTGATTAGGGTTAATTATTAATTATGGCCAATACAGGTGAAATAATGTTAATAATGTTAGTTAGTGGTTAATATGACTGTTAATAACTTGGTCAATAAATGTTAATGATGTTAATAATGCTAATAAGATTGTTATTAACTTAATTGTTGAATGAAGCAAGTCTTGGTTACTACATGTTAAATAAGTGTTAATGATATTAATTAGTTCAATTGTCTGGTTTATAAATGATATTGGTGTTAATAATATTAATTAGATTATCATTAACTTGATTCATTAAAATTAATTGTGTGATAATAATGTCAATTAATGTTACTGAGATTATTATTCACTCAATTAATTAACATCACTGACTAAGTGTTAATGATGTTAATTAGTGTTACCAATATTATTATTAACTTGAGTAATAATTGTTTATTAGTTTTAATTATAACTAAGGTTTAATAATTGAACATGGTACTAGGTGAATGAGTTATGTTTTAGTCTTGAAATAATGTTATTTAATTAATATAAATATCTATTGATCAAATTTTGATTATAATTATTTATAATTGTGCCTAAAAGGAATGTCGGATGAATTGAAGGGATGATGGTTGTGTAATAAATAAGTGTTGAATACACACACACACACACACACACACAAATATATATTTTATGGTTTTGACAGGATGTGACTCACATAGTAGGTGGAAAATCATTTAAGTAGTGGATAAGGTAGTAAATAGGGGAAAGGGTGGCGATAGGAAAGGGTATAGAGAGGAGGAAAGGGATTTTGGAGGGGAATTCTATCAGAGGGGAGAAACAATAGAGGAGGTGTGTTTCTCATTGTTTCAAGGAAACATTGAACTGGTTGGACTAGTTGTAATCGGGTTTTGGGCTTAGGGGTCCAAGAAACTGTGTTTCTTGGAGCTAAGAAGTCGGTGAGGCTTTCCTAATTGGCAAGGTGGCAAAACCTGTTTGGGAAGTTGAGTTTTTTGGTTATGGGAGCATGGATAAACTGGTGTACCTTGGTACCTTACATGTATTTTGATATTTTTGATATGTTATTTCAATTTTATTTCCAGAAAGTTAAATCATGTACATGTTGTAAGAAATATTTATGAGAAACGTTTATTGTACTTCCAACTATTATCTTACAGCTCTTACCTTAGCATCTCTAAAGAAATAGAACTTTGTTTATTTTCACCTGCACTTAGAAACAAAAACAATAAACAAAAAAAATTAACACAATAGTAAACAAAAATAGTAACACAGTAGATATGCATAGAAGTAAGCTAGAACAAAATTCATAGAAAGACTAAATAGAACCAAGATAACTTAGCGGAAGCGAAGACATGACAAGATGATAAATTGTATTCAATAATATGAATTAAGGACATGGACAACTCCTTACATTTACACAATCACAATGGATGAAACCCTTTCCTTACCCAAGTAAGACAATCATTTCTAGCTTTTATCTTGGTGCTAAATTGTATATTATAATTATTTTTTTATAAATGTAATATTTGTTTTGTTCTTTTCTTGCTAGGGGAATCGAAGATTGGGGCGGGGCTTGTAATCGTGTGACAAGAGGTCGATTCCTATATGCTACCACTATACCCCTAGGTGCACCCACACTGCCGCTACAGAGGTGTAGATTATATTTGAGGTTAGAACTCGAGACGTCACAAGGAATGCCTTAATGATATTTGAGGTTTAGGATGATATAATAGCATTGCAGATGAGAAATTGAGTATTCATGACTATAACTACTTCACAACGGTTCTTGTACAATGGTGTATATGCACATTCAACTATGCAAAAGCATATTGGAGTTTCTTGTGAACTAGAAATATGCAAGATTAAACCAAGGATGGTTGAGTGTTTGATAACACAATAACACTACTGATGAGAAGGGATATTTGAGTCGGAATATCATGTTTATGTTTGTTAACAGGTGGACAAACATATTGAATTGATATGCCTATATTTGTACAACTTGTATTTTATAAACACTCATAAAGAAAGAAGAAACTAATAGTGATTGATGGCACCTCAACCAGAATGCATGTATTGTGTTTATCATATTTAGAATTATAAATATGGATTGTAGATCTAAGGGTTGTGGAATATTTTGCTAGGTTAATTGAGTATCATATGCAATTACGAAGGAAACAATGACAATGAATGGGAATATGGAATAGACTAGTAGATAAAGAAAATGTAGATCATAAAATTCATGGGTGAATCATCCTTGCGGGTGAGTGCATGCATGTTTGGATGAGTGACAATCTATGAACCAAAAACTTATGTGTAAATACTAGGAATAAGTGATGATATTTCATTCACAAAGAATATTTTTAGGGTGGAATAAGATGTTCCATCATGTGGATTTAACATGTGGTTCATAATCATGGCAATTATTTCCATGTGAAGGGAAAGCAAGCTCCATAATTGAATGAGCCTTAAAGACAACTGGGGGTAATATATATAATGGAACTTGAGGATAGCATAAGATGACAAAGAAATCCGCTATAATGTGAATGAAAAATAAGGAATCCGCCATAATGTGAATTAAGGTATATGAACTTTTGGGTAAATTTGCTAACCAAGGTTGAAAAGTAAGGGTAAGGACTTAGGTTAATACCAAATAGGGTCATCTCCCCTTAGTATGACAAAGAAATCTGCTATAATGTGAATGAAAAATAAGGAATCCGCTATAATGTGAATTAAGGTATATGAACTTTTGGGTAATTTGCTGACCAAGGTTGAAAAGTAAGGGTAAGGACTTAGGTTAATACCAAATAAGGTCATCTCCCCTTAGCCCCATTTCACTTCTCTCAATTGCGGAATCATAGCCCTCCTCTTTTTTCATTTTTTTGAACATTACAATTATCATGTATTTTTATATTATATTTAAGTATAGATATTACATTTTATTTAATCATCCTAAACCATTTGTGTCCAATTTCTATCATTTACATCATTACATACATAATTACAATATTGAGTAAAAAAAAAGATGACACGCTTTACTGTTATCTATAAAACCACACAAGTTAAGGAATTACATTGCTTAATGGATGCTAGCATTAGGTGAATAAGCCAAATATTACACCTCATCCACACTTTGAAACAAAGAACCTTGTTTTTGGAGAAAAATGTGGAGAAGATTGAGCTAATGAAGGTTCAATGCTTTTGAAAAAGCATTGTGCTTCCATTTTATAACCACTTGAAAGATAACGTTGATTGATCTCATTCAAAAATAAAACTTTTGGTGATGTGAGGCCATAGTTTGGAGAGTCCAATTGCATAAAAAGACGTTTGAAGTTTGAAAGGAGAAATAAAGTCATCTTGTTGCTTAAGAATACAATATAACAATAGCATAAACTAAGGAACCACTTAACTTAACTTACTATTGGCTCGAGTGAACTTGTGGTCAATGAACACCGATAGATGTAATCTATGCCTCAGATACAATGCTATACACTCAAAGATATCGAGATATCATATAATTTAATGACATTTCAGTAGATAAGTATATGTAAAAGATTCATCGTAACCGTACAAACAGTATTAATGTGGACTGCAAGCGAGAGTGTAAAGGTGAGAGAAGCACATATGGATGATCACAAAGGTACATTGGAGTATTAATGAATCTAAAGACTGGACGGGACATTTTCCAACTTTTATTTAAGACGAGTACAGAAAAGCTCGCTCTCCGAGTCACAAGCCTCATCTCCTAAATGATCGCCGTCAAACGGGGATATCATACGTGGGATTATATAATGCTTTGACTTTTTCGGTTATTTCGCCGAAATCTCGCCACAACTTTTTTTTTGAAATTACATCGTTTAATTTAGGGTTTTCAAAAACTTTTAGTTACTCAAATTATACAATTGTTTAGACAATTCCGTTAAGAAATGGAATGGAAACCCTTAGATTTTATGCTTTCACCAAATAATGGTGCATACTACGTCGCTAATCGAGAAGAAGACTCACTTCGCGTATTCTATTGTAGGCAACTGATCAAGTTTAAATAAATGCTTCGAGTGGTTTGGAAATGGAATGGAGCCTATAAGGTTTTATGCTTTCACCCAATAATGATTGCGTCCATGTGAATGGAGGTGCTAAATGTAAATGTGGACAAGTCTTTATACATACAATGCATAAAGAACAAATCTTTAAAGACACGTAAAGCTTTTAAAATTTCGAAATAGGGAGAAAAAAAATATGCATTAGGTGCTTCGTTGATAGAGTAAAATCAAGTTGTTTGGGTGGTTGGGAGGAATGATTGTTGCCTTCCCCACCCACATTCAATTCTTGTAATGACACGATGCTCTTGTTGAGCCCCTATTGTGATGATTGTATTTCTGGACATACCTTGATTCTCTACCTGGAATAGCAGGTGTTGGCATTATCCTAGTGGACTAGCCCTCTAATAAACGACCAACCACCATTAAGAAAATTAAGTTTGAGTTTGTGTTATGTATGCAAATACTTCATTTTAATCATTGATCTTTAGAAATATTATCCAACTTTTTTTCAAACCCCCTTTTTATGAGAACATTAATTTACGTGAAGGGTTAGTCAATTCTTTACCACTAGCATATCCACTTAACTTGTGGTTGGTTAACACCAATAGTTAAGGTTTATTAAACCCAACGTTTCGGACTTCCAAGTGAGTGGGGTGAGCTTGAACAAGTTATATGTTATTTGTTCTCTATGCGTAGTTATAATCACTCGTTTGTTATCAATGTATCAACTACCAGCCTAGATCCAGATCCTAGGCTCTATCAAGTGCCGAGAGGGATCAAATCCCCCGAGGTGCAAACCTCTCCTTGAATAGCTCCTTGAGTGCAATACCCGAGCCACCTAATCCTAAGCTCTAAAGTCTCTAGTTTAAGTCTCATATTTACTTTTTACTTTGTATTATTCTTTTTTGTTTATGGCCGACATAATATTTATTACTTATGGCCGACATAATATTTATTACTTTTTACTTTGTATTATTATTTTTTGTTTACTTTGTATTATTTTGTTACTTGACAAACACTCTAAAGTCTCATATTTATTTTTTACTTTGTATCAAAAGTAAAAATAAAAGTCTCTAGTTAAAGTCTCATATTTACTTTTTACTTTGTATTATTCTTTTTTGTTTATGGCCGACATAATATTTACCACCTAATCCTAAGCTCTAAAGTCTCTAGTTTAAGTCTCATATTTACCTTTTACTTTGTATTATTCTTTTTGTTTATGGCCAACATAATATTTATTATTATTTTTTTTTACTTTGTATTATTTTGTTACTCGACAAACACTCGACTCACAAGATCTCCCCCATACTGGGCTGTAGAGTGCCTCTTGGCGCAACAAGTTATTCATGAATTAGCTACCAATGATTTTTTATATTCCTTTTTTTTATATAATTATTTATTTCAAATTTAAAATGATCACCATAAAATCAATCTAGATAGTATACTTGTCTCATCCTCATGCAATCTAGGAAAAGCATAGGCACTAGTCCACCCTAAATTCTAAGATATAAACACCTCTCAGTGTAGAGATCTCTTTCATGGAAATATTATGCTTAAGCAAGGGTTTTCTAATCTTTCCCTTAACTATTTATTAATGAGAATATTAATCTTGAGGAAGGGCCAATCAACCCTTCTTTAAGCACTCCATATATGTGCATAATATGTTCAAAGAAGGGTCATTTCACCCTTCATCTAACTCTCCCTTAACACAAACACTAAAATTGAGGAAGGGTTGGTTAACCCTTAATCGACCCTTCCACATGCTACCCTCTGACAATAATACTATGCTTGAGGAAGGGTAATTCACTGCTTTCTTGAGCTCCTCAATAAGAATACTCTACCTTAGAAGGGGTTGGCTATCCCTTTCCATGGACCCCACTAAAAGTAAATGTTATGTTTGAGGAAGCATTGACCAATGGTATGCCAATGAAAACACATATCTCGAGGAAGGGTCATTTGAGCCTTCCCTAGCCTCCCCATCAACAATAATACTAGTCAAGAAACAACTTGAATAAGGATTGGTAAATAGTCCTTCAAGCTTAGTGTTCACTTCGATTAGATGTTGGAAATGTGTTATATTCTTTGTGTGAGGGATACCCCAAGTGAAACTAGTCACTAGTTTTTTTTGGGGGGGATGGTTGGGGGTGAATTTATCCTCCCCTTGCCCAGCTGCTACCCCCAACATCCATGCAACAATTTATGGCAAGGTCGACTCAAGCCACTAGGGTCTAGGGAAGTGCCTCCAAAAAAAATTGGGTATGTTGCTAGTTGTTTTTTTGCTTTTAAGCCAATGGTTTTTTTAACCAATGTAATCTTATCCTAGTTGAGGGATTAGGGTTGTAATCTAATTCAAGTTAATGAATTAATTTTTTGGATGATGTTGAATACCTTAATATTTTATTATGAGTGGTCAGCTTAATATAATGAAGAAGATAGAGGTGTGATTCATGTTGGTTTCCTCGATTAAGGGATTTTAGGGTAAATCTTTGTGTATTGTTTGTTTTCCATTGTTATTCCTATCATGCTTAAAATAAATATGCATTTCTTCACTTCCATAGGCTTAAAACTTATATTTGGTATTAGATTGTCGTTATTAGCTTGAGAGGGACATCCATGGTGCTAGGGTTTTTTTGCCTCATTCTTGATAGAGCAAGTTCATCTTAGGTCAGAGAAAAACTTGGTTTCACTGGGAGCTTCATGGTAATAATTATCAGGTGGGAGGGAATGGCAAGTAGTTCTATAATCAAGATTGAGAAATTTTAACAGTCATATATTTGAGCTGTGAAAGATGAATGTGGAAAATCTTCCAATGGATAGAGAGTAGTGGATTGTTGTGGATGTGGGTACACAACCCACTCATATGTTGAAAGAAAACTAAGAGAAGTAGGAGAGACAGACAAGAAGTACTATCCAACTCTACCTCTCAAATTAAATGTTGTTTATTGTCTCCAAAGAAGACAACACAAACTTAAGTCATGGTATAAGTTAGGGATTTTGTATAAGTAAAAGTCCTTGGTAAACAAATTTTCTTTAAAAAGGAAACTATAACTCTGGAGGATGAATGATGATGACTATATGACAGAGCATCTTAATGGCCTCCACATTATGGTAAATCGAGTGTTGTTTGTTGATATTAAATTTTTTTATCAAGAAAAGTGGATTAGTCTATTGTGTTCTTTGCCATATTCATGGGATAACCTAGTTGTAGCTATTAGGATCAATACAACCACATTAAAGCTTATTGATGTGGTTCCATCCATGTTAGCAAAAGAGATGAGGTGGAAATGATGGAATATTAGAATACGGGTGCTTTATTTGTATGAGGTCACCATGTAGATAGAAAGGATAAAAATAAGTATTCAATTGGTGGCTCTAAATCTATAGGAAAATCTAAATATTGGGGAAAATCAATAAGGAAATGATGGAAATGCGATAGATATGGGAATTATAAGAAAGATTATAGATAAAAAAAATAATGATTGAATAAAGGGATCTCATTATTTTCCTTCCATAGAAGGAAATTCCTTAGAAGAAGGACGGAATGTGTACTGGGAATCTACAATTACACATTCAGATCATGATGCATAGTTGATCGACTGAGGTGCATCTTTTCATATAAATCCTCACAATGGGTGGTTTTGTGAATATGAAAAGTATAATGGAGGCAAGGTGTTCCTCAGAGATTACACAATAACTAATATCATTTAACATGGAAAGGCCCGGTTGTTGGTTAAATATGGATAGGTTAGAACTCTTCTTGGTGTTCTACATATTCTATGTTTTGTTAGAAAATTGATATATGTGAGTAAAATGGGTGAAGCAAGTGTGCAGAGTATATTTGAAACTGATACATGAAAGATGGTTCGAGGAGGAATAATGTTGTTGAGGGGACTTCAGATTGGAACTCTATACAAGTTATTGGGAATAACTATCACTAATGGGGGTAATATTACTCTTGTTCTTAGGAATGAAATTGATAAAACTCTTACTCTTCTAGTAGAAAAGACAATTCTCTAGCATTGAAGATTGGGACATATTGGAGAGAAGGGCCTTCATGCTTTGCACAGTAAAGGTATGTTTAAAGGTATCTTTTAGAAAAAAATATAAAAACATAAGCAAAAAAAATAACAATAGGACACCAAATTTACATGGAAACCCTACTATGCGTAGGTAAAACTACAAAGCAATGGAAACTTTGAACTTTTATTATTACTTGGAAAAAAATTACAATGGTTTCTTCTCTTGTGTTATAATTCTACGGGCACATGTTTTATACAATGCATATGAGGATTCAAGAAGGAACTTAAATATACTACAACCTGGTCGAAAAATTTTCACCTCAGGCGCTCCATCCTTTCACCCCTAGAGGGGAGGCTTAGAGTCCCCCCATGACCCCCCTCCATGCTCAACACGTCCAAATTACTTGTGTCCCTAGTCATGAAATCTACAAGAAGAATATTGGTGATCTAGATATTGTCTTCATCTCCTAACATTATCCCACTTGAAGTTGTTGGTGCTTGAAACAACATCAAGCATTGATTTTGCAAAGTGTTGCTAAATTGTGCAAAAATTAACTTTTACCCATCGTTATGTACACAAAGATGTTTTGAAACCCTATTCTACCTATTCTTTCGACACACTCTCATACTTTTACGATCTAACAAGACGACCGCCCCTGCCTCCCCCCCACCTATGCGAAACACTGAGTACTAATTAAATTCATTATGCATTTTCTTATGATTGATGTGGCCATGATAATTGGATGGAAAAAGAAAACTTTCAAGAGGTTTTTCCCTCATGATGTTGTTAGTTTTGATCGACCAATGCTTGTATGTTGTTACATGTAATTTCAAGAAGGCTTGAAAGTGCAATTTGTTTTTGGTTCTACACTAATAGAACAACACATTTATATTGCATTGATATACACGTTTACACATACTCTATGCATCAAGGTCATGGGTGTATTATTTTTTTGGGCTCTGCTCATCTAAAGGGTGTTTTGCACTACCACTATGCATTCTTCTACCTTACCCTATGCTAATCAAGTCCTAAATCTCATCATAATATAACATCGATCTCGCTTGCCTTGTGCATGAACCCAACCCCTTGGTGTTACTTGGAATATGAGATGGTAAACAAAAATTATAAAGTGGAAAGGATTGGAACATGTGCTATGTGTGGGATGAAACACTACAAGGAAAAGGTCGTGTAGCGGAGGTTATAGCGGATGCTCCTCTCAAAAGAGCTCAAATATCTGTTTATAGCGGAGGTCACTAGCGGAGGCATGTAGTCAGAGGTTGTAGTAGATGTTCTTTTTGGTGCGTTTCTAACTTAAACGCCCCGGTGCGTCTATAATCAACACGGACCAGGATGACTAAAAAAAATGTCGTACAACGAAAAAAATGAATGAAAAAAAATCAAAACGACCATAAATTTTGTAAAACTATCACGGTGCGTTTTGGTACACCAAACGCACCGGTGCGTCGACATGACAAATGCATCGGGAACGCCAAAAAACAATGTCGCAATACGAAAAAAAATCAATTAAAATAAAATTTATGCAAATCTCACCGTAATTTTTGTGCAACCGTAGCGATATGTTTTTGTAACAATAATGCTCCGGTATGTCTCCAAAACCAAAACACCGTGACTGCCAAAAACAATGTCGCCTCCCGATTAAAAAAACATCAATTAAAAAAATATTATGCAAAACATGCATAAATTTTCTAAATCCATCACGGTGTGTTTGTGTAATCTCAACGCACCAGTGCGCCTAAGATAAATAAATTCCCTGGGTTTTTTTATAAAAATAAAAATAAAAAATCCTAAATGTGGTGCGTCCATTATTAATAAATGCCCTGGTGCGTGCTTAATACTAAAACGCACCGGTTTAGGATTTGTTAAAAAAGTTAAAAATTAAAAACGATAAATATGGTTTAAAAACTTGCATGCGGTGCTGCATCAATACAACGCATTGGTGTGTTACCCTGTCAGGTGCACCATAACAAGGTTTTATAAAAAAAATTACCGCGCCGTAAAATGCATTTTAACCCCTCCACAATGCGTGCGTCTGATCCATCTGCACTGGTGTTGTTCCTAACCCACCTAGACGCCCTACCAACGGTGCTCATTCCACCCCCTCCTAACACATTGCTCCTTTTTATTGGCTGGTGAATTGAGTTTGAATTTTGACAAATGGTGGGGAAAATTTCAAATTCTCCATACATAGCCAGGATGCCTCCCCGATGCACGGTTCAATAGGTAAATTAAAGCTTACTTGATAATTTAAATTTTTGGCGGTTTGATTTTTCCAATTAGGCCATAATTTCCCATTTAAAAAAAAAAAAATTAAAAACTTGCATGGTGCATTCGAGCCGTTCAGCTCGCACCGATCGTCGGTGCACTCTATAGTTTGTTACAATGTGCACTATCGGTGGGGTGAGCCGAACAAATTGAGCACATCGCAGTGCTGGTGCGCTACTCTTTGTAACGCACGACCATATCATAAAATTAATTTTTAAAACTATAAAATAATAATCGGTGCAGTCATTACATATAAGCGCATCGGAAATAGGGTGCGCTTACACGTATAGAACGCACCCGCAAATACACCAAGAAATTTAAAAAACCAACCTATACAGTGCATTGATTGCACATCAGCACACTGGTGTTTCGTGGTATGGCATCCACTAGGAGTACCATATTTCGGTGCATTGACGTGTTATAGGCACACTGTTGAAACAATACTTATCACTTATAAAATGAAATAAACAACAATGCGTATAATGAACTTGGGTGCACCGGGTACGATGCGTTTGCTCGTTTGGGAGCACCGTTTCATACACATTTAAAATTTAATATGATTATTAAATCATAATTAAATAGTGCTGCTAGCACAGGTCAGCACATCGATTATCGGTGCTCGAATTTGCGGTAGGCGCACCGGTAAAACAAATTTGATAACACGTTAATGTGTGTACATTATAGTGCACCATCTTGGTAATAAAATTATAAATTTATAGAAATATATTACCGGTGCATTTGGATAGTATAGCGCACCATTGGCAGTGCGGTAAAAACTAAAGAGCATTGCCCATAGTGCATTATGTTTATAAAAGCACATAGTTTGTCAATTTTTTGCAAAAAATACAAATTTTTTATATTTAGTTTGATGAGACTAGCTAATTCATGTTATATGTGAAACAAAGACATGAGCGTTGCGAGGCGAGGCAGTAGTAGGAAGTTCAAGTTGACCAATACAACTTTTAGCGAGAGTGGGAGGCTAGGGAGAGGGATAGATATTTATACCCCTGTCCCATTACTGCACAGACGGGACACCTCTCGAGAGTCGTTGGCATCCTCATGTTCTATGAGGAGGCCACATCAATCAAGGGGAACACTACATTCCTCACCCAGTTGATCGCATGTTGGGATCATCATAGGCAGGTGTTTCGAGTTGGTCTCGATTAGTGGTTCCGACCCACTAAGGAGGACATATATCTTATCACGGGGCTCTCTAGGAGAGGTAAAGACTTTCCTCAATTCCCTGAGGTCCTAGTTGGAGATGTAGCATCATCTCAACTAGTATATGTTCATATATATGTCGATCCCAACATTCTTGAGCCTTGTCAGTTTTAGGTAAGCGGTGGGAAGCTCTCCATTACTGCTTTTGGTAGAGAGGATGTTAGGTGCCTCTCTTTGTTGTTGACAACCATTGCGCATATCACCAGTGATGGGAAGCACATTAATTTCCCTCTATTATATTATGTCGATTATTTCATGCAGGAACCTAGATGCGTTAGGTGGTATGTTATTTTCTTACAATAGTTTTGTTATTCTCTCATTCGATGCCGTGCGTGTATTGGTAGGAGGGCGAACTTCCCTTTCGCTTCGGAGTTATTTTGTTTATTTTTTGAGATATTTCCGTCGACCAGGCCATTTTTTAATCGGAACCCTACTAGGTTAATGACAGATGTGCGTATGCACATGTGGGGGTAGATGATGCCCAAGAGGGGGGATCCTGAATTTTTGGTGAGGATCACCACAGATGTGATCGATATTTTAGGCAACGAGGACTCACCTATATTAGACATGGTTTAATATCCATATGCCAACTTGGATCGGAGAGGGTTTCCCAACATCTTATTCACTCAGGATGAGCCAGTAGATGATAAATATACATTTAGCGTTATGTCTAAATTAATCTAGTTGCATTTTATTCTTTTTAAATTTAATAGAAAATTAAAAATATTTTAAATTGTTATATTAAATTCATCTTTATTGAAATTGTCTAATTATTATTTTGTACTATATATTTGATATATGTTGGGACATTTGATGGCGATGTGCTACCTTCTCCCGTTCAGGATGAGGAGGATATGTATCTGGATGTGGGTGATCAGCCCGAGGTACCCCATTTATCTAGACTTGGCCATCGATGCAGGCTATATGAGAGGTTTTGGCAGGACGTCGCATATAGGTTGTCTATGATGTTGGCAGATTGATGAGTTTGGCATGTATGGGTGATGTACATTATGAGGGACCATTGTCGTATAGAGTTGTGGAGGATGATTTCTCGTGATATGAGGAGCTTGACGCAACATGTTTTGGGTGCTTGTGATATTTTAGATGGTATCGATGATAGTAGTTCATCGTCAGATGAGGGCGGAGATCCTCCACCGGCTAGTCCACCTCCTTCTCCACTAGTTGCTTTGAATAGTGGCACAACTTCCACATTCACTGCACCTTCTCCTCATCCCCCACCTCCTCTCCCTCCACCTTTGACATCTCATCCACCTCCTCCTACTCCATCTTCGACGTCTCATCTACCACCTCCTCCTCCACCTTTGACGTCTCCTCCACCTTCTCCTCCACCATGTCCTCCACATCCTTCATCATCTAGTCCTCTATTGCTAGTCGAACTTCCTCCTCATTCTAGATCATCATCTCCTCTAATCCTGCTCGACCAACCCTTGAATCCTACTCATCGGCCTGACCATCCACTAGTTCCTACTTCACTCATTTCTATTTCAAAGATGCTCAGAGAGGGTTGTACACTTCCTCTTAATTGACCTATCCCTCATTCTCGCAGATCTCTTTTTCTTTCCGGCAGAGGTGCTGGTACTGCCTCTGGCTCTATTGGTGGGGGTGATTATGCATCTAGCTCTGGTTGAAGAGATACTGATGATGCATCTGCTGGCGGAGGTGGATCAAATATGTCATAGTAGTTATTGGACTGGAGATATATTATATTTGACATATTGTATCATGAATTTGATGTTATATATGTTCGTATCTATATATATATACTGCATTTTTCATGTTTATGTTGATGTTTATTTATCATGTTGATGTTTATGTATATGTTGATGGTGATGTGTTTTATGTTTGTTAGATGGTGAAAATGATTATGATCGATGATGACATGTTTATGTTTATGTGGTGAAAATGATGATCATGGAACATTTATGTTTACGTGCATTATTAGTAATGTGTGTTAAATGATGTTTAAATATGTTACATGTATATGTTACCTAAATATGTGATGTAATGTTTATGATGGTACCTTTATGATTTATTTTTATTTTTATTTTTTATTTTTTAAAGGATGGTATGTTTATGTTTATGTCATGAAAATGATGATGATGCAAGTATGCTTTTTGTTAAAACTTATGCTTATGTTTATGTTAGTAGGATGATGTTTATGATGGTATGATAATGATCTTTATGTTTGTTAGATGTCGAAAATGATGATGATAAGCAAACCAAGTAATACAATAACAAAATTTTAAAGCAAGCCAGGTAATACCCTTCTTAAGGTCCAATAGACAAAAGTTGGTCTCAATGGACGTTAAACATCATCATCGTCATTAATTAAAGACAAATGGTTTCAAAAAAATATCATAACAATATTACTATTGGAATAATAAATTATAAACTATTATATATATGACTTCTTCATATCTGAAGTGGATAAATGGAAGATTAAGGAATTAGAAAGGAAAAAAGACCAGATTTTGAAACAAGAGGAGATGGAATGGCGCCTTAAGACTCGTGCTTTGTGGATTGGTCTTGGTGATAATTATACTAGATTCTTTCATTCCTATTCCTCTCATAGAAGAAACATAAACTCTATATTGGAATTAATTGATGATAATGGTGTTGTTGTAAAAGGACAATCTGAATTAAAAAATATGGCTAAAAACTATTATGGTGATGTTTCCAAGGATCCAGGTTCATGTTCATTGGAAGCACAGTTGAATATCATTAAACATTATCCTAAATATTTTGATGAGGAAGAAGGGAAGGCTATGGAAAGCAGGTTACTCTGAATTAGATTGAGGTGGCACTAAAATAGTTTGCCAAAGAAAAAGTCTTGGCCCGGTTGGCTAGACTATTGAACTCTTCCTCCACTTTTTTGATATTATGAGTGAAGATTTACATGATATGATTGAGTTTTCCAGAACAAAAAGATTTGTTTCAGGTGCTCTCAATTCTACTTTCCTTACTTTGGTTCCTAAAAGCAATAAACCGTTTTTTTAAAATTCAAGTTGATTGCTTTATGCAATCTTGCAAACAAAATAATCACAAAAATCATCTCCAATAGGATAAAGTCGTTCCTATCTAATCATATGTCCTTAGAACAATTTGGATTTCTAAATGATCGACATATATTAGATGCCATAGGTATCTCACATGAAGTTTTACATTCTATCAAGTAGAAGAATATGAAGGCACTTTTGTTGAAAATGGATTTGGACAAAGCATATGATAGAGTTGACTGGGTATTTTTAAGGTTGATATTATTACAAATAGGTCTTCCCATAGTTGTAACTAATTGTATCATGGCATGTGTAATGTCTACACAATTTGTTGTTTTGATTAATGGAGCTCCATATGATTTCTTTAAGAGCACTAGGGGTATCAGGAAAGTTTGCCCACTGTCTCCACTATTATTTCTGAAGATCATTGAGGGACTGAGTAGACTTATTTTGGATGCAAAATTAGAAGGTAAATGAAAGGGTGTCAAAATATCTGATGCTGTTTATATTGTACACCTACTTTTTGTTGATGATGTGTTGATTTTTGGTATTGATTCTATGGAGGAATTGAAATGTTATATGAAGATCATCAATATATTTTGTGATGCCTCAGGGATGAAAGTTAGCTTGCAGAAGTCTAGCTTCTATCAATACAGGCTTTGGCGAGTATTAATTCCATTCTACCTTATAAGGTGTGCAATCTAGAATATGGTTTCAAGTACTTAGGATATTTTCTTAAACCAAATGGTTATAGAGTACATGACTGCTTATGGTTAGTGGAGAAATTGTTAAAATATGTGTTGGCATTGATGTCAATATGCCCGCAAAGTTTTAATTAATTAATTAATTAAAAATCAGTAATAAACAGAGATTTAAATTAGAAGTTAATAAACAAAGATTTGGAAAGACACGGATTGGAGAGGTGCGACCTGAAATATAAGAGGTATTTAAATGAAGTTTTTGAATTAGAAGAAAGTGTCTCTACAATGTAGATTGCAACAACATAAAGAAAGGGAGAGACCATCAGCATAAAGAAAGGGAGAGATCAGCAGCATGAAGCATTTCCAGAATTGATGAATCAAGTAGAAAATCAAGAAGTTCTAAATATCAGGGAAGCTAGGTGGTGCTAGTGGTAGGTCGAAGCCTTTCAAGGAGGTTGTAGCCTCCTTCCAGTAGCAGTTGGAAAATAGGGGTGTTGCAACATCCTTATCTGTTGGTGCAGATATAAAACTGGGATGTTGAAGCATCCTTTCTGTTGCAGCAGAAAAATAATTTTGTAGAAATCATTTTATTAATAAGTTTTATTTTGTGGTTTGCTCTTTAAGGTTTCCACGATTAAATTCTCTATCCTTGCTTGTTTGATTCATAGTATACATTGTTTAAATACTAATTGTTTTAATTAAAGGAAAAATAAGGCAATAATGATTCACCCCTCCCCTCTCAGTATTGTTGGATAAACGAACAGAAATTTGAAAAGAGAATCAAATAGTGGACATACATATCGCTTTCAATTGGAGGAAGGCTAACACTTATCAAAGTTGTGTTAATTAGTATTCTGGTATGTTGGTTCTCATTACCCCAGGTTCCTCTATCTATTATAAATTCAATGATAAAGTTCATTTTCAATTTTCTTTGGTCTGGAGGGATAGACAAAGGTAAATTAATCATGGCAAGTTGGGAAAGGCTTTATTTCCCAAAAGAGTGGGGAGGTTGGGGCATAAAAAAATGTTTTGGTTCAATATTTCTTTAAGATTGAAGAGTTTCTGGCGTGGGCCTTTTGGAAAGAGCATCTCCACCATTGTTCTGCATAGTAAATATATTAAAATGAATTTGATTTCTTGGATTAGAAACCCAAAGAAAAATGCTAGGAATTATTCTCCTGTGTGGGAAGGTTTTCTTAAAATATATAACTACCTTGGGAAAGATCTTAGATGGAGAGTGGGAAATGGAAAATATATACTGATATGAATTGACCCTATTCTTGTTTTGGGTGAAAATTACTAGCTACCTTCATATATTCTGGAATATCTGACCGAGATTGGTTACTTGACTCTTGCACACATTAAAATGCCTAATTGGATAAATCAGTCAGATTCTTATTGGCTCACTGCCACAGACTTGGGTATTGTAAGTGTATGGGAAAATGAATGGGAGGAATATATTAAAAGACTCAACTCTGTTGGATGTGGATTGTCTGAGAATTAGGATTCTCTTCTATGGATTTCGAACCCAGCTACAGGAACTATCACTGCTAGAACTGCATATCATGTTATTGTTTAGGATGGTATATTTTCAGTACATAAATGGTGGTATAAGCCACTATGGAAGTGGAATATTCCATTAAAAATCAATTCTTCATGTGGTTTGCCTTTCAAAATTGTTTGAAAACTTGGGATAATGTGTTAAAGAGGGGCTGGTGTGGGCCTAATATTTGTCTTCTTTGCAAAAATGCTTCAGAGTATGTGGATCATTTGTTGGTAAGATGTCAATTTGCATTAAAATTTTGGAACAATGTATGTTCGTCTCTCAACATTGAACATTATTGGGGAGGTTCAAACTTTGAACAAATTTGCTATCAATGGTATAAATCTTGCAAGGATTACTATACTCTCCCTACTTTTATCTCATGGAAAATTTGGAGGGTTAGAAATGTTTTATTATTTGAGGACCAGGTACAAGATATTGAAATGATCATCTTGAAAATCTTAAATATGGTCAAAGATTTCAATACAAGGGAATTCAAAGAATGCAGGCCTAGAATTCTTAAAGAGGTACAACATTTCAAAGGAGCGGTTGGATTTTTTGATGGTGCGGCTAAGGATGGATATTGTGTGGTAGGTGCAGTTCTATATCTTAATGATTCACACAGGTTCTCATTTAGAATTTAGTGTGGCACATGATCCAATATGAAGGCTAATCTTTTTTCTCTTTGGTGTGTAACGTCCCCCTCACCCGATCCAACCATCGGGAGGGGACGTTGGCCAAATCAGGGATCTAATAATTCTCCCAACATGCATAATACAATTTTCCAACAAACAAAATGTGTGCAGAACATAAATAAACATGCACAACGGAATTTAAAATCTGTCCACACACTTCTAGCAAGAAAATGAAAGCATAAACATTATAGGCATCGAATAAAATGGTTCAGATTCAAATACATTAGAGTAATTATATTTAAGAAATAAAGATCCAAGAAATTGGTTGTGTAAGAGTGCTTTTCCACCCAACCATAGGCACTCCGTCCAACATATACTCTTTTCGATAGGAGGCCACCCCCAAGTTGGGCTATGAGTCCACCAGGGAGAAGGAAGCACATACAATCTTCTATCTCTCAACCCACAATCCATTCTTCTCTTTGTCTTCTAATTCAAATTCTTGGGTTTAGCATACAGTCTAGTAATGGACATGAAAAACCATGGTAACTCTACATAGTGCAACAACCTGCATGAGAGAATGAGAATGGAATAGTCCTCAAAAGAGTGTTGACTCCAAGGATATGAGATGAGGGTGAAAAGACAACTGACATGGCTTCTGACCATAGAAGAAATAGGACAGCTGACATAACTGTCACAATCCCCATGCTCAATAACTTCATGAAGTGACTTTTCCCACCAACCTCACATGTGCAATAAATGATTGGAAAATGGTAAAAAAGGAGATAATTGGCTTATTATCATCACATGATAGAATTAGGGTGAGTTATAAGGTTGAAAAATGGTAGCATAGGATTGGGTTTCCCATAGGCCCCCTTCCTCTTCCCCTATGGTGGAATCATAGCCCCTTTGGTGCTCTTTACACAACCATTGTTGGACTATTCTATTAATTTTCAGCATAATATTTACATACATTTCGAATTAGGAATAATAAGCTAACCAAACAAACAACTAAAATGTAACATCACACATGCCTCTCCATTCACTAGACAGGCCTTGGCCTTGAGCTCCACACTAGGAATTCACACTAGCATATTTACATTATTTACATTTTAATGAAATGGGGTCAAAATCGGGATATTACAATCCCCTCCCCCTTGGAATAACATCGTCCTTGGTGTTCCAATACTTAGGAATACATACACACTTTACACATGTCCAAAAATTCACAAAAATGTGGTAGGTCTGTCCTCCATTTCATCTTTTACTTTGACCTTCCAGGACCAAGTCCTTGGTGTCAACAGGATGCTCCTATTGACTTTGACCTTCTAGCTGATCCACATGTCTAGAAACTTCGTGGCTACAATTCTTCTTGTTGTCCTTTGTTGGGCAGTTGCGGAGGCAATGATTTCCTCCACATTCCCAACTTTTCAGTGGCTGCTTTTTCTTTACTTGCTCATTTTCCTTTGAGTCTTCCCACCATGAACGTTTCTTAATGGGATGATTGAATGAATGCTTCTTCATAGTTCCACTTTCCTTTCCCTTACTGATTACCCCCAGAATTCTTTTTACCTCCCTTTGCAGACAAATAGAGACCCACAAAACCTTGTGGTTCATCTCATTCTACTGCTTCTGTAGCTTGAGCATCTCTCCAAGATTTTCCTGGATCTTGGAAATTGATCGAAGAAGACTTTCAACCAAATCAAATAGCTTTTGGTTTGCTTCCATGGTCAATGTGCACAACTAACCACACTTTTCTTACTAGCAACACTTGCTTGTATCAGCTGCAACCAATTGCTTCAATTTATTACCTTTGAAATTCATCATGGCAATTCTTTCTTAGTCCAAGCATAACATAAACATTAAAATCAGACAATTATTTTCCCAATTGACATGGAATGTCCATGCTTTATTCATGAGACTTCCACACTTTTCATGCTTTCCCAACATACACATGAACTCATTCATGTTCATCCTTTCACAGGGAATTAACTATTAAATCAACATTCACAATTTATTTCAAGCAAATAAAGACAATCAACTTTCATCCATAACATGAGTTCCACAATTTTATGTTTTCTAAAATGCATCAATCAAAAAGGAAAGAGAAGAGTAAGAGTTTCCCCCTCTTAGTCTTGTGCCAATCCAGATCCACACCACCACTATGGTTCCATGCTCCTTAGCCTCTTTCACTTCAATGTAAATGCTTGACTTGCCCTTTCTCGACTATGGCACTTAGTGTCTAAGGTCTGTCTAAGGTTTTTCAACCAGGGAACCCTTCCCCATTATTGCCTACAAAACCTTTGCCTGCTAGGACCTACACGAGTCCACTAGCACCATCTTTATTTACAGCTCATGCTGATCTTTTTAGGATAGTCACATGTCCACATGCATCCTTAGGATGCCTTCATAGTCCTTGCTTCCAACAATACCTACACTCAACATTGAATCAATTCACATGTTTAGTTTATTTTCATAAGGTTTATCTCTAAACAAGAGTTTAATAAATCATGTACACACGTATTTCATATTAATTAAGCAAGAAGCTCCAAGATAACCAAACACTAGTACATGTGCACATTTTTCCATGGAACTTCGTTGATTTTGCAACACTTGTTCGTTGCTATAGCGACGTACATGACTCCACTTTTTCGTGGAACAAGTTTCGTCGCTATAGCGACGCCTTGAAACATTCGTCGCTATAGAAACAAGAAAGAGATGACACGTGGCATCTGTGGAATCCATTTAAAAAGCCCAATAGTGTCACTATAGCGATGACACTCCGTCGCTCTAGCCACGAAACAAACATAATATTGTGTCACTATAGCGACAGAATCACTTGTTTAAAAAAAACAAAATCTCCTTGTAGCTACGATAAGTCGTCGCTGTAGCAACACTATTAACATAATTTTGTGTCGCTATAGCAACAGAATCACTTATTTAAAAATCCAAATAGTGTCTTCGTAGCGATGATAAGTCGTCGTTGTAGAAACACCATTAACATAATTTGGTGTCTCTATAGTGACAGAATCACTTATTTAAAAAAAAATAAGTGTCTTTGTAGTGACGATTAGCCATCGCTGTAGCAACACTATTAACATAATTCAGCGACAAGTGGTCGTCGCTATAGTGACTAAATCTCCAAGAATGTTCCAACGAACTTGCTATACAAGTGACAGAATGTTTGTCGCTTGTATAGCAAGACCATCGGAAAGTCCCCCAAGCGGTCGTCGCTATAGCGACGACCACTTGTTGCTGAATTATGTTAATAGTGTTGCTACAGCCACGGCTAATCGTCGCTACAAAGACACTATTTTTTTTTAAAAATAAGTGATCCCGTCGCTATAGAGACACCAAATTATGTTAATGGTGTTGCTACAACGATGGCTTATCGTCACTATGAAGACATTATTTGGTTTTTTAAATAAGTGATTCTGTCACTATAGTGACACAAAATTATGTTAATAGTGTTGCTACAGCGATGGCTTATCATAGCTACCAAGATATTTTTTTTTAAACAAGTGATTTTGTCGCTATATCGACACAATATTATGTCTGTTTCATGGCTACAATGACGGAGTATTGTCGCTATAGCGACACTATTGGTTTTTTTAAACGGAGTCCACAGATTCCACGTGCTGTCTCTTTCTTGTTGCTATAGAAACGAATGTTTCAAGGTGTCGCTACAACGACGAAACTTGTTCCACGAAAAAGTGGAGTCATGTACATCTCTATAGCAACAAACAGGTGTTGGAAAATCAATGAAGCTCCATGGGAAAAATGTGCACATGTACTAGTGTTTGGTTATCTTGGAGCTTCTTGCTTAATTAATATGAAATATGTGTGTACATGATTTATTAAACTCTTGTTTAGAGATAAACCTTATGAAAATAAACTAAACATGTGAATTGATTCAATGTTGAGTGTAGGTATTGCTGGAAGCAAGGACTATGAAGGCATCCTAAGGATGCATGTGGACATGTGACTGTCCTAAAAATCTCAGCATAAGCGGTAAATAAAGATAGTGCAAGCGTCGCTAGAGCGACGGGTCTGTGTTTTTTTTTTTTAAATGATGAACCAAAATCCATCCCAATAGAAAGAATGTTGCACCATGTTTCATACCAACAAAAGCAACCAAAGAATATAGGTAATTAGTTCACTGTTGTAAGGAAAATCTTGTATTTGAATTTTATAGAATTCATATTTATTCTCTAAATGTTCCACCAATGGACCTATGTTATCCTTAGATTTTAATGTCAGAGGATTGCTTACCTCCTCCCTGTCCTTGGTTTCAAAACTATGAGGATATGTTTAAGGGAAATTCACGCACAAAGTTTGTCAAAAGATAGACTAGACATTTTCTTTTAGGTTATAATATCGGTTGGCTATGCCAGATTTAACTCAGGACAATCTAGTCGGCCTTTCTTAGGCTATTACAAATAGTATTCTTTACATTGAGTGTTTAGATGTTCAAAATAAATTCTTCACTAGCATATAGCTAGTTGGTAGAGTTTCTTTGTCAAAATGTGTAGTTGGTGCATTGTAAGAAAAAGTGGTGTTTGTTATTCCAACAAATGAAGTTTTTGACACAGTGGAGGTATTGTGGTAAAGGACATTCCCACTCATTTGTTTCCAAGATGCGACGCTTGGTGGTTTAGATGATGGGATGGATTACCTAATGGATAGGATTTGATCCTACATTGATTTTATAGAAGCAAAACTTGAAGTACAAATATGATAAAGGAATAAATTAGGGAATTCTTCACTTATCAAGAGAAAATCGTCAAAACCATTGGAAGTCTCCAACTCCTACGTGAAAAATAAGGGCCAAGTTCTATTAGTTGACACTGAATCAAGCGAGATATATGAAAGGGAGGATACCATATTTCTTCACAAAGGTTAGGATGAAAATTCTGAGCATGAATAATATGAAGAGCATAATAGTAATATTGGATAATTCAAAGAAAATAACTCTAGAAGTAATAGGTCATCATTAAAAGAAGGTGCAAGGGCCAAGTCCGATAAAGAACAAAATGTGGTAAATTATTTTGTAAAGTATGTGGCACCGCACTTGCAATTAAATTTGACAAAAGGATCTAGTGAATATACTCAGATACACCAACATATCATAGGTCTTTTAAAAAGCTCACCAACATCAGTAGAAAAAATAAAATATAATTTTCATCTCTTTCAACTTTAACACTCCCTTATTGATCTCTATATTAAAGTTACATAACTTAAACAAAATCATAACATGTAGAGCAACAGTGGTAAAATAATTAACAAATTAAACAAGACTAACAAATAACAACAGGAAAAATGTTTAACTAAGATAGTAAATGAAACAAATTTGGTTTGGACCTTCCATATACTCAGAAGTACTTTCAGATCAGACCTTGTCATGCAGAGACAAGTCACTAAGGGAACAAGCCTGGCCCTTACCTGAGGGCATGGACATACCTGAGAGAGAGAGACAAGTGTTGTAGGATAGTTTTAGACAAGAAGGTACAAAATTCAATACAACCATGATCAACCTCAAGAAATAAATAGTGGGAAGAAACCATCAAGGACACCCTAGCAACATAGCAGTAGATCAAAAACAATCTAGTGGCAGTCCATACATACAACATCCCACTCAAGATAGCTCAACATGGGTGGAAACCTACTCAAAACAACCCAAACAGGCTGCGACCTCACTCTAGCTATCCAAACACAACATCGGCCTCATCAACTAGTCCACAAATGGAAATGGCCTACTTTAACAGCCCTCACATAGGCTACGACCACAATGGAAATCCTACAAACAACCTACTACTCAGTTGACAATTCACAAAACAATCCACTGCTATGTTGATAGCCCAGTAAACAGCCCAAACAACCCATGGTTCAAATGAAGGATCAACCAAACATCCCACGCACCGGTGAAGAATCAACAAGCAACCCACACCTCAGGTGTTTTTCCCACACAAAGTCCATGGTCCAAGCAGGAGGCAACAAACAACTCATGGATCAGGTAGAAGAACCAACCAAAAACCCATGGCTCACTCACAAGGAGGAGCGACACCTTCACAAAGGTAGTGGTATCCCTAAGATGGCCTAAAAAGGTGATGACATTCTCCCAAGAAGCAACAACATCCCTATGGAGCCTCTAAACAACAATGACTAGTACTTCTTACCAACCGCAAAAATATCCCTAGCAGGGATTAGAAAAGAAAGATGTCATCCCTAATAGGGATTAGATAAGAAGCGGTGGCCCCAACTGGGATTATACAAGGCATCAACCCAATACGAATAGACCCTAGCAACATAACTTACTCATAGAAGACAAGTAGCATACTTAAAACCTTTGACGTCACCTTCAAACATAAATGCTAGAAACCCTAGATCAAACATAGAACATAGAGCTGACATATCTCTCCAAGACACCCTCATAATGAATGTTAAGTCTTGCTTTTATAGCCTCTTAAAGACTTCTAGAAAGATCCCCCTTCTAATCTTTCAATGACTTAGGGTTTACTCAAAAGGTCAATATGTCATACAATAAGAAGTGTTAACAAATATAAATTAAAGTTAAGTAAACATAAAGGTACTAGACTAAAGAGGGGCTTGGTAAGAAGATGTCATCGATGTTGAAGGGACTCGATTCCATACAACATGGATACATGCAAGAAAACCATGATTCTAGAGATGGGATACAATGGTGATGCAACTAGTTCTTGGTATCCACATTTGTTGTGCACCCCAAGAAAGAGTGGCCATGGAAACCACACACACCAATTGATTGTCATTCACACCAAAATATAACAAAATTGCATATTTTTGTTGGATCAATCCTTTGGTTCTATGGGTAACAAGGTATTTTCTTCTTTCATCATGAAGAGTAACATTTGAGAAGTGTGCATGCATGTTGACATGCATGTGCTATCTAAATTTATACTAAAAGTTTTGATAAAAGGTCCACATATGTTGTTTGATTCCCCTAACTATTGTTTGATGCACACTTGGATAGACCTTTGGAAATTTTGGATTAATGAGCCAATGGTTTTGGTTTAACTATGTAGAATATATTTAAACCAATGTGTTTTGACTCTTGAGTCAATTATTCACTCATCGTGAAGGTGTGAATGATAGAGAGATTAGTGCAGAGTTCACCTTGATGAAATATGTATCATTTGCACCATGATTACGAGTGAAGAGTTCAGTTGAAATACTTTGGTTCAATGAAATCTCTTTGATTCCATTGAAATACTTTGGTTCAATGTATCATAGGCATGAAATCTCTTGGACCAATTTTTTCAACCATTGCTGCCACAAATTTGCATCAAATATCCTTAGGAACATGAACATGGATCTGAAACTGCATTGGAAGCACAACTTGTATATATGAACAAGATCCACCCATAAAACTGTTGTTTGATGAAGGATAGAATGAATAGACATCATGCACCCAAATTCTTCCTCTATAAATTATCATGTTGAAGATAAATACCATTCACTCATCTTGTTTCAATTGTTCAAGTTCAGCATAAATATCCTTAATGAGGACATACTTCATCATTTTCTGATTCATCTTTCCTTTGTTTCTAATCTTTAGCTCGATGGGCATAATTTGGTGTACTCTGAGCTTCATCCAAATAATGGAATGATGGGGATACAGTATCAATTATGCAAGTCTTTGTTTCTTTTCATCAAGAGAATCTCTTAGTAGCCTTGTCAATTTACTATCTCTATAACTTTCATGACCTAAATTATCTACAAGGGCAGCAGTCACATGTCCAAGATAATATCAATCCATAAAATCCATGGAGAAACCTCATGCCTACCAGATCTAGGCACACATAAAACTTTTTACTATTCAATTTACTACTTCATTATAGCACAACCCCATGCACACTAGGGATTTAACCGATCAATGTTACACTAGCTACAAATTGGCTCTTAAAATGCTAAAATACTATCAAGTGTCCCTCAACTTGGTTTCCAGATTGGTGTAAAGGTAAGACCCCAGAAATTTAATGAGATGGATACAAATAAGGTCCAAAAGGAGGGTATTTCCGCCATATACACAAACCCTTGTTTTGGGTGCAAAATTCATGACTTGGGCTTAAGTACCTATAGGGTGGGTTCTTTAGAAGAGGGATATGCTTCCATTTTTACACAAACTACTACAATGATATTGTATGTTCTTGGGGATGTCTAGGAATTTCCCAATCATAACCCATTTCTTGGGGAACATTCTGAGTGGGGAGATGGTAAACCATAACCCCATAAAGAAGCAACACTTTTAACTTGTGGTTTGCATTTTCCTTATGCAAGGTATGATTGTTCAACTGTGGCCATGGTTTTTTAATGTGTAATGTACCATTATATCTTCTTTACAGTTCTTACTTCAATATGACAGTTAGTTGGGTTTGAGTAACTATAGCGTAGTTTCTCTAGAAGAGGGATGCCTAGAGGCCCCCATTTTATGCAAACTGCTATAGTATGTGCCCTAGGACATATAGGAACTTCCTAGTAATGGCCCGTTTGTTGGGGATTTTTCTAAATGGGTATAACCAACCATACCCATAGACAAGCAAAACTCAAAAAGAGAAAAGAAGATAGTTGATTTTTTTCCATGTGGATTGGGCTTTGAACTTGTGTTTTATATTTTATTTGTGCAAGCTATGCTTTTTCAATCGTGGCCACATTTTTGTAATGTGTATTGCACCATTATAGGAATACGAAGAATACTATGTCTTTATATATTTATTTATGGTATTCCTATAACAATGTGCCCATATTAGGAGGACATGTAGCATAAACTCCATACTTGTCATTGGTGTAACCATTAAATAGGTACTCGTTCTTCCTTTCTCAATACATTACTTTTTATCCTTTATTGGCATGTTGTATGCTACTAGACACTATATGGCACAAACTCGTATGAGGAATAACAACATAAATTATAAATTATAGAAAATGAGCAATCAATCTATCTGCAGGTAATTCCTTTATCTTAGAAGTTGGAATATCAATAAATGATTCACATTTTCTTCAAAATTATATATTGCAGCTCATTAGTGTAAAATTTTGTCCCTCATGGTTTCCTCACTAACTGGGCACATATAGGAGCTCCTAAATGAATTATAAATCATACTTGCTTGAATTGATAGAGAGAAGCACTGTCAGCTTTCATGACATTTTCTAAACTTTGCTTTTAACTGAGACCAAGGTACCCAATCTTGAGTCTGAGCATCGAAGATATATTTGCTGGAGTTTATGTCTCATATAAACAATCCAAGGGAAAAAGCCAAGGGGTTTCGTCCAAGACCTTTCCATCACACAATGAAATTGGGGACTACTAGAGCAAGTGGTCATTGAAGGAGAACTCAACATTTTGCACATTATAATTTTTATACCATTTTCATCATAAACAATCACTTGAGATTCACTTGGCATACATTGATTACGAGAAAAAATGCTTATAACAGTCACTAAACAGATCTGATATCTATATTAAGATTCAAGAAAGACTGTTTACATACCTATAGGTGTTTGATAACAGATCTGAAAGTACCTGCCCTTAAAATCAATGAATGTAATCACTATCACGTTGTATAATACTTGTGTATTCTTCAGTACTGATATTAGAGATTTGTTGTAGGTTAATACTTGTCAAATGCATTTAAGAAGTCATGTTTCTCATTTAATAAGCATGAAGTCACAATGTATCCAACCTGTACAAATGCACATCCATTAAATTCATGCATAGCTTGCAATGTATGAAGATGTTAGTTCATCATATACAAATAAACATATTAGAAATATAAGGAATTATAGAAGTTCAATAATTGCACTGCTATTTTGAGTTGCATTTGAAGATGGAAACTATAGCATGCCCATTTCCACCGAGAAGACAAACAAATTCATTATTGTGGACATGTCACATTATCATTTGCAATGCTGAAATGACTAAGGAGAAAGAAATTTTATTAATATTTTTTCATCAGTTTTCAGGTAGAGGGTGCTTGAATGGCATTCCATGGCGCTTGTCAGGGCATTCCAGGTATGTGTGGAGCGGGGCCCATCCTTTGTTTAAACAATCATTACCACTTTCATATGAAGTACAATGTAGGCCTGGGAACCGACAACAGAGCTATCAGCCTATCCTAGAGAATCAATGACCTATCCCCCTTTTACGGGAAAAGGTCATGGCTCATTTGCCAATAGAAGTTCTTGCATAATCTAAGTAGAATTTTCCCCCAAATTTTAGTAAACGTTGAAGGGGACGTCAGGATCTTCAACATAGGCAACCCCATCAGAAATACTACAAAATTTATATTAGAATACATGCAAATTGAAACATAAAACATTGAAATTTAATATTTTTATAAAGTATAATCTAACAGACCAATACATACATGATCATTGACAACATTGTAACATAATAAATCATAAATGATCTTTCTACAATAGACTATAACTGTCATCATCTAGTTACATATAGGGCTTGGTGCTCTTGATTAAACATCAATCCCATACCCTCATACATGATAGAATCTAAGGGAAATACTGCAGTTTGGCTATCCTGAAATCCTGAAACTTGTTAAGTCTACTGAATTCTGAATGGGATATGAAATTTTACTTTCTCCATATGAAGTCTAATGAGATAACAGTAACAGATATAAATATACACATCAAAACTCCAAGCTCATTGTTAGTGAGTAGATTATTTCTAAGCAAAATCAAGCATATGTAATACATTCATGGTATGTACTTATACTAGTCCAGTGGGTAGTAAAGAATTAGGGATCCAATAAGGGACCTTGGGTATAAAATCAACATCAGATGTTGGGGAAGACCTCCCTTATCCTCAGACTTCAACCTCTTAGCGTTACGTTAGTTGCATGAGACTCAACTAGACCGACATACATGTGAAAGGAGAGAACCCTGAACTGGAAAAGACCCTAAAATAGATCATCCAACCCTCACAAATAAAAAACACTAGCAACACAGCAGTACGACCAACACACAATAAAAAACGTCGGCAAATTACTCCAAAAAAGTCATATAAGGTAACGTTGTGGTGGATGGCACCTAAGGAGGTCTATTAAGGTCAACGCAAGGGTGGACAACAATCCTAAGGGATCACGCTGGTCATCAACAAGATGGACGTCAACAATTAAGGGTTGTATAGCTCAACGCTACCATGCAAGGGTCAATCACGAATCACCACAAGGATAAACATCACATATAAGTAAACATGCAATTCAATGTATCATAATAAAAGAACACGACGTCATACTAGGCTCATGCACATCAAGTCATTGTCAAGGTAGGTTACCTGGCCTTCTCAATTGTATGTGGTCATATGTCTCATGTGTCTCATGCAATGAGAGGAAGCTCATAATCATCATCCTAGGATAAGGAAGTTCATGTGGTCATCTCATCTTCCTCAGGTTAACTCAACAAGGGGTGGCCAGCCCCTTGATGATAACCATAGTCCTTGGAAGATGTCACACATATTCAAAAATAAGCTATGCAACAAAGTGAACAAAAATTTCGCATATAAATTTCAAAAATCACAAACATAGTTATATTAATTGTTCTAATCAGCACAGTACTATCAAACATAGAGCTACACAAATCATTAAAGTACTGAAAACAAAAACAGTAATAACAGTAAACCAATTATAAACGATATGTTCATCTCATATTCCTCAGGTTAACTCAGGAAGGGGTGGCCAGTCCCTTGAGGATAACCATAGTCATCTAAAGATGTCACACACATTCAGAAATATGATCTGAGCAATAACATACACATGTGAAACCTCAATTCTAAAATATCACCATGCATCGACTAGATCAAGAAACTTGTAACAAAACTGAAAATAGTTCATGCCTTCACTCAGTCAAATACGAATCTTAAATGTTTACAACTACATTTTTTTATTTTTTGTTTTTTTTCTCAGAAATTCGAAGAGGGGGACTTCATCTTCGGTGTCTTGACCCATTCTAGTTGTTGTGCCCTCCCTTTCCATTGATTATGTTTATATGCACCCCCGTACCATACTTCTAGTACGTTGATTAGCAGGGGGTGGAGGTGGATGGAGAGGGGCATCATCTGCAAAAACCAAGACAGTTATATAGATACAGATGCGAATTTATTATTGAGATACCTATTTCATTATTTTCAATATCATTACAATGATCTTTACCTGCTGGCTAACTAGCTGAGTCAACTGGAGTGTTCATTGGTTCTGCCATTTGTTCCTCTCCCGAATGAGCATGAGAAGGTACATGCTCTGCCATTCATAGAAAAATATTAATTAGTAAACATCATCAATTATGTATTTAAAATCATATTGAATACATTTTTTTATAGCATACATACCTAAATGGATAGGCAGCTCCCCACCATCACGTGGTACCGGTTCGGTACCGCTACCCTCACTGCTTTTGTTGGTCTCACCTTGAAAACAAAAAAAGACATTCATTTTTCGATGTAATCATTCATGAATAGATTACGCAAGTACATTATAATGATGGCCTTATTGATTTTATATAACTCTGCGTGAATCAATGGGGAAATTGGGGTTTGCCCCAAGATTTTTCGATGTTCCAGCACATGCTGAAACCGTACTTGAAGCCGAGCTTCAAGCCTTCATCAATGGATTCCTCTTGAAAAGCATTTCCATGCAATGTATACCACCATGTAAAGTGCTTGTGATAAATCAATTAATTGTTTGCTATAATTAGAAAAATCAACTAAATGTTCAATTAATTGTTGGCTACAAATAATGATCGTTTGATTCTTACAATTCGTGCCCTTAGCTTCTGATATCCACCCTGGCCCAGTTTGTGTTGCCCATATTTTTCTAATCTTGCTTTTGTCGCTTTAGAGATGTCGGGGATCCTATGAAAGGTTGAAAATATGTTAGATATTGCAACTTAACTATATTTAAAAATTTTAAAAAAATGAACATTGTTCATTGAAAATATGATATGTGCCATACCTTATTGAACCGATTGGCCTAGTCTTTCCTTGTTTTCTCAATTCCTTCTCCTTTGCATCCTCGATGAGTGCCTTCCACTCCTTCTCTAGAACCATCGGAGGATGCTCATACTTGTGGTTAATTTGCAGATTGTCCCTATAATCTACCTTGACATATTTCAAATTTAACCCAACTGCCGCAGTGACACCTTTTTTATTGAAGGTTTCACCAAACAAGTTGACCATGTGGTTCATCAAATCATCTTTCAATTTGTCATTTTGCGCATTCCACCGTGTACGAATGGTGGGCCCAAAAATCTCCAACACCTTATCATGCAGGTTCTTATAAAAAAAAATATTTCTTGCAAAAAACATATGATCATTAATTAAAACTAATTTCAGTTATGTGGCTTTGAATTACATGAAAAAAAAACACATAATAAATTAAATAATACCTACAATCTTCCGTATCTTGATTGGAACACAGTCATCGTTCACCAAGAAGCTAACAGGAAATGATCCCTTGCTAACCACACATATTGCGCCAGGATAGAAACTATCACATTCGATGCCACTATCCTCTCTATCATCTTGTGGAGTAGTGGTGGTTGAAGGGCCATGTTGACCTCCAACATCCGTTAAGGCCGTGGAATCTAAAGTGCATTGTTGTATAGGAGAGTAAAATAGCCTCATTGGTACGGTAGATTAACGATGTGTTGAACCATTGCTACTACCAATACCGGCCTCTGCAGCCTGTTCTCAATACACGGGTTTTGGCTCCAAAAAATTATAAAGAATAAAACTTCAATTGATTAGATCATATAAAAAAAAGAGAACTAAAATAACATAAATGAATATATGTAGTTCGTAAAAACTTTCAAAGATGCCACTTACCCCGTATTTTTTTTTTATCTTTTTCCTCAATTCATCAATTTGTGCTTGTATTTCTTCAGTCATTGGTTCAATTAAAATCAGACTAAGAAGGTCTTGATTGTACTTTTTCAAAGACCTTTTCATAATATCCATGGGGTTGGTTGAATAATATATCTCTGCCTCAATGACCACATCATCACCTTGATGTGGTGTGCTCTACGAACGTCAATAAAAAAATCATGTAAAAAATATCTAATGCATATAATAACAAAAATAAGTACTATAATCATGTTTAGGTACTATTATGCTATCATTTACCTCATGCGACAACATTGGTGCCTTCCCACGGTCACCTTGCCACAATACAATAAGCAAGACATATTCATATCGATAAGTAAAAATTGAACCATGTATAATAAACGTGATTAATATAAAAAAAACTTTATTGTTACTATGATAGTCACGTTTACCTGTCCAGAAGCTGTAGGTGTGCTCTGAGTACCACCCCCCTGCCACAATACAGTAAGAATGATATCATATTGAAATTTTGAGCTCAATAGCATAAAAAATGTCAAATGTTAACAGATGTAATATAATCATGGATTGTGGTTACTATTACATTGATGCTATTAGGTACTACTAAACTAACATTTACCTCATGCGTCACCATTGGTGACTTTCCACGGTCAGCTTGTGGCATATGGCCACGATCACCCTGCCACAATATAAGAATTAAGACATATTAAAAATGAAAATTACATATATAACAATGTCTCTTAAACGTGATTAATGAAAAGCATGACATATAATTAACCATGCGTATATTATAAAAAGCATGACATAAATAAACTTGATGCAAGAGAAAAATAATAAGTCATCGATCAAAGGTTGAGTTAAATGTTGTATAAGAAAAATACCCCCATAATAGCAACCCCCGCATATATTCGATTCAAACTGTAATCGATCAACAACTCTTCACCTGCAACTATTGATTTTGTTGCACATACGAAAACACTATTTCCTTCATGCCCCTCAAATAGGAAATTGGGTAGCTTATGTGTTGACCCTGATCGTGTGCTATTTATAAACCTTGCGATATTTCCTGAAGCATTTGGCCTTCCATCAATATACACAGTTGCTCCTTTGTTCAGATTGTTGTCCAGTAGTTGACAATAATTTGCTGCCACTCAATATGTCCGCATACTTTGTGTATACCGGACCAACAACAACCAATCATTGTATTTGTAGCATGGATCGACATAATCCATCAATTCAGTTTCAGTGCCATATGACACCTTTATGCCATCCATGGAAAATAGCCCCAGTCCATGTAAAGAGGATGGAGCAATGCGATAAGTCCTCCCATTGAGGAAGAAATCCGTGTCCACTTGGGGTAGCTCCTTGGGTAGCCATTGTTTGAAAAGATGTCTATACCTCAGGGGCAACTCAATGTCACCTATGCTCTCATTATCATAACCACATGATCCTCCTTCAGAAACAAAAAGTTCCATGCATCTACGAAATTTTATTCTTACCTTTTCACCTCTACTAGTTGATCTTGACTTGTTAGATCTTGTATTAGACGTATCGCTTTCAACCTCTTCTAGTCTATCTTCCTCACTTGAGGAAGATAGATTCAACAAGTACCTATTTGGTGGTACCTACAATCATTGAAATGAGACAACGTGTGTCAGTTGAATTTTCAATACTGAAAACATCATTCATGGCTCATGGTTTCTAGCAAGCATGTTATAAAGAAAGATGATCCAAACTTGTATGATAGATATAGGACAAACCAAATTATTAAATTTTTGATCTTTGTCCCTTGTGGACATGTGGCATAATTTAGTTCCTCTAGGAAGATTCCCTCCTTCATCTAGTTATCAAATTAACCCCTCAAATCCACCTAGATTCATCACATACCTATTGTTTATGCAAATGAGCTATGAATTGTATTTGGTTGCATTGGTTGGTTGAGTTGTACACATTTCCATCCAACCAAGCCTCATTAACTAGATGCAAACTTTTAATTGTTTTACAACTTGGGTTAGCTCTATCTAATGGAAAACAATGATGAATCTCAAGTAAGATGGTGTATAGATACCCTCCCTAGGCATAAGTCATATCAAAATGTTGGGTCTTAAGGACAAACTCATCTTCAATATATGGCATGGTTTTCAATACATATTTGGAGATCATGGATAAGATGTACTATAAAATATCCAAAAGAATCTAAAACATAAGGTTGTGGCAAGCTAACAAATACAAGTCAGGGTCACAAATACCAATTCCAAAACGTGCAAGTAACTATGTTTAATATTTCAATTTGGAATGTAACATAAAAAGGGGATGCACGTTCCATGACTACAATCTGTTATAGATCTCTTTCTTGCAACTAAGGTCATCACAATTACAGTTTGGTGGGTCCATACAAGTAGATGCAATTTATTTGGAGGGATATTCATTTATTAACTTTAGTATTTTATGGTTGCCTCCTTAAGTCATTCACCATGCACCTTATCTCACTATCTTAAGTTTCCTCAATTACCTAAGTGGAAAGCAAACCTCAGGATAAGGTTACAATCTCCATGAACTCCACTTTAGGTGTCTTTATCAAGAACATTGCATATGTATTCTTGATGCTTGTTCATGATTTTTTTCATGAAATGGGTTATGTGGGGACAAATGTAACCTGCAAACTACAATAACCCTTCAAATTTGAACTCATGCTAAAAGAAGCAGAGCACTGAGAAAAATTTCAAGCAACATCCAATGTTTTCAATCCCACAAAGACCAATTCCCCCAAAAAATAAGTAACTATGTTCAAGACTTCATTGTGGAATCTAACTTGAAGAGGGGATTCAAGTTCCATGAGCAAGATGTTTTGTTATAGATCTCCTTGAAGCTAAGATCAACCCAATTAGAGGTCAACATGTCCAATAATGTAAGGTTTGTACAATTATATGTGCTTGATATGAGAAGACTATTCATTAAATCATAGTAACATTTTATGGTTTTCTTCTTAATTCATTCACTATGCAGTTTATCTGATCCCCATCTTAAGATGCATAAGTGACCTAAATGATAAGCAATGTTAAACAAGAGGTTACAATATCCATGAAATCCACTTTAAAGTATCCTTATACATAGCATTCTGGCAGGTTGACAGGATGGAGGTTGCGGCTCAAGGTAGGGTGTGGACTGGCAGAGATGCATCTAGTCTTGGTTTGGTGGATGCAATTGGAGGGTTTTCAAGAGCTGTTGCAATTGCAAAACAAAAATCAAACGTACCACTTGATAGGAAGGTGTCAAGCCCCATTTTTCTTTTGAGAAAAACTTCTTTTATTTACATGGAAATATTTACAGCCACACCCATTGGTGGGTTTTGAACCCGAGACTCTACTTGCACGTTTTGGATTTGGTGTTTGTGAGCTTGTTATAAAATGTATTTATGATGTTATCAAATGTACTATCAAAATCATACCACAAATTTGACGATCATAGCCAATAAAATTGCAAAGACTATAAGTGTATAAAGAATAGGGGATTGCATCAAGCATCTTTCCACAAGGTCTCGGGTACTGTAAATGCTTGAAATACTGGCACTAAGTTTGGTTGAATAAAAAACATGAAGCAAAAATAGAAAACTGTGAGGATACAAATGACTAACAAATTTAGCATTGTACCTATGGGACTAAGGTAAAAGAAATAATTAGGGTTCTAGAGTATGTAGAAATAAACAATGAAATGGTGTAGATGGGAAATTGATCAACTTACTGAATTTCCTGACATTGTGAGGCTAGTGCAGTCTCCTCTGTTAGCACAGTCTCCTCTGATCGATGCTCGATAGAATGAGGGCTAGCACGGTCTCCTCTGCTTGATGCTTGATGGAATGAAGGATAGAATGGTCTCCATAGTCTCCTAGGTCTCCTTTGCTCGATGCTCGACGGAATGAGAGCTAGCATGATCTCCTTTTCTCAAAATGAGGGCTAGCGCGGTCTCCTATGCTAGCACAGTCTCCTCTGCTCGATGCTCGACAGAATGAGGGCTAGCACGGTTCTGCTCGATTCTTGATGGAATGAATTCTAGAATGGTCTCCTCTGCTTAATGCTCGACTGAATGATGGCAATCACGGTCTCCACAGTCTCCTCGGTCTCCTCTGCTTGATGCTTGATGGAATGAAGGTTAGAACGGTCTCCTTTGCTTGGTGCTCGACTGAATGAGGGCTACCATGGCCTCCACAGTCTCCTCTGCTCGATGCTAGATAGAATGAGAGCTAGCACGGTCTCCTTTGCTCGAAATGAGGGCTAGTGCGGTCTCCTAGTCGACTGGTCGCTAGAGTACTGTGTATATGGAACCCATAGTTTGGTTATAGTTAGCAAGAAAGGTTTGGATATATTTAGAGCTAGGGACGTAAATTTACATATTTTCCCTTAGTTTGGTTGGAGGCAAGAAGGAAGGTGTCATATAGTTGGGATACCATAGAATATTGGTGTCTTTATCCTTGGTTGTTTTTGAGTTAGCAATAACGGTCTTGATATAGTTGGGGCTAGTAGGTAGATTAATATATTTTACCTTCATATCATTGGAGCTAACAAGGAATATGTTAGTGTAGTTGGGGATAGGAAAGTTGATTGATATATTTTTCCTAGGTTTGATTAGAGAACAAAAAACATATTGATCTAGTTCGGGCTAGAATGGCATATCGATGTCTCCTCCCTTGGTTTAGTTGGAGCTACTAAAAAAGTCATTAGAGGAAATTTTGGTAAAAAATGGGCCTCCTAAGGAAAATAATAAGAAAATAATAAAATAATAGTAGAGAGAGAGTAAAAAACTACTTTTTTTTTTATCGTATTTTCAACTTATCTCCTTGTAGGTTTACTCAAATTTCAAGAGGGAGGACTCGTTGGATGCATAATTAAATTATGCATCCAAGGAGTACACATGTTGCCTACTTTTAACAACATCCACACCATGAAAAATTGAAAATACATTAAAAAACATGTTTCTAGTGAGAGAAAACACGTTTTTTAATGTATTTTTGATTTTTCATGGTGTGGATGTTGTTAAAAGTAGGCAACATGGGTACTCATTGGATGCATAACAATGAGCCCTCCCGCTTGAAATTTGAGTAAACCTACAAAGAGATAAGTTGAAAATACGATCCAAAAAAGTAGTTTTTATTTTTTCCCTCCAATTTTTTTAGGTGCTCCCTTTTTGAATTTTAAAGCATTTTGATTGGCTAATATATGATGACATGGAATTTGTATTATTTTTGGAAGGCCCATTTTGTATTGAAATTTCCTCTAATGTATTTCTAGTTGGGGATATCTAGGGATATTGATATATTTTCATTAGTTTGGTTGGGAGCCAACAAATAATACATTGATCTAGTTGGGACTAATGAGATGGGAAAACATATTACCCTAGATTTGGTTGAGAGCTAGAAAGGAAGACCTTGAGATAGCAGGAGATAGAAATGAAACCTAACATATTTCCATTGGTTTTCTTAGGAGCCAGTAAGTAATAACTTGAACTAATTATTGAGCCTAGCAATTTGGATTGACGTCTTACCCTTAGTCTAGTTGGAAGTCAATGTATGGAGGCATAAGGTATGGTGCATTTCTTGAGATCAATTGGTGCCAATAAGAATAGGGTCTCTCCAATATAATGTTGACCTTGTTAATGGACACAACTAGAAAGGTGGACAAAATTAATGTATGGTGTGATTCCTTGAGATCGATTATAGGGTGGATTTTACATTATATAGAAAGTGTGAAAGCACACATCCATAAGCCTCATTGAAGAAATTTGTCCAAGTGATTCATGTATTAATGTAGGTTATTGGATTCATATATTCACCAGAGTCCTTTTGTAAGTGCTCTTGGGATGTTGTGGAATTGTCCCAAGATGTGGTATGGGAGGCCCTTCGTTTGAGCCCAAAACAAATGAGGTGTAAATTATTAAGAAATAATCTAATCGTTTATCTGGGGGAAGTCACAACAATTTTGTAGTTCACTTTTGGGGTATGCCCCAATAAAATACTATGGCACCACAATGAAAATATATGTCTTTGTGTCAATAAAGTCATGGGAATTCCCCAATTCACTTTTGGGGAATGCCCCTAGAAAAATCAATGGCATCACAATGATTATGGGATTATTTTTCCTATGCACTATGAGTATTTTTTAGAATCCTTAAGTGATTTTGGCGACTATAATAGTGTATTGAAATTGATGTTACAAATTGAATTCCATATTGGATTCATTAGAAAAGGAATATGTGATATGGGAGAATAAATGATTTTCATCTCCAAGTTGGTTGTAGAACTACCACTAGATTTAACATGAATGATATTAGAACCATAGAGCCACTATGTTAGTCACCATTAATGCAAAAAAATCCAATTCACAACCTCCCATGAATCACATTTTGACATTAAAGAAATCAAAAGAAGCTTAAGGTGGCACATTCTATATATAGCACAAATATGATTGGAGTGGAAATTAGGGGATATGCCAACGCCACTCATTGAGAGGATGCTACAACTAAAGAAAAAAGAGGAATCTTATGGTGGCACAATCTATACCTAGCACTATATGATTGGAGTGAAAATTAGGGGATATGCCAACACCTCTCATTGAGATAAACATGGAATGAAATGTTGTATTTAACAAAAAAATATTCCCTAGGGGGTTGTAATGTGTGAAGGAATTACAATGAGAAACCAAATGAAAAAAAAAAGTTAGGGAAACCCTACCATAATGGATCAAAACATTTAGAGTTCACATACGCGACAAAAGGGTAGTTGGCCTTGAACACGCAAATGGAGGATTCACATAGAAGAAGGTAGAATAAAGTAACAAAGTCCTATCTATATTCACTTGGATAGTTTTTTTAGTTGTAGATCGTAGAAGAGTAAAAACATAGGATAACGCGAGCTTAGTTGTAGGGAGCCCCAATGAGAAAAGGGCCTACCACTCTTATTGTATGTATGTAGTCGATAGTTTTGTATGCATACCTTCTTATGTTATTAATCCATATCCTCCTCTCGTGTTTTGGAATTATAATAATCATTGAAATACTAGGGGCAACTGGCAATGTTGTTTAATGGAGGCTTATGTGTTATTCCTTGAAGTGTTGTGTTAAGAAAGGTTATAATGAAATTTGCTAATGGCACAATTTATGTAATTTCTTTCATGTTATGTACTTGAAGGATGGTTTGCTTTTGAATTTCTACCGATAGATTGTTATACCATCTTTTGTTCATTTTATTTCTTTTACATGATTGAATTGTTGGTCATACTAGATGTTAACCACTACTACACTTTCCATTAATTTGTGAATGAATGAGAATTCATTGTTGACTACCTCGGGACTTTTATGGGTTTCTCTTTTTTTATTTCTTATAATATTTTACACATATATTATTAAACAAATATGTCATATAATGGGTGATATAGGCACCCAATGGAAATGTTCTCTTGTTTAAGAACTACCAATATTATCGTTCTCCTCTCTTGAACACTCTTATTCAATTAATTTAGTCATGTAATTTCAATATATATTGTAAGGAAGAGCTAGGGACAATCCCCTTGCAATGGAAATGCACGGATGTTAAAGACCACATAGTTGTTTCCAAGGTGACCGTGGATAGCGACCTATACAAGAATTTAGGGTTACCCCTTGGATTAAAGTGGGGATATCTAGTACAACCTCCAATGGGTGCCCTTGACATTGTCCTAGTTGTTGGAAGACATTTTGGGGTACACTAGTGGTAGAGATAGAACATGCTAGACACATAAAATAATTTCCTAGATAAGCCATGCACAATAGTATATTAATGTAGCAATGAAATATATGAGAAACATTGCATCTTTATATTTGTGGAGACAAAGAGGGAGATCAAGTTTTGAAGGAGAGCATACAAAAGTTAGAAGACTCTAGAGGTTAGAACCAATAAATTATATGTTCAACCATTGGTTGGTTGTAGGAAAAATCTTTGGGAGAAGAAGTGAAGATAGAGGCACATTGATAGAAGAGCGGGTTCATATTTTTATATATCGGGAGCAGGTTACATATGCATTATGCTTTAGAGAAAAAAAAAAGATATCAATGTTACAGTGAAATGGATTTCTTTTAGTTATACCAATTTTCCTTAAATATAAATTACATATTCCTGAATTTTGTTCCATCATTTGTTTAATTTTGTTTTAGCGTGGATTTTACTAACTTTGGTGATCCTCTAGATTTGGCATTTATGCCAAAAACTCCAAAAAAATGGCAGTCTTACTACCAAGCGAAATAACTAACTCGCCTAAGCCCACGAGCGCTCCATATGACCATCGTGTCAATAGAATCCAATGACCGAGATGATCTCCTTGGTAAATCGACGAATGTTGTCACGTTTTCCAAAAAGGTAGGCGGTCTGACAGGTCGTCCTGGGCTCCGGGCTAGTGACTTCTCATGGATTCCAAGCACCCAGAGCCCCCACCATACCTTCTTCTCTATGTGTCGAATAGTATTAGTGAGGCTAGTGCATATAAACAAATGAAAACTCAACCTTGCCAATGTGGGATAAATCCCATTAGGCGAATCAATCTCCACCATTGATTGTTTGATCACGGTTCCTGAGTCTCCGCCTGCAACTCTTTATTCTTATCCACTGTGACTCAAAATCGATGCTCAAGTTTGGTTGTCGATTTGGTTTTGAGCTTTTGAAATTATAGAGATCAAAACTTCTCAAGATCCAAAAGCATCAATGTCATGGACATTCAATCCTTCATATGTGTCTTCCATGTCGCCGTCGTCAATACCACTCATCTGCATAGCCTCTATCTCATGTCCATCATCATCATTCACTCTCTTCCTGCACCTGATCCAAATCACTATCATCATCATCCTCTTTCTTTACATCCGGTAACGTTGCATTAATTCTTGTCACAAAATTTGCTGCCACCGTCACCTCCTTTGGTCTCATAATACTTTCTATATATTTGAACATAATCGAATTTTCTGCCATCAATCATTTGTCTTTATATTTTCAATGCTTTTGCTCAATGGTCGATGGCTTCCATGCTCGACATTATGCTAGATGGCTACAGGCACGAGCTCCTCTCTTTACAAACTTCAAATTGGCTCCAAATCTTCATCAGAATCAATATCTTCCCTAATCTTCTCATCAAGGACCTTCAGTTGCGCTCGAGACTGCAGAAGAGAGGACAATAGAAATGACAATGGGGGAGCTTGGGTGTGAAATCCAAACTGCCTTCCAGCCTTTGAAATGTTGTTTGTAGGGAAAACTAAGCATGATAACTCAATGTCGCCACAATGGCTTAGCTTGGTAGAATCACATAACTTATCTACAAGCTCTTTAAATTTTGGGGAACAGTTTCTGATGAGCCTTCTCTTCAGCCAGATCTGCTAATGTCATCAAAACAAAGTGTGCCTTTTTCAATAGGTTTTCACCTATTTTCCATCTGCCTTATCATCAACACAGTTATGGAAGATATTAGAAGCTTCTTTCCATCAATGCCAACCTGTATAACTGCCATATTGCCAACATTTTCCTATTTCCATTTCAACTAACGTCTAATGAGAGGGAAGCATTAGCTTGCACTATCCCTATAAATACTAGGTAGGCCTTTTGAAAGACAAGGTTGTGTCAGTGAGATAGGAAACTACTAGTGCATGAAAACGGTGGTCGAGTTTCCCAATAGACATTTGGGAGCACTTCAGTTGCATGCATGTAGTAGAAGTAGTATAGGATGGGGCATTGCATGATATCTCGGGGACAAGGGAGGAATGATCAAGGAAATCATTATGGAAGGAATATCTAGGAAAGCAACACAATCAAAGTAACAGTTGTAAATTTTAGGGTGATAATTAGTTAACAAGTTGGGTGTAGGTGCCTTTGATAGAATGGAAGGAAATAATGCATAGACTAGGCACCATGGTTGACAACTAGAGTAGGATCCTTACCAAACTTTGTTACATGGAAATCATTTTGAACTAAAGGAAGGTGAATTCAATGGTGGATACTAGTGCCTCTCACAACTTCCTCAAGAAATAGATAATAAGGGAAATTCAGTGTAGAGAAATGCTATGTGAAGCTTTACTCAAAGTGGTGAACTCTAAGGTAGAATTAGTTTTAGGGATCACAACCAAGGTTTATGTGTAGTTAGGTAAGTGTAAAGGGTGAGAAAAATTCATGGATATGAAGCTACATAACTTTGAATTCATCCTTGAAAAAGACTTTGTAAGAAGGGAAAAGAAAATCCTCATGTCTATTAAGGAATAGTTAGTGATCTTTGAAAAGAAGAATCCTTGTTTTGTGCACATAATAACAAGACAACCAAATGGAAGAGTCCAGTTGGACTCTAAAATAAATTTCAATAATGAAACCCAATGATAAGGTTCACAACTATACATCGCAACATTGAAGGAAAGTGAAATAGGGTGGATGATTTTGTATATCACATGCCAAATATTTTTAACAAAATAATATCCACTAAGATATATCATAAACCAACATATAGATATTGAACTAGGGGAAATCCAATGACAAAGGATGAATATCAATTATCTATTCCAGAGTTGGAAGAGTTGAAGAGGCATCTATCTGATTTTCCTAAGGTAGAATTCATTCAACTTTAATGATCTCCTTATGGTACACCAGTCCTATTACAAATAAAGGACACCCCAAAACCCAGGCTTTTAGAAATGATAGGGCATTGAACAATCAAATGGTGAATAACATGTATCCCATTTTGTTACATGTGCACTACTTTGATATATGGTATAAGGTACTGAAGGTGTTCTCCAAGTTATACCATCAACAAGGTTACTACCAAGTGAGGATCATAGAAGGAGATGAGGAAAAGGAAACTAGTGTGATCACATACAACATCTTTGAGTTCTTGGTCGTGTTGTTTGGGTTGTACAATGCCCCAACAAACTTTTGCAAATTGATGAATGATTTTCTCAAACCCGTTTTGGACAATTTCATGGTAGTCTACTTGATAAACTTGATATTCATTTTTTTGTAACCATTGTCTAACTCAAAGTTCCAATCAATAGCTTGATCATTTTAAGATACATGTACAATTCATATTTCAGCTTGGCCTATATGTAAATCAAAGCTGTCATATTTAACTTTCAAATGTCACTTATCATCTTGACTCATTACTGACATTTTCCCCTTTGTTTCATTTGAGTTATTATTGATATCTTTCTATCAACAAAAATTATTGTGCCTCATTCAATGGAAACATATAATTTGGGTCCTTGTCCAAATCCAGAGAGTTCAATTTATGCCCCATCTTTCCCTCCCTAGTAGTCCCTCCTATAGTGAGACTCGTGGGACAGAGACAAGAGGGAAGTTTCGTTCATATTTATGATTTTATCAATATCTCAGTTGCACCTTTATAGGAATGACAATAACATGTGTTAATGTTCTAGTTATAGGTTTTTAGAGGGTCTTACTTGGTTTGTTCCAATGGTTTTCCATCTTCAACTCTACCCACCAAGAAGGCTTTCAATTTTTCTCTATGGTAGTCTAATTAGAATTTTTCTTTAGACATAAGGCCACTACATGTCCATGGTCACAATAAATTCTATATTAGAAGATACTGTGTTTATAATCCAAAATTTATGTCCATCTCTCCAACATAATTGCTAAAAAGGGCCTTTGTTTAATTCTACAAAAAAGGCAAATCTAAGTATAGGTATTACTAGATTTTGGAGCCAATGTGTTGAAATGACCTAGAGCATTACCAATGGCTTGTAAAGTCTAATAACCATAGTATTCCAAATATGGACTATGCAACATGTGTTGGCAATATGGAAGTTATACAGGTTGCCATTGATGGGCAAAATGGGGATGTGGGAGCAATTTTATGCACATGAAACAGGAGAATGGGGGTATAGAGGAAGCCATAGAGGCTAAAGATGAACACAATAAGATAGAGGAGGAAATCCCAGAGTCTAAAGACAAAGAGCATAACAAGGAGCAAAGTCTTGAAGACAAAAATGCTAAAAATCTGTCTGAACATAATGAGAGCTAGGAGGAGATCACAGAGTCTAAAGATAAAGAGCACAGCCACGAGCAAAGACTTGAAGACAAAAATGATGGAAATTAGACTGAAATTGAACATGGATTGGATCATCCTCTTACCACTGGTGGAGAGGACATGGAAAGGAATTCTACAAAGTCTGTTGAGGTACCCAAAATGGTTCTTGAACACTAGATCGTCATGAGGATGAGAAGACTGAAGAAAAGAGAGATAGGGGGAGCAAAAAGGGAATCCCTTGATGATTACATTGACGTTGTGGTTGAATTTGAGGAGTAAGAGGATGATGATGACAGCGATTTGGATCAGGTGTAGGAAGAGAGTGATGTGGATAAAATGCTCGTTATTGGAAACAAAATTCCAGCCTCAATCTCTGGTCAAATTACAAAGAATTAGAAATGCAAAATCCTGTTGCAACATAGGATGGATGTTGATTGCACGCAAGGTATCTGGTCAACAAGTGTATGAATTTGGAAGCCGAATTACATGCAGGAGACTTAGGAACCGTAAGATCAATTAAATCAACGGTGTTGATTGACTCATTCAATGGGATTTATACCACATTGGCAGCGCGGTGGAGTTTTTATGTGTTTATAAAGTCCAACCTCACTAATTATATTCGACACATAGAGAAGAAGGTATGGTGGGGGCTCTGGGTGCTTGGAATCCACGAGAAGTCACCATCCCGGAGCCCGGGACGACCTATCATCCCCCCTACCTTTTTGGAAAATGTGACAACATCTATCGATCTACCGAGGAGATGATCTCGGTCGTTGGATTCTATTGACATGATGGTCATATGGAGTGATCATGGGCTTAGGTGCGTTAGCTATTTAACTTAGTAGTAAGATTTCCATATTTTTGGAGTTTTTGGCATAAATGCCGAATCTAGAGGATCAACAAAATTAGTAAAATCCATGCTAAAACAAAATTAAAAAATGATGGAACAAAATTAATGACACCCTTAATTAATCAAGCCCCGCACCCTTAACAAATTTAAAACTAGGTGATATAGATTCAATAAGAGGCCCACACCCTTAATTAATCAAGCCCTTTTACTAATAACCTTTAGCTTGTCCATCTCAAAATTAACCCCGTGACGATGAATCCTTTTTGTATGGGTGGATAACCATTGTATCATCCATGAAAGATCCCCCAACCTATTTTATCCAAGCCTAAATATTTTTCAGTAATGGGAGTAGATTGTTGAACTTGTTTATACCATGTTTTGAAAAACACTTGTATTTCGCATTGACTCATGTCAGCTCAAGCTTTAAGGTTGGCAAACAAATGGACTTTCCAAACAAAAGTAGAGATATCTTCAAGGGTTCAGCCTAAATTCTCAATGATACTAAGAGGTTTCCTAGTTTAAAGAAAGGTTTCCTTAGATACAATGATTTGCCTTTATTCACTCCTCCAAAAGGAGAGTAATTTAGAGCTTTAAAGGAAGACATACTTCCTCTCTCTAAGGTCTTCCACAAAAATGAAGTGAAAAAATAGGATTATGCATTCTATAAGAGACTATGTCACAACCATATTTTAACTGCTTACTAGAAAATATTAGTCATTGTTGATATGGCAAGATTCCCACCTTGTCTTGAATCTTGGATTTCATACCCAGCTCTACAATGTTAGCTTTCAAGAGGGCTTTCATAAATATTTGCAACATTTGTTTTGCAAGCATGTTGACAAATTGTAGGTTGGGATATGTTGATATTCACTACATTGTAAATTTAAAACTAAAATTCATGGAGCCCTCAAGCTAGACATAGTTTCTTCATCAAATCTTCAAGGATTGAATTTATCATTTTTCGGGTATGCAAAAAGCACAAGTTAAATTATCATAAATAAAATGTACAATACACTAGCCAAGTTTTGGGTCAATGACTCCTACAAACATGATATATCTGGGTCTAATATTCAATGGTTAACCCCTTCAATTGATTCAGAGTAACCAATTACAACTATATATGATCAGTCAAGCCTATAATATGACTTCATTGCTTGATATCTTCTATAAATATTTTAACATATGTTGTACCTCCTCACCGAGGATGTAAAAAATCACATGTATATTATTTTTTCACTCCTTTTTTATATCCTTCCACCAAGTGAAATGGTGTGGGTCTAGTGGAATCTCTAATAAAACTACCTATCAAATTGCAACATGATAGGTCATAGGATCTATGCACCTTTCTAAATCCGAGTTATTTGATTCATGCAATCTCTTCACCCATCTTGAGGGATTGGTAGTCATAATTACCTACACATGATGTCTTATCCCTATGGGTATGACTATATCCATATGATCATCTTCTTCAATTGAGAGTCAGATTGTAATGTCTTTGAATGCCCCGGGTTCTACTTCCATTTTATTAATTTCTCTAGGAGTAATAGGAAAGTGATTCCAATCTCGAGGTTTTCTAGTTTCGTCTCTTTTCCCTGGAGAGATGGAAGCCTTAGGTATTCATCTTGCAAACTCTCTATCACTTTATATACTCTACACTACATACTTGGCGAGAACGTTTTCTACCTTACAACTTGAACCCTGTATAATATTTATTGGTGAGTATATGGACACTATTTGCAGGTTTTGAACACTAAAATTTGTTCTTAGGATATGGAAGTGGTTAAAGGATGAAACGTAGCCCATAGGTCCTAAGAGAAGCTTCTAGGGTTTGGCGACCATGTGCAAGGTCTTGGACCATAACACTTGGCATCTACTAGGTGCGTTTTTTCTCTATGTGGGAATACAAGAGGAATAGGTTAACCACTGGCAACTTTCGAGCCCCATATACAAGTCATGAATCGATACATGGTAAATGTAGGAAACTTAGGAATTATTTCCTAAATGCATAAACTTAGCGATCAAGAGAAAGAAAGGAGCTTTCAAACTACCATATAGGACATGTATTAAGGTTCTTTGGCTCCCAAGTGTTGATACATACTTCATTAGGATATTTTGAGAACCATTTATGGATATTACGTCCTTGTACATGGTTCGGAGGAGGACTGCAAACCTTAATAAAAATAAAGCTTATGAGGGAAGGGAAACCTGAGGCTTCAACCTTACAATTGTATTAATTACACAACTTCACAACCATGAAAGAGGCTTCAAATGACAAGGATATGTTTAGCCTCCAATAATTTATATGGGTGCAACTAGGAGTCTTTTAGCACTCAGTATGAGTTTTATGGCACTAAACATGATCAAATGATGAAACCTTGACCTTAGGCTCTAAAGGAAGTTTCCAAGGATAGGGAAAATGTGAAGCCTTAACCAACCACATAAGATTGGTCTAGTATAACTAAAATATTTGAATGCAAGTATGGACACAATTAGTAGGTTTTGAGCTTTATGGGTGGACCTCAAATCCATAAACATGATTCGAGGAGGGAGATCAACATCTCAAGGCTAGAAATATATATTTATGGATTAGGATAAATGATCAATTTGATGGGTCATTTGTAATGCTTCAAGGCATCATTCATGAACCTTGGTCCCTAGAAGGTGCCTTTATAACCTAATGCACAATTCAAAATTCAAAATATTTGAATGTGATATTTAGGTGTGTAATTATGTTTAAAAAGATGATGTTGTTTGTTATTTTATACTAATATTTGTATGGTTTTCTTTGTGCAAATTTTTGTAAATCTTTGTATGTGTGCATAGATATTTTCCTATGTGCATGTATTTTTTGTATGTTTATGTATAAAACTTTTTATGTGTGTAGGCTTTTGTAGTGTAAATATATATGTATCTGTACATCTTTAATATGTGTGCAAATATAATTATGTGCATATAACTTGTGTGTGTTTGTGTGTAAATGACTAGGGGTGGTAGGTACACAAGGGGGATGTCTAGGGGTGATAGTTACACAAGGGGGGTCCTTCATTGATCCATAGAGAACACAATAAATCAAAATACTATGGGGTCTAGGGAATGCTTCAAACAATAAAGTATAGATTTAAATGCTCTCTGTCAAGAGATCGAGATCACATTTTCAGCAAACATAAGGAACCTCTTGGTATTTGGGACAATCTCCATTATCATTCATCAATTACACAACAATTTCATATACAATGACAACACTTTAGAAAAACTTGTCAAAATAATAAGGTATAGGAAAAGGTCAAGTATCTCCCTAGTCATCATTTCAAGGGCCCCATAAAATTTCTCCAATAACTACTCAATGTTTTGAATTTTACCATCAAACTTTCATCCTTGCATTGTGATATATACAAACTAGTTGGATCTTATTAGAATGACATTTTACGAACAAAATACATTTCATAATATAAACCAATTGAAATAATATTCATTATGTCAATTCTAAATCTGAAGTCACGGTAAAACCTAAACGAAGGAAATCATATCAAAATCCATTCAAACTCAACCATTTGTTTTAAAAACATGATGTTGTTTATTAGGAAACTACACACAACAAGATACAAATATAGGCAACGTGGATATAAATCACATAACTGGAAATCCATGTACATCAAAGCTACCAAGATCGTCCAAACATATAAATTTTCAGGAAAACAGTGGAACATGGTTCCCATTGTACACACAATGGCAACTCGTGCCTTATACAAAGTCTGATAACTTGTGCCTTATACAAAGTCCGACAACTCGTGTCGTAAATCCAAAATACATGGAAACTTGTGTTGTAGATACCAAGTACATGGAAACTGGTGCCCAAAAATGCCACGTTGCGGCTAATGTGCATAACATGGTATGTCAAGCATCGTACCCACCCCCTTCACTCCCAGGCACATCTCTGAAATCGATCTTCCTCTTCTTGGAGCTAGTGGAATCTCGAGCCCTCTTCCATCTAGGAGTAGACCGTCTCTCCAAAACAAATGATATAAGATACCATCATTTGCAAGCATTTGTAACATTAACCACATTTATAAAGTGAATGTAGAATTCAAATCTTAAATAAATCACTGCTGATGGGAGTGGGATACGTGAGGCAGGTGTCATCGATCTACTGAGCCTCTCAGCAATGCCACCCTACAACATTTACGACAATAATTTCATTGAAAAATAGTAATTGCTTAAATTAATTTTTGTTAATGCATCACAATATTTTCATAAATTAACTTGATTCTCACCGTGAACACCTCCGACAATGGACATCACTGGGCTTCAGGGCTAGCAGGTGGAGCAGTTGGCTAGACAGCCTACTCTAATGCAGTCATGGGGAGGGGGGGGAAGATGTAGTTGTAACAAAGACGAGTGCAACCACTGTAGGTACATCGAAGGATACTGGAAGAGTAGTTTGTACAATAGTGGTGGGAACTGAAGAAGATATGGTGGAAGAGGGCATGGTGGTATGGGGTGTACGAGCATGTTGTGGACGATGAACCCATACCGACTGTACGATAGGGGGTATTGACCTAAAAGGGCTAGGGGGGATGTTGAGGGATGGTGAATGGGAGGGAAGTCTTGGATATAGGGAGGAGTATGGATACAAGGCGGGTTGTGGATGAAGGGGGGAAGCAAGATGGAAGCGGGGGCGTGGACGAATGGGGGAGGATGGATATCCGGGGGGGGGGCATGGATGAATGGGGGAGGATGCATAGACGGGGGGGAGTGGACGAATGGGGGAGGTTGTATGGAGGGGGGAGGATGGACGGACAGGAGAGGCTGGATGGAAGGGAGGGGGTGGACGGATTGAGGGGTCTGCATGGAAGCGGTGGAGGGACTCATGAAAGACGGTGGAAACATAGGACTGAAGTGGGGAGGTGGAACAGTGTCACCTGCAGTTGTTGGTGGCACCTGCATATACATTTGTAATATCATAGTTGTAATATCCCGATTTTGACCCTATTGCATTAAAATTGTAAATGATATAAATATCATTATTAAATCATGGTGAGGAGCTCAAGGCCAAGGCCCCGCCATTGATTTAGCGTTTTTATGTATCGGCAATTAGAAATAGATGCCTGTGGTTCTTGTGCTACACATGCACAATGTAAATTCAGACATCATGTAAATATGAATTTTAATGAAATGCCCGCAACTAGATATGCAAATGCAACAAGAGATGGGGGCATGATTTTACAAGGAATAAGGAGGGAAATTATTCAAACCCTTGAGCCAATGGTGTTAATCTATGTGTCAATGAGAAAACCCATAAACCCTCAACTACCCATTTTGGCTTATGCACCCAATCATTTAATTCTTCCAAGAGTTGGTTGAGGCAGTTAATGCCTTGGGAATGGAGAGGTATGGCAGCCAATTTCGTGTATGGGCAAGCCATCAACCTGGGAAATCGTATTTTGTCTTCTTGGGCAACAAAACACCCACGAAATGGTGCCCAAATCCATTCTTGACCCATGGCCTTTGCTCTCACACGCAGTCTGAACTAGAAGGGATTTCGCCATCACGTTTTTCATCATTTTCCTGCATTTTTCCATGGTTGGGAGCTCGTTTTTGTGTTACACAGTGGCTGGGAGAGGAGGACCACGATTTGGGGCTGTTATGGAGGTCATTTTTTCCCTGGAATGTCCATGGACATTTTTTTTTGAAAACAGATTTGGCTTACCAGGGTTGTTTCCTCATTTAGCTTTTCATTTTTGGATGCCCACATTTTTCTGAGACTGGTAAAAACCCCATTTTGGGCATCTCACTGTAAAAACGTTTTCTTCATGCCCAACACTTGTACTTTTGTTGTTTTGTGCATCCCTGTTTTGATTTGAACTGTGAGCAAGAAATTAGGAGTGGCAGTGGACCAGAATTGACTTAATAAACCTAGTGAGGGAAACAACCTCTCAAGAAGATCAAAGAGGGTTGGCTACTCTTCTATGCACACCTTGAATAACACTGAATTGGAAGGTATGGCCTGAGGGACTGTGTAGTAGTGAAGGGAATACTTCCTTGAGTCATGTGTGTAGGCATTGTGGGGAACCAAGCTGGATAGATCTTGTAGCAGTATCCATAGCTCTGTGGTTGAGCTCACTAACTTAGCAATTCTTCCTTTCCATTGCCTAGCAGCCTGATAAACCCAACTGGCGATTGGCTTGGCTGATTTTGGTGTATATTTGGCTATGTGTGAGTCTATTGTTTCTTTTTCCTAGTAGAAATCATGCCCAGCTCAGGGGTGGCAGTTGTATCAAGAGATTGATAACCACAACTGGCATATGGTTGGGTGGAACGTTGCAGTTGCATAGCTGGTTGCTCGGGACTACTTTGTTTTAAGATAAGTACTCTCATGTGTTAAATTCTGCAATGTATTTATTTAATGTCTCTTATGAAATTGGTTGAATGTATGTCAGATATGTAGATGATTTTAATTCTGCTGTGTTTAATTACAATATGCATATGTATATGTATTTTATTACCTATGAGTTTTACTTAGTAATCATAGGGCTGCCCGGATTTAGTGTCATGTTCTCTCCCTTGCTTGGTCTGATGGGAGGGGACTTGATAGTGTGGTATCAGAGCCATAGGCTACAGCATTGGACCTCTATGGGCCAAGTATGATCATAGTTACAAGGGAAGATCCCTTTCTAATCACCACAGGTTGCAACATTAGGCCTAAACAGGCTAAGATTGAATAGTTGCAGAGGTAAGGTTCCTCCTATTGAGCAGTGATAGCAGTGATCATCACAGAAAGAAACAAGAAGGAAAAAATTTAAATTTTTCTAAGTGTTTTGAAAATTTTGCCTAAAGCTGTGTCGACGAAATTAATGTTAAATTTTGCGACGCGTGCGGCAAAACTAATGTTAATTTATGTGACGCGCGCGACAAAATTAATAATGTTAAATTTTGCGACGAGCGCGGCGAAATTAAAGTTAATTTCTGCGATGCGCGCGGCGAAATTAATAATGTTAAATTTTGCGACGCGCGCAACGAAATTAAAGTTAATTTCTGCGACGCGCGTGGCGAAATTAATATAAAATTTTGCGATGCGCACGGAGAAAGTTATGTTAAATATTTGCGACGCGGCGGTGGAAGTTACGCTAATTTTCTGTGATGCGGCGACGAAAATTAGGCTAATTTTCTGCGACGCAGTGGCAAAGTTATGATAAATATCTGTGACGCGATGGTGGAAATTACGCTAATTTTATGTGACGCGGTGGCGAAAATTAGGCTAATTTTCTGCGACGCGTCGGCGAAATCAACGTTAAAATCTTGACGTGCGCGACGAAAATAACATTAAAATCCGCGACACCGATGGCACATTTTAACTTAAAATTCCGCGACAACAGCGATGAATTTTAGCTTAAAATTCCACGACACGGGCGACGCTTTTTAAGCTAAATATTCGCGACACGGGCGACAATTTTTAGCCTAAAATTCCGTGACACGGGCGGGATTTTTAGACTTAATCTTCGCGACACGGTCGGAGGAGAGTTCAATAAGTCCACCAAATGGGGAAAATACAGTAGCTTCCCATTGAGATTTTCAGGTGCCGAAAATGGAAAAATTGCCATGAAATTTATGTGCTAGATTGCGCGAAATCGCCTGGCAAGCCCCCTTGACCCCTGTCGTCCCCCTGAGATAGTCGTCCCCCGGAGACGGTCATTGATTGTGAGAAAGTCTATGATTGGACAAAGTTGTCAATATAGGATTTTCCCATATACATGCAACCAATTTATGATATTATAATGCAGCTAACCATTGTGTTTGTAAACACATTTTGCAGAATCATAGTCACATCAAAGACAGCATTCCAGATAGTGCAGTTGGAAAGTGTTGGTCTTGGTTGGGCCAAGAATATCAACATCATGGATGATGCACAGGATCCCTATGAGCCTGAGACAGATGCCATAGGGGAAAACATACATGTTGAGAATGCTGAACAGAATCCAATGAGAGAAGAAATCAAGAGATTGCCCTAGATATTGCAGTCACCATGAGGAGCCTAAGGGTAGAGTTGCAAAGTTGTAAAGAAGATAATGAAAGGATGATTAAAGCTCGGGAAGAGCAAAATCAGTTGAATGCAGCCATGCTGCAGAGTTTGACAGACATCCAAAGGAAAATAAACTCTGGGAATCAGACATCAAATCCAGAAAGGAGTGGGAGTAGTTCAAGGAGGAATTCCCGCAAGAGGTCCAATATCTCAAGAATAGTTTCTAGAGACAGAACATATACTCCATAAATTTCTTCTAGTGGGACATTTGACTCTGAAGAATCCATTGAAGGTTCAATCTCTTCATCTCACAGGAGTAAGAGAAAGAGGCATTACAAGAACAATTCACATGGGGAATTTAAGAAGGCAAAACCTCCTACATTTGATGGAGAGGTAAAGTTTGGTCAAGAAGCTAAAGCTTGGCTTCTTGGAATGAGAAAGTATTTCCAAGTCCAAGACTACTCTGGAAATATGAAGGCAAGGGTATCCATCTTCAACCTGAATGGAAGAGCATCTATATGGTGGGATCACATTAGGCAAGTGAGGAAGATCAATGAAAGAAATATTGTGTGGAAGCGGTTCAAGAAATACTTCAAGCAGAAGTACCTCTCTGATAGGTACTATGATGACAAGATCAAGAAGTTCCATGAGCTGAAATTGGGACAATTGACCATGGAAGAGTATGCAAACAAGTTCTTGGAGCTACTGAGGTATGTCAGGTATATTCGAGATGATAAAGTGAAAATTCAATGTTTTCTAACTGGGCTACCTCAGTCATATAAAGATAGGATTGAATTTGATGAGCCTCGAACTCTAGAGGAGGCAATAAGGAAGGCCAAGTATTGCTATGATCAAAACAAAAGCAAACCTGATTTCCATAAGGCATGGAAGGACAAGAAAAATGAGAAGTTTGACCAAAGGAAGAAAGGGTTCAAACCTCCTCATATCAGAAATCAACAAAGGCAACGATCACAGGTTGTGACTAAGAGAACTAAGATGATGGGAGACAAGCCAAGAGATCCAAAGGAGCCAAGAGAACCACTTCAATGTTGGGGTTGTGGAGGAGACCACATACTTAGGAACTATCCACATCAGAATGAGAATGCAAATCAAGTTCACAACATCCAAGGAGCTGAAACCGTGGGTCAAGTGGCGAGAACCATCCTTAGGATCTATGCGGCACTAGAGGAACGCCAGGTAGATCATCAATCGATTGTTGTTGAAGTTGAAAGTAAGATTGCTAAGAAATATGTTTATATTTTGATTGATCCTGGATCTACTCATAGTTATATCACTCCTAAAATTGTTGAGATTTGTGCTTTTAAGAAATCAAAGCATAGTAAATCTTGGTTAGTTCAGCTAGCCACTAGAACCAAGAGAAAAGTTAGTAAAATTGTACAGAAATGCCCATTAGGGATGGATGGGTTGTTCACTTACACAAATCTGAATATTTTGCCACTTGGTTCCTATGATATTCTCATTGGGATGGATTGGTTAGAAGCACACAAGGTTAAAATTGACTGCTACAATAAGACATTTGAATGCCTGGACGAAGAAGGAAACCCAAGGGTTGTAAAAGGCATTCCAAAGGTGATTTCTATTAGACAGGTTTCAGCCATGCAGCTGAAGAAGTTCTGTAGAAAGGGTTGTCAATTGTATGTAGCCCATGTTCTGGAGGCAATAGAGAATGAAACTCTTAAGTTGGAGGACTATCAAGTGCTGCAGGAATTCAGGGATGTTTTTCCTAATGCCGATTCCTGGACTTCCTCCAAAGAGGGAAATTTATTTTACAATTGAACTTGTGCCAGGAGGCGCATCAGTGTCTAAGACACCCTACAGGATGAGTACACCGGAATTGTTAGAATTGAAAATGCAATTACAAGAGTTGTTGGAAAAGAAATATATCAGGCCAAGTGTGTCCCCATGGGGAGCACCTGTTCTATTTGTGAAAAAAAAAGATGGAACACTCAGGCTATGTATTGACTACAGGAAGCTGAACAAAGTTACTATGAAGAACAAATACCCATTGCCCTGAATTGATGACCTTTTTGATCAAATGAGAGGAGCAAAGGTATTTTCAAAGATCAACTTGAGGTCTGATTACCATCAGGTAAGAATCAAAGAAGAAGATATTCGTAAGACAACGTTTAGAAGAAGGTATGGACACTATGAGTTTGTTGCGGTACCATTTGGTCTTACAAATGCACCAACCACATTCATGTGTCTCATGAATAATTTTTTTAGCAAGTATTTGGATAAGTTTGTTCTTATATTTCTAGATGACATTCTTATCTATTCTAAGAATGAAGAAGAGCATGAAGAACATTTGAGAATGACATTGCAATTGCTAAGGGAGCATAAGCTGTATGCGAAGTTGAGCAAATGTGACTTTTATAAAGATAGAATTCATTGTCTAGGTCACATTATCTCAGACGAAGGAATATCTGTGGACCCTGAAAAGATTGAAGCCATTATGAATTGGCCCAACTCCAAGGAATGTGACAGATGTGAGATCTTTTATGGGCCTTGCTGGTTACTACATGAGGTTTATTGAAGGATTCTCCAAGGTCACAAACCCTATCACTTCTTTACAAAAGAAGGGGATAAAGTTTGAATGGTCACCAAGATGTGAGGAAAGTTTCCAATGGTTGAAGAATATTCTTACGAGTGCACTAATCTTGAAGATTGCAGACCCAGAAAAAGACTTTGTGGTATGTATCGATGCATGCAATCAAGGACTGGGAGGAGTTCTTATGCAAGACAACCACGTGGTATGCTAGGAGTCGAGAAAGTTGAAGGAGCATGAGAAAAAATATGCTACTCATGATTTAGAACTTGCAGCCATAGTACATGCTTTAAAGATGTGGAGGCATTACTTAATGGGTAGGAAATTTGAGCTAAGGACAGACCATTATGGTCTGAATTACTTATTTGATCAACCAAATTTTAATGCTAGGCAAGCTAGATGGTTGGAATTTTTGTGTGAATTTGATTTTGAAATCAAACACATAAAAGGGAAATAAAACAAGGTGGCTGATGCACTCAACAGGAAAGTACATGAAATGCATGTGACAGCGCTTAGCACTTGCCAACCAGATTTGAAATAGCAGATTGTTAACCATATTGTTGAGGATGAAGTGTATGTGTAGATAAAGGACAAATTTCAGCAGCAAGACCTTGAAAAGAAGTATGAAGGATACCATTTGGAAGAAGATGGACTTTTTACTTATTAGAATAGAGCCTATATTCCAAATGTGGCAGATTTGGGGAGGATTGTTATGGATGAAATCCATAAAGCTCCATACTCTGGTCACCCGGGATATCAGAAAACAATTGCTACGGCAAGAAAACATTATTTCTGGCCAGGGATGAAGAAGGTCATCGCGGAGTACATTTCTAGGTGCATGAAATGTCAACAAGTGAAGGTTGAACACCAACACCCAACAGGTTTATTGCATCCATTGCCAATTCCGGAATGGAAGTGGGAAGTAACTTCCATGGATTTTATTACAGGGTTGCCAATGATGGTGAGACAACATGATTCCATCATGGTGGTGGTGGACAAGTTAACAAAGGCAACACATTTTATACCGGTTAAGTCCACACATAAAGCCGATGCCATTGCAAATATTTTCATGAAGGAAATTTTTAAATTACATGGATTGCCTAAGGCAATAATTTATGACAGGGATACCAAGTTCACTTCCAATTTTTGGAAAGGTCTCTTTGCAGATTTGGGTACACAGTTGAACTTCAGTACCGCATACCATCCTCAAACAGATGGGCAAACAGAAAGAGTAAATCAAGTGCTTGAAGACATGCTTCGCATGTATGTTATAGACAAACCATCCAAGTGGGAGGATTATTTACACTTGGTAGAGTTTGCATATAACAATGGGAAACAAGCATCATTGGAAATAAGTCCATATGAGGCTTTGTACGACAGAAGGTGTAGAACACCAGTGACTTGGGACAATCCAGTGAACAGAATTGTACTTGGGCAGGAATTGCTTAAGGAAATGGAACAAGAAGTTGAGAAGATCAGGTAGAATTTAAAAGCAGCCCAGGATAGACACAAAATCTATGCATATAAGCTTAGAGTGCACAGAGAATTCAGTGTTGGGGATCATGTGTATCTTAGAGTAAGACCAAGGAAGAGTTCCTTGAATCTTGAGAGTTGTGCCAAGCTATCACCTAGATATTGTGGGCCATTTGAAGTGCTTGAAAGAATAGGACCAGTTGCATATAGACTTGAATTGCTTGCTAGCACTAGAGCTCATAATGTTTTTCATGTCTCTTTGCTTAAGAAATATGTACATGATCCTAACCATGTGATTAATTGGGATGTGATCCAGGTGGAACCCAAGGGAGAGTTCCAAACCGACCCATTGCGCATCCTAGACAAGAAGGTAACATTGTTCCGGAACCGAGCCATCGGACAGGTAAATGTGCAATGGAAGCACTACGGTCTCGATGAGGTTACATGGGAGCTGGAGGATGCCATAAGAGTGGCATATCCATTATTGTTCAATTTTGATGAGCACTGAGGACAGTGATAATGTAAGGGGGAGGGGAATGTAATATCCCGATTTTGACCCTATTGCATTAAAATTGTAAATGGTGTAAATATCGTTATTAAATCATGGTGATGAGCTCAAGGCCAAGGCCCCGCCATTGATTTAACGTTTTTATGTATCGGCAATTAAAAATACATGCCTATGGTTCTTGTGCTAGATAAGCACAATGTAAATTCAAACATCATGTAAATACAAATTTTAATGAAATGCCCACAACTAGCTATGCAAATGCAACAAGAGATGGGGGCATGATTTTACAAGGAATAGGGAAGGAAATTATTCAAACCCTTGGGGGAATAAACATTCAACTACCCATTTTGGCTTATGCACCCAATCATTTAATTCTTCCAAGAGTTGGTTGAGGCAGGTAATGCCTTGGGAATGGAGAGGTATGGCAGCTAATTTCATGTATGGGCAAGCCATCAACCTGGGAAATTGTATTTTGTCTTCTTGGGCAAGAAAACACCCACGAAAGGGTTCCCAAAGCCATTCTTGACTCATGACCTTCACTCTCACATGCAGTCTGAACTAGCTGAGATTTCCCCATCACGTTTTTCATCATTTTCCTGCATTTTTCCATGGTCGGGAGCTCATTTTTGTGTTACACAGTGGTTGGGAGAGGAGGAACACGATTTGGGGCTGTTATGGAGGTCGTTTTTGCCTTGGAATGTCCATGGATGTTTTTCTGAAAACGGATTTGGCTTCCCAGAGTTGTTTCCTGATTTAGCTTTTCGTTTTTGGATGCCCACGTTTTTCTGAAACTGGTAGAAAACCCCATTTTGGGCATCTCACTGTAAAAACGTTTTCTTCATGCCCAACACTTGTACTTTTGTTGTTTTGTGCATCCCTGTTTTGGTTTGAATTGTGAGTAAGAAATTAGGAGTGGAAGTGGACTAGAATTGACTTGATAAACCTAGTGAGGGAGACAACCTCTCAAGAAGATCAAAGAGGGATGGCTACTCTTCTATGCACACCTTGAATAACACTGAATTGGAAGGTATGTCTTGAGGGACTGTGTAGTAGTGAAGGGAATACTTACTTGAGTTAGGTGTGTAGGCATTGTGGGGAACCAAGCTGGATAGATCTTGTAGAGGTATCCATATCTCTGTGGCTGAGCTCACTAGCTTAGCAATTCTTCATTTCCATTGCCTAGCAGCCTGATAAACCCAACTGGCAATTGGCTTGGTTGATTTTGGTGTATATTTGGCTATGTGTGAGTCTGTTGTTCCCTTTTCCTAGTAGAAATCATGCCCAGTTCGAGGGTGGCAGTTGTATCAAGAGATTTATAAGCACAACTGACCTATGGTTGGGTGGAACGTTGCAGTTGCATAGCTGGTTGCTCGGGACTACTTTGTTTTAAGATAAGTACTCTCATGTGTTAAATTCTGCAATGTATTTATTTAATGTCTATCATGAAATTGGTTGAATGTATGTTAGATATGTATATGATTTTAATTCCGCTGTGTTTAATTACAATATGCATATGTATATGTATTTTATTAACTATGAGTTTTACTTAATAATCATGGGGCTAGATGCCCGGATTTAGTGTCATGTTCTCTCCATTGCTTGGTCTGATGGGAAGGGACTTGACAATAGTTTAGTAGGAAAAAAAAAAATCCATAGTAAGTCATAACAATTCAAATTAAAAGGGTGCTTTTAACTACACATTGTACCTGTGTATATGGTGAGATGATGATCCATGGCGGAGATAGCTGGTCATCGTACTCTGTGCATACCTATGAAAACCAAAATGCATGCACATTATGAACATATTAGACAAGTAATTATTTAGGCAATCAAAATATTGTACGAATTATCATCGTGTATGTCATAAATATAAATACATAAATAATAGAAATTCCACAAGTAATAACAATATTGTGTGAGGTACTGAAAATACCTGCGTGTGAGGTGCTGCAATTTCAGTTGCAGCTGTCATTGCTGCATCCAGGTTGGGAGATCCTACATAACAGTTTAAGTCATACGTAACTGTTTTAAAATTACTTTACAATTTCTCAAATGATGTTTGAAAACTCATTAAAAAAAGTGCTAACATGCTCCATATAGCAACCCTCGATCGGGCCAGGGAAAGTGTGCCCACAATAGGGACAAAGATGTGGCATTGTCCCGGTCTAACTAGAAAGCCCAGCATGGCTACTACCAGTCACAGGTTTATCATAACTATGTTGTGAAGAACCTGCACCTGAGTCTCTATCAAGGTCAACCTGTCTCTCCACTGTAGTCGATGCTACAAAGGCGGTGCATCTAAGGACTCCACATGCAACACTCATCATCGCCCCCTCGATCTGATCAAGTTTGTGGAGTAACTGAGGTGGTTGGGGAGAGGGGTTGGGATCGCATGTAGGATTTGGTGGCCCTCTCAATGCGTTCCTCCTAGCAACAGGTCGATCTTGGGCAGAGCCAAGCCCAACACCCTCGAACTCGGTTATGTCAAAATAGTTGACATGTAAACCGAGCACAAACTCAGACCACGGTTGTCGAAGGAAGTACTGTGGAACCTCCCTATTATTGCAATGAGGTTTATCATAAACCATGAACCACCTTGAGACCAATCCATGCAGACACGTGTCTTTCTAATGTCCGATGGTTATTGTGTTCTTGAATTGGTGAACATACTGTATAATTGGGCCTTTATAATATTCAATGTTTTTATTTCTTCCTTGGAAATTCCTATGGAATAATACTCCCACATCCTATCTCTATATTTAGTTATGTCAGTCAATTGGCGATGTGCATGGATGAGGAAGTCAATTGAGGTGGCAAGGGACACTCAAGATGGTTCCCCTGTGTTTCTTAATTTTCGAGTGTACACTCTCATTTCATTTACCTAATGGTTCAAGTCGTCTTGGTCGAAATTTTGTTGGGGGTTTTGATTTTCTTGGGCATTTTGATTTTGTTGAGGGTTTTCATTGGTTCCAAGATTTGTGTTTTCTTGTATTCCACCGAACTCCATGTTAACATTTTGTTCATTCATTGTATAGGTTTAGACTCTCCAATTGAAAAAATTTCTATTATTTTACTAATTTGAAAATTTTAAAAATTTAAACAAACAATAAAAAAACAATAAAATGACGAAAACCAATGATCTTACCTATCCAATGCAATTGATGATCACTCGATAGATGGATTGATGGATTTCTTGAGTGCAGTAGGTGAGTGAGGTGGTCTCTTACTATGCGTATGCACCAAGTGAGTGAAGCTTGACTGATTGGAAGGGAAATAGAACACGTTCTGCCCTTTTTTTTATTTGGTTTAACGGGAGCGCATGTGCACTTTTGGGCGCGTACATGCTAAAAACGCGCATGTGCCCTGGTTCAGTACCGAACCTAATGGCGCGTGCGCGTCTTTGTTTTGTCTCCGCTAGCGTGACCCTGTTGCAATTGTTTTGGGGAGCAACTTTGTGTGCCCACCCCACATATATATTAAATATATATATATATATATATATATATATATATTTAAGCAAAATAGATCAACATTCTATTAAGGTAGGATCAACAGTACATTTGTCATCTTTACAAAAAGTTGGGTGCTGAAACTGCCACCCCAGATATCAGACCGGAACTTATCAGCATAAACCCATAACCATAACCAAAGATCAGCATCAGCAGCAATATTCACATAATCCCACAACCACAACCAAAGAGCAGCAGTATTACAAACCTTATCAATGGTAAAAGGACGGATCCACTTACAGTTCATCATAGGAAATCTACCAGTAAACAGACAGCTAAAAGTTTTACCTAAAACCCCCATTACAAAAAAGATGTTGAGAAGACAGACATCAGACTGAGAAAAAGAAACCAACACCAGAAAGCCAAAAGTAGGAAATACCGTAAAGACAGAAGCAAGCTACAACATAAGACAGCTGAAGCTGGAGCCAGTCAAGAGTCACCAAGCTGAAACAACAAAACCCACGCAGGGAACTAGGAACAGAAGTAATTAAGCAAACGAACTAGCCTCGTCTTCAATAATCACCACCGGAGGCGTGTCAGCAGCCTCCCCTTTGCCACAGAGGTTGATCTCCCGCGGGTTCTCCACTTTTTTAGGACGAGTAAGGAATGAAATCCCCATGTCAGCCGCCAGTGCGTCCAATTTCATATGTATTCACTTAGATTCTTTAGCGTGGTCCTTGCAAAGGTCTTCCAAATGGGTCATCCTTAAAGAACCAGACAAAATATCGACCTGGGTTTCCATTACCTGGGCAATGAGAGTTTTTGTCACCCACAACATCACTACTGCCCGATTATAAAGAGCCATACGACCCCTAGTATTATCGGGGTTGTGTATCCACTCAGAAATAGCAACCGCCTCCGTCGGTAGTTCCTGTGAACCCACCCTATGCCACAGAGTTTCTTCCAAATTCTCCACCACCCTCTACATGTCTTGAGGAAAGTAATGACAAAAAAAAGAGCAGTTGCGGCATCATTCCACTAATCCCGACTGGGACTGGCCTAGGCTACATTCGCCCTTTCCTCATTATCCGGATCCACTTGAGCCCGTCTACCCCTCCTAGTAGGTCTCCCTCTCGGCGACATAATCTTGATACCCTTACTATCACTCGTCACCCCACCACTGGAATCAAAACAACACCACCAGAAACCAACAGAATAAGGAATATCGCCACAGTCACTATTGTCATCCCGAAACTTAGAATTTAAAGGAAAAACACCACCTATGTCCATTAAGTCCATCATAACTAGCCACACTTTGTAATAAATCATCCTATCCTATACTCTCGTCATCGTAGCAGACACCAGCTCCAAATGAACCATAAAAAACGTGATAGGCCGAGCGCCTTAACCTTCGCACGCGTCGTATATCCTAACATAACAATTACAGACGATGGGAGATCTACGGAAGGCCAAGCTGCGACACATTTAATAAGGATTCCTGCAAACCACCCGTCCTTACCACCTTGCGGATGGTACCAGCTGTTAAAGCCCATTGGGATTAGTAATTCTCCTGCAGCCTCCTAAAGGTGCCACACCACCCCTATCACTTTCAACAATCATTAAACAATGCCGATGACACCTGACCGACGGTATTTCTAGGGAAACCCCTTCCCAACCGTCATTATAGTTACTAGCACCATGATTAGCCAATGCGTCAACCAAACATTTGGCACTTGTCCTTACATGCTGGAAGGTGACAGAGTTGAATGAAGTGATGAGTTGTCTGAGACATGTCAACCGCCACACCAATCTCCATGACTGTGGCAGCTTAGCATCTCAGTCCCATTGTTAAGTTTTACGGCCATCTGTATCAGCATGTTTGAATCCCCTTTGACAATCAAGCAGCTAAAGCCACGTCGGGCTTCCATGCATAAACCTTGTAGCATAGCTTAGCATTCTGAAACGTTGTTGGTTTCGCGTCCCAGGTGCCCAAAGTAGCAGAACATAACCCTACCATGATCATCACGTAGAACACCTCCATACCTGGCCTTCCCTAGGTTACCCTTAGATGCGCCATCGAAGTTCAGCTTAATCCACCCTTGTAATGGCAGAGACCATGCCGTCGGAATTTCAGGGGGTCTACAACTAGACTGGAGATGACCAATATGACGAGGGAGCGCAGTAATATCCCAGGTATGAGGAATTTTTAACTCATTTTCAGGGATGTTCAAATCCTATTCGGTCCACAAGGTTAATTGTAGAGTTTCAGTGATGCCATGTTGAATATGCCCCCACACCATCTTCCAGGTATTGGGCTTGCCAATGAAAATCCGTTTATTTCACTCCTTCCAGACTTCCCATAGGAGAAAGCCAGGAAAGAGTTTCCATACCCGATTTAGAAGTCTCCCTTGAAAGGGGTCTTCCCTCCACTGTTTCACTGTTTCTTCCGATGCATTCTTGACTCTATTCGACATGCGGAATCTCGTTGCTCCTTCATCCCACAAAGCCGATGCAAAACTGCAACCATCCAACAGGTGCGCAATGGTTTCATCGTTGCTGCCATAGAGGACACATAGAGGAGGTCCTTCAAAGCCCCGCTTCACGATATTATGCCAAGTTAAAAATTTTCCTTTCAGGACCAGCCAGAGGAAAATGGTGATTTTGGGCCATAGTTTAGCTCCCCACAGTTGCTTCCAAGTATTGTCCCACTGTTGATTTGTCGGGTCAGTTAACAGGATATAAGCTTCCTTTATAGTGAACATACCTTTGGGGCAGTGACCCCAACGGAGGATATCCTTACCCCTCTGAGTTTTAATAATACGGGTTCTCAAAATGTCATATATTTTCCTTCCAGTATCAACCCCATAGGTATCCGTCCACCATGAAATCAGAAGCCAAACAAAAAAACCCCTGGCATTGGAGTCCTCCTGCCAATATTGGTTCACCACCCTCCAATTATGGTGCGGAATAGGTGAGTCAACGGGGATACCAGTCACCTGAGAGGAAAGGGAGGGCTCTTGTTGCCATGCATCCAGCTAGAGGTTCGCTGAAGCACCATCACATATCTCCCAGAAGCTGTGTTTTCGAATTAGCTCACTACCAGCCCGCGCCATATTCCAGATATGAGAACCATTCTCCGGTCCATTCTCCCGAACCCAATCTTGTTGATCAGTTGTCGAAGCATACTTCTTTCCCCAGAAACTGGCCCATTGTTCATTAGAGTGAGTAAGCCATCTCCATCAAATTTTAGCTCCACACACAGTACTGAGTTTCTCCGGATCATGAAGACCTAACCCCCCATCCTGCTTAGGTTTACACAGTGTCTCCCATCCAACCAGAGGCCACTTCCTATGGTCCACCGTGCCCCCCCAAAAAAAGGTACGTTGAATCTGCTTGATCGCCTTCATAATAGACTTAGGAGCCACCAGAACAGAGAACAAGTACAGGGGCATAACTTGAAGCACAAATTTCACCAGAACCACTCTGCCAGGGAGGTTCAAAGATCGGAGTGTCCAATTAGAGAGCCTTTCCTTCATTCGATTTAAGAGATCCTCCCAAGATGCCTTTTTTAAAACTCCCTCCGATAAAGGAGCCCCGAGATATTTGGTTGGAAAGGAGCTCTTTTGGAAACCTAAAATTCTTATAATATTCCTCTCACTGATAATAGGCGTGTTGAAGAAAAAAACCAGAGACTTAGCCATATTGATATTAAGCCCCGAGGCTTGTAAGAAGGTGTTCAAGGCTTTCTTGATCTGTCTAGCCTCTTGGATTGAAGAGTGACCCATAAAAACGGTGTCATCAACAAATCGCTGGTGGGTTATGGCCTTCTCATAAGGTGGAAACTGAAGACCTTTAATGTTACCTTGTTCAACTAAATGTGAGATGAGTCTGCCAAGTCCTTCCATCATAATCACAAAGAGGAAATGAGAGAGGGGGTCACCTTGTTGATTACCCCGAGAGGGTTTAAAGATAGAGGAAGGGTGCCCATTGATCAGAATGGAGAAGAACGCCGAGGAAGTAAGGTTTGCAATCCATTGTATCCAAACATCGTTGAAGCTAAAAGAGCTCATAATTTCTTTCATATACACCCAATTAAGGTTATTAGAGGCTTTGGAGAAATCCAATTTGAGCAGCATCCCATCCTTTTTAGTACTCTTCAAAGAGTGAAGAACCTCTTGAGCCAGGATAATACCATCCATAATTTGATGGCCTTCCACAAAACCAGGCTGTTCCACAAAGATCAGGGAGGGAAGCAGGGGTTTAATCCGATTGGCAAGGACTTTAATTATGAGTTTGTAAATAATGTTGCAGAGGGAAATCGGTCTAAATAACTCAGCTTTCTCAGCCATCGGAGTTTTAGGGATTAAGGTCAGAAAGGTCGCGTTTAAGGTCGGGAGAACTCCTCTCAGTCTCCGATATTCTTCCACCACTAGGCACACTTCATTTTTTATCAAATCCCAAAAGGCATGGAAAAAATTCGTAGTGAAACCGTCCTCCCCAGGGGATTTCCCGTCCTCCATTTGATTGATGGCCATCTCAACTTCCAGAAATTCGATAGGTCGAAGAAGCATCTCATTCTATTCCACAGTGATAAGCCTAGGAATAACAACTTTGATTTCTCTACAAGCCTCGGTCCGGTCCACAGGAGGCTTCGTTACCACCTCCTTAAAGTGATTAACCAGTTCCTATTAAATTTACACATGAGACTCCACTACCCCCCCATCACACTTCCGCAGGTTACAGATCTGGTTATTTTGTCTATGCTGGATGATTGCTCTGTGAAAAAACTTAGTATTCTGATCACCGTCTTTCAACCAGAGGTTACGGGATTTTTTCTGCCACAGGATCTCCTTTTGTCTCTGTCGTTGGGAGAGTTGTTTAGCCAGATACTTTTCCTCCAAGGATAGCTCAGGGGTCACACCTGTCTACATAATACACTCTTGGATATGCTCCATCTCAGACTCCAGCTTAGCTTTCCCAGCCTGAATGTTCCCAAATACATCAGTATTCCATCTCTTGATTTTATGTTTGAGAACCTTCAGTTTTTGTTGAAAGCAATACATCTTAGTTCGTATGGGTGGGATAATAGAATGCCACCATTTTTCTACATGGGCTGAAAAATCTTCATGAGTTAACCAAAACTTCTCAAACCTAAAAGGCTTGGTCATTTTCATTCATATATTTCTCCACAACAGGGATACCGGCCAATGATCAGATCCCGATGAAGCAAGTGGGTGAGAAGTCAGAGTGCCTCCCAAGAGCATGATGCTTTCAGACAGAAGAAACCTATCAAGCCTGGCTGCCACCAAATGCTCCCCTCCGCGTCTATTGTTATAAGTGAACACCGAACTTCCAAGATCAACATCAATCAACTTACTAGTCTCAATGAATTCGTCAAACAGATTATTTTCTGGGGTAAGGACTCTTCTGCCACCTTTTTTCTCAGATAGAGACCTGACCATATTAAATTCCCCACCCAAAATCCAATGGGTTCCCTCAAACATCCTTCTCAGATTGGTTAGAATTTTAATGAAATTTGGTTTTTCAGGGTAGCTACTAGGTCCATAAACATTAGTAAGCATACCTCTCACGTTGGATCCAATGATGTGAAATTCAGTAGAAAGGCTGAAAGGGGTAGAAAGAAAGTTGTAGTGAGACACTTTCCTAGGGTCCCATAAAACCGTCAATCCTCCCGAGTGACCAGTAGCATCCAGTGCCATAATTTTACACTGTTTCCAAATATTTAGAGCCTTAGCTTCCAATTGGGATCCGTTACACTTAGTTTCTTGCAACATAACCACAGTTGGTTTCTCCTTCATGATCTTATTCTTAAGGGTTCTACTTTTGTGAGGCCCATTGGCACCGCGAATATTCCATGATAAGAATTTCATCAAGCACTATATCTTGTTGAGAGGAGAGCTTCCTGGATGGTAGGATATTGCCCAGAGTCGACCAGTCTTGCTCTCCCCGATCCTGTCCCTATTCGGCCGCCTCCCCCGCTTAGAACTACCTTCTTTTAATTTTCTTTTATTTTCCTTTAGTTTCAAGGGGTCTATCCCCGGCCTAGGAGTAGGCTTGGGTTTTATAATGGCTTCCTTCAATAATTGCAAGATTATCCGGATGTGCTCCATGTTTACCGTTATTTAATGATAAAGCTTGAAAAACATTGATAAAAAAATTGTATTGCAAATGATCATTGTAAAACATTGATGAAAAATTGTATTGCAAATGATCATGTAGATATGACTTAAAACAATAAAAATTTCCTATTTTCAATTTCTTAATAATTTGTACTTAAGTTATAGAGCATTTTTGCCATACTATTAAACTTGCTGAGGATGTACTATTTGGAAAATGTAGTGTAAATATTTAATAATAGTTTTCCATACTCGTTTATTTTTTTCCATGAAGAAAACATCTAATGATTTCTTAAAAGAAAAATATTGGAAATTATTATAATAATATTGCTATGCTAGAGTTCATAGTGCTATGTTGCATTAATTTCATGAAGGCACAGGAGTCATTGCAAAAAACGCTGTCATTACATTAAAATCAATCACTGCTTCAGCGCTCAGCGAACATTGAAAATATTGGAAGAATTCTTTTGATTTACCATTATTTTTTTGATTGGCTCTCAGCATGAATCCTGTTAAACAAGCTTAATGTATCCAGCTGAGTTGGCGTCAGCCACAGCTTATTCTTTTTCACCTTATTATCAATAAATTTATCCGTTTCAGTTATAAAAAAAATATTGCTTTTTCACCTTATTATCAATAAATTTATCCGTTTCAGTTATAAAAAAATATATTGCTATGCTAGTGAAGTATTGTGTTTATTATAGTGTGTTTATTTTCTTTCTTACAGCATGTTTTCTACATATCATATAAATTAAATATGTTTATTATGGTGTGTTATTTTTCCTTTTTAAAGTAAATATTGTTATGCCAGTGCCAGTGAAGTATTGTGTTTATTTTCTTTCTTAAAGCATGTTTTCTACATATAATACAAATTAAATATGTTTATTATGGTGTGTTATTTTTCCTTTTTAAATTTTTTTTTTTTTTATATACGATATAAATTAAAGTCTATTAGAAATATGTACTCATCGAGAAGGCTAAATGCTTTAAATCACATTTCCCAAATATTTTAAAATAAATTAATTTTTTCATATTGTTTTTAGAAAGCCAAAACTAAAATTGTAACAAGACAATAAACACAATAATAAAGCCAAAACTAAAATTGTAACAAGACAATAAACACAATAATAATGATATTTTATAATGCTTTTATAAATACAATGAGATATGAAACGAACATTGAAAAGAAAATTGAGAGAAAAATAATTGTATTCTATATTGCTTTTTAGAAAGAAAGAAAAAACAATAATAATGACCAAAAACAAAAATACAAGCTTTATATACATTCCCGAATTACTGAAAAAACAAGTTTTTTATACATTCCCAAATCGCGCCACAGGGAGAATTTGTATCCAAAAATCCATTCAACTGAGTTTTATCATAAACTTGCGTCTCAAAGCGGATTTCTGGCAGTGAGTAGCCAAAAAGACGAGGCATTTGCTTCCCACCCGAAATTCTCAAATTCAGTGCCTATTAACTACCATTTACATTGACAAGACAATGACTGCATGGGGTAGTTGGGGATACATTGAAATTAACTCCCAACGTTTATGTAAATAGTAAACCTTTATATATTGCATATGATTAGTTTTATTTTACAAAATTTCTACTTGATTTTACAAAATTTCTACCTGATTTCTTTATGGAAATTTAATTGATGTAAAGGGAAACCGCTTTGTTGGCTCAGCTCTTTGAAGATTCTGATGAATAAAACAAAACAAAGCAATTTCTTTTTTTATCATTTTTAATGGCTACTCCGGAGTAATACTAATTCAAAATCACTGAATAGAATGAATAGCAATTAAATATAAAATACTAAAACCAGAACATAGATTTTCTTCAATATAGAATGAAACAGAGGGCTTATGACACACCAAAAGAACCTGCATAGAGATAGTCAGACAATACAAGATACCGATATCCATTATTAACAGTAGATCTATGTTTCCAAGAAAACGAAGAAAAATACCTTTTTCCCAAAATACATCCATTTGAATCAAATCTACCTTCTCTCTACCTCTATCTTTTGGGTTATTCTTCTCTTCTATCACTAAATCAGAAGAAATCTTATAATTACAATAAAGCAACCTTTTTACATTAGGTTACTAAATCGAAATTTTAAAAACTATTGATATTTTAGGTTATGCATAAGCTGGGAACCAAATAAATATGCACATAGAAGTTAATTCACCATATAATTGAATCATCCCGGTCAAAGGGCAAACCGGCAAAATGTCTCTTTAGCAAAGCACGGAGAAATTCTAGCGGAGCAAACAAACAAAAATATAGTTCGATTCCAAAACAAATTACAAAATGAAGCTATCTAAAAGTTGGATTTTTGGTTGGACTAAAAATCCAAATTGTTTTTCTGAACATCTAGATGAATGCAACACCCTTAAACACCTCAAAGCACCCAAATTATACAAGATTAATACATTATAAGCATGGTTAACAAAAATTAACAAAAAGACGAAAGAACTAGACAGAAAACACACATAAAACAGAAAACGCAGTTAGGCATATTCAAAGACAGAAAACACAGTTAGAGAAAACAGAACTGAGCATATTCATTGCCTTCTCACACTATTACTTGCCGATAAACCATTACAATACAATATAGTTGGTTGTAGTGATCAAACAGCTAGCCATCAACATAAATGTTAACTAATGGAATCTACTACTCAACTAATTAATATGAACCGATAATAATGACTGGTAAGATTACATCCACTAACAGTCGTCCCACCCGCCATCAGAAGAAGAGGAACAGTCGTCCCACCCGCCATCAGAAGAAGAGGAGGACACAGCAACGGTCCAGTCATCAGAAGAAGAGGAGGGCGCAGCATGGTCAGTCTGATAATCAGAATCACTTGGGTGGGGTACAAGGCCATCTAGCAATCTGCCGTCATCCACATTTTCCGCGGGAAACAACTGAGTCTTCTTAACCCGGAACCTCATAAAGAGGCCACGAGCTCCCGCGTCGTCACTTAGTAGTAATGATCTAATAGCCGCCACCCTTATTTTCTTCATTCTCTCCTTCAGAGGCAACCCTTTGGTAGTAGCGATGTCACGAAGTTCCGGCTCCTCGCCCTGAGTCTCGTACCCTGAAATGAGCTTCCAAATAGCAGCGACGTAGGCTTGGTCCTCCGAATAATATACTCCCTCGACTATGGAATACATTCGCGTCAAGACGCCGTTAAATCCACAGGGGACATAACCCTTGCTCTTCATCAACACATACACGGTGGTTGGCGCAGGTGCTGGAGGCGCCGGAAGAGGTGGTGGAGCCGCTGCTTTCCTTTTCTTTCCTGCGGCAGAAGATTCATTACGTGTAGCGGCATTCTTTCTAGCGGCGGTGAATGGCAGTGGGGGCTTTGAGGAGACTGAGGACTTGGCTGCTTTTCTTGGCGCCATTCCAAGCGATGACTGCAGCCTGCAGGTAAACCCTAAACGGGAAGAGAGATTTAAAGTTTCCGGACAGTCTTTGATTATAACATTAAGGATATATATGGGCGAAGACGGGGAAACTTCACCAAGAAGCTTCAAACCCTTCACGATCGCCATTAAACCGCCTTGTGACACGTGGACCGACAACGTGTCTATTTGGACCACGTCTTTTCTCCAGAGTAAGTTTATTTAATAGAGTCAGTTGTCAAAATTGAAGAGTTCCTCCTCGTCTTTTTTGAAAGAGTAAATCTGAGTACAATAGTGGAGGGTTCCCTTGTTCAAGCCGGGGATATAGGTCATCACTATTGTTAGGTCTAGGTCATGGTTACTTATGGTTATTGAGAGTCGAATGGTCATAAAGGAGTTAACACTTGAGAATTAGTTTTATTGTTAGATTAAAATTAAAAATACTAATTTTTTCATTAAAAATTTAAATATAATTATTGTGGAAATCTTACTCATTATTGTAGTGACACAATGTGTTAAGTGTTTCCAAAAGTATCCATTATTATGTTTTATTTTATAATTTTTTATTAAAAAATAATAATAATAAAGTATAGTAGATTGCTTTAAATGAATAATTGTTATGATGATGATGATGATTGTCTTTAACGTTCATTAAGACCAATCTTGGTCTATCAAAACTTAAGAAGACAAAGATTATTTGGTTTTCTTTAAAATATGATTTCTATGTTCAAAAAACTTATAGAGGAGTGTCTCTAGCTGGCTATAGTTTTGGGGATCCAGAAGGTTAGAAAGGTTAGTGTCGGAGCAAAGATTTTGAAACTGAGATCTAATGTGAGTAAAAGCCGAGCATTCTAAGAGAAAGTGATTTTCATCTTCCACGCTCATAGAATCGCATAGATAGCAAATTCTTTTAGCCCAAGGCGTTTTAGTGGTTGTCCAATGCCTAGTTTCACTATGAAGCTCATGAGAGTTCGTTCTAATCTTAGCAATATTAATTTTTTTCTTTGAGCTTGTTAAAATAGAAAGATAGTTTTGATCCTCGAGATTAGGGTTAATGATCTCTTTGTAATACCGAAGTTTTCTTTTTATCTCTATTTCTTCTTTGCACCACATTTTCTCTTTGAAGGTAGAAGTAATAATGTAATTAATGTTTTCAATATTTTGTAAAGTGGTAGTTTCATTAATTCTCCAATAATTTAACCAAGTCGTGGCATCTTTAAGCCATCCCCACTTGAGGCGAAAGTGCTTTTGGTTGGAGTTAAGAGCAATTTTAGGAAGTCATACGTCTCCTATATTATTTAATTTGTTCTTGTACATTAAATATCTAATCATAGCCATGCTTTCAATGGAGGAGAGCCCTGCTTCGAAGATGAGAATATGATAGGGTGTGTTGCTCTTAATTTTAAGATTATAAGTAATAAATCGTTTCTTGATTTGCTCAATTCTTCTCCAAGACTCTCTGGAAATGTTGCATCCCCAAGCTTCACAATCATATAAAATAATGGGAGTGATGAGAGTTTTAAAGAGAAATTTCTTTTTGTCCCACATCACAAGCTTTGACGATTTATAGCTGTTTTCAAGGCCGAAGTAGGATTTCCACCCTCCATTTATCCCCTTCTCAATGCTATAGTTCTAGTTGAGCTTGTGATGAAAGTCAATTCCTAAGTACTTGTAGGAGGTTACTTCCTCTAAGATTCTATTGTCATAAGAAAAATTGTGCTAAGTGCCTTTATTGGACTTGATAATCATGACTTTTGTTTTGTCAGTGTTAACGGTCATGCCCATATTGGTGCAGAAACCTTTGAGATTTCGTAATTGCTTCTCAAGATCATAAGGGCACCTTTCCATAAAAACGATATCGTCAGCATAGAGAAGTAGCATGATAATTATTCCTGCCAAGGTCATGCCTGCGCAACTTGCCTCTTCTAAACATTCTTCAACCTTATCGATGTAAATGCCAAAAAGGATAGGGGAAAGGGAGCACCCTTGCTTAACTCCAATATTACAATTAATATCTTGCGACCATCCTTTACTATTTTTCAATTTGGCAATGACATTCTCATATAACCTTATAGTCGCATCCCTAAACTCGAGAGGAAATTTTAGCTCTTCTAATATATTACGAAGGTTATATCTAGGCACCGTATCAAAAGCTTTATGAAAGTCCACAATACAACAAAAAATATTGGATTTATTATTATGACACTCCTCTGTGATGATCCTAAGTGTGATGATGTGGTCTATGGTTGAGTGATGCCTTCTAAAGCCCGCTTAGCCTTTAACCCTATTTCCTTCATTTTCTAGCCATATGCTAATATATTTTTCAAGGTTAATGCCATATAACTTGGCTAAGAGAGGGTTAATCATAATTGTACGATAATTATCTAGGGGTTATCTTTATTTCTGCTTTTAAAGATAGGAACTATAAGGCACTGATCCCAAGGCTTAGGGAAACCATCATGCTTGACTGCTAAATTAAAGAGATTGTAAATATAAGGGATGAGGATAGGTGCTTTGACTTTTAGGATTTCTGCTTGGTACCCTTCAATGTATTTAGCTTTTCCATTAGCTAGGCACTTAATCCCAAAGCCAATGTCTTCTAAGGAAAATACTTACTCTGTTGTAAGGAGGGTTTGAATGTTATCCACGACATCTGGGGATTCATAAAGCTGTTTACGATACGAGTTCCAATCCTCCATAGAGATCTTATTATTTTCTTTAGTTTTACAAGTTAAAATTTGTCTCCAGAATTTCTTAGGAGCCGTCTTAGATAAGTGTACAAGTTTTTCCTATTTTTTATTTACATAGCAAGTCTTTTTCCTTTTAATTAGAGCATCTTGTCAGGTTTCAATAACTTGTCAACAACTTTCTTAAAGTCTTTTTCCTTTTAATTAGAGCTTTGTACGTACTTCTCTTGTCGGATTTCAATAACTCGACAACAACTTTCTTAATTTCTCAATGTGCATGCTTACAATCGTTATCATACCAAGGGTTGCTTCTTATGTTTTGCTTTTTGCTAGAGATTTCACGAGAAAACTTGTTAATGGCAAAGGAGAGGGAGGTAGTAAAATTATGATAGAGACCTTCGATATTGTTGTTGTCAGAAAGAGAGAACAAATTCTTCGTTAAATCATTAAGAAAGCCATCTCTATTATTTCTAACAAAAATCAAGTGATTTTGGCTTTGAGAATTCTCCTCAATGGGCTCATTATGTATGGTAAGACTAGGGGTTATAAATAAAGGCCTATGATCAGAGTCAGGATCGTGGTCATTTAGGATGTCAAAATTTATTATTTCATTGTATAAAGGGATATCATATATGACATAATCAACTACACTGCTACCAAGACAATGAATGCAAGCCATCCTACCTGAATTTGGCCACTTTTTTAAGTCGTTACAGATTATGAGATCTTGTGCACTACAAAGCTTAACTAACTCAGAGATGAACAAGTTTTCGCATAAATCTTGAGACCTTCTAGGGTGTCTTCTAGCTGAAAGAAGGTCTAGAAATATATCTAGATTAAAATGTATATCTTAATTTTGTTATTTTAAAAATTATTTAACAATAATGAATTAATATAATCAAATAAAAGTCTAAATTATTTAAATGTATGGAGACTCTTCAAAAATATTTAATTCATAATAATTGATTCATACCATTATTGATTATAATTAAGTATTTTTAATAACTAATATTTTCATAGAAATCGTTCCGGTTTGAGTGGATATAGGAATCGATCGTCTGGTTTGAGTGGATATATGAATCGGTCATTCATATTAACATCTCAATATATCATGGAGAAAATTTTCAATTGGTTAAAGTTGTAGGTTTTTATATTAAATATAATTTTTATTAATTTCCAAACGCTAAGTTATCACCGATGGAAAAAAAAAAATTCAAAGAATTAATTGATATTTTATGTATAGTGCTTTTTTAACCAAAGATCTTTGCTCAAAGCTACGGTATGGGTTAAATATTTCATTTAATATTTTTTTTTTTTCAACCGATTTCATTTAATATTTTTTATAAAAAGTATTATTAATAATAATAAGAACACTAATAAATTAAAAAATTAAAAAGTGGATTAATTTAAATGATTAAATGTTATGAATTAGAATTATTAATATTTAGATTTAAATATATATTTTAATTTTGTTGTCTTTTAATATATAAAATTAAAAATTATTTAATAATAATTAATTAACGTAATTAAACAAAATATTAAATAAAAGTTTAAATTATTTTTCTAAATTAATTAAATATATGGAGGGTCTTCAAAAATATTTAATTAATAATAATCAATTCATAAAATTATTGATTATAATTATTATTCTTAATAACTAATAGTTGCATAGAAATCGTTCTTTTTTTAATGGAAACAGGAAATGTTGCTTAGTAAAAACGCGGGAGTTATTACCGAGGGAAAAAATGCATTCAAAGAATAACTAATATTAATTGAGATAAGTATTAATTGATATTTTATGTATCACGCTTTTTAACAATAGATCTTTGCTCAAAGCTACCGTATGGGTTAATGGCTATAGCCATTAAGAATTAAGGGGGCAGATTGTTAGGTTCACTTCTAAGGGCCAATGGGCATACAAAGTTAGAGAGTAGGGTTTTGAACTTTTGGTGCTAGGGGTTAGTGGTTAAAGTTAGAGAGTAGGGTATTGAACTTTTGGTGCTAGGGGGTTAGTTGTTAAAGTTAGAGAGTAGGGTTTTGAACTTTTGGTACTAGGTGTTAGCTGTTACAGTTTAGGGGTATAACGGTATATGGTTATAGGAGTTATATGGGATATGTGTTTTACAGGTGGGAGGTAAGAGGGTTTAGTGATTATTGTTGTGGGTTAAGTTTGTAGGAAAGAGGTTATATGTTAATTGATGTTGGTGGTTGTAGATGTTGAGGGAACGAAAAAGTTTAAACAAACATTATATGGTTGGAAATTTAATAATTAGTAATATTCATCAAAGCTTAGTGGTATTCAATGGATATGAGTTAGTTTTCTATTTAGATGTTCGTCATAAGGGAATAGTAGTGAGGTACTCTACAACCTAGTATGAGGGAGATGTTGTCACTTAATGTACATGACAACAACAAAAAATAAAAATAAAAACTTTTGGATAGTATATGGGATCAATTATAAATTTTACTCAAAAGTTATAACAAATTAAAACCATCACAGATCCATCTTAAATCCAGATCTATCAAACACCAAGATGGATCAAATTTATTGACGTGTACATTTTTTATCTTAATTTTTTTAGACATCAAGAAAAAAAATTCCATATAAAGAGATTTGATCCCTTTAGGTGCTTGACACTTCCAGATTTAATATGAATCTATGTTGGTATAAGCAATAGAAGATAAGGGTTAAAATTGTAAGGAGTTATGGTTTATAGGGGTGAGACATGCCATTGGTTCTAGGGTTTGATTTTGGTAATAGTTATTATGGAAGTTACCTACTAAGGTTCTATGTTATAAGGGTTAGGGATTATATTTGTTAGATGTTCATATATTATATTTACACGAGTTAGGGGTTGAATCAAAGTTATGGGTGTCAAATTTAGATGTTAAGCTGACACGCATTAGGGGTTATATGGATTAAGGTTTTATGGATATATTAGCAGAGATCTGGTTTATTGTTATTAGGCATATTGTTAGAACAATGTAAGAATCACTTATGATTCACCACATAATGTTTCTCTCCAATCTATCAATCAATATCAAGAGCTAAATTTAATGAACCAATGAGAACCATATTCTTTATAACAAAAATGCCAAGGCCACAAAGTTGTGTAGATTCTAAATGTTGTTTAAACATATAATTATACTTCAAGAATATATATAAATAATAATGATATGTTGTTTAATTGATAAAAATAATTATAATTAATTAGTAATAATATTATAAATGATGATGATTGATTAACATAGCTTTGAGCCTAACTTATAGAATGACCTACAATTAACTTGAGGAGATACATCAACCTTATTAGACTATGGATCCTTATAAGGGTTTCTCCATTTGGGCGTATCCTTGTGTTAAGGGCTCCCTGTGACATGCTAAGGATGAGGATCAAGTTCCTAGCCTTAGAGGGACTTCTTCTTTTGGTATGGAAACTTTGGTTTTGGCACATAATGTGGTTAAAAGTGTTGAAGCAAGTATGCGTGCATTGAATCTTATGTATATGTTTTGCAAGCAATACCTAATTTTGGATTGGTGGGTGGGACTAGGGTTGCCTAATCAAAGGAAGGAGAAGTATGTGATAGTTACAAGGTTGAGCTATCAACTTGAGCTTAGGAGCCATGAAATCAAAGTTTATGAAACTAGTATTGGTTTTGTTAGAAGATATTTAGACTTTAGATTCTTTTTCTGGTGGGGGGTGTTATAGGTGAAACTTTTCCTCGTGTTGAAGGATTTTATTAAAGGAAATCTTCATTGGTTGTAATAGTTTTAGCTAAGGAAGGTGGTGTTAGGGTTAAGAAGGAGAGAAAACAATGTATTAAGAAGAGATATATATATGGGCGGGTTTGGTTTTAGGAGAATATATCAATATTAATGAAGGTGAAAATTGTCAAAACAGACAATGGTGGGATTTTTTCTTGATCATCGTATGGTTGATAAGAATTTGAAGGCTTGGTTATTGGCTAGATGTGAGCCATTTATAGGCTATTGCCTAGATGGGATTTGCTCAAATCCATGTCTCCTACTCAACAACTTAGCTTCTATCAATTTCTACTTCTTCTCAACTTTCGTAGATTTCCCTTTATAAATAATCATTTCTTCTACTTCTTATATATATATATATATATTTCTGACCAGGCTTATCCTGGGTTGGGGCCAGTCCCAATGTTGGATGGAAGAATGAGTTTCCCACCATGAGAGGTACTCGAAACCAAGTTTGTGTGAAGACGAGGTCCACCTTGGACTCCCCATAGCCGACCCTATTTCGTAGTGGCTTCCATCCTTAAGCCCTCCCCATGAGGTTTTGAACCCATGACCCGATGGGGACTAAACCCCACACAAACGATGTCAGCTACACCTCATGGGTATATATATATAGATATATAAGAAAATTCGAAGGATAATTCACGGTGACGCAAGTATCTTAAGAATTAATACTACATAATGAGTCATATTCACCTTATAACACATGATTATCCTAAAGAACGAATATCCAAATACTACCTAGTTACCAATTAGTCTAAAATGACAACCTTGCTAGGATACTAAGGTTGTAAAACTTGGAATTCTCAATTCTCCATTCAACTAGTTAACTTCTTACAAATTAAAGGCCACATCAACAACTACCCATTACAAGTAATTATTCATGAGTTATCATTCATCATTTGATATTGTTGGTTGTTTAGTCATGGCCTCTTTTACTGTAATGGCCTGTTTTGACTTTATCACCTGAACTATCATTATCTGTTTGTATTTGATTGCTATTCATGAACTTCGTCAGTTTGATGACACTATTGACATATGGATTTATTATTTTGCAGAATTTACATATATGCATGTGATGTTATTATTATTATTTATGTTCATGTTTTGATTATGTCTCTAGCATGCAAATTTAATAAATGACGGGTATGTGGATACCAAGTTAAATTTATATTTTGAATGGATGGATATGACACTGGGTGCATGGTACATAGAAAAATGATTTTCATTATTGTTCATTAGTAAAGAAATATGTATAAATGTTGTTCAGTATTTCTACCTTATAGCGAGGAGAGGGACACTACCAACTTTTGGGGTGGTGAGAGGTAAATACATTGATTTAAAATAGATCTATACAAATACTAAAAAATAATTAATACAGCTATTTTTAACAATATGAATATTCGAAGAACAAACATCTAAAACCTTTTCCAAAATTTCTTTTATTGAAACTGTTAAAAACAAAAGAAATCTAATTCCACTACCAAAAAAACAAAAGCATTACAGAGTCCAAGAAAAAAGTGAAGAGGCATGCACATTGTTGCATAACAGCAAACGTGCCAATAACCCCGAAAAAACAAAAAGAAACAGAGGAACATTCAAGAGCTTCAGTGAAGGTAGCCATAAACGTCCTCGGAGCCGCCAGAAGGAGAAGAGGCAGCATCGCCACTATGAATACCAAATTCATCTCCCCATTCTGGTTCTTGTGGCTGAAACTCATCAAGCAGGTTTTCGTCATCCAGATTCTCTTCGGGAAATGCTCGAGTCTTCTTAACAGTGAACTCCAATACCTCTTCCACTAATGCCGCAGCCGAATGGATATTCTTCAATCTCTGCTTGAGAGACAACCCCTTGGTGGTAGCGATCTTCCGAAGCTCCACCTTCTCGGTGCCCACCATGCCTTCCAACCATGAAATGAACTTGCGAATGGCAGCGGCATAGGCTTGGTCCTCCGAAGGATATACACCCTCTATACGAACACTCGGCGGTGAATGCCACTCACCCTCTCTCTTTACCAGCACGTAGGTATGAGTATAGCTGGCCGCAGAAGGGGGCACAGAGGCCTCTGCTTCCCTTTTCTTAATTGCTGCAGCAGAGGAGGACTTCTTATTTTCAGCGGACTTTACCTTTTTGACGGCAGCAGATCGCGCAGGGACCTTTGAGGAGGAGGACGCTCTCTTTCTCGGTGCCATTCCCAGTGATAGCTGCACCAAGAAAATCGCTGCACCAAGAAAAGAGGGTTTGATATTGAAGAAATGGTATCTTGCAACTCTCCGGGCCAGTACATATAGGAGAAGACCATACGGTGAAACTTCTCTCACAAGCCTCATCTTCTTAATGATCGCCGTCAATGAGGGATGTGATACGTGGCAACTAATCCAGAAGAAATCAGTTACTTCTCCTAATCTATTTTAGGCCACCAAGCATTTAAGTGTTTGGAGATGGAATGGAGCCCTTTATCCTTTCACCCAATAATGATGGAGCATCTATTTATGGAGTGTCCTTACTTCGAACACGTCTAAAAAGAGATCAACGGGCTTACAAGTTTTAAGGATGTTTGGTCGTGTGGGTTTGTTAAGGAAGGAATTTGGAATTGATGCATAACCCTTTGTTGTAGACTTTCAAAGCTTTGCCTTTAACAATAGCTTTGGGAGTATACCTATCATGGATTATGCATTTAAAAAAAAGTTCCATAAGAGAGAAAAGACAAATGTTTTAGATATGTTGTAGTTGAGTCAATTTAAATGTTTTAGATATGTTGTGGTTGAGCCAATTTTGATGGTGTTGCCCAGGACACGTTCTTCTAATGCTAGTGTTTTTTTTAATGAATGATAATCATTTTCTCAAGTTTAAAGCTAGTTTGGGTGAAGGATCCAATATCTATGCTAAGATAATGTCCTTGAAGTTGCTTTATTTTTGTTGGTTGTAGAGAATAGAATCCAAAGGATTTAGGTTTTTGGTGACTCTTTGAATGTTATCAAGTGGGTAAAGGATGAACAATCTTGTTCAATTTTTTTTTGAATCTTATTTGGGAGGAGATTAAAGAAATTTGCACCCATTTTAAATCTCTTTAGTTTACTCTTATATATAGGGAAAGGAATCAAGAAACAAATGTCATTTTCAAAGATGGTGTACAAATGCCTCTTTGGCAATGGAACATTATCAAGGTCAAGGATGGCTCTGTATATGAGAACCAACACCCTCATTTTCCATGAGCCCTTTTCCATGAGCCTCCTTTGGCTTGCCTAGAAGAGTTTGATGAATCATTTCGTTTTGGTCTTATTAGCTATAAATGTTTAATGTTTTTTTATGGTACTAAACTTTTATAAATTATTTTCTAATTTTTGGGACTCTTTTCATTGAAATATATAATTTGGCATATTGTTGAGACATTTTTTTTTGGAAGATTGAGACTCTGTGAATGGTTTCATGTAGATTGCTTAAGAAAGTATTAATATAGCTTGTTTGTCTTTTGTGCTTCCAATGAAAGTAATTAATGTGAAAATGTTTACTCAAAAATATTTAAAAAATGAATCTATATAACTTTTTCAATCCATATAATTTTGTTATTTTTTATTAATATAATATAATATTTTTACATTTTTACATTATAAATTATAAATTTTTAATTTCAACTTATTAACTTAAAATTAATTTAGACTTAAAATTAAATTAATTTTTTTCAATTTATTAACTTTAAATTAAATCACACATTACATAATATGTAATTATAAAGCACATTGAATAATATTTAAAATCAACTCTTCAATTCTTTATATCTAAAAGAGAATTGTCTAAATGAGGTATTAGTCTCCACCATTCTCCCCGTTTCTAAGCATTGTCTCTTTGTCTATAGTGTAATGAGATCTTATTCTCCATCATTCTTCCCATTTTTAAGTACTATCTCGTTGCTTACATCTATTTTTCTGGGTTTATGTGCACTAAATTCTTTCAATGTGTTTATGTCACCTTATAAGATGTTGTTGAACAAAGTTTTTGCTTGTTGTATCTTTTTTGGTTTACGTGCATTAAATTCTTGCATGTGGTTATGATTGTTTTAGTTTACAACATGGTATCACAACCATGTATTTTTATTCCAAAATACTTGAGAGATTCGTCTTAAAAGAGTTGAGACATGAGGGCATTCCTTATGTTTCTTGGGCTAGGAACATGGAGATGATGACTTTTTAATATTTTTTCCCATGGGAAGCGTGAGACTGAAATCATATACACTTACTTAAATATGAGATTATTTTCTTTCATATATATATATATATAGATTTTAATTTATAAAGAAATGCCTCTTACTTACTTGTTAATAACCTACTAGATCCAACAAGGATAAGGTAGTTAACATAACTGGATGCACCTTGAAACTAAAGCCCTTGATTATAAATATATTTGGCTCAAATATATAGAGAAACGCTCCATCGTTGATGAGTGATCTCAAAATCCATGAATGACATGGAGTTATTGGAGATGTTACTATCAATTGAAACGATGTTCTTGTCAAGATCAGCAAGTGTTTGAAGGATTTGTGAAGGAGTTCTAATGTTGAGTTTTAAAGACTATAGAGTAAACAAAGAAATTTTGAAGGGGAATTGATGAATTATATGCAATATCATAATTTCAATGATGCACATATTAGATATGGAAATGATTGAAATAAAATGTACATATTAGATGGAAATTATTGAATTCAATATTGTAAGTGAACATGATTTGCAAAAATAAGATATTAAGATTTCAAGTGAAGGGAAGATGCAGACATTATGTTCTAAATTTATTTAATTTATTGAAAAAGAGTGTTGAAAAAAATCAATATTATTAATTTTATTTTTAGTAACTAAGAATGTGGAAAGCTCCCACGATGGGTGCACAACCCAAGACAAGGACAACTCATGTGGCCACCTTCTATAACCAGATCAATGTAGTCTCATGCGGCATACCACGTGGAGCTCTAAGGACAAACCTCATGCAGATTTATAAAGGGAAGCCTTATCAAGGATAGGGCTCACATCATGGTGTAGCAAGTTTGCATCACACCGTACAACGATCAACTGATTCTACTGTAAGTGCGTTAATGGCAATTATGTAGGAGGGTGGAAGATTTGGTGTCTCGCACGCCTTGCATGCAGTGGGATATCGAACGAGGATGCCAAGGCATAAAGCCTGGCCCCAATTCAACATTCCTTCTCACCTGCATTCTCGCTCCTTCTGTGGCCTTATTCGTATCTCGACTCTCTCCCATGACGATCCTCTTTATTGGTTCCTTTGCGCATTCAAAGCAGACATGGCTTGAATGAAGGTAACCCCGCACAAAACCACGAATGGACCGCAACGCACTCACATGTTGTGGGCTCTGAGGGAACTAAGCAAGGTGCAGAGCTTCTTTGAACACGAAGTCCCAGAATCAGCTCGTGCAAGGACTCTACGATTGGAAAATCACAAGAAGAGAAAGAAGGAGTGCCACTCTGCTAGACTTTTGGTTGCGAAGCTGGGCGGACTCGTGGATGATTCTAGGTTGACTAGCACTCGTGAAACCAGGCACACAAAGATGCTTGGAGTTCTATGGACCACCAAAGCGTTTCTTTCTTTGGCTATGGAAGACTGTGTCAAAGGGATTTTAAGCTCTGAGTGTGGAGCCCTGTCGCTAATGGACTAGGTTTCAGACCTGAATGCCGCCTTGTGCGCTCTATTCCAGTTTCAGCGTGAAGAAATGGGACGCCTCAACACGAAACGGGACGCGCTCGCCCAAGCTATCACCGGGAAGAGGTCTTCACCAAGCCGCCACCTCAGCAAGTCGCAAACACTTAGCTAGTTTACAGGCATTGCCCAGACAATGCAAGCAACAAGGAGACATGCACTATGCTAGGTGTCAGTCCCTCCTCCATCATTCAGTTAAATGATGAGCATCCTCAAGGCTAATTTCCATAGTTTTAGTTTTTCTACTATTTTGAGTAATTCAGGCCATAACCCCCGGCCTGTGGGGGAACTCTGTAGACTTAATACTTTTAGACATTTCCAATTTAGACCAGCATAGAAGACTTAGTTTCTAGTTTCTGGTTCCATCTGTTAGGCATGGTAACAAGGCCATCTAATTCTTAGACTGCTTGATTATGTACAACTTTCCTTTTTTTATTTAAAAGAATTCGAACCTTACAAAAAAAACCTAAGAATGTGGAAAGGTTTTTATAATGTAACTAGAAAGTTTCATGTATTGAAACTAATAGAAGCATAAAGTTAATAAAAATAAGGCAATGTATTATAATAGAGTAGGAGATGAGGTGAGAGGGATGCTTTTTTGTGGGCAATGTTTATGATTTTTTTAAGGAAAACTAGTTCTGTTGATGTAATGAATTGTTTATGTTATTCTTTCCATATTATTATATGTTTTTTGGTATTATATGATGGAGTAGTTTATTTATTTTAAGTTTTGGACTTTATGGTAAGTTTTGGTCAAAATCCAGTAAAAAAAATTGGTAAAATCCAAATTTAGAAGTGTTTAAATTGTGTTTTTTAATCTATAAATAGATTCAACAATAATTTAAATGCTACTTAAAATTCAATTTATTTCAATAAAAATAAAAATAAAAATATACCAATATATATAATCATAATCATGGAGAAAAATGCATACCCCTTATTACACCATTATTACACCATCTTACTTGAATTAAAACGTGTTGCCTAAACGCTTGACATTTTAATGAAACGCTTTAAGAGAAAAACCAAAACCTAATCCTTTGGTTAATTTGTGTACAAATCACAGTAGCCATGTCATGTCGAATATTTTTGTTGATGGAATTATAATTGTCTTTTTTGGGTTTAAATATAACATTCCAAAACTTTTTAAAGAGATCGCCCATTGTATGTTTTGTTTTTTATTTTTTTATGTCAAATATCTTAATGGCCAACCGTCACTAAGTGTCCAAATAAAGATGTGAAATTTGTTGTAGAGTCAGTCGATGCTGGTGATTTCATGTACATTCAACAGTCTTGTATTTAGAATTTTGTTTTTCAAATGTATATAATGACTCTCGACATGATTTAGATTGTGCACAAGTTGTAAATGTGTGGTTTGTATTACTAGTATTGAGTTACAGAAGTTTAATTAAATTTAATTAAATGATATAATTTCGTGAAGTTTTATATGGATTTTTTATACAAAGTTTTAAGGTCAATATTTTATGAGAAAATAATTATAAATATGCATATTATATTTATAGTTTTTTTATGGACTTCGTAGTAAAGTTATAAAGAATAATGTATTTTATGTAAAGATAATTATGCTCAAATATAATATATAACTAAAGGTTGCCTCGTTTAATTGAAATATATTCTATGTAAAAATAATTATGCTGAAAAATATATTCTATGTAAAGATAACTAGCAATTGTACCAGAAGGTGCAAAGGAACGTTGAAAGGAGAAATTAAAGAGCATTCTACACAACTTTCTATAACAATATACTTTTTGTCACACATGCCACCCTATAGAAAATGCTGTGAAGCCACAGGGGCTAAATCCTAGAAGTTGGCTCTATTTCCTCCCATTCAACCCAATTCCAAAGCTCTTATGCAAATAATTAGTACTACAACCCATACTAGGAACAACGATCATATTTTAACTAGGGAGCTTAAACAACACAAGGAATGTGATACATTTTCTTCTAAATAGTCCCCCAGCTATCCCACTTCCCTCTAGTGCTCCAATGCAGACTAACCAAGAAATCTCTAAGAATAGGAACCAAGGAATTTAGCTATGAACAATGGCAACCTTTCTCTTCAACACTCACCCATTCTTCTAATCATAAATATAAGGTTATGGTAGCAATAGTTGACAATAGTTATGGAAGCATAGAAGTATAATGAAAAAGAAAAAGAATAATGAATGTAAAAAGGTGACAATTAACTTGCATGTCCAAAATTTACATATTATATTTACATGTTAACAACACACCCCATGTCTCCCTTTTGGGAGGCTAATTTGAATTAAGGTTAATGGATAATAATCATAGCCCCCTTCATTCTCCTATTGTGGACTCATACCCCACTAACATTTCCTTCTTCATTTGAAACCTTCAATGTTTTTATATTTTTTGTATCAATGCACAATTATAAAGCCCATGGTCATAATTTACTTAGACCACCTATGTCTACGTGTATAGCCATTTCATCCTTACATATAAATTCATAATTAGGGGGTGTAAATCGAGGCATTACACCACCTTACGTACATGGTTCTCAATGATAATAAACCATCATGTTTCCTTTCTCTATACTCCAAGGTAATGGTTAAGTTTGGCACAGAGTTTGTAGAACCACAATTTTAAGGATTTCTTGTCCAACATTGCTATCATCACCTCTCCCTTTGACCTCCCTTTCTTTATCCTCCTTTAATCGATATTTCCCATACGCTTGTGAAGCCATTGGTTGAAGACTATTTTAAGGTACAAAGCAAGGTGATAAAAAATGGATTCAAGCTCGTTGGGAATTTCATCGCGTTTGTTGGATTCACTCAAATTACAACCTCTTCTCATTTCAGGTGTGTTCATTCCTCTTCCCCCTCTCTTCTTTGTGTATTTTCTTGATTTTTGGTTTTCATAGTTTTATTTTTGTGCATTGGGATCATAACTTGCTAAGAAAATCCTAAACTTGAGAAAAGTACTCTTTAACACTATTCAACCCTAAGTGAACATTAATCCACTATTAATAATTATCCCAATGACTTCCCTTCTCCCCTTCACCATTCTCCCCTTTGGATCCATCATATTTGGTATATGAATGTTAGGGACTTATAAAAGAGATCCAAAGATTAACAAAATTGAATTGTGATCAATGGACAATCAATAAAATCTAGGTATAACCCCATAAAGCATTATACACCATGTAAAAATTATGATGGTTTAAGTAAAAGACAGTAAAACTGAATATAAGAATACTAATCCAATAGGCCAATCAAAATCAAATTTTGGAAAACATGGCATACCATAGACAACCCAAGAAAATTGATTATACATTTATTTACGACAACATAGCTCCCTTCTATTTAAACATTTGTATCAATGTGAATCCAATTGTTTACCATATGAATGTACAATACTTCCATTTTACAAGTAAAATCACATTTTACATAAGAAGTGGCATCAATTTTTTTGAGTTGTTGCAACTCTCCTTTTTGCTAAATGTAAAGTATCAAATAGATTCCTTTCAAGTAGATAATATTTAATCAACAAATACCATACAAGAAACTCTAGAAACAACAAAAACTGCAAACCTTATAAGTACACATCATATATAATTTTGAAAAGCAAAACACAACATGAGTGTCCACTACATATATTTACTCTCAAATTAAACACTACAAAAACTTGGAACACTAATCATATTTTAAATTTATTATTTTTTGCTCCATGTCTGTTAGTTATAGACCAAGTGATTTGTAGGTAATAGCAATGTTACTAGAATCGAATTGGAAATATATCGGTGAGGCAAAAGAGTCAAAGTTTTGAATCGAATCAGGAAAAAATCAGCAAATACAAATATATATATATATATATATATATACACACATTTTGAATTAAAAAAAAAAAAAAACATTTTTCATTGATATTCAAAATACTCATGTCCATATACTGCAAGAAATGAATAGATGTCCAAAAGATATTGAAATAGATGTCCGAAATAGATCCATAAGATGAGTCCAAATAGATAAATCATTGCCTATATTGAGATCATATTCATCAACAACACCATGTGCCCCCCTCCTCTAAGCTCTATCCCTTGCCTCTACCTCAAATCTCAAAGTTGATCCTCCAATGACATTAGTCAACACCCAACAATTTTAATGAAACTTTCTAATCCAAGAATTAAAAAAAAATTCCCATGCTTAATGAGTGATTTTGCTTGACTAAAGGGTACATTTTTACTAAGGTCATGCCATAGGAGTTCAACAATCAGCACTATCAACATCAAGGTACATAGAGAGGTCGATGTGCTTGATTAAATGCCATTCCCTTACCCTCATACATGATAGAATCCAACGGAAATGTTGCAATCCTGAGATCCTAAAAACAGTTAAGTCTTATTGAATTCTGAATGGGATCTAAAATTCTACTTTAACTCAAAATATCGGACCTTTTACTTACGAGTCGGGGAAAAAATCATGATTTTGACTCACGTTGACCGAATCAAACTTGACCAACCCAATTTGGACTCATCCCAAACCGAATCGACTAGTTTTGAGGGAAATCCAAGTCAAACTCACGATTTTCCAAGTTTGATTCATGATTCTTACTACTAATGTGCTAGGACTTCTAATAACCATAATGGCTAAAAAACACCAGATTGATTGAAAAAATAATCCAAGGATTATGTGGACATCTTCCATAAAACAAAGTGATGACTGGAACTTGTAATAGAGGATACATCTATATAGTACGTGAAATTATCTAGAGTAAAATCCCCCATGAAGAAACTTACCCATCATGCAATTGAGACCAATTTTCAACATATGAGAATGCCCAAATTGCATATACATGGGAAACTATGTCCTCACTTTGGGAACACCAATCACTTGTGGAAGTTCAATTCAGCTCTAGGCATATTCAATATTACTGTGGCAAGTGTTATGCAATCTTTAGTGTCACAATATATTCAAGAATAAATAAATATATGTTTCCTTTTTTCAAACAATTGAAATTGTATACTCATAAAATTTTAGTGAAACTACTCAACTACTTTGTTGTTTCAAAAATATTTTGAGCTTAATGAGACTCCAAGAATGTAGAAATTTAAAAATAACAAGGCTACATGTGTAGCGAAGTACCTGCTACGTAGTCAATGTTTATGTCAAGAAGCAAAAGCAAAAAAGATAATGCCAAGTATTTAAAATTTGCTACATTGCATTCATATGTAAATTAAGTATATGTTAATAATGCCAATGTTGATTTGCAAAGTTATAGTAAACACAACGGCGTGGATAATGGCGTGAAACTGGGCTTCTCTACTAATAAAGAAGTAGAGATGGAATCCCAAGGTAAAATTGTAGCACAATGATCAAGGACAAACCCCAAAATGAATGAAACATTAGTTATTAGCAATGATTTGAACTAATTCCCCACCTCCCTCTTTGACTAATTGTCACTACTTGACATGGATGAATTCCAATGCCTCCACGAAGCCAATCACTGAAGCCACATCACTAAAGTCGTTCACCCGCTACACATAGTAGTTGTTCAGAGCATGAATTGATTTCAATGAAGCCATTTGTTAACTGGGTGCTCATAGCCTCGTCCTGAGCACATAGATGAACACTGACAGAGTTACTTCGTCAAGCCTAACATCCGAGCAACATGTCCTTCCAAGCTAGCAAGCAATAAAAAAAGCCCGATTCATGAGTCGGCTAACTAGCTCTTTAATAATTTTGTATTGAGAGTCTCAATGTAAGGAAGTGGTGCATGAAAAAAAGAGATTGATTGCATCCTCAACATCCCAGACACTAGACTTTTGGTATAAATGGAAAACTCAATTGTCCTCACCCCTATTTATTGTAGAGAGGAAGTGCTAAATTGTCCTTTTATTAGGATTGCGAAGCACGCATTGGTAAAAAAGGGAATATTCCATCGATAAGTGAAACCATTACTTCAACGAACTAACATTGGTATGGCTACACAGTAAGGATACTATATTTATTTTATTAATTATTTAAAATAAAAATATTAAAAAAATGAAATAAACAAAGATAAAAAGGAAATTAACCTAAAAAAAATTATATATATATCAAACCAATAAAAACATTGCTCAGGTATGAAAGCAACATGATATTCGACTTCCAAACTGTACACGTGGGAGAATATTGACTTAATCAAAATGTCAAAACAGTGAATAAATTTGATTGTGAGCATGGGTAGTAGAGAATTTTTAGGCAAAGCCAGATACAAAAGCAAAAGTACCAAATAATCCACCGTTGATGCGTTGATAGGATGTGTTTCACTCATTCTATCCCGGGCGATAGTCCATCCAAGAGGAGAGGTCGCGATAAATTGAGAGTAGGAATAAAGGGAAATAATATCTTTGCCTTGTAAAAACTTCCGGTTGGAACACATTTGATACCACCCTGCAAGGAGGAGGAGGTGTTACAAGTTGTGGTGACCCACCATGCATGCCTAGTTCGACGTTAACTGTTCTCGATACACATGGCCCAACACCCAGAACATCTTCTGTATAAAAGTTGCTGGCCAAATCCTAAAACTAACACTTGAGTTGCAACCAACACCTTATAAAAGGCATGTAAATGAAGGACACTCGACCTTGAAGGATCGATCTGAAAAGTATACCCGACAGAACTGCGTGAGCTAGGGTAAATCAATTGGTCAACCAAACTCGTATTGGGATCAACGAGAATGATTGAACCATGCAGAAAATGCAAGAATAACCATACTATAGCCCACTAACAATACCAGGTACGTATTGTTTGTCTCTAGTTTACGCAGGACACCCAGACAAAGCCATTGAACCGACACGGCCACGTTTAAGCCATGCAGAAGTTGCATGCAAGCCAGACGTTAAGTCTCTTATGTTCATCCCAAGTCATTTGCACGGAGGGTAGGTTGACAAGCAGATATGGACAAAACTCATCCTGAAAATGGAAATGCAATTGAATTCAACTGGATGCAGCAATACCTACCACATATTCAGTTGGCTTGATGGATCGCTAGGGTTGTATAGTTGTGTAAGGCCTTGCACACCGAGTTTAAGAGAGCCGACGGCCCTTTCCTGTTGATGTTGCCTACCTGTGTATCCATCCTAGCCAGCTAAGGATTATCACCTTCTATAACTGAAACAGATAGCTTTGCTCACACAGGTGAAGAAAGATAAATCTCTAGTTTTAAGCTTTAATATTGTTGTGGTTTGGTTTTTTTTTGCAAACTTCGCATTAAAAACAAGAAACTATCTTCAAGATGGAAGTATAGACTGCAACTTTCCAGCCAAGGAGCATCCAAATTCAGGCAATAAATTACATTTTCATTTTATTAATTACATTTTTAACTTATTTTTTTGTTAATTACATTGTATTTATCCCAAATACAAATGTGTCGTTATAGTTTGTCTTTCTTACAGGTTTTCTCGATGATTTCGTTGAGCATGTTGTAAAGGGCGTGTTGAATGTGTTGAATTCCTGCTAAGCCTATTGATCTCATTCCGCCCATCAGAAAAAGTCGAGGTAATTCACCTGCCTAATCAGGTTCACGTTTTGAAAGTCAGGTTCTTTATGTCGAAGTTACCAGTATAAGGAAAGAATGGATGCTGCTAGACGAGGTCATGGTTCTCCACCTGGAGACCGGGTTCATACAACACCAGCACATAGAGCACCAGTTATTGCCATAAGGTTAGTCACACATAAATCCCCAAGTCACACTGAATGAAATCCTGAACATCGAATCACAATGAATGATTGAACACATGGCGCAGTGCCAAGAAGGAGGTTATAAATTAAATGGTGAAAGACCTCCCATCTCCGTAAAGATGTTGTATCAATGGAGGTAAGAGTGCTCATTATTGTTTAGAGATGTGCAATTTTATTAGGTAGCCAAGAATTTAGCACAAGTAGCAATTGAGTATGGGTTAAATAGCAAAATTGGGGAAAACACAGAGATAAAGAAAAGCTATAGATATAGATTTTGGTTTTTTTAATTTTGCATTGGTATGTCATCTGGCCTAAGTAGCCTAGGCTTGTTTCGTGTTGGCATTGGGAAGTACAAAGAAAACAATTCATTCTCAGAGTTGCTTAGATCACTGTGGTGTGGTTGCTTAGATATCTTGAAATACTAAAGATATTTAGCTCTTCAATAAGAGCTTGATATACTAAAGAGATACATACCAATTCGGGCTATTAACTAGCAGGGACTCTCGAAGCCTCTCGAAGCTTGGATTGCAATGCAGGGTTGCTGAATTTGGACCTCAGGGACTCTCACGGGTTGGATTGTGATGCAGGTTTGATGAATTTGTACCTCTGAGAAGCAAACCGACTTCAACTTGACAGTAGCTGCTCAGAACTGCCTGGAGTCTCTGAGTGCTTCCATTGCATGAATGTTCAGAAGCATGGAAACTCCTCTCTAGTTGATAGTTAAAGACACCCAATCCTGGATGAGTGCCGCCCTCACCTATCAGAACGACAGTTACTCTGCTTTCCACACTATCAACACGTCTCTCTGGAGGTGAGAAGCACAACCGAACATATAAATAGGGTGATGAGGTTAACTAGAACCACCCTTGGCATGTTGGACGCTATGGATACTTACGACCACAACATGAAATCATGGAGGCTTCCACCGATGGAGAGGTCCAGGAACTCCTCAACTACATTTCAAGATCACCGGCAAAGACAAAGAATTTTGGATTTACTGTCCAAAGTATCCAAGGTCGAAGAAGATCTTGAGTCTGAGCATTACTATGCGGTGGACAGTGCCCCGGATTACTCTGCCCAGAGGTTCGTAATCTACATCAAAACCGGATTTTATAAAGAGATCGTGAGAATTCCTTCGAGGAAGATAATCTTATGTTGGTTGGAGACGGCATGGATCGAACTATGGTCAGAGAATCCTAGCGGTGAAGGCGGTCGATGCCCTTATGCTTGATATGAAGACTGTTGGCATGGAAGGACTATCAAGGCAATGGCGGTAGTGGTGGCGGTGAAGGCTTTCACTGTGGCAGTGACAGTGCATCGAAGAAGGCAAGGAGTTAAAGCATTGTCAGATGCCCTTCTACAAGGATTTAAAGCATTGTCAGATGCCCTTCGAAGGCAGGGAGAGGGACCCATTCCCAATACTCAGGCCGCCACTACTGCAATAACGCTTAAAATATAATCCAATCACCTTCTCAAAAAATTGGATTTTTATATTAATTAATAGAAAACTAATTTCAAACTTTGGTTAAACTGGTACATTGCATTTGATTCAGCTCAAACTAATACATAGTCAACACAGATCGATTACAATTAGTACCCTAGCCTTAGACAGGGACTAATAATAAGAAGAAAGAATTGGAAATCCGGATTGTAGAGACTCGCAAGATTCGGTTATCAAACTTCAAATTGTTAACTTGGTTCATGCAAGTACCTATAAAGTTTTTGAAAAAAAAAAATCGGGTATCCCATGAAGAAATGAAGAAATTGGACATAATAAACGACTGAAAACATTTCACCTGATTTGCAACACCCCATTTCATTGAAAGTAAACAAAAAAATTCAATGACTTTTAAAAGAATAAACATTATTCAAAACTCTGAATGCATTTCATTGAAAGTAAGCAAAAACTATTCAATGAATTTTAAAAGAATAAACAGTTGGATGTGCCGCAAACAGATTTGGTCTCGTCCACGTCGAAAACCCATGCGTCCTTCCCATCGACTGAGAGTTTTAGAGAGTTAACCTAAGCTATGGATTCATTGGCTACCATGTTTAAGTCCCTCACATATTGGTTCCCAGTTCCGACCATGTAGATTTTCACGTATTCCACGCATTCAGGAGGCACCACGCTACAGGAGCACAGAGTGTTTGTTTCTACCCCCAATCTCCAGGCTTCAAAGTTAGGTTGGCTCTCTTGCACGGAATGGGCTAAACTCTAGACAGAATGCACCTTTACCGGTGATTTTTACCGGAATCCGGCGAATGGGAAATTGCTGAAACTGCAATTTGGGTTGTTTGAATTGCAATTTTGGTTGCAGGAATGGCTTCAGCGACCTCGAAAATCCCTGGGGCACCCCGATTATGCAATTCTAGCAACCCAAAACTATCATTTAAACAATTTCAGCCGAATTTTCGCCGGAAAAATCGCCGGATTCTTGGTGCATTCGGTCTAGAGTTTAGCTTACTCTCTCTTGCACCTTCAGTTCCTAAGTCTGCTCGTAGGATGTGGATTGCTCTGATACCACGGCATGGGGGATCTTGGGTGTTGTGGACTGGATATTGGGATTTTTCTGGGTTATGAGAGAGTGCGCGGGTAGCGGAGCCATGGAGGATCGAGAATCGTTGAAGAATTTTCGGGTGTTGGACTGCAAAGCGCACAGGAGGTTGAGATGTCAGTGGTTAATGAGTGGAAGAGAAGCCATGGAAGAAGGTGAGAAGGATCCTGCTCGGCTCAGACATCAGCAGGAGTAATTGAACAATAAACACCAAGATGATACGCGTGCAAAGAAATATCTTCAGGTGGCGGTCGGTGGATTTCCCTGGGGCCTCGCGCTTGACGGGAATGGAAAGGGGGTTGCGTAGATGTGTGAGGGAGGATGGTGGGGTTTCCGGAGGAAGGAGGAGTCTGGATAGCGGGGTTGTCGAGAAATGAGGGGCTGTCGGAGTAGTCTAACTCTTCAGGTGACATTGTCGAAGGGTTAGACTATTCCAATAATGATTGTGTCCATGTAAATGGAAGTGCTAAATGTAAATATGGACAAGTCTCAACATGTAATGTATAAAGAATGACACGTCAAGCTTTTAAAAATTAGAAATAGAAAAAACAAGATATGTATTAGGTGTTTCCATGATAAAGTATTAGAATAGATGAATATTGGATAGTACACAAGTTAAGTGTTACAAATAAGTAATAAGTTATTTTTGTTATTTGAAGTCCTTTATCCATGTATCGCTAAGAATTATCTATGCATCAACGACCAATTATTTTTGAACTACTATCATAAAATCATTATGGATAGTACACTTGTCTCATCCCGAAAAGCATAGATGCTAGTCCACCCCAAATTCTAAGATGTAAACATCTATAGGTGTAAAAATTAAGTTAGACTTTGTGTTATGTATGAAAACGGTTCATTTTAATCATTAATATTTACAAAGTATTATCCAATGTTTTTTCAAATCCTTTTTTAATGAGAATATTTTTTTTTTTTCAATGTGTTTCACAACCTTGAAGAGGAATTGTTATGTCCATGGGAAGAATTCATAGGAGGCCCACTTGAAGGGGCCTCACCCCACTAGCTCTTATTATGGAGCCTAACCCGATCGGGACATCAAGTGAGGCCCTTCTATATCAATGCATAACCACCTAAGGATTTGACCCCTGAGACATTCTCCTTACAACTCACAGCTCTCAACCACTTGAGCTAACCCATCAGGCTAATGAGAATGTTAATTTACATGAAGGGTTAGTTAATTATTTACCAATACCTATTTTACATAAATACTATGCTTGAGCAAGGGTTTGCTAATCTTTCCCTTAATTATTTTTTAATGAGAATGTTAATCTTGAGTAAGGGCCAATCAGTTCTTCTTTAGGCACTCCATATATGTGTATAATATGTTCAAAGAAGGGTCAATGATTTGACCCTTTGTCTAAATCTCCCTTGACACAAACATTAAACTTGACGAAGGGTTGATCGATCCTTAATTGAACCTTCCGCAAGCTACTCCTTGAAAATAATACTATGCTTGAGGAAAAGTCATTCGCCACTTCCTCCAACTCCCCCTCAACAAGAATACTCTCCCTTAGAAGGGGTTGGCTTGCCCTTTCCATGGAACCCACTAAAAGTAAATGCTATGCTTGAGGAATCATTGACCAATGATATGCCAATGAAAACTTGAGGAAGGTTAAGTTCAACATTCCCTAGGCTCCCCATCAAGAATAATAATAATAAAGAAACAACTTGAAGAATCGCCGGTCAACACTCCTTCAAGCTTAGTGTTCACTTCGATTAGATGTTGGAAAGGTGTTATATTCTTTGTGTGATGGCTACCCCAAGTGAAACTAGTCACTAGGTGGGGGGGGAGAGGGTTGAGGGTGACTTTATCCTCCCCTTTCCCACCAAATACCTCCAACATCCATGCAACAATTTATGGAAAGGCAGACTCAAACCATTGGGGTTTAGGGAAGTGCCACCAAAAAAAATTGGGTACATGTTTCTAGATGTTTTTTGTGTTTTTTAGCCAATGGTTTTTCGCACCAATGTAATCTTATCCTACTTGTGGGACTATGGTTGTAATCTAATTCAAGTTAATGAATTACGGTTTTGGATGATGTTGAATACCTTAATATTTTATTATGAGCAATCAGGTTAATATAATCAAGAAGGTAGAGGTGTGACTCATGTTGGTTTTCTTGATTAAGGGATTCTAGGGTAAATCTTTGTGTATTGTTTGTTTTCCATTGTTATTCCTTTCATGCTGAAAATCTATATGCATTTCTTTACTTCCATAGGATTAAAACTTATATTTGGTACTAGAGTGACATTATTAGCTTGGGAGGACATCCCTGGTGCTAGGGTTTTTCGTCTCATTCTTGATAGAGAAAGTTCATCTTAGGTTAGAGATAAACTTGGTTTCAGTGGGAGCTTCGTGGTAATAACTCTTAGGTGTTAGGGAATGGCGAGTAGTTCTAGAATAAAGATTGAGAAATTCAATAGTCATAGATTTGAGCTATGGAAATGAATGTGCAAAATCTTCTAATACATAGAGAGTAGTGGATTGCTGTGAATCTAGTTACACAACCCACTAGTATGTTGAAAGAACACTAGAAGAAGTAGGAGAGAAAGGAAAGAAGTACTATCCAATGCTGCCTCTCAAATTCAATGTTGTTTATTGTCTCCAAATAAGATAGCATAAATAAGTCATGTTATAAGTTAGGGAGTTTGTATTAGTAAAAGTCCTTGGTAAACAAACTTTCCTTAAAAAGGAATCTGTAACTCTCGAGGATGAGTGATGATGACTGTATGATAGAGCATCTTAATGGCTTCCACACTATGGTAAATTGTGTGTAAATAATGATCCCTTGTAATCTATCAATTCCATTTTCTTTTTATAAATACCTCAGAAGAATGAAGGCAACGCTTAGAACAATCAGGGATTCAAAACTTTAAAAAAATGTATCAAAAGGAAAAAAATACCCTTAAACTTTTGTCAGGAAAAATGCCATAACTTGTTATTTGCACATTAGAATTAGGTAATACCTATGGTATTGAAGATAAGACATATCATGATATTTCAAAATAAATTTTAAGACTTATAGGGACCAAAATTTCATAGTTACCTCATTTGGAAGGTGAACTAACAAATCAGTCAAATCAGGGTTTGAAAAATGAACACCATTTTAAATTTGAATAACTTTTAGTAGAAGGATCTATTTTTGATAATATCAAAGGTGTGATAAAGATTGTATATATCTATTTTTATTGTTCCACATGGCACCAAAATGTGGCGGAATAATTCACACTCCAATCAAACCACTAGAGGATTCATCCCTAACCTTTGATGAAAGTGAAGACCTATCTTTTTGGGTGTTCAAGTTGGAATATTTGATTAAAGGGACTGTGAGAATGGTTGATTTAGTTAATTTATAGAATAATATGATGGATGGAATGGAAAGTATTGCTAATCTCATAAAAAATATAAAGGAAAATCACCCTAAAGGTGAAGATTATCCCAAGTTACTTAGGAGGATAACAATGGTGTCCATGTTGAGAAACCTTCCATACTCCAAGAGGATCGATTCTAATAATGAAATTAATTAGGGATGGTACCAAATGTGTATCCAAATCCCATAGTTTGACATGAGAAATATTGATGGCAATTACCCCATAACAGGGATATTATAGATGGAGCAATTCTTTGATATACACCAAGTGCCAAATCCACAAAAGGTAACTATTGCATATTTATATTTGGAACTTGAGAAGTATGTATGGTACTAATGGCTTTGCCAACACAAAAATAACTACCCTATCTCTTGGTTGATTTTTACAGAAGAATTGATATCATATCATCATGATGTTAAGAGCAATTCGTTCCTTACCCAAATGATAAATCTAAGCTAAAGGGGTCTAGTAATCAAGCACATTCAAAAATTTCAAAAGTTGAGCCTCAAAGTGGAGGACATACCAGATGATAAATTGTTGGATCTGTTTATTGGAAGCTTGAAGGATAACATTAAACATGAGGTGCGTCTCTTTGACCCTACATCCTTAGAGAAGGATTTCATGTTGGCAAGGAAGGTTGAAAGTAAAAACATGGCGATGGCTACTAAAAGGACCACCTCTAACACCTATAGAGAGAATAATGTTCTTTCTTCTAACCCAACTCAACCTACAAGTTTGACACCTCAACAAATGGATTAAAGAAATAAAAAGTTATATTCTTTAAATGTGACAGCAAGCATGGTAAGGGACATAAGTGTGGTGAAAAGAAATTATTCTACATAGATTGTAAAGAGTAATTAGAAATGGAACATGAACCATCTCTAGTTTAATAAATAGAAGAGATTAGTTGCAAAGAGATCCATATCTTTTCATGCATTGGTGGGAATAAGCACTCTTCAAACTCTCAAGATTGAAGTATATGTCAAAAGGAAAAGGTAACAATATTGATTGATTCTAGTTATGCTCATAATTTCATTCACTGTAAATTCGCCAAAGTTATCAATTGCTTTATATATCCAGCACCAGAGTTTCAAGTAATGATTGAAGATGGAGGAACTATCAATTGCTCAGGGACATGCCATAACATCAATCTTATTATGGGGGTATATGTATTGAATATTCCAATTATTGCTATTCAAATGGGTGGTTCTGATGTTGTCATAGGGGTTCAATGGTTACAATCATTGGGAAGAGTGGATTTTAATTTTCAAGAACTTTTCATCAAATTTTCTTCGGAAGGAAAATAATTTTAGCTAAGGGGTATCACAGGAAGGGGATAAGCTCTAATGGAATGACAAAATTGTTGAAAAAAGAACATAAGGTTTTAAGTGCACAATCACAATCACTAGAGATTCAAACATCTAAGCCTCATATTCCCCTAGATCTCCAAAGGGTCATTGATAAGAATTCCAAGGTATTTCAATATATTCCATCATCTATTTCACCTACTCGAGATCGTGATCATTCTATTCACTTGTTTCTAGGAAGTGTTCCTCCTAACATTGGAACTTACAGATACCCATATGGCTAGAAGAGAAATTGAGCATATGGTTGAAGAAATCTTAGAGGATACCATAATTAGGCCTATTCAAAGTTTTCACTATGCACTAGTGGTAAAGGTACACAAGAAGAAGGGATCATGGTGTATGTGTCCAGATTATAGAATGCTCAACAAGCTCACCATTAAAGATAATTTTCCCATTCCATTCATTGATGAATTGTTAGATGAACTACATGGACCAACTTACTTCACAAAGTTGGATCTTCATTCAAGGTATCATCAGATTAGAATGGAGGAAGAAGACAAACCAAAAACAACATTTAGAACTCATGAATGCCATTATGAATTTTTGGTCATGGATTTTAGCCTTACAAATGCACCTTCCACATTTCTAGTTTCGATGAATTCCACTTTCAATCCCTTCCTTAGAAAATTTGTGTTAGTATTTTGATGATATAATAATCTATAACAAGTATTCAGAAGAACATGTTCAACATATTGATAGGGTACTGCAACTACTAAAGGAGTAGCAACTATATGCAAAACCTCCCAAATGTTTCTTTGGGGTAAAGGAGGTAGATTATTTGGGTTATATTGTATCCCATGAATATGTCAAGGTAGACCCTAACAAAATTAAAGCCATTATGGACTATCGTTTCCCGAAACCTTAAATAATCTTAGTGGATTACTAGGTTTGATAGGGTATGACCACATGCTTGTTAAAAAATATGGAAGAATAATAGCACCTACAATAAGATTATTGAAGAAGGATTCATTCTCTTGGACTCTAGAGGAAACTCAATCTTTTGAACAACATAAAGAAGCAATGTCAAGACCCCATGTCTTGACCACACTAGACTTCACAAAAGCCCTTGTTGTGGAATGTGTTGCCTTATGAAATGGCATTGGTGATGTTCTAATGCAAGAAGGCCCCTGGATTTTAAAAGTCATCCAATTAGGAGAAATAACTTACACAAACCCATTAGTAATATGAACGAATGTATATACTATAGGTAATATACACTGGTGTATACACTGGTATATACATTGGTGTGTATGTTGGTATACATTTAGTAATATACACTAGTGTATATATTGGTATACACACTAGTATATACACTAGCTATGCATTGCTATATACACTATTGTATACAATGGTATATAAACACTAGTAGCAATAGGGGTAGGGGGTTAGGGGTTGGGATGTAGGAGTGGGAGGGGTATGGGTACGAGGTGAGGCATGTGGGGTTAGGGGAGGGATCAAGGTAAAATTGAGAGAGAAGGGTGGATTAGTGGTAAGAGGAGGAGATATGGAGTGGGGGGATTAGAAGAGATATAAAGAAAGGGGTGTTAGGGTAGCGGGAGTAGGGGGGTTAGTGGAAGGGGAGGAGAAGGGGTTTAGAGAGAGAGAGAGATATCAGAGGTTAGGGATTTAGAGAGAGAGAGAGGGAGAGAGATTGGGGGTTATCAGTTTAGAGAGAGAGAGAGAGAGAGATCTGGTGGTCTTGGTTATGCTATATGATGCCATTATTTTCTTGAATTAAAACTGTTAGGCGATATATACGTGTGGATATGCTACAAAATTTTAAGCATTGCATAAAATATCATATTTTTCTTGGTTGTTATTTATCTATTGTACAAATCTGTATTTTCGATGCCATAGTCTTTTGAAACTTAGAGATAATTTAGAGAAAAATTGTGTTCAACCTATAAAATTGAGAGCACTTCCGTATATGTGCATATACATAAGTGTTTATGTATATGCACATATATGAAAGGTGCATATACAAAAGCGCTTATATATATATATATGCACATATATGGAAGCGCTTCCGTATATGGCATGCACATATATGGAAATGATTCTGTATATGTGCATATAAAGAAGCACTTCTGTATATGCACATATACATAAGCATACACATAAGCCCTTCCAGATATGCACATATACAGAAACGTTTCCGTATATGAGAATATGGAGTGTGGTGCAATATTTATGAGAAATAGAGATTATTTCGTCACATGAGCACTATATTGGTGCCATATTGATCAACAATAATTGTCAAATTAATATATGGTTCTCATCTCTTTAATTTTCTTCATTATCTAGAACTATGAACTTGCAAACCAAACTAGGGAGAATCCTCAAGGAAAGGGCTTTTAAAGAAATAAGAAAGCCATAGATTTTTTTGTAATCTTAAAATTGAGCATGATAAGATGGAAAAAAGTGATGTTTTGAAATATACAACCAAAATACAAAAGCACACTTGGCCTCACTAAGGAAAAGTGAGAAGCCACTAAAAATTGTATAGATCTCATTCCATGTATAGTCTCTAAGAAGCAATGTAGGCCCTCTAACCTAGCTCTATCTTTGGTTGAGTTGCTAATAGCCTTGAAGAAATGGTGGATGACAAGGCACTTGGTTCTAATGGTTTCTCTAGTGATTTTTACAAATCCACATGGGATTTGAATGGGTTAGACCAATGGCATGTGTATAGGGAATCTGTTGGGAATGGCCCATTTAGGTTTAGGATTAATTAGGTTTTTTCTATATTCGTTTCAAAGGTAGAAGACTTAGGAATTATCACTTTGATGGATGCTTATTGTAAAATTTTGGCTAAGGATCTACCATTTGGGTCTACAAATCAAGAACAATATTTTGAATACTATACATTGAGAACATATTGGCTTTATAAACATGGATTTCATTATAAATAATGTAAATATTGTGTGGTAAGGAATTGAAGGTGCCTAGGTTTCTAGGTTTTCCACCCTCTTCATTAACATTAGTATTGAGAAATCCTATGATCACATCCAATAACCTTTTATCATGCCATGCTCAAAGCCCTAGAGTTTAGACCTAGGGTTTATACTTTTTTGAAACCCTCTTTGAAAATGCCTCAACTTGTTGATTCATTAAAATAAGAAGTTGATTCATTAATTATAAGAAAATATGAGGAAGTGGGAGTTTTTGCTCAATTTTCTAATGCTACCCACTGGCCTTGATCTCGTAAGTTTCTACTTTTCCGAAATCCTCTTTGACAATGCCTCAACTTGTTGATTCATTAACATAAAGAAGTTGATTCATTAATTATAAGAGAATATGAGGAAGTGGGAGTTTTTGCTCAATTTTCTAATGCTACCCAGTGGCCTTGATCTCGTAAGTTTCTTTCTACAAAGGCCTTAGATATCAAAAAGTTATAAAGTGATCAAAAGTTAATTTGCGTGATTGGTCTTCCATAGATAGATGTTGAAAAACTTGTCAATGGCCATTTTGTGATTCATTCCTTCGTTATGGTCCTTAAGGACCAATCTTTATTGGATCACACTATCAAGTTTTTGGTTATTTTTTGATTGGCCTTTGGGTCTAACATATAATTTACTAAGGTGCAAGGTGAAAAACATGGTTGTATGAGGTACTATGAAGCCTTCAAAATAAAGATATGCACTTTTGGGGGGTTTATTTTAAGGTTGATATCTGTATTTTATTATATGATTTTGACATGATGCTAAATTCCTTCTATTTTTGTGAACATACTTATCATCCCAATCACAAAAGGCCATATTTAGATAAGGGTATGCCATAAATGTAAATATAGGTAATTATAACGTGTATGAATTAAAAGATAAATTGTGTATGAGACTTATCATGCACAAATAATTTGGCCAATCAAAAATTTTATGTGAACATTTAAATAATTTCCTCAAATATAAGAAGTTATTAAATATATTAAATTAATATGAAATTATTGAATATTTTTAATCCTAAAATTTATGATTTATCTATTTATGATGTATCTCGTTTACCCAATCAATAAAGTCATTTACATATTCAAAAAACTCTTTATAATATATAATTACAAGTGATAAAAAACATGTAAATATTTTTAATATAATTTTATTTTTAATTAAAATTAAGGTAAATAAAGATAAATATATAAAAGAAACAATGAAAAATATTTGAATCAAATGAATATTTTAATATAAATTTACTTTATGAATACATACGTATGATACTTTCTTGTGATAGATCAACATGAATTCTAATGGATAGGACCATTGTAAAAAAGTCTAAGTGTGATACTTTCTTTGTCAAAGACAGGAGCTGTGACTAAGAGGACTAATAGGAGCTGTGATTAAGAGGATTAACATGAAGAAATTTTTGTATCATACTTCCTTCATCAAAGTTAGAATTGTAAAAAAATCTAAGTGTGATACTTTCTTTGTCAAAGACAGGAGCTGTGACTAAGAGGACTAATAGGAGCTGTGACTAAGAGGATTAACATGAAGAACTTTTTGTATCATACTTCCTTCATCAAAGTCAGAAACTTTGATTGACGAAGGAACCAAGGGGTCAAAATTCCAAACAAGACCATTGCCATCAAGAAATCTAAGTGTCATAGTTCCTTAGTCCATGATCTTGTCAAACCAGTGTTAAGAACTTTGACTAATAGGACCAACATCAAAAAATGAACTCTCACCTACAAAGGAACAAGAGGGAGTTCCTATCAGTTAAAGGCCCTTTAGTGAGTGTCATAGTTTCTTCATCAACATTCATTTCGATCAAGGTTCCTTCGTCAAATATGTTTGCAATCATTAGCAAGTACAAGAATGTGGATAACACTTAGTATTTGAAGCACTATTTTTTCCCTTCTATTGCTTCCAACAAAGAGAGGCAAAAAAAATGGAAGAACTGATAAACAATGGATTGAATTGAAAAGGACATAGGAAATGGATGAGGAGTATTGGTTGGTTAAGATAGTTATGTGGTGTATTCCAATTAATTTGATATAGAAGCTTTCAATGGGAACTTTGGTGCAAATATTGGACGGGGATTTAGAGCTCATAGATTCTCCATTATACTACAGAAAATGTTTTGCATATTTTTCCCACTCAATCACCATGGTATGAAACTTGGAAATTTTCAAAGAGGAGACATCAATGTGCATACCTAAACACCTAACATGGAACCATAAAGGAGTCCAACAAGTATAATTTATTTGACAAAGTGTTAAGAGCCATTTATTTTGTGACATTTATAATAAGAATTTACAAATTTCAATTGGAGAATTCTATTTAGTAGTAATCAAGTTCATCATTCCATCTTCTTATGTTCTAAATTTAAAACCAATATGAATGTATATATGCCAAATAAGTGGTGACTTTTTATGTATGGCGTTGACACCTTATTTTTTTTCTTTCATTGATTCATCAAATGGATTTAAGATGATTGTACATTTGAATGAATGAATATATATATATAGGAATTCCCGACATATGGACGAGGAGATGGAGCTTTGCGATGGATGTTTTATGCGAACTCGCGACCAGGTGCGAAAATTTGACAACAGGTGTTTCCCTTTCTAATTTTTCGGTCACAATGATCACCAGCAGTTTCCTCAACCAAGCCCACATCGGTGAGAATATAGGCGGGTTTCACGAAAGGTAGTTGCTCGTTAATGCGAATACATCAGGATGTTTATTGATGAGGTGGATTATGAGGAGGATCCTCAAACTGGTCCTATTTTTTGTACAAACCAGGAATTTTTTTGCTCGGAAGGCACAATGGAAACTCATGAGGATATGGTGTCATAGTGGGAAACGCTGCCACCCCAAACAAAAATGATAGACACCACCCCAATTCATAATGTGAGTGATAGTACCATGTCGAACTCTCACCAAGCTCAGATGCCGATGGAAACAAAAGGAATTCGCATGAAAAAGGGATGTGCAGAATTAACAGTCGAAAAAGATATCCAGCTAGAGCGAATAGTGCCTTATCTAAAAATGGCCCTGGTAGGAAGATTTTGCGGAAAGGTGACAGGAAGAGATTCATTACAGAAGTGAATGGATTGCAACTGGAAAGATTTCTTAGGCTATGCGCCGGATTTCCATGTTCTCCTGCGTGGATGGTTCTTAGTCAAGCTGCGACAGGAGGAGGTTGGCAAAAAGCTTATGAAGCGTAACTGGAAATGGGGTCCGTCAGGCTTAATCCTACAAAAATGGAGAGTGGATTTCAATGCAAGGAAAGAACCTCATAACCAACAGCAGGTTTGGGTCATTCTACTAGGTTTACCAATGGTTTTTTGGCAGGAACTGATCTTGGAGGCTATCGGCAATAAGTTGGGTAAATTTGTTTCCTTAGAAGAAGATTAGGAGACCAAAATTGATCGTAGATGCGCCAGGATATTAATAGAATTGGATTTGAGAGATGGTTTGTTTGAAGAAATTACAATTGAAATGCATGGAAGCATCTGGATGAAGAAATTGGACTACTAGAAGCTTTCGTTTAGATGCTTCAGCTATCGCAAGGTGGGGCATCTACAAAAGGACTACACTGCTTGTAAGGAAGCAATGCACTTCAAAAAGGTATGGGACAACAAGGATAAAATCGTCTCGCATACCATTCCTTCATAAGTTGGTAGTCTTACAAAAGGTGGCCCTGAAACGGATATGTCGAGGAACGTAGAAGAAACCAACTTGAAGAAGGGATTGGAGCAGTCGTCGAATGAAACCCATAGCTTTACGGAAGATCTCGAAGCAGGACAACCTTTTAAAAAGCTAGAAAGTGAGGCACAACTTGACAACAACTCATCTCAGGTCAAAAAAGGTACTAATACTGTCCACCCTGTTGAATTTTCTGATTTTCTTAATAATAATATTAAGGAAATTGAAGAAGTAGTAGGGAAGGTCTCTCCAAAGCCTCTTAATTCAACCCCTCCCTCACTTATAAGAACATACTCGCTTCGCACAAACAACCAAGGTTTTCGAAGGAGAGAATATGACCTAAGATCAAAGAGTATGCTGAAGGAAGAGGAAGAACATCACGGGGGGTTCACTCAATGAACTTGTTACATAGCATGATCGTTCGTATAATATTAAAGAATATCCCTATTTTCACTAAATATTGGAAAATGCCTCCTAAAATTGTATTGTTGAACCCCCCTCCCAATATGGCTTTCCAATTAAGAAAACCCCTAGCTTCACCAAATATTGTAGGTATCCATTTTCTCAACCCATTTTTAATACCCCCTTTATGTCATATTATCAAGTTGTAAAAATAGAAGCCCTAACACATATTAGTATAAGCAAAATATGCTAAATAAAATAATAGTATAATGTTAATAATGATCCCGCTAGGATTGCATAGGCGACCGATCAATCTGTAGCGTTGGATAGTGGAAGACCCAACGAAATGCTACTGGGGAAGGAAAAATGTGTAAAAGGAAACCCAGTGAAGAGATTAACATAACAAGGAATGTAAAAGACTCATAGTCCACTAGTTAGTGCAATTTTTAGAAAAGATGAGAATTGCAAATGTTTCACACCATAGCCTACCAATCTAACAATTTTAGATTATGTAAATACAATTATATCCATATAGAGATCATGTGTTTTCTATAAGCTTAATAAATTAAACTCCATAAAAATGCAACTTTGAAACCCTTTCATGGATGGACTCCTTTACCTTTCTATACAAGCAAACATCTTAGTTCCAGTGAGACAAGAAAGATTGATCTCACATTTCTTGGTTGTCATGGAGCAAGGTGATTGAATCTCAATACCCACCTAAACCCCAACTTAAAAAATGAAGATTTAGATCTTTTACTCGAATGCCTACAAAAAATACAATACAATTGTTCAACTCTCGAACTCCCAATTAGCTACATATCTTAACTTAAAGAAGAAAAACAATATAACATCAATTTTTTTCAAACCAAGCCTAAATAAGCTATTAAATGAGGATTTCTCAAGGCTAGTACTCCAAAGAGACTTCCATCGATATTATCATTGGTACATTATTATCAGATTTATGCAAAACTTAGGATCATTATAAGTAATATCAAATAAAAATGGAGGGTCCATAAATTTTATTTGAGTATGAATTGAGCCCATGATTTGAAGGTATGAATACATCCCACGATTTGGAGGTTATTCCTCATCGCACCCAATTAAAATGACCCCCAATATTTATATTACTATGTCAAATTAAAAACCCCCCTTGACCCCTTAATACATAGCAATATATTTTTGAGGTTTTTAAGAGTATTCAAACCCCCAATATGAATGGACGTGATATGATATTGCCCCGCTAGTGAACCCCCCGTGAAGAACATGTGTCCACGGGGGGATTAACTCTTAATCCCATTCAGAAGTCACAGGCCAAAAGGAAATCCTTGCTCTCCTTGGCGCAAAAACAAGCTATGAAGGACATCAACCAAGGAAAACATTCAACAATCAGTTGGGCTCTTAGAGTGGAAAAAGCTCTCGGTAAGGGCTCTTAATGCTAATTATGTCCTTTAATGCAAGGGGGATAGGGGGGCCTCCAAGAAAAATTCCCTCAAGAGACTAATAAACAACATAAAACTGACGGTAATGTTAATCCAAGAGACAACGATGGTAGGAAAAAAAGAGGAAGAAGCGCTAAGTGAGTGTGTAAAAAACTAGAATATGGTAAGCATTGATGCGGAAGGACACTCTGGGAGCCTAATCACGACATGGAGTCCATAGTTAACTCTACTTTCAGTATCTCGGTATGAATCTGCATTGGAGACTTACTTGGAGGATGGTGATACAGGTCTTTCTTATACAATTTTAAATGTCTACGTGCCATTTTATGACATAAAGGTTTTTTGGGAGTCTCTTGGAAATACAGGTGCTCTGGAACATCCAAATGTAATTCTCGGGGGAGACCTTAATTTAACACTCTGTCTAAATGAGATTTGGGGGAAGAATTGGAGAAGTGATTCTTTGAATTCCTATTTCAACAATTTTTTTGAGCAAAAAGGTTTGATAGATTTAGCCCCACTGAAATTGGAGCCAACATGGAGAAACAAGAGAGGCAGCGACCAGGCAATCTCAAAAAGACTAGATCGTTTTCTAGTGTATGAAAAGCTAGTAAATTACTAGCTGGTTCTTCAATCTTCGTTATAAACAGGGGGTTCTCCAGACCATAGGCCAATAGCATTGAAAGTAAAAGTTCCAAAAAATAAGACCCCTGCCCCTTTCAAATTCAACCCCCTTTGGCTTGATGAGGATGAATATAAAACCCTGATTCTAAACTCTTGGCAACCTCTAAAGGAATCTCAGAGCATATCCTTCATGTAACAATTTGTTGATAATCTGGCGAGGATGAAAAATATTTCAAAGGATTGGGATAAGAAGCACAAAACCATTTTCCAGGAAGAACTGAAGGAGGTGGAAAATAAAATCACGGAGGTGTATAAAAATAATGAGAACAGAGTGTTTTCTATGGAAGAAGTGGAGATACTAAAGCAATTAAAGGAAAAACGGATTCTTTGCTATCAAAGGAGGAACAAAAGTGGAGATTAAAAAGCAGAGCTTTATGGCTCTCAGAGGGAGACAAAAATACAAAAAAAATTCATAGATTTGCCTCTCATCGAAGGAGCACAAATAATATCACTGAAATTAGGGATGTGCTAGGCAACGTAGCTAGGACATTTCAAGAAAAAGCTCAAGCAACAGTAGAACATTTTCACGCAATTTTCTCAAAAAACGGCGATTGTCCAATTTCTGAAATTTTGGAGGTTTTAATGCTTTTTCCTCGATTAATATCAGAATAAATGAGTGACGATCTCACAAAAGAAATCACAGAAGAAGAGGTAAGATAAGTTCTTCTTTCGTTTCAGAAGGGAAAGAGCCTAGGATCGGATGGTTTTACTATTGAGTTTTTTCTAGGGTTTTATGAATTATTAAAAAATTACATACTGGAAGTAGTTAAGGAATATTAGAAGGTAGGAAAAGTTCTGGGAATCATTAACTCAAATTTTATAACGTCGATTCCAAAGAAATAGAAAGTTGATTCTTTTGATGATTTTCGACCAATTTCTTACTGCAATTTGATCTATAAGGTAATATCAAAGATCATAGCCCAATGATTAAAGCCAATCTTCAATGAAATTATTTCAGAAGAACAATTCGGGTTTCTCTTTAATAGATAGATACACGCTGCGGTCTCATTGGCACAAGAGACCATACACTCTATAAAGAAGGAAAAGCTATGTTCTTTTGCACTCAAGCTGGACCTCTCAAAAGCCTATGACAGGTTGAAATGGACTTTTGTGAGGTTTATTTTAATTCAAATTGGAATGTCTCTCGAGATGGTGGAATGGATAATGGGATGCATCCAATCAAATTCTTTTGCGGTAATGATAAATGGATCTCCATCTAGTTTTTTTCTCCCAACAAGAGGTTTGAGGCAGGGATGTCCCCTCTCTCCTTTTTTGTTTCTTCTGATAGTTGAAGCTCTGAGCCGATTAATACAAAATGCTAAAAATACAACGAGAATAGTTGGTGTAAAGGTTTCCAACTCAGAAGAGATTACACACAGCCTCTTTGTAGACGTTGTCCTTATTTTTGGGAAAGGTACTAAAGGAAATATCAGAGCCTATGCCTCTTTACTAGAGATTTATAAGAAGGAAACATGTATGTTAATAAACCTAGAAAAATCGAGTATGGTTCACAACGATTTCTCAGAAGGATTATTACAGATTACAAAAGAGATAATACTCTTTCCAACAATCTCTCTCACATAAGGCTTCAATTATTTAGGATACTACTTGAAACCAAACTGCTACTCTTTCCAAGCCTTTATTTGGCTATACAAGAATTTCGATGCACGAATCTTAGTATGGACTAATCGTTTTCTCTCAAGAGGAGGTCGGTTAGTTCTACTCAAAGGAGTTCTACAAAGTATTCCTGTTTATTGGGCATCCATTGCCTACATTCCAAAAGGGATACTAATAAAGATAAGGAAGAAGTGATTCTCCTTTCTATGGACAACCAGTAGGCAGAATGAAGGAATCCCTCTGGTAAAATGGTCTGCTCTTTCTCTTCCAAAAGAACTTGGAGGATGGGACATAAAAAATCCAACCTTATTCTGTAAAGCACTGGCAACAAAATCGTTATGGGGACTTGCACAAAGCCCAGAAAAGTTGTGGGGAAGGGTAATGAGCTCAAAGTATTGCCTTGACTATTCAATTGTTGATTGGTTCAGAAACCCTGTCAAAAATCACAAAAATGGGTCAATAGGGTGGAAAGCGATTGTACAGGATTTTCCTATGATAGGAAATTGGATAGCATGGAGAATTGGAGATGGAAAAAGGGTCAAAATAGGTGAGGATCCATGGGCCGACGCATGTGTGTTTTATGCAAAACACAAGAGGAACATACCTCTCACTTGTTTAGTGCGTTTCCTTATGCAGGAGACGTCTAGTATTCTGTCTCAAAGACCATCGACAACAACAGGACCCCGACAAGAAGCGATACAACTTTGGAACAACGAACACAAGAATGATGGCAAAAAGACGGGGTACGTTGCTACGATGCCTTTCCAGCTCTTTTTGTATATAGCATTTGGGAAGCACGAAACAAAGCAATATTCCAAAATAGATGGGTTCCTTCTGATCTCAGTGCTGTGTTGTTGTTAAAAAAATTACAGGAGCACAAAACCATACTGAAGCCAATTAAAATACGTGTGCTAGTTTCCCCGGAAATAAACAAGAGCATTCCATGGTATTTTTTTTACGGAGCAAGTCAAGGCGAACCTTTACTTAGAGGAGTGGGAGGTGTTATACATCTTTCAGAAAATAAAAAACTTCGCATCAAGTTTGCAATAGGAAGAGCAATCAACAGTAGAGCAGAACTAGCAGCTTTATGGGCAGTTTTGAAGATCGCGAAGGATAAAGAATTGAACAAGCTTCAAAATTTCGGTGACTCTAAAGTAGTGATAGACTGGGTAAAAGATCAAAGCAATATAAGGGCACCTCATTTGAAATACCTACTAAACGAGATCAGTTCATTAAAGGCCTATTTCAAAATGTTATCTTTCTCACATATTTATGGAGAACTCAACTCAAAGGCCGATACACTATCCAAATTAGCATTAGCATTTCAACCAGGTCTCATTGAATTAGAGGAACACAACAATGATCAAGTCACCAAGTCTTATATTCTGATGTAAGATGTTTTTTCATAAGAGTTGAAGAAAAACACTTATAATGTTTCAAGTGCTATGGAATATACACCGTTATGCAATATTTTTGTAATGATAATAAGCAACTTTTTGCTTTTTTGATGAAGCCAGAGAGGTTGATCAATGATGTAAGCTCAATAGAGTAGTCTATGTTTATTCTATGAATAAAAAGATTTTTTTCCAAGGGAATATATATATATATATATAACCTCTTTGAGAGTCTTCGACATGTTAACCTTGAACTTTGTTGGATGAAATTTGCTTATGCAACCACTCATTTATCCCATTGGTTATTGAATGTGGTCCCAATAGATGAGGTTGAACCCATACCACTTTATCCTTATTGTACGTGTTTCCAACTATTATTCCTATGATTCATCTAAGCTATGCGACACAATCATGGTTGGAGTCCGTTATTAATGTTTTAAATACTTGGTTGCAATAGAGGAAATGCACTAATATCTAACTAAAATATCTCATTTTTGGTTTTGTTTCCATGTGATACTTTACTCAAATCCAACATCCAAAATTGCATCTTCCAAGGTCTATAAATTGGGCATTTCAAAACTAAAATCTCAACATAATTCATGGCTTTGGAATCTACCTAATTTTCTAAAATTGTAATTTAATTAACAAATTATTTAGATTAAACAAACAGGATTCCAAGGCTACTTGAGATGGGGTATTTTGGTTGTTAAATGCCTTCTCCCCAAGATAATCATGTTACCAAGTCATGATTTCATTGCACTATACATTGCCTTCACTTTGGCCATAACATATATGTAGTATGTACTACTAGACATAATGATTAGTAGTCAACATTTTAATCCAACATTATTGAGTTGGTACCCACCACCAACATTTTTACTTTTTCAATCTCTATACTCTCAAAACATTTTCTCAAAAATTGTGTTGAGGTTTTGAAAAAAATCTAAGTTTTTAATTTTATTTTTTGTTTCAGTTTCTTACTCCAAAATGTTTTTTCAAAAATTAAATTGAAGTTTTGATGAAAAATTAACTATTTAGTAAAAAATTTTTATTACAAATCACCTTTCCACAATAGAATTTTAATTAAAAAATTACTTTTTCATAATGAAGTCTTAATTAAAAATCTACCTTGTTTAATGAAATTTTATTAAACTATTTTGATATTCAATATTACTTTTCAAAATATATTATAACTAAACTAATTAATAATCTTCCTCTATTTCTTATATCCATTTCACTTCCTTTCCATTTTTTTTCATATTGAAATTTTCTTTTGAAACTTAATATGCATTTAATATTTTTCTACATGTTATTTATTATAACTGGTTAAAAAAGTTAGTAAAAAAATATACAACTATAAACTTCAACATAAAATAGTTAAAACATATAAACAAAATATAAATAAAATATACTTTAAAAATTGCAAAAAAAACCTAGTATTATGAACATTTCTTTTATATATTAAAAAATTTAAAACAAATTTATAACAAAATAAATTTATGAACCTTTCGTTTATATTAGAAAGAAACTAGTATCGTGAACATTTCTTTTATATATCAATAAATTTTATATATTAATAAATTTAAAACAAATTTATAACCAAATAATTTATGAACCTTTCTTTTATATTAGAAAGAAACTAGTATCATGAACATTTCTTTTATATATCAATAAATTTAAAACCAATTTATATCAAAACAAATTTATGAACCTTTCTTTTATATTAGAACAAATTTATGTAGTTATGAACCTTTCTTTTACATTTGAACAAATTTATGTAGTTTGTTAAATTGTTACGTTTAAATTTGTTATATAAATTAATTTACAATAAAATTTAATTATTAAAAAAAATTATATACTTTGTTAGATTATTATGTTTCAATTTCTTATATAAAAGTATTGTATATAATAACTTTAACCTTAAAACAAATTCATGTAGCTATAATCATTGAGATCATTAAAAAACAATTATTTTAGGTATTTTCCAGCCGAAAGTTTGACTTTATGTTATGTATGAAAACACTCATTTTAATTATTAATCTTTAGAAAGTAATATCCCACTTCTTTTCATATCCCCTTTTTATGAGAATATTGATTTACGTGAAGCGTTAGCCAATTCTATAACAAGATATTTGATGGAAATATTATGCTTAAGCACAAGATCTCTTTGATGGAAAAACTATGTGTGAGGAAGGGTTGGTTAATATTTCCCTTAACTTTGATGAGAATACTAATATTGAGAAAGGGTCACTCAATTTTTCTCTAGGCACTTCACATATGTGAATAATATGTTCAAAGAAGGGTCCTTTGACCCTTTGTGTGACACAATATTGAAATTAAGGAAGAGTTGGTTGACCCTTAGTTGACTTTTCTGCATGCTACTCCCTAGCTATAATATTATGCTTAGAAAGGGCCAATCACTCCTTCCTCAAGCTCCACCTTAACAAGAATACTCTACCTTAGAAGGGAGTGGCTATCCCTTCCCACAGGGGCTTCACTCAATAAACCGCTATCATAGCACGTTCGTTCGTGGCATATGAAACAATACCCCTAATTTCACTAAATATTGGAAAATACCTTCCAAAATCGTTTTTTTAACCCCCTCCCAATATTTCTTTCCAATTAAAAAAAACCACTATTTTCACCAGATATTGTATGTATCGATTTTTTCATTAACATTTTTTATACCCCTTTATATTTCTACCTAGTATATTGATATGGTACCCTTCTTATGACCCCACATGCATTCTACAATGCACCTTGCTTCTTTCGATGTATATTGTGGATGCACATTACTTCACCCACAATGCAATTACTCAACCACATATCATTATGATTTGCAACATCTAATGGTCTAATGAAGAGATAGGAGATCACTTCTTGTATGTCACTACAGCCAATGCACATAGTACAACATTTAGATTGCATATTATAGTTCCCCAATTGTTGACTAACCATGTTGTGGGCTAGGTATCCAAGCACTCAGGGCATGTAACAAGCTCTAGGAGGATGACTAAACCTTCCAAGGATTGTAATAGGCATGAATGATTGGGTATTCAAGCCCCCAAGGCCTATTGAGGGACTATAACAGGCCCTGGAGGCTTAGAGCCTCCCAAGGCTATTGGTAACAACTGGCTGAGTGTTATTGGTAACAATTGGCTGTCAATGACCACTGTCTCTCAACTATGATCAACTGGAAACCCACTGGCCTCAAGCATGCCTCAAGACACGATTTCCCTGCGTACTCGTAAGCACGAGCCTTGCCTCAACTTGATTTCTCATCCGGCCGTGATCCCGCCATCTCCATTTGGCGGATATTTGTTAGCCTGCCCATATAAAAAAGACCCCAAAGTATTTTTGTATTGTTACATTAAATAAAAAAACCCCTTTGCCCCTTAATATATAAGCAATATAATTTTTAGGTTTTCATGAATATTTAATACCGCAATATGAATGAATGTGGTATTATATTGCCTTCTAGTGAAGCCCCCGTGTCCCTTCCACTACACCCCACTAAAAGAAAATGTCATGCTTGAGGAAGGGTCGACCAATGCTATGCTTAATGAAAATACATATCTTGAGGAAGGTTCAATTGAGCATTCCCCAGGCTCCCCATCGACAATAATACTGATCAAGAAATAACTTGAAGAAGTGTCAATTGACACTCCTTCAAGTTTAGTGTTCACTTTGATTAGATGTTGGAAATGTATTATATCTTTTCTATGAGGGCTACCCCAAGTGAAAATAGTCATTAGTTGGGGGGATGGTGTACGGGGGACTTTCTCCTCCCCCTTCCCATCCACTTCTCTCAACATGTATGCAATGATTTATGGCAAGGTAGAGTCAAGCCATTGGGGTTCAAGGAAGCACCTCCAAAAAACGATTGGGTCCACTTTTGGTTGTTTTTTGTGCTTTTTAGCCAATGGTTTTTTGGCCCAATGTAACCTAATCTTAGTTAAGAGATTAGGGTTGTAAAATAATTCAAGTTAATGAATTAGGGTTTTGGATGACATTGAATACCTTAATATTTTATTGTGAATGTTCATGTTGATATAATGAAGAATATAGAGGTGTGACGCATGCTAGTTTCCTCTGTTAAGAGTTTCTAGGGTTAATCCTTGTGTATTGTTTGTTTTCCATTGTTATTTATTTCATGCTTAAAATCTATATGCATTTCCTCACTTCCATAGGCTAAAAAATTATATTTGGTATTAGAGTGACGTTATTAGCTTTAGAGCGACATCTTTGGTGCTAGGATTTTGTTCATTCTTGATAGAGAAAGTTCATCTTGGGTCAAAGATAAACTTGGTTTCAATGAGAGCTTCATGGTAGTGATTCGTAGAAGGAAGGGAATGGTGAGAAACTCTAGAATCAAGATTGAAAAATTGAACAGTTAAAGATTTGGGCTTGGAAGATGAAAGTGGGAAATCTTCTAGGAGAAGAAGCAGAGAAAGGCAAGAAGTACTATCCAAGTCTGCCTCTCCAATTCAGTGTTGTTTAATGTCTCCAAAGAAGTTAGCACAAAGAAATCATGGTATGATTTAGGGAGTTTGTATTAGTAAAAGTCCTTGGTAAACAAAATTTTCCTTAAAAAGGAATCTATAACATCATAGGATGAATGATGGTGATTGTATGCCAAATCATATGATTAGCTTCCACACTATGGTAAATCAAGTGTTTGTTGTTGATATTAATTTTTTTGACAAAGAAAAGTGCATCCGTCTATTGTATTCTTTTCCATATTCATGGGATAGCCTAGTTGTAGCTATTTGTAGTAATACAACCACATCAATCCTTATCGGTGTGGTTGAATCCCTGTTATAAAGGGATATGAGGTGGAAAATGATGGGCTGTTAGAATAAGGGTGCCTTATTTGTAATAGGTCACCTTGCAGACAAAAAGGATAAAAATAAGTATTTGGGTGGTAGTTCTTAATCTAGAGGAAAATCTAAATCTTAGGGACAATCTATAAGGAAATGACGGAAATGTGATAACACCCAGAATTATAAGAATGATTGTAGATAAAAAGAATGTTGATCAAAGAAAGGGATCTAATGGTGGTCCTTCCATAGAAGGACATGCCTCCTCAGAAGAAGGAAGGGATGTGTACTTGGAATCTTCAAGTACACATTTAGATCATGATGCAAAGTTGATCAACTCAAGTGTATCTTTTCATATAACTCCTCACAAGGAGTGGTTTTGTGAATATGAAAAGTATAATGGAGGCAATGTATTCCTCAAAAATGAAAGAACAACTAAGATCATATAACATGGAAAGGCCTAGTTGTTAGTTAAATATGGATAGGTTAGAATGCTTCTTGGTGTTCTACATATTCTAGGTTTTGTCAGAAACCCGATATCTTAGTAAAATGGGTGAAGCAAGTGTGTGGACTATATTTGAAAAGGATACATGAAGGCTGATTTGAGGAGCAATAGTGTTGTTGAGGGGACTTCTGATATGACCCAAAGGGGTCATATATGGGATTAAATACAAATGATATGACCCCAAGTGGGGTATATATGGGGCTATATAGGGCTAAACGTATATATATTGATGTAAATGTATATGTAATAGTGGTCATGAAGAGACCACATGTGTAATGAGTGAATAGGTATATATAGAGGTAATGTAGTCATTATTGAGAATATGTGAAAGGATTCTATGAATGTCTTGGGGTAATTGGAGAAGGATATCCTCTTATTTAAGGATTTATTGTGTAACTTATCTTTCTTATCTATATCGGAGTTGTGCTCCATGTTTACATTGTTGTACATGGTGTGTACTCTTGTCTCTTATGATATCTTAAGGATATTTGTTCATAAAAAATTCATATTGGAACTATATACAAGTTGTTGAGAAGAACGATCACTAATTAGTGTAGCATTAGTGTTGTTCTTGAGAATGAAACTGATAGAACTCTTACTCTTCTAGTAGAAAAGAAAATTCTCTAGCATAGAAGAAAGGGACATATTGGAGAGAAGGGCTCTCATGCTTTACATAGTAAAGGTATGATTGAAGGTATTTGTTGGAAAAGGTATAAAAACAGGATAAAAAAACAATAGCAATGTAGCACAAAATTTAGGTGGAAATTTTGGTCTTTTATTATTACTCAGAAAAAAAAAAACTTACATTTCTTTCTTCTCTTGTGTTATAATGCCAGGGGTCACATGTTTTATATAATACTTATGAGGATTCGAGAAGGAACAAAAATATACTACAATAGTACAAGGGTCTAATTTTTTTTTCTTCATGGGCACCACCCTCGCATCCCTAGAGGGGGGCTTAGAACCCCCTGCTCTGACCCCTTGCATGCCCAACACATATGGATTGGTTATGTCCCTAGTGTAGCAGTTTCAACCATTTCCCCAACTTCGTACAAAATTAAGGCCCCTCCTTATTTTTTAGCTTAACTTTTAGTTTTATTTTGTTGTCTTTTCCCTAAAGAATTACTTGTAACTTAACTTTTCATAGAAGATTTAACACTTAGATAATTTTTTTTTTATTTCTAAGCATTTCAACGACTTACCATAAGGCCAACGAAACATCGATTCACTTTATTTTTTCACAGTGAAACAGTCAGACCCAAATCCAATGTGGCACCGAAATGATCGGATCAGTTTTCGATTCTACACCGAAACTTTCGACCTTATTTCCCATCCATAGAGAAGCAGTCGTAGTAGATCCCAGGGTCTTACCCTGAACTTGCCAATGTTTCTTTTGTGTGCTTAGCTTTCCTTTGGACCTGAAGTTTGGTTGAATTCTTGATTTCACAAATTTATAAGTTTTGGCTTGAAAGTTCATCATAAGGCTTAGAATTTTTTTCCGAAAAAGTGATGTGTTTTGCTGCTACTTAGGGTTTAGTCCCAAAACATGTCGGATGATTATCCAATTTGACTCCGATACGGTAGGCCCGAGAAAGGTTTTGCTCCCTGATCCCCTTTTGCATAACAAGTGAGCTTTTAACATCCCTGGATGTTTTCCAAGTTACATTAGCATGAATTTGATCTTGTCACTGAATACGTTGGGGTATGTTTGGTTTTGGTTTCCAAACATATCGGCGTAAAATGGATTTTAACTCCGAAATGTATCGCGATAGGTTGTGTTATAACTCTGTAAAACATCGATTAACCGTCCTAATTTATAAATACAATTCTCTCAAGCGTGAAAGCATTATTGACACTTGATTTTGTGAAAAGAGATTACAATTATGGCTACTTGTTGACCAAGTCATAAATATTTAGGGTTTGGAATCATATATAAAGGAAATAACCCCGTTATATGTTTGTTAGTTTATTCTTGAACGTCGTTGCACCCTCAAGCCACCTGGATAAGTAAATTCGCCAACTAGACCACCAGCTCAGTATCGCAGTCATCATACATCTAGATAAGCAATGTTACACTTGTCAAAGAGGGATTGAAATTTACAGAATTTGATTCGGTAAATTAATCCGTTTTCTTTTAAAACCAAATAAAACCTAGTTAAACCGTAGATTTTGCTCGCGACCCATCTGGTGGATTGCATTTCCATTAGTTGAGGCCATAAAACCTTAGATCACCATTTTCGATCAAGTTGAATGCATTTTCATAAGAAGGGAGGTTCCTGCAAACCTAAACCCTTTGACCCGTATAGCACATAGTTTGATGTCTTGAACAGATATAAATCCTGACTAGCAAGGTTTTTCTCAATGTGATCTAGACTAGAGATCTTCAATGGAAGCCTAGCCAGTCGTATTTCTGCATTCGTGGGTGTTTAAAGTTTGATTGAAGACCCAAATGTAACAAGTACGAATGTTTAATATCTTAAGTATTAGCCGCCATTTGCAACTAAGGGAAGTGTTTCTCAACCCTAACTATTCTTACTTGATGTCCAAGTTACATTGTTATCTGCTCAAAATAATGTTTCTTTCAATTGTATGCGTATTCTATGAGTGTTAAATTCTAATCTAGTTCGCTTTCATGAATGGTTCTTTGTTGATAATAATGAGATATACTTGTTTCTAGCATATTTGCATTGGGCTGCTATTAAAGATGTCAGAGATATGGATCTAACTAAACTAGCTTACCTATCTATGAAAAACAATAATATATCAACAATAAGTACAAAAAGAGAACAAGAGAAAAGAGTACACCATATATGTTTAGCTCACCCAATTGGGCTATGTCCATGGGAAGGTAGTCTTCTATTATCTCCAGAATATCTCCCTCAAGCTTACAAGAGAGCAATGCCAATAACCCCAATACAATATATAAAGATCATCAATATATGATCCACACTGAATGATCCACGAAGGATGAATGGATAAAGGTGAATGACTCCCTTGACTCGATTATATACCAAGAGATGAGGAGGAATTAATCTCGCATATTACATGTGGGATAATATAATAATAACATCTCTTTATATAATAATGAATATCAAGAGTATATTTTACCATAATTGATATGGGATATAATGTATTACTCTTTTACATAAGATTGTGGATATCTTTCGACATAATACAAAGACATTATTACCTTCCAAGGAATATAAAATATTCCAACACTACCCCTTAATAATGGCTGGGAGAAAATCCCACTAATAAAGGAAGGAATGAGTCATTACTACTCCCTCTTGATGACAACTTCTAGAAGAGCCAAGGCTGTAAAAAAGGAATTTGATGGAATTTGATGAAGAACAACCACTTCTCACTGAATCCTGAAAGTGCAAACGAACCAGGTTGTACGATGAAATACCAACAAGATGCTCAGATCTAAAGAGAAGCGTTTATGGCTACTAGATCCAAGAGATGTCGAGAACATGTGATGCAATCCAACAACAGGGTGCCCAGATCTAAAGATAATCCGTCATGGCTACTATATCCATAAGATGCCTAGATCACCAAAAGAATCATCACAACCATAACTGATAGCTGAATAAATATGATATAACATCCACACCAGTGTACAGATACCTTCTGATGGCTGATACAACAGAACATGTGGCTAAGAACACCACAACAGTGTACAAAAATACCCACATGGCCAATACACATGTAGATAGTAGACATTCTTCCAATCAAGGTGCAATAGAAATATCTGTAGAAGACCTCAAACATCGAAGGAACAAGACCCCAATGGTATACACATCGAAAATGATATCATACAGATGAACATCATGAATTTAAGAGTAGAATATGGTCCTTCATTATTTTTGGAATAAGATGAAAGCCTAAATAGACAACTTATCTGCACAAGAACTTCCAAGATTAAAGCATATAAAGATCATAAAATAAAGTTTCTCATAAATGAAAATGCTTATACACCAAAGGTTAGCAAACATCATATATAAAAAGGATGACAACATAATATGATCAAATAAAAGATTAACTTTGTCATGAAGTTACTTTTACACATTAAGTGTCAGTCACAACATATAAATAGTGAGCCCAAGATTTCACTTAAATATATGAAAATTTAGTCATCAAGCAACTAATCTAAATCATAGGTGCATTTATTATTAATATGATGTTAATATGCAAGAGATGAATGCCCTGAAAATTTCAATGCTTCCATATATGAACGTTAGAGACAAGAAACACATGTCAATGCTTCCATATAGGAACGTTAGAGACAAGTAGGAACAAGATAACCTCTGCAATCATAAGAATAGAAATCTTATTGCAACAAGAACAAGGTGCTCATGATAAATAGTTCAAGATTATAAGATTGCTCAAAGCCATATAAATATTGAGTAAAAGATTATCGAAATAAACATGACATGATATATATGAAAAATCAAAATGTTTAATATGATCAACATATAGCAAATTATGATCAATTCATGATATCACATATAAAAAATTATGAAATGACAAGTCACTAATGATCTTAATCATGGGTTCATTTCTTGTTAAAACTATGTAAATATGCAAGAGATAAAATGCCTTGGAAATGTCAATGTTTCCATATAGGAACGTTAGAGACAAACAACACATGTCAATGCTTCCGTATAGGAATGTTAGAGACAAATAGCACAAGAACTAGATACAATCTCTGCAATACATGAGAAAGAAACTATATCCCAATTAAAGAACTTATGACAAGTCAAAAAATATGATATCACATAGATTCAAAAAATTGATTTTACTCAATAATTTAATTAGCCTGAAGAGCATATAATGATCATAAAGATATTACTTATAAAACAATGAAATTGCTTTTACACAAAGGTAAGAAATTACATATAAAACAAATAATGATCAAAAGATAACACATATGAGATTGTTCTTATAAAATTGTTTTTATAAACATGACATGATTAGAAATCAATATGATTAAACAAAATAGAACAAATTAGTTATTAAGTATCTTGTTAAAAAATATTAAGCATTAGATGGTTTATAGCTATCATCATGACAAAATACTAGAGATCCATGCCCTTAAAAGATGCCAATGTTTCCATATAGAAATGTGAGACAAAATATATATCAGGAACAAGAAATAATATTTTAATAAACATGATTAGAAGCAAAACCTAAATGCAAAAAAATGAATAACATAAAACTTAAATACTTTACCATACTAATATGAATCTGCAAAAAACATAGTTAGAAAAATAGTAAAGGAAAGAGAAATTTTTACTTACAACCCTTTTGATTGAGTGCCCAGACTTGCCCATACTTTTGTTTTATTTGTGTAGGTGGACGCAGAACAACTTCTCCAGTTCCAAAAACAGGTTATAATAAAACTTCCGGGAACTATTGACCGAGTTATGGTCACTCGCGGGTCTGCCAACAGGAAACCTGCGAATAAGCATTGATACTTGCGGGTTGCGATGTAATGGAGTCGCAGCTACTCCTGGGTCTTTGCACTATAAAGTCGCGAATCTGCCGAAGCATTCGCGAGCTTAGAACAGGGATGGTTGCGAATAGTCTGAAGCAAACGCGGGTTCGGTAGTGGGACAGTTGCGAGTATGCCGAAGCATATGTGGGTTTGTGCACTGGGATGCCATGAGTCTGCAGAGTATTCGTGGGTTCGCAGTAAGAACAGTTGCGGTTAACCGTGAGTTCCTGCGAAGAAAAGTCGTGAGTGTCCATTTTAAGGCCGAAAACAGTGCCAAATCTGCCGAACACACAAACCTACACAAAGTCTACCAAACTTGGATGAAAATTACCGTTTTGACAACTAGAAAATAAATCTCCTTGAGGAGAATCAGAAAATCATATAGATCTACAAAAACAACATCAAGAAACCCTTGAAAAATTTCTGCAAAAATCTACACAACAAGGTTAGGGTTAGAAATAAAAACTGCAGAAATATGCCCAGATCTGAAGAGAAGCCTAATGGCTACCAGATAGAAAACAAATCTACAAGAAATAATCAATTCCCAAATGATAAAATATTGTTTGAAAGCAATAGAAGGTGCTAGATCATAACAACAAGCTATGATACCATGTCAGAGATATGGATCTGACTAAACTAGCTTACCTATCTATGCAAAACAATAATATATCAACAATAAGTACAAAAAGAGAACAAGAGAAAAGAGTACACCAAATATACGTGGTTCACCCAATTGGGATACGTCCACGGGAAGGTAGTATTCTATTATCTCCAGAATATCTCCCTCAAACTTACAAGAGAGCAATGCCAATAACCCCAATACAATATAGAAAGATCATCAATATATGATCCACACTGAATGATCCACGAAGGATGAATGGATAACGGTGAAAGACTCCCTTGACTCTATTATATATCAAGAGATGAGGAGGAATTACTCTCACATATTACATGTGGGATAATATAATTCTCCATAATAACATCTATTTATATAATAATGAATATCAAGAGTATATTTTACCATAATGAATATGGGATATAATGTATTACTCTTTTACGTAAGATTGTGGATATCTTCCGACATAATACAAACACATTATTACCTTCCAAGGAATATAAAATATTCCAACAAATGACATGGTTAAGGAAAGATGAAAATGTCTATTGGGAGATCACATGCTTAGTATAATCATTATTTTCAGTGTAAATCTATCTACTTATGTTATTGATGGAGCCTCTGCTATACAATGATACTACTCTTATGTCACGGGATTTAGATATGTCTAAAAGGATCTCTAAGTGCAATGCTAGGGTGGTAGAATTAGATTCGGATGTAGAGATGATCCTAGAGACAACTGTGGAATTTTAGTTCGAAGACACCAAATCTACCATAGGGATAGTTCCTGAATACAAGTGGGATGAGCTTTATCCCCCTAATAAGTGATCAAAACATACCCGACACAACAATAGAGGAAAACATGATATACCAAAATATTAAGAATTCTGGTCTTCATAAAGCTTCCACACACCCATAATTATTCCTTTGTTAAGAAGTGATCGGATGGATTCTTCCATATGTAGATGTAAAATCTAGGATCATTGCAAATGCGAATGGAAATGGTTTATATTCATTTCATCCTGTGCATATAAGCAAAGCTTACAAACTTCCAGCACCCAAAGTTTTCGTGACAGATGATTGGGTCAAGAGTGTAAAGATAGAACATTCAGAATGTGCAAAGAAAATGTTACTCCCAGGAAAACAATTGCGGAAAAGGGCCAGTGAAGAGTATGAAACCAAGAACCTCAGAACCCCATTTAAAGTTGCTCCTATGCTCTTATGTAGAATCTATAGAAGATCTAATGCAAGCATTTACAAGCTTAGTTGGATTCCATGTTGTACCATGTCATAACACACGACACCGTATTCAATTGGGCAGATATTATCTCAGAAAATATGGTTCAAGCCATAAAAGATGCTCAAGAAGGGATAAAGCAAAAGAAGGATGAATTCTACATGTCTTCATATCTTATTGATTGCATCCTCATTAGGAATCCTTTCCCAAAAATCGGGTGCTATTGGATTCCAAATGAGACTCCAATTTATGTAGCTTACCAGATTATGCGGGCTCATAAATATGTAGGCTTCTACAAGCTGATTTGTGAAGAATTTTTGATGCTGCAAGTTGATTTTTAAAGAAGAACCAAATTGTGAGTGAGGAGGAGCTGCATTAGACGAATTTGAAACTCGACGTTTCGATCCCTACTTTGGAATCATCATCAGGAGACAGTTGAAGCCTGCAAGGATAAAGATGCCCGTGAAACATCCATAAATATATGAAACAATGATTCTTAGTTTTAATAATTTAATTTAGGTTTTTTCCCCCTTAAGGTTGGTCGACTGATTAGGCTTAGCGAAGTTGATGAAAATGGAAAAAACTTAAATGTAAAAATAAATGTGAGAGAAATATAATGTTATACTAATATAATGTATAATTTAAATGTGAAACTCAATTTGTGTTTATTAAGTGTAAGATTATACTATAGTGTATTAATTTAATGTTTTTTTTTTTAAAGATTAATGTTATTATAAAATTATGGTGTGTGAATGTTAATGGTGATGCGAATTTATAATTTGGTATGTAGTATAGTGGTAAATTTATCATTTTGAATTCTAATATTTAAAGATTATATAATAATTTAATCTCAAGTAAATTTATCCTATAGATCTTATTGTGAATTAAATAATTTTTATCAAATTTATAATTTTAATAATATTAAACTAATTTATATGTATATGAAAGTTTTATGATAAGTGCTAAATGATGTAATTCTTGAATTATAATTTTAATGTATGGTATTTTTTTTTTCCTGGAAAAAAAAAGCATAATTTTATTTCATCTTGCGAGTACAAAATTACATTTAGATAGTGCAAAACGGCTTCAGCAAGCCCTTTCTAGTAGCATCTTTTCAGCTTCATTCAATTCAGGTACCACGGTACCTCAGAAAAAATCCTCCACCTAAAAACCTAGTTCCGGACAACCATGAATGGCTCAAATACAAGGAAAAAACCCAACTCGGATACTGTGTAAAACCCAGCTAGATAGAGTTGTATAAAAGCAATAAAAAAACAAAAATAGCAAACAAAAAACCGAATATCCAAAAACGTTTGGAAAGATTGCAGAGCCATTGGCTTCAGCAATGAAACCCCAGGCCGCCGCATAGAAACCTCACCCAGACAAGGAAGTCGTAGTGTGGCTCCCTCGGCAAAGAAACAGCCGCCGTCGCCTCAAAGGAACTAGCTTGCCGGAAGATCGCCGAAGTCACTGCTATCAGCAGTCCACCGCTGTCAAAGGGACCACACCAATGTTTGAAACTCATGCACAATCAGACATCCACAACCATCTTCGATCCAGAGCCAAGGAAGCCACCATAGCTCGGGTTCCTTAGTGATTTTTCCGCCGTTAATGGAGAGAACGAAGCCCATGTGCTCCAACGACCTCCACTGTCTCCGTCGTCCGCATCAAGGATGCCCAGTCCCGGATTTGCTCCCCACATCACAAAAAACCACCGCCGCCGCCACTGGGAAGCAGGAGGAGCCTGCTACCCAATGGGTTGTCACGCGAAGGCACTGTAATTGTTCTTAAACGAAGGATGAAACCGTCCCTAATCAACTACATCCGACCAATGATAGAAAGTAAATCAATGGAGGAGGAGGAAGGCGGCCATGGAGGATCCATGGCCACCAAGATCAGCAGGGGAGCCGACTATCAAACCCTAACCTTAGTTGCCAAGTTGAAGAATGTTATTGTCTACCCTTAATGGTGAAGACAACGATATGTAGGAACATGTGTAATATTCTAAGATATGAATTCCAATGTAATATGGTGTTATATAATATAATGTAGTATAATAATAATAAAAGTATAGTATGGTATAAAATAGAATAAGTATAGTATAATATGATGCTTTATATAGTGTGAGGTTCCATGATGAATTATAATTTAATAGTGTAGTTATAATTTAAAATAATATCATTGTTAAGTTAATTTATAATTTAGAGAATGATGTGAAGGTTATAAGATGGGATTGTTGAGTGATGTTTAGGGAAGGTGATTAATTTATAAGGTTACTATGTTCCTACAGGCTATTATTTGGGATGTGATTATCTTCTAAATGTTAATTTTAATTTTATCTTAGGTTAGGTTATTAATTCACGAGGATCTTCTACTTTGTAGGGAGTGAAGAAGCGGTTTCCAAGAGTCACTGAGCTTTGTGACATCATCCCTATTAAGGCAATTTTGTTTTAAGTTGATTTCAATTTTCTCCCTAACTTTCCGTTTTATTAGGTTGTCTTCCCTAGCTAAGACTCTAGCGTTTTCTAAACAGAGATGGTGACCTATTAAGTGTGAATCTTCAGCAAGAGCTGACTTCTTATGTCTATTATGCCTCAAGTCAGCACTGTGCTCTTTAAATCTTGTTTCCATGGAATGCCCAGTCTCACCAATGTAATGTAGCTTGCAAGAACATGGTATGGAGTAAACACCCTTGTATGTTCTTGGATCGATTGGGTCTTTTAAGGAGTCAACCATGTTTCTGATAGTGTTGGGAGGGGTGAAGAAGACCTGGATATTGTTTCTTTTTAGGGTCTTAGCCAATTTGTCCGTGGTGCCTTTTATGTAAGGGAGGAACATTTTCTTGTTGCTGGTGTCTTCAATATTTTCCTTAGGTATTTTCTTGGGTTTTTTGGCCGATGCAACAACCTTCCTGAATTGTTTTCCATTATATCCATTCTCCTCAAACACACCTTCTAGATCATCAATTTCGTCTTTAATGTGTTCTTTGTCTAAGATTCTAAGAGCTCTTGTTACCAGGGTATTAATCACACCAGTTTTTTGAGGTGGGAAGTGATGTGAGTTGGCATGAAGATATCTATCTGTGTGAGTCTTCTTTCTTAACACCCGGTGGGAGATGGATCCATCTTCCTTCCTTGAGACCAAGACATCAAGAAATGGTAAGCTATTGTTGTCCTCGATCTCCATGGTGAATTTAATGTTGTCGTTTTGGCTATTGAGGTGTTGGAGAAATCGGTTTAAGGTGTCTCTACCATGTGGCCACACTACATCAATGTCGTCGACATATCATTTCCATCTTTTCAGTTTGAGGGGGAATGAGTCCAAAGCAAGTTTCTCAAAGTTTTCCATGTAAAGATTGGCTACAATTGGGGAGAGGGGTGAACCCATTGCTACACCCTCAACTTTTTCATAGAATTCATTCTAGAAGGTGAAGAACATCAATATTAGGAATACTTCAACTAGTTGGGAACTTTCTTCATTGGTGAGATCTCAACAATGAAGAAAATGCCCAACTGGTTGAAGTATGCCTAAGATCGACGTTCTTCACCTTCTGGAATGAATTCTATGAACAAATTGAGGGTGTAGTAATGGGTTCACCCCTCTCCCCAATTGTAGCCAATATTTACATGGAAAACTTTGAGAAACGTGCTTTGGACTCATTCCCCCTCAAACCGAAAAGATGGAAAGGATACGTCAATGACACTAATGTAGTGTGGCCACATGGTAGAGACACCTTAAACCAATTTCTCCAACACCTCAATAGCCAAAACAACAACATTAAATTCACCATGGAGATCGAGGACAACAATAGCTTACTATTTCTTGATGTCTTGGTCTCAAGGAAGGAATATGGATCCATCTCCCACTGGGTGTTTAGAAAGAAGACTCACACAGATAGATATCTTCATGACAACTCACATCATTTCCCATCTAAAAAAACTGGTGTGATCAATACCCTGGTAACAAGAGCTCTTAGAATCTCAGACGAAGAACACATTAAAGACGGAATTGATCATCTAGAAGGTGTGTTTGAGGAGAATGGATATAACCACAAACAATTCAGGAAGGTTTTTGCATCGACCAAGAAACCCAAGAAAAGACCTAAGGACAATATTGAAGACACCAGCAACAAGAAAATCTTCCTCCCTTACATAAAAGGCACCGCGGAAAAATTGGTTAAGACCCTAAAAAGAAACAATATCCAGGTCTTCTTCACCCCTCCCAACACTATCAGAAACATGGTCGACTCCTTAAAAGACCCAATCGATCCAAGAAAATACATGGGTGTTTACTCCATACCCTGTTCTTGCGAGCTACATTACATTGGTGAGACTGGGCGTTCCATGGAAACAAGATTTAAAGAGCACAGTACTGACTTGAGGCACAATAGACATAAGAAGTAAGCTCTTGCTGAAAATTCACACTTAACAGGTCACCATATATGTTTGGAAAACGCCAGAGTCTTAGCTAGGGAAGACAACCTAATAAAACAAAAAGTTAGGGAGAAAATTGAAATCAACTTAAACCAAAATTGCCTTAATAGGGATGATGGCACAAATCTCAGTGACTCTTGGAAACCGCTTCTTCACTCCCTACAAAGTAGAAGATCCTCATGAATTAATAACCTAACCTAAGATAAAATTAAAATTAGCATTTAGAAGATAATCACATCCCAAATAATAGCCTCTGTAGGAACATAATAACCTTATAAATTAATCACTTTCCCTAGACATCACTCAACAATCCCATCATGTAACCTTCACATCATTCTTTGAATTATAAATTAACTTAACAATGATATTATTTTAAATTATAACTACACTATTAAATTATAATTCATCATGGAACCTCACACTATATAAAACATCATATTATACTATACTTATTCTATTTTATACCATACTATACTTTTCTTATGGTTATACTACATTATATTATATAACACCATATTACATTAAAATTATAATTCAAGAATTACATCATTTAACACTTATAATAAAACTTTCATATACATATAAATTAGTTTAATATTATTAAAATTATAAATTTTATAAAAATTATTTAATTCACAATAAGATCTATAGGATAAATTTACTTGAGATTAAATTATTATATAATCTTTAAATGTTAGAATTCAAAATGATAGATTTACTACTATACTACATACCAAATTATAAATTCGCATCACCATTAAGATTCACACACCATAATTTTATAATAACATTAATCTTAAAAAAAAGAAAAACATTAAATTAATACACTATAGTATAATCTTACACTTAATAAACACAAATTGAGTTTCACATTTAAATTATACATTATATTAGTATAACATTGTATTTCTCTCACATTTATTTTTACATTTAAGTTTTTTCCATTTTCATCAACTTCCTTAAGCCTAATAAGCTGACCAACCTTAAGGAAAAAACCCTAAATTAAATTATTAAAACTAAGAATCATTGTTTCATATATTTATGGATGTTTCACGGGCGTCTTTATCCTTGCAGGCTTCAACTGTCTCCTAATGATGATCCCAGAGTAGGGATCGAAATGCCGAGTTTCAAATTCATTTAATGCATCTCCTCCTCACTCATCATTGTTCCTGCATAATGACTGTTTTCAAACAAGAACCAAATTGCATGTAAGATAAAGCACTAGAGGTGATCAATGAATACAAAGATTACTATTTCACTCTGGAAGGAACCTATCTATGCATGTATGGAGGCATGAAGAGTCCCTCATTGCTGCTTAGATATGTTATGGATTACATCATCTTGAAGGAGGAAGCAAGGTAGGTACTTGGCAATGGTGTCAGGCACTTTCTGAATGAACATAAGAAATCCTCATATCCACCACTTCCATTTGTGGTTGGAGCCTATAAGTTCAACAAGGTCAAAGGATCCGAGGAATTCGTGAAAGAATTAGAAGCTTACCACTTTGGAGAGAAATTTTTTGTTACAAATGATAGATAGCAAAAGATAGCTAAACATTGCTTGTCATGCAAAATTAATTTTGAGTATACTGATCATTTTTTGAAGGAAGAGGAGGTGTATACGAGAGAAAAGAATATCACAGATTTGAACAAAATATTTGGTAAGAAGACATAAGCAAGCTTTAGCAAGGCAAAAGAAGACTCGGAAGAAGTAGCCGGAAAGAAAGCTAAAGTGGAAGCTCTGGAAGCAAAAAATGTAAAGAGGTTGCAAGAGGAGGAGCTAGCTAAGAAGAAAGAAGAAGAAATACAAAAAGAAGAAAAGGCTGAAGAGGTGAGAAGAAAAGTAGAGTAGGAACAAGAAAACAAAATGGTCGTTGAACAAGAAGAAAAGAGATTGGAAGCGGAAGCACTAAAGAAGAAAATTGAAGAAGAAGAGTGAGTCAAGAAGTTGTGGAAGACAAGAATTTGCAGGAGGAGAGTGGGAAGAAATACATGGAAATAGACAACCCTACCGATCCCAATACCAGGGTACCTCTTACATGAGGTCATCTCTCTTTGGCTAAGCTAGGGCTCACACCATTTACTCCATCAAAGAAACACTTAGTCGCTAAGTTGGAGACAATATTTTTTAATCCAAAAAGGAAGATCATCTTGAAAATAATGGAGAAAAGGTTGAAGACTGCTACACAACTAGACATCGTGACCATATAAGAAAGTATAGTAATGGAAGGCACAAATAAAGCCCCAGAATTTACGGCTTTAGTAAATATTGCTGCTACGCAAGAAAATGCATATAATTATATTGAAAAAATAACTGAAGATTTAGAAAGAAGTAGCTAAAATGATTAAACTAAAAGACAATTTAGTACAAGCTCAAAATTAGGGAATAGAAATGAGAAGACAGTGGGATGCTTTGGATTTAGAAAAGGAGAGAATCTTGAAGATTGTTCAAAGTCTTGAAGATGAAAAAGACTTAATGAATGTACAATTAGTAATCATGGAAGGTGAGAAGGATGACTTTCAGGCTCGGATAAGCGAGTTAGAGGACAGATAAACTCAGCTAGATCAACAGGTGGAGTCTCTTACAATAGAAAAGGGACTTGTGCAAGATCAGGTAGCAGATCTAACCAAGGAAATGTAGTCTCTAGTGGAGCAGATGCAATCCACTTAGAACCAAAAGATAGATTTGATGCCATTATGTGAATATGCGTCTACATTACAAGAACAATTGTTCAGTTGCTCATTGAGCAATCATATGAGTTCCAAGAAATGGTAACTAGACTGAAGCAAATCTATGAAGAAGTTGCAACTACCAAACAAAATATCACAGAAGTCTATGGCAAGATGAAAAGATTAAATGCTTGGAGAAAAAAGGCTAAAACAATTCCTCTGAATCTGCCCAAAAGGTCGACGGCGTAGCTCAAGTTATACTTCGTGGTTTTAGATAATTGTTAAAAGGGAGAGAAAAAGTTACAGGAAGAAGTGAATGATTCCATCACTAAATGTGAATATATTCAACAAGGTATTTGCAACACTTTTGCAAAATGCAGTCTACCCTCTCCTAGCACCATTGAAGAATTAGCACCAAAAGAGAAGTACTTAGTGGAGCTGAGAACTATTAAAGATGAAGATACAACTACCATCAAAAGTATGGACACCCTCACTGTAGAATATCTAAAGGAGAGAATCACAGAGGCCACAATGAATACTGTTTACTTAGGAAGTGGCCATTCCATAAAAACTAAGGGACTGAATGCTATGTTCAAAGATATACCTCTTCATGAAGTATCTTTGCAATTATTGGAGCCTCAACAACTAAATGTAATAGCTTATGAGAGTGGTATTTGGAATGATTACATCCAAAGTCAAACAAATACATCATCTAATTAATGCAATATTGTAATTTTATTTTTATTTTGGTTATTTATGTTGTAACGACAAAAGACAAAATCTAGAGAACCAAAGAGTTGAATGGAATATGAAGTGATAGGTCATGTCAAGAGAAATTTTGTAAACATAAATAGGAGAGACTAGACGAGGAAAGGGATTTTGGCTTATGAAATATTGGACTCGTCTCATATTGTAAGAAACTACTTTCTGCTAATGAGAAAAGACAATTTTGCTGGTTGAAGGCGTACATGGACCATTGTATGGACATATTTGAATGAATGTGCATAATTATTTCTTCTTTTGTTCATCAACATGCTGTAATATCCTTCTTATTCTATCATATTATTCTCATGGTTTATGAATTATCTTACTGTTATGAATATGAAATGCAATTTTCTGTGTATTTACGAGTAATGAATGAATGAATGCTACATCAAATCTATCTTTGTTAATATTATCTTGTGACTGTGAATGCATTATTTCAAAGGTTAACTTCTGAAATTGTACCAAACAGTTACAGTCAATACTCTATTTTTAATTTCGCTCCTTACAAGGATAGGTTAGTTTAGATAAATTAGAGTTATGCATTTTGGTAGGATAGTCTTGGTTGATTGGTAAAATAGGGGTTGTAAGACGAGAGGTAAGAACTTGTGCATCACCTTGCGAGGCCTCTGTCTGCTAGTCAGACAAGTTTAGATAGGATCATGCATTGTTAGAATTAGGACTTGGCATTCACATTACTTAATAATAAAATTTAAACAGTGAATCGGGTCGTAATCGATAAAATCACCTTAAAATCATATCATACGGTAGTCGAACCATAAACCAGACAGATTCCCCACTGCAAATAGTGAATAGACTAATTGGGACTTTTCATTGGGGAGAATCCCTACTGTCGACGCAAGGATTTTTCCAAGTGTCAACACTAGTCATGAAATACAAGATGAATATTGGAGATCAAGATTTGTCCTTATATCCTAAGATTATCCCACTTGAATTCAATATACAAGAATTTACTTGCCAATGATTTCCACCTATGTGCCATTTTTCAATGCTTCCTTCATTACATTTTCAACAGGCATAGATAAGTTTTGCACCATTCAAACTTCTCATTTTTCCTTAGCTTTGTAACCATTTTTGTAGTGTTTTCAATAGTATCATTTTATCCAATAGGATCTTACCTTGTTCCACCACTTTCTTTATGAAATGGTACTTAATATCAATATGCTTCATGCTCATGAAATGTTGTATTCTTCACTAATTGAATAGTACTTTGACTATCATAATTCAAAGTGATCTTCCCCTACATGATCTTGAATCGATCCATCAATCACTCTAGCCATATCGCCTCTTTACTGGCCTTAATTGTTGCCACATATTCTTCTTCAGTAATTTCTTCACCACTTGATACAACTTATATTTCCATCTTACAACTCCACCAAAAAGAGTTAAAGTATATCCTATAGTATACTTTTGTACATCACTGTCTCCACCAAAATAAGAATTTGTAAAACCTTTAATTTGTAAATCTTTCGATATGTAGCAAATAAAAGTATCTGAAGTGCCCCTCTTGTATCTCAATATCTACTTCACAACATTCAAATGCTCCTTACCAGGATTTACCATGAACCAACTAACAACTCCAAGTGCTTGAGCAATATCTAGTCTAGTGCTCACCATGGTGAACATGAGGCTTCCTATTATTGATGAATATGGTCCATCAGACATGCTTGTCTTCTATAATTTCGTGGTAGGACATTGTTCGAAAGACAACTTGAAGTGTCCAAGAAGTGGGGTGCTAACTTATTTTGCATTCTTCATATTAAAGCGTCACATAATCTTTTTGATATATGAATTTTGAATTAACCAGTTCTTCCTACATGTTCTTCCCCTATGTATCGTCATCCCTAGAATTTGATTTGTTGTTCCTAAATCCTTCATTTCAAATGTCCTAACCATATAGGATTTAATATCAATGATTTTATTCATGCTAGGGCCTATAACCATTATATCATCAACATACAATAGAAATATAATATAACTTCCATCATCAAACCTCTTATAATATGCACAATAGTTAGATTCACTTCTACTAAAACCTTCACTCTTCATGAAGGGGTCAAATTTTTTTATCACATCCTTGGTGCATGTTTCAGTCCATATAGATATTTTCTTGAGTCTACAAACCAAAATCTCTTTGCCTCTTTATTTATATCCCTCAGACTTATCCAAATAAATTTCTTCCTCGAGATCACCATGCAAGAAACCAATTTTTACATCCAATTTCTCCAAATCTAAATCATGCACTACTATAAGTGCAAGTAAAACTCTTATAGTAGTAAGCTTCACAATTGGAGAGAATATTTCACTAAAATATATACCTAAATTATGCACATAGCCTTTTTCCACAAAGCAATATTTATATCATTCCAACAACACATCATTATTCTTCTGTGCTTTATACACCCACTTATTTACAACAACTTTTCTTTTCTTATTGTTAAATTATTCCAGTTCTTCATCCATGGATTTCCTCCACTTATCTACATTTCCAGATCCTCTAGCTTCCTAAAATGAAATAGGTTCACCATCATTAGTTTAAAAATAAAATAAAAAGATTGGAAATAAGGAGAATACCTTATTGGGCATCTCTTGGGACGTGTAGATCTTTTGAGTTGTGGCTACTGAACTTGTTGGTATTCGTGTTAATTAGAAGCTCCATCCATCTTCACTAATTTCTACTTAAATAGGTACAATCTCAGGTGTCTAATGTACCTCCTTCCTTTGCATGGTTTTTTCATTAAACTTATAGCATCCCATCTAACACTTACCTTGTGATCAATAGGTTCCCACAGTCTATACCCATTTATTGTATTACGATAATATGTTCTTTTAGGCTTCCATAGTGTGTTGGTTTGAAAATATTTTCCAGATTCACAGTGTTGTAGGGTAAATCATTGGCATTTCAGACCCGCAATACACAGTCCATCATCAGGATATTGTATTACCATAACCAATAAAAACACATTTCCTTGATTTTGGGTCAAGATTGGACCTTTTCTCCTTGGGCACATGGGAAAATGCATCACATAAAAAAATACACAAATGAGAATAATCAATTGGCTTATGACACAAAAACTCCTTAGGAATCTTTCCATCCAACGCGACTGTAGATGATTTATAAATTAGATGTGTAGCTGTATTAACAACCTCTACCCATAATCCATTATCCAACCCAAATGTGTTGAGGCGCATACTTCTTGCACGTTCCATAATAGTTTAATTCATCTACTCAGCTGTACCATTTTGTTGTGGAGTATATGGAGTGGCCTTCTAGTGCTTAATTCTCCTCCGTTATATGGAGTGGCCTTGGAGCAATATTCTCCTCCATTATCATATATGAGACATAAAATACATTTGACCAAAATTTTATCTACTCATGCCTTGGAATCTTTATGTTTCTCAAAGGATTCTGACTTATGCTTTAGAAAATACACCCACACTCTTTTAGAATAATTATCTATAAAAGTCAGAAAATATCTATCACCATTTATAGACAAAGTGGTGATTGGACCAAATATATTAGAATGAATAAGTTGCAAAAAATAATAACTTATACCAAAGCTTGTAGTAAATCAAACTCTCTTATGTTTATAAAAATAAAATGCTCACAAAAGTCTAAATCACAAGACTTAATCCCAGAAAGCATACCTCAATCATGCATATTTTGTAAACCTTTTTTAGTCATATGTCTAAGTCATTGATGCCACAACATCACACATCCAAAAAATTCCCTGAGTTTTTTGTTGCTACATGATTTGTCACTATATCACCGCATAAATGATATAGGGTCCCATAAGATTCTCCTTTTTTTCTACCATAAGGGATCCTTTGGTACTTTTGAAACGATTGTCACTAAAGGTACTATAATACCCCGACTTATCCATCATCTTGATTGAGAGAAAATTCTTCCATATATCTTGTACATGCCATACATCACACAACTTCCTTTCACTACCATTGTCCAACTTGATATGAATGTCCCCTTTTCCCATAATTTCCAAAGGACAATAATCCCTAAAGAAGACCATCCCACCACTACAGGGTTTATATTTGAAAAAAACAATCTATATGAACCAATCTGTATGTGGAGAAATGTGGAAAAATGCACTTGAGTTCAAAACCCAAATAAAAGAGATATTTTGTACTGACATATAAAGCCTCACATGTTTCTGTCTCTTATGAATTTCCTATACTAGCTTCAAGTGATGGTTGATCTATATTTTCATCTTCTTTTCCTTCTTTGGATGCCAACAGTCATTCCTCGAGTTCCTTGATTTCCCTCAATTCCAACACTTCCTTTTCAACTTGCATCCTTTGGACTTGGATATGAACTATGATATTCCTTGTTGAACCCCTTCACTATGTTTCCTTCTCATATATAGAGATTGACTGGTAGATGGATCCATAAACACTTTTCACCTCAACTCTTCTCTCAACAAATTATCCACCACATCATCAAATTTCACAATTCCTAATCATGATTTGGTGATGGTCACCAACATATGATCCTAGGTATCTGGGATGAAAAATAGTAAGATGATCACTCTGTCTTCATATGATCTACCATAATTGAACCTCATTCATCCTCAAATGATAAAGTTTCATTTTCAAGAAAAATTTACTTGTTGTCGAATTAGTCTCATACAACTTCCCAAGTTTCTCCCTAGAGATTTTGTTGTCTTTTCTTTAGCAACTTTGAACAATATAGATTCTACTAGGAAATGATGAATTATAGAAACTATCTTTGTATCCAAGTTTATCCAACCCTCTCCCATGGGGTAGAGCAATCAGTAATGAGTGATTGAGATGAGAAGTTGTAAATAGAAGGTCACAAGTTGAAATCCTTGTAGGCACTTACTTACAAAAAAGAAATTATATCTATTCCTCATCTCTCATGCCACTAGGTTTTTCATAACCCATTTCAAGGCTAGGGCTTGTTGATTATAAACCAACAATCCTCCACCTTCATTTTCCATAGGGAGAAATTATTGTCATCAAACTTGGTTAAACCTTCTGTCATTGTTGCAACTACCACTCATAGAAAACCCTATTCCCATGAGTTTTCCAAGATCTGATACCAGATGTTAGAAAAAATACAAAAAAAGAAAACATCAATAATAATATAACACAATATTTATGTGGAAACCCTATTGTGAATAGGTAAAACAATGGAGCAATGACATCTTCGATCTTTTATTATTACTCAGCAATAAACTTACAATGCTTTCTTCTCTTTCATTATAATACTAGGGGTCACTTCCCTTTTATACAATACATATGAGGGTTCCAGAGGGAACCAAAATATACTATAAGGGTCTATAAATTTGTTCCTCAGGGGCTTTAACCACTCGATGCATATGAATCCCTTTTGGACCTAGTCATGAATTCTATAGGAAGAGTATTGGTGATATGAATTATATAGGAGGAATATTAGCTAGGTACTCGCTGTGTCGGGACTCTAGAGAACTCCTCCATTCTTTGTATCGATCCAAAACTACAGTATGGGTGATGGTGGTATGAGTAAAGGTGGTTCAAATTTGACAACAGTTGATAGCTCAATCATGGGAAAATGATCTCGAATGACTATTTATCAATAATTTATATGCACGTTGAGAACTAACCAAATGGCATGCATGGATGATGGGAACTAGAAAAATGGCATACATGGTATTTGGCACTTTTCCCCCTTTAATCCCAAGATTAGGATAATTAACCCAAGGTTATGGCTAATGCACTTTTATAAAAAGGGATTAATAAAACATAGGATAAAATGAATAATAAATATAGTGACTTAAATGATAAGTCACTAGGGTCATCTCTCCCTTAAACCCCCTTCTCACACTACTACAAGTTGGGGATGTTTGAGACAATTTTTTAGACAAAATTAACATATTGTCTCAAATACTTCATTTGAATAGATTTTTAAAAAAGTAGTTTACATCTATGATATTTAAGACGATTTTTAAGGAAAAATCAACATCTAACTTTAAATATCTATTTTAGATTGTTTTTTTTTTAGTTTTGGAAATTTGTTTTTTTTTAGTTTTTGAGGTTGTTGTTTTTCTATAGCTAAAACTGATTTTATGCTTTGATATTTTTCATGAATCTTCTCAGCCATGAATGAGAAGGCTCTATACACCTACCAGAAGGAAGGTCGAGCTCTCTTCTAAATGAATGCTTGTTGAGAACAGCAGTAGCTTTCAAGGGGAGGCTGGGAGCTCCACTGCTTTTTGTGCTGCAGATTTAGCCAATGTTGTGCTTGTGTGAGTGATCCATCATTTGTTTGATTTGAAATTGGTAAAATTTATTTCATACTAATTCGAATATTTAAGCTTAAGGATATGGTAAATGAGATCTATGTTTGGTTTTATTTATTTAGTTATCTTCTGCCAGTATAGGTGTTGGAGGTTTTGTTGTATTGCCTTGCATCCATTGGTTTTGGTGCGAGCTTGAAGAAGGACTTTGGCTTTGAAAGCCTCTCACTCAGATGAACCGAATATTTTTTGGTAAGGTAACTACTCTAACTTTTCATTCGTCCTAATGCCAGAATATTTTTTACTGTTAATTTCTTTGAGTAATATAGATCAAGATAGACACAAGCTTCGAATCTTAAGCATTTATATGCCAATTCCTCTAAAATTTTAACTTATAGTACTAGGTTTAATATAAACCGTTACTATAAATGGATACCTATAGACTTGTATTTCACTTACGTGATGCTACTAAGAGATGTAGTATGTCATCTAACCTAGCATTTACTTTCTCAAAAATAACCAATATGAGATATTGGGTATATACTCTCACCTGTAAGTGCATATTGATTCTCGTAAATGATTGAAAACTACACTGAAAACTGCAGAAAGTGATAAGTATCGAAGCCCCTTTTCTAACACATTTGTTAACACCCAAAATGACCCCCTAGGTTGTGGGAGAGGGAAAACTGGGGTAACCACTAACCAATCTTTAGACTCAAGCTACTGACCCAGCTTAGTCTTAGAGGACTCTCTCTACAGCTCTATGAAAGACTAGAATAATCAAAGTTGTCAACAATGAAAACATGCACCAACATTCATTATTCAAGATATTCAATTACAACAATATAGAAGATCAGATTTCTATTGGAAAAAAAATGGTTTAAAGGTAGCTTGGCTGAAACGTATGAATTTTTATTTGGGCAATGGAGTCACATTCAAACAAACTCTGAAAATTCATTTACAAATGCTTCACAAATGCATTAACACAGGGGTGAGGTAGAAAAAACCTCGTAGTCAAAGTGATTTTAATGGGTGGAACAGAAGAGAAAGAAACAATCCATTGACATAAGGCATATAATGATGAATCCTATATCAACTTTAGCAGAAAAGTAATGGTGAAATACTTGGAAAAAGATAAGCAGAGCATAATTTCTATGAATTCTACTTAGCTATCACACTATACCAAGTATGAAAGAATGTTACAGACTGGAATTAACAATGAGAGATACACAATTCACATGGAAAAAAGAAGGAACAGACTACAAGACCAGTTACACAAGAATCCCTGAGAAAACATCCGCTCAGCTCTGCAAACTTTATTCAAAATAGCTCAAAAGCTTCTTAAAGAACAATACACCAAATTTCTCATAAGAGTTTTCAACAATAATTTTCAACCCTTTATCATTCTATTACATCGCATATATATATGCCGAGAGTCCTCTTGCTCGACTCATCTAAACCAAAAACAGTTATATCGGAGTGACACCTCATTCAGGTTGTTTTTCCACTATCACAATAAAACAGAAAATAGGTAGAAACTGGCCTAACTGCTTTCTTACAATCCACCAGTATTCTTACTAAGTAACAATTACTTCAAGTATAAAAAGTAAAGATAGTAAAATAATAGTTCCAACTGGCTATTTATATAGTCGCCTCAAAGAATATTACAGATTATAAAAAATAAGAAAGTCTTGTGAGAAGTCTATGATTCCAAGCAAACATCAACAACTATAAAAAGACAAGTATCCCTGTGGAAAACAGATAAAATCTAGCGATCTGCAGTACTTTTCTACATTAGCCCATTGGTCTGCAGGTGGAAGGTCATAGTCTACCATTTCCTTTAGCATCACTCGTATCTCAATATGCTCAGCGTAGGAAAATGGGGGAAGCCTTTCGCCAATGGCGATCAACCTGTTCAAGATTTCAAAGTCCTCTCCGAGCAACTCCATTAGGGCTTTGCCTATAAGCAGCTGGTTCAGATGTTTGAACTTTGTATGATCCATTCTTATTGTCCACAGTAGGGTTTTGTAAGACTTAGGAGAGATTAGCTCCTGGTCATCTTTCCAGAATGAAGGTAACCCCATTTCGACTAGCTTATCAAACAATCCTTTGAAATCTGCCACTTGTCCCTTCATTTCTTTGGCTTTTCCTTCCACACTCTCGATCTGTGCATATTTCCCCAGGACCCTTCATGCTGCTGCAAGCATTGCGATCTAGTTCCCAATATTCAGCTTAATCCTTTCTTCTTCGGATAGATCATTCAGGAAAGTGATGGAACTTAGTGCCGTTTCTTTAGGCCTTTGGATTAAAGTCTGCTTTGCAACTTCACAACCTTCTAGAACATCACTAATGGTCTTTTTTTTAATCCTTATAAACTCAAGGTAGGGTCTAAAGTTCTCAGCTTCCTTAATGATCCTATCCCATACCAAGTGTTTACATCCTTGCAAAGCTGCTTGCCCGATAACCTGATGAGTGAGCTTTTTATTCATCTCAATCAATTCCTTATGCTTCTTTTGGAGGACCTTCAGATCTTCTTCCTTTTTACTACTCTCTTCTTCCAACCTGTGAGATTTTTCTTTCAGCTCCTTGATTTCCACATCTTTCAGGATAATGTGAGACATAGCCTACACCAGACTGTCGGTACTATTGCTTTCCCCTTTTTGGTTCAAATTGGTAGGCCACATGTCCAAATTGGACAAGTTAGTTTTCAGCTCCTCGAGCTGCCTTTCAAAGCTTATTCTCTCCTTTTTCCATCTATCTTCCTTTTCTGCAAACTTCACCAATTCTGCATTGCAATCACTTATCTCCTTAGACAAGTCTTCTTTTTTCTTTACGAAATCTGTCTCTTCGGGAGCTTCGATCAGCTGGATAGTTGGAACTTTTTCCTTTTTCTATAGCTTCTGAATCAGCTTGTCTTTCTCCACTAACATCTTGCTCATGTTTTTTCCTCCACCGTCACTTATGACCAGGTCAGATTGTACGTTTTTGACTTACTGTTGAAGTGCCCGGTTTTCACTTTTCTCTAGCTTCAACTGGTTTTTCAGTTTTTTCACAGTAACCAGCAAGTTATCACTCTTCAAGGCAGCTTTCACAAAATCATCATACACAAGGTCAGTAACCTGTTTGTGAAATTGGATTTTGTCTGGTACTGGTATCTTTTTCCAATTGATCCTTGATTTGGTCACTCCATCCTCCGTTAATACTGCTAAGTTTAAGATGTTATCATTTATACTTCTGCTAGTCATCAAGGAAGTCTTAGACAAACCTCTGGCGATAGGCATTGAATCAAACAGCTTCTGAGCCGAGGCTTGCTTGTTTTGATCGTATTGTTCACAGAGGTCGGCCTTGGACCGAAAATTATTATCAACATCTCCTTCTTGGACATCTTGAAACTTGTATTCTACAACCTGGATCTCAGGAGCCGAAGACTCCTCATCATCTGCCCCTCCAATATCCGTTTGGATAGTCAATTCTTCTTGAGATGCTGCAACAACTAGCTCCTCTTCAGTTGGGGAAGCAATTGACTTGGCCTGAATAGCTGCAACAACTAACTCATCCTGTATTTCTAACTTGGGATGCTTGCATATATCACCTTCTTCAGTGTCCATATCCACGACTTCTTCTAAGTTGCTTTTTCGACTCACCTCCATGGCATTTGGCACTTGATCCAAATCTGTTATTAAATCAGAAATCATGAGCTCTCCTCCCTGTGTCTCTACTGCTTCCTCCGCCTCAGGTTCCCAACACAACAAATTTCGCCCCTTCAACACCCCTTCTGGTTCTGCATGCTCAAAAGCGCTGAGGTTGCATTCCTTCCTTCTCTTGGAAATTATATGCAAGGGGTCATATTTGATGGCTACATCCTTCCTGAACCCTAGAGACTTTAATAACTCCTCTACCTTTGACAAAGATTCTTTATTCTTCACAATGAAAGGCCCTACCATCCAAGGACATTTCACATCTGTGCTCTTCTTATGTTTCAGGAATTGCAACTCTTCTAGGGCCAATTTCTGTTTGATAAATTCAAGAGCAAAGATCCACATTGTCAGAGAAGCGGGTAGAACATAGGGCTCCTGCACAAAACCGTATAACCTAATAACTATAGCCTCTTTTACCAAAAACCAGTCACCGACTGCCAGTTCGCCCCTCAACTGCATCATCGCCTTCATTTCAGGTAGCACTCCAGGCAATTCTTCCCCAAAAATGATTTTATAAATAGGGGGCAAAACATAGTTCAAATAATTGAAAACATTGTCTACTAGAACATTGGTCTCAAGCAGTGAGGAGAAATGTGGGCTTTTGGCGCTGCTGTACATAATTACTTTCATCAATTGTGTTTGATATCTAAAAAACCTAGTATTCGGGAAATTACTTAACTTCAGGGGTGAGATAAGCCCTCTTTCGGACCTGGCTAAATTGATGCTAATCTTAAAGAGTAAGCCTAATTGGACTTCAGTCACCCACAAATCGGCATCCAACCCTAGAAACTGAGCTAACAAAGAAAGAACCAATTGGGAATTGTCATAAAAAACGCTGACATTTAGGGGGAAGGGTTCCTCAGAGATTTTGGAGTCAGGTTTTAGGCATGTGGTCAAGAAGGCTTGACAGCTTTCAGGGATAATTTGGTAGTACAAAGAAACCACCGACTCTTCAGAAAAGGCTTCCGACTCTTGGTACTGAGACTCTGGAATGAAAAATGAATCCCTAACGGCTGACGCATTTATATTACAGATGACCTTGGACCTACGTGCATCCAATATTACTCTTTGAGGTTCTGAGTAATTGGAATAACACCACGCTACAAACTCAAGAAAAGAGAAAACCTGGTCAAGGCAAAAGAAAATGAAAGACGAACTAAAGAATCCATGGACGTCCAGTCCCTGTTCATGTAAGGTTTCCAGTCTCTTCTTAATTTCTGGAACTCGTAGCTGAAGGCAGGTGTCAAATACATCTGCGTCTCTATCTTCCAGGGCTATCTTAACCCTAGAACTAGTAGAAGCTTCTTCTCCCGTCATCTTATGACTTTAAAAGACTTAGATATTTTAGAGAATGGTGGTTACATACCTTACCTTTCACCTTTGAAAGCCTTGCATGCACCCTGTCGAATCTTTTGTCACCTTCGTCATCTCTCACCCGTCGAGAGGTTCCTTGACTTTGACAGGATTTCGAAACAAATGTCAACGTTCGCGGGCACTTCTTATATATATAGCTGGGTTTCCGTAACTTCCGCCCTGTTTGGTCTGCTTTCCTTTGATCTCAGCCGTCTGAACTCTCATGTGTTTACTTTCCATCATCAGATCTGACTGCCCCTTTACTTGCTGATTTGACAATCTACCCATCTCCATCGTCGGATCATCTCCGCTAGTCTTTATCTGGGCCGTTGATCTCATTTGAATTCATCTAAGGGGTAGTGTCGCATGCACCCAAAAAAACTTCTCCTATATTATCTTCACTCTATGTGACAAGCAGTGGAGTGGACACCTGTCGAGCAGGACCTAGACCATCACATCTATCCATGCCGCTATTCCTCGCACTACTTCTTGGTGTGACGACGTATAACAACTGTCCGCTTCTTCTCAGATGTATATCCATGGTGAGTCTCCAGACTCGACTTAACGTTTAGCTCCTTCGTCTGCTAGTGGGGTCCCCTTTGTTATACTCTGTGCGTTTCTGGCCCCCCACCAACTGTTGATCTGGCTCTTCTTTCCACCCGAACCGTAGATCCGTCGGAGACTTAGGCTCTTTTTCCAGTAAATAGACCCGAACCCTTGGATCCCAAAACGATCATCTCCGCTGTATATCTTGCATATGTCCCCAACATCGCATGTGATGGGCCTTGGATTTAACATATTTTTACCACCATTTCACCTTATTTATAAGTCCTTTTGCCTATCCATATTCATGCATTAATCCTTTTTTACGCTTATATCCAGGTTTTTATGCTCAAGTAATTTTTTCCTTACATGTCTTAGTATTTCATTTGATTTTTGACTAACATTGAGGAAATTAATGTACTATGTATTTGCTTTGAATGTTGAATCAATTGTTGGAAACAACTGCAACATATTTGACGGAGTTCTGTAGCAGTGCAGAACATTTGTTACAGCATTACGAAAACTCTATATGCAGCATTACGGAAACTCTATCTGCAACATTACAAAAACTCTATTTGCAGCATTACGGAAACTCCATCTATCTGCAACATTACCGAAACTCTATATGCAACATTACAGAAACTCTATTTGCAACATTATGAAAACTCTACAGGTATCTGCAACATTACGGAAACTCTATTTGCAGCATTACAGAAAGTCAATAATTCAAATTTTACCTTCAACCACCAACTTCGGAGAAAGATATTCATTAGGAGTAGTGGATTTTTATAAATCCATTATTTCTATTATTCTTATATGTCTCAAATCATGATGTTAAATTAAAGTTACTAAATGGAGGTGGATATGAGTGCATATTTGGCTTATTCACAAAGATTTGAAGATCTCTATCAAATATATGATGGACCTAAGAAGTCAAAAGTTGTTAAGAGACATTTAGAATGAGTTTTGGCTATTTTATTATAGTCTCTATCCCTAAATTCGAATTTGACTTCAAAGGTATTCTAAATAGCATGTAGTTAGTAAGGATCTTGGATTAGTTTTGAGATCCAAACTTTTAGGAGTTTGTTGAGGATATTTTGGATCCTCATTTATTATTTGTTATGGAGAAATCATGTATAAATAAGAGTTCTTTCTCCATTCTATGGGAGGACTCTTAGAGCAATAGTCCAAATGATTATGGAATAAAGCTATACTTTTATCTTGATTCAATTAGATCTTAGTTTTATAATTTCTTTTGCAATATGATTTTTATATATTTCATGTTGATGTAGTTGTACTTCATTGCTTAGTTGTGATTTCTTATGAAGTGTGAATTTTATTTCTGCAATTTGATTTCAATGCATAGATAGAGATTTAAATGTTTATTTTACAGTCATTGAGCTTAATGCAATAATGTTATTTACTCCATTGGATCATAAATAGTAACTTGTATTTGGCAAGGATAGCTTTTAGATTTTATTTCTGCAATTTACCTTTCTGTCAAAGTGTGTTGTGAACTTAGATTTAGAATTTACTTCCTTGCACAGTGTGAATGTAGTATTACAATTTATTTTTCCTGCAAAGTGTGATGTAGTTCTAGGATTTACTTTTCTACAGAGTGTGAATGTAGTTTTAGAATTTACTTTCAAGTGTGAATTTAATTTTAGCATTTACTTTAATGTCGTGTGATTTACTTTCATTGCAATTTAGCTTCAATAGTTGTTTAAATGGCTAATTCCTTGCCAAGACAATGTAACTGCTCATACCATTGTTTGTAAGTAAGGTTATTGAACTACAACTTCAAGTAGATAAACCAATGTAAGAGGAGATTGTGGTTTGCACATATAGTGCACGGTAACTCGCAAGTTCTCAACGAACCTTGGGTTGACAATTAATGTACACTTCTTAGTTGTTTTCTAAGTAATTAGAATGCAATTAAAAAGTCCGTCATTTTGGCGCCGTTGCCGAGGAGTTACCACAACCACTGTCTTTTTTTGCTTGAGTAAATTTTCTTTTTGGTAGTAAGCTATTTGTTTTTTTCATTATACATGCATATGTTTTTGTTTGAAATATGGAGGTTTAGATACAAGTAAGATGCAAAGACGACCTCACTGTAGCATTGCTATAGTGTAATAGCCCGCCACAAGTCTCTGGAGATTTGAACCATGTTAATAATTTATGCAATAGCAATAGATTTGTTTATGCCTTCTATTTTTATGAATAAAATCAAAGATTCAAGATGATGATTATGTGGTGCAGTAAGACCCACACATATTACTAATTTTTCTTTTGCAGAAAGATTGGAAAGATGAATGAGGCTTGGCGAATGAAGATTTTATTGAAGGATTCAAGAGGATTCGAGGGGAAGCCATTGAAGAAAGAGTACATAAGACTCAAAATTTTCAAAAGGGGTATGTAATATGTTATTCAATTCGTAAAAATACATCATTTAACACTAAAATACAATTTTTGAAGTTTGACAATAATCATTTATTCATATCTTGCAAATTTTTCAATTTTTGAGGATCCATAGGTCAACTGCAGAACCTTCAAAAAACATATGGATAGTTCAACTCAGGGTTTGGATTGTTGATTTTATTTGTTATTTGATGTATTACATTGAAATTATATCCATAAAAAAATTCACTTCCATCTAAATCGTCATTTTAGTGAAAAATTGGCTAAATCGTTATTTTTTATTTGATGTATTACATTGAAATTATATCCATAAAAACACTCACTTCCATCTAAATCGTCATTTTAGTGAAAAATTGGCTATTTGGGCATTTTGACATGTAAGGCTTACTGAAAACGCAGTCAGGAAAATCGTGTTTTGAGAGACCATATGGACACATTTTTAAAACATGTTTCTATCCAAAGTATCCCTTGGAATCTATTTCTAACAAAATTAAATTTTTTCAATTTGGATATCAAACGAAAAAGTTATGGTCAAAATACTGACTGGGTGTCGGGTAGACAACTCAATAACACAGTTGGGACAGTCAATTTTTGGGTGCCTAAATGGATAAATTTTTTTAAACCTGTTTCTAAGGAATATTCTTCTATTACTCTAGTTTACAATTCAATTTTAATCACTCAAATCTGATATCATACGAGGAAGTTATGCCCAAAATACTAACTGGTTGTCATAAATCAGCACTCCCAGAACTCTGCCTCATCAGCTGTACTTTGGCATATTCGACCCATCAATTCTTATTGAATTAAAAACCTGTTTCTATTGGAGGTACATATGGGAATCTAATTTAACCTCCAAGTTGAATCAATTCAATCCGTCAACAAAAGAAAAAGTTATGCTCAAATCACTGACTGTTGGTCTAGGATGGAAATTGCAACCTGTCTATCTTACATGATGTTCTTTAGCAGATTTGGAGTACCATATTAATGCATTTTCAAAACCTATTTCTACTGGAGTTAGACCTTTGAATCCAATTTCATTGGGATTTGGAATCACTCAAATCGGTTGGGGAACGAAGAAGTTATTAGCAAAATACCGTTGAGTTGTCTAAGGTGGCCACCGCTCCCCAACAGGTAAAAAGTGATTTTTTGTTTTATCTTCCTTGGATTTGTTTTATAAAAATTTGTTGTATTTATCTTGCATATGTTTGGGATTAAGAGAGACTGATCAACTCTCTTCTTCCATGATCTCACATTTTATTGCAGGTAAGTGCCAATTTTTTTGCAGGTCCTTGGAAGATTAAAGAAGGCTAATCTATGCATGAAGTGATTTGTGAAGACCAAATTTAATGCTGATGGGAATTCTCTCCAGAAATCCAAAAATGAAGATTCATTAGCATGATATGTACTACTTTGAATCTCAAGTTCCTAGAAGTCTGATCCAGCAGTATCTCACCGAAAGACAACAACCAGAAGACTTTTTATCAAAGATGACAGATGGATCTAGAATGAGGCATATGAAGAAGCTGAAGACCAATGTTCTAGAGGTCAAGTGCCATTCCCACATTCCCATTGCCACATCCCTGATTTCTATGAAGAATCATTTCAGAAGACCTAATATTCATCATGCTCATTCACTAGCACCATGGTATGCTTATGTATTTCATTTTCCCATTTTGATATGCATGCCTGCTGAAGTTAATAAATCTTTCATTTCCTTATGTGGTTGATAAGATTTTCTCATGAACATCATCTATATCACCACTATCATCAGATTGACTTCATCCCCCACCATTCCATTTCTCCCATGACTTTCTGCTCCATCCATCCCTGACCCACATAATAAAGCAGCTTGGCTCACTTATAATGTCAAGCTCCCTCACCTCCCTACCCCCTTTCCAAATAAAATTTGATGGTGAAAACCTGTTTCAGGCGCCATCAGACCTTGGAATGCTTGAAAACCAGCTTGCTGGTGGGCATCCCTCGGGAATAAAAAAGTTTATGATTGTGAAAACCCTGTGGGCGCAATCAGACAGATCTTGTCTGAAAACCAGCTTGCTGGCGGATAAGGTTTGCAAATAAGAGAGAAATAAACTATTCCATCATGCTCTTTAAATAAAGTTCCAAGATTTTCTACTACATCAAAAGATCATTTTTCATCTCCAAATCCAAGCTCCGGATTCTGCATTGCTCTTTCTTGTCAGTTTCTACACCATTGTGGACCACATGAGATCTCATGCTTCTCAGGATGCTGCTGCACATTTCACGATATTCATAGGTAGGTACAAGTATGCTTATTTTCTTTATTGTTAGTCAAGTTCATTGAATGCTATACATTTGTATTTGGAAAATCGCTTGAGCCTTTATCACTATTTCCTACTACTTCTAAGGGTAGTAGAAGCTTTCAGTTTGGGGGAAGGGGCGCACCATCACCTACCATGACCACACCATTACCCTTACATTACTCGTGATCATTCTTTTCCATCCTCTACCATCCTTTCTCAACCCAAACCTTCACCTTTCCATTTAAAAATTACTTCATCTTTACTTCCCTAGCTAAGTCCACTCCGACATCTCCTAACACCCAAACATAAAAGGATGTTTTTACATACGCCCTATTGTTGTCACACAAGAACCAACAATAGGAAGTCTTGCTGCTACCACACAAGAACCAGCAGTGAGAAGAAAATAACATCTGATGCACAAGCCAAAGAAACTATTGGAAGAAGAAGTCTTATTGTTGTCACACAAGAACCAACAGTAAGAGAAAGGGAAGCAACCCATATACAATCCAAGGCCATCACTAGAAGGGATGTGCTACTCCACAAGAACCTATAGTAAAATAAGCTACTGTAGAAGCCATTCCTACATAAGAAGTTCGTTGTCCTACAACAAGGAGGCAAACAAAGTTATGAGTTCATTTATGGGTGCATAATTGGTTCACATCTTTAAAGAATGCAAATCAAGCTGAGAGCTATTAAGGCCACATTACATATGATTGTAGAAGAGAACAGAAATGGCAGGGGTTGTGGAAGAGATGTTTATTTGTTGATCATCATGGTTTGAAAATTTAAATGAAGGAACTAGAGCATTTATCTCTCTAAGATTTGGGTTTTATTAATTCTTCTGTTCGGGTACACAGGGTACTACCAAAAGACCGAACACCAAGAGCAACCACTTCACACAAACAGATCACAGATCAACACACCGATGTTTTGATGTGGTTCAAACCCTTTTGAGGGAAACACTCCATGGCCCCGGTCAAATAGCTTCTACGAAACAATTTATTATGCAAAGAAAGAAAGTTACAAATGAGCTTCTCATAATCGATCAACTAAACAATGACCCTCCATGCTCTTTAAATGGAGATCATGGACCAATCGGGTGTTAAGCAACGGATTAAGGTTAGGTTTGATCTAAGAAAAGTTGAGCCATCGGATCACTCTATGTCGGGAACATATTGTGACCGTCGGATTAAGTATTTACAAATGCATACTAATGCATACTAAAGAAACACACTATCCCTAATGGATATATTACACAAGTTGATCTTAACTAACTCCTAAGTGTCTAAATATCCTAACATCCCCCCTTAAGAACAACTTGGGATAGGATTGAAGGATTTACAAAAGTGACACTATTAGGAGAAGGAAGGAGGCATTAGAGCCTATCCCCCCTTAATGACAAGTTCCTAAACTCCTAACATAGATCGAAGTTTAGAAAACTTCGCTTCTGTAAGAGACTTGGTGAAGATGTCTGCAACTTGATCATCTGTAGGGAAAAAGAGCACTTCAAGAACACGATCATGAACAAGATTTCTGATGAAGTGCATATGTAGCTCAATGTGTTTGTTGCGTTGATGTAGAACTGGATCTTTGGCAAGCTTGATGGCACTTTGATTGTCGCACCAAATTGGAGTAGGCTGCTGCTGCTCGAATCCAAACTCTGAAAGGATCTGTCGAAGCCATAAAGCTTCCTGACTGGCATTAACTGCTACTCGATATTCTGCCTCTGCTGAAGAAAGAGCAAGAGCTTGTTGTTTCTTACAATCCCAAGTAATAGGTCCAGATCCCAGACTGAAAACATAACCTACAGTAGACTTTCGATCATCAGGATCGCCGGACCAATCTGAATCAGTGAAACCAACCAACAAAGGTTTCCCCCCCTGTACTGTAATGAATCCCAAACTGAACTGTACCTTGAATATATCAAAGTATTTTTTTAACTGCTTTCTAGTGACATTCATGAGGTGTCTGCATATAACGGGCAACACGACCAATAGCAAAGGAAAGGTCAGGACGGGAATGAGTCAAGTATAAGAGACTACCAACAAGCTGACGATACAAGGTGGCATCGACTTCAGGTGAAGTACAAGTGGCAAAAAGTTTGACTCCATACTGGAAGGGAGAAGGGGCTGGCGTACAATCTTCTATGTGAAAGCGACGAAGAAGGTCACAAGCATACTTAGACTGAGAAAGAAAGATTCCTTCTTTGGTTTGCAGGACTTGGAGACCAAGGAAATAATGCAAATGTCCTAAGTCTGACATTTAAAATTTTTGTTTAAGACTGGATTTCACATGGGTTATAAGCTTAGGGTCACTACCAGTAAGAATAAGGTCATCAACATATAGAACAAGGATGATGAGATGGTTTCTTACTTTCTTGGTATAGACATTGGGGTCAGAATGGCATCTAGAAAAACTAGTGTTAAGGAGAAAGTTATCCATTTTGGCATACCAAGATCTAGGAGCTTGCTTACGGCCATATAAGGATTTCTTAAGGCGGCAGACAAGGCTAGAGTTATTATGAACATAGCCATGAGGTTGTTCCATGTAAATTTTCTCCTGTAAATCACCATGTAAGAAGGTAGACTTGACATCCATTTGATGGACTTCCCAGTTGTGTAAGGCTGCAAGGGAAAGAACAAGGCGGATGGAGTTCATTTTTGTGACGGGAGCAAAGGTTTCATTGTAGTCAATCCCTTCAACTTGGGAAAAACCTTTGGCAACTAACCTTGCCTTAAGTCTTTCAACACTTCCATCTGATGCATACTTAGTTCTGTAGACCCATTTACATCTGACAAGTTTTCTTCCTTTTGGAAGAGGTACAAGATCCCAAGTATCGTTCGCCATTAAGGAACGATATTCTTCATCCATGGATGCATCCCAATCTGGATTCCCTGAAGCTTCTGCAAAAGTTTCTGGATCATGATTCTCAGAAACTTGAGCCAAAAGAGAAGAGGCTCGCTGAAACTAAGAACGTGTTCGACGTGATTTCTAGGATCACCGGCAAGATCACCAGCTGCTTCACATGTTGAACGGACCCATCGAGGAAGCACTTGTGCTGGTGCAACTGGAGGAACATGAGCAGGCGGAGGTGGATTTTCATCCTCACTGTCATCATCAGAAACTGGAGTTGCAAACCTGTCAAGGAAGTTGGAAGAAGAAGAAGAAGGCACAAACGCCGAATCAGGCTCGCAAGCCAAAGATGGCACAATCGCCGAGTTAGGATTGCAGGCCAAGAGATTTTCATCAAATTTAACATCTCTTCTAATGATTATATCATGAGAATGTGGTTGAACAAGTCTATAACCTTTTACATCTTCAGAATATCCAACAAATATGCACTTTTCACTTTTAGGCTGCAATGCTTTCGGCATTTTTCATCCGGAATGTGAGCCCATGCTTCACTACCAAACACACGGAAGTGACTTACATCATGTTTAGTTTTACTCCATGCTTCTTCCGGTGTTATACCTTGTAATGATTTAGTGCGGGTGCGATTAACTATGTAATTTGCACAATTAATGGCTTTAGCCCAAAATTGAAGACTTAGTCCCTTAGATTGGATCATACAATTAGCCATTTATTTTAAAGTGCGGTTCTTCCACTCAGCTACACCATTTTGTTGTGGTGTATATGGAACAATGTGTTGTTGTTGGATGCCTTGTTTAGTGCAAAAAATAGTAAACTTTTTGTTAACATATTCTCCTCCATTGTCAGATCTTAACTTAATAATTTGATGACCAGATTGTTTTTCAACAAGGGCCTTGTAGGCCAAGAACATGTTAAATACTTCACTCTTAAGTTTTAGGAAATAAACCCAAGTGCGTCTGGTGTAATCATCAATGAAAGTTAAAAATATTTGAAACCAAAAAAGGAAACAGATGGAAGAGGACCACACAAGTCACTATGCACAAGCTCCAAGGGAACCGAGGCGTGCCAAGAGGCACGTTTGTCAAAACTGTCCCAATGATGTTTTTCGAGTACACAACCGGAGCAAACACCATCCCTGCAAGATACCATCGGAAGGCCTGTCACCATAGTTTCTTTACATAGTTGTTGCAATGAGCGATAATTTAAGTGATGAAATCGCTCATGCCAAAGTTTGCTCAAGTTATCACTATGAGCAACAAAAACTGAAGGGAAAGGTGATGACCCAAAGTTGTTAAACTTCTACAACCTGGTAATATCATCAACAATTTCGGTTGCTAGGACATGTTGAGGATCTTTAAAATCCTTGATTACAACTTGGTGAGGTGTAAATGTCACAGTTTTACCTTCTCCAGAATGAGTGATCTGATAGACTGATAACAAATTGCAGGAAATTTTTGGAACACATAGTACATCACTAAAATGACCATTATCTACTGGAACTGTTCCAGCTCCTACAACACTTACAGATCTATCATCACCAACAAATATTTGTTTGGTGTTACATTTATGCATAGTAGAAAAGATGGCTTGATCCTTAGCCATATGATAAGATGCTCCAGAATCAATGAGCCAAGAAGAAGATGCATTTTAAGAATAACCAAAAGCACAAAGTGCATGTCCATGAGAGGCAGATTCTGAAGGTGAATCTAGGCTGATGTGGTGCTTCTTCATTGCTGCTTCCAAGGCCGCCATCTTCTTGAAACACTTAAATTCATCATGATTATCTTTCCTATAATAGTTGCAATGACGCTTAGTCTTCTTTCCATTTGGCTTGGATCCTTTTTCATTTTTTAAAGGAGGAGCTGAATGAGAGGGTTTGGGACCCTTGTTTGACTTATTATTACGAAAATTTTGTTTCTTGGGAGGCTTGGACTTTTCTTTCTGTTGGGACAATAAGGCTTTCCCAGATGTATCTGCATTGTTGATTATTCCAAGATGAATGAGTTTATCTTGTTCTTTAATCAAGGAATCACAAAATGATTCAAGACTAGGCTCTTGATAGCTAGCTGCATTCAACGATGCTTTCATGGAGTAAAATGTAGATACAAAAATAGAATATGTAGGTCCAAGTTTGGAAAGAATATGATAAATGCATTGTTTGTCTTCCCTCTCAATCTTACATTCTGCACATAAGAGTTTAAGAGTTTTGTACTTAGATAAATAATCTTGAATGCATGAAAAGTCACTTGGATTTAAAGAAATCAACTCATTTTCGAGTTGGTGACCTCGAATTTCATTGTGTTTACCAAACACAGATTCCAACTTGTCCCAAGCAGCATTAGGTTCATCAATTCCAGATATGTGGAATCGCAAATCAGTATAGATTGACATTCCAATCAATCCACGAGCTTCATCACATCTATTTGTCCATTTTATTTTCTTATCATCATTAGTGGGTTCTTTTTCTTTCCCTGAGGTAATTCTGAAAAGTCCCCTACTTCGTAGAACATCCTCCATACGATATTTCCATGAGAAATAGTTGGAACTATTAAGTAGAATATCACAAGGGGAGGCCATATTTATAAATTAATGGCTGTAAAAGTAGAAACCAATAGTCTGGATGTGAAGAGCTCGAAAAAATAGGTGGCTTAAAAAAAAACGGCACTGAAAAACGACTCTATATGATGAAGTTATGCTTGAACAAAGAAACTGTTGAAGATGTCCCCAATAGTGACGTGGCAGCTAGAGAATGTCCAGCAAAAAAAAAAGAATCCCCCTCTTCCGAAGATGAACCTTTTGACAATCACTTTACAAGAAAGTTACTTTAAGTGAACCACTTTTGTAAAATAAGAGATTTCACTTTTACAATGATATTACTTTTAAATAGTGCAACAAAAAAAACTTAAGTGACTCACTTGTATTTTTATTTTTTATTATTTAAGCGAGATGCACTTTTACAATAAAGTAACTTGAAAATAGAAATTGCATGCACTTTTTCTTTTAAAAGTAACTTCCTAAGACTTGAACTGAAGACCTATTAAGGAATAAAACAACTTTGAACCAAGTGAGCTAGATTAAAAGGTATGTAAAATATGGGAATGAGGAAGGTTTTTGTTTTTACTCTTCTTGCTCGGTTTGCGTGCTTGCCCTTTTTCCTGCAAAACACACCACAAATCGAAACAAAAAAAACTTTTCCACACTTGTGGAGTTAGATCTCGTTAGCTTGCCTGGAAAGTTTACGTTTTCTCTCTGTTTCTGATTTGTCGAGATCATGCAAGGTGCATGGCAAAGAGCATACGCAGCCGAGAAAAAACCCTTTCCCTTTCTATTTCTGATTTGCCAAGATCGCTCAAGGTGCACGGCAAAGAGCATACGCAGACAGGAAAGCAACAATCCGAACCCAAAAAAATCTAATAGTAAAAAAATGATGAAATATGAGATTTTTTCCTTTTAAAAAAAAATAAAAAAATGCGTCATTGTAACATTATACCTTCAGATCTGATGAAATACGCGTTTCTGGAGCAACCGGGAACCATTTTCGATCAAACAAAAACTATTTCCCAATGAAAACGACGCTCCGGACGCAATGGAACACATCCCATGGCCCAGAAATGGACAAAAATACCAGAACTATAAACCCTTTCGAGTTTCGGCAATAGCAGTTCAAGATCTAGATCATAACCGGAAGCAGCACTTCATAAAAGCTCTGATACCATGTTCGGGTACACAGGGTACTACCAAAGGACCAAACAACAAGAGCAACCACTTCACACAAACAGATCACAGATCAACACACCGATGTTTTGACATGGTTTAAACCCTCTTGAGGGAAACACTCCACGGCCCCAGCTAAATAGCTTCTACGGGACAATTTATTATGCAAAGAAAGAAAGTTACAAATGAGCTTCTCATAATCGATCAACTAAACAATGACCCTCCATGCTCTTTAAATAGAGATCATGGACCAATCGGGTGTCAAGCCACGGATCAAGGTTAGGTTTGATCTAAGAGAAGTTGAGTCGTCGGATCACTCTATGTCGGGAACATATCGTGACCATCAGATTAAGTATTTACAAATGCATACTAATGCATACTAAAGAAACACACTATCCCTAACGGATATATTACACAAGTTGATCTTAACTAACTCCTAAGTGTCTAAATATCCTAACATATTCTACCTCTCGTAGTTGACCTTTATTTTTTATGCAGAACATCTACATGCTGTTGCAGGACATATACAGATTGCTATAAAACATCTAGCCAATGTTGTTGATGATCAATAGTACATAAAAATTCATTTGCAGGCTGATCATGACCTCCATAGTATGCTAAAAAATTGTGTTGCTCTTATAAACTCTGAATCATACATATGGTAGCACTCTTTTGGTAAAAAATATACCTCAATGATCTGCTCAGGGAGAAGACGGGGTGGACAAACAGAAGCACATTTTTTGTTGAAGCATGTGGACAGTCCTGTAGTAGCATTTCAAGATCTGATGCAACAGAGAAAACATGGAGACATGCCTATGGTTAACAACAAAATGTTTGAAGTTTAATACACAAGATATTTGTAATTTGCTCAAACAGAATGCATGCAACCTTGTCCAAGTAAGCATTTCTGTAGGAACATCTTGAAGAAATTGTTGTCCAAGAGAAATATCAAGACATGGCTGGTCATATAAAAAAAAGGAAAATGCATTTTGAAGCTACAAATCAAGATTGAAGTTGACTCTCAGTCATTACAACACACTGCCATCACCAGGTATGAGGAAATCTCAGGAATCAATAAATATATCAAAGTTGACCTGTTATACGAGAAAGTTGCACCAGAATGAATAGTGTGTGTGCCTCTTGAATTTTATTTTAAATCAGCATTCCTGTCGCAGCATGCATGTCTCTGTATGAGGGAAACTATTTCCAGCTTGAAGGTATAACTTGAGATGGTTTTAACCAATGTTGCATATAGCTGAAGATTAATTATTTTGGGTGTCTTTGACCTCTCATGAATCGGCATAATAGGTCATATCTATTTTTCCCCACTTCTTCACATTTGTCATTTTTTTTCGAGGACGAAAAAAGTGCTCAGTTTGGGGGTGTTAGGAGACATTGGCTGACATAATGATGTCCTGTTTCTATCACACAAGAATCAATAGTAGGGGAATCATGAAGAATAATGCTAGCAGAGCATTATATCTATGACAGTTAAAAACAGAAAATGCAAAAACGTAGAAATTTATTTGATGATGTTTTGCTGGGGCGAATTAGTGTTTCTTTGGGCACACTTACCTTGCCATTGCATGATTTTTTGGCCTATTCATATGCTCATAGGGTTTCTCATGATATATACAAACTTAAAACAGATCAGTGGGCACTCTGAACAACATTTGCAATCAGGCTCATGATTTTTACTCTTCATTTTTATGAAAAATTGTAGAAATTGAAATAAAGATATCTCCCAAACGGTGAAGTGGGTTTTCCTGAAATTTGGAGGAGATAAGCATCATGGTAAGAAGAACAAATCCAAAAAATTTCAGCTCAATCTGATGCAGAGTTTTCAAAAAAACAAGCATAGTCACCTACAACCATTTTCTCATTTTCTCGAAAACCGTGATATGGGTTTCTCCAATTTTTGGCTGAGAGAAGCATACTGGCATTCCTTACACCCCTGCAAAGTTTGGTGAAAACCCAGTTGATATTTTTCGAGAAATCAAGCATAGTCACCTACAACCATTTTCTCATTTTCTTGAAAACTGTGATGTGGGTTTCTCCAATTTTTGGGTGGGAGATGCATAATGACATTCCTAACACCCATGCAAAGTTTGGTAAAAACCCAGTTCATATTTTTGGAAAAATGACATTTTTGTGAAAGCTGCAAATTGCCAGTCCATTGGCTACAAAATATATTTTTCTTGCATTTTTGCATTGAAAATATTAAGTTGGCATGGAGGATTGTTCATGATGAAATTTCATACCTATTGATGATCAGATATATTGGTGATGGCTTGTTGACAATGAATTTTGAGACCTGTATTAAAAATGAACATCATTCAGCTTGGTTGACACAGGGTTGCATGAGGACATGCAACATTTTCAGTTTGGGGGAGATGACGAGCCTTGGATTTAGCATATTTTTACCACCATTTCACCTTATTTATAAGTCCTTTTGCCTATCCATATTCATGCATTAATCCTTTCTTACGCTCATATACAGGTTTTTATGATCAAGTAATTTTTCCATTACATGTCTTAGTATTTCATTTGATTTTTGACTAACATTGAGGGAATTAATGTACTATGTATTTGCTTTGAATGTTGAATCAATTGTTGAAAACAACTGTGACATATTTGAGGAGTTCTGTAGCAGTGCAGAACATTTGTTGCAGCATTGCGAAAACTCTATATGCAGCATTACGGAAACTCTATCTGCAGCATTACGGAAACTCTATCTATCTGCAACATTACCGAAACTCTATATGCAGCATTACAAAAACTTTATCTGCAGCATTACGAAAACTCTACAGGTATCTGCAACATTACGGAAACTCTATCTGTAGCATTACAGAAAGTCAATAATTCAAATTTTACCTTCAACCACCAACTTTGGAGAAAGATATTCATTAAGAGTAGTGGATTTTTATAAATCCATTATTTTTATTATTTTTATATGTCTGAAATCATGATGTTAAATTAAAGTTGGTAAATGGAGGTGGATATGAGTGCATATTTGGCTTATTCACAAAGATTTGAAGATCTTTACCAAATATATGATGGACCTAAGAAGTCAAAAGTTGTTAAGAGACATTTGGAATGAGTTTTGACTATTTTATTATAGCTTCTATCCCTAAATTCGAATTTGACTTCAAAGGTATTCTAAATAGCATGTAGTTAGTAAGGATCTTGGATTAGTTTTGAGATCCAAACTTTTAGGAGTTTGTTGAGGATATTTTGGATCCTCATTTATTATTTGTTATGGAGAAATCATGTTTAAATAAGAGTTCTTTCTCCACTCTATGGGAGGACTCTTAGAGCAATAGTCCAAATGATGATGGAATAAAGCTATACTTTTATCTTGATTCAATTAGATCTTAGTTTTATAATTTCTTTTGCAATATGATTTTTGTTGATGTATATGTAACTTCGGAATGTATTTCACATATATGTATATTGTATTCCTATAGAGATGTTATTATTCCTCTATACGGAAGTGTCGTTATTTATATTGTAAGTGTCGTAACTTATACTTGATGGGTTATTAGACCACCTTGTTTGGGGTCAGCCTTGTATAAGTCATGTGGGTCAAAGGGTTATTAGACCACCCTATTGGGGGTCGGCCATGTGGGTCAAAGGGTTATTAGACCACCCTATTGGGGGTCGGCCCAGTCAGCATTATGTTATGTGGTTAAGTTCGAGCCTACATGAGTTAGGTAAAAAGGCAAGTCAAGTCAAGTATAAATAGAGTGCGGGAGGCACTCTATTTACTCACTCACTTCTCACACATGCACTCAAAGAGGAGTGGCGCACTTATGGAGGAGGAGGATCTGCTGCTAGGATGTGTCTATCTCTTATGGTTGGTTGTATCATTGCTCTATCTATCTCTGAGGAAGTTATTGGGGTTTTTCACCTTTATGGTTTTCCCCAAGTAAATCTTTGTGTCTCTTGTGTGCTTGCATTATTGTCTCCATGATTGATATGCTGTAGATATGCTGTACATGTTGTTCTCTCAGTTAAGATCCTAGATCAGATTGAAGTAAATTCTGAAAATTTAACATGGTATCAGAGCTAGCCTGAAAGAAGGCATGATATGGCATGTATGACACTTGTTGCACTTACGATGCTAGGGCTTGATATAACAAAAACCAGTCATCGTAGGACTTTAGCTATAAATCCGTTTTGGCAAAGTTTTTGGATCTGAAATTGTTACAGGCCGAAGCTAAGATCTCCAGGTACCTTGTGTCCAAAGGAAAACCTCTAATTCGTTGTACTTTGTGATTTATGATCTGTGCAATATAGGGTTTCTGCCTCTTCCAGATCTGAGTCAAAATCAGGTGACCTTGGGAAAAAGGTCATAACTTGGGCTAGGAAGCTCCAAATGAAATTTCATAAAAAGTGACAGGTAGTACACAGTTTGTACTATCTCAAAAACCGTTTTCAGAGGCCGAAGTTGAACCAGTGACACGTGGCACGCCGTACAAGTTCGCTCTACTGTTTTATCCCATAAACAGGTCACGTTGCGACACTTGGAATAACTCTCTCTCAGAAAATCCAATTGAGGTCAGACCTATCAGGATGGAAAGATAACAGGCCAAGCTATCTCAAAAAACGTTTTCAGAGGCCGAAATTCAAACAGTGACATGTGGCACGCCGTACAAGTTCGCTCTTCTGTTTTATCCCAAAACAGGTCACGTTGCGACATTTGGCATAACTCTCTCTCAGAGAATCCAATTGAGGTCAGACCTGTCAGGATGGAAAGGTAACAGGTCAAGCTATCTCAGGAAACTTTTTTCAGACCCTGTGGATCAAAAATTTCAGAGTTACACCAGAAACAATCAGGTACATATTTCTGTCAAAACAGAATTATTTTTTGGTACCTTCATTCATGGCTTCCGGAATTTAGGGCTTTGAAGAAAGTTGGAATTTTTGTAATCGGAGACCACGGCTGAATGCTACTCATCAAAATAAAAATTTAGAGACCAAAATCAGAATTTTTGGTTGGGCAGAAGGCCGGGTTTGATCAGACCCTAGTTCGGGACTTTGATCAGGAAAGTGGAAAATTAGGGCTTCTGTAAAAATGAGAATTTTTGAAATCTGAGACCACGGCTGGAAGCTCCTCAGAAAAATAGAAGCTTAGAGCTTTGGATCAAACCTTTTGATTGGGAAAAAGAGTGGGATTCATCAAACCCCAGTTCAGGGTCACGTCCAGTGAATCCGGAAGTTTCAAAGGCAAAATTGAGGAGTGAAACTTTGCAGTTTTCAAATTATGAATATACCAATTTGATCAGCTCATCAAGGCGCATATTTCTATCCTTTCGGAAGTTTGAAATTCAAAGTTTGAATTTTTGGGGTTTCTCTGACAAATCCATATCCAGCTCCAGGTCCAGTTCTTGCACATCAAGTGGATTGGGTTAATCCTAGAAGAAGATGGATTGGTCACCTACATAGGTGAAGAAGTTCCTGTTTCAGAGGGAGATGAGGCTAAGGCCTTACATAAGAAGATTACAAGCGATCTCGACAGGTATGACTCATCGAGGTATGTTTTGATATTTGTCCATGATTAAGTTTATGGTATGTTTGTCTTCATGTTATTACAGTTAAGTACAATTTTGTTTTTAGATTTGTCGTATCACCTTAACAAAATTATGAATGCATGATAGAAGATATTCATTATTTAGGGTGTTGACACTTATGATTGTACTAATGCATTATGGTGTTGTATGAGGTTTATGTTGCCTACTAACATGAAAGGTACACCAAGAAAGACAAATCATGCTCCAGTTCAAGAACATATGATCATGGTGACATGAGGATAAAGACTCATCCATTGTCATGGATATCATAGAAGATCCATTTACGAGGTATGTATAACTTGGTTTTATAATGGCTAACCATTGAGACATGCAGGTTACTAGCACAAGTCATTGAAGAGAACCAAAAGACATTATACGGGTATGTTAGACATAACTAGCTAGCATGATAATCCAGGTATGTTTTTCCTATATCAAGATAGAATCCTACCTTGTGTTAGGATCTTATACTATTGTGTTGTTGATAATGATTATTCACGAAGAGTCATAGGTTTGAATAATCATGGTTGTATGCATATTATGTTTCTTACCATAATTGATGATATGACTAACCAGAAGAATCATGAAGGTATAGCTTTGAATAATCACAGGTTTTATGCATATTATATCTCTTATCTTGATTGATGATTCAACTAACCTGAAGAGTCATAGGTTTGAGTAATTACAGGTTTAGACATGTTATGTTTCTTATGATTTGACTAACCATAAGAATCCCACATAAACCTTGAAAGCTAATTATTTCTGTTTGAAATGATCATGACTATACATGCTTTAGATTATTGTGTTTTTGATAATATTAAGATTATTCTAATGAATTTTTGATTATGTATGAGACCTCGGGGATAACACAATGATGATACTAACAAGCATGCATAGGGATCAACAATGAGTATAAGTTCAAAGACAGGTGATCCAGGAAGCAAAGATCAAGAGGGAGCACACTCCAGTTGTTCCTGCAATAAAGCAAAGGAGCACACTTCAATAGTTTCTGCAAGGATGCAAATATTCAGAGGGAGTTGACCATCTTTCTACATTCCACAACAGAAAGGTGTAGAAGAAGCTACTTTAGATTAGGACTCCAACAGCTCCTGCAAGGAAGCAAAGACTCAGAGGGAGTTCACCCAACGAACAAAGAAAGATAAGTATTTTAATCGTCATTTCTTGCATATTTGTTTGTTTAAATAATACTGTTCAATAATGTATACACTGATGTTCCTAGAATTAGGTTGTGTATTATGCATATTAGAATAGTTGCATTGATGAACAGTATACTACTAATATACATGGGTAAGTGGCCTATGGCACTGTACAACATTCCATTGCTACTTATCTAGAATGAAACCTCTTTGCTGACATGTTGGGAGTTGTGTACACTCTTAACAATGTTCTGGTAGAGATAGGAAGGCATCTAGAAAGTTACGGGATATGGATAAATGTTGTATTGAAGCATTGGCTAAGATAATTGCATGATTGTATGACATATTTCTTTATGTGTAAGAATTTGTTCTGAAAACTATGAGATGTTTTCTAATCATGCAATTTAACTTTTTGTGTAGGAAAGATCGTATGCCATCTCCTACAAAAGAAGAACTACAACATTTGTTCAGCAATAAAGATATCTATTGAAGATATTGAAGTTCCCAGGATCTGGGATGAAGAAATGGAATGCCATGATCCGTCGATCATGAAGAATGATGTTTGGGATGTAATCCCAAGACCTGAAGGGAAGTTTGTTATGACTTCCATATGGAACTATTAGATCAAGCATGTTGCAGATGGCAGCATAGAGAAATATAAAAGTGACGAAATGGATTCAAGACAGCTTTCTTGAATGGTGTAGTTGAAGAAGAAGTGTATGTGGAGCAGCCACTTGGTTCTGAGACACATGATAGGAAATCATATATGTGCAGAACTTGGTATGGTGAAGATAGATTGATTACCGACATGCAACGGAAGCTTACTGCCGAGTTCAAGATGAAGAACTTGGGGATGATGCACTATTTGTTTTTGGCATGGAGGTGTGGCGGAATGATGGAAACTTACATGAACAAGGGAAGTATGCAGTAGAGATCCTGAAGAAGTTCGGGATGATGGACTGCAAGGCTATGGCCACACCTATGGCATCGAATCTGAAGCTTCTATGTGATGCTTCATCTGAGCCGGTTGATATCACTATGTATCGTCAGATGATTGGGTCCTTGATGTACCTAACGAACACGAGACCAGACATTTGCTTTGCTGTGAACACATTGAGCCAGTCCCTGACGGATCCGAGGAGTGTTCACCTGGTTGCTGTAAAGCATGTTCTGAGGTACCTGAAGGGTACAATGGATTATGGGCTCAAGTATGAAGCGAATCAAAAGTTTAACCTACAGGGTTATGTTGATTCAGATTGGGCTGGCAGTGCTACAGATAGGAAGAGCACATCTGGGTGCTATTTTAATATGGGATCATGTGTGATCTCTTGGTTTAGAAGGAAGCAGTCCTGTGTAGCACTGAGTACAGCTGAGGCAGAGTATGTTGCAGCCTGTTCAGCTAGTTGTGAGGCAGTATGGCTACGGAAGCTACTGTCTGAGTTATTTGATCTTCCGTTGAAAGCTACTGGTATCTTCTGTGATAACCAGAGTTGTGTGAAGCTGTCCGAGAACCCAGTGTTTCATGACAGGTCGAAACACATAGAGATCAAATATCACTATATCAGGGATATGGTGCAGAGAGGAGCTGTGAAGCTTCTGTATGTTGCGACGGACGAGCAGATTGCAGATGTGCTGACAAAGCCACTAGCCAGAGTGAAGTTCGAGTACTTCAGAGGGAGGCTTGGCGTTCTTCAGATCGAGGACACTTCGAGGAAGAAGTGATGGAAACAGTTGCTGAAGTCATTCCAAGCATGTTGGAAGGAGGATCCTTCACATGGCTATGGATGTAAGCGCTGGATGATGAGCATCAGGATGATGTTCTGGTTTCTGCTTGGATATGATCAGTTGGATCATTTTATGTATGTATGTACGCATCATGTGGATGCTGGATATGATCAGTTGGATCATTTTATGTATGTATGTACGCATCATGTGGATGTTGGATATGATCAGTTGGATCATTTTATGTATGTACGCATCATGTGGATGCTGGATATGATCATTTGGATCATTTTATGTATGTATGTATGCATCATGTTGGATGCTTGGACCATGTATCTGTATATGTATCAGGTGGATACATTGTATGATCAGGTGGATCATGTATGGTGATATGTATCATGCATTTGTATTTGTATCAGGTGGATACATTGATGATCAGGAGGATCATGTATGATGATATGTATCAGGTAGATACTTGGTATGCATCAGGTAGATGCATTGATGATCAGGAGGATCATGTATGATGATATGTATCATGTATTTGTATCAGGTGGATACATTGATGATCAGGAGGATCATGTATGATACTTGGTATGCATCAGGTAGATGCATTGATGATCAGGTGGATCATGCAGCAGGAGGTTGCAGTGATGATCAGGATGATCATGGATACATCAGGATGATGTATGGTGAGTATCAGGTTGATACTCTATGGCGGTGGATCAGGTTGTGCAGATGAGCATGTAATTCGTTGCCCTGGGAGATTTGCAGATGGTCTTTCGAGGTTTTGCCTATGGCATGTAATTCGATGCCCTGGGACATCTGGAAAATGCTCTTTCGAGGTTTTGCTCTGGGAGGACATGTAATTCGTTGCCCTGGGAGATCTGCAGATAGTCTTTCGAGGTTTTGCCTATGGCATATAATAGCGCCCTGGGATATCTGGCAGATGCTCTTGCGAGGTTTTGTCCTATGGCATGTAATTCGTTTCCCTGGGAGATCCGATAGGTTGGGCTGTGTGCCCGTAATCAGTCCTGGGATGCTCTTGCGAGGTTTTTCCATGACCACATGTAATTCGTTGCCCTGAGAGATCCTATAGGTAGAGCTGTGTGCTCGTAACAACCTGGGATGCTCTTGCGAGGTTTTGTGGTGAGGTCACATGTAATTCGTTGCCCTGGGAGATCCTATAGGTAGAGTTGTGTGCTCGTAACAGCCTGGGATGCTCTTTCGAGGTTTTGTGACGCACGTAATAAGTCCTGAGGATTCCACAGTATGGCCAGTGATGATGAAGACCTGCAGGTGGTGGGCCTACATCCAGTATGAAAAAGGACTGGCTTTGTAGAAATTCCTATGACGAGTAGATTCAGAGATTGATTGAGATAGCAGCAGCAGTGACGATGATGATGACTCGATGACGATTATCCAGTGATGATGATCCAGAGAAGATGACTTGTGCTAGAAGAACTGTGCTGAGAAATACCTTCCTAGTTAAGAGGGAGTGTTGATGTATATGTAACTTCGGAATGTATTTCACATATATGTATATTGTATTCCTATAGAGATGTTATTATTCCTCTATACGGAAGTGTCGTTATTTATATTGTAAGTGTCGTAGCTTATACTTGATGGGTTATTAGACCACCTTGTTTGGGGTCGGCCTTGTATAAGTCATGTGGGTCAAAGGGTTATTAGACCACCCTATTGGGGGTCGGCCATGTGGGTCAAAGGGTTATTAGACCACCCTATTGGGGGTCGGCCCAGTCAGCATTATGTTATGTGGTTAAGTTCGAGCCTGCATGAGTTAGGTAAAAAGGCAAGTCAAGTCAAGTATAAATAGAGTGCGGGATGCACTCTATTTACTCACTCACTTCTCACACATGCACTCAAGGAGGAGTGGCGCACTTATGGAGGAGGAGGATCTGCTGCTAGGATGTGTCTATCTCTTATGGTTGGTTGTATCATTGCTCTATCTATCTCTGAGGAAGTTATTGGGGTTTTTCACCTTTATGGTTTTCCCCAAGTAAATCTTTGTGTCTCTTGTGTGCTTGCATTATTGTCTCCATGATTGATATGCTGTAGATATGCTGTACATGTTGTTCTCTCAGTTAAGATCCTAGATCAGATTGAAGTAAATTCTGAAAATTTAACAATTTTATTTATTTTATGTTGATGTAGTTGTACTTCATTGCTTAGTTGTGATTTCTTATGAAGTGTGAATTTTATTTCTGCAATTTGATTTCAATGCATAGATAGGGATTTAAATGTTTATTTTACAGTCATTGAGCTTAATGCAATAATGTTATTTACTCCATTGAATCATAAACAATAACTTGTATTTGGCAAGGATAGCTTTTAGATTTTATTTGTGCAATTTACCTTTCTGTCAAAGTGTGTTGTAAACTTAGATTTAGAATTTACTTCCTTGCACGTTGTATTACAATTTGCTTTTCCTGCAAAGTGTGATGTAGTTCTAGGATTTAATTTTCTACAGAGTGTGAATGTAGTTTTAGAATTTACTTTCAAGTATGAATTTAATTTTAGCATTTACTTTCATGTCGTGTGATTTACTTTCATTGCAATTTAGTTTCAATAGTTGTTTAGATGGCTAGTTTCTTGCTAAGACAATGTAACTGCTCATACCATTGTTTGTAAGTAAGGTTATTGAACTACAACTTCAAGTAGATAAACCAATGTAAGAGGAGATTGTGGTTTGCACATACAGTGCACGGCAACTCGCAAGTTCTCAACGAACCCTAGGTTGATAATTAATGTACACTTCTTAGTTGTTTTCTAGGTAATTAGAATGCAATTAAAAAGCTCGTCATTTTTGCACCATTGCCGGTGTGGAGGAGAGCAAAAGACTGGAATTACAGAGCATTACAATTTAGTGATCGCTACAGACATAAGCAAAGAGCAGTTGGAAGTCCTTTTATCCCTAGTTCACAAGGAAATATAATAAGGCATGAGGACATGCCTTATCTTCAGTTTGGGGAGGATAGGGTCATTGCCATTGTTTACAACAATTACATCAGTCTTGGTAATTCTCTTCACCTCATATATCAAGAGTTTACAAGATTTACATGACTTTCAAAGTTGAAGCAACACTGTTTCTTTTGAAATGAAAATGAATCTCCATGCATAAAAGCTATCATATAGTTGAATGAGTATTCTCATGACAGAGGAAACACTTTGTTGAAATCAGTTGGGTCTATGTAGAATGCACATAGAAAAACAAATCTTTTAAGAATTCATAATGATGCTACCAACCCATTTAGAAAAAAATGGGGGAGGACTCTTATAGCAATAGTCCAATTGATGATGGAATAAAGTTATACTCTCATTTTGATTCAATTAGATCTTAGTTTTATTATTTACTTTTTGTAGCATGATTTTATTTATTTTATGTTGACGTAGTTATAATTTGTTGCTTTGTTTCAATTAGATAATTTTGCATTTCTCATTTGTAGTTTCTTTCTGCAATTTGATTCCAATGCATAGATAGAGATTTAAATGTTTATTTTACAATCATTGATCTTAATGCAATACTGTTATTTACTCCATTGGATCATAAACTGTAACTTGTATTTAGCAATGATAGCATTTAGATTTTATTTCTGCAATTTACTTTTCTGTCAAGTGTGTTGTGAACTTAGATTTATAATTTACTCTCTTGCACAGTGTGAACGTAGTATTAGAATTTACTTTTCCCGCAAAGTGTGACATAGTTCTAGAATTTACTTTTCTGCAAAGTGTGAATGTAATTTTAGAATTTACTTTCAAGTGTGAATTTAATTTTAGCATTTACTTTTAATGTCGTGTGATTTACTTTCCGTGCAACTTAGTTTGGTAGTTGTTTAGTTGGTAGTTTCTTGCCAAGACTATGTAACTGTTCATACCGTTGTTTGCAAGTAAGGTTATTGAACTACAACTTCAAGTAGATAAACCAATGTAAGAGGAGATTGTGGTTTGCACATACAGTGCATGGTAACTCGAAAGCTCTCAACGAACCTTGGGTTGACAATTAATGTATACTTCTATTTGTTTTCTAAGTAATTAGAATGCAATTAAAAATCCCATCAGCACGTACCTAACCGGGCATTGTTCGCTGCTCTTTCCTATTTGTGACGTGCGCATAAGCCAACACCTGTCCGGTGGTATCCATCCCATCGCATACTCATATTCCCTTTCTTCCGCGCAAATTGGCCATGCGACGGTTCTTTAGAACCGTAGATCTTTCTCCCGCCCTTGATCAATGGCGCCGATCTGTGTGACATTTACTCTTTCATAAATTTTCCCAAGGGCTATAGCTTTTTAGGGTATTTCTCCGTTTATCTCAAGTCATTCTTTTCCCTATTAATACCTAGCCCTTTGACATTAGCCCTTCATTACATCGGGCCCTTTCTAGACCATCTTGTCTCCTGCCTTAGCACCTGGCCATTGCCGATGGAGATCACTTCAAGATTTTTTCTCAGGTAGCCATCTGACCTTCCATCTTTCATATACATGTCTTTATGCTGTAAAAGAGTAAAAATATATAGGTGCTAACAACTGGCTCCAACCGGGGATGCTATCCTCCCAGTGACGTAGCAAAGAACTCTGTAGACTAAGTTCCTGATCCATTGGGTAGGTTCTGCAAACACTAGATTGAAGAATTTCTCTAGAAAGCGAGACTGCACCTGTTTTCTTAGCCAGGATGAAAATTAAAACATGAAACATGGCTTCTCCTTCCAGACCTTAGGGCCTTCACTTCAGGCTTCAAGTCCTTCTGGTTTTTGTTGTTAAAAACCCTAAAACAAACGTGAAGAACTGAAAAATATATATATATATATATACATATATACAGGCTATGGTACATGGGCTACCTACTTTCTCTTAGGACAGGTAGTGGTTCAAAAACCTTCCACTGACTGGAATCCCCGACTGGGTGGACCCATCTTGGTGTTCCAGGATAAAAAAAATTTCTCCTCAGTTTGCTGCAATAATATAGGGTCCCATCCACATGTGGTTGAATTTCCCATGTTTATCTTCTATCGGAGCGTCCCACTTCAGGACCAGGTCATTTACCTGAAATTGATCTTCTTTTGTTTTTTTGTCAAAGGCATTCTTTATCTTTTCTTGATGCCCCTGTACTTTGTCGTAGGCGCTACTTCTTAACTCATTCAGTTCGACTATCTGGTTTACCCTTCTCTGCATGTGGTTTGGTTCTTCTTCTATCCCTTGCAGCAACCTGATAACCGGCAATCCCAGAGAAACTGGTAAAACCACCTCGACTCCATATACCAGCTCGAAAGGGTACATCCCAATGGCCCTCTTTGTACTTATTCTATCGGCCCATGGGGCATATTTCAGCTTCGTGTGCCAAGCTCTCTTATTATCCTCCAACACGTTCTTTATGATTCTTACTAGACTTTTGTTGGATGATTATGCTATTCCATTTCCATGAGGGTAGTATGCCATTGAATGATTCAGACTGATATGGTATTTATGGAAAAAATTTATCATTTTATTAGAACAAAACACTGGTGCCTTATCTGTTACTATTCTTTTGGGACACCCGAATCTTGACAGGATGTTGTCTTCTAGGAAATCCATGATAACACCTTCGGTTCCTCTCCTAGTTGGTATGGCCTCTATCCACTTAGTGAAATAGTCAGTGGCTGTCAATATCCATCTGTGCTGCCTTGAGGAGTGAGGGTTAATTTCTCCAATGAAATCTAAACCCCACTGCTGGAAGGGTGCTTCTACTATGATAGGGTGAAGGGGTAGTGAAATGACCTTTCTTTTTCCTTCAAAAATATGGCATTGGTGACAAACAACCGTTTCTTTGTATACATCTAAAAACATTGTAGGCCAGTAGAAACCAGCTCTCAGGATTTTGTTGACTGTCACCTTCCATGAATGGTGGCAGCCACAGTCACCCTTGTGAAATTCCTCCTTTGTGTGTTTAGATTCTTTCTCAAGTAAGCAATTCAGCAGCACACCTCCAGGGTCCTTCCAATATAGGAATTGATTCATAATACAGTATTTTGCGGCTTTTAGTTTTACATCTCTAGCCCTACTTTTGCTCAATCCTGGAGGAGCTTGCAAGTTTTGTAATACATACACAATGTCAACATAGCAAGAGGATGCAGAGAATTATGGTCTCACTTGCACTTCCATATCCAGTTTGTTTGAATACCCTTGTAAGAAGTTCAGTTGCAGAGAATCACAGTTGGCCTTAGTCATTAACTTTGCTAACCCTTGCCCCTTTATCAGTTTGGTGGGTTTTATGTCCAGATCATACTCCAAAAATATAGCAATCCATTTATCTCTTCTTCCTTCTGGGTCTGCTTGGGTAAGAATACCCTTCACAGCATTGTTTGGGACATGAGCAATGATGTGTGAATGTAGGATATAAACCCTGAAATCTTTCAGTGACTTAATTAGGGTGTAGGCCTGTTTTTCCATGATATCATATTTTAATTCTACATCTCTTAGTACTTTGCTGAAAAAGGCAATTGGTTGTTCAACGTCTTGGGCATTTTTCTGTAATAGTACCCCTGCCATGGTGTGCTCAGAAGCATAGGAAAAAATCAAAAAATCTTTAGAAAAATATGGACTGGCTAATACCGAGGCTTCGGTGATAGCGTTCTTAATTCCCTTAAATGAATCTCCTGCTTCTACAATCCACTTAACCTGATTTTCCTTCCTCAACATATTTGTGATACTCATCATGATTTCAGCAAAACGGGGAATGAATCTTCTCAGAAAGCCCACTTGCCCAATGAAAGACTGCACTTCTTTTTTGTTCCTTGGCTCTCCAACTTTTTGGATAGCACTAACCCTTTCAGGATCAATCTTGATACCTCCCTTGGAAATGATATGACCCAAGAGTTTAGCTTCTTCTAATGCAAAGTGTGATTTCTGAGGATTAAGCGAGATACCGTATTTTATACATTTCTTAAACACTTGTTCCAAATGCTTTAGGTGTTTTTCATCAGATTTTGAGTACACCGTAATGTCGTCTCTGTATACAACCATGAACTTATCTTTTTCTTTAGCGAATGCTATGTCCATTTCCCGTTGGAAAGTAGCTCCTGCATTCACTAGCCCAAAGGGCATCTTAGCATACATGAAAGTACCCCAAGGGGTGGTGAAAGCGGTCTTCTCTTGATCTTCTGGACAGAGCTTGATTTTATTGTACACGGAGAAACCATCCATAGTAGAGATCCTTTCTGCCCCTACTACCTTTTGTAAGATATGCTCCATTTTGGGTAGGGGTAATTATCTTTTAATGAAGCTCTGTTTAGGTTCCTGAAATCTATACAGATTCTAATTTCGCCATTCTTCTTCCTTATGGGAACCAGGTTTGCTATCCATTGAGAGAATCTCAAGGTGACAATGATTTTTGCATTAAATAATCTTCTAATCTCTTTTTCTATCACAGGCACCAGCTTAGGGGTTATCCTCTTTAACTTTTGCTTGAAGGGATTCTCTCCTGGTCTGATTGGAATAGAATGTTGTATTATTGAGGTACCATATTCCTTCAGTTCTTCATAACTCCATGCAAATGCAATGGCATATTTCTTCATCAACTCTACATACTGCTCCTTCTTTTCAGCAGTCAATCTCTTAGATAAGTTTATCATCGGAGGCTTTTCTTTAGTGCCCAATTTTTTGTCCTCTACCGCTTCTTTGGATGGTTCAAATTTCGGGTTTTTTGCCACATCATTCTGGTCAAACAACCTTTCCAAGGGTATCAACCCTTTGGGGATATTATTGGTTTTCAATTAAATGATATCTTTCCCATCCAGCATGTTTTTCCATTGTTCACTTTCTCTATCTTCTCCCTCTGATGGATCTTGGTCTATCAATCCTTCTATGTTCTCATTTTCAGCATTAATCTGAACATTAGCAAACTCGTCAGACAATTCCAAAAATATTTTCATTTGTAAATCATCTTCAAATACTTGCCAGTATTTAGCATTGTCTGGGATAGATGGCCTATTCACCACTTCTACCTCGTATTTTTCTTGAGAGAAAATAGGAGTTTTAAAACCACCGGCAGTGGTGGCCAATGAATCTGCCACCCGATTTTCAAATCTCGGGATCACCCAGATCTTATTTTCGGTAAAAAAGTTCCCAAACATATCCCAAAATTCATTCCTGTAGGCCCTCATCTTGGGGTGTTTTTCCTGATAGCTGTCATTTACCTGATTGACCAGCAATTCTGAATCTCCAAAAATGTGTATCCTTTTTTCCCCCAAGTATTTCAAAGATCTTAGCCCCAAGAGTAAAGCTTCATACTCAGCCACATTATTAGTACACTCAAAAGTTAGCTTGTATGACAAAGCTCTGGACTGTTGATCAGGAGGTATAATCCAGACTCCGGCACCAGCACCATTCTTGCTTAGTGATCCATCAAAGTACTTTTTTCACAGTCCTTCTTCATTTTTCTGCCTCTCTGATGCCTCATGCCTTGCTGCAAATTCCTTGTCTTCCTCGACTTCGTGGAAAAATGGGGGCACAGGATTAGTATGTGGACCATCATTGAAAAGGATAGAGGAACCTATGTCTGTATCTACAACAAATATAGGGTGATTTTCAGGTTTGTCGTCACTACTGACCACATAATCCATTCTTTTCTCTCTATATAACTTCCTATTGCTTCCAAAAAGTGGTATAATGGCATAAGATAAGTCCATCTGCATGGTTGGTTTCAACTTTTTCACCCAAGATCTTGATAACAACATCCTGAACTTATCAGAAAAATCAGCCACTACTATGTCCATCATGACGCTCTTCGCTGGGATCTAGGAAAGGGTTACTACCACATCTTTAATGAGACCCAAACATGGTACCTTTCTGGAATCAAAATAATATAGGTCTTTGTAGGGTCTGGTGACTTCTAACTCCAACTGGTCCACCACTGACTTTGGCATCAAGTTGTGTGAAGCCCCAGAATCTATTAGGGCGTTGTGTAATAACTTAGCATGGATATTCAAACTCAAATAAAAGGGAGGGACTTCTTCATCATCTAGCTCTTCCAACTTGGAACCAAAGATTATAGTGGGGGCATCATCTATCACCTCCAACATGTCTTGTGTGCTTTCTTCCTGCCCCTTTACCAGGCTATTTATCTCTTCCCTATATTCATTGTTGCTCAACAACTCATTTAAAGGGATAGAGATCTTTACCTTAGACAGTTTAGCTTTCAGGCTGAATGTTGAAGTTGGCTTCCCTACTTCAGTGACTTCTGGCTTCCTACCTTCTTTAGAATGCTGTCCCTTATCTTCCGAGGTTTTCTGTGTAGCAACCTCTGGCTGTTTTTCTTTTAATTTCTCCATATTTTGCTGAGTCTTTGAAGACTGAACATGGCTGGCCTTCCCTTCACTAATCGGTATCTCCCTGCTCCTCAACTTCATCTTCCTTTGAATATCATCCACAGCATTCATGTAACCCATTTGGTACTGCTCAGAATCAAATTCAACCACTTTACTAGCATTCCCCATGTTGAAAAAGTCATGCTCCCTTTGGGTTAAGTGTATTTCATGGTCCAGAGTGTCAAAGAGATGGATTTGGTCTCCAACAAGCTCTTCAAATCCTTCCCCATCCACCAAATTATCAGGGAAAGGAGGCCTCATCTGGTGGTCTTCCTAATTTCTTGGATTTCTTAGAGGGGGTGGCCTTCTAAAGTTAGGATTTCTTATCTGATTTTCAGGTTGTTCTATAGGAGGAGGCTTATTTTCCAGGGCTAACCTATCCATCAGTTTTTCCATGGTTTTCATCATAATATCAAACTTGGCATCATTAGAAGAGGAGGAGGCAGGGGTTTTGTTTTCTTGCTTCTTTTTATCTGCTTCCTTTTTCCCCTTCATTTTCCCCGAAGCCATCATGTTGGCTTCCACCTCTACTGCATCTTTCAACATAGCAGTCAGGGTGGCAGATTTCCTCTCCCTTAACGTGCATGAGAAGTCTCCATCAAAAGCATTTGCATAGTGTAGTTTTGCAGCGCCCACTGAGGGTCTTAGGTCATCCGGAATAGAATTATAGGCTTTCATAAACCTGGCAGAAAACTCATGAACTGATTCAAAACGTCATTTCTTTAGGTGGTTATACTGGAACAAAACTAGGGTGGGACTCCATATTGTTTTCCATCTCTCTAAGAACAGGGTCTTAAAGGATGCAAAATCATTTATAGAAGCATTCGGCAACTATCTTAACCATTTCTTGGGTTATCCAAATAGACTTTGAGCAAACAACGTCATCTTAGCATCATCATGGTCTACTTCCTCCAAATCAATGAAATCTTCAAATCTGTCTACTTGCTGCTTGGAAGAAAAACCCCCTTCTCGATCATAAGAGACAATTCTCTGGGCATAGTTCTGAGGGAGGTCATGCAAAGCAACTTGGAGGGCCAATGGTGTGAATCTAGCAGCCATGGGTCTAAGTGGATTCTAAGCTTGGGGATGAATATTCAAGGCAGAATTACCTGTAGGAATTGTGGTATTGAGTTGAGGGATCTAAGAACCAACTATAGCTCTTTCTGCTTTGATAATATTTTGTAACTGAAGCCATACAGGATCTAACATATAGGATTCAGGGGCATTCAAACCTTCTTCACCAAGACTTAAATAAGATTCAGATCTAGATCTTACCAAAGGTTTCCCAATATATATCTCTATATCTAATTCTTGAAAAATAGGTAGCTCTTCTTTAGATCCAATTCCTTTTAGATTGGAAGTGTTAGCTTTGTCCTTTCCGGTCTTATGTCTAAGTATTATTTCTTGATTTTCCACACTTAACAAAATTTTGGAAACAGGATTACCTCTCGTATGGCTCCTTCTTGAGGCCAGGATGCCTATCTCGAGATCTCTTCAAAAATGAACTTGGAACATAAATCTTCCCTAGTGGAGTCTTTCTTGAATGTAGATCTTTACAAGTGGAGTCGCCAGGGAAAAATTGCACAACCCTCTAGAAATTTGGAAATCTCTGTTCGCCCGCATGGATCTCTCTTTTCGTCAAATTTTTAGAATTCTTTGTCATTCTTCCAGGGATAATAAATAAATTACATCCCTGGCAACGATGCCAATTTGTTAACACCCAAAATGACCCCATAGGTTGTGGGAGAGGGCAAACTGGGGTAACCACTAACCAATCTTTAGACTCAAGCTACTGACCCAGCTTTGTCTGAGAGGGCTCTCTCTACAGCTCTATGAAAGACTGGAATAATCAAAGTTGTCAACAATGAAAACATGCACCGGCATTCATTATTCTAGATATTCAATTACAAAAATACAAAAGATCATATTTCTATTGGAAAACAAAATGGTTTAAATGTAGCTTGGCTGAAACATATGAATCTTTATTTGGGCAATGGAGTCACATTCAAACAAACTCTGAAAATTCACTTACAAATGCTTCACAAATGCATTAACACAGGGGCGAGGTAGTAAATAGCTCGTAGTCAAAGTGATTTTAATTGGTGGAACAAAAGAGAAAGAAACAATCCATTGACATAAGGCATACAATGACGAATCCTATATCAACTTTAGCAAAAAGGTAATGGTGAAATACTTGGAAAAAGATAACTAGAGCATAATTTCTATGAATTCTACTTAGCTATCACACTGTACCAAGTATGAAATAATGTTACAGACTGGAATAAACAATGAGAGATACACAATTCACATGGAAAAAAGAAGGAATGGACTACAAGACCAGTTACACAAGAATCCCTGAGAAAACATCGACTTAGCTCTGCAAACTTTATTCAAAATAGTTCAAAATCTTCTTAAAGAACAATACACCAAATTTCTCATAAGAGTGTTCAACAATAATTTTCAACCCTTTATCATTCTATTACATCGCATATATGTATGCCAGGAGTCCTCTTGCTCGACTAATCTAAACCAAAAACAATTATATCGGAGTGAAACCTCATTCAGGTTGTTTTGCCACTATCACAATAAAATAGAAAATAGGTAGAAACTGGCCTAACTGCTTTCTTACAATCCACCGGTATTCTTACTAAGTAACATTTACTTCAAGTATAAAAAAGTAAAGATAGTAAAATAATAGTTCCAACTGGCTATTTATATAGCCGCCTCAAAGAATATTACAAATTATCAAAAATAAGAAAGTCTTGTGAGAAGTCTATGATTCCAAGCAAACACCAACAACTATAAAAAGACAAGTATCATTGTGGAAGATGGAGAAAATATAGCGATCTGCTGTACTTTTCTACATTATCCCATTGGTCTGCAAGTGGAAGGACATAGTCCACCATTTCCTTTAGCATCACTCGTATCTCGATATGCTCAGCGTAAGAAAATGGGGGAATCCTTTTTCTAATGGCGATCAACCTGTTTAAGATTTCAAAGTCCTCTTCAAGCAACTCCATCAGGGATTTGCCTATAATAAGCTAGTTCAGATGTTTGAACTTTGTATGATCCATTCTTATTGTCCACAGTAGGTTTTTGTAAGCCTTAGGAGAGATTAGCTCCTGGTCATCTTTCCAGAATGAAGGTAACCGCATTTCGACCAGCTTATCAAACAATCCTTTGAACTTTGCCACTTGTCCCTTCATTTCTTCGGATTTGGCTTCCACACTCTCGATCTGTGCATATTTCCCTAGGACCCTTCGTGCTTCTGCAAGCATTGTGATCCGATTCCCAATATTCAGCTTAATCCTTTCTTCTTCGGATAGATCATTCAGGAAAGTGATGGCTCTTAGTGCCGTTTCTTTAGGCCTTTGGATTAAATTCTTCTTTGCAACTTCACAACCTTGTAGAACATCACTAATGGTCTTTTCTTTAGTCCTTATAAACCTAAGGTAGGGTCTAAATTTCTTATCTTCCGTAATGATCCTGTCCCATACCAAGTGTTTACATCCTTGCAAAGCTGCCTACCCGGTAACCTGATGAGTGAGTTTTTTATTCATCTCAATCAATTCCTTATGCTTCTTTTGGAGGACCTTCAGATCTTCTTCCTTTTTACTACTCTCTTCTTCCAACCTGTGAGATTTTTCTTTCAGCTCCTTGATTTCCACGTCTTTTAGGCTAATGTGAGACATAGACTGCACCAGACTGTCGGTACTACTGCTTTCCCCTTTTTGGTTCGAATTGGTAGGCCGTATGCCCAAATTGGACAAGTTAGTTTTCAGCTCCTCAAGCTGCCTTTCTAAGCTTATTTTCTCCTTTTTCCAGCTATCTTCCTTTTATGCAAACTTCAACAATTATGCTTTGCAATCACTTATCTCCTTAGACAAGTCTTCTTTTTTCTTTTCGAAATCTGTCTCTTTGGGAACTTCGATCAGTTGGATAGTTGGAACTTTTTCCTTTTTCTGTAGCTTTTGAATCATCTTGTCTTTCTCCACTAACATCTTGCTCATGTTTTTTCCCCCGCCATCACTTATGACCAGGTCAGATTGTACCTTTTTGACTTGGTGTTGAAGTGCTTGGTTTTCACTTTTCTCTAGCTTCAATTGGTTTTCTAGTTTTTTCACAATAACCAACAAGTTATCACTCTTCAAGGCAGCTTTCACAAAATCATCATACACAAGGTCAGTAACCTGTTTGTGAAATTGGATTTTGTTTAGTACTGGTATCTTTTGCCAATTGATCCTTGCTTCGGTCACTCCATCCTCCATTAATACTACTAAGTTTAAGATGTTATCATTTATACTTCTGCTAGTTATCAAGGAAGTCTCAGAAAAACCTTTGGCGATAGGCATTGAATAAAACAGCTTCTGAGCCGAGGCTCGCTTGTTTTGATCATATTGTTCACAGAGGTTGGCCTTGGACCGAAACTTATTACTGACATCTCCTTCTTGGACATCTTGAAACTTATATTCTACAACCTGGATCTCAGGAGCCGAAGACTCCTCATCATCTGCCCCTCCAATATCTGTTTGGATAGTCAATTCTTCTTGAGATGCTGCAACAACCAGCTCCTCTTCAGTCGGGGAAGCAATTGACTCGGCATGAATAGCTGCAACAACTAACTCATCCTGTATTTCTAACTTGGGCCGCTTTCATATATCACCTTCTTTAGTGTCCATATCCACGACTTCTTCTAAGTCTCTTTTTCGACCCACCTCCATGGCATCTGGCACTTGATCCAAATCTGTTATTAAATCAGAAATCATGAGCTCTCCTCCCTGTGTCTCTACTGCTTCCTCCACCTCGGGTTCCCAACAAAACAAATTTCACCCCTTCAGCACCCCTTCTGGTTCTGCATGCTCAAAAGTGCTGAGGTTGCATTCCTTCCTTCTCTTGGAAATTATATGCAATGGGTCATATTTGATGGCTACATCCTTCCTGAACCCTAGTGGCTTTAATAACTCCTCTACCTCTGACAAAGATTCTTTATTCTTCACAATAAAAGGCCCTACCTTCCAATGACATTTCACATCTGTGCTCTTCTTATGTTTCGGGAATTGCAACTCTTCCAGGGCCAATTTCTGTTTGATAAATTCAAGAGCAAAGATCCGCATTGTCAGAAAAGAGGGTAGAACATAGGGCTCTTGCAAAAAACAGTATAACCTAGTAACTGTAGCCTCTTTTAACAAAAACCAGTCACCGATTGCCAGTTCGTCCCTCAACTGCATCATCGCCTTCATTTCAGGTAGCACTCTAGGCAATTCTTCCCCAAAAATGATTTTATAAACAGGGGACAAAACATAGTTCAAATAATTGAAAACATTGTCTACCAGAACATCGGTCTCAAGTAGTGAGGAGAAATGTGAGCTCTCGGCACCTCTGTACATAATTACTTTCATCAACTGTGTTTGATATCTAAAAAACCTAGTATTCGGGAAATTGCTTAACTGTACATGTATCCTTTCTGCCAAAAATTCATCAAACTTCAGGGGTGAGATAAGCCCGCTTTCAAACCTGGCTAAATTGATGCTAATCCTAGAGAGTAAACCTAATTGGAATTCAGTCACCCACAAATCGGTATCCAACCCTAGAAACCGAGCTAACAAAGAAAGAACCAATTGGGAATTGTCATAAAAAAGGATGACATTTAGGGGGTAGGGTTCCTTTGAGATTTTGGAGTCGGGTTTTAGGCATGTGGTCAAGAAGGCTTGATGGCTTTCGGGGCTAATTTGGCGGTACAAAGAAACCACCAACTCTTCAGAAAAATCTTCCGACTCTTGGTACTGAGACTCTGGAACGAAAAAGGAATCCCTAGCAGCTGACGCATTTATATTACAGATGACCTTGGACCTACGTGCATCCATTATTACTCTTTGAGGTTCTGAGTAATTGGAAGAACACCACGCTACAAACTCAGGAAAAGAGAAAACCTGGTCAAGGCAAAAGAAAATGAAAGACGACCTAAAGAATCCATGTACGTCCTGTCCCTGTTCATACAAGGTTTCCAGTCTCTTCTTAATTTCTGGAAGTGGGAGCCGAAGGCAGGTGTCAAATACATCTGTGTCTCTATCCTCCGAGGCTATCTTAACCCTAGAACTAGTAGAAGCTTCTTCTCCTATCATCTTATGACTGTAAAAGACTTAGATATTTCAGAGAATGGCGGTTACAGACCTTACCTGTCACCTTCGGAAGCCTTGCATGCTCCCCATCGAAGCTTCTACCACCTTTGTTGTCTGTTACCCACCGAGAGGTTCCTTGACTTTGACAGGATTCCGAAACAAATGTCAACCTTTGTGGGCACTTCTTATATATATAACCGGGTTTCCGTAACTTTCACCCTCTTTGGTCTTCTGCCCTTTGATCTCAGCCGTCTGAAATCTCACGTGTTTACTTTCCATCGTCAGATCTGACTGCCCCTTTACTTGTTGATTTGACAATCTACCCATCTCCACCGTCGGATCATCTCCGCTAGTCTTTATTTGGGTCGTTGATCTCATTTGAATGCATCTAAGGGGTAGCGTCGCATGCACCCATAAAGCTTCTCCTATATCATCTTCGCTCTATCCGACAAGCAGTGGAGCAGAACCTGTCCAGTGGGACCTAGACTATCGCATCTAGCCATGCCGCAATTCCTCGCGCTACTTCTTGGTGCAACGACGTATAACAACCATCCGCTTCTTCTAAGATGTATATCCATGGTGAGTCTCTAGAATCGACTTAACCTTTAGGTCCTTCGTCTGCTAGTGGGGTCCCCCTTGCTATACTTTGTGCGTTTTCGGCCCCCCACCAGCCGTTGATCTAGCTCTTCTTTCCACCCGAACCGTAGATCCGTCGAAGACTCAGGGTCTTCTTCCAGTAAATAGACCCGAACCCTTGGATCCCAAAACAATCATCTCCACCGTATATCTTGCATATGTCCCCACCATCGCATGCACCTAACCGGGCATTGTTCGCTTCTCTTTCCTATTTGCGACGTGCTCATAAGCCGACACCTGTCCGGTGGACTCCGGCCCATCACATACTCATATTCCCTTTCTTCCACGTGACTTGGCCATCCGACGGTTCTTTAGAACTGTATATCTTGCTCTCGCCCTTGATCAACGACACTGATCTGTGTGACATTTACTCTTTCATAAATTTTCCCAAGGACTATAGGTTTTTAAGGTATTTCTCCTTTTATCTCAAGTCATTCTTTTCCCTATTAATACCTAGCCCTTTGACATTAGCCCTTCATTACATCGGGCCCTTTCTAGACCATCCTCTCTCCTACCTTAGCACCTGGCCATTGCAGATGGAGATCACTTCAAGCTTTTTTCTCAGGTATTTGTCTGACCTTCCATCTTTCATATACAGGTCTTTATGCTGTAAAAGAGTAAAAATATATAGGTGCTAACACATGGCTCCAATCGGGGATGATATACTCCCATTGAGGTAGCAAAGAACTCCATAGACTAAGTGCTTGATCCATTGGGCAGGTTCTGCAAACCCTAGATTGAAGAATTTCTCTAGAAAGTGAGACTGCACCTGTTTTCTCAGCCAGGCTAAAAATTCAAACATGAAACATGTCTTCTCCTTCCAGATCTTAGGGCCTTCACTTCGGGCTTCAAGTCCTTTTGGGTTTTGCCATTAAAAACCCTAAAGAAAATGTGAAAAAATGAAAAAATATATATATACATATATACAGGCTATGGTAAATGGGTTACCTGCTTTCACTTAGGACAGGTAGTGCTTCAAAAATCTTCCATTGACTAGACGCCTCAACCGGGAGGACCCATCTTGGTGTTCCAGGATAAAAGAATTTTCTCCTCAGTTTGCTGCAATAATATAGGGTCCCATCCAAATGTGGTCGAATTTCCCATGTTTATCTTCCCTCAGAGCGTCCCACTTCAGGACTAGGTCATTTACCTGAAATTGATCTTCTTTTGCTTTTTTGTCAAAGGCATTCTTTATCTTTTCTTGATACCCTTGTACTTTGTCGTAGGTGCTACTTCTTAACTCATTCAATTCGACTATATGGTTTACCCTTCTCTGCATGTGGTTTGGTTCTTCTTCTATCCCTTGCAACAACCTCATAACCGGCAATCCCAGAGAAACTGGAAAAACCACCTCGGCTCGATATACCAGCTGAAAAGGGGACATCCCAATGGCCCTCTTTGTACTTACTCTATCGGCCCATAGGGCATATTTTAGCTTCGTGTGCCAAGCTCTCTTATTATCCTCGAACAGGTTCTTTATGATTCTTACTAGACTTTTGTTGGATGATTCTGCTAGTCCGTTTCCCTGAGGGTAGTATGCCGTTGAATGATTAAGACTGATATGGTACTTATGGCAAAAATTTATCATTTTCTTAGAACAAAACGCTAGTACGTTATCTGTCACTATTATTTTGGGACACCCGAATCTTGACAGGTTGTTGTCTTCCAGGAAATCCATGATAACGCCTTCGGTTGCTCTCCTAGTTGGTATGGCCTCTATCCACTTGGTGACAAACAAGAATTTCTTTGTATACAACTGAAAACATGGTAGGCTAGTAGAAACCAGCTCTCAGGATTTTGTTGACTGTCACCTTCCATGAATGGTGGTCGCCACAGTCACCCTTGTGAAATTCCTCCTTTGTGTTTTTAGATTCTTCCTCAAGTAAGCAATTCAGCAGCAGACCTCCAAGGTCCTTCCAATATAGGAATTGATTCATAATACAGTATTTTGAGGCTTTTAGTTTTACAGCTCTATCCCTGCTTTTGCTCAATCCCGGAGGAGATTGCAATTTTTTTAATACATACACAATGTCAACATACCAAGAGGATGCAGAGAATTCTGGTTTCACTTGCACTTCCATATCCAGTTGTTTTGAATACCCTTGTAAGAAGTTTAGTTGCAGAGAATCACAGTTGGCCTTGGTCATTAACTTTGCTAACCCTTGCCCATTTATCAGTTTGGTGGGTTTTATGTCCAGATCATAATCCAGCAATACATCAATCCATTTAGCTCTTCTTCCTTCTGGGTCTTCTTGGGTAAGGATACCCTTCACAGCATTGTTTGGGACATGAGCAATGATGTGTGAATGTAGGATATAAACGCTGAAATCTTTTAGTGACTTAATTAGGGCATAGGCCTGTTTTTCCATGATATCATATTTTAATTCTGCATCTCTTAGTACTCTGCTGAAAAAGGCAATTGGTTGTTCAGCTTCCTGGGCATTTTTCTGTAATAGTACCCCTGTCACAGTGTGCTCAGAAGCGTAGGAAAAAATCAAAAAATCTTTAGAAAAATCTGGACTGGCTAATACCGGGGCTTCGGTAATAGCGTTCTTAATTCCCTTAAATGAATCGCTTGCTTCCGCAATCCACTTAACTTGATTTTCCTTCCTCAACATATTTTTGATACTCATTATGATTTCAGCAAAACAGGGAATGAATCTTCTCAGAAAGCCCACTTGTCTGATGAAAAACTGCATTTCTTTTTTGTTCCTTGGCTCTCCAACTTTCTGGATAGCACTAACCCTTTCAGGATCGATCTTGATACCTCCCTTGGAAATGATATGACCCAAGAGTTTAGCTTCTTCTAATGCAAAGTGTGATTTCTTAGGATTAAGAGAGATACCGTATTTTATACATTTCTTAAACACTTGTTTCAAATGCTTTAGGTGTTTGTCATCAGATTTTGAGTACACCGTAATGTCGTCCATGTATACAACCACGAAGTTATCTTTTTCTTTAGCGAATGCTATGTCCATTCGCCGCTGGAAAGTAGCTCCTGCTTTCATCATCCCAAAGGGCATCTTAGCATACATGAAGCATCTTAGCATCTTAGGGGGTAATTATATGTTAATGAAGCTCTGTTCAGGTTCCTGAAATCTATATAGATTCTAATTTCACCATTCTTCTTCCTTACGGGAACCAGGTTTGCTATCCATTGAGAGAATCTCAAGGTGACAATGATTTTTGCATTAAATAATCTTCTAATATCTTTTTCTATCACAGGCACCAGCTTTGGGTTTATCCTCCTTAACTTTTGCTTGAAGGGTTTCTCTCTTGGTCTGATTAGAATAGAATGTTGTATTATTGAGGTATCATATTCCTTCAGTTCTTGATAACTCCATGCAAATCCAACGGCATATTTCTTCATCAACTCTACATACTGCTCCTTCTTTTCAGCAGGCAATATCTTTGATAAGTTTACCATCCCAGGCTTTTCTTTACTGCCCATGTTTTGGTCCTCTACCACCTCTTTGGGTGGTTTAAACTTCGGGTTTTTTGCCACATCATTCTGGTCAAACAACCTTTCCAAGGGTATCAACCCTTTGGAGATATAATTGGTTTTCAATTGAATGATATCTTTCCAACCCAGCATGTTTTTCCATTATTAACTTTCTCTATCTTCTCCCTCTGATGACTCTTGGTCTATCAATTCTTCTATGTTCTCATTTTCAGCATCAATCTGAACATTAGCAAACTCATGAGACAATTCCAAAAATCTTTTGATTTGTAAATCATATTCAAATACTTGCCAGTATTTAGCATTGTCTGGGATAGATGGCCTATTCACCACTTCTACCTCGTATTTTTCTTGATAGAAAATATGAGTTTTAAAACCATTGGCAGTGGTGGCCAAAGAATTTGCCATCCGATTTTCAAATATTGGGATCACCCAGATCTTATGTTCGGTGAAAAAGTTCCCAAACTTCATTCCTGCAGGCCCTCATCTTGGGGTGTTTTTCCTGATAACTATCATTTACTTGATTGACCACCAATTCTAAATCTCCAAAAACGTGTATCCTTTTTGCCCCCAAGCCTTTCAAAGCTCTTAGACCCAAGAGTAAAGATTCATACTTAGCCACATTATTAGTACACTCAAAATTTAGCTTGTATGACAAAGCTTTGGACTCTTGATCAAGAGGTATAATCCAGACTCCAGCAATAGCACCATTCTTGCTCAGTGATCCATCAAAGTACATCTTCCACAGTCCTTCTTCGTTTTTCTGCCTCTCTGATGCCTCATGCCTTGCTACAAATTCCTTGTCTTCCTCAACTTCGTGGAAAAATGGGGGCACAAGATCAATATGTGGACCGTCATTGAAAAGGATAGAGGAACCTATGTCTGTATCTACAGCAAATATAGGGTGATTTTTAGGTTTGTCATCACTGCTGACCACATCAACCTTTCTTTTCTCTCTGTATAACTTCCTATTGCTTCCAAAAAGTGATATAGTGGCATAAGATAAGTCCATCTGCATGGTCCCTTTCAACTTTTTCACCCAGGATCTTGATAACAGCATCCCGAACTTAGCAGGCAAATCAACCACTAATATGTCCATCATGACGCTCTTCGCTGGAATCTGGGTAAGGGTGACTACCACATCTTTAATTAGACCCAAACATGGTACCTTTCTGGAATCAAAAGAATATAGGTCTTTGTAGGGGTTTGTGACTTCTAACCCCAACTGGTCCACCACTGACTTTGGCATCAAGTTGTGTGAAGCTCCAGAATCTATCAGGGCATTGTGTAAGAACTTATCATGGATATTCAAACTCAAATAAAAGGGAGGAAATTCTTCATCATCTGGCTCTTCCAGCTTGGAACCAAAGATTATAGTGGGGTATCATTTGTCACCTCCAACATGTCTTGTGTACTTTCTGCTTGCCCCTTTACCAGGCTATTTATCTCTTCCATATATTCATTGTTTCTCAACAACTCATTTAAAGGGATAGAGATCTTTACCTTAGATAGTTCATCTTTCAGGTTGAATGTTGAAGCTGGCTTCCCTACTTCAGTGACTTCTGGCTGCCTACCTTCTTTAGAATGTTGTCCCTTATCTTCCGAGGTTTTTTGTGTAGCAACTCTGGTTGTTTTTCTTTTAATTTCTCCATATTCTGCCGAGTCTTTGAAGACTGAACATGGCCGGCCTTCCCTTCACTAATCGGTATCTCCCTGCTCCTCAACTTCATCTTCCTTTGAATATCATCCACAACATTCATGTAACCCATTTGGTACTGCTCAGAATCAAATTCGGCCACCTTACTAGCATTCGCCATGTTGAAAATGTCATGCTCCCTTTGGGTCAAATGTATTTCATGGTCCAGAGTGTCAAAGAGATGGATTTGGTCTCCAGCAGACTCTTCAGATCCTTCCCCATCCACCAAATTCTCAAGGAAAGGAGGCCTCATTTGGTGGTCTTCTTGATTTCTTGGATTTCTTAGAGGGGGTGGCCTTCTAAAGTTAGGATTTCTTATCTGATTTTTAGGTTGTTCTCTAGGAGGATGCTTATTTTATAGGGCTAACCTATCCATCAGCTTTTACATGGTTTTTATCATAGTATGAAACTTGGCATCACTAGAAGAGGAGGAGGCAGGGGTTTGGTTTTCTTGCTTCTTTTTATCTGCTTCTGTTTTCCCCTTCATTTTCCCCGAAGCCATCATGTTGGCCTCCACCTCTACTGCATCTTTCAGCATACCAGGTAGGGTGGCAGATTTCCTCTCCCTTAACGTGCATGAGAAGTCTCCATCAAAAGCATATGCATAGTGGAGTTTTGTAGCACCCATTGAGGGTCTTAGGTCATCCGGAATAGAATTATAGGATTTCATAAACTTGGCAGAAAACTCATGAACAGATTCAAAACCTCGTTTCTTCAGGTGGTTATACTGGGACAAGACTAGGGTAGGGCTCCCTATTGTTTCCCATCTCTCTAAGAATAGGGTCTTAAAGGCTGCAAAATCATTTATAGAAGAATTCGACAACTATTTGAACCATTTCTTGGGTTCTCCAAACAGACTTTGAGCAAACAATCTCATCTTAGCATCATCATGGTCTACTTCCTCCAAATCAATGAAATCTTCAAATATGTCTACATGCTGCTTGGCAGAAAAACTCCCTTCTCCATCATAAGAGACAATTCTCTGGGCGTAGTTCTGAGGGAGGTCATGCAAAGCGGCTGGCAGGGCCAATGGTGCGAATCTAGCAGCCGTGGGTCTAAGTGGATTCTGAGCTTGGGGATGAATATTCAGGGCAGAATTACCTGTAGGAATTGTGGTATTTGGTTGAGGGATCTGAGAACCAACTATAGCTCTTTCTTCTTTGATAATATTTTGTAACTAAAGCCAGACAGGATCTAACAGATAGGATTCAGGGGTATTCAAACCTTCTTCACCCAGACTTAAATAAGATTCAGATCTAGATCTTTCCAACTCGTACTAAGAACGAGCATCCATCCATCCTAGTGAAATGTGGACATGGGGCCCAACTAATTTCTTTTCATTTTGATTTTGATTTTAGTTGCTCCTTTGGTTCCATGTTCCCACTATGCTACTCTGATATCTCCATGAATTTATTTTAGTCATGCATGTGCCTTCATATTGGTTGTCTTTTTGGTTCTATGTTCTCTGATGCTCCCAAATTTTCCTTGAGGATTGTTTCTTTTCATGGTGATGTGGGTGGTGATATACTAAAACCTTAGTTATTTGTTCTTCTTTCTTTGACTATTCAACATGTGGTTCCAATGAGTTAAGTAGCTCATTAGATTCATATTCATTTATATTCCCTTCCTCGGGAATTCTTCATGTGCTTCTATAGCCTCTTTTTCTTATTCAAGCTTCGACTCTTCAACTAGTGTGTCTATATATACTCCAACTATTTTACCTGAAAGGACTTTTTCATGTTCCCCCTGTTCCCTTCTTGTTTAGTAAAATAAATATCATGTACAGTGTAATTTTTATTTTCTTGTAACAAAGATTCAAAAACTTCTTTTGCACCAGGGAAAATTTTAGGGTTGAAATTTATCCCATGGGCTATTTTTCTATGTTTTTTCAAAAAAAAGATTTACCAATTTCTTTTTTTTTCTTTCTAAAATGATTCGCCCAAATTCCATAGGATAATTTTTTTTACTCTAAAAATCACCAAAATTACCCAAAAACTATATAAAGTCCTTACAAATTTGAATATTTTTACAAAAAATTCGCCAAACATTTTATGATTGCAAATTTAGAATTAATAAGATTCGTCAAGGTTTCTGCACTTTAAGAAATTTATGGCTCCTTAAAATTTTCCCTGTTTTGCACATTACTAGTAAATGTACCAACTAAGTCCATCCAAGGACATCTTAAAACAATATCCACATTATCCTTATCCATAGAATGACAATATGAATGCAACACATATTTATTGATAGTAACATTCAAATCTTTAAAAAATTGAACATTTGTATCCTCAACATGTATATTTTGAATATGCTTTGTTGTAACTTGCAATATTTTAGCCACCTTCACATTTATGAAATTATGTTTGTTACTGAGGTTTATAGAAGCAATGACCCATTGTTAAATACATCCATGAAAATGTAATAGAAAGTTGTTACATGAAAACAAACCCTTAGTGCTTTCTTTATTATTTTTCATAGCATGAGACCACCTATCTAGAAACACCTTTTCAATTTCTAGATCTGAAAATGAATTTATCTTGGCATGGTTAATCAAACACAACCATCTAGCAACATCTTCTTTTAAATAATATTTTGTCCAAAATCTCTATGTTTTTCCCCATATTGAATTCTTATGTTTTATATATTCTTCAATAGTAAGACCGTCATCATTTCCTATAAAATGCAACTTGCTTGCCATAACTCCAAAAATATAAATAGGGTTTAGAAGTTCAAGTTACTTACTTTTGATTGCAAGCAAATTTATAATGAGCATAACTCCCTCAATATTTCTTGGAATATCCATTATGACCACAATTATGAAATTCCATAGTCATTTTTCATCTACTAGTGTTGGGTTGACACAAATTTAGTCACTCTATCAAAATATATCAATTCTACAATATGTGCAGTCAACATCGAAAAAACCCTAAAATAAATTATTTTAAATTAGCTATAACTTCACTTCATGAACCAAAAAAATCAAATTTTAACTCATAAAAAAATTATCCACTTTTTAACTTATTCCATAGAAATTACATTACTTGATTTCATATTAATCAACATCACTATTGTGATCCATGTTTACATTTTCAAGAACACAAAAACCTCTTCAACTATTTGTATTTTGAATATGCTAGATTTGGAAGATGTTATTGATGTAAGAATGATCCAATAAATTTTTAACCTGGGATCATCATCAAAATTGGAATAGAGCTAGATTTGGAAGATGCTATTGATGTAAGAATGTTGAGGAAACAAATTTTCATTTGATAATAGCTTACAGATTTGTGACCCAGGTTTTGAAGGAGCTGGAAGTCATTCTTAACATAAAGCTCCCAAGGGGATTGGCTCCTCAATAAGTGCTTGTCTCTACAACTGGCATCAAAGATCTCAGCTCCGGGATTTCAAAGGGATTCCCCTCATTCTTGTGTGGCAAGTGTGGATGATCTGGAATTAATGTCTCTTTGATGATCTCTTATCCTCACCTATTACCCATGCAATCAGATGTGCTATTGTCTTTCATAGTCATTCACAATTCAATAAAACCATAAAGACTCGTCTGATAAAAGAATAAGAGATAAATAAGAATTGGCCTTGGTCCTATTTTGATGGGATAACGTATAAAGAACATGGGCTTTGTGGTGCAGGTAAAATTCTATGTCCATTGCCCGCTGGAAAGTAGCTCCTGCTTTCATCATCCCAAAGGGCATCCTAGCATACATGAAAGTACCCCAAGGGGTGGTGAAAGTGGTCTTCTCTTGATCTTCTAGACTGACCTTGATTTGATTATTCCCGGAGAAACCATCCATAGTAGAGATCCTTTCTGCCCCTACTACCTTTTGTAAGATATGCTCCATTTTGGGTAGGGGGTAATTATATTTTAATGAAGCTCTGTTTAGGTTCCTGAAATCTATACAGATTCTAATTTCGCCATTCTTCTTCCTTACGGGAACCAGGTTTGCTATCCATTGAGAGAATATCAAGGTGACAATGATTTTTGCATTAAATAATCTTCTAATCTCTTTTTCTATCACAGGAACCAGCTTAGGGTTTATCCTCCTTAACTTTTGCTTGAAGGGTTTCTCTCCTGGTCTGATTGGAATAGAATGTCGTATTATTGAGGTATCATATTCGTTCAGTTCTTCATAACTTCATGCAAATGCAATGGCATATTTCTTCATCAACTCTACATACCACTCCTTCTTTTCAGTAGGAAATCTCTTAGATAAGTTTACCATCCGAGGCTTTTCTTTAGTGCCCATGTTTTGGTCCTCTACCGCCTCTTTGGGTGGTTTAAACTTCGCGTTTTTTGCCACATCATTTTGGTCAAACAACCTTTCCAAGCGTATCAACCCTTTGGGGATATAATTGGTTTTCCATTGAACGATATTTTTCCCACCCAACATGTTTTTCCATTGTTCAGTTTCTATGTCTTCTCCCTCTGATGGCTCTTGGTCTATCAATTCTTCTATGTTCTCATTTTTAGCATCAATCTGAACATTAGCAAACTCGTGAGACAATTCCAAAAGTCTTTTGACTTGTAAATCATCTTCAAATACTTGCCAGTATTTAGCATTGTCTGGGATAGATGGCCTATTCACCACTTCTACCTCGTATTTTTCTTGAGAGAAAATAGGAGTTTTAAAACCACCGGCAGTGGTGGCCAAAGAATCTGCCACGCGATTTTCAAATCTCGAGATCGCCCAGATCTTATGTTCGATGAAAAAGTTCCCAAACTTCATTCCTGTAGGTCCTCATCCTAGGGTGTTTTTCCTGATAACTGTCATTTACTTCATTGACCACCAATTCTGAATCTCCAAAAACGTGTATCCTTTTTGCCCCCAAGTCTTTCAAAGCTCTTAGCCCCAAGAGTAAAGATTCATACTTAGCCACATTATTAGTACACTCAAAATTTAGCTTGTATGACAAAGCTTTGGACTCTTGATCAAGAGGTATAATCTAGACTCTGGCACTAGCACCATTCTTGCTCAGTGATCCATCAAAGTACATCTTCCACAGTCCTTCTTCGTTTTTCTGCCTCTCTGATGCCTCATGCCTTACTACAAATTCCTTGTCTTCCTCGACTTCATGGAAAAATGGTAGCACAGGATCAATATGTGGACCGTCATTGAAAAGGATAAAGGAACCTATGTCTGTATCTACAACAAATATAGGGTGATTTTTAGGTTTTTCGTCACTGCTAACCACATAAGCCATTCTTTTCTCTCTGTATAACTTCCTATTGCTTCCAAAAAGTGGTATAGTGGCATAAGATAAGTCCATCTGCATGGTCCCTTTCAACTTTTTCACCCAGGATCTTGATAACAGCATCCCGAACTTAGCAGGCAAATCAACCACTACTATGTCCATCATGACGCTCTTCGCTGGAATCTGGGCAAGGGTTACTACCACATCTTTAATTAGACCCAAACATGGTACCTTTCTGGAATCAAAAGAATATAGGTCTTTGTAGGGTTTTGTGACTTTTAACCCCAACTGGTCCACCACTGCCTTTGGCATCAAGTTGTGTGAAGCCCTAGAATCTATTAGGGCGTTGTGTAATAACTTATCATTGATATTCAAACTCAAATGAAAGGGAGTGAATTCTTCATCATCTGGCTCTTCCATCTTGGAACCAAAGATTATAGTGGGGGCATCATCTATCACCTCCAGCATGTCTTGTGTACTTTCTGCCTGCCCCTTGACCAGGCTATTTATCTCTTCCCTATATTCATTGTTTCTCAACAACTCATTTAAAGGGATAAAGATCTTTACCTTAGACAGTTCAGCTTTCAGGCTGAATGTTGAAGCTGGCTTCCCTACTTCAGTGACTTCTGGCTGCCTACCTTCTTTAGAATGCTGTCCTTTATCTTCCGAGGTTTTTTGTGTAGCAACTCTGGTTGTTTTTCTTTTAATTTCTCCATATTCTGCTGAGTCTTTGAAGACTGAACATGGCCAGCCTTCCCTTCACTAATCGGTATCTCCCTGCTCCTCAACTTCATCTTCCTTTGAATATCATCCACAGCATTCGTGTAACCCATTTGGTACTGCTCAGAATCAAATTCAACCACCTTACTAGCATTCGTCATGTTGAAAATGTCATGCTTCCTTTGGCTTAAATGTATTTCATGGTCCAGAGTGTCAAAGAGATGGATTTGGTCTCCAGTAGGCTCTTTAGATCCTTCCCCATCCACCAAATTCTCAGGGAAAGGAGGCCTCATCTGGTGGTCTTCCTAATTTCTTGGATTTCTTGGAGGGGGTGGCCTTCTAAAGTTAGGATTTATTATCTGATTTTCAGGTTGTTCTCTAGGAGGAGGCTTATTTTCCAGGGCTAACCTATCCCTCAGCTTTTCCATGGTTTTTATCATAGTATGAAACTTGGCATCACTAGAAGAGGAGGAGGCAGGGGTTTGGTTTTCTTGCTTCTTTTTATCTGCTTCTGTTTTCCCCTTCATTTTCCCCGAAGCCATCATGTTGGCTTCCACCTCTACTGCATCTTTCAGCATAGCAGGCAGGCTGGCAGATTTCCTCTCCCTTAACGTGCATGAGAAGTCTCCATCAAAAGCATATGCGTAGTGGAGTTTTGTAGCACCCACTGAGGGTCTTAGGTCATTCGGAATAGAATTATAGGCTTTCATAAACCTGGCAGAAAAGTCATGAACAAATTCAAAACCTCCTTTCTTCTGGTGGTTATACTGGGACAAGACTAGGGCAGGACTCCCTATTGTTTCCCATCTCTCTAAGAACAGGGTCTTAAAGGATGCAAAATCATTTATAGAAGCATTCAACAACTTTTTGAACCATTTCTTGGGTTCTCCAAATAGACTTTGAGCAAACAATCTCATCTTAGCATCATCATGGTCTACTTCCTCCAAATCAATGAAATCTTCAAATCTGTCTACATGCTGCTTGGCAGAAAAACCCCCTTCTCCATCATAAGAGACAATTCTCTGGGCGTAGTTTTGAGGGAGGTCATACAAAGCGGTTGGCAGGGCCAATGGTGCAAATCTAGCAGCCGTGGGTCTAAGTGGATTCTGAGCTTGGGGATGAATATTCAGGGCAGAATTACCTGCAGGAATTGTGGTATTGGGTTGAGGGATTTGAGAACCAACTATAGCTCTTTCTGCTTTGATAATATTTTGTAACTGAAGCCAGACAGGATCTAACAGATAGGATTCAGGGGCATTCAAACTTTCTTCACCCAGACTTAAATAAGATTCAGATCTAGATCTTTCCAACTTGTACTAAGAACGAGCATCCATCCATCCTAGTGAAATGTGGACATGGGGCCCAACTAATTTCTTTTCACTTTGATTTTGATTTTAGTTGCTCCTTTGGTTCCATGTTCCCACTATGCTACTCTGATATCTCCATGAATTTATTTTAGTCATGCATGTGCCTTCATATTGGTTGTCTTTTTGGTTCTATGTTCTCTGATGCTCCCAAATTTTCCTTGAGGATTGTTTCTTTTCATGGTGATGTGGGTGGTGATATATTACAAACTTAGTTATTTGTTCTTCTTTCTTTGACTATTCAACATGTGGTTCCAATGAGTTAAGTAGCTCATTAGATTCATATTCATTTATATTCCCTTCCTCGGGAATTATTCATGTGCTTCTATAGCCTCTTTTTCTTATTCAAGCTTCGACTCTTCAACCAGTGTGTCTATATATACTCCAACTATTTTACCTGAAAGGACTTTTTCATGTTCCCCCTGTTCCCTTCTTGTTTAGTAAAATACATATCATGTACAGTGTAATTTTTATTTTCTTGTAACAAAGATTCAAAAAATTCTTTTGCACCAGGGAAAATTTTAGGGTTGAAATTTATCCCATGGGCTATTTTTCTATGTTTTTTCAAAAAAAAGATTTACCAATTTCTTTTTTTTTTTTCTAAAATGATTCGCCCAAATTCCATAGGATAATTTTTTTTATTCTAAAAATCACCAAAATTACCCAAAAACTATATAAAGTCCTTACAAATTTGAATATTTTTACAAAAAATTCGCTAAACATTTAATGCTTGCAAATTTAGAATTAATAAGATTCGCCAAGGTTTCTGCACTTTAAGAAATTTATGGATCCTTAAAATTTTCCCTGTTTTGCACATTACTAGTAAATGTACCAACTAAGTCCATCCAAGGACATCCTAAAACAATATCCACGTTATCCATATCCATAGAATGACAATATGAATGCAACGCATATTTATCGATAGTAACATTCAAATCTTTAAAAAATTGAACATTTGTATCCTCAACATGTATATTTTGAATATGCTTTGTTGTAACTTGCAATATTTTAGCCACCTTCACATTTATGAAATTATGTTTGTTACTGAGGTTTATAGAAGCAATGACCCATTGTTAAATACATCCATGAAAATGTAATAGAAAGTTGTTACATGAAAACAAACCCTTAGTGCTTTCTTTATTATTTTTCATAGCATGAGACCACCCATCTAGAAACAACTTTTCAAATTCTAGATCTGAAAATGCATTTTTCTTGGCATGGTTAATCAAACACAACCATCTAGCAACATCTTCTTTTATATAATATTTTGTCCAAAATCTCCATGTTTTTCCCCATATTGACTTCTTATGTTTTATATATTCTTCAATAGTAAGACCGTCATCATTTCCTATAAAATGCAACTTGCTTGCCATAACTCAAAAAATATAAATAGGGTTTAGAAGTTCAGATTACTTACTTTTGGTAGCAAGCAAATTTATAATGAGCATAACTCCCTCGATATTTCTTGGAATATCCATTATGACCACAATTATGAAATTCCATGGTCATTTTTCATCTACTAGTGTTGGGTTGACACAAATTTGGTCACTCTATCAAAATATATCAATTCTACAATCTGTGCAATCAACATCGAAAAAACCCTAAAAATAAATTATTTTAAATTAGCTATAACTTCACTTCATGAACCAAAAAAATCAAATTTTAACCCATAAAAAAATTATCCACTTTTTAACTTATTCCATAGACATTACATTACTTGATTTCATATTAATCAACATCACTATTGTGATTCATTTTTACATTTTCAAGAACACAAAAACCTCTTCAACTATTTGTATTTTGAATATGCTAGATTTGGAAGATGTTATTGATGTAAGAATGATCCAATAAAGTTTTAACCTGGGATCATCATCAAAATTGGAACAGAGCTAGATTTGGAAGATGCTATTGATGTAAGAATGTTGAGGAAACAAATTTTCATTTGATAATAGCTTACAGATTTGGAAGATGCTATTGATGTAAGAATGTTGAGGAAACAAATTTTCATTTGATAATAGCTTACAGATTTGTGACCCAGGTTTTGAAAGAGCTGGAAGTCATTCTTAACATAAAGCTCCCAAGGGGATTGGCTCCTCAATAAGTGCTTGTCGCTACAACTGGCATCAAATATCTCACCTCCGGGATTTCAAAGGGATTCCCCTCATTCTTGTGCATCAAAGATCTCAGCTCCGGGATTTCAAAGGGATTCCCCTCATTCTTGTGTGGCAAGTGTGGATGATCTGGAATTAATGTCTCTTTGATGATCTCTTATCCTCACCTCTTACCCATGCAATCAGATGTGCTATTGTCTTTCATAGTCATTCACAATTCAATAAAACCATAAAGACTCGTCTGATAAAAGAATAAGAGATAAATAAGAATTGGCCTTGGTCCTATTTTGATGGGACAACGTATAAAGAACATGGGCTTTGTGGTGCAGGTAAAATTCTAATTATGCCAAGATATAAAGTATGTTCGAAGGCATGGTTGGGCAATGGAACGAACAACTATGCACAATGCTTTGCTCTTTAGAGATGCAAAGCTTGTAATTGATTGGATTTCAGAGACAAGAGTTGTGATAATATTTTTTTGCAGCCAATTCTTTAGGAGATCATCTATTTGAAGAATCAATTGGAGGTCGGTTAAGTTCAACCATATATATAGGGAAAAAGGAATGTTGAAGCTGATATTTTATTGGAGGATGGTGTTCATCTGAGTTCATATCAGTGGCTTATCACTTAAGAGAAATCTGTGTTCTACCATGCCCCTTGTTGAGTTGTGTTCTAAATGAACCTTATAGTTTTTTTGGATGAATGTTTTCTGATTTCATGGGTCTCGTAGCCTGTGATTCTGTTTTTTTTTATATACATTATATATGAGGTTTAGATCTGAGAATGCTCAATGAAGGTTTTTTGATGGTCACTATTTTTTGAAGATGCTCAATGCATATTTTGTTCTTATGATCTTATAATGGAGAATTTATATTTTGTTCTTATGATCTTATAATGGAGAATTTTGTGAAAGCTTGAGCTATGTTGTAGCTTGCAACATCTTTATGAGTGATTATGTACTTTGAAGAATGTAATTTTGATGATAAGAAAGTTAGTTTTTTATATATATATTTGAAAAAAAAATAGTAATATTTTGAAAAACAATGGTTGATAATATTTTGACATATACAATGGTGAATACCAACTATTTAACATAAATTTTCAGGTATGAATTTAACGTATTCATTATTTTTGAAAATTTCAACAATATAAATAATCTTACAATAAACCAAAACCCTAAAATTATGTTTTAAAATCAAAATTTGCATCAACCACATGGAAACATGACTTTCGTCAAAATACTTAACCAAGCCTATTAAAAAAAATGAAAATAACTAAACTTATCCACGCCTCCTAAAACTAGGAAAAAAAATTCCGCTTATCCACTATTTTTGGCGTACCCCATTTTATAATCATACCCATTAAATTTCGGCCGAGTCGGCGCTTCGTATGGCGCCGAGAAAAGCAGGCACGTCACCCTCCTCCTCGGCTATCCGTTGCCGCTGAAAATGTTAATTCTACTAAACCTGGTGAGTGTTCGAGCATGCACTTGAACAAACTTAACTTTTCTGGATAAAAAACATAAAGTTAATTTTAATTTTTCTTTTGCTCAAGATAGTATAATGTAACATTTTTTTTATAAAAATATTAAGTTAATTTTAATTTTTCCTTTCATAAAAGTAGTAAAGTTTATGTATAATTGATTGAAAATGGTAAATTATTATAAAACCTTGCTTACTAGTAAAAACACTCTTGACTCTTTACTAATAGATCAATCTTTTTAAACAACGATAATTTTTATATTATTTTTATAACACAAATAAATTAATTAAAAAGTAAAATTGAGATATATCTATATGTGAAAATATATCTAATGCTATAATTTTTATTCTCTAAAGAAAAAATTGTATTTGGAAACATAACTACTATTGAAGGGTTGACGAGTTCACTTCAGAAAGGAGTTGAAAAATTTATTCAAATACTAGTATTTTTATATCCATATTTCAAATAAAATAGGTTAAAAAGTAGAATATCGATATCTAATGTTATAATTTGTATTCTCCAAAGAAAATATTGTATTTTGAAACATAATTATATATACTTAAAAGTTGACTTTATACCAAGAAGTTAAAAAATGGTTCAAATACTATTATTTAATATTCATATTTTAAATAAAATAAACTTAAAATATTTTTGGAAAAAAAATAGACTTAACACCATAAAAATATTACCTTGAAATACATCATAAAAATTGAACTCAAAACAATCAATCTTAACATCATTAATTAGTTGCTAGCTAAAATCATTAATTGGTTGCTAGCCAACATCATTAATTGGTTGCTAGCCATTAAGTTTAAAGCACAAGAAATACCAACATTCTCCTCTATGACTTTCATCTTAACTCATAAGCATTTCCAAAGCTTTCTTTCACCAAATTTTTGTTAAATTGATTTAATAAGTGATTAAATCCATTTTTCGACAATGAGAATGTGAATTAATTTGAAAATTACCTCTTGATAAAGAATCTCATGGTTTTGGATCCCAAGAAAAAAACTTCTAAATCTTTTTTCGAACCCATAAGAACTGGAAGCATTTTTTTATAATATTTTCCAAGACACCAATGATAACTATGGCATGAAATATGGAATATTTTCCAAGACACCAATATGGCATGAAATATGGATTTTACTAATGTCAATCTACCCTCATTTGAAAGGCGCATATTACAAATCAATATGCAATCTCTAACTTCATAATCACTAGCTTTCAAAACAAAACTTATATATTTAAAACATTTACATGGCTTCCTTTTCTAGGATGGAGTTAGCCATTACAAGAAATGGAATATTTATGGGAAGTTTAATTCCATACTTGTAGTATAAATCCCAGCATAATATAATATGATATATTTATTTTATTTTACAGCCTCCTTCATAGACTAATTGTTAAACAACAACAAATAACAAGTGGGCGTGGACTAATGCTCTCAATTCCTTTGGACTGGTATAATAACCCCAATTTTGATTCCTTCGTATCATCATATATAACGATGAATTTGTTGTAAACTTGGACATATGGTCTAAGGGAAGTGTGTGCATGTATTTTTAAATATAATGCAAATCTTAGGTTGCAAACAAAATAAGACCAACATAAAAGGGGATTATGAATCCACAAAGGGAGAAAAGGGGCTATTTGGTGAGGAAGACTTGTATTAATCTTATACCAATATTCATTTATCGTGGACTAGTTTATGATAAGATGTCCCTAAATACGAATGTACGAATGTATGGACTTATTATGAGTCATATGGTTCATTTGTCATGTAATACATAATCCAAGATTTTGTGAAAGCAAGGACGGTTGATTGTAATCATAAATCTAAGCATGTGTTTTTCTTCGCTATTTTTTAAGATTCAATCATTAAAATTATCTCTCCTCTTCTATGATTTTGGAATCTTTCTATGCCATGTTGTTGAGTATAATCTTTGAAAGATCGTTACTATGAATGTGTGCAAAGCATGGCTATGGGTTATGGGGTGATCTATGAGAGAAAAGGAACCCCTAGTCATAGAAGAAACTCAATGCTCTCATCAATAGAGGTTCCTTGGTTAGTTTGCACTGGATTACTTGAAGGGGGATATATTAAAGGACTATGATTTATATGAGATCACATTCTTATTGTTGTGTAGGTTGAGATAAAGAGATGTTGGTTGACTGTGATTAATGTCGTTGCAAAGGATAGTAGTGCTAAGTCCTCGCCTATGAAATTTAGGAATTGGGTAAGAGTGGAATTTTAGAGCCATTGCATAGGAGAATTCACCCTTATGATTCATAGCTTTGTAGCTTTGGGATGTTGTCTATGATAGACTGCATATGATTTAGTGGAATAGTCTTCGTTTCCAGCTAGTAGGTGGGGAATTCTTAGAAAATATAAGTGATTTGTGGTTGTTTATGAATACAAAAATATTAATGTATTTAGTTGTTATAGTTCATTTTTTTGGTTGTTGTTAACATATGATATGGATCAATCATAGTCATGCATAATAAGGGAGAAGTCTTGTGCCACAATTTCATGTTTAATACAATATTATATTGCTTGTATTCTTGGGTATATTTCAATGGGTTAAATTGAAATGCTTTTCATTCAATATTAAGGGTCATAATTAAAAAAATAAATACATGTGCATTCATTGTTTCAACCTTAGAATGCATTAGTACAGAAGTTTTAGTTATTATTAAATACCCCATCCCCTTAAAAAGAGAATATAGGAGGTCGGGTACATCACTGAGTGGTATTAGAGCTCATGTTACAACAATCAAGTGTTATGGAATGAAATTTTACTGCCAAAGAAAAAATACAATTGCATGCCAAGTGTTTGAAACAAATCCATTGAGAAAATTCGACATTTGAACAAATAGTTTACAAAACCTGGTGAAATGCCAAATTTCATTGGTTAGTGGAGTTTAAAATTGTTGATAATGGGGTTGAGACTCATTATTGAGAATGAAGGAATGAAATGACTGGTGTGTTTGTAGTTGGAGAGCCATGGTAGAGCCCTTAAAATTCCATGTATAAAACAAAGGAAAATAAGTTTAAGTTTTCAAGATTTGGTTCCATGCACCTTCTGGAGAGGTACCTTTTGACTTCATAAGGATATGGTCCCTTGGTCATAGCCTAGATCTATGGTTGGGGTTCAATCTGGGGTGGAATAGCATACATAGTAACAAGGGAAAGACTCCATTGGAGGGGGTATTTAACATGTAAGAATGCAAGCAGGTCCCCTATAACTGGAAAATATTTGCATATAGGTTTTCAGAACAAAGAACCCCCTTTGTGGGACTTTGTGGGATGTCTGATCCAATTAGTTATATCTCCTCCTCCCCTGTACTTGACCTTCATAACTAATTTCCATTCCCCATCTTTTGTCAAAATATTCCAAACTATTTTTGTAGCCAAAGAAGAGCCAAAACAATTGAGTTCCTTAAAGCCCCAGCCTCCTAGCTCTTTTGGTCTAGTTAACAGTGTCGAAGCTGACCAATGAATCCGTTCTCTTGATTTTCCACACCATAAGAAATTGAAACATAAGGGTACCCGCACGAAGCTGGTACCCAAAAACACCGCAATGACACCGCGTGAGCGCAAAAAAAAAACACACGCACGCGCCTATAAACACGCGTACGCACTCCTGCTTCGGCAATGCCGAGCCTCCACATCGACGAG